>CM018691.1:120591403-121920451 GCA_009363875.1 Mikania micrantha
AACTACCCATGCCACATCTTTTCCCATTCGAGGCCAATAGTAAGATGGCATCGATTTTGGCTGGATCCATCCTTGCCTTCACTTGAGATAATGTGGCCCAATAATATGAATTCATGAACCATAAAGCTATATTTTTCCTTTTGAGCAAATAATTTCTCAATGTGAAGACTTCAAATATTTTGTCACATGTAAAACGTGTTGTTCAAGTGTGCTACTAAATACTAACAAAATCATCAAAAATTCACAAGAAACTAATGATAAAGTCCCTGAACACATGGTTCATGAGACGCATGAAACATGCTGTGTATTTGTCAAAACAAAAGGCATCACCAATCACTATCCGTTCATGTAGCCCATCTCGTGTTTTGAATGTGGTCTACCATTAGCCTCATATGCATTTAATAATACCCACTCTACAAATCAATTTTAGAAAAAAATGAGCGCCATGAAGCTGGTCAACTAAGTCATCAAGCAGGGTATAGAAAATCGATACTTGAGCATGATTTTTTCACAACCCGGCTGTCAATACACATCCGAAATGTGCCTTACTTTTCTGGACTAATAACACAGGCATAACACACGGACTTTTGCTTCCTTGATAAGTCCTTTTTGTGCAACAGCTCGAAACTTGCCTTGTATAAGTCCTTTAATCAAAAGCTTCACAAACTTGCCTTTGTAATTCCTCATACTCCTTTGGATTCATTTGGGAGGCCGGTGTTAGGTATCACCATGCTTGGTACAAAATAACAACAACGTTGCATTCTCTTATCAAAAGTAGTCCTGCAAGGATTTCATCAGAAAACATGCCCCATCCAAATTCATGTCTCAATGGCTTAACAAACGTTGGTATGGATGATCCCTACAAATTCGTTTTGAGCACAAGGGCGAAGGTAATCTTCTCAATCATTAAGGAGTGTTCGAACTCAATTCATCACATGGCTTGGGACATTTCTAATCTTCTTGGTTGACGATCTTCAAAAGGGACCAATGTGATGTTAAATCCATCCTTTTTAAAATGCTACCCTTCTTCAATCATGCTAGTTAATATGGTTCAGGTGTTCCACCTGTTTGAGGCCCAATTTTCCAACCATAGAGGTGGACACGGCATTTTCACAACTACTGCCATCAATAATAACATTACGCAACTTGGCCAAGATGCATGCATTATTTTCGGAAATATTGTTACGACTACAAGAATCTTCATCTACATCACAGATTGGTAGAGCGTTTAGTATTATGGCCTCTTGTCTACGTACACCAGATCTTGCTTATCCTCAACTTCATCCTCCACTTCAGTGGATTCATTAAATTGAGGCAGGGAATCAACCAATGTCACCACGTGCTTGTTAGGACGGTCACGAAAACATGTGCCCCACGCCTTGACACGGAAGCCACCAAATGACCATAGATCCTGAGGTATTCAAGGTGCCTCGCTGACCGAGAACTGGTGGCGGGTGTTGACTTGATTTTCGAGTTAAAGTTGGTTGGTTGATTTTGGGGGTTTTCACGATCCGAGACCTCAACGCATGGTTCGAATTCTTTTGGTGCTTCTCCAACTTAGGGTCAACCTACAAAAACATTGTTATATGTTGAAACTGCTGAAGGAGAACACATCAACAGTATCGGTTTAATGGCGCCCCTAAAAACCGAGAGCAATTATTTGTTCTTCTTCGTCAATGGCACATCTCATATGAAGTTGATCGAAATAGCAGTGAAATTCTCAATGGACATGGTGCCTTGGGTTGCTTGATGATAATCTAAAAGGCTTCCTGAAGATGATTTATAGGCAAGAATTTCCTGAACACAAGCTTTTTCATTTTTTTTCCCTCGTCTCAACATCAACTTGACATCCATCCTTCAACTTACCATATATGAAGTTTTTTTCATTTTTATCCAAGTCTCAACCTTTGAATTACCATCCATATGCCTCTGATTCTTCCCATGTTTCCATCACAAGGACACAATTTACGAAAACTTAATTGGCATGAGTTTTACCTTTTAAACGTATGTATGAAATGTCCTTGAGATCAAAACTGTTTCACAGTGTGTATCTGTTAGACCAATCTCGATCAAAAAATATAGCCAGGGGACTATAATTGTAATTTTCTATTTGTTTTTATTATGGTTTAAACAAGTCTTAAACAGATGGATTTGTTTTAAAGAGATAAGTAAGGAATGTTTATGGATAAAACATGTCCTTACTTATAGGAATCTTTGTTTTGTTTTGATAAGGTTTCTAGGTTTATAAATATAGGGCTGATGATGGATGTATTTAGTTCTTATTAATAAAACCTTGGAGAAGGAGTTCCAAACGTGGTGTGTGCTGTTTTTCTGTTACTAGAATCTGATATCAAAGGCTACAATTAGAGCTTGCGGAGAAGAAGGGACCCATAAATCGCGTGATCCGAAGGGACGGATCATTCGACAGATTCAAGACAGAAAGATCGCACGAACGCAAGGAGAGGAAAGAACCTAAGGGCGGATACCATGCTGTCAATAATACCAGATCATCACGGTGAAGAAGGAGGTAGCCTACCGTTCCATGCCCAGTCCTAACGACCACTAACTACCCCCGATTTGGTCGCTTAGGATAGAGGCGATTTTAAGGCACATGGAATCTGGGATGTGATAGAACCCGGGACCACCATCAATCCAAGAAAAGACAACTCAGCATCGCTTACCTATACCAAGCATTTCCGGAAGACTTGGTGTTACACAAATAGCAGGTTGTGAAAATGATATAAAGCAATCTGGGACGCCATCAAAACCCTACATCGGGTTGAGCGCGTAGGCGATGGAGGCCAGGTTGCAGACGCTGAGGCTGAATTCGAAGCTGCGAAGATGAAGACACCGAGAGGATCGATGATTTTGTTGCAAAGCTATCTGGAATAGCTTCAAAATCAGCAGCACTCGATACAGCCATTGAGGAAACTACTCTTGTAATGAAGTTGTTGACTGTTATACCTGAAAGGTTCATAAACATAGCAACTACAATCGAACAACTTGTGGATCTCAAGACTGTAAAATTACTAGAGGTGATGGGAAAGATAAAAGCTTATGAAGAAAGAAACAGGTGCTAAGAGTTCTGGCAGCAGTCACGACAGCTCCTCCTGTTCTGAGGATTGGGAATCCAAACGAAAGCAAGAAAAAGCTTATGGTCGAGGCCGAGAGGTACTGGTCAAGACACACGGGGCAGAGGACGAGGAAGGGGCAGGTGGTCAAGGAAGAAGGGAAGGAAGAACTTCGGATGCTCGGGAGAAAAACTATTCGAATGAAAGGAAAAAAAAAGGATAAAACCAAACTGCAATGTTTTCGATGTGATGCCTACGGACACTACTCAGCAGAATGTCCTACACGAAAAGCTTGAAGAACAAGTGAACCTGACCCAAGCAAACCAAAGACACCACGAAGATGAAGCCCTGCTAATGATGCCTGCTGAAAAAAGGGAAATAATTTATCTAAGTGAAGAAAGAGTATTTCCTGCCAAGTATGAGCACGGAGATGAAGAGCAAGTCTTGTACCTGGACACGGGGGCCACCAATCACATGACAGGCAACAAAGCTCTATTCTCAAAGTTGGACACATCCGTTGGTGGCAATGTGAAGTTTGGTGACAACTCGAATGTAAAAATTGAAGGAAGAGGATCTATTTTGCCGGAATGCAAGAACAGTGAACATAGGTTGTTGACAGAGATTCTCTACATCCCATCCTTGAAGGCAAACGTCTCAGCATCGGTCAGGCTGAGGAAGGAGGATGCGAAGTGCGGATCAAGCATGGGACACTAACTATGATTGAACCAAATGGAAAGGTGTTGATGAAAGTATCCAAAACAGCCACTAGGTTGTACAAAATCAGCCTAAAACCGGAGTACCCGAGGTGTTTGAAGGCTGAATTAAATGACCTAGCATGGTGTGGCATGCCCGCTTTGGTCATGTAGGTTTTGACACATTGAGAAGACTGGGAACCGGAAATATGGTGGAAGGAGTGCCAGAAATTGACTGACCATCATACGCAAATGTGTGATGCGTGCCTTGCAGGAAAACTCACTCATCAAAGCTTTCCTGAGAAAACCAACTTTAGAGCTGCACTTCCCCTTGAACAAGCATATGCCGACTTGTGTGGACCCATTACCCCAGCCACTCCATCAGGAAACAAGTATCTTTTCCTGATAGTGGATGATAACAACAGGTTTATGTGGGGTTTCATGCTGAAGTCTACAGATGAAGCCCTGGAACAGTTCAAGAAATTTAAAGCACTAGCTGAAAACAAGTATGGGAAGAAGATTAAGGTCCTAAGAACAGATCAAGGAGGGGAATTCACATCAAAGAGTTCATGGGATTTGTGATGAAGAAGGTATTTCTAGGCAATTAACTGCCCCGTACACGCCTCAACAGAATGTAATTGTTGAGAGGAGGAATCGAAGTGTTTTGAATACCACAAGGAGTATACTTGCCGCAATGAGTATGCCACAAAGCTTCTGGGCAGAAGCTATGAGACACTCTATCTATGTGCTGAACAGGCTACCGACTAAAGCATTGAATGAAGGATCTCCTTTGAAGCCCTGAATGGAATAAAGCCAAGACTGGACCACCTGAAGGTCTTTGGTTGTGTTGGGCATGTGAAAACGGCCGGAGGTCAAGTGAAAGAAAGTTGGACGAAAGGAGCAGACCAATGATTCATCTAGGAATCGAACCTCGATCCAAAGCCTATCTCATGTTTGATGTTGTCACTGGAAGGATTGTAGTCAGCCGTGATGTGGTGTTTGATGAAACTCGAGCATGGGAATGGAATGCAGCTCAAGGAGAAGAAGAACAAAGTAACAAACTAAACAGGAATTTACTATCCCACCACCAAGACCGTTTCAACCTCAAAGGATGGGCCATCAAGGCCAAACAGCCCAAGAGAAAGAAGCCCATCTGAAGAGGAGTATGATGATGATGTGGCAGAAAAAGAAGGATCCCCATTCACACCTTTTAGCAGCCCAGAATCCACCATAAAAGAAAGAGGCCCCATGCCACCGAACTCCCTAGTCATCATAAATATGTCTGACCCCTACATAGCTCCTGAAAAAACATATGATGACACTCCAATTCAGGGAATGAAGGATCTAGACGAAGTATACGGCCTACTGTTGACTGAAGGAGAACCGAACTGCTTTAAAGAAGCATCAGGACAGCTTGAATGGGATCAAGCTATGCAAGAAGAAATTAATTCCATCGAGAAAATAAGACTTGGAACTTATTGACTTGCCATCCGGATCAAAACTATTGGACTCAAGTGGGTCTATAAAAATCAAGAAGAATGCAAAAGGAGAAGTCACAAGGCACAAAGCACGATTTGGTAGCCAAAGGATATATTCAGCAACATGGAATCGATTATGAGGAGGTGTTTGCACCCGTAGCAAGAATGGAGACGGTAAGATTCATTCTAGCCTTGGCAGCTCAACAAGGATGGTTAGTACACCACCTTGATGTTAAAACAGCCTTTCTCCATGGCAAACTCAAAGAGGAAGTGTTTGTAAAGCAGCCGGAGGGATTCATAAAGAAAGGAAAGGAGCAGAAAGTGTAAAAATTGGTCAAAGTTTTGTACGGTTTAAAAAAGCCCCAAGAGCTTGGAACACAAAGCTAGATGGAGTTTTGAAGGAGTATGGCTTTCACAAGGTGCAAACTCGAACCATCATTCTACACAAAGCACACACATAGAGAACTAATTATATTGGGGATCTATGTGGATGATTTGATAATAACGGGAGTAGTCTACAAGAAATTTCAAACTTAAGAAGCAAATGAAGGAGAAATTCGAGATGAGTGATCTCGGACTACTCTCCTATTACCTTGGACTCGAAGTGTCACAAGAGAAGGAAGGAATAAAGCTGTTACAATCTGGGTATGCAAAGGTCTCAAAACAGACAGGAATGGATGAATGTAACTCAACCAAGTACCCGATGGAGCCAAATATAAAACTTGTAAAAGATGATGGAAGTAGGGATGTTGATGCAACAACTTGCAGAAAAAATCATTGGGTGTCTTCGATACTTGACGCACACACGACCAAACCTGATGTATGCAGTCTGATATGCAAGCAGGTATATGCAATCTCCAAAGACCACTCATCAGCAAGCCGAAAGCAGATCCAGAGATATGTTAAAGGAACCATTGAATATGGAATACACTATCAACATGGAGGAAGTGATGCTCTAACAGGGTATAGTGACAGCAGCTACTCAGTAGATCAGGATGATGGTAAAGGAACAACTGGTGTAGTTTTTTACTACAATAACAGACCAATCACTTGGAGTTCCCAGAAGCAACCGACAGTGGTGTTGTCCTCTTGTGAATCAGAGTTCATGGCAGCAACATCTGCTGCTTGTCAAGCTATCTGGTTAAGGGGGCTGATGGCAGAAGTAATAGGGAAGGAGGAACAAATCGTGATTAAAGTGGACAACAAATCCGCTATTGCTTTAATGAAGAACCCCGTCTTCCATGGTCGAAGTAAACACATTAATACTCGGTATCATTATATCTGAGAATGTGTTGAGAAGGAACAAATAAAGGTGGAGCATATAAGTGGAGATCAACAAAGGGCGGATATCCTCACAAAAGCCTTGCCGAAAATAAAGTTTGCAGAAATGAGAAGTTTGCTTGGAGTGGAAAGGATTGAAGTTGTCAAGCCTTAGAAGACAAAAGCTGAGATCAAGATGGGGGGGGTGGGGGGGGGGGATTGTTAGACCAATCTTGATCAAATTTAGTCAGGGGACTATAATTGTAATTTGCTATTTGTTTTTATTATGGTTTAAATAAGTCTTAAACAGATGGATTTGTTTAAGAGTTTTCGAGACAGGAATCGGCATGACGGCATCTATCTAATGAATTCAACGGTTCCGTATAAATGAAAGAAAAAGAGAACGAGATCGCAATGAGATTTTCATCTCAAAAAAAAGGGATATGGCGAAATTGGTAGACGCTACGGACTTAATTGGATTGAGCCTTGGTATGGAAACCTACTAAGTGATAACTTTCAAATTCAGAGAAACCCTGGAATTAACAATGGGCAATCCTGAGCCAAATCATGTTTTCCGAAAACAAACAAAGGTTCAGAAAGCAAAATAAAAAGGGATAGGTGCAGAGACTCAATGGAAGCTGTTCTAACAAATGGAGTTGATTGTCTTACATTGGTAGAGGAATCCTTCTATCGAAACGTCAGAAGAAAAGATGATCAAAGCATTGGTGTGAATCGATTCCATATTGAAGAAAGAATCAAATATTCATTGATCAAAGCATTCACGCATAATCTGATATGTTTATGGATAAAAACATGTCCTTATAGGAATCTTTGTTTTTGTTTTGATAAAGTTTCTAGGTTTATAAATATAGGGCTGATTGATGGATGTATTTAGTTCTTATTAATAAAACCTTTGGAAAAGGAGTTCCCAACGTGGTGTGTTGTTCTTCTGTTATTAGAATCTGATACCAAAGGCTACAGTATCCAATTCAAGAATTCATCAGGTTGATAACTTTCATCAAACTCAGGGATTTCATCTTAATACCCAGGTAATGGAGCAAGTCTCCTTGAAAACAAGGGTCGATTACTTGGGCGACGGACTCCGAAATGGTTCCCCTCCTCATCAGACCCATTTTCCCATATAGTGAAATTTGATCAAGACTCATCACCCAATTCATGCATGATGCACCAGTTCTAACTCCCGGATGTGATATCGGAGCACTTGATTTCAATATCACGGGGATCATGTACAATTCCTTAGCTTCCTCGATCGGCGCTTGACGAACAACAGTCTTAGGTTTTCTGCTACAATTTGATTAGTCCCAAGCTCTAACCAAATGATGCAATCGAAACATAATCAAATGGCCAGAATACCAATAATCAAAGAATTCTCTTTATAGAAGGCTAAGAATAGTATTTTAAATAAAACCAAAAACTAAAACTCACAAATCTCGTTCAAGCAAAACAAAAGAAACAATTCACATAAAAAGAAAAAAAAATAAACTAGAATCTTTCAAAAAAAAAAACAAAATAAACCACAATTTAAAATAACTTTGATATGATCGGCACATTTAACTATGTACAACTTTGATATGATCGGCACATTTAATTCCTTTGAGCCGGGGACTCTTTCGGAGCAGCCTCTATCCCAATTGGGATAGGGGTAAGGTTTGTATATATCCTTCCCCCCCAGACCCTACTGAAAAATGGGAATATACTGGGTAAGGTTGTTGTTGTTGTTGTATGCAGCTTTTCTCCACACCTCTTGTAGGTCTAGATAATTGGCTTCGGGTCGGGTTCCAAGCTTGGATTCGGGTAGGTTTAATCGATGCTCCTGCATTAGAATACATTGGTTCCTAATCACAATCACCAACGAATACATGTATTCACCGGTGAATCACATTAATCCTATATATTTAGTGATTCTCATTCGAACCTGCCCCTGCATGCATATGCACATACATACACAAGTTCCGACAGGAATGCATAGTGAGAGCTTTATTGTATTATGACTCTGGTAATGGATAGATATGGTAAAATGAGCAGAACAGGTTGACCTAAAACACTTTCTGTCCAAATTCTTAAAATTCTATGTACAACTACTATCCAATATGATTACAAAGAGATTGTAATAATCTAAATTTTGAATAAGTCTTTAGGAGGTTTTATACATCAAAATAAATGTTGGGTGACTTTCAACCATAGTCACATAAATCGCTAGGGTCCCCACTGTTAGGTATCAAGTGGCGCAGCGGAAACCGAATAACACACACACGAATACAAAGAAAATAGACACAAGATATAACACGGTTCGGTCAATGTGACCTACCGGGTTGCAACTATGGATTTCTTTTATTGATAGGTGTTAAAGATTACAATACAAGACTAGGATATATATATAGAGAGAGAAAGAACTAATTAGGTTAAAACACACAACATCTCAAGCTTAGGGCCGGCTGCCCTAAGATTAGGGTCGGCTGCCTAAAGGTCTCCAAACCTAACACCCCGATTTCCGATCAGTTCACACGGACCCATTCACCTGGTTCATTCAAGTTCCGCTTGTCCATCGAAGCCTCCCCCCAACCTGCTTCTACGTCTCTCCTTGGGTATGTTGAACGGGCCTTGTGGCTACATAGTTCTAGAAACTCAATTTTTTAGATGAAGACTTACGTGTATTGAGTGATCCAATATGCTTGACTTCTCCAAATTCACCACTGAAGGAGATTCTCGTAGGGTTTCCGTAGCACTCTTAGCCAGACATTGGTGGTTTCTAGTAACTTGACATTGGGGTTTTTTTAGTAACTTGGGGAGCAAGCGCTTAGGTTAACGTAAACCAGTGTTGTAAAAATCGGGATTAATCGGTCGATTAATCGGGATTAATCACTAGTCGGACCTAAGCCGATTAAATTTTGCTAGTGGATTAATCGGTCCAAGGGCAAAAAATGGGTCAACAGGCAATAATTTTATTTCTAAGCCAAAAATTTCGGTCCAAGCCCAAAGAAATTGTGGTTTTTCTTCATCCCAGTCTCAGTCGACTCCCAAAATCACGATCGATCAGTTAAAAAACAGCTACACACGATCGGTCTCAGTCTATTCTCAAGGATGCTTATGTTAATGTTTGAATTTTTAAGTACTTTGTTTATTATCTTTAAGTTTATTAGAAAATATTGAAGTTTGAAGTATTATATTTATATTGATGTGTGTATTTGTATGTATATATATAAAATTTTGAAAAAATTGTATATAAAAATTCCAATCTGATTAATCCTGATTAATCCCTAGTCCCTACCTCACGACCGACTAGCGACTTCTCCAACCATGACGTAAACAAAGTCTTCGTGATGAATAGCAGGAGGACTAAAGGATTACGATGGACAAACTCTTTTGGCGGTGAAAACCGATGTCGGCTTTTTGTATTTAGTTTAAGGCTTTAACGTGTTTTATGTTTTCTTAGAATTACATATTAATCCTTAAGAGTTAAATATATGTTAAAACTTATCTTTATTAACCCATAGATTTATAGCTTTGATCAAAACTTACCCAAAAGCCTAAACTTCATTTAATTGGTTTGTTTGTTTTCTTTATATCGTGCGTCATACCAGAGTGAACCGAAATTAGCTTATCCCCCACGTACCAGCGAATTGCGATCCCATACCAGACCGTACCGCGATCCTAGTGACTATGCTTTCAACCCATTCCCATTTTATCTATTTTTGTTCTACATGTTTCCTTAACCTAAATCAATCCACTCAACTCATAAGTAATGGGTAAAAATTGAAACCTTTAGTTATGAACCAAAATTTAATTGGTCCAAAAGTACACGAAAGAACAGTTTACATATGTAAACTAAGGATTGTATTATATGGCAAAAGGTTTTCTTTTCATGTTTGCTTCCATAAATTATTTAGAAAATTTAAATAGAGAATTTGTAATACCTTGCCACCGGTGGAGATACCCCAAGCATTCAACATTCCATCTCCAGAGCCTGAATTATATGATGTTGAAATCAATTGTAGTTTTACAATAAAAACACAAATAGAACTATATGAATTCTCTTTTCTCCTTAAGCTGGCTTAAATTCACTGGTCAACAGAGATCATAATCATAAAACACAAAAGTCAAACTAAAGATAACTAATGCAAGAGAATATACCTGAAACCACATATTGACCATCAGGCGTAAACGTGGCCTCAATTGTTGAGTTTGTAGAAGCATCCACACTAAATCCACATCTCTGCATAAGACAATTGAAAACAAAATATATATAATGATGATGAAACATAAAATAACAGGAAATTAATTGCTAACCTTCTCCCCAGTATATGCATCTAGAACATATATGTTGTTACTTTTGGTAGTCAAAAGCATCGATTTACCATCATTGCTGAATTTTATATCCCAGATCTCGGCCAAATCTCCTCCCACAAGAAAGGTATCAAATGGGCCCTATAGAAAGGATGATGATCATATTCAGGTGTAACAATTAAAAGTATTTTTGAAGCTTCTTTTATTTTTCTGTCCCTCTAAGGATGTTAGATGAGAACCTTATCATATGACCTTGAATCAAATAACTTGATGGCACCTCCTTCCATGATACAGCAAAGACAAGGCCTTGTTGGTCATAAGCAACAGTAGGCCTACCTCTTAAATGTAAAATTCCCTGAGAAATGAAGTAGGAAGCACAAATCAAATTGATAAATCAATTCACAAAAATATATAATTAATCGCTGGAAACTAATTTGCCTAATATTCTTCAATTCACAATTCCACACACTAATTATCTTCATAATTTCATACTCAACCTCTATCTTCTACAAGCATTCTTAAAACTAGTGAATTTTAAGTAAAAAATAGAAGAAACACAAGACTACTCAGTTTAAAGTGGCTTTGAATGGACATGCAAACGGATCAAACTGACACAGCGTCACTTCTACTAGAGCAGATCTGATATTTGGGCCATTTTATCTCTAAAAGGTCTAAATTTATTAAACTTAAAAAGCTAAAAAAATAAACTAGATTAATCCAACAAACAAACAAACAAACCCATTAAAATCCTCTCATAGCAAGCTATAGTACGGTCTAGGAAGAGTAGGATGTTGGTAAATGTTTCTTGATGGAGATGTTGCTCCCGTAAAACCATAGTTGTCAAGGCGCATAGACCTCGCCTTGAGTATAAGTGCAAGGAAACTAAAAGTGAGGACGTTTCTAAGCAACGTGCATAGTATAATTTCTTTAGGGATGTTTAGGCATATTTTAGGCTAGTTTAGGTTGAATTTAGGCTTCTTTAGGGCTAGTATAATTGTTTTAGACATGTTCAAAACTTTTCCAATGAGTTTGGCCTGAATTTGGCGGGACCAAGAGTGTGCCTATTCAAGCAAGACACATAAGGAGCATTACGTTATGACTTGTGCCTGAAAGCCTAGGCAACTATGCGTAACACCAGATAAACCAAATAAACCTAAACAACGAAACTGAATAAAGTTCAATATTAGTCCAGTATCGATTAAGCAGATAAACTCATCTAACAATAAAATTTTAACACCAACCTGACAGGAATTCACACGCAAATCCCATATCCTGACAGAGTGATCAAGAGAACCAGACATGAAACTGTCATCAACTGGAGATGTACATAGGGACACAACCCTATACCCAAGGTAAGACACTTATTTAGTACGTTATATTTGATTTCAGTCCTTTACGGGGCAAAAAATGGAGTGCAGAAATGAAAAAAAAGGGCTATCATTGACACTCATCAGGATAACCTTTAGCAAAACTGATATGTAGAATGCCAGACTACAAGAGATGGCAAGTAAAGGAAAGAAAGCTCAATTATCATACAAGTACAGCTTAAATAAGAAAACCAAAGTTCGATACTTAGATATTGTGAACAAAATTTTTACTTTAACAAACAATGTTCTTTGGCCTTCCCCATTACCATGAGGCACTACCTTGTTATCATGAAAAAGTAGAAGCGGCAAGATAGTCAGATTGGGCAATAAGTAACTCAAATTGGATCAAGTTAGGTTAAACAGAAACACTTTTTGTTTGTTCTAGCAACTTCTTGTAGAAATGCAAGGTAATGATGTACACACCAGGTCCAGGTTAGCCCAACACCACCCTCATCTTTGACCCTTTTATGCTTTTTCTTTTGTTTTTTACTCCTTGTATTGAGTTGATTGCATTTACAAAGGCGTACACTTTTGATGTTTTGATGGACCCCTACAGTATTTATGACAAGGTACGCTTTAGGGTCTTCTGGGTTTTTGTATCATTTTTAGGGATTTAAATCATGGGTGAAGTGATAGTTACATTTATGACGAGCCACACCTAAGAGTTATACGTTGAATTGCCGCAATCTTACAACAAGGTACACTCTAGGTTTGCGTTGAAGTGCCAGCCAGCGCGACGTATTTTTGTAACTAGATTTTAATACCCCCCCCCCCCCCTAGGCAAAGGCAAAGCCTAAGCATGTGAAAACCTCATGCATCAGGTTTGCCTTTTTTACATGTCAAGTATGTGAAAAATTTATTGTTTCAATACTAATCAAAATTTTGAATCAAATGATTTTGAAGGTTTTGTACTAAAGTGCATTTTGGGCCACTTTCAACCCCAGTTGATGTGTCCGGTGTCCCCTTTTAAGTTATCTTCAAATTTTACATTTTTGACCTATTGAAGTGAAAATAATTCTAGTCGACATAGTCATAAATAAATGACATTGCCATGTATATGATGAAAAGGAATTTATCGCAGAAATGACCGAAATAAATTATTTATGCTACAAAGATAAAGGGATGATGCAACCAAAATTAAATCATTCATCTAGTTTCAAGCCAAAAGTAGAAGTCATATATCATGAAATGGCAGAACTGACCAAAAAAAAGTTTATTCTACAAAGATAAAAGGATGATGCAACCAAATTAAATCATTCATCTAGCTACAAGCCAAAAGTAGAAAACCATATATCATGAAAAACACAAACTTGTAAAATTCTTTTTATAGTAACCGAATCAACTAACTAACTTGATCATCAAGATTTACCAAGTATCCCATCAACTATGAAAAATTTCAACTAACACGTGCTTATAAAACATCAAGTTGATAAAGGCTAACCTATCTTTATGCCCCTTGAAGTAACGAAGGCAACGATTGTCATACATGGATAGATAACGCAGAGACTCTGAAAAAAAGAAGAAATGAAGAATAGAAATTGTTTCATCACTGCAAATATGGAAGGTTCAAAAAAGCAACTTCATTATGGGACCCACTTCCCTGCACCTGAATCCAAATCACATGTTGAAGAGCATATGACAGAACTAGGGTGGTGGGTAAAGCATATACGATCAGCACCATGTTTCTTGTGATGTGTAGTTTTCAGTAACCTGAAGTAAATTGATGAATAAATTGATGAAAATTTAGTATATATAACAACTAGTTAGATTATGACAAAAAAACATCTTCTAAAACTTCATATCAAGTAAGATGTGCCAAAACAGTCTCATTAGGAACATATTGTAATAAATAGAAAAACTTTTAGAAGATGAAAACAGACGAAGATGGAAGCCAACTGACAGTTGGTCTTTGAAGCCTGCTTTGAGAGTAAAGATGATTACCGACCCAAAATGATATAATCAACTATTAGCTTTTTAGCTGCATCAAGATCATTAGTGATGGGGAATCAAACAATTACCAAAACAACGATGCAATTAAACAGAGTAATCACCAAAAAATGGAGTCAAATAAGAGGGTTTTCATTACTGGAATCATATGAATTACAAGACATGAAATCAAAAGACAAAACCAGGGTTAGACCCTCTCTCTGCTTTACGCAAGAGCCAAAACAAATCTTACAAAATCTTCATTGACTTACACCCGCTTCTTCTCCACTATTAATACCCACAATAAAAACCCACATAACTAGCTATTTCTCAGAATTAACCACTTTAGTCCTTCTAGAATAAACTTGTAACATCTTTGGTTTATTCTTATCAATACCCACTAAAATCTCATTCGTATCATTGCCGCCCCCTTCAAAAAAAGTCTTGTCCTCAAGACTTGCATTAGGGAATTGGCCTTGAAGCCAATCTTTATCCTCCCATGTAGCATCTTCCTTTTCTTGATTGTGCCACTGGATCAACCATAGTTCAATAAAATCAGACCCCGATTTGTGCCTGCGTTTTGCTAAAATAGCCATAGGAATAAGAGGAGCAGCAGTGTCTAAGGATAACTCAGGAGGAAAATGAGGTTCAGTAGGAGCCCGGACAGCCTTTTTGAGTAAGGAAATATGAAAAACTGGATAAATTTTGATGTAGGTGGCAATTGCACTTTATAAGCGACCTCCCCAATACGTTCGATAACTTGAAAAGACCAAAAAATTTAGCTGCAAGTTTTTGATGGATGCGTTTATCAACCGAGAGCTGCCTATAGGGTTTCAGCTTCACATACACCCAATCACCAATTGCCAATTGTATATCGCGTCTCTTCTTGTCAGCTTGTAGCTTCATGGAACTTTGAGCTGTAGATAAATGCACTTTCAACTGTTTCAATGCCTCATCTCTATCCTGCAATGCGCTAGCGACAGATTCAACTCGAATTTCACCAGGAATAAATTGTAAAACAGTAGGGGGACGACGACCATAAACAGATTCGAAAGGAGTAGTACCTGTCGAAACATGGAAAGTAGAATTATACCAGAATTCCGCCCAAGGAATCCAGTGAACCCAATTGCGTGGCTGATCAATTGCAAAACAACGAAGGTAGGCCTCTAAACACCGATTAATGACTTCAGTTTGACCATCAGATTCAGGGTGATATGCCGAACTCATATGTAACTGTGTACCCATAGAACTAAAAATTTCCTTCCAAAACTTGCTCAAAAATAAAGGATCACGGTCACTTACAATAGATTTAGGCACGCCATGATGGCGAATGACATCACGTATAAATACCTCTGCCACTGACTTAGCGGTGTAAGGATGTTTTAACAATAAAAAATGTGCATACTTGGATAAGCGGTCGACGACCACTAAAATGACATTGTAGCCCTTCGAAGTAGGTAAACCCACAATGAAATCCATAGAAAGATTTTCCCAAATCGCTTCAGGAATTGACAAAGGTTGGAGCAACCCACTTGGAGCTGTGGAACTGGACTTGCACCTTTGGCAAATATCACATTCCCGGACAAATTGCTTCACCCTCCCAGTCATGCCAGACCAATAGAGATTTGCTGCAAGACATCGATAGGTCCTATAAAATCCAGAATGACCACCAGATGGAGATGTATGAAATTCTGTTAAAAGGACAGGAATGAAAGAGGAATGACTAGGAATGACCAAACGATTTCGATAATGAAGGACGGGTGTTTAATTGAGTACCCTGGGTATTTTTCTGGATTCAAGAGATACTTTTGCTTTAACTTTTGTAAATCCTTATCAGATTGTGCTTCTTCCACCAAGCTGGCCCCTTATAACCATACTGGTGAAGAAAGAGCTTGATGTAGTTCTCCCATATCAGCTCTTCGTGATAACGCATCTGCAGCCCTATTCTCCCTACCAGGTTTGTTGATCAGGAGATGTTACTCGCTGCTGCAACAAGTATTTTAAGCTCTTCTGGTCGGTATAAACTATGAAACAAGTACCCAACAAATAAGAACGCCAATGTTGAACAGCCAATACAAGAGCCATCATCTCCCGCTCATAAGCTGATTTGGAGAGATTCCTATCACTTAAGGCCTTGCTGAAATAAGCAACAGGTTTGTGATTTTGCATTAAAACAGCCCCAATACCACGACCAGAAGCATCACGTTCAATCATAAAAGGCTGTGAAAAATCAGGGAGAACTAAAACCGGGGCTGTGACCAAAGCTTGTTTAAGCTGGTCAAAAGCGATTTGAGAGCCAGGGTGCCATTTAAAAGAATCTTTTTTGGTAAGATCATCAAAGGACGGGCAATACTACCATAATTCTGAATAAACTTTCGATAATATCCAGTTAAGCCCAAGAATCCCCGTAAACCTTTCAAGGTGGTGGAAATAGGCCAAGCGAGAACAGCATCGATTTTCTTTGGATCCATAGAAACGCCCTGAGCATCAATAATATGACCCAAATACTCAATAGAAGATTGGCCAAAAGAACACTTAGACTGGTTCACCAAAAATTTGTGTTCCAGTAAAAGAGAAAAGACCAATCGTAGGTCATCCAAATGATCATCCCAAGAGGAACTGTAAATAAGGATATCATCAAAAAAAATAACTACCTTGCGTCGTAATAGGGGTCTAAAAACATCATTCATCACCGCTTGAAATGTAGCCGGAGCGTTCATTAACCCAAAAGGCATTACAAGATATTCGTAATGGCCCTCATGAGTTCTAAAAGTTGTTTTATCAATACTATCAGGACACATGCGAATCTGATTATATCCTGACTTCAAGTCAAATTTAGAAAAAAAATGTGCACCATGAAGTTCATCCAATAACTCATCCACCACTGGAATGGGAAACTTGTTGGGCACCGTGGCCTTGTTGAGAGCTCTATAGTCAACACACATGCACCAAGAATAGTCTTTTTTCCGAACTAGAATGACAGGACTAGAATAGGCACTTTTACTGTGTTGAATCAATCCAAAAGACAGAAGTTCCTTTACCTGGCGTTCGATTTCAGACTTCTGAATATGAGGATATCGATAGGGACGCACACAAATGGGATTATTAGAAGTTAACACAATAGAATGGTCATGAGATCGAGGAGGGGGTAGTCCTGTAGGTCCCAAAAAAATGGACTCAAATTCAGATAATAAGAGGGTAAGAGCAGGCTGATGGTCAGCAGATAATGTCAGAAAAGTGGAAGATAAAGGAGGAACTAGAATGGAATAAGAAGACATAGGCAGCTCATCAAGAAGTAACCATTGGTTCAAAGCTGACCCCAATGTGTGAGGGCCGGAAAGACCTTGCAACATAATGGATTTACCTTTGTGATTGAATTTCATCCAAGAGTGTTGCCAATCATGAACAACTTCACCCAAAGAATGCAACCAAGCCATTCCCAAAATAAGATCAAGAGACCCCGTATCAAAGACTAAAGCGTCAATAGAAAAAAGACTCAAACCCAGCTGGATTGGAATATGAACACAACGGTTAGAAACAAAAACGGAATGACCATCACCCAATTTAATGGCTATACCAACAAAAGTGAGAACAAGAAGACCCAAAGCTGAAACCAAACGACTAGAAATGAAGTTGTGAGTTGCTCCACTGTCCACCATAATGGTAATAGGGATGTCATAAAGAGTTCCCTCAAATCGTAAGGTTTTAACTCCCCCTGTTTCAGCCAGCAACCCGTCAAATTCTAAAGCCAAACAAAGTCCTGTAAGGGAAGAATTAGGGGTTGACAAGGGTGTCTCCAGTTCCAATAATTGATGTTCCCCTTCACCCGAGTCTTCCTCATCATCCCCCAATAATAAAATACGAAGTTTCCCTTCAGGGCATTTATGCGCAGGGCCATATTGTTGACCACATCGGTAACAGAGACCTTTTTTACGTCGGTCCTCCCATTCGGTACGCGATAATGAGCGCACACCCCTATCACGAGGAACATTAGAAGAATTACTGGAAAAAGAGGAAGATACCTGTTTAAAAGGAGTAGGGGATCTAAAAGTATCCTGGCGAAAAGAGAAAGGTTTATCAGAAGTACGATTGGATTGGGCCTGTTTGGAATCTGTTGGACTCAATAAAGGAGGCCCATCTGGTGCAAATGGCCCAGTTTGATTCAGATAGCGAAACCGAGAGTGGGAGACATTACCGGAAAAAGAAGCCGGCCGGAGCATGTGTTCCACATCCTTAGCTAAATACATCGCATCCAAACGAGATGTTGGCCGATGTAGACGCACCCATTTTTTACATCATCTTTTAACCCAGCAATAAAATATCCTAGGGCTTGAGATTCGGATAAACTGGGAACAAGCGACAAAAGATACTCGAAATCATCCAAATAATCGAAAATGGAATCACCTTGTTGAATCGTTGCTAAATGCTCGTAGGGATTGTGAATCTCCAAGCCACTGAAACGTTGCAGCAATTCTAATTGGAATTCGGCCCAAGAAATTGAATCACGTAGCTGTCGTATAATCGTGAACCAGTGTTGCGCAACACCCACCATACTTAATTGTGCCAAACGGATTCGTAGATCCTCAGGAGTATTGTTGATTTCAAAATACAGAGTCGCCTTCTGGATCCAACCTTGTGGATCGAACCCACTGAATTCGGGAAGTTTAATCTTCTTCACCGCCCATGGAACACCAGAAGAAGAATCGGAAGAACCAAATGGCGGACCCAAATTCGCGAAGAGATTACTGGAATTACCTGATCCCGACGAACCATCAACATGTTGTCGCTCCTGATGCTTCATCCATGCTAACACAACCTTGCGAAATTCCCCAGATTCGAGACGATCCTCCTCGAGCACCTTCAAAGTGCTCTTGATTTCAACGATATCACTTTGAACTTGTTTGATCTGAAGCTCCTGTGCATCTAATCGAGTATTCGTTCGAGTCTCCATGGAAAAAGAAGGAGAGGCAGGTCGTTGCAGGTCGGACCAATGATGGGGAATCAAACAATTACCAAAACAACGATGCAATTAAACAGAGTAATCACCAAAAAATGGAGTCAAATAAGAGGGTTTTCATTACTGGAATCATATGAATTACAAGACACGAAATCAAAAGACAAAACCAGGGTTAGACCTTCTCTTTGCTTTACGCAAGAGCCAAAACAAATCTTTCAAAATCTTCACTGACTTACACCCCCTTCTTCTCCACTATTAATACCCACAATAAAAACCCACATAACTAGCTATTTCTCATAATTAACCACTTTAGTCCTTCTAGAATAAACTTGTAACATCTTTGGTTTATTCTTATCAATACCCACTAAAAGCTCATTCGTATCAATTAGCATTTTTAATAGGACACATAATTTGATTCTGTTCTCACACCGAAAACATGAATTGAGAATTGATCCTTAATGCATTATTTCTTTGTCTACAAGTCATTGCATCCATCTTTTTTTATTCTTCGCTTTGTTCTCTTCTCTGTAATCATCTCAATTCATCATTCTGACTCCATGGATGATCAAAGGCGTCTAATAATGACTTAGTCAGATTCATTACATTAGGAATCTGATTGTCAGGGTTTCTGGTTCTTTTTTTATTGTAGTTGTTTGTTTCATTATTTGTAATGTTTTACATTGTTTAATAATTGAAATAAGGATTTAAGTTTGTTGATATGCATCATTATTATTAATGTTTCCTCTGGTGTGTTCATCAAAAATTGTGTAAGTTGTGGATCAGAGTTTGTTCCACCATCAAAGCTTGTTTTGATATGGTCTTTTAGTAAACGAGTGGATATGGTTGACTTTTTTTTGTAGATTAAGGTTTTCTCCTTCACATTTTGTCTCCATCTTTTGTTCACCCTCTCTGTATCGTCTTCTCCATTGATTGAGTTTGTAATAACTTCTCAGTGAGATTAGAGTTGTTGTGTGTAGAGAATTCTGGATCTTCTGTTTGTCTTCTTTGTTAAACATTCTGACTCATCATGTTGGCAAGATTAAAGTTTAGGTCAAGAAGTTTGAGTCAAAATTGTTTTGATTCTCATTGTTAGGTTTTGTTGACGCCCCATTTGCGGTGTACGCATATAATGTGTATATGTGTGAGCCCTTAAGGGGCAAAAGTAAAAGTGCACTAATTTTCACGTTATTTTAGTTATTTGTGAAAATAACGTTAAAATCATTGGGATGATCAACTTCAAACAATAACTTTGAGCCAGGGACTCTTTCGGAGCAGCCTCTCTATCCCAATTGGGATAGAGGTAAGGTTTGTATCTATCCTTCCCCTCAGACCCTACTGAAAAGTGGGAACATACTGGGTAAGGTTGTTGTTGTTAGGTTTTGTTGACAAAAGGCAATTTTCTAAGATCTGGCCTTGTATAGGTGTTCAAATTTGACATTGTGAACACCTATTGAGTGTTGATTCTCGAAGGTTTTGGCTAAGAAATTATAGTATTTGGCCTCTCTGCGATTCTGAAATCACTGTAAATCTTAGTAATTTTGGCTTGTATCATACAAGTATCTTCTCTTGACTTCGCTCTCTATCATTGTCATTTTCTCAATGCTCAAGGTTGCTTGCATGTATGCATGTTCACATTTTTATCTATGATCGCTTTGTTTATCAGTTGGTGGTGGAGAATATTTTGTTTATCAGTTGGTGGTGGAGAATATTACTGCTTGAGTATCCTTCAAACCTACTCTCCAATTCTGATTTGAGAGTACCATATACATTAATTCTATAATCCAAGCTTGTATAAATCTTGGTACATGGAAATTGTTGTTTGATACACAAGGGAACATCCCCGTGGTAACTGCCTCCCAGATCCCATCTATTCAATTGATCAGATGCTCGAATCCTACAAGGTGCAGTATCTCCACATAGGTCATTTTAAATTAAGATAATCTCTACAAATGACACAGAACTCTAATAATGTGTATCACTGAGTTGGTTGGCAAAGGAATGAGAGAATTAAAATGTATTTGTCTATTGAGCTACAATTTCACCCCATCATCAGAAAGGAACATAGTCATGCATAAACTATTAATCAAAAGGATTAAACTACTGACTAGCATTATCATTTATCAATTTAATACACATTTTATTGAAATTATATAAAATATACTCACTTGCCATTTGCTATGTCATATAGCCGCACAGAATCATCCTCCCCAGTTGTTACCAATAGATCCATGGTACGATGAAAATCAAGTGCATTTATCTTTCCCACCTACAACAATTGTATATATCATAACAAAACAGTTTGCATAATACAAAAGAAAAAAACTAACCTATTAAATAAAGAAAAAGGCGCAAAATGACGTGATTTTCAGCATAGGACCAATTGTCAATTGTAAAACACCCATACTTTCCCACCCTAAAAAGGTATCTTCCTAGTGCATCAAGATGAAAGCAAGGTAAAAAGCATGTTCATTTGCAAATATGAAGCAAAATATATCATAAGAATGTAGGACAGAAAAATATATCACAAAAAATACAGTACAACACATAAACGTACTGGATTTTTTTGAAATATATATATATATATATCAACAGTCAACACTATATAAAAGTCATTCTTTCTTCCTCTTTTTGGATCCAAAGATCCATAATATTATCTAATCTACAAGTTTTCAATAAAAATTCTTTAACTGAAGATGAAAAATATGGAATTACTGGAGTCGGGTTTACGTGATGGTGTTAGTATGCAAAGCCTTAAAGTGGAAGACTGTTGGCTTATCAAGGCTGCTGGAAAATAACAAATATTATAAATAATCGGCTCTAAAGTTGTTAGACTAGTAGCAAAAGGCCCTAGGGTTGTTAATTCTATTTCTGGTTGATTATTTAATTTTTTTTGAACAACTAATTTTTGGATCACTGTCGTATCGCTGGAGTATCATCGTGCCACAAGCAATACCTCCCAATCATATCCACCATCAAGTCGCCGGAGGAAACTCAATACTTTGAGAAAACCCCCTTGTGGGATTCGAACCTTGGATTATTTGGTTCCTAAGCCTTATCCCACCACCAAGATACCACTAGGCTATAATGCCTTTTGGTAGGGGTGTGCAAATGTCGGTTCGGTTCGGTTATTAGCCTACCGAAACCGAAACCGACTGTTCGGTTAATGGAATTTCAGTAACCGAAACCGAAACCGAGCACCGGTTTCGGTTATTTCGGTTATTGAGGTCGGTTTCGGTTCGGTTTCGGTTATTTCGGTTATTTTTGTGGTGATTATTTTGAAGTTATAAATTTGGTTATCGAACTCATTTT
The DNA here is from genome assembly GCA_009363875.1 of Mikania micrantha. Lineage (NCBI taxonomy): Eukaryota > Viridiplantae > Streptophyta > Magnoliopsida > Asterales > Asteraceae > Mikania > Mikania micrantha. The sequence continues at coordinate 120,613,769 of CM018691.1, forward strand.
TATTGTTTTGAATCTCTTTCAAGCATACACATACATGAAAATTACATCAAATACATGAAAAATACATGAAAATATGATTTAAATACATGAAAAACATTTGAAAAATACATGAAAATATATATATCGGTTCGGTTTCGGTTATTTCGGTTATTGGAGTTGGGTAAACCGAAACCGTAACCGAATGGTTCGGTTATTGCACTATGTTAACCGTAACCGATCGGTTAATTCGGTTTCGGTTATTTTCGGTTCGGTTTTCGGTTTGGTTTCGGTTTTTTTCAGTTTTCGGTTTGGTATGCTCACCCCTACCTTTTGGTAATTTCTTATTGTATTAACCCTAATCTTCGTATTATATACCCCTAAGCAGTTGAAGCACATTATAAAGATAAACCCTAGCAAGTTAGATGTACATCACCTTTACGAACCACTCTAAATCTCATGTCTATTTTCTTTTCTGGTTGATTTTGTGTGTGTTTAATTGCTTCTGTTAAACCGACTCTAATTAGATAACAAAAAATAATGGTGGGTTTAATGAAGGCTTAGAGGCTTTATGCATGTTTTGGCCCATAAGGGTTTTCTTGGGGCCTAAGTTGAAAACCCTACTTATTTATCTATATACATCTAGCCATGTGATTGTAATTTGTCATCGAGCTTAATAATAAATTCATAGTTGCAGCCCATGAACGTAGGTCACCTCGACCGAACCACTTAAATACTTGCATTCTTATTTTCTATGTTCTTTCTTTCTTGTGTGCATTTGTGTGTTGGTGTTTTCCGATGCACCACTTGATTCATAACAAGTGGTAGTGGTACCAAAGCTTTAAGCTCATTATACCATTCAATTTTCCTCTAATTTTTCGGGGTTAAGAGAGAAAAAAAAATCAGAATCGTGTTTTGGAGGAAACTGCCACATTTCGCCACCCAAGTTAGGGTTTGTTTTGCCGTCTGTCAAGGTTTAGCCGCCACCGATGCAGTAATCAAAGTTTCCGATTTGGGTTGTTTTAGTGGTTATTTTTCGAGGTCAGTATTTAACGAATTGATTCGTTGTTTACACATTGGATTACATATTGGAACAAGCCACAAGAAACCCTAAACCGCCAATTTCAGGTTTTTCCTGCTTTATTGTCATTTCAACTATTGAACCTGGTTATTATTGTATTTCGATCAGATTAGGGTTTGGGCTTTGTTGGATTTGCCTGTTCGGGATTTGTTATCGGGTGTTTGGTATTGGATTTGGGTTTTTGGATTACTGATGAAAGTTTGTTTTTTTAATTTTTTGGTTTTGAGTACCAGTTTGTCTGTTTATCTGTCATCAATTATGCTTGTGGAAGATCAGTTGGGTTAAAGTTGAGTTTTGTCTCTTAGGTTAACTAAAGGAGCAAATCGATCAATTGACAGTGTTAGTAGAACAATCGTCAAGTTTAGGTCCGTGTCCTTGTTGTCTTTGTTCACTGTCTAGATTTGTTTCTTATTTGTTGTTTAGGATGGTTGAAGACAAGATTGTAGTTGAGAAGTTTGACGGTTTAGATTTGTTCTGTCAATGTGACCAAGACATGGTACTTGAAGAAAGACCAAAGAAAATTGATAAAGCTTAAGAAGCCGTTAGGAATATGAAGGATAAGAAAGCTAGGGTGGTTATGACATTGGTTTTGACAAAAAGCCATGCTTTTAACATCATGAAGGAGACCACGACTAGTGGTATGCTGAAGGCTTTGTCAAATATATGTGAAAAGCCTTCGACAGCGAACAAGATGTTCTTGATTCGAGAACTTGTGAACACAAAGAAGATGAAAAGTGCCTCATTGACATCTCACATAAATAACCTCAATTCGATTTTGTCAAATTTACTTTCAGTTGAGATAAAATTTGAGGATAGGTTCATGCTCTACTCAAGCTATCTTCGTTTCTAGGGGCACTTACCTGTTGTTACTATTTCCATGAGGGACAGTGATATGACATTTGAAGGGATTAAAGACTTGGTTCTTGAAGAGGGTATCAGACGCAAGAATCAAGGTGGTCATCTTTTTCTGAGATGTTGCATGTTGGTAGGGTCAGAAGGAATAACAAGGACAGTAGGAGTCAAGGAAGGAGTTCGTCTAGAGCTCGGAAAAGTGTGAGCTGTTGGAACTGCAACGAGATGGGACACGTTAAGAGTCGATGTCTAAAGAAACAATTGAATTATACTGTTGAGGATGTGTCTGAGGATGATGCATTGATACTCAGTGTTGAAAGCAGTGTAACTCTTAGGTCATAGATTTTGAAGCTTCATTTCACGCCACGCACAAAGTCACAAGTCAGACTCACTGAATCGGGTAGAGCTAAGAGGGTTCATTTTGCATACATGAATCCTGGAGCCACAGGGATATTAGCAGAGTGTGCTCGAAGGTCAAAACTAGGTCACGGGTTTCGTTACAATGGGAGCACAGGGCGTGTTCCAAGTATAATTCCAAAATGACGTCTTGGTTCGGTAGACCAGATGTCCAAATGTGAAAATCTCTCCTAGATATCGTATGCTATAGATGGAAAGGGTTTATTGTTCTCGATGTATCTCTAAATAGTGTGGATTGTACAAGTCAGTTGCGATAGATGCTGAGTCTATGGCAGGATTTGCCATGGTTGGGTCAAATATAGCTGCTGAGATGGAGCTCGGGGGAGCCTCAATTGTCTCTTCAGGTACTTGATGAGAGGAGACTGTTGTAACTAGGAGATGTGGTAGAAGTCTTGGCTTGTTCTTGGGAAAGGGAGGCTTGGAGGACGTCAATGTTGTAAAATTCGGGATTAATCGGCTGATTAATCGGGATTAATCGCTAGTCGGACCTAAGCCGATTAAATTTTGCCTGGTCTGTCTAAAAATCGCTAGTCGGCGCTGGTCGGGGTAATCGGATTAATCGGTCCAAGGGCAAAAATCGGTCAACAGGGCAAAAAGCGGTCAACAAGCAATAACTTTATGTCTAAGCCAAAAATTTCGGGTCCAAGCCCAAAGAAATTGTGGTTTTTCTACTTCTCGGTCTCAGTTGACTCCCATAATCACGATCGACAGGTCAAAAAAGCAGCTGCGTGTTAGGTTTCGTAGGCTTTTTGGGAGGTTTAGGGCAGTCGGCCCTAATCATGGCCCATTAGGGGTTTTAACCTAATTGTTTTTCTATTTAAGCATTGTCATGTAATTGTAATCTTCAAAACCTAATCAATAAAAGAATCCCTAGTTGCAACCCGTGGACGTAGGTCACATCGACCGAACGATGTTATATCTTGTGTTTGTATATTTTCTTTGCTTTCTTGTGCTTGTATGAGTTAATTAGTATCCGCAGCGCCTCTTTGATTCCTAACAAGTGGCATCAAATCTTGGATAGTTGTAGATTAATATACCGAACGCACTGGACACGAATTAGGGTTTCTGCCCTTGAGTTCGAAAGTGTTCAGCCGTTAGGGTTTCATCCTTGGAGCACCGCCGTCATCGTCGCCAGGCATCACCGCTAGGGTTCGCGGCCGCCGCCGGGATCGACGCCAGCCGTCGCTAAAGCCGCCGCCTCCTTGTTTTCCAGCCGATTTTGAGCCGGATACTCAGTTCTCTGGCCGATTTTTTGGTTTTAATTAGCGATTAAGGTTTTAAACCCTTGGAATCGTTGATTGAGCGACACAAGTTGGTTCGAATTTATTGATCCGCCGCCAATTAGGGTTCTTCTAACCCTTGGAATTGGGTCTACTGCTACTGTTGGCTGATTCTGACGATTGGGGTATCAAAATTGAACCCTAGGAGTCGTCATTGTTGTCATCAGCCTGTTTTGGGTCAGTTGCAGCTACAATTGGTTGTGGTTTTCTGATCTGGTACGATTTGGGTTTTGGATGTGAACTCTGGAAGTCGTCAAGCAGTTTGTTGCTGTGATTACAGTTGGAATTTGATTGGGATTGGATTGATTAGAAAGGTGTTGGGTATTTTCAGTTGGTTTTATCTTGTTACCGGGTTCAAATGGCTGATGAGGGGAAGATTCAGATCGAGAAGTTCAATGGAACTGATTTCATCTGGTGGAAAATGCAAATGGAAGCATTGCTTAGTCAGAAGGATTTGGATATGATGCTGGATGATAAACCATAGAAAATGGATGCAGCTGCTGAATCTGCATGGAACTCAAAGGACAAGAAAGCTAGGGGAGTTATTACATTGGCTTTGACGAGGAGGGTTGCATTCAACATCATGCATGAGACTACTGCTCGGGGGATGATGTCGGCTCTGTCAAATATGTATGAGAAGCCTTCTGTTGCTAACAAGGTGTTCTTGATGAGGGAGCTATTCATAACAAGAATGAACGAAGGAAGCTCAGTTCCAATCCACATCAATAATCTGAATTTGATTCTGTCCCGATTGTCATATGTGGGAATCAAGTTTGATGATGAGACTAAAGCTGTGTTGTTGTCTTCACTACCTGATAGTTGGTCCAGGACAATGGCTGCTGTTACAAGTTTTGTTGGCACCACTGATATGACATTTGAGGGTATCTGTGATATTGTGCTAAGTGAAGACGTTCGTCGGAAGAGTACTGGTGCAGGATCATCTTATAAGATGCTACATGTTGATAGGGGAAGACGGAATTACAGAAGCAATGGGAGTCGGGGAAGAACTCGGTCTAGGACTCGAAAGACTGTGAAATGTTGGAGCTGTAATGAAGTAGGGCATGTTAAGAGTCAATGTCCGGGTACTTCGAAGCAAGTGAACGCTGCTGAGGGCGTTTATGATGATGATGCTTTGGTTTGCAGCACTGAAAGCTGTGTAGACTCTTGGGTCATGGATTCAGGGGCTTCGTTTCATGCCATGGACAGCGGGGAAACAATGCTGAATCTGAAAGAAGGAGATTTTGGGAAGGTTCGACTTGCTAATGACGAGTTGCTTGAAGTCACGGGCATGGGGGATGTTGATCTGGTTACTTCGTTGGGAACTACATGGAACCTGAAGAATGTCAGCGTTATTCCGGGGCTGAATAGGAAATTGATTTTTATGGGTCAGCTGGATAAACAGGGAATGGAAGTAAGGTTTGGTAGCAATGAATGGAAGGTGGTCAAGGAAAATCTCGTGATCACTCGTGGTATGAAGCATGGGTCGTTGTATTTGGTTGATGAACCTGCTGAGGGATGTATGACCGTCTCGGTTAGGCGAAACAAAATCTAGTTCGCTAAATCTTGTGCTAAGAGAGTTCATTTTGCAAATGTGAAGTCTGGAGCCAACGAGATGTTAGTTGAACGTGTTCAGAAGTCTAAACCATTCAAGGGATTCGGTGACAGTGGGAGCAAGGGTTGTGTTCCGGGTACAGTTACGAAGAGCTGTTGGGTTTTGAAGACTAGAACTGATGAATTATCTCCTGTTGGTAGTTTGCTATGTTTGGAGAGTGTTGGTAGTCCTCGGTGCATCTCTGGATCTGGTGGAGTGTCCATACCAGTTGAGATTGAGGATGAGTCGTTGACAGGATTTGTCACGACTGAGTTGGAGCATGGGGGAGCTTCAACTGGCCCTTCTTGTACTTGATGATTGAGGGGCGGTTTGCACTAGGGGGATACGTCTGGATATGATGAAGTCTTAGCTTATTCTTGGGAATTGAGGCTTGGAAGACTTGTTATTGAAGATTACTGGATTTACTGGATGACTGGATTGCTTATGTCGGATGCCGGGCTTGATTCTATCGCAAGGCCTCCGAGTGGGAGATTGTTAGGTTTCGTAGGCCTTTTGGGAGGTTTAGGGCAGCCGGCCCTAATCCTGGCCCATTAGGGGTTTTAACCTAATTGTTTTTCTATTTAAGCATTGTCATGTAATCGTAATCTTCAACACCTAATCAATAAAAGAATCCCTAGTTGCAACCCGTGGACGTAGGTCACATCGACCGAACCCCGTTATATCTTGATTCTATTTATTTTCTTTGCTTTCGTGTGCTTGTATGAGTTAATCGGTTTCCGCTGCGCTTCTTTGATTCCTAACACTGCGCACGATCGGTCTCAGTCGACTCCCAAGGATGCTTATGTTAATGTTTGAGTTTTTAAGTACGTTGTTTGTTTCTTTAAGTTTATCAGAAAAAAATATTTGAATTTTGAAGTATTATATTTATGTTGATGTGTGTATTTGTATGTAACACCCCATTTGTGGTGCACGCATATAATGTATATATGTGTGGACCCTAAAGGGGCAAGAGTAAAATTGCACTAATTTTAACGTTATTTTACTTATTTTGTGAAAATAATCGTTAAAAGCGTTGGGATGATTAACCTCAAACGATTCCTTTGAGCCGAGGACTCCTTCAGAGCAGCATCTCTATCCCAACTGCGATAGGGGTAAGATTTGTCTCTACCTTCCTCCCCAGACCCTACTCTAAGTGGGATTTTTACTGGGTATGGTTGTTGTTGTTTGTGTATTTGTATGTATATATATATAATTTTGAAAAATTCGATATAAAAATTCCAATCCGATTAATCCCTAGTCCCTACATCACCGACCGACTAGCGACTAGCGATTTCTCCAACCATGGAGGAAGTGTTTTGAAGAATACTGAATTTACTGGATGACTAGGCTATTTTTGAAGATAATTACAAAGCCTTCAAGTGAGATTGTTTTTAAAGAAGGCTTAGGTGGTGTTTCTTTTTTATGAAAAAGCTCTTCTAAACCTCTTTTGTATGCGCCCTGCAGACCATGGGTAGATAAAGGTGGTGTTTGTTTTTTCAGAGGCAAAATGTCTGCGGTCTGTGGACCACATCTGCAGACCTCTTTTGCAGAAGAGGTGGACCAAACCCCTGCAAGAAGAGCTTTTGGGGGTGTTTGTTTTTTATCAACCTTAAAACCTCTTCCCTACCCCACCTTCCCAACCCCACCTTCCCAACCCCACCGTCGACCTCTTCCATGTTTAGCCAACCCCACCGTCGACCACTTCCCTGCTCAGCCCAACCCCGCCATCGATCGTCGCACCATCTCCGATCTTCCAACCTATCGCCGCTCATCTCCGATCTTCCAACCTAGGGTTCGTTTTCGTCGCCCCTCATCTCCGATCTTCCAACCTAGGGTTCGTTTTCGTCGCCCCTCATCTCCGATCGAACGACCTAGGTTCGATCGAACGACCTAGAGGTGGAGCAAACTCGCGGTGAGGAGGAACCCTCACGGCGGCAGTGGCAGTGGAGGAACCCTCACGATCGCGGCGGCTTGAGGAACAGGCACGACGGCGGTGGGTTGAGGATGAACCCTCACGGCAGAGGTGGCTTGAGGAACAGGCACGACGGCGGTGGGTTGAGGTGGCCTCACGGCGGCAGTGGCGGTGGAGGAGGAGGCACAGTCGGGAAAGGGCTTGAGGGAGCCCTCTCTTGAACGTGAAGAGGTTAACCTCTTCTTGGAAAAGACTTTGGTCCACGTCTGCGCCAAAAAGAGGCCGCGCAGACCTTTTTTAATGAAAGGTCTTCGAGAAAACAAACAGTCTGCGAACCTCTAACCTCTTCCCGCGTTTGCGCGGCGCAGACATAAGAGGTTAGAAGAGGTTTTTTAGGAAAAACAAACACCACCAAAGAGTGTTTGTTTTTCCGCAGACGTTTCATTAAAAAAGGTCTGCGAAACCTCTTTTTCTTGCAGACATGGTATACCCACTTCTTAGGTTTTCAAACCTCTTCTAGGTTAGAAAACTCACGCACCTCTCCCCTTCCTAATAGCCTAGCTAGGGAAATTCAAATCAAGTAGCCGTTGGAATCAAATTGGGCGGGTCGTACATGTGGGTCAATTTGATACAAAAGGAACCCGCGTAATTGCATGCAAGTTGGCGGCAAACTTCACCCACTTCTACTGCATATTTTATTTCTTATTTATTTTCATTTATTTTATTATTCAGTTGTTCCCTATTTCCCTAAATGTAGTAGTGGATTACCCATGATCTAGATCATGTCTAGTTTATTACCGTTTATGTAATTTTGATGAGAAATGAAGAACACAGTTCGAATGTTCTATCAATTTTGTTAATTCTCTATCTTAGGGATTTAACGCCATTGCTATCTTAATTATTGGCCGATTAAGAGGTGTTTGTGGGTCTTGCTGTTCTTGTCGTGGTGATTGTCTGTATCGGGAAGTCGGCAAGAGGCCCAACGAATTGACAGGTGGTGAATCTGTAACCCGAATTGTTCGTTGTTGACCGTTAATTGTTGTTTAATTCAAATTTCCTAGTCTCTGGCTATCATTTGGTATCAGAGCCCGGTTGAATTGATAATTGGATCACGCGAGTTCAGAGGCAAGGAGTATTTCGCAGGAGTTTTTTTGAGCAATATGGATACTCGTAGCAGTTCTGAATTGAAGAAGATTATTGATACTCTCGAGGCTGAAAAGAGGGAGATGTTCGACCAGATGAAGAAGTTACAGGACTACGTCCGTGAACTGACCATGTCCCACAGGCGACAACATGAAGAATCCAGTTCTGGAAGCACTTCACACGAGCCACACGGTTTCTGGTCATTTAATGAGATCAAAGTAGATATCCCTTAGTATGATGGTAGGTTGGACCCAGATGAGTTTATCGAATGGCTGAATACCGTGGAGAGGGTTTTTGATTACAAGCAAATCAGTGAGGAGAACAAGGTTAAGGTTGTTGCTTTGAAGCTACGAAAATATGCCTCAACTTGGTGGGCTAACAATTGTCTTAAGCGTGAAAGGACGGGGAAGGAAAAGGTGCATTCGTGGCCAAAAATGAAGAAACTGCCGAAGCAAAAGTTCTTGCCCACGTATTACCTTCAACAGAGTTTTTCTCAGTTACATAACCTCAAACAAGGAGCCCGATCTCCTCAGGATTATTCCCGAGACTTTGAACACCTTCTAATGAAGTGTAATCTGCCCGAGGATTATTCATAAACACTAGTTCGATACTTGGGAGGTTTAGAACCTAGAATCGCCCATGTGGTAGAACCACACCCCTATTCCACACTTAAGGAGTTAACCATGTTTACACACAAAGTTGACTTACAACAGAAGTCCAAAGGAAAAATGGAGATCTTGCGGTTCACCACTAAAGCCAGTCCCATTTCCAAACCGACAATCCCACCCAAAACCAGTACCACTTCTGAAACTAACACCCTTCCAAACCGATTACCTCACCGCTGTTTCGATGTCAAGGACTTGGTCACATTGCTTCTGAGTGCCCAAATAAGAAGATTGTGACCCTACCTGATTATATAAAGGATGAAGAATCTGAGATCAAAGAAACTAATGCAGTTGGTTGTGCATTACCGGAGGAAATATTGGGTCCGGATGAAGGAGAGTGCCTGGTGGTTAGGCGAGCTCTAAGTGGCTTGTCTGAACCTGAAGAAGTGCAGCAACGGGAGGCTATTTTTCACACTCGGAGTACCGTTCAAAACAAAGTTTGCATGGTCATAATTGATGGTGGCAGCTGTGCCAATGTAGCGTCCCAAACCCTTGTTTCCAAGCTGGGATTAATAATTAATTGCTGAAACACATCCCCATCCCTACACCATACAGTGGCTGAATCAAGGTAAAAGAATTCAAGTCACCCATCGTATATTGTTGACTTTGAGTATTGGCAGGAAATATGACGATCAAATTTGGTGTGATATTATTCCAATGGATGCATGTCACATTTTGTGGGAAGACCTTGGTTATTTGATAGGCGAGTTATGCATGATGGGTACCTCAATACCTACACCTTCAATCACAACAATCATAGGATTGTTCTTACTCCCATTTCACCAAAAGCACCAATCCTCGCCCCACCAACACCCTTGACTATTCTCTTGAAAGCCGCGCAACATGAATTTCAATATGTTGAGTTCATTTTGTCAGGTTTTGAAGACAACCAACCCAAAACATCCCCACCAATCCACCCTCTTGCTAAACCTCTACTTGACTCTTTCAGTCGAGTATTCCCTGATGAAATACCAGCCGGGTTACCCCCTATGTGCCTTATTCAGCACAAGATCGACTTTATACCTGGATCCATACTACCAAACAAGCCTGCCTATCGTACCAACCCTAAAAAAACTCTTGAAATCCAAAAACAAGTGGAAGGTCTTCTGTCTAAAGGATTGATTAGAGAGTCCTTAAGCCCATGTGTCATTCCTACACTTTTGGTTCCCAAGAATGGCGAGTGGCGGATGTGTATGGATAGCCGAGCCATCAATAAAATTACCATTAAGTACAGGTTTCCTATCCCTCGACTTAATGATATGCTTGATGAATTACATGGTGCTGAAGTGTTTTCCAAGATAGACCTCCGAAGTGGTTACCACCAAATTCGGATTTGTGAAGGTGATGAGTGGAAGACAGCCTTCAAAACCAAAGAAGGGCTATATGAGTGGCTTGTGATGCCATTTGGACTGTCAAACACACCAAGCACGTTCATGAGATTGATGAATCATGTCCTTAAGCCCTGTTGTGGTGTAAGGATGAAACAGACCATCTACAGCAACTTTATGAAGTCCTACAACAGGAGCAACTCTATGGGAATAAGGAAAAGTGTGAGTTCTTTTCCACAAAAGTCACTTTTCTAGGGTATTTAGTTTCTGGCCAAGGGATAAAGGTCGATGAACAGAAGGTCCAGGCTATTAGAGATTGGCCAACACCCCCTTTGATACAACAAATTTGCAGTTTCCATGGTCTTGCATCTTTTTATAGGCGATTTGTTCGAAATTTCAGTTCAATCGTAGCACCAATGACCGAACTCACCAAACTCCGACATTTCGAATGGAACGATCAGGCTCAACGGGCGTTTGATGAGCTTAAGAGGCAGCTTTCTACCACACCCGTCTTGGCTCTACCATGCTTTGATGAAGTTTTTGAAGTCGAGTGTGATGCCTCAGGGGTGGGCATCGGGGCAGTTTTATTCAACAAGGCCGTCCTATCGCCTATTTTTAGTGAGAAGTTTAATGATGCAAAACGACGGTATTCTACGTACGACAAAGAGTTTTATGCCATTATTCGAGCTCTCACTCATTGGAAACATTACCTCATTTCCAAGGAGTTCATTCTCCACTAGGATTATGAGGCTCTTAAGTACATTCAGGGTCAACACAAATTGCAACCTTGGCATGCAAAGTGGGTTGAATTTTTGCAGATTTTTAATTTCTTCATTCGTCACAAATCTGGTAAGTTAAACAAAGGAGCTAATGCACTTTCCCGGAAATACTTGATACTCCAAACTATTTCTCCTAAAGTTTTGGGTTTTGAGTTATTGAAGCTACACTATGTGGGAGACCCGGATTTTGGAACCACTTATGAACATTGTCAGCACCGTCCCCTTAATGATTATCAGTTGATTGATGGGTATCTTTTTAAGGCTTCTCGGTTATGTATTCCAAGACAAAGTCTTTGGGTCGTTTTGATTAAGGAGGTACATGAAGGAGGTTTAGCTGGTCATTTTGGGTCTAATAAAACTTTGTTGCTGCTTCAGCATCAGTTTTTCTGGCCACGAATGATGAAAGATGTCATTCATTTCGTCCAGTGATGTCTTGTGTGTCATCGCGCTAAGAGCCAATCAACTCCCCATGGGTTTTATCTACCACTGCTCGTACCCCATGCTCCATGGGAAGATTTAAGCATAGACTTTATTGTGGGTCTGCCTCGTACCCAACGACAGAAAGATTCTGTAATGGTGGTCGTTGACCGTTTTTCTAAAATGGTTCATTTCATCCCTTGCCACACAACATTCGATGCACCAATCTCTATTTTAAGGAGGTAGTCCGCTTGCATGGAATACCTAAATCTATAGTCAGTGATCAAGATGTTAAGTTCCTTAGTCATTTTTGGATCACTCTGTGGAAGATGATGGGTACAAAACTCAAATTTAGTACCTCTAGCCATCCACAAACGGACGGTCAGACGGAGGTTACTAATAGAACCTTGGGAGCTCTCCTACGAAGCCTTATTTCAAAGAACCTTAAGCAATGGGATGAATTATTAGCCCAAGCAGAATTTGCTTATAACTGGGCCCCTAACAAAACCACTAGCCTCAGTCCCTTTGTGATTGTATATGGGCTCAACCCCTTGACTCCTGTTGATTTGGCTGTTTTGGATACTACTTAAAAAGTTAAAAGTTCAGTTTTGAAGCAGATTATATGGCTGATCACATTAAATCACTGCATAACCAGGTATATGAGCGGATTGCTAAGATGAACGATCTACTTAAACGTCGCATTGATAAAGGTCGGAAAGCTATTTCTTTTAATACTAGTGATTTGGTTTGGATACATTTTCGTAAGGAACGGTTTCCTACCAAGAGGCATTCCAAACTTAGTCCTCGATCCGATGGTCCTTTTAAAGTTATCTCCAAGGTTAATGACAATGCCAACCTTACTATGATCCGGAAGAACCTATTCCAAGTTTGCAGGCAAACTTTTCAAAAGTGGGAGAGGATGATGTTAGGAATCAAAGAGGCGCAGCGGAAACCGATTAACTCATACACGCACACGAAAGCAAAGAAAATAAACAGACACAACGATATAACGTGGTTCGGTCGATGTGACCTACGTCCACGGGTTGCAACTAGGGATTCTTTATTGATTAGGTGTTCAAAGATTACAATTACATGACAATGCTTAAATAGAAAAACAATTAGGCTAAACCCTAATGGGCCAGGATTAGGGCCGGCTGCCCTAAACCTCCCAAAGGCCTACGTAACCTAACAATCTCCCACTCGGAGGCCTTGCGATATAATCAAGCCCGGCATCCAACATAAGCAATCCAGTCATCCAGTAAATCCAGTAATCTTCAATAACAAGTCTTCCAAGCCTCAATTCCCAAGAATAAGCTAAGACTTCATCATATCCAGACATATCCCCCTAGTTGCAAACCGCCCCTCAATCATCAAGTACATGAAGGGCCAGTTGAAGCTCCCCCGAGCTCCAACTCAGTCGTGACAAATACCGTCAACGACTCATCCTCAATCTCAACCGGTATGGACACTTCACCGGATCCAGAGATACACCGAGGACCATCAACACTCTCCAAACACAGCAAACTACCAACAGGAGAGAATTCTTCAGTTCTAGTCTTCAAAACCCAACGGCTCTTCGTAACTGTACCCGGAACACAACCCTTGCTTCCACTGTCACCGAATCCCCTGAATGGTTTAGACTTCTGAACACGTTCAGCTAACATCTCCTTGGCTCCAGACTTCACGTTTGCAAAATGAACTCTCTAAGCACGAGATTTAGCGAACCAGATTTTGTTTCGCTTAACCGGGACGGTCATACATCCCTCACAACGACCCATGCTTTATACCACAAGCAATCACAAGATTTCCCTTGACCACCTTCCATTCATTGCTACCAAACCTTACTTCCATGCCATGTTTATCCAGCTGACCCACAGAAATCAATTTCCTATTCAGCCCCGGAATAACCCTGACATTCTTCAGGTTCCATGTAGTTCCCAATGAAGTAACCAGATCAACATCCCCATGCCCGTGACTTCAAGCAACTCGTCATTAGCAAGTCGAACCTTCCCAAAATCTCCTTCTTTCAGATTCAGCATCGTTTCCCCGTTGTCCATGGCATGAAACGAAGCCCCTGAATCCATGACCCAAGAGTCCACGCAGCTTTCAGTGCTGCATACCAAAGCATCATCATCATAAACGCCCTCAGTAGCGTTTACTTGCTTCGAAGTACCCGGGCATTGACTCTTAACATGCCCTACTTCATTACAGCTCCAACATTTCACATTCTTCCGAGTCTTAGACGGACTCCTTCCCCGACTCCCACTGCTTCTGTTATTCCCTCTTCCCCTACCAACGTGTAACATCTCAGAAGATGATCCTGCACCAGTACTCTTCCGGCGAACGTCTTCACCTAGCACAATATCACGGATCCCCTCAAATGTCATATCAGTGGTCCCAACCGAACTAGTAACAGCAGTCACTGTCCCAGACCAACTATCAGGTAGTGAAGACAACAGCAACACAGCTTTAGTCTCATCATCAAACTTGATTCCCACAGATGACAATCTGGACAGAATCGAATTCAGATTATTGATGTGAACTGTAACAGAGCTTCCTTCGTTCATCCTTGTCATGAACAACTCCCTCATCAAGAACACCTTGTTAGCAGCAGAAGGCTTCTCATACATATTTGACAGAGCTGACATCATTCCCCGAGCGGTAGTCTCGTGCATGATGTTAAACGCAACGCTCCTCGTCAAAGCCAATGTAATAGCTCCTCTCGCTTTCTTGTCCTTTGAGTTCCATGCAGACTCAGCAGCTGCATCCATCTTCTCAGGTTTATCCTCCAGCACCATATCCAAATCCTTCTGACTGAGCAATGCTTCCATTTGCATTTTCCACCAGACGAAATCAGTTCCATTGAACTTCTCAATCTGAATCTTCCCCTCGTCAGCCATTTGAACCGGTAACAAGATAAAACCAACAGAAAATGCCCGAACACCTTCCTAATCAATAAATCCGGTGAATACTCCAACCAATCCCAATCAAATCTCAACCGATTAGAAACCCACGATCAATATCAGCTGCAACAGACCCGAAACCTGCTGAAAATCGACAAAGACGACTCAAGGGTTCAATTTTGTAACCCTAATCGTCCGATCACAGTCAATAAGAACAGCAAACGCGATCCCAAACTCAGCAGCAACGATCCAAGGCTCAATTTAACCCTAATCAGCCTCTAATCAAGAAATTCGACCCCAACTTGTGTCAAGAATAGGTTCAATTGACGAATCCAAGGGATTAAAACCCTAATCGTGACTCAGAACCTCAAAATCGGCCAGAAAACAGTCTCAATCAACGATTCCAAGGGTTTAAAACCCTAATCGCGACCTGGAACCCCAAATCGGCCAGAAAACCCTTCTCCGGCGACGGTTCCGGCGGCGGGGGCGGTGGTCGGCGTCGATTCCGGCGGCTGCGGCGGCCGGCAACGACGGCTGTACCTGAGGTGGCGACGGACGGCAGAGGAGACGACCAAGGGTAAAACCCTAATCTCGACTACGATCTTGACGGCTCAGATCTGGAAACAACGAACTCCAAGGGTTGTCAAAAAACCCTAATTCGTAAAATCAGCCAAACGACCCCTCCCCTTCTTTCTGATTTTCTTTTTCTTTATCAGCAATCATCCAGTGCGTTCCGTATATTAATCATCAACGAACCAGCTCTGATGCCACTTGTTAGGAATCAAAGAGGCGCAGCGGAAACCGATTAACTCATACACGCACACGAAAGCAAAGAAAATAAACAAACACAACGATATAACGTGGTTCGGTCGATGTGACCTACATCCACGGGTTGCAACTAGGGATTCTTTATTGATTAGGTGTTCAAAGATTACAATTACATGACAATGCTTAAATAGAAAAACAATTAGGCTAAACCCTAATGGGCCAGGATTAGGGCCGGCTGCCCTAAACCTCCCAAAGGCCTACGTAACCTAACAGATGATAGCCTAGCTGGGGGAAATTCAAATCAAGTAGCCGTTGGAATCAAATTGGGCGGGTCGTACATGTGGGTCAATTTGATCCAAAGGGAACCCGCGTAATTGCATGCAAGTTGGCGGCAAATTTCACCCACTACTACTGCATATTTTATTTCTTATTTATTTTCATTTATTTTATTATTCAGTTGTTCTCCATTTCCCTAAATGTGGTAGTGGATTACCCATGATCTAGATCATGTCTAGTTTATTTCCTTTTATGTAATTTTGATGAGAAATGAAGAACACGGTTCGAATGTTCTATCAATTTTAATTCTCTATCTTAGGGATTTAACGCCACAGCTAGCTTAATTATTGGCGGATTAAGAGGTGCCTGTGGGTCTTGCTGTTCTTGTCGTGGTGATTGTCTGTTTCGGGAAGTCAGCAAGAGGCCCAACGAATTGACCGATGGTGAATCTGTAACCCGAATTGTTCGTTGTTGACCGTTAATTGCTGTTTAATTCAAATTTCCTAGTCTCTGGCTATCATTTCCCTTTGTTCCCATCGCCCCTTCCATCAAAATCAGCTGCTACCTACCGCCGCACGCACGCACGCTCTCCCTTTCCCTTTGTTCCCGTCCCCCTTCCATCAAAATCAGAGGCTACCACCATAGTTATTAAAAGCGGCCGCTTTCCCAGCCTAGGCGCCGATTGGAAGCCAGGCGCGAATTTCACGCTTCTGCCAATTAGGAAAGGTAGGCACTATTTAAGAAATTGATTTTTTTTTAATTTATGAAAAACATATTAATTAATTATAAGTTATCATAATTAACATAATTTCATATCTTCTCCTTATTTTGTGGATATCAATTTCAAATTTAAAATTTGAATGAATCTTATATGCATTATCTCCCATAATTTTATTCTAATTCTTCATTGTCCTTTTTTTTTCCATTAACACATGGCTTCTCAAGGTGGTGATGCAGGACCATCAGAGTACAAGAAAATTGATATCGGTTGGAAGCATAACTATCTTGCTAATCCCAACGATAAGAATGCTGTAACCTATAAATACTGCAAGAAAGTTACCAAAAGGGGGATTTTTAGAGCAAAACAACATCAAATAGGAGGAAACAAGAAAGTGAAAGACTGTGCTAAGTGTCCACAAGAGGTGAAAGATGAGTTGAAAGCACATTTTTTAAGCCAAAAAGCAAAGAAAACTAATGAGGGCTTGCATGACATGGAGGATGAAGCAGAAGATGAGGATGTCATGGAGATACCGGATCTCCAAAACAAGAGGAAGAGGCCAGATGTTAAGGGTCCAATAGATCTGTATATGACAAAGGGTACGCTTAACTTAAAGTTTGTATTTTTCTGTATTATATTTTTAATTTCTGTCTATTTTTTGATGTTTTCTGGTAATATTTGTTGCTCTTATAATCAAATAAGAAACATCAGAAAGAAATTAAACATCACTAACATGTTTATAGTCAAATAAATGACATTTACGTGATTTGCCGACTTAAAGTCATCCGTTTTATGACGGTTGAGAAAATTATTTTTAACACACGAAAAGTTGAACGAAAATACATATTAAATTAAAATAACAATTATAAAAATAAAAAGTTAAAAGTAAAATATTATAACATATTCTCACTATGCAAATCATAATATCTTGTTGGCTTTGAAATTTCAAACGAAGAATAATTTAACAATTTGTTTGAAATGTTGTTTATGCTCACACAGTCACACGTGGATGAATCTGAAAGCAGTCACAAAGATGAAATAAATTATTGTGCCACTATTGGTTTGTTACCACGTGGATGAATGTGAAACATAGTTATTCGGTGCAGCTTATCCCTTATCTCCCTTGCATTATAACTCTGTTACGACTTACGAGAAATTTCTACGAGTTTTAAAGATTTTATATTTTTTAAAGGTAAATTAGATTTTAATAAAATCTATAATGTATTGATTGAAACAAGAAATAAATTATTTATTATTTATTATATTTATTTCTATTCTTTTAATCTTATCTTAAAAGAAAAGTGTTAAGCTTCTAGAGTAAGTAAAACTTGACTTGTATTCGAGACAGAAACTCTAGTCATAAGCCTAAATAGCAATTAGCAATTTGTACATTTATCATAAGCCTAAATAAGTTGTTGCTGTTAATTTTTTTATTATTTTTCTTTTAACTTATGACACGTCTATAGGAAAAGGTAAAAGTGTTCAAACAAGCATAAAAGATGCTTGTGATAAAGAGATTCGAGGCAGAACCATGGTTTAAAAAAACGGTCTGAGGCGGCGCCTTGAGGTGCGCCTCAAGGCGAAACGGGAGAAATTCGTTTTTGAGGCGGCGCCTCACAACCTTTTAAGAAACGTACGCCTCACTAGGCTGAGGCAGTATAGATGGGCTTGAGGCGGTGAGGTAATTAGAGGCGGTAGTTAACGAATCACGTACCTAATTGTGTAAAATCGCGAAATGGTCGACGGAATCACCTCTACAGACGAAATGATTCCGAAATGATGCGGTGTTAGACGCATGTTGCGCTGATCGTGGATTGCGGCCAATTGCGCCGAGTTAAGAAATTGAGCGGGCAAACTGAAAAATTGAGCGTCGATTTAGGAGTACCTGCGATTGTGGAGTAGATACGATGAAGGGCTGTGTGAAGGAGAAGTTGCTGTGCGTGAAGGAGAAGACGCGTGAAAAAGAAAACCCTAATTTTGTTTCTTTGGAATAAAGGGTTGTGTAATACGTAAACTATGAAATATTCTTTTTACTTATTATATTTATGTATATTAATTTTAATATCTTATACAAAGAGTGCACTTTTTATTTGATATTTTTATCATCAATTTTCAATTTTTAATACCATCTTATTCAAATTATTTCTAAATAAAAACATAAGCATTGGCTTTTCAATTGCGCGAAGTATTTCCGTGTTTTATAGACTTTGTTATTTTTATGTTTATTGAATTTGATGCTGAAATTAGTTATAAAAGTTATTTAATTGATGTTTAGTATTTTTTTTGACATATATATTATAAAATTATTTATTTATTTACTCCCGCCTCGGACTTACGCCTCGTATCGCCTTGAGGCGTACGCCTCGTGAGGCAGAAGGAAAACGCCTCGAGGCGCGATTCCGTTCTTTTAAACCTTGGGCAGAACCATACAAACCATTGCTGCATTTTTCTACCAAAATGGAATAGCTTTCAACGAAGGCAAGCAAGATTTAATAACTTTCAATAAGTGCAAGGAAGTGTCTGAAGGTTTACATAAGTGCATTAGCAAGCTTGTCCCCAATGAAGGCAAGCAAGATTTAATAACAGCTGAGTTGATTCAATGGATTAACCAGGAGGGTTTTTTGGTTTAGAAGCTGCAAAGAGGCAGCATGGTAAAATTGCTCCTGGTAAGTTATCTTTGTTTTTTTTTACTTATTTTATTTAATAAAATATAATACTTGTTAAATTTCATGATATGACAGCTGAGTGGTGGAAAGTTTATGGCAAAGGAACACCGAATTTGCAACACTTAGCTATCAAGGTGCTAAGCTTGACTTGTAGTGCATCCGAGTGTGAACGGAATTTGAGCACCTTTGAGCATGTAAAAATATTCCACCTTTAAAAATTAGTTATAAAGTTAGATTATTCTTATCTAATATTTTTCATTTGTTACAGATCCATTCAAAGAAACGAAATCGGCTAGAACACCAAAAGTTGCATGATCTTGTTTACGTTAAGTATAACAAGATGCTTAAGAATCGACGTGATTCGAACGTGGCCTATGATCCAATTTCCTTGAATGATATCGATGATAGCAAAGAGTGATTAACTGGAACTATGAATGCTGAACAAGTGTTTGATGATGATAGTAATTTCACTTGGGATGTTGTAGGAGAAGCAAGTGGAGCAGGCGAGGGTAGGACAACCAGATCATCACAACCATCATCTTCAAAACCGACATCTTCAAAGTCTCCTAAGTTTAGAACTCTGATTGATGAAGATTCTGAGGAAGACCAAGAGGAAGATGGAGAATATATAATTCAAGTCGATGACACCTCAGATGATTTTGAAGACTAAAGAAGAAATTTGGTTATGAAGAAATATTATCTATTATTTAATGAACTTTTTGTTTTCAAGTTTGAACTTTTTTGGTTTTGAGGGATTTTTTCATTTGGGATCATTTTGTTATTTGATATTTTGAACATTGTGTTTGGTTAGTAAGAAGTTTTTGGATTTCTAGTCTTATTTTTTATTCTATTAATTATTTTAGAATTTTTTTGGAAAGGGCGTTTTTTTTTTCTCATGCCCCCGCTTTTTTAGCGCTTAACGCCTAGGCCCTAGGTCGTGACCAATCGCCTAGAGGGCGCCTTACGCATTTGATAACTATGGCTACCACCAAGAGCTTCCACCACCTCCGGCTGCTACCACCACCGGCGCTCCTCCCCACGTCCTCCCCGCTACCACCGGCGCTGCTACCTCCACCTCTGGCGCATCTTTTTTTGAAAGGTATTCATCTTTTTTTACACTTTTGGATCTAATATGGTTGTGTGTTCTTGATTAATTCTTGATTTGAGGATAATTTTGTAGATTTTTTTTGTTGAAATCAAAAACTGATTAAAGTTGTTAGTTGGGGTCTATACACAGTTGGGGTCTTAACAGTTTGCAGATGTTAAAAAACGAACAGTCTTCTTGCTACAGACTGCAGACGTTTAGTCCAGCTCTTCTGCTGCAGATGTGGTCCACAGATTGCAGACGTTTTACCTCTTCAAAAACAAACAGCACCTTAGAGGTTTTGGGCCTGTTTTGACCCATGAGGGTTTTCTTGCTGCCTAAGTTTTTTATCTGCATATATCTAGTTACATAATTGTAATATTTGTCGAGCTTAATAATAAATTCTTAGTTGCAGCCCGTAGACGTAGGCCACCACAACCAAATCATGTTAAATCCTTATGTTCTTATTTTTCAATATTTTCTTTCTTGTGTGCATTCGTGTGTTGGTGTTTTCTGCTTTAACTTGATTTCTAACAAATAATTTACCAATCACTCTCAAAGGTTAGTTATTATGAGTTCTTTCATGCAAGTTTATAGTTGTCACCTCTCACTAATGCATTCTTAAAAAATTATCAATAAAAAGAAAGATAGATTATGATGTTTTGGTTCATATTTTATTACCAATGTTCTGCTAGTTGACTGAATGTCAATTGGCGATAAAATAGATCATTGACAATCAAAACAAGGATCGAGTTTCGCTTGTTCTAATATGATATTAAAGTCAAAACTTCATAAGCTTTAACGTGTTACTTCTTCATTGATGAATGATTTAGGTGTAATGAAAAGTAATTTAATCGCCTTCCACCCTAATTAACATCATTTATCATAACTTTCATCTGTAGATGTCATCTTTTTGATTCATCTAATTAACCTTCTAGCAAAGCCATAACACCAGATTGCATATAATATCCATATTAAATAGGAAACCCCAATTAAAGAATTAGTAAGACTAGTATCCAGTCAACATGTTAATGAATAAAGGAGTAACACAGTTCAAGATAAACATGAATTTGAGCGTGGCATAGCTTGTAATACAGATAATTACACATGTTCAGCTTCTAATAAACATAATTTATGAGGCAAATATGAAGGCAAAGTTAAAAGTAAGATCTGCATCAACATGTATCTATATTTTAATATTTCATCATCGTTCCACCGGGTGCACAAAATACGAGTGCAATATGTGCCAATATTCTAAGTTTCATCAGATTTTGGTTAATTTAGATTGCATTCACATGTAATGAACAGTATCGAAAATCTTATGCGCCTATACACACATGATAAGAACAATGACATCGTGAGAACTCACGAAATCTGAAAACAGTGCACCAATTGACATACTGCGGATGATTCCATCATTGAGCTCGGACACCGATGTGTTCCTCATGGCAAGGATAAACGCACGAACTATCTGCAATATCAGGAGTTCCGATTAGGATTCTAGGGTTTTGCTACACGGTTTAGATAGTTCAATTGCAATTTTCTTTTCTGTTTTTACTATTTAGAGGCGCAAAAGCAGGTGCTTAGTGTGGGGCCATGATAAATCCGGATCTGAGCGGGTTCAGTCGTTAGTGAACCGCATCGACAAGTTTATATAGTTAAATGAGAGGCTAAGATGGGAAAGTAGGATGTAAACAAATTGAGCCGACTCCTGAAATACTCGAGATCGTATCAGTAAAAAGCTCGAATGAGACGCGCTTAAACAAACACGAGCCTGATCTCGAGTCTAAACATATGGCTTATTTAATTATCGAGCCCGAGCTCGAGGCGTCTCGCGAGCCTAAACGAGTTTTTTATTTTTATAACTTTTATTTATTATATTAAGTGTATATTTATAAAATTAATTATTTTTATATATAAAATTATGATAAATATATTTGAATCTTATATTTTATGGTAAATTTGGAAAATAAATTATAAATATATATTAAATTAGTAATTAAAGTATATAAATTAATTAATTAAAATATAAACGAGCCTAGCCGAGCTGAGCCGAGCTTGAGCCTATCAATTTTCTTATGAGCCAAGCTCAAGACTTGAAAATAACTCTTAACGAGTCGAGCTCGATCTCGAGCCTTAACGAGCTCAAGATCGGCTTTAGCTCATTTACACCCTTAGCGGAAAGAACCGTATTTCATAACCAAAACTGACAACTGTGTTGGTTTAGTTCTAACGTGATCAAAAGCTAAACATGTTCTAACCCTAAAAACATTGGTTCAAGGCTACTTCCTAAGCAGACATATCCCAATCGGATTAACCCAAACCACGTTTAAAATATATGAAAATTTGATGCCATCACATTTGAAATATCTGAAAATTTAATATTGATATATATATTGATAATGATAAATTATAAAAGATGAATATTAGATAAACTTATAAAATTATGTTGATTAAAAGATTAAAATAAGCAAAAAAATAAAACTAATGATATATATAGTTAAATGAATGAATATAACGTATTCAAATAAGTAAATAAAGAACAATAGAACATAAGTACTAAATGAATTAAAGTAAGAAAAAAAATTAGATAATAAACGAGTGCACTCGTTGGACACAAACACGAAGGGAAGGAAAAAAAAGTTTCTAGAATCATAATAATAATTTGACTAAAATTATATATTATAATATGTATGTGGGAGTTGCCCCATCTGACCACACGAGCGAAAAGACAGACAAGAAAGAAAAGCTTTAGCCGTTTGACCGGCGTACAACCTCACCTGCAAAAGTAATCTACCGACCTGATCACTCAACATCGCATCTCCTTCTCTGACCACCCTATCTTGACCTCGATCTTTAAATGAAGACTCGGCTCCCACCAACAAGCTTGAAATCTCTCTCTCTCTATATATATATATATATATATATATCTCACACCTTTTGTTTGGTGTGTTTCTCATCTCTAGTGCTAAAACGAGCTCTCTAGCGAGAAGGAAACACCATTGTAAGCCAACACCAACGTCATCAGTCGCCTATCTCCGCCACGTTATCACCCTCAACAGTCGAACAGGAGCACAAAATCCACTGAACGATTGCGTTCTTGTTTTTCCTAGTGATCGTTCAAAACCTCTGACGAAGTCACTTTTCTGTGCTACAACCAAAACCGAATCCACCACTCATCATCTCCACCTCGCTCTATACCTATCCGATCACCAGAAGCATTTGAAGATCTTTGATAGCTACCGGCATTACCTTCGGTTTTCAGATCGGTTGCTACAGGGACGAATTTTGTGATAGGTAACCAAATCAAGATACACTATTTTATTTTATATAAGTCACATATATATATATATATATATGTAAGCTGGTTATGTCGCACCCCGGCCTTCCCAAGGGCGCGACGCGACTGTCAGGATCGCAGTCTCTGTAACATTTCTGTAATTTGTAATAAACAAATATATTTAATAAAGAATTTATGACGTAATTTGAAACTTTCATTTATTAAAGTTTGTACACACACATACATATAAATAGGTACATAATTATACAAGTATATATATATATATCTATAAGAATATAAGATTTATCATACGTATACACGTATGTATGTAATCAAGTATATATATTATTATTCAAAATTTATACAAGTTAAAGAAATAAAGAAAATACATATGTATGATAAGTCTTATGAGATTTAGAATTTAATAGTAAATAAATAACTTAAATGGTAACTATGAAATTTTAATAAAAATCTCTTGAAAAGTATTTTTAAATAATAAGAAGGTTTACTTTTAACTTTAATCATATTAATTTCTTTATTTATTTAATTTTTAACTTTAAATAAAATACTCAAACTACTTTGTTTTAATTAAATTATAACATTTAAAACAAAGATTCATACTTTTTACTAGTTTATAGAGTTTAAATAAATTATAACAATTAAAAACATTAGTTTATGAAGTTTAGGGGTAACTCTTGCCAAATCAGAAAACTGCCACATAAAAGAAAAGGGGGAGGGGCCAAAACTGCCAACCCCTCAAAGTTATCCTCCTCTTCACCCATGGTTTCTTCTAACCCGCTCCACAACCCGTTCCCTAACCTGGTTTCAAAACCACTCGTTTACAGTTGTTTACAACCAAATTGAAAGCTATTTTAGCCGATTATTCAAACGACTAGGTGATTGGAATCACTAATTAAATCTATTAAACACGATACGCGTAGAAATCCTTTTCAATTTTGCAAGCAATGACCGTATATTCAAAATGGATCCAAAGCTGTATAAAAACTCGATTAAATGCATAAACAAACTCAATTAACAACCACGAAATGTTCTGTAATCGAAAAATACACTTACAAATTCTATACATCGCGAATCAAAACCCAATGTGACACCTCGTAAATTTCAGGTCAACAATTATTTTATTTTAATAATAATGTGTATTATTATTACATACGTGGCACTAGAATTGTTAACATTTAGTGTGACACGTGACACAACAGTCCAAACACACAGATAATTCGAGGAATTATCGCAAAACGCACGCACGTGTCTTGAGTAACGAACATTGGTGAATTAATCAAACCACAGTCCAATTTCACTACACTTAGGTTCTAGGGAACCTAAAAAAGGTGAAATGATGTTCATATGTCTCAAAACGATGTTCGTAGTCATGAAATACGCGAAAAACTGGCCAAAACAATGAAAATGGACCTATTGGGCTTGTCCACAGGCCCAGGCGTTACGCCCGGACCCAACGACCAAACCTTGGCGATGCGCGCGGTAGATTTGGGCGCTATCCGGATGAGTTACACCCGCGCGCTACGCCTGCCCTTGCAGTTGCTCGCTAGTTGATGCGCCTGGGATACGCAGAGGCTAAAAACTAGATTTACACTCAACCTATCTCTTTTCTAATCATTATAACTGGCCTAAAACTATTTTCTCGAGCTCAAGACCTTCCCTACTCGCCATTATCACCTGCAAATCACCATTTGGACTCCTGGAAGCCATGGATGCACCTTTGGGAGCTTGAGATTGAAGAAATTGAAGCATAGGAGCTTAAAGAAGCCATTGTAGGTGCTACCATCCTCCTCAACGTCTTCAAGCAGCTGAAATCTCTTCATCAACCAGTTCCAGAAGCTGTACAACTCATTCCAGGCCTTGTCTCATTGATTCGAAGCTTTGTGAGGTAGTATCTATGCCCAATCTCTAAACACACATGCAAGCCTCTAAGGCCACATGCACACACTAAACTTACACATGCACGAATTTTTGCTTGATTAAATATGTGATATTATGAATATATGGCTGATTTGATGATTTGAAGACGATCCATGACGATCTTGGTTGAGTTTGTTGAGTAGATGATGAGTTTGTCATAAAATGGGTGTTCTTGATCACATGCATGTATGATCTAAGCCTATTTACACGATTATTGATATTAATATGTTGTTAGTGATGATATTTGATATGATCTACAAGATTTAGAAGTGATATTGATGTCAAGAAATGTTAAAATGTAATAGTTACTAAAAATAGTAACTTTATTGTTACAAAATGCGAATGGATTATGAAATGGCAACATGCAAGTGTTTAGATCTAGGATTTATATATAAAATGATGATTAGAAACCATTATGATGATTATTGATGAGTATGAGTTGTAGAATTGCTAAAAATTATGATTTACACATTTATTCCTGTTGTAATATGTTTAACATGCTTATTTGATGGTAACACGATGATATTAAATGAGTTGAGTTATTAGAACCAGCTTAGAAGCTCTTAGTAGCTTGGATTCCACTGAGATTGAGCTGGAAACCTCCTGAATACAGCTGGTATGGTCCTCAACTCCAAGGATGATGATGGTAGATGGCTTCTCTAAGCTTTCTTCTTGCTCCAATGACTCCCTGTAATGACCCGTTTTTTTAAATAAAATAAATACGTTTGAAATAATCATTAATAAAATGATTGTGATTATTACAAATTGAAAATATGTGAGAAATGATGAACGTGGGAGAAAACCGAGCGCGAAACGGAGTTTCGGATTGTCCGGAATCGCGAAACGAAGATAAAATCGAAAAATGGACGAAAATGGCTATGCGCCTTTATTTAGTATTTAGTTTATATTTTGATTCTTTTCTATTTTCTTGATTCTTTTTTTTTTTTTTTAATTACCAATGGGGAATCTTTTTACAAAAAAAGATATCTGGCAAAACGCCCGTCCGAACTACAAAACTCCAACAAACAATACAAGCGAAGTGGAAAAATAGAGTAATTAGGTTCTAAATGAGCCACACGCCGACCCTAGGCGATAGGCGCGGAAAAGGGAAAATATCTAGGAGTCACTCGTCCCGCGCGGTACTCCTGAGACCACACCTCCAATCGGGGCGATGTGCCTGGCGTCTATGGCGACTGCAGATTGCTTATCTTCGAAGGAATTCGCCAGAAAACATTAAATTTGATTATTTTCGAACTTCAGCTCCACCATAAGCCACTAAATCGAAATTTTGCCATCAAAACTCAATTCCGAAGTCATCAAAACGTCTGGATCGAGCCGTGGATCGTTTCTACAAGTCCGGATCATCGTGTTACAACCAGAAATTTGTTCCAAGGGTAACGATTCGTTTTATTCCATTGATTTTAATATTATGTGTGGATTAAATATAGTTTTGAGTGTTATATAATGATCTGGGATGATTAGAAACGAATAACTAGATGTTTTAATGGTGAGATTTTGATTTGGATCCGTTATAATGTCCGGTTGTCATGAAACTCATTGTATTGAGTAGGATAACTAGTGATATGATTAAATCATGTTTATGGTGGTTTTAGATCATCCTTTGGAAGGGTAACCCCAATTCCAAGGTTGATTAAATGTTGAAATATGAGGCTGTGATAATTTAAATCTGACTAATTAAGTGTAGATTAATTTCTATACATGGGATATTGATAAAAGCCTCAATGAGGTTTTGACTGAAAATAAAGAGTGATACAGGTCAAATGAATTAGA
The DNA here is from genome assembly GCA_009363875.1 of Mikania micrantha. Lineage (NCBI taxonomy): Eukaryota > Viridiplantae > Streptophyta > Magnoliopsida > Asterales > Asteraceae > Mikania > Mikania micrantha. Next base: position 120,640,634 of record CM018691.1, read on the forward strand.
TTACATAAATAACACAAGTTGTGTGTTCAGGTTGTTAAATCCTGTTATATGTGAATATATAATAGGAAGAGGAGGTGAATCTAGTTCTAGAAGGCCTGGAAAAGAGTTGGAGATTTTTGATAACTCTTCAAATTAAGGTAAGTTACCTAATTGATTGAACTTGTAGTTAAAGGACTGGGTGAGTCCACACTACAAGTAATTGTGCATTTAGCATATATACATGATTCGTTGATTTGGTTGATATGGATATAAATGATTGTGGTCATTGTTGTTGCATGATTCACAAGGGGTGTGAACATGTGGTGATCTATGAATGTGTAGATGTTAAATTGGTAATGTGCATGTTTTGATTCGCAAGGTGTGTGAACATAAGACTTGCAATTCCAACGTAATTGATTCACAAGGTGTGTGAACAAACGGTGGATTGGTAATATGCATGTTTTGATTCACAAGGTGTGTGAACATAAGACTTGTTATTCCAATGTAATTAATTCACAAGGTGTGTGAACAAATGGTGGATTGGTAATGTGCATGTTTTGATTCACAAGGTGTGTGAACATAAGACTTGCTATTCCAATGCAATTGATTCACAAGGTGTGTGAACAAATGGTGGATTGGTAATGTGCATGGTTTGATTCACAAGGTGTGTGAACATAAGACTTTCAATTCCAATGTAATTGATTCACAAGGTGTGTGAACAATAAATGTCCTATAATGGGATAGACATTTGAAATTCAAGTGTCAAATTGTAAATTGTGATTTTTGTGAAATATGATGCACAAGTGGAGTTTTGTGTGTTTATACATGTGTTATATTAAATTATAACGTTTGTGCATGAATGGGGGATATAATGAGGTTTTGGTTGAAAACGAACCGTTAGTAAATCGTTTTGAATGTGGTTGACTGTTGTTGTCAAGTTTTATTTGAAACCTCATTAGTCTATCCATGTGGTAATATGGAATACACTGGGTGAATTAGTGAGGTAATCTTACTTAGTTCTAACAAACTAATGGTGAATTTAAATGTGGTGCTTACAGGTACAAAGGAGTAGGGTGGGCGGTGATGGTGATCGGGAATCGAACATGAATGCTTGTATGGTGGTTTAATCTTTAAATAATCGAACATGGGTGAAACTTTTGTGTCATAAATGTTTTGTGAAGTTTGTAAACATACTTAAACTTGTTTTAACAGGTGTTGGTAATAGTATGTTTAATGGTGTGTAAGGCACAAAAGTTGTTTTAACTGGGACCTAAATATAAATTATTAATGTTGGTGTAAAATGTCTGGAGGGGACATGAAAGTGACCGGGGTGTCACACTCCCCAAGCTTCAAAGCTTCAAAAATGGAGTTTTTCTGGTGGAATGATGGTGATACTGAGGTGTTGGCTCAAGAATGGAGTGCTATGGCCGAATAAATAGGATAGAAATGATGAAAAATGAGATAGGTTGTGTTAAGGTGGTTTGGCATCGGCGGCTTCCAGCGTTTCGCCTAGCGTGCCCACGCGAGGCCAGACGTAGTGCCTGGATTAAAATAATCTAAATGGCATCTGGTTGATCCGCGCGCATCGTCCTGAGTGGAAGTAGCACTCCGGGCATACCGCTTGGCTTGCAGAATGAGCCCAATCGACCCAATTTTGGTGTTTAAGCTCGTTTTTCGCGTATTTGTCGTTTACGATCATCGTTTTGAGACTAATGGACGTTGTTTAACTTATTCTAAGTTCCCACAGAGCTTAATTATTGTTAAATTCATTTGTTGTTTGTTTAATTCACCAACATTCGTGAGACTCGTGTGTGTTTCGATACTTCCTCGAATTATCGGTGATAGTTTGTGTTTGTGTTTTACAAAATGTCTGCATGCTTGATTAATTATAATCAACATGTAATGCGCAATCCAATAATTCCCCGAATTATTGTTTTGCGTTTGTGTTTGCCACACTTGGTCTCCACAACCAAGGTGCAATGTACGATTCGATAGTTCCTCGAACTATCGTTTCGCAGTTGCTTGTGTTTAACTCATCTAATTAAACCTAATTAAATGAAATGCAACAAGTATGAATGTGAAATGCTAATTTGTAAGAGTTACAATTTACCTGAAATTGCCGGGTGTCACAAGGTTAACCTTTACTAAAACAAATAGGAAGTCAGATTAGGGTTCCGACAAGGTTGGGAATTGTTTTGAAGAAAAAGATGATATATAGATAGGTCAAATATATTAAGAAGTCAAAACATTCAATATAATTTGTTTGATTCACTAGTTGCCACTTGTTTTTTTCTAAACTTAGGGTCACATGTCTGAATCCTAATGTATATATGCATGTATTGTATTTTATTTTATTTTGGTTTTAACATTATTGCTTTCTTGAGCTAATTCCATAATAATTCTCATTATAATTACTTAAACCCATCAATGCTTATGTGAAAGAGTGTTTCTACCTATAAACATTGAAAGAATAAAGATTTTATAAATTATTTTATGTTGCATACAATGTAAACTAATAAAAAGAGTTTGTAATAATAAATTATTATGTATACACTTTACTTATGCCTTGTTTGGGATTCCATTCAAAACCAACATATGAACTTATTGACTTTTTGAAGAAGTCAATAAGTTAAAATAGTGTTTGTTAATCTCAAATGCACTTTTCATTTTAACTTTTTGATTAGTCTTGAAAAGTTGTTTTCAAGAAGCTAAAAATTATAGCTTTTGGAAATAGCTTCTAACTTTTTGATGGGGATACCTGTTAAAATATGTGGGAACATAACAACATTCAGTCCTTCATGATCAGATCAGAAATCCACAGGTTCATCTTCTTCAAAGCCCCTTATCTCCTTCACTCCCTTCCCATCACGATTCATCTTCCTCAAAGGCTCTCACGTTTCATCTTCACTCCTCTCCTTCACACCACCATAAAACCATGCAGTCATGAGCAAACATTCACCCGATCGTGTGTTCTACGGTCGAACATCCTCATACTTACCCCATAACTAAAATGGGAGCATCATCATACTTACCCCATACGAATATGGGAGCAACATCATACTTACCCCATACAATATGGGAGCAACATCATACTTAACCCATACGAATATGGGAGCAACATGTCACACCCCGAGCCGGCGGGGTTGGATCGGGTTCCCCGTCGGGCGGAAGGTTCCCGGGGCGCGATATCGTGAGTGATAATCGTGATGATCAGATTGTTTACATTGCGCATGATATAAATGAGAAATGCTAAATAGAATAGAATTACAAAGTTAAATTACATCCATATCGTTCATAATTTAACAATGTAAATCTATCATAAACATCATAAGATTTCTATCTTGTAACTGCACAAGATATACAAAATATATGGTATAATGATGTCCCAAAAGTATGCAGGTCCAAAAATACTAGTCCTCTATCTGAAGTCCTAGTCCAAAAGCAATAACTTCTTAATTGACCTGTTCGTCACCTGAGAAGTCATGCAAAAAGATCAAGTCAACACATGGTTGGTGAGTTCATATAGTTTAGTATTTGAAAAATAGTTTGTAACCCTTTTTCGGTAAAAACCCTAACCTCATTAACTTCACCTGTAATATCCAGTTCGGTATGCTTATATATAGGGCATACGCAAGGGTCGAGCCTACAACCCGCCCAAACGCCATCCCACCACATACTAAACCACATATGACATTGTTGTTAATGATAGTTAAGAATTTTTACCTATCATTCATTTCCATTCAACCATAGTTCTACATACGCATGAAACATTTGTTAAACCCTTGAGTAACAACCTTAATCTCATTAACATCACATGTATCATCCAGATCGGTATGCTTATATATAGGGCATACGCAAGGGTCGAGCCTACAACCCGCCCAAACGCCATCCCACCACATACTAATCCACATAGAACATTGTTGTTAATGATAATTAAGCATTTTACCCATACCATTAACCAATTTGTTCTTCAGTTCTTTGTTCCTGTAAATACACTTTGAAATCTCTATTGATTCCTTAAGTTCATCACAAAATTATGATCAACCACAACATTTATAGAAACAGTTAAGTAAATGCTTAATTAAATAAATAAATAACATTTACTAAAATCTAAGACCTAATGATTGGGCCTTGGTCAACTCGAGTAGACTAGTCTAGCAATCAGGTACTTAGTAGTAAAGGAGATTTGTAAACCCCATCAAACATGTACATCTTTTGATATATAGGCTTTTATAGTTCTTTAGACCGTCCATAGTTTCGTATAGTTCTTTAGATCTTTGGCACATGTTATCTTTGAGCATTTCCCAGATGTTCCTCAAAACAATTAGGGAATACTGTAAATATCATCAAACATGTGTCTCATATTCGATCAGTTTAGCTAGGACATCTTTCAAACTTGAGAATGGCATATGCTATCTTTGATATTTCCCAGTTAGACCCTTGAAATAGTCCTTTGTACTAAGTTCTTTGAAATAGATCGTTAGTTCTTTGACAACACAACCTTGAAATAGTTCGTTAGTTCTTTGACAACACACCCTTGAAATAGTTCTTTGAAATAGTTCGTTAGTTCTTTGACAACACACCCTTGAAATAGTTCTTTGTTTTAGATCTTTAGTTCTTTGAAAATAGTTCTTTGAAAATAGTTCTTTGATTTGAAACGGTTATCTATTCGTAATGAATAAACAACTTACTTTGAATTCCTGTATATTGTATACCTAAATAGAATCTAGGACAACAATTATACATATAAACATATGATAAGTAAAAGCATTTAAGTAAATATAATCTTACGAAAATAATTTACGCATGCTTCTCAGCCCCGCGTTTGAAAACAAAAATGTTTAGAAAAGGGGCAATGAACTCACCTGTGTTGTTCCGTACTGTACTACCACAAAATGCGCTCTCTTTGTCTGTAGACTATGTATCTTTAGTTCCTGAGTTGTTTCAAAAGAATTTGAATACGATAAGTATATGTATTTGTCGTCGTGTCTAGGGTTTGGTCTCGGTGTGCAACTAAGTGTCCTAGTTTACTAATGTGTTTCTAGCACTCCTTCTATCTAGTTTAAATGTATTACCCGTAAGTAAACCCTCATCCCATGCTTAATTATAGCGAGTCTTTAATTAAGACCATTTTGAGTTAATTCATTTTATGTTAAACACTTATTTAGAAATCGTCTAATTTAATTTAACAAAGCTTACAGTTTAATTTCTTCTATTGAAAACATAATTTATTTAATAGAAAAGTATAACTAACATGATGGGCTTGGGTTAATCCCATTTGATTAACCTCAGGCCCATTACTAGATCTTGTTTGTCCAACGATTCTTGATCAACTCTTTGAATAACTCGTCCTATATAATTCAGATGAATCATCTAGAGGAGTTACATGTTCTTATGAAATTTCCTAAGGTTTAGTTGATAATAATTAAATCAACGTTTGAACCATTAGGTTATTGTTTTGATCTTCGTGATTTCCAATATGTTACACCCAAGGGAATGTTCAAATCCATATTTAAACGATGATAAAGTTTAAGAAACTCTTGTTATCCTAATCCCAACCCTTAATTAACCATAGAAACCTTTGCTTAATTCATAGATTACCCAAGGTTTAATTGTTCATCATTAGACCCTTATATTATTCCCATGCACACACACTATTGTCATGCATGCACACACAAACATCCATGCATGCGTTTACGTGGGGGGGGGGGGTTCTCGTGCATACTCAAGTTTCTCAACCATGAGTTGATGGTCCTAGCTCCAACCGTTACCCGAAAGAGTCATGTCCGGAGCAACTTGACCGAATGGAGCTTCACCCGATCGAATGACCTAGGCCGACTGGGTGGTGGCCGAATGAAGATACTCGATCGAATGAAATACTGCCAGGTGAGCTGAGCGAGGCTGTATGGGCTTGGCCGAACCAAAGCCCGGTTCGTGCGAATGGGCTGACCCAGCGAATGAAGGGTGGGCCGTATGAGGGTCTTGGGCCGACAGAATGTGAAGTTGGCCGAAGGAGAGTCTTGGCCGACTGTCTTGGTCGAACGAGTCTTCCTCCGACTGAGTGGATGCCTGGACGACCAAAGGAGGCTGGCCGAATGAAGGACTAGGCCTGGCGAATGAGGGCTGCTTCGGCACAAAGGAGTTGGCCATTCGGCCTACTCACATTCGTCCCAACTGCTGGCTTATTCGGCCGATCGAGTGCAAGGGTGGAGCAGCCGTGGTTTTTCAATCAATCGACCAAGAAATGTGATAGGACTTGTTCCTCCTTCGTTCTAAGTGTATTTGAAAGTGTTTCCCTAAGATTTTAAGGTGTTCTAACCGGTTTCTAAGTGGGTTCCAATCTAGGGTTTTCAAAACCCCAAAACCGAAACATAAATGGATTTCTACCTCGAATCTGTTGAATTTTAACCCCGATCTGCCGTACTTCTACGATCTATGTAGGTCTCAAACCGGATCAAGAACTGAACTTTATCTTATAAATCATCATCAATGATATCTAACGAGTGTGGAATCCAAGTTAGAATCAAGAAAGCAAGTGGAAAAATGTAATCTTTGTATATATACTGAAAATTCGAGTACAAGTGCCTCAATACGTCTAGAGAGCAAATGCCTCGGGATTCCAACATAAACCTGTACAAAATACGTCTATTTATACTAGGTCTAGGTGTACTCGAAATCTAACACAAAATATTTCGAGTACACGAATACATGGAGTACTCGAACCTGCTGTACACGAAAATAATCAAAATCTAGATTTTGACTCTTTCCAGGTTGACTTTTTCAGTCTTCAACGCTTTCAGGGCTCTACAAACTCCCCCTAGACTGGCGAAGTCATCCGATAGGAAGAGTGACGTTATGTGGTCCAGCTCTGGCATTAAGTTTCAACTCGATGGCATAAGCAACTGTGCGAGTGAATGGCTTAGCCTCCTCATCATTCCCAGAATATACTCGTATTGGAGACTCATGTAACTTCATCATGTCGTCCTTTCCTTACTTCAAAAGATCCATAGGGTCAAGAATAATGTCGATATCGTCAACATTGTCTTTGTTCTTGATGATGACTGCTGCAAGATTGAGATCGTCATAGTACCAAGACAAGAAGTTGGCCAAGGAATTGTCTGGAACTCTAGGAGACACTGGAACAGCTATCTCAACATGAGGTGGGGGATACTTATAGTATATCCAAGGCTTCTTAGTCTTTGGATCAATAATGCATGTTGAAACAAAAAGTCTTCCCTTGGCGGTGCGCATCACAGGAAAGTACTTTTCACATTGGTCTTTGATAAACTTGGCAAACAGATCTGCCTGTGAGTCCTTGGAAGGATTGAAAAACATAGCCTTGTCGATGCTTCGAATATCAACCTTTGGCATGGTGCAGAAATCTCTTGGTCTCTTGTAGTATTCAACCTTTCTATTCATTGTCTTGACCAGGTAGAGATCCCTTTCTTTGTCGTACAGCCAGCAACACACGTTAGACCTGTCGTTACGAACAGCGAACATGTTTCTGTCATCAGAAATAAATGTATGCTCTGGATGTATGTCACTCATTTCCTTGAACCAAGTATCCTTAACCACGGGAGGAGACGGTTTCCAATCTCTCTTCTTGTCAAACCAGCTGACAATTACGTCATGAAGAGAAGTGACCTCCTGTCCTAGTGCATCAATGTATTTGTGGGCATACAAATAATCGATATAAGGATCAGATGAGACGTTGCCAAGTATAATGTTTTCCGGTTCTTCTTCAACAGATGCCCCTGTAGAAGATTCAGCTTTGCCTTCGGCTTCTTTACCCAACTCTTCTAAAAGATAATCATCGGGAAGATCTTTGAAGAAGTCATCAAGCCCGGCATTCTCCATATCAGTTCCTGGAAGTCCATCTCCGAAGAGAATGTCATCGGGAATATCTCCAAAAAGATCATCGTAAGCACCCGCAGGCTTGGTAGTGGAAGAGGAAGGATTTCCTGCATCATCTCCTTGATTGTCATCATCGGGAGGCCCTTGATCTCTTTTATCAGAAGAATCATCTTCTTTCTTGTTTCCACTATCATCATCATCCTTTTCATCCTTCTTTTCTTCAGAATCCTTCTTCTTCTGGTCATCACCACCACCATCATCATCACTATCACTATCATCATCTTCTTTGACATTGTCATCTGATTCTGGGACTTCTTCTCCCTTCAGTCTTTTGATTTCCTTGCTCAACTCGTGGTTCTCTGAAGATAGGAATCTAATGGCCCTTCGGTGTGCTTTGATTTCCCCATGATATTTGTTCAACTTCCCACAGATATTAATCATTCCCTCCTGCAAATTTCTGATAAGACTATCCTTGCGCTCAGAATCCTTTTCAAGCAAGAATACTCTGTCTTGCAAATCCACGAGATCGACAGGCACTTCTTTCGGCTCATATGGTGAATCTGAGTGCAAAGGAGATTTTCCTTTGTCACTGCTCGAGCGAGGCAGAGATGAAGCAGTTTTGGTGTGAGGAGCAGAGGTAGTGGATCTGGCTGGGATTTTGATAACTAATTTGGGCTTGGCTGGTTTGGCTGGAGGTTTTGGTTGAGAAGGTGGCTTGGGTTTTGAGAGTGGCTTGGTTTGTGTGGGTTCAGCAGTGGAAGGTTTAGGTTGTGTGGAAGGTTCAGGTGGTATGGAAGTTTTAGGTTGAGTGGGTGTTGGTTGAGTGGATGGATTGGGTTGTGTAGTTGGAGGTGGTTGTGTAGGTGCCTGTGATATGATCGATGCAGTCGAAGAAAATGATAAGTCTGAGAACATCTTCTGCAGACGAGGATCTTTGGTTTTCCTGGCCATCGTCTTTTGTCTCTTTTTCTTTGGAGATGATTCAGGAGTAGGTGTGTAATCTACATCCTGTGCCTCTTCTCGTTCTTGTCTTGTAGGAGGTGGCTTTTTAGCAACAAAATCCTCACTTGATGAAGAGGATGACTCAGGAATGGTGTCCTTTGCTGCTTCATCGGCTTTTGTTCTTATACTTGTAGCTTGGACATCATGCTCTTCAGCAACTATGGCTACTTGGGTTTCTGGCATGTCTTCATCTGCTCCATCGCCCACAAATCTTCCAAACTTTATCAATGGACGTTCCCCTGTGTACTGCTTCTTTCCTCTCTTGTTCATCTTCATATAGCCGAAGATGTTATCTCGCATTCTCTTGATCTCCAAAGTACCATGTGTGGGAGTCAGATGGGAATATTCCTTGTTGATGACGATCTGCAGGAATCTAGGGAAAGTTAAGAACCGCTCGTTCCTTCTTCCTTTGATGTTGGCGTGCATATCGAGGAAGATCATCTTCGAGAAGTTAAACTTGACTCCAAGTGCCAGAGCTACCAGACATGAACTAAGAGTCTGGTTTAGCACATCATAACCTCCTTTCCGTCCAGAGAGGCATTGAGTGACCACGTGAGCTAAATATCTCCAGTAAGGATGTAGCAATTTTTTCTCTGTTGGAGGATAAGCGCCTTCGTGTCCCATCTGATACACGGTTCGGTTCACCAACTCTTGATCGAGCTCAACTGGGTCAGACTCCTTATCCCCAAATTGCAAGCAATCCCGGAGTATCTGCTCGGTGATAGTGATGGGATGACCTTGAACCTTTCCAACAATGCTGATAATTCCCTTATCATCAATATGCTCTTCCACAGTGCTCCAAAAACTTCGAATAAAGTCAGTCACAATCATGGGATGTTCCATAATGGCATAATTGACTGGTAACAGGATCAGTCCTTCAACGAGAGTCTTGAACTCAGAGTGCCTCTCTGGTGGATCTCCAAGATAAGCTGTCATATTATGATCCGGCACGAAACGTAGGTCAGCCATCTGAAATACACAAACAGATTAAGTTAGATCAAGGTTAAACTTCAACGAAGTATCAAAAATTCTAAGTTCAATTTCACTCTTGTATTCGAAATTTATTAAGTAGGCAGATTGTATTCGAAACAATCTTATTTGAAACCTCATCATGTGAAACAATCCTGTATTCGAAATGAGATGTGTACACGAAATGCAGGCTGTACACGAAATCAGGTCTGTACTCGAAACAAGAGGTGTACACAAAATCAGGTCTGTATTCGAAACAAGGGGTGTACACGAAAATTATCACAAGTCCATCAATATAGCTCCTTAGAACCTCTAATCCTGCTCGAAATGATCGGAAATTATAGGCGACCATAATATCCAAAAATCGCCTTTCAATTTCAAGCATTTTGAGGTCAATTTGATGGAAAACCTTCAGTAAACGAAAGTGCGTACTCGAAATGTTATTTTGTCCATAACTTTCGATTTCACGGTCAAAACTTGATGAAATTTCATACCTAGGGTCGCCTATAGATGAACTAAAAGATAGCCGGAGTAGAATTTTGAGATCAGGTCTAGAAATCGAGATCGCCTCTCAGAGAAAATTTCTGTACTCGAAATGAAAAATCTGTACACGAAAAAGTGGTACTCGAAATTGAATGCGGTTTGGCTATTTATAGGCACATTTCGAATACACAATTTTCGTGTACTCAATTTCGAGTACACACACTTAGTTTATTTCGATTTAAAATTCTAAATTTTATAAAATAAAATAAAATAAAATAAAATAAAATAAAATAAAATTTGGAAACTTTGGACAAGTTTTAAGATTTAGTCGGGTCAAATTCGTGGGATCAAATCTGTTGTCAAAATTTTACTAACTTAATTTGTTTCTTAACGAAGCACAACTTGTAAACAGCTATTCCCAACCAATGATTTCAACTTGTTATTCCATCACTTAAGAATCAGTCATATAATCAAGGTTTTTGTAAAATATCTTAAGGGAAACTTGTGAACAATTAGACGGCAAAACCAGATTAACATGCAACCTATCAATTCTGTTAAATCTTTTGTTTTAAACTTTGATTGTGTTTCAACGAACTTAAAATGTTTTGACAGAGTTTAAGGTGAGAAAAGAAAAGAACAGATCTATTAGATTAGAATCAAGAACAAGAAGGGGTTCTATCATCTTGTGCTCATTGGCATCTTTTATTTTCTGATCTGCAGACACATTGGCCTTAACGTCGCACATCCAGGTCTTTGCTTACGCAAAACAAAGGATGCTTCAGTAGATATTTCCCGCTCTTTGTTTGCACAAAACATAGGAAATACCCGAGTTTTTCAAAACCATTTCAATTTTATTGAAACACAATCTTGTTTTGACTCAAAGATTTAAACAAAAGGTCAAATAGTTGTCACACATATCCAGTTGTCTAGTGATCACAATTTCACACTTATTTTATTTATATACTTATTTATTTTATTTGATAAAGTCTGATTCTTTCATTTGGAAAACTGGCTTCAACTTCTTAGTGTATAATAGATATTCAAAGTTGTTATTCCTTTTAGAAATCTTATTAAGATAGTGAAATTTTGATCTATAGAAATTATTTCACTTCCGAATTTGTCCGATTCACTTTGCTTGTCCACATAAACTCTTTTTGTATTTTCTTAAACTTTTGAAAAGATAAAATCTTTTTGTAATTTTCTTAATTTAACAAAAGGCAGGATCTCCTTTTCTTAGGTTTTCAAAAACCTAACTCCCCCTAAACTCGTAGATCATCTTAGACTAACTCAAAGACCGAAAATCTTTTTGTATATTTTCATAAAGACTTTAACTTAAAAACCAAAAATCTTTTTGTTGTTTTTGTATATTTTGACTCAAAGAACGAAAATCTTTTTGTTGTTTGTAAATTTTCTCCCCCTAAATTTGTGAACAAACTGGGACGCAAATTTTAATGTATTTACAAGAATGCTTTTAATTAAAGCTTATTAGTTTGAGAGAGGCAAGCAAGTGATGAAAGCGTGCTGTATCGAACGGTTTTGTGAAAAGGTCTGCCAGATTATCATCTGTATGAACCTTTTCAAGATGAATGAGTTTCCGTTCAAAACAGTCACGGATGAAATGAATCCGGATGTCAATATGTTTAGTTTCGGAGTGGTGTACCGGATTCTTGACGATCTGTAAGGCGGCTTCATTGTCACAATAAATAGGAGACTCAAGAAAGTTCAAACCGTAATCGAGGAGTTGTTGTTGCATCCAGATAACCTGAGAGCAGCAACTAGAAGCAACAACATATTCGGCTTCCGCAGTAGATGTGGATACGGTCGTTTGTTTCTTGCATTGCCATGAGACAAGGCGATCTCCCAGGTACTGACACCCACCGGTGGTTGACTTCCTGTCCAGGTTACATCCACCAAAGTCACTGTCCGAGTATGCAAATAAACGAAACTCAGAGTTCTTTGGGTACCAAAGACCAAGACGAGGCTTCCCGACAAGATACCGAAAGATTCTCTTGACAGCTATAAGGTGAGATGCCTTCGGATTCGCCTGATATCTGGCACACTGACAAATTGAAAAGATGATGTCTGGACGACTAGCAGTCAGATACATCAGGGAACCAATCATCGAGCGATAGAGGTGTTGATCAACATCTTCACCATCCGAATCCGAAGTTAAGACAGGACGAGCAGCCATGGGAGTGGATGTCGGCTTTGATTCCATCATTTTGAACTTGGTCAAAATGTCTGTGACATACTTTCCTTGGTGAATCAGCACTCCCTTTGAATCTTGCTTCACCTGCAGACCCAGAAAGAAGGTCATTTCTCCCATCGCGCTCATCTCAAACTTCTTCTTCGTTACCCCCTCAAATTCCTTGCACAATGTCGAGCTTGTGGATCCAAATATAATGTCATCCACATAGATTCGGACGAGAATTAAATCATCCTTATCATTGCGAACGAACAAAGTTTGATCAATGGCTCCACGAGTATATCCATTTGCAAGAAAGTGATCAGTAAGTGTAGCATACCACGCTCGCGGTGCTTGATGAAGACCATAGAGAGCTTTGTCTAACTTGTAGACATGGTCTGGAAATTGGGAATCTTCAAAGCCTGGGGGTTGGCACACATAGATTTCTTCTTTAACCTTCCCATACAGAAAATGTCACACCCCGAGCCGGTGGGGTTGGATCGAAGTCCCCGTTGGGCGAAAGGTTCTCGGGGCGCGATATCGTGAATGATAATCGTGATGATTAGATTGTTTTACATAGCATCAATGTTAAGAATAATTAAGCACAATAATACATTTACTAGGATTACAAAGTTAAATTACAAATATCAATGTTTAGTAATTTAACTAAGTAAACCTATCCAAGAGAATCAAATATATCTATTTTGTATCTATACAAGATATCAAAAGAGATTCGTAGTGATCTCAAAAGATGTGCTTCTTCAAAAGTCAACTAGGAATCTATATATGGGCATCCTAGCATGCAATCATGAATCTTAGCTTAATCCTGTGCGTCACCTGAGAAAGCATGTAAGAAAACAAAGTCAACACAATGGTTGGTGAGTTCATGTAGTTTTTATGTAAAAATAGTTTGAAAAATCCTTTGAATGACAACCTTAACCTCACCATTAACCACCTATACCATCTGTTTCAGTATGCTTATATATAGGGCATATGTAGGGTCGAACTTACCGTCCGCCCAGCCACCGTCCCACCACATACCAAACCACATGATATATTGTTCCTGATGATAATTAAGCATTTCATCCTACATCTTTGATTCCATAACATTCGATTCTTTGAATTCGATTACCCTGTAATTGTTTACCTTGATTCCCTGAATGACAACCTTAACCTCACTAACAACCACCTATGCTATCCAACCAAGTATGCTTTTATATAGGGCATATGTAGGGGACAAGCCCCAGCCACCGTCCCACCACATACCGGGCTGCTTAACATGTTGTTAATGATAATTAAGCATTTCATCCCACTACTTTGATTCCATGACATATGATTCTTAGCATTTGTTTTCCCTGCCAATGTTTACTTTGTTCCTAAATGACAACCTTAACCTCACTAACAACCACCTATGCTATCCAATCAAGTATGCTTATGTATAGGGCATATGTAGGGGACAAGCCCCAGCCACCGTCCCACCACATACCGGGCTGCTTAACATATTGTTGTTAGTGACAATTAAGCGTTTCACTCCGCTACCTTGATTCCACAACATATAAGTATTGAGTTTAAGAGGCACCATTATGGACAGCTGAACACCATTGGGAATTCAGCATCCATCCATAATGGTCCTAAATATGACTTGTGACGTGTTATGATAGAGAAACCTTCAAGTTTACACAAAGTCAACTAGAAGAACCCAATTCATTCTAGTCACTTGTCATAACCATGGATGAATCAAGAAGAACACTGAATGACTAGTAGGGGTTGACACCTAGGTCAACACGCGGCGGCCAATCAGTCTGTCTTACATGACTCTGACAAAGAAGAACACTGATGACTAGTAGGGGTTGACACACAGGTCAACACGCGGCGGCCAACAGTCTGTCTTACAATGTCCTATAGCTTAAGCATACAAGTTTAACGCATTCACATGTTTTCAAGCATTTCAAGTATATCAAGCATTCAAGTATTTCAAGTATCTCACGCATATAAGTATTTCTAAGCATATAAGTTTTCAAGTTAAGTTTAAGCAAATAATTGTAAGTGTCAAACAATTTAACACTTTACTAAGAGTGTAGAACATTAACTTTCTGAAATATTTATATAGAGTATTAGTGTTTAGTATAAGTATTTTCAAAGCCTTAACATTGAGTATGTAGTTTAAACATAGAGTTTATAATTTAAACATCAAATGTATAGTTTAATCACATAGCTTATAGCATAAGTATTTAGCTCAAAGTTTAAGTATTAAGTTTATATCATAAGCGTCTAGCATAAAGTTTAGACTTCAAGTCTATAGCGTAAGCCTCAAGTATATAGTTTAAGCTTCTAGTTTGTAGTATAAGTATCAAGTTTATAGCTTCTCAAAGTATACTAGTTTCCAAGCATAAGCCTTATTGTAAGCATCATGTTTAAGTTTAAAAACATTAAATAACATTTCAATAATTTATTAAAATGTTTAACATGCTTCTCAGTCCCGAAGTAAAACAAATACGTTTGAAAAGGGACAAATGAGCTCACCTTGTGTTTGTAGTGGTTGACTAAGTATAAACAAGAAAACGCGTGCTTGTTGTTGTGTTTGTTGGTATATTCACGATCCTGTATTGATTTCACATGGTTTGTAGCTTATAAGTATATGTTTGTAAGGATTCGTTGTGCGTGTAAGTGTTAGTGTTAGCCGTAAAGTTGGCTAACACTGTGAGTCTTGATCCTTATTCGGCCCGACTTGCTAGATATAGTTTATGTTAATACTATGTCCATTCAAATTGAGTTTAGCCTTTTCCATCATGTTTCATCATTTGACTTGATGTACACATTATATTCTTGTATATAATATTGAACTCTCATAGTTCATAACTATGTAACTTATGTTCTAGTTTAAAGATTATGAATTCTCACACTTATAAGAATTTGAAATAACGTTTTCTTAGTTAATAGATAACCATGATATTATTCTTGTAAAACTTAACGTTTTAGGTATTATAAATCTATTAAATTGTACTCCTAATCAAGTGGGCCGAAGGTCAATGGGCCTAAGATATGCGTGTGCGTGATCCAACTATTGGGCCGCAAGGTGTTATGGACCGAATAAATAGATTGGGCCAACAAGGGGTGGGCCTAAGCAATCCCTTGGGCCCATTGTGTTTTCTTGAGCCAGTTGTATGTGGGCCGGATATGTGTGTTGGGTCGATTAACACACATGGACCGAAAAGGGTAATATGGGCCAAATGCAACATCCATTTGGGCTAAACCGAATGGCCTTGGGTTGAATCGAAAGACGATGGCCCAACTAAATTGTATAGGCCGTATGGTATGCTAGTGGGCCGATTCTATCAAGTATTGGGCCAGAACTAGGGTGGGCATGTTATTGTTGTATGGCCATGTTTGTAAATGGCCCGCTTAATAATTAACTTGTGTCGAACATATGGTTTCTACTCGGCCGAAGGTGATGATTCCCTACTCCAGTGAACCTATGAGGTTATAGGTCCAAGGTTCGGCACCATGAATCGACCTAAGGGTTCGCCAAGGTCAAGGGTTCGGCTATGTTACTCCTGTACTCACAGTTCGTCCAAACATGTAGGGTTCGTTGGATGGGAAAGGTTCGCCGAGGGTTCGGGCTAGTAGGTTCGTGGATTCCATGAGCGAGGCATGCATGGTTCGTCGGATCATGGTGGGTTCGTCGGCCTCTAATGGTTCGGCCATGCACGTAAAGGTTCGGCTGGGACAAGGCTGCTTAGGGTTCGGCCGTGGTGTGCTATGCATGGTTCGCCACACATGATGAGGTTCGACCATGAGTAAGAGGGTTCGGCTGAGAGGGCTGTAACCACACAGGTTCGGCTCCACCTAACCCACGAGCATGTACTTTGTTTGTCATCATCAAGGAGCTCGAATTCTCAGTTTGGCCCGTCCAATGCTGTTGTCACGTGTAGGGAAGTCGTCGAGAGGGTGTGGAAGAGAAGATTAGGACCGATGGCTGGTTTTTATGATGGTGGTCGAACAAAGAACAACAAAAATGGTGAAAACCCTATCTTTTGTGATATTCAAGCCTTCATACCTGGTTTTTCAGTGGGTGAACGCTCCGATCTGCTGTACTTCTACGTAGAGGATGACAAGAGCTTCGCGTGGACACCAAAAACGCCCGATTTCGTCCACAAACGGGTGAGATATGAAGGTTTGAAGGTCCAAAAATGGTGGTGGAATGTGGAATCCGGGATTTTGGAGTTTGAGAGAGAGAGGTGATGATGAGAATGAAATAAGCAAGTTCATTTGGTGTTTAAATACCTCGAGGGTATTCGGGTTCGTTTCGGTTGCTCGGTTTTCGTCTCCGTTGCGTTTCCGGATCGTAACGCGTGTGTTTTGTAATTTAAATAAAATACTTTATTTTAAACGTTCGGAAAGTGGTTATTTCTAGTAAATATATTAAATATCATATTTCTTGAATTATTTATCGTAGTTTATTATTTCTACGCATTTCGTTATTTCTTTCGCGAAGTTGAAGTATTTTAATTAAAATAGTTTATTTTAAATTTCTCTCTGATGAGTTTCAAAATTGTAAAACAGGAAATATTATATTTCCTTAAATTTATTATCGTTCGAATCGTTTTCGTTTCGTTTCGTCAGAAAACGTCACTTACGCGCGTTTTCGTACAGAGCGCTAACTGTACGAACACGATCGTACGTTTCACTTTCTGATTTTGTTTTCTACTTTTCAGTCATCGTTTCAGATCGTTAAACTATCAGATCTATTCGTACAGATCGTAACCTATACGAATAGTTCGTCGGTTTAGCATTCTGTAACAGCAGCTGTTATAGTTTTGTTCTGGTTATCCTCACATGCGTTTAAACCTAATAATACAAAATCAAGCATGTATGCATTTGTTCATGATTGTCTGATGTGTTTCTGACTGTTTAAACCATGAGGTTTAAATCAGAATTTCAGAAACATCGTGTAATAGTTAATGCTCATCATCGAATGTTAATAGCTTCTAAGTATTTCTCCTAGTTTGTACCTGAGTTACTGTGCACTTTACTGTGCAAATTACTGTTCCGGTAACGATTCCGGCACAGATGTTACAGAAAAGCAGTCTTCACATCCATCTGATACACCATGAAGTTCATGTAGGAGGCATAGGCCAAGAAAATCCGTATGGCTTCAAGTCTTGCAACTGGTGCAAAGACTTCCTCATAATCTATCCCTTCCTGTTGATAGAAGCCCTGAACTACCAACCGTGCCTTGTTTCTGATAATGACTCCTGAGTCATCTCTTTTGTTTCTGA
Source organism: Mikania micrantha (assembly GCA_009363875.1). Lineage (NCBI taxonomy): Eukaryota > Viridiplantae > Streptophyta > Magnoliopsida > Asterales > Asteraceae > Mikania > Mikania micrantha. The sequence goes on from CM018691.1 coordinate 120,658,385, forward strand.
AAACCCATCTGGTTCCTATAGGCAGTTTTCCTTTGGGCAAGGGAACCAGATTCCATACTTTAAGTTTCTGAAACTGCAGCAGCTCTTCCTGCATTGCCTCAACCCAGCTGGACTCTTTGAGAGCCATTTTGATATTCTTGGGCTCGACCTACGAAATAAAACAAGAATATAAACAAGAATTAATTGGACCTGATTGGCTTCTGGTAGTTGTCTCTTCAGGCAAGATGTTCTGAGCTGTAATGGATCTGCTTCGAGTGAGAACGCCTTCTGAGAGAGGTCCAATAATATTTTCAATTGGATGATTCTTGTTTATGCTGAGTGTTGGCATTTCTTCCATAGCTAGATTGTCTAGAAAGTTGCTGATGTTGTTCACTTGCTCTTCACTTGAAGAAGAAGAGATGTTGTCGATAGGAGCAGTTTCACTTGCTTCGGCTCCGTGATCCACACAATGTTCCTCAGGAATGCTATCTGAGAACAATGGATTATCAAAAGTTTGGTGGGAGGAAGATGAGACTTGATCAGTTTCAGGAAGTGGTTGAACGGACTGAGAAGTGTCTGGTTCTGATGGGAGAACTTCATGTATTGGGGTAGGCTGAGCTGGAGGGGCATGATTGTACATGCCTGGAGGGTCAACTGTCAAGAGATTAGGATCACATGGAACATAGTCAACCCTATAGTCCACGTCATCACCCTTGTAGAAATCCTCGGTCTGCTTGGATGATTCTGGGTTCTTGGTTGTATTGTCAAAGGGCCTGAAAGTAGAATCATACTCAAATAACCAATTTGGACCAGAACCAGCATCGGTAGAGTTCATCTCTTGCCAATCTATATAGTATGATTCCACGATCATCCGAGTATTCTTGTTGTAAACTCTGTAAGCTGCTTTCTCGGATGAATAACCCACAAAGTAACACTCATCTGCCTTGTCGTCAAACTTGTGATTAGGCTATATATGAATAAGAGTGCAGGGACATCCAAATGATTTGAAGTGATCAACTTTGGGCTTTTGATTGAAAAGAATCTCATAGGGAGTCTTCTGATAGCGCTTGTTCAGGAGTGCTCGATTTTGAACATAGCAAGCGGTGTTAACTGCTTCGGCCCAGAAGAAGATTGGCAACTTAGATTTTGACAACATTGTTCGTGCAGCTTCTATAAGCGTTCTGTTCCATCTTTCAGCAACTCCATTTTGCTGAGGAGTTCTGGCTGCACTGTACTGACTAGCAATCCCTTTCTCATCGCAGAAATCTATAAGAGTCTGATTTCTAAATTCAGTGCCATTATCAGTTCTAATTACCTTGACCTTTAGATTCTTCTGATTTTCAATCAAGGTAATGAACTTCTTCAGAATCTCTGGTGTTTCATCCTTCTTGGCCAGAAAGAACACCCAAGTGAATCTGGAATAATCATCTGTCACAACAAGACAATATGACTTCTTCCCGATACTCATTACATTGACTGGTCTGAAGAGATCCATATGAAGAAGTTGAAGAACTGAAGAAATAGAATTAAAAAGTTTAGGCTTATGGGGTTTCTTGAGTTGCTTCCCCTTGGTACAAGCGATGCACTTCTCAATAGTGGAGAAATCTTTAGAAGGTAAACCGATGACATGATCTCCCTTGGCGAGTCTGTTCAAATTCTTAAGATTTACGTAACCAAGTCGCCGATGCCATAACAGACAATCATGCTCCGATGCCTTTGAGAATAAGCAAGTGTTCTCTGTGAATGAATCTGAGTTCATAGTGATAATGTAGGCATTGTTTATCCTTGGAGTTCTCATCAGAATCCACTTCTCAGTCACTACAAATCCAGGCTTTAGAATAAGACACTCCTTGTTTGTGATGTGTGTGGAAAAGCTCTTGTCATAGATTTGAGAATCACTTAAAAGACTATGATTGAGCTCTTCAACATAGTACACGTCTTCAAAACTGAGAGTTCCATTTGTGACCATGCCCTTCATACTTATCCTTCCTCCATTGTCTCCCGCAAATGATACATAACCTCCGTTGAATGGTGTAACCTCATGTAACTGAGAAAAATCCCCAGTCATATGCCAGGAACAACCACTATCTACATACCAAACATGTTTTAGCTTGCTTGGCCGTCCTTGCATTTTACACACAATTAGTGAGAAATAGGTACCCAAACCATGACAGGTTTAGGCACAAGAGAAACAATGGATTCTTTCTTGTGAACCCCTTGTGATTTAACTGTTTTGTCTTTATCAATTTTTGATCTTGCACCACTGCCATGTTTAACTGGTTTTAATGGAGTATTTAAAGTTGGATCATGTCTCCAATATGTCTTGTTTTGAATTTTTGAGAAGTTTGACTTTTGTTCATAAAAACCATATTGATGATGTTTGGGTGATCCTTTCCTTTTGGCAGTGGATTCCTTTTGAGATTCTTTCTGAGAATTCACCCTAGGCATTGAAGATTGGTCAGTCCTCGTTGATTTGATAGAGGGTTTTGCCTTGGGTGTGAACTTCTGATTCTTTCCATAAAAGAATTCAGTAGGTCTGTGCAGACAATTTCTTGCAATGTGGCCTGGTCTACCACAAACAAAGCAACATACCTTCTCATGAAATTCCTTAGGGTCAAAAGGTTTTACATCATAGTCACAAAAACTAGAAGAGAGGCTTGCAGAGGTTTGTTTCAATGACCTTGTTGGAACAAAAGGTTCACAGTTAGGATTCAACTTTGAACTCGCCTCTTTGCTGACTGTGGAATGACCCTTAAACTCATGATGCAAACGAGAAGACGTGGTTTCCAAAATGACATTCTTTTTAACAAAAGTTGACTTAAAGTTTTTAGACATTTCATTTGTTTTGATTTTAACTTTATCAACTTTTCCAACAAAATTTGAACTAAAAGATGATGTTCCAAAAGATGTTGAACAATCTGTGTTCTTCTCAGCACTTCTTTCTTCTGTCTTCCCCCTCATACCTGCTTTGTTTAAACTATCTGCACACATCTCAGAATCATCAGAAATATTGGGACTGGTTTCTATGGGATCTGCTGTCAAAGGGACAGGTTTGTCAAAACCAGTGCTGAACTCGAACCTTCGATCAGACTGTGACAGCAAATCATCAACAGATGTGTTGATTTTGGGCATAATTGAATAATTATGATTAAAAGGTGGTTCACATTCATTATACCCAATTCCCTTGCCCTTCTTTTCTCGATGCTGCATGGTTGTCATGTTTTCCACAACCTTGCTAGAAAAATCAAACTTTTCACATTTTACTGTGGTTTTAGAAAGTTGAGTTTTAACTTGGTCCAACTCTAGAGTGAGTTCATCGATCTTGCGTCGAGCATCTCGATAGTTGGACTCTTTGTCACTTAAAAGTTCCTTTAACCTTGCTACATCCCGACCCTCGGCTTCAAGTTTCCTTTTAAAAATTCCTTCATTTTTAAGAAATTCTAAGTTAAAGTAGTTAAGTTTAGTTACTTCTTTGATTAATGATTCATTATGTGACCTATACTTAAGTACTTTATCTATGCACGAGGTAGAGCAAATATGTTCAGTTACCTCCTTTTGCTTGTCATCCACCTCAGCCATGAAGGCGTGACTCAGAGTTAGCTCCAGTTCCTGCACCTGATCACTCCAATCATAGGAGTCAGTCTCTTGAGTCACCAGTGCTTTAGACGTGGTAGCACTTCCTCCTGTAGTAGTAGTCACAGCTTTCTCTTCAGGCTTCTTCTCTCCTTCCTTAGCCACCTTTGGCTGCTTACATTCTCTTGCGAAGTGACCTGGTTGATCACAGTTGTAGCACCGCAACTTTGACTTATCAAAACCAAGTTTCTTTCCTGGGTTATTTCCAAAACTGTTCCTTCCATACCTTTTGATGAATTTCTTTGCACGAAACACAGCCATAGCCATCTGCCATGAGATATCCATCTCTTCAACGTCTGCTGGATTTATCTGCTCTAGATTTTCCTGAGTAAGATTGGCAGGCGCTAACTCTCCAGCCATGAATGCATTGTAGCTGTTCATAAAACCTTTAAACAACAACATATTTTCTTCACTTTCTGGATTAATCTTGGATACTGATCCAACTTGTCCAGAAGATAGGAATGCAGTCTCAAAAGGAATTGACTGAGATGAGGGAGGCTGATAGTGCTGCATCCCTGAGGATTGAAGATTGATTGCTGACAGAAGAGCAGAGTTTTCAGATACATGTGCAATGCCCATTGAGCTGGCATGATTCAGTGCTCTCTGCTTATCATCCATATCATAGGAATTGATAATCGAAATCAGCTCACTCAGAGAAGTCTTGTACATATCCTTTGTCCTTTTGATCGTTGTACAATTTGAGTTCCAGGTGTAAGGCAGTGAGTTCAGTAGCTTCTTGTTCACTTGTCCTTTAGTCATCTCAATTCCAGAACTTGTCATCTCAGTCATCAGATGTGTGAATCTATTAAGCTGTGCTTCAAGAGACTCTCCTTTGATGTGGTTAAACATGTTGAACCTCTGTCTCAGCATATCCTTGCGACTCTCTTGCATGTCCTCATTTCCTTCAAATCTTTCAACCAAGGCATTCCAAAGTTCCTTAGCTGTCTTGTGTTCCTTTAATCCATGAGCAACATAAGTCGATAGAGCCATTGTGATTGAAGCATAGGCCTTTTCATCCTTTTCCATCATAAGGATGTCATTGTCAGTGTACAGTTCAGGATCCTTAGGAACAAGAGGACCGTTGATCTCACTCTGGTATGAGGGCACAAAGGGACCCTCTTCAATGGATCTCCAAAGCTTTGGATCAGTGTACTTGATAAAGGATTGGAATCTGAATTTCCAATCTTGGAAGTTATCTCCCGACACGAGCCTCGGTGGCTTTGTTCCGGTGCCGATCTCATTGTCCAGATTAAGCAGATTGGACAGGTTAGTCAGATTCTTAGATGCCATGACTGAGAAATTTCTAAGTGTAGTTCACGAAGTCCTTGTAGAACAGATCACCAAACACTACCCAAAGATAAGACTGTAATCGAAATTCTCTTGTATACGAAGAAAAGCCTGTACTCGAAGAAAAGCCTGTACTCGAAACTGTTCTTGTACTCGAAAAGGAACCTGTATTCGAACTCAACTATGTACTCGAAGATTCTTGTGTAGTCGAAAGTCTCTTGTACTCGAACTGTAGCTATCCTTCGAACACTCTATCTATACTCGAAATTGCTGAACTCGAAAATTTTGAACTTAAAAATACTTAAGAAAAATTTTATAAAAATATTTCTTAAGATTTGGAGTCTCAAATTTACACAGTAGCTAGATGGAGTAGAGAAGAATGATAAAGTATTAAACTTGCTTCAGAAAGTTGTTACCTTGACGATGAAAAGAGCACTCAAGCTCTGATACCACTTGTAGGTCTCAAACCGGATCAAGAACTGAACTTTATCTTATAAATCATCATCAATGATCTCTAACGAGTGCGGAATCCAAGTTAGAATCAAGAAAGCAAGTGGAAAAATGTAATCTTTGTATATATACTGAAAATTCGAGTACAAGTGCCTCAATACGTCTAGAGAGCAAATTCCTCGGGATTCCAACATAAACCTGTACAAAATACGTCTATTTATTCTAGGTCTAGGTGTACTCGAAATCTAACACAAAATATTTCGAGTACACGAATACATGGAGTACTCGAACCTGCTGTACACGAAAATAATCAAAATCTGGATTTTGACTCTTTCCAGGTTGACTTTGTCAGTCTTCGACGCTTTCAGGGCTCTACTATCTACAAGTGATGATGGTTGTTTTGATACCAAAATGGGTCAATTTCGTGGAGAAATGGGTGAGAAACCTTAGAGAGAAGGTAGAGAGATTTTAGAGAGAGAAAGCTCTGAATTTTTAGAGAGAGAGAGAGAGATCTGGTTGGTGGTGTTTGGTGTGGCTTTGAATGCCACATTAAATGATGTGAAAATACCCGGTTTCGTTCAGTTTCGCTCGGTTTCGCGTAGAAGCGTCGGTTTCTCGTCGTTTTTGTAACGAAACGACTCGGTTTTAAAATAGAATTTATAAAATTATTTTAGGTTGTGATTCCTAATAAATTAACTAAGTATCTTTTATTTATTTTAAATTTTCAGAAATAATTAATTTACAGTTTAAAATTGAGTCGTACAGTTGTCGCGCGTATTCATTCGGATCGTCACTCGTACGAACACGACGATAACTATACTTTTCAATATGGTTTCCTAATTATCGGATATCATTCAGAACGTTAAACTTTCAGATTTATTCGTACAGATCGTCACCTATACGAATAATCCGTCAATTTAGCATTCACGTAACGACATCCGTGTGGTTTTGTTCTGTAAAGCCTCACATACGTTTATACATAATAAAATCCTAACAAATAATCACATGATGGTTTTGTATTGCCAGATAATCATCTGACTCAAAAACCGTAGTTCTGAACTTTGTTTCTGTTAAATGTTTCTGAACTTGCTGTTTGATAACACAAAATGAAAACGATATATGATATGAACATGCCATGAAATGAATTATGTATTGTTTGTACCTGATTACTGTTCAAGTTACTGTAGAGATCACTGTTCCGGTGACGTTTCCGCCACTAATGTTACACAACATCATACTTACCCCATACGAATATGGGAGCAACATCATACTTACCCCATACGAATATGGGAGCAACATCATACTTACCCCATACGAATATGGGAGCAACATCATAACATGTTATGTTAGCATCTTATCTTCATCACATCATAACATCTTAGCATCATAAACATGTCATACTAGCATCTTATCATCATAACATCATAACATCTTATCATCATAAACATGTCATGCTAGCATCTTATTATTATAACATCATAACATCTTGTCATCATAAACAAGTCATGCTGTCACACCCCTGCGCCGCGTGCGGAATCCACGGCGCGGTGACGTATGATCAGTTGAATCATGCACAAGTATTGAATAAGAACAACCACAATGGATTACTACATTTCATAATGTTTAGACAGTTGATTAGTTACAGACAATCTATCTACCAAAAGTAAGACAACTACAGACCCAAAATATAGTTTACAAAATAAGACTCCAAACAAGACAATTAAACATTTAGGATTTAGTGAGTTTCTATTCCATCCTAGCATGTTTCTTCATCTTGTTCTATCTTAGAATGGTCTCCTTAGTTGTCCCTGAGAATGTCTTAAACCTGATTACCTGAAACACGTGAAAAGTAACTGTCAACTACAGACGTAGTTGGTGAGAACAATAGGTTTAAGCATTTGTAAACATGAGTATATGATATAAGACATAGGTAAGTTAAAGCATCATAAGATTCACACGGATGAGCTGCAACCCAAACTAACATCAAGTAAGAAAATGAGTGTAAACAGTCCAATCACTGTTCGCACGACAGCCGATAATATCAAGTCCCAAACCACGTTTGGAGTTAGATAATACGTCAGCAGTTTTGATAACCATATGACACCAGACCTGCAGTTGGCTTTTAAAAGCAAATTTAAAAGCCAACTCCATCCTGGATAAGAAAACCATGACACCAGACCTGCAGTTAGCTTTTAAAACAAATTTAAAAGCTAACTCCATCCTGGATAAGAAACAATGTGTCCGCTTTCCCTTGTTGTGATCACCCAGTACTAACGCTAATGAATATGATACTTGATGGGTTTATAAGTTTGTTTACAACAATGGACACCATGTTTTCTGAATCTTACTTTAACCGGATGTGTTAATGTCTTATTGAAAACCTGGATTTAACTCCACGAGTTGAATCCTTTGTTTATGTAACATGAAATGAATCTCTTGATTTGAATACCATGATGTGAACAACTTGACTTGAATACCATGTTTTGAACCAATGAATTTGAATACCATGTTTTGAACCACTTGATTTGGATACTATGTTTTGAACCAATGAATTTGAGTACCATGTTGTGAACCCCTTGTTTTGAATACCATGATGTGATGACCTTGTATAACAACAAGGTTTATAACAAAAGAAAGGTTTATGAAATCAATTATTTAAAAATGTTTATCCTTTAAAAGAACATTTGAGTAAAACTGTTATAAAACATTTCAAGAAAACATTTTAAAATCCTTTTTAGTAATAAGGGTTTAATAGTAAATAATTCCTTTAAAATAGTTGACAATATTCCTTAAACAGTTGAAGAATCACTTGGATTCATAAGATAAACCTGTAATGTTTATGAATGCACATAAACTGTGCAATGAAACAAGATTGAAATAGCGGTTTTGATCACGTGTTCCACCCCAAAACAGTTATAAAACAGTAAAAGAGGGGCTAAAGTTCTCACCTGTCTGCAGTAGACTCTGAACTAAACAGTTAGCAAGTAGCAAACAGGACTTCTAATTGTTTCATATAACATTGTAATCATACATAAGATATAGGATTTATAATTGTATAACTTTGATTCATTGATTGACTTGTGTTCTCATGATTTGATTGTTGTGAAAACTTGTATGTTATGCTTTGAGTCATTTGATTGATCATGGGTCCAAGAAACTTATGAAATGCTCTTTGATGCATAATTCTTATGCATAAATGATATTTGTTCAAGAATTTGAGAGCCATTGATTACCATTTGTTGTGAAAAGATGTTCAATTGTTTTCAAGTCTTGTGATTGTGAATTTATCTTCATGATTGTTATTAAGTTATAACTTAACCAATTCATGATCAATTCACAAGTATTATAAGTCGAGGGTCTCACATTGGGCCTTAAGCCCATGAAACCATGATGGTCCTTAAACCGAGTCCATGGGCCAATTAGGTTAATGGTGAGCCTAATGGGCTTAGATTAGGCCTAAGAATTTAATTGGGCCCACTAATGTGTATGTAACCCACACAAGTTTCTAAGATAATATCGGGCTAATTAGACCATAATGAGCCAATTTAACCCTATTGTGCTTAGTTAAAACCTATGGGCCAAGTGTTAATGAAATTGGGCCTTGAAGAACCGGATTGGGCCGAATAGGTTTGGGCTGCCATCTTAGGCAGCGAACCCTTCCTGTTGGTGGCCTAAGGTTCGGCTACAAGTGATGGTTCGTCCCTACAACCAAATGGTTCGTTGAGGATAAGATGTTCAAGGGTTCGGCCAAGTCATAAAGCTCATGATAGTTCGCTGCTAGTGCTGACTGGACAAGGGTTCGCCTAAACCGATGGTTCGTCTGCATGGGCATGATCTAGAGGGTTCGTGGTATGCACAGGGGTTCGCCACACTGACCAACGAACCATACAAGGTTCGTTTGCAAGCCCAGGGTTCGTGGATGTGATTAGGGTTCGCTGTGCATGCCACGAACCATGCAAGGTTCGTGCAGGATCTTCATGTAGGGTTCGTGGGAGAGAGCTGGTTCGACAAGGGTTCGTGATGGCTTGATGATTCGACACAGGTTCGTGAGATCCTTCCCTAAGGGTTCGGCAGAAGGTTGACGAACCATGCTGGTTCGTGGGGATCCATTAGGGTTCGGCCGGCTGTGAATGCAGGTTTGGCCGCCGAACCTGCTATCATCATCATCACCATCATCGATCACTTGTATCCATACCTCGATCTAATCTAAACCAGCATCAGGAAATGTTTCTAGGGTCTCGAAAATGAGTGTGGATGACTAGATCCGGCTAAGGGTCGGGTTTAAACAAACCCACGTTTGAAAACCCTAGACTCGTGGTCTTTCAAGCTTCATTACCTCGCGATTTGCTGGATGGATCTGCGAAAATCTTGTACTCCCGTGTAGAGAATGTCGAGAGCTTCGCGTGGGTTCGAGAATCACCGAAATCCGTTGAGAAACGAGCGAGATATTCACGTTTGAAGGTCGGTTTTCTAGAGAGAGAAAGGGTGAACGGTTTGTAGTGAGAGAAAGGGTTGTTGAGGAATTAAATGAGGTTTTAAGCCTTGTTCAAGGCTTTTATAGTCCGGGTAGTATCCGGGTCGTTTCGGTCGCTCGGTTCGCGTTTCCGGAACGTAACGCGTATTTTACGCGGTTTTCTTTAAATTAAGATTTAACTCATTAAAACGATGAGTTTCAAAATTGTAAAAATATAAAATAATTAATTTCATTATTTTTACTCTTCGTGTGTTGTCGGATCGTTAAACATTCACAATTTACGTGTATACCCGCAATCGCGTACGTTTTACGATCGTATTAAAAGATTTAAAGTCGTTTAATCATAATTATAAGTTCAACATTCGTATCATTATGGATCGTCACCCATAACTATACTCAGTCTCGCTTACAGATTACGATTTTGTTGAATTAATTAATTGTCATAATATTCGTCTCGACACTACGCACTAACACTAACCTGTTACACCGAACGCAGTATATATATAGGGCTCACTCTCGCTGCCCACCACTGTTTCGATATAACCAGTTACTGCTCTTGCCTAGTGTAATTGACTGTAGATAAATAATAAATACTTGTTTTCTGACTACTAAGATCCTGTAACACACAAGCACACATTATGAACATACTGAAACACATTGATTGAACTGAAACTGAACAGACACTGTTCTAACACTGTTTACAACTACATGACTAAATGCACAAATGTTACAGTCTCCCCTAGTTAAGGGAATTTCGTCCCGAAATTAACTAGCCGAAGGTACTGTAAAAAGATGAGGGTACTTAAGCTTCATCTGGTCTTCACGTTCCCAGGTGAACTCAGCACCGCGTTTGCCCTCCCATCGCACTTTCACGATCGGGATACGGCTGCGTTTAAGTTTCTTGACCCCATGATCCATGATTTCAACTGGACGTTCTATGAATTGCATGTTGTTCTGAATCTGTATGTCTTCCAGTGGAATCTGAACATCATGATCTGCCAAGCATTTCTTAAGATTCGATACATGAAAAGTATCGTGAACATTGCTTAGCTCCACTGGAAGTTTAAGTTTGTAGGCTACGGGACCAATCCGCTCCAGGATCTCAAAAGGTCCAACGTACCTTGGTGCAAGTTTCCCTTTCTTCCCGAATCGGACAACGCCTTTCCAGGGAGAAACTTTGAGTAAGACTCGGTCTCCAACTTGGAACTCAAGCGGTTTCCGACGTCGATCAGCATAACTCTTCTGCCGATCTCGTGCGGCCTTAAGCCGTGACTGAATGATTGTGATTTTGTCTGATGTTTCCTGAATGAGTTCTGGTCCTACGACCTGTGAGTCACCAATCTCGGTCCAACAGACCGGTGATCGGCACTTTCTACCATATAGAGCTTCGAATGGTGCACATTGAATGCTCGTATGATAGCTATTGTTATATGAAAACTCAATGAGTGGGAGATGAGTGTCCCAACTTCCACCGAAGTCAATGACACAAGAACGGAGCATGTCCTCAAGTGTTTGGATAGTCCTCTCACTTTGGCCGTCGGTTTGAGGATGATACGCCGTACTAAGATTAACACGCGTTCCCAAAGCCTTTTGCAATGATTGCCAAAAGCGAGAAGTGAAGCGACTATCACGATCAGATATGATTGATGTTGGTGTACCATGACGTGCAATGATTTCGTTGATGTACAATGTGGATAACTTCTCCATCTTGTAATCCTCTCGGATTGGGAGAAAATGAGCAGATTTGGTGAGTCGATCAACGATCACCCAAATCGAATCGAAACCTCGCGGAGTTCTCGGCAACTTGGTTATGAAATCCATGGAAATTTGCTCCCATTTCCATTGAGGAATTTCAGGTTGCTGCAGAAGTCCCGAAGGTTTTTGATGTTCTGCTTTGACCTTTGAACAGGTAAGACATTTTCCCACGTACAGTGCTATGTCTTTCTTCATCCCCGGCCACCAGTAAGATGTCCTCAAGTCTTGATACATTTGTCGGCTCCAGGATGAACTGAGTATCGCGACTTATGAGCCTCATCACAGATGAGTGTGCGCAATTCTTCAGACTTTGGAATCCAAATGCGGCCGTTGAGATATAACAACCCATCAGCTCGAGGTTCTAGTTTCTTCTCAATACCACAATCCAAATCTGTCTTGAGTTGATTATCTGTTACTACTTGTTGTTGTGCAATACGAATCAAGTCTTTCAAGTTTGGCTGTGTGTTGATCTCCATGGCTCTTACACGAATCGGTTTGACTGGTTCCTTGCGACTAAGAGCATCCGCCACCACATTGGCTTTACCCGGATGGTAGCGAATCTCACAGTCGTAATCAGTTAGAAGCTCAACCCAACGTCGTTGTCTCATGTTGAGTTCTTTCTGATTGAGAATGTGTTGAAGGCTCTTGTGGTCTGTATAGATAACACATTTAGTACCATACAGGTAGTGTCTCTAAATCTTCAATGCAAAGACCACAGCCCCTAACTCAAGGTCATGAGTAGTGTAATTCTTCTCGTGAACCTTAAGTTGTCTTGAAGCATAAGTAATGACCTTGTCCCGTTGCATAAGTACACAACCGAGACCAAGGTTTGAAGCATCACAGTAGACAATGAAATCATCACTGCCTTCTGGAAGACTAAGGATAGGGGAATTGCATAACTTCTGTTTAAGAAGTTGAAATGCATCTTCTTGTTTCTGTCCCCATATAAAAGCTTGACTTTTCTGAGTCAATGTAGTGAGTGGCAAGGCTATCTTAGAGAAGTTTGCAATGAATCTTCTATAATAACCTGCCAGACCCAGAAATGAACGAATCTCTGTTGGAGTAGATGGAGTAGTCCAGTTCTTAATCGCCTCAATCTTGGCTGGATCTACATGAATTCCATCTTTGTTTATGACATGTCCTAAGAAGTGAACCTCCTTTAGCCAAAATTCACACTTTGAGAATTTAGCATAAAGTTGTTCCTTTCTTAGTAGTTCCAAGACTTTCTTCAAATGATCCTCATGTTCTCGTTCTGACTTGGAATAAATCAGTATATCATCAATAAAGACGATAACAAACTGATCCAAGTAAGGCCTACAGACTCGATTCATCAAGTCCATGAACACTGCGGGTGCATTGGTCAGCCCAAATGGCATAACCACAAACTCATAGTGTCCATATCGAGTCCTAAATGCAGTCTTTGGTATATCCTCATCATTTACTCTCAACTGATGATACCCAGATCGCAAGTCAATCTTAGAGAAGCAAGTTGCTCCCTGTAATTGATCAAACAGATCATCGATCCTGGGCAGAGGATATCTATTCTTGATTGTCAACTTGTTCAGCTCACGATAGTCTATGCACATACGAAATGAACCGTCTTTCTTTTTGACAAAGAGAACCGGAGCTCCCCATGGAGAGAAACTCGGTCTTATAAAACCTTTGTCTAAAAGTTCTTGAAGCTGACTAGACAGTTCTTGCATCTCAGACGGTGCTAACCGATACGGTGACTTCGCCACTGGGTTAGCTCCAGGGACGAGATCAATTCTAAACTCCACTTGTCGGACTGGTGGTAGTCCAGGCAAGTCTTCTGGAAATACGTCTGGATAGTCTTTGATAACCGGTACGTCTCCAACTGCTTTCTTGTCAGGTTTCTTTTCCACCACGTGAGCTAAGAATGCATAATATTTCTTCTTCAGATACTTCCTCGCCTTGATGCACGATACAATCTTCAATTCGCGGCAGGGTTTCTCACCGTAGACTATCATCGTTTCGCCGGACGGTAGGGGAATTCGAATAAGTTTCTCCGAGCATACGATTTCAGCATTATTCTTAGATAGCCAATCCATTCCTACTACCACTTCGAAGCTTCCGAGAGTCATAGGAATGAGATCGATAGAGAAAAGATGGTCATTTAATCTTAGCTCACAAGCATTAATGATGGAATCTACAACTATGGTTTTACCATTCGCTACTTCTACAGTATAGGGAGCAGTAAGTGTGGATAGTTGCATATTAAGAACAGAAGCAGTATGAGCAGAGATAAAGCTTTTATCAGCACCAGTATCAAATATGATAGGAACATAGTGATCATTGATAAGAAATGTACCCGTGATGACTGCCGGCTCTTCACGTGCTTCAGCAGTTCCAATCACAAAAGCACGAGCGGCAGCAGTATTGTTGTTGAGTTTCGGACACTGATTTCTGAAGTGTCCCTCTGCCCCACAATTGTAACAAGCTCTTCCACCTGTAGCAGCAGAAGTTGTGGCAGCAGTTGTTGCAGCAATAAGATGAGCAGATCGACAAGTCGCTGCAAAGTGTCCCATACGCCCACACTTGAGACACTTCTTGCATGGAGTATTGGGCAGATGATGGTACTGGCATTTGGTGCAGAGTGGAAACGAGCCAGTGTACTGCTTTCTGACATTAGCGGGTTGTGGCATAGCAGTGAGGGGAGTAGCATGAGTAGGTGCAGCCGCAGTCAACGCTGCAAAGTTCTTGATTGTCTTTTGTTTCTTCTTCTTATGGTGATGCTGTTCAGGCTTCTTGCCTTCTTCAATCTGTGCTCTCTTGAATCCCTTTCGGGTGAGCACACCAGATTTCACATACTCCTCAGTAAGAGTCGCACCAAGTTGGATTGCCGCCTCTAGAGTAGTAGGGTTATTACCCATGACAGTTCCTCTGACAACCAAGGGCAACCCTTCAATGTATTTCTCTATCCTGCGGGGTAAAGGAGTAACCAAGTGAGGTACGAGGATACACAACTCATGGAACCGAGTTGTATACTTCGCGTTTTCACCACTATCCTGCACCAGATTCCACATCTCTACCTCCAGTTTCTTTAGCTCGTGATGTGGACAAAACTTTTCCACCAGTAAGTTCTTGAATCCATCCCATGGTAAGGCTAGAGCGACTTCACGTCCTCTGGTGTTCTTCTCAGAATTCCACCAGGTGAGTGCGCCCTTGTGAAATGCACTCGAGGCCATCTTGACCTTTAGATTTTCAGGACATCCAGTGAAGTCTAGAATGTCTTCGATGCTTTCCAGCCATTGCAGTAGGCCGGTAGCTCCTTCAGTACCAGAGTACTTAGGAGGCTTAGCATCGTTAACTGCTTGAAAGTAAAGTTAGCAGTTCCAGAATTGTTGGTGTTTGAATTGTTGGCTGAATCACCCGTACTTCCCCGAAGATTCTGGGTAATATCGGTGACCATACCCGGGATCACATCCCTCATATGAACAGCGATAGCTCGAGCAATCTTGTTAATTTCATCATCATTACCGCTTGTCGAACCCCCAGCATTCGGGTCTCGTCGAGGAGGCATTCTACGAATAGAAGCCACAAGCGGGTCAGTAATGAGAATGGATACAATTGAATTTTCATGATAAGGTCAGTAATATATCCATATTACTAGTATTATCATTCAATTGTAATATGATCCAGTACACGTATAAGTTATCAACTTATTTGTATACTTATCATGTGAATATGTACGATGTCTCATGATCTCTCCACCAAACCTACACACTGACACTTTCCCGATATACCGAAAATAGTTATATATAGGGCTCACTCTCGCTGCCCACCACCGTTTCGGTATACCACGATCATGCCCTTGCTAGCATTTGGCAACACGTTTGTACTGATTTCCAAGTGTGTTCCATTGATTAAGAATCCCATGATCTTTGATCAACTTGAACTATGATTGATTCCATGATTGAACTATGATTATGTTATGCGTGCACCTACTAACAGTTGTTAACATGTAGAACTAAATCATACGTGTGCTCTACACTTTCCTGTTAACTTATGCCAGTAAGTACTAATGATGTAATCACTTAAGAATTTCACTTAAGGTTTACATTTATGATATGTTCACAACTTGGTTGATTCACCATAATGTCTGGTTCATCCAAGTTTGAATTTCATTATGATTTGATTCCCCAATGATTGTTTCCCAAATGATTGTATCCCATGTGTTTTGACTAATGTTCCATGTGTCCAGTTGATCCTGAATCCTCACTCCAAATACAAACGCCGGATTCCCCCTAACATACTGAAATAAGCTTATATATAGGGTAAGCTCTCACCGACCCACCACTTACCTCAACACGTCAGCGTTAATCCGTCGTCTATATTTGGGGCTAAGATTCCAACTGTTGATTGATTATGATTATCCCATGATTTCTCTTGTTCCTTGATTCTGTCTATGATTGTGTAAACCATGGTCCTTAATTTACTAGAAACTAAGACCTTAGGTTTATGTATATGTTACTAGGTTAATCAACCTAGTTTCCCAATACTTACAGTACTGAGCATAATGATTTCCTGTGAGAACTTCAACTAAAGAATACTGTTACACAGATTCTAAGTTATAAAGTTCCTATGATAATGAATCCATGATAATGATAACAATGACAAGGATTTCAAATCTAAGTTCTAAATTAATAGACCTCAACCTTTGAATTCCTATAGTGATATGACAAGGATCTCAAATCCAAGTTCTAAGTTAATAGATCTTGATCTTTGAATCCTATAATGAATATGACAAGGATCTCAAATCCAAGTTCTAAATTAATAGATCTTGACCTTTGAATCCTATAATGAATATGACAAGGACTTTAGATCAAAGATAACCATCTTTGCCTCTAAATCCCATAATGAATATGACAAGGATCTTAGATCAAAGATACTAAATTAATAGATCTTTGCCTCTAAATCCCATAATGAATATGACAAGGATCTTAGATCAAAGATACTAAATTAATAGATCTTTGCCTCTAAATCCCATAATGAATATGACAAGAAATTCATATCAAAGATACTGAAACTACAGATCTTTGCCTCTGAATTTCTATAATGATCTCTGTGTGAGAATTTCAGATCAAGGATACTAAGAATACAGATCCTTGCCTCTGAAATCCTTAAATGCATATGTGTGAGAATTTAATTCGGTTTCTAAAATTATAGAAGTCCGATTCAAATTCTTTGACTCGATGTCTAATCTTAGTAAAATGTCCCTAAGATCTTTCAAGCTTATTGTAGACTTAATGCTCACTTAAGTTACTTAGATCCTAAGTATCCTCAAGCCTATAGCACTTAGTCCTATTGGGTAGCTTAGGTTATAGTCTAGGTCATTAAACATTGGGTTTTTCCTAGTTCTCTACAACCTTGGCTCTGATACCAACCTGTCACACCCCTGCGCCGCGTGCGGAATCCACGGCGCGGTGACGTATGATCAGTTGAATCATGCACAAGTATTGAATAAGAACAACCACAATGGATTACTACATTTCATAATGTTTAGACAGTTGATTAGTTACAGACAATCTATCTACCAAAAGTAAGACAACTACAGACCCAAAATATAGTTTACAAAATAAGACTCCAAACAAGACAATTAAACATTTAGGATTTAGTGAGTTTCTATTCCATCCTAGCATGTTTCTTCATCTTGTTCTATCTTAGAATGGTCTCCTTAGTTGTCCCTGAGAATGTCTTAAACCTGATTACCTGAAACACGTGAAAAGTAACTGTCAACTACAGACGTAGTTGGTGAGAACAATAGGTTTAAGCATTTGTAAACATGAGTATATGATATAAGACATAGGTAAGTTAAAGCATCATAAGATTCACACGGATGAGCTGCAACCCAAACTAACATCAAGTAAGAAAATGAGTGTAAACAGTCCAATCACTGTTCGCACGACAGCCGATAATATCAAGTCCCAAACCACGTTTGGAGTTAGATAATACGTCAGCAGTTTTGATAACCATATGACACCAGACCTGCAGTTGGCTTTTAAAAGCAAATTTAAAAGCCAACTCCATCCTGGATAAGAAAACCATGACACCAGACCTGCAGTTAGCTTTTAAAACAAATTTAAAAGCTAACTCCATCCTGGATAAGAAACAATGTGTCCGCTTTCCCTTGTTGTGATCACCCAGTACTAACGCTAATGAATATGATACTTGATGGGTTTATAAGTTTGTTTACAACAATGGACACCATGTTTTCTGAATCTTACTTTAACCGGATGTGTTAATGTCTTATTGAAAACCTGGATTTAACTCCACGAGTTGAATCCTTTGTTTATGTAACATGAAATGAATCTCTTGATTTGAATACCATGATGTGAACAACTTGACTTGAATACCATGTTTTGAACCAATGAATTTGAATACCATGTTTTGAACCACTTGATTTGGATACTATGTTTTGAACCAATGAATTTGAGTACCATGTTGTGAACCCCTTGTTTTGAATACCATGATGTGATGACCTTGTATAACAACAAGGTTTATAACAAAGAAAGGTTTATGAAATCAATTATTTAAAAATGTTTATCCTTTAAAAGAACATTTGAGTAAAACTGTTATAAAACATTTCAAGAAAACATTTTAAAATCCTTTTTAGTAATAAGGGTTTAATAGTAAATAATTCCTTTAAAATAGTTGACAATATTCCTTAAACAGTTGAAGAATCACTTGGATTCATAAGATAAACCTGTAATGTTTATGAATGCACATAAACTGTGCAATGAAACAAGATTGAAATAGCGGTTTTGATCACGTGTTCCACCCCAAAACAGTTATAAAACAGTAAAAGAGGGGCTAAAGTTCTCACCTGTCTGCAGTAGACTCTGAACTAAACAGTTAGCAAGTAGCAAACAGGACTTCTAATTGTTTCCTATAACATTGTAATCATACATAAGATATAGGATTTATAATTGTATAACTTTGATTCATTGATTGACTTGTGTTCTCATGATTTGATTGTTGTGAAAACTTGTATGTTATGCTTTGAGTCATTTGATTGATCATGGGTCCAAGAAACTTATGAAATGCTCTTTGATGCATAATTCTTATGCATAAATGATATTTGTTCAAGAATTTGAGAGCCATTGATTACCATTTGTTGTGAAAAGATGTTCAATTGTTTTCAAGTCTTGTGATTGTGAATTTATCTTCATGATTGTTATTAAGTTATAACTTAACCAATTCATGATCAATTCACAAGTATTATAAGTCGAGGGTCTCACATTGGGCCTTAAGCCCATGAAACCATGATGGTCCTTAAACCGAGTCCATGGGCCAATTAGGTTAATGGTGAGCCTAATGGGCTTAGATTAGGCCTAAGAATTTAATTGGGCCCACTAATGTGTATGTAACCCACACAAGTTTCTAAGATAATATCGGGCTAATTAGACCATAATGAGCCAATTTAACCCTATTGTGCTTAGTTGAAACCTATGGGCCAAGTGTTAATGAAATTGGGCCTTGAAGAACCGGATTGGGCCGAATAGGTTTGGGCTGCCATCTTAGGCAGCGAACCCTTCCTGTTGGTGGCCTAAGGTTCGGCTACAAGTGATGGTTCGTCCCTACAACCAAATGGTTCGGTGAGGATAAGATGTTCAAGGGTTCGGCCAAGTCATAAAGCTCATGATAGTTCGCTGCTAGTGCTGACTGGACAAGGGTTCGCCTAAACCGATGGTTCGTCTGCATGGGCATGATCTAGAGGGTTCGTGGTATGCACAGGGGTTCGCCACACTGACCAACGAACCATACAAGGTTCGTTTGCAAGCCCAGGGTTCGTGGATGTGATTAGGGTTCGCTGTGCATGCCACGAACCATGCAAGGTTCGTGCAGGATCTTCATGTAGGGTTCGTGGGAGAGAGCTGGTTCGACAAGGGTTCGTGATGGCTTGATGATTCGACACAGGTTCGTGAGATCCTTCCCTAAGGGTTCGGCAGAAGGTTGACGAACCATGCTGGTTCGTGGGATCCATTAGGGTTCGGCCGGCTGTGAATGCAGGTTTGGCCGCCGAACCTGCTATCATCATCATCACCATCATCGATCACTTGTATCCATACCTCGATCTAATCTAAACCAGCATCAGGAAATGTTTCTAGGGTCTCGAAAATGAGTGTGGATGACTAGATCCGGCTAAGGGTCGGGTTTAAACAAACCCACGTTTGAAAACCCTAGACTCGTGGTCTTTCAAGCTTCATTACCTCGCGATTTGCTGGATGGATCTGCGAAAATCTTGTACTCCCGTGTAGAGAATGTCGAGAGCTTCGCGTGGGTTCGAGAATCACCGAAATCCGTTGAGAAACGAGCGAGATATTCACGTTTGAAGGTCGGTTTTCTAGAGAGAGAAAGGGTGAACGGTTTTGTAGTGAGAGAAAGGGTTGTTGAGGAATTAAATGAGGTTTTAAGCCTTGTTCAAGGCTTTTATAGTCCGGGTAGTATCCGGGTTCGTTTCGGTCGCTCGGTTCGCGTTTCCGGAACGTAACGCGTATTTTACGCGGTTTTCTTTAAATTAAGATTTAACTCATTAAAACGATGAGTTTCAAAATTGTAAAAATATAAAATAATTAATTTCATTATTTTTACTCTTCGTGTGTTGTCGGATCGTTAAACATTCACAATTTACGTGTATACCCGCAATCGCGTACGTTTTACGATCGTATTAAAAGATTTAAAGTCGTTTAATCATAATTATAAGTTCAACATTCGTATCATTATGGATCGTCACCCATAACTATACTCAGTCTCGCTTACAGATTACGATTTTGTTGAATTAATTAATTGTCATAATATTCGTCTCGACACTACGCACTAACACTAACCTGTTACACCGAACGCAATATATATATAGGGCTCACTCTCGCTGCCCACCACTGTTTCGATATAACCAGTTACTGCTCTTGCCTAGTGTAATTGACTGTAGATAAATAATAAATACTTGTTTTCTGACTACTAAGATCCTGTAACACACAAGCACACATTATGAACATACTGAAACACATTGATTGAACTGAAACTGAACAGACACTGTTCTAACACTGTTTACAACTACATGACTAAATGCACAAATGTTACACATGCTAACATCTTATCATCATAACATTATCCTAACAGCTTAGGACGCCATCATCATTTAACTATCATCATAGTAATCATTATCATAGCATATCCTCATACATTCATCATCACATACAGTCATGCATTCATTATCATAACATATCATCATGCATTAATCATTCATGCACATCGTCATAGTACATTATCATACATCTTATAGCATCATATAGCAACATAGTAGCATGTATAAAAGCAACATATTTACATAGAAACTAGTATAAAAGAGGGCATCTAGAACTCACCTGAAAATGGAATGGCTCTTATCTTTCTAAACCGAATCTCCTTGGCTAGGACTCAAGAAACTACATCATTACATCATATCATTACATTTCTTTCCTAGACTTAGGGTCTATTCTAAGTCCTCATAGTTCATTTAACTTGGCTCATGGTTGCATGAATAGGTTTGTTCAAGAATCTTTTAATCTTCCCCTAGGATTATGATATCATCAACAATCATCAACGTTCAGTAGGAAGAGTCTGCATTACTTTAAATCCTGCCCAAAGTTTAGACCTTACAATCGAAGTAGCCAATGAACTAAAGTCTTTACCATGTACTTTGAACACTGGATCAGTTTTGATTTGATGCATAGCCAGAATCTTTATGTCATGCTCTCCAAATCTCAGTAAATCATTCTTATCAAGAATACGGTACTCATGATCTCCATAGTTAATCACAGCTTCAGAAGATTCTGAATCAATTGCCCACACAACAAAATTAGATAAACATCCATCAGGGAATCTCTGTGGAATAGGAATACTTCTCAACTTGTTTGTTGGTTGCCAACTCATCGATGTAAATGCTTTCCCCATTCGACCATCTCTAACCCCTTTATGCTTCTTCACTATAGACTCAACCGTCTTCATTCTCTTAAAATTCAAACATAATTCTTCATGAATGAAGTCATAAAACTCTGTTCCTCTTGGGTCATTTGATTGATTGAAGAATGGAGCCGAATCAAGTTCCACCAAATCAACCCGAGTCCATGACTCAAAATCCAAAGGACTCTCGTAATATTCCAAGTTGCCACTTTTCTGCTTCACTACCCACATTCGCATGTCTCCATCATAATGCCATGAGTGTATCCTTTACACTGATCGTAAGAGTTTGCAGCATATCTTTGATCAGAAGGAGCTTAATATGAGACAACGACGATGGGTTGAGTTGTTGAATGATTATGAGTGTGCGATTAAATATCACCCGGGAAAAGCTAATGTAGTAGCTGACGCTCTGAGCAGAAAAGACACAACAGGAGCAAGACGGGTTCGTGCACTTATGATGACGATACATACCGACTTACCTGACAAGGTACACAATGCTCAGATTGAGGCCTTGAAAAAGGAAAACTTAGTACCGGAATCTTTACGAGGAATGGAAGAACAATTGAATGTTAAACCTGATGGAATTCGTTATTTCATTGATCGAATGTGGATACCTTTGTATGGAGGTTTAAGGGAACTCGTGATGGACGAAGCGCACAAGTCCAGATATTCAGTCCATCCAGGATCAGACAAGATGTATCATGATTTGAAGGCACTGTATTGGTGGCCTCATATGAAAGCGGATATTGCTAAGTACGTTAGCAAATGTTTGACTTGTTCGAAAGTCAAAGTTGAATACCAGAAGCCATCTGGTTTACT
This sequence comes from Mikania micrantha, assembly GCA_009363875.1. Taxonomy (NCBI): domain Eukaryota; kingdom Viridiplantae; phylum Streptophyta; class Magnoliopsida; order Asterales; family Asteraceae; genus Mikania; species Mikania micrantha. The sequence continues at coordinate 120,680,745 of CM018691.1, forward strand.
GCAACAACCAGAGATACCGATGTGGATATGGGAACAGATTTCGATGGATTTCATTACTAAGTTACCTCGTACACCGAGTGGTTGTGATACGATATGGGTAATTGTCGATCGATTAACGAAATCTGCACACTTCTTAGCAATCAAGGAAACTGACAAGATGGAGAAATTGACTCGCATTTACATCAAGGAAGTAGTAGCACGGCATGGCGTGCCAATCTCTATTATATCAGATCGGGATGCCCGATTTACTTCCAACTTTTGGAAATCTCTTCATAAGTCATTGGGGACTCGCTTGGATATGAGTACCGCCTATCATCCACAGACCGACGGTCAAAGTGAACGAACGATTCAAACGCTCGAGGATATGTTACGAGCTTGTGTAATTGACTTTGGTGATAGTTGGGAGAATCATTTACCGTTAGTGGAATTCTCTTATAATAATAGTTATCATACAAGTATTCAAGCAGCACCGTTTGAAGCTTTGTATGGTCGCAAATGTCGTTCACCAGTATGTTGGACGGAGATTGGAGACAGTCAGATTACAGGTCCTGAACTGGTGCACGAGACGACAGAGAAGATAGTTCAAATCCGGAACCGTATGGCAGCGGCCCGGGATCGACAGAAGAGTTATGCAGACAAACGTCGCAAGCCGTTGGAATTTCAAGTAGGAGACCGAGTTCTTCTAAAAGTATCACCTTGGAAAGGTGTGATACGATTCGGCAAGCGCGGAAAGCTTAGTCCACGTTACGTAGGACCTTTTGAGATTCTGAAAAGGATTGGTCCGGTTGCGTATCAACTTAAACTACCGGATGAACTCAGTGGAGTTCATGATGTGTTTCACGTATCGAACTTAAAGAAATGTCTTTCTGATGAGACATTGATTGTTCCGTTGGAAGAAATACAAGTAGATGAACAGCTACGGTTTATTGAAGAACCAGCTGAAATCATGGACCGAGAGGTCAAACAACTGAAGCAAAGCAAGATTCCGATAGTCAAAGTCCGATGGAATTCAAGACGTGGTCCTGAATTCACATGGGAACGGGAAGACCAAATGATGAAGAAATATCCTCATCTATTCAAAACAGTTACTGCTAACACTGAGAGCGCACGTTAAATTTCGGGACGAAATTTCCTTCAACAAGGGGATGACGTGATGCTTTCACACATCAACACTGCAAAAATTCAAACTGTAAGCACAAACATTTTATTTATTCAATTGGTTTTGTTACAAATATTTGTGCTACATTACATTCTATATATTTTATGTGCTACAATTCATATGTTACATATTATGGTAGTACATACATGATTGATTACACACATTTTACTATATGCGGGGTTGCATAGTACAAACGGTTATAGACACTCACTATGTGTGAGGTTACACAACACAGTATGATCAGACACAAACAATCATAGTTAGGTGAACTAACTAGTGTACACGCAAACAGTCACATTGAACGATCACAATTGAGTTGTGATGTTGCAAGCATTAGACTTTGTGTGTGAGTACACACAAGCACACAGAATGATCAAATCACACTAACACGTACGATTTAAACTCGTAAGTAGTTTCCTAACTACTCTTAACACTTACTAATTTTCGGGACGAAAATTCCTTCAACAAGGGGATGATGTGACAATCCGACTTTTTACACTAACCTTGTTAACGGGAGATGGTGATATCATAGGCCCAACAGGGATAGTGTGGGCCCAACAGGACAAATGTAGGCCCTATAAGGCCAGGGTAGGTCCAATAAGGCCAATGAAGGCCCAACAAGCCCAACAAGACTAATGAAGGCCCAGTAAAGCCAAAGAAGATCCAGTGAAGTCAAGGAAGACCCAACAAGACAAATCAGGTCCAATAAAGTCTATGAAGGCCCAACAGAACTAAGTTAGGCCCAATAGGGGCAAATGATGCCCAATGTAAGCAAATTAAGGCCCAATAAGGCCCAGGGAGGCCCAATGAAATCTAGGAAGGCCCAGTAAAGTTTAGATAGGCCCAATGAGTTTAATGTAGGCCCAATTTCAATAATGAGGCCCAAATGGATAAATTTGGCCCGATAGTATTTTAATTGAACCAATTAATGATAATTTAAGATCTTCGGTTCAATTTTAGTAATAGAAGTGATATGTTATTTATCGAGAATAATTTATAAGGATTAGAATTTGTCAAAATAAGCCATAAACACCCCAATTACAAAGATAAGGTTGGTAAGTGGGTTAAAATACCAAGTTTTGACTTTTAGAGTCAAAATTCGTATGGAAATTTAGGCAAAAATTCGAATTGCCCAATAATAAAGGTTATAACTGAAATCAATCGATTTAAATCATCACATAAATGATGATTAATGATTAGTATACGTTATTGGATCGAATCATTAGCCAATTGATTGAAAACGGTTACACTAACTTGAAACCGTGGCCTTAGTCATAAAACTCGTAGAATTCGACAACACCTTGCACAATTGAGCATTCCTTCACATTAGTCGGCATTATTAGAGGAGATTTCAAGCAGCAATTCGATCGCAGAAGCGTTGGAAAAAGAAATTGGATCGAGACTAGGCCGAATATCATCCTAGAAGGGAACTACATCAATCGGGAGTCAAACAAGTAAGTCTTTGCTTCTGAACAACCTAAAGTGGCCGAATAAGGTTAAACATATGCTAATTTTGATTCTTAACATCGAATGGTATATGTACGAGTTCTAGGGTTCTTAACAAAGTCGGGTTTGGGGGTTTTAAATCATATAAGCTTTAAAATGGAATTAAACTACACCAATAGTTTCAGAAGGGTTCGATGTAACTAAACCAGGTATCAATTTCAGTAGGTTACAACGATTTGATGGATTTTAGTTCTAGGGTTCATGCTTTAAGAACGAATTGGGGGATTGGGTTAAAATGGGTTCAGAAATCGAATTGAATGTTATCAGTAGTTTCAGACAACCCCGATTAAGCATAACCTCATTTCAATTAGTGGTTTCCATAACGAATTGGATGAATTCGATTATTAGGGTTCATAAGATGAATATGTTTTTGGGTTTTGAGGCAAACTGATATGATTATTGAAATTGATTAATCAGAGAGATTCGAAATTTGTTTTAAATGAAAACCCTATGGTTTTAGGAGTAATCAGATTCGAAATGGTGATCAATTGAGGGTTTATTGCTTCGGCTATGATATGGTAAGGAGATTAGACTGAATGAATGTTTAAAAGAATTAATTCCTGATATCAAACGCGATACCCTAGCGGGCGAGATGGTTAGATGCGGGTGTGTTGGAGTTGAGGGTCGCGGGTTCGAGTCCCGGCCCAACCATTTTTTAGATTTTAAGGTTATTTTAGTATTTTGACCATATTTTATTCGTTCTAACTCCGTTTTAATCCGTTCAAGTTGCGTTGGGACCGTAACGAGAATACGAACGTATTAGAATAATAAAATTTATATTTTAGTCCGAAAACGAAATCGCGTATAATTACGTTTATTTAAATAAAATCGTATAGGATTTTATTTAAACGATTTCAAAGGCACGCGTATTTTCGTATGCACATTCTTAACACTTTAACATACGTGTGTTGACACGTATGTTATTTCAAGCACAAAACGACATTCCGAATAACTTTAAGTTATCGTTTAAACACAGATTCTTCGTAGAAGGATTTCTTGCACGAGCTTTTAGTGTGTGATCATTCTGCTATTATCAAAGGTGCGTACACGGCCCCTTTCTTATTTTAAACTGTTTTGGGGGAGAAAACATGTGCAACAAACTGTTTTTAGATACATATCACTTGCATGAGTTAGCTGTTTACATTATGTGAAAACATATCAACTTGAAAGTCCTTACACACCTCGAACCGTTTAGTTTGCTGTAATGCAAAGCGTGGTAGTTGGAAATAGATCTATTAGGTTTGACAAACCTCACCTGGTAGATGGGATCTACGCAGGTGTTTGACTGACCAAACACAATTTTACTATTGTTGTGATAGACAATAGTGGCAAGGCGAAAACATGCTATAGCATGGCAATCCGTCAGCTTCGGTGTCGAACACGTATGTAAATAGTTTATATGACTAGCTATCATGACTGTGCATGTGTGATTATGTTATCTACAACTTGTTATTCAAACTGCTGTTTTGAACATTATGAATGATTAAAACCTGTGTTATGCACCAACCTTTGTGTTGACTTGATTTGCATGTTTTCTCAGGACGCTAAGGCGCGCGTTAAAGCTGGCATGGACTAGGAGATAGAGTCTCATGCATTATAAACACTTTGAATATTTGAATTTGAACATTTAAGTATTTTGTTTTGTAATGTTTACTTTACAACAATGTTTACTTTACAACTGTTTATGGTTTTTAAACGCTTCCGCAATTTTTGTAAACTCTGAATGTTATGTTTTAAAGACCAAAGTATGTTTTGAAATTCATATAGAGGTCTTCGCTATGTCTAATGATCTGAGATCCTGGTTTGTCATGCTCCCAAACGGTGTGATTCCGTTAGTTGAAAATTGGGGGTGTGACAGATTGGTATCAGAGACATTGGTTATAGCGAACTAGGTTTGCATTGGTAGGCCTAGACTATGACTGTTAGACATTAGACACACATGTTTACACATACTGTTTAGAAATCACATATGACAATATGTAATTGACTTGCTTACACATTCTATGACACTGCACTTACATATGATATTATGTAACAGGCATGGCATCACCATCAGTTCCCTATATCTACATTGATGATTCCGAGGACGAGGAACCGATAGTTCCTGCACCACCATTATCACCACCACCACCTATTCCATCACCTCCACCATATGAGCAGGATGACTCAGATCCGGAGGAGGATCCGGACGAGGACCCGGAGGAGGATCCAGACGAGGATCCAGACGAGGATCCAGAGGAGGATCCATACGAGGACCCGGATGAGGATCCGGAAGAGGAGTCTGAGGAGGACACTCAGCAGATCCCTGCTGAGGGGCCTTCTACACATCCACCACCAGCACTAGATGCTCCTGAGCCTAAGAGGCAAAGGACGGACGCCGAAGAGATCGCCAAATTGCGCGAGGATCTGGAGGTAGCAGAAGATAGGATAGCACAGAGATCTCAGGAGTTATGGGATGCTATTGAGAGGCAGGATGATCTTACCCATCTTGTTCACGATATGCGGGATGAGATGATCAATTTGATTGGTCGTCTAGAAGAGTCAGAGAACCGAGAGGAGATTTTGGCGGGCAGGATTGAAGCTTTGGAGGATTTAGTGGTAGTTGAGAATGAGGAACAGGATGAGGATGAGGAGGAGGAACCAGCACCAGTTGCTGAGTCCGATCCTGAATCCACCGTTGAGGACGACTGATTATTTTTCATTTCTTTCTTGTTTTATTTAAACTTATTAGGAACGGGTTGTGTTCCTACATTGGTAGTTTGAAACTTGTATTTCATTTCAAAAGTATTGTACTCAAAGAAAGTTTCTATCTATTAAAGAGTTATCTTTTATTTCCAACAACTGTGTTGATTTATATTACATGATGTGTTTGTTGTTTTACTTACACATGTTACATTGGATTTTGACTTCGTGCTAACACTTCTTATAAATAGGAAACTAATGGCTGAGGGAAACGTACATATGACTGTTGCTGAGCTCAATGAGCTAATCAACAACAGAGTTGCAGAGGCAATCGCACAGTATGCTCAGACTCACAACACAGGGCCACAGGGTCCAGCTGGGGGATTGGTTAATCCACAAGTCTGCACGTTCAAGATGTTTTTGGACTGCAAACCACACAATTTCAAAGGGTCGGAGGGGGCCATTGGACTCCTTCGGTGGATTGAAAAGGCTGAGTCTGTATTCGAAATGTGCAACTGCCCTAACGAAAGCAAGGTGAAATTTGCTACGGGAACTTTGGAGGGTCCAGCACTAACTTGGTGGAACTCAAATGTCCAGACTCTGGGGTTGGGAGAGGCTAATGCCTTGACATGGGACAACTTCAAAACTTTACTGCAAGAGGAGTACTGTCCTCGCAGTGAAATGCAGAAGTTGGAAGAGGAATACTGGCACCTCAAGATGGAGGGGTCAAACATTGAAGAGTACACAACCAGGTCGCATGAACTGGCCAGACTGCTACCACATATGGCTACTCCAGTTAGCAAGTGGATTGAGAGGTACATTGGAGGACTAGTGCCTCAGATCCAAGGGTTGGTTACTTCAGCAAATCCCACCACTATCCAACAAGCTGTTCGTCTAGCACATCAGCTTACTGACCAGGCAGTGTTACAGGGGACTCTGCCCAAACGAACATCTGCTACCAAGGTAGGAGATCATAAGAGAAAGTGGGAAAGTAATAACTTCAAGGGTAACAACCAACAATCATACCAGCAAAACCGGAAACAAGACTCAAACAAGTCTTATCATGGTTCAAACAGTGGTCAGCAATCATCATCGTCGGGGGGTTATATTGGCAAGCACCCCAAGTGCAACAAGTGTGGTTACCATCATGCAGGTAACCAATGTGAAAGAGCTAAGTGCCAGAGGTGTGGCAAGATTGGGCATGCGGCTAAAGATTGTCGCGGAGAGCTGCAGAACAACCATAACAACCAGAATAACAGTCAGAACAACGCGCAGAAGGGTTGTTTTGAGTGCGGCAAGATGGGGCATTTTAAGAAAGATTGCCCACAGCTCAAGAAAGGTGGGGACAATAATGGCAATGGAAATGGCAACGGTAATGGAAGTGGCACCAACAACAACAACAACAATAACAACAACAACAACAATGGTGCTAGAGGCAGGGCGTTTGTGATAGGAGGACGTCAAGCGCGGGAGGATCCCAACATTGTAACGGGTACGTTCCTCTTAAATAATCACTATGCCTCTATGTTATTTGACACCGGTGCCGATCGGAGCTTTGTATCTAGTTCACTTGCTAAGTTGTTAAATATTAGTCCCACTGCCTTAGATAGTCCATACACTGTGGAATTAGCTGATGGTAAGTTGATAGTAGTGGAAAATATCTTTAAGGGATGTATTCTTGATTTGATGGGTCAAACATTAGAGATTGATCTTATGCCTATTGCCTTAGGCAGTTTTGATGTAGTTATTGGCATGGACTGGTTGTCCAAAAACCAGGCTGAAATAGTATGCCATGAAAAGATTGTTCGTATACCTCTTACAAACGGAGAGACACTGTATGTACAAGGTGAAAGATCAGTACGCCACTGCGTCTCATATCTTGTATGAAAGCACACAAGTGTCTACGTAAAGGTCATACGGCAGTTATAGCACTTATAACTGAAAAGCCGGTAGTTGAGAAGAAGATTGAAGATATACCTGTAGTTTGTGAATTTCCGGAGGTGTTTCCAGAAGACTTGCCGGGATTACCGCCTATCAGACAGGTGGAATTTCGAATTGACCTTACACCAGATGCAGCACCGATAGCTAGGGCGCCTTATCGACTTGCACCGTCTGAGATGCAAGAGTTATCTACACAATTGCAAGAATTGTTGGATAAGGGTTTCATACGACCTAGTTTTTCACCATGGGGAGCTCCAGTATTGTTTGTAAACAAGAAGGACGGGACTTTTCGTATGTGTATCGATTACCGGGAATTGAACAAGGTTACTATCAAGAACCGGTATTCGTTACCCAGAATTGATGATCTGTTCGATCAATTGCAAGGTTCGAGTTACTACTCGAAGATTGATCTCAGGTCTGGTTATCATCAACTAAGAGTTCAGGAGGAGGATATTCAGAAGACAGCATTCAGGACACGATATGGCCATTATGAGTTCTTGGTCATGCCATTTGAGTTGACAAACGCTCCAGCTGTATTCATGGATCTCATGAATCGTGTTTGTAAACCTTATCTTGATAAGTTTGTCATAGTTTTCATCGATGACATTCTCATCTATTCAAAATCTGAGGAGGAACACGCTGAACATCTTCGATTATTGCTAGAGCTATTGAAACAAGAACAATTGTACGCTAAATTTTCGAAATGTGATTTCTGGATGCGGGAAGTACAATTTCTGGGTCATATAGTTAATGAAAAGGGCATACATGTTGATCCAGCGAAGATTGAAGCGATTAAGAATTGGGAAGCGCCAAAGACCCCTACTGAGGTACGACAATTCCTTGGTTTGGCGGGTTATTATCGACGATTCATTGAAGGTTTCTCAAAGATCGCTCAACACTTACAGCTCTTACGCACAAGGGAACAAAGTATAACTGGACGGATAAACAGGAAGCTGCATTTCAGTTATTGAAACAGAAACTCTGCAGTGCACCGATTCTGTCCTTACCGGAAGGAACGGAAGACTTTGCGGTGTATTGTGACGCATCTGCACAGGGATTGGGATGTGTGTTGATGCAACGTGATAAAGTGATCGCTTATGCTTCCAGACAACTACGAACGCACGAAAAGAATTACACTACTCATGACTTGGAGTTGGGAGCAGTGGTTTTTGCTTTGAAAATTTGGAGGCATTATCTGTATGGAACTAAGTGTACCACTTACACTGATCATAAGAGTTTGCAGCATATCTTTGATCAGAAGGAGCTTAATATGAGACAACGACGATGGGTTGAGTTGTTGAATGATTATGAGTGTGCGATTAAATATCACCCGGGAAAAGCTAATGTAGTAGCTGACGCTCTGAGCAGAAAAGACACAACAGGAGCAAGACGGGTTCGTGCACTTATGATGACGATACATACCGACTTACCTGACAAGGTACACAATGCTCAGATTGAGGCCTTGAAAAAGGAAAACTTAGTACCGGAATCTTTACGAGGAATGGAAGAACAATTGAATGTTAAACCTGATGGAATTCGTTATTTCATTGATCGAATGTGGATACCTTTGTATGGAGGTTTAAGGGAACTCGTGATGGACGAAGCGCACAAGTCCAGATATTCAGTCCATCCAGGATCAGACAAGATGTATCATGATTTGAAGGCACTGTATTGGTGGCCTCATATGAAAGCGGATATTGCTAAGTACGTTAGCAAATGTTTGACTTGTTCGAAAGTCAAAGTTGAATACCAGAAGCCATCTGGTTTACTGCAACAACCAGAGATACCGATGTGGAAATGGGAACAGATTTCGATGGATTTCATTACTAAGTTACCTCGTACACCGAGTGGTTGTGATACGATATGGGTAATTGTCGATCGATTAACGAAATCTGCACACTTCTTAGCAATCAAGGAAACTGACAAGATGGAGAAATTGACTCGCATTTACATCAAGGAAGTAGTAGCACGGCATGGCGTGCCAATCTCTATTATATCAGATCGGGATGCCCGATTTACTTCCAACTTTTGGAAATCTCTTCATAAGTCATTGGGGACTCGCTTGGATATGAGTACCGCCTATCATCCACAGACCGACGGTCAAAGTGAACGAACGATTCAAACGCTCGAGGATATGTTACGAGCTTGTGTAATTGACTTTGGTGATAGTTGGGAGAATCATTTACCGTTAGTGGAATTCTCTTATAATAATAGTTATCATACAAGTATTCAAGCAGCACCGTTTGAAGCTTTGTATGGTCGCAAATGTCGTTCACCAGTATGTTGGACGGAGATTGGAGACAGTCAGATTACAGGTCCTGAACTGGTGCACGAGACGACAGAGAAGATAGTTCAAATCCGGAACCGTATGGCAGCGGCCCGGGATCGACAGAAGAGTTATGCAGACAAACGTCGCAAGCCGTTGGAATTTCAAGTAGGAGACCGAGTTCTTCTAAAAGTATCACCTTGGAAAGGTGTGATACGATTCGGCAAGCGCGGAAAGCTTAGTCCACGTTACGTAGGACCTTTTGAGATTCTGAAAAGGATTGGTCCGGTTGCGTATCAACTTAAACTACCGGATGAACTCAGTGGAGTTCATGATGTGTTTCACGTATCGAACTTAAAGAAATGTCTTTCTGATGAGACATTGATTGTTCCGTTGGAAGAAATACAAGTAGATGAACAGCTACGGTTTATTGAAGAACCAGCTGAAATCATGGACCGAGAGGTCAAACAACTGAAGCAAAGCAAGATTCCGATAGTCAAAGTCCGATGGAATTCAAGACGTGGTCCTGAATTCACATGGGAACGGGAAGACCAAATGATGAAGAAATATCCTCATCTATTCAAAACAGTTACTGCTAACACTGAGAGCGCACGTTAAATTTCGGGACGAAATTTCCTTCAACAAGGGGATGACGTGATGCTTTCACACATCAACACTGCAAAAATTCAAACTGTAAGCACAAACATTTTATTTATTCAATTGGTTTTGTTACAAATATTTGTGCTACATTACATTCTATATATTTTATGTGCTACAATTCATATGTTACATATTATGGTAGTACATACATGATTGATTACACACATTTTACTATATGCGGGGTTGCATAGTACAAACGGTTATAGACACTCACTATGTGTGAGGTTACACAACACAGTATGATCAGACACAAACAATCATAGTTAGGTGAACTAACTAGTGTACACGCAAACAGTCACATTGAACGATCACAATTGAGTTGTGATGTTGCAAGCATTAGACTTTGTGTGTGAGTACACACAAGCACACAGAATGATCAAATCACACTAACACGTACGATTTAAACTCGTAAGTAGTTTCCTAACTACTCTTAACACTTACTAATTTTCGGGACGAAAATTCCTTCAACAAGGGGATGATGTGACAATCCGACTTTTTACACTAACCTTGTTAACGGGAGATGGTGATATCATAGGCCCAACAGGGATAGTGTGGGCCCAACAGGACAAATGTAGGCCCTATAAGGCCAGGGTAGGTCCAATAAGGCCAATGAAGGCCCAACAAGCCCAACAAGACTAATGAAGGCCCAGTAAAGCCAAAGAAGATCCAGTGAAGTCAAGGAAGACCCAACAAGACAAATCAGGTCCAATAAAGTCTATGAAGGCCCAACAGAACTAAGTTAGGCCCAATAGGGGCAAATGAGGCCCAATGTAAGCAAATTAAGGCCCAATAAGGCCCAGGGAGGCCCAATGAAATCTAGGAAGGCCCAGTAAAGTTTAGATAGGCCCAATGAGTTTAATGTAGGCCCAATTTCAATAATGAGGCCCAAATGGATAAATTTGGCCCGATAGTATTTTAATTGAACCAATTAATGATAATTTAAGATCTTCGGTTCAATTTTAGTAATAGAAGTGATATGTTATTTATCGAGAATAATTTATAAGGATTAGAATTTGTCAAAATAAGCCATAAACACCCCAATTACAAAGATAAGGTTGGTAAGTGGGTTAAAATACCAAGTTTTGACTTTTAGAGTCAAAATTCGTATGGAAATTTAGGCAAAAATTCGAATTGCCCAATAATAAAGGTTATAACTGAAATCAATCGATTTAAATCATCACATAAATGATGATTAATGATTAGTATACGTTATTGGATCGAATCATTAGCCAATTGATTGAAAACGGTTACACTAACTTGAAACCGTGGCCTTAGTCATAAAACTCGTAGAATTCGACAACACCTTGCACAATTGAGCATTCCTTCACATTAGTCGGCATTATTAGAGGAGATTTCAAGCAGCAATTCGATCGCAGAAGCGTTGGAAAAAGAAATTGGATCGAGACTAGGCCGAATATCATCCTAGAAGGGAACTACATCAATCGGGAGTCAAAACAAGTAAGTCTTTGCTTCTGAACAACCTAAAGTGGCCGAATAAGGTTAAACATATGCTAATTTTGATTCTTAACATCGAATGGTATATGTACGAGTTCTAGGGTTCTTAACAAAGTCGGGTTTGGGGGTTTTAAATCATATAAGCTTTAAAATGGAATTAAACTACACCAATAGTTTCAGAAGGGTTCGATGTAACTAAACCAGGTATCAATTTCAGTAGGTTACAACGATTTGATGGATTTTAGTTCTAGGGTTCATGCTTTAAGAACGAATTGGGGGATTGGGTTAAAATGGGTTCAGAAATCGAATTGAATGTTATCAGTAGTTTCAGACAACCCCGATTAAGCATAACCTCATTTCAATTAGTGGTTTCCATAACGAATTGGATGAATTCGATTATTAGGGTTCATAAGATGAATATGTTTTTGGGTTTTGAGGCAAACTGATATGATTATTGAAATTGATTAATCAGAGAGATTCGAAATTTGTTTTTAAATGAAAACCCTATGGTTTTAGGAGTAATCAGATTCGAAATGGTGATCAATTGAGGGTTTATTGCTTCGGCTATGATATGGTAAGGAGATTAGACTGAATGAATGTTTAAAAGAATTAATTCCTGATATCAAACGCGATACCCTAGCGGGCGAGATGGTTAGATGCGGGTGTGTTGGAGTTGAGGGTCGCGGGTTCGAGTCCCGGCCCAACCATTTTTTAGATTTTAAGGTTATTTTAGTATTTTGACCATATTTTATTCGTTCTAACTCCGTTTTAATCCGTTCAAGTTGCGTTGGGACCGTAACGAGAATACGAACGTATTAGAATAATAAAATTTATATTTTAGTCCGAAAACGAAATCGCGTATAATTACGTTTATTTAAATAAAATCGTATAGGATTTTATTTAAACGATTTCAAAGGCACGCGTATTTTCGTATGCACATTCTTAACACTTTAACATACGTGTGTTGACACGTATGTTATTTCAAGCACAAAACGACATTCCGAATAACTTTAAGTTATCGTTTAAACACAGATTCTTCGTAGAAGGATTTCTTGCACGAGCTTTTAGTGTGTGATCATTCTGCTATTATCAAAGGTGCGTACACGGCCCCTTTCTTATTTTAAACTGTTTTGGGGGAGAAAACATGTGCAACAAACTGTTTTTAGATACATATCACTTGCATGAGTTAGCTGTTTACATTATGTGAAAACATATCAACTTGAAAGTCCTTACACACCTCGAACCGTTTAGTTTGCTGTAATGCAAAGCGTGGTAGTTGGAAATAGATCTATTAGGTTTGACAAACCTCACCTGGTAGATGGGATCTACGCAGGTGTTTGACTGACCAAACACAGTTTTACTATTGTTGTGATAGACAATAGTGGCAAGGCGAAAACATGCTATAGCATGGCAATCCGTCAGCTTCGGTGTCGAACACGTATGTAAATAGTTTATATGACTAGCTATCATGACTGTGCATGTGTGATTATGTTATCTACAACTTGTTATTCAAACTGCTATTTTGAACATTATGAATGATTAAAACCTGTGTTATGCACCAACCTTTGTGTTGACTTGATTTGCATGTTTTCTCAGGACGCTAAGGCGCGCGTTAAAGCTGGCATGGACTAGGAGATAGAGTCTCATGCATTATAAACACTTTGAATATTTGAATTTGAACATTTAAGTATTTTGTTTTGTAATGTTTACTTTACAACAATGTTTACTTTACAACTGTTTATGGTTTTTAAACGCTTCCGCAATTTTTGTAAACTCTGAATGTTATGTTTTAAAGACCAAAGTATGTTTTGAAATTCATATAGAGGTCTTCGCTATGTCTAATGATCTGAGATCCTGGTTTGTCACGCTCCCAAACGGTGTGATTCCGTTAGTTGAAAATTGGGGGTGTGACAACTTGGAAATATCAGTCGCTCAGACGTATCCAATCTCCTTCCAGCAACCAACTTATCCACATTTGAATAATCATACTCAGCTGAAGAAGATACTTTCCCTTTCCCTGAATCTTTTGTCTCAGTCAATACCACATTCTCTTCCAAGTCATTAACATCAAACATCAGTCGATCTTCTGCTTGTTAGCTAGGACCAATTTCTCCTTGTTTCATTCCAGACTCCTTGTTTTTATCACTGTCCTCTTCACCTGCACCATCATTTCTCCTGTCAACTTCAGAGTCTTGCTGTTTCTCCAGACCGCCACCACTCGATCCACCTTCATTATCATCACCATCATTTCTTCTTTCTCGAACATCACCACTGTCATCATCTCTGTTCAGTCGTTGTTTAAGATCCATGAATAATGCAGTGAGATGCCCCGGATTTGCTTCCAAAGTCTGAATTTTCAAATTCTGAGCTACTTGATTTTCTTGAAGCTCACTGATAAGAATGTATTTTGTCACAGACAACAGCACTTGCTCATTCAGCTGTTGTTCCAATACAAACACTCTCTCTTGTAGCACATGCACATCAATCGGAGCTTCTTCAATTCCCTTACCTTTGCTTGCATCCCTGAATACTTGGTACGATTCAGTTTCTTTCTCATGTGCCGATTCAACCACATTCTCTATTTCTGATCTTTTTCCTGAGGAAGAAGTTCTAGTAATAGACACAATTATTGAACGTGGTTCAGGACGAGGATCACATCTAGATCTCTTTCGTGGAGTGAGATTCACAAAGACTTCTGTGTCATTCAAGGTTGAGTCAAACTCTTGATCAATCATTTATACCACATTTTCATCAATTGTATGGATTTCTATCTCTGAAGTTGCTTGAACATCTTCTGGTCTTTCCATTTGAGGTTGAATATCGTGTTCCTCGGCTACAATCACATTTGGCACATTCCCATGATCAGCACCATCAACTTCTCCAAACCGTCCAAACTTCTCTAATGGTCTCAAGCCTCTAAAAGTAACTTGGGCTCCCTTTCTTGTCTATTTAAGCAACCCAAAAACGTTTGGTCCCATGGTCTTCATATCCAGTGAATCCACAGTCTTTACTAAATTTGGATAGTGAGCATCCAAAATCATCTGAACAAATCTAGGATACATCAGGAAGATTTCCTTTTTCATTCATCTCTTCGAATACCAACCTGGACTGTAACACCCCGACCGATGGCGGAAACGTCGGGATGCCACGAGGGATGTGTAGATTGTTCAAAAGCTCGTGGGCATCTAATTTAAATCATCACAAATCATTTAATCAACCAAATTAATTACACAAAAATCATGTTCATCATGAATTAAATACATCAATTACACAAAAGATTTAGCTAAACTAACTAAACTCTAATCGCCAGAATTTCAGTTAATTAGCTAAGTCCAAGAATCCTATGTGATGATGTCCAAAATAGAAGAGATCATCCTCCTCAACCTACTTGTCTTCATTTCCTGAAACATGTAAGAAAATCAAGTGTCAAGTACGAAGTAGTTGGTGAGTAATCATAAGTTTTATGTTTAAAAATATTTTATGAAAATGGTTTTATAAAGTGATTATAAAGTTTAGAGTTTCTTGAGAAAATCCACATGAATACCTGTGAGAATATCCAACACAATCATCCCAGCACAAAATCCAAACACATAACCAACACATTATCACATAATCAATTTAATCATAGTTAATCATAGATAATCATAGACAATAATAGATAATCAACCACATAACCATCCAACAAATCTCAAACATCAATATTCTCAAATAGTATCTGTGCAATACATGGAATTTATGTAATTAACATAAGTTAAAGACATGATCCATGGAGTGGTAGCTAACCGCGTGACAATACATGAAACCAAAGTCAAAGGCAATGATTCACGGAGTTGTGATAATCCAAGTGGCAATACATGTAATCATTGTTAATGACCGGAGTCAATGACAATGTCAGACGGATATATAATAATAAGAGATAATCCATAATTAATGATAATTACATAATATGAATATCATATTGATAAACAAGTATCATCCATGTGTTATCAAAATAATATTTAAAATTGGTATACATGTTTCACCTCCAAGTTTTAATGCAAAACAGTTTAAAAAGGGAGGGTATGAGAACTCCCTTGAGTCCTTAGAATAGTGTTCTCGTAATATGCGTGCTCACGTAAAAGAAACCCAAAACAAATCAGCAATCTGTAATTAGTGTGTTTCCATATCCATAAGTACATGCGTTTTATTCAAGTCAACTATCCATAAGTGTTAACTTTAATTCACTAAATGTCTCTTTAACTTAGTTTCTTTAATCCAAGTTAAAATTGTAATACTTAACTTTTATTATCGATCATTAATAATAGAGATTCATACTTGTTAGTTTTAATTATCTAATGATGATAACTCCATTATGAATCCTTATGTATATTTCTCATAGATATGTATGCTACGGGGGTGTTACCCTTATTCATACACCCATCCCCCACATACATGCATGACTTATCTAGTTGACCAATATGGTTTAAGTCTTAAAATCTTACTTTAAATTTCAAGGAATTTATCACCAAGTCCTTTTACTATAATGAAATTCACATTAAGTAAAACTTTGTAATATGTAACATATATCATTAAATAAAGGTGGCCACTTTGTAAAATAAATGCATGTATGTGTTTATTAAATCCCCATAATCCTTTGTTCATTCTCATTATTTAGTTTATGTTCTTAGGCTTTAACAACCTTTAACACTAACTAAAACCAGTGAACCTTTTAGGTTAAGTGCCCATAGGTTCGGCCAGTGGAGGTAGGGTTCGGCCAAGCTTAAGGGGTTCGGTGATCAAATAAGATTCGGTCCCCTTGTGGTTCGTCTAATCCTCATGCTCGTAGTCCATGATTAGTTTGTGTCCTAGGTTCTTTACCGAAGTTGGCCCAACTAAGGTTCGGCCCAGTTGGAGGCCTTGGGTTAGCCAAAGTTCGCTGCATTTAAAGAGGGTTCGCTGGTGTCTGCATGCAAAGGTTCGCGAGGTTGTGGGTTCGGCTAGTGTGAGAAACAAGGTTCGTTCAAGGCCTTTGGGTTCGGCCCTCATGAGGTTCGGTCCTCATGAGGTTCGGCCACTTGTGGGTTGGCCATCTAAGGGGTAGGGTTCGGCTGATTCAAGGTTCCTTCACCCTAAGGTTCGGCCGAAGGGTTTGCCTCCATCCAGGTTCGTTCCGCATGAAGGCTCAGCTGGCACCTAGGGTTCGTGAGCTAGGTTCGTCGTAGGAAAGGTTCGGCTACCCCTTGTAGGGTTTGGCCAGAAATGGTGGTGTAGGGTTCGGCTGGGACCTGTGCGTGAACCACAGGTTCGTGACCTGCAATCTCCATGTTTTAGCAACTTCCCATCGTCCTCATCGAGCTTTACACCTGTTCGTGACTAATACCTAAAGTTCTATGTCGTTTACATGAGTTATTTAAGGGTTTTTAAGTGTATAAATAGATTAAAACAACCATTAATTAAATCGGTGGTGTCATACAACTAATCCGAAAACAAAAACTCAGATTTACCTCGAAATACTGATTGAACGCAAGATCTCCTTGTACTTTCTTGTTCTCCTTGATTGTGTGGTCGTTTAGGCACCAAGATCTCTCGATTTCGTTGAGTGATCATCAAGAAAAGCTAGAGAGAAGTTGGGTAGATGGTGGGTGGCGAAAATTGAATGTAGAGAGAGAATGGGTGTGTGTGTAATGAAGAAGAAGTCTTCTTCTTCTTCTTTATTAACTCGCGTAGCCCCCGCGTGTTCGGTCTCGTTTTTATCGCGTATAAATAATGAAATGCTCGGTATTTAACGTAAAATATATACAAGGCATAAAAACATTTAAATAAATAAGTTTTGTTTTAAATAAAATGATTTTTATTAATATTGTTTCGTAAAACAATCTCGAATACAGTTGCTTCGTAAAACAGTTTTCGTTAAATTATTCTTTTAAATAAACAATTTATTCGAATTTAATTTAGGTTGTGATTCTAATAAATATTTTTAGTTTTCATTTATTGATTTAATATCTTTAATTATTATTTTGTTATCTCGTCGAAACGTGTTACTTACGTACGTATTCGTGAAGATCGTCACCTTTGCGAATCCGACGCTCGTATCGTATTTCGATTTGATTTATTATTTATGGAATATCGGTTCAGAATGTTATTATTAATAATTATATTCGTGTGAATCGTCACCCACTCGAATACATTATCAAGTTAATATTCTGAAATAATATTCACGTTTAATTAATGATCGTAACCTCACAATCGCGTAATTATTTCTAATAAGACTTTCATTAGTTTATTAACTTAAATATTATCAATCCCAATCCAAAACCCACTAAACCATATCACTGACATATCCATGATAGACCGAAATATGCATATGTATAGGGCATATGCAGAGGTAGATCGCAACCTCCCCTACACCTTCTCACTGCTATTTCGATAAACTATAATACCCGTAAAAACGTAACATAACAAATATATAAATATATATGTAAAACAAGTTGAAATTTATTAAATGAAATGATAATAATCAAGTTTAGTTAAGTCAGCATCTGATGTGATTAACTATTTCTTGTATTAACTTAATGTCACCGGATCTCATTTTTAAACTACCACTTAGTTTACACCATAACCAAGATATGACGAGTTTAAATTTTGGTTTAGTCTGTAACGAAAAATATAATAAATTTAGAACCTATGAACCAAACAAAATTAATCTCATATTCTTCGGCTGAATAGTCTCCTTATTTTACAAACGTATAGACCAGTCTTTTAACCTCAATGTACTCGATTAAATTCACTCGTTTCACCGTAACTGATATAAAAACTTCAAGTAAGAACATACATAAATTTTAACCGACTCAGAAACTGAACCATACTCGAACTATATTTTGATTTGATTTATTTTAAACCATATAAATATGTTGTAAACGAAAAATACAAAGTTTGGATATGAATAAATTAAACCGACTTTCATTATTGAAGGAAACTTACAAAGTAAGTTTAAGAGCTCAACAAATATCTACCTTGAAAACATACAATTTCAATTTAAATCACAACCACAAGTGGAACCGCCATTTAAACCACCACTATGTTATATCGGTTACGAGCATAGTACCATCGTTACTAGGTTGCCACCGTCATACAACACCAACGCCATCAGTTAAAACTAAAGAAAAGATCAAAGCCGGAACGTGAATCCACCGATACACAACTCCCTGTTAATTAGTTCACCATCATCGCCACTACTCGACATCATATCACTGATAAGGTAAGATCCTAGTCTTTGTGTTGGCAACCTCTATCCGAAACCTCTGTAAAATCTAAATCATGTTGCTATATTTTAAAGTAAAGTTTATTTATTTATTTACTTATTTTTATATATATATATATATTTTTTTTCTTTTCTTTTTCTCATAAACTTAAAATAGATCACCACTGATATGCAAATGAGATGTAATATCATGAATTGGGTAGGCATATAAATCCAAACGTGAATATGGCTAATTAAGAAAATATTAGAAACCTTGCGATATTCTTCAAAAATCTGGAAAAGTTGGTGAAGAAGATGAAACCAGAAAAACGTAATTTAAGAATTTAGGAGATGGTGGGTGGAACAAATTATAATCTGATACAAAGTGGTTAAGTTTAAAACAAGTTGACTGGGAGGTCTCAAGTTCGAGCCCCTCCCAGCTCATATTTTTGGCTTTTATTTTCCCTAATGTTTGATTATGGCAGGTCCTTAAAACTAAATAAATAAACAACTTGATGACAATTAAAATTTGTTATTTTAATTGGTTTGGATCCAAGGAATTGGTTCTAAATGTTGTAGGTTCAAAACCCTCCCAAGCAGATTAATTTATGATTCTTATTATGTATTTATTTATTATTTTTTTTTCTTTTCTAAATAAATAGTTATCAATTGTGTTTAACCGGTTAAGTCTAGAAAGTCTGATTCAAGAGGTCACACGTTTGAATCCTATCCGAAACCATTTTTTTGTTGTTTTATTTGAATCGCTTAACTTGTAATTTTTCGAATCTAAAAATGTTTAAATCACGTATTTACGAAATTAACAAATATTTACGAACGTTAATAAACAACTCTACAAAATAAACCAATTCGATCGGTTAAACTTTAAAAAGATCCAAGTCACCAAAATATAACCAAATTCGTATATGAATCATAATTTGGTTAAACTAACATGAAATCACTCAAAAACACAGATTTCTGAGTCATCGTAGATTGGACTACATGTTTATTATCTGATTATCTGAGATAAAATTGCTAAAGCTAAGGTACGGATTCTGTTTATTTAAATCATAGTATTTTCTGTTCAGTAATCTGTTTCTGTAAACCGTTTATGTAATCATTAAATTTCATTTCCGTATTGTTCTGATTTCTGATTAACCCGATATGATATCGTGTTTCCCTGTTTTGTTTATCATGCAATAAATCTAAATTATATTGTACTCATTATTGCATGATCCAATTATGAGATTATATGGTAGTTTATCTACCCTATTGAACCTACTGAACTTGGTAGTCTATCTACCCTACTGAACCTACTGAGCTTTCTGAAACTGTATTCTGTTACCCGAGCATGCCCCTACCTGTAAGGATGACTACAGGCCCATTATGGCGGCAACCATAATGTGGAACCATCCGTGACGGTTAGTTGAGCTCACGGCGTCTCCATTAGTACTCTGATTGTACATTGTGCACCTACCGAATTCTAGGGAGGCGTATGGACTGGTCCTAGGATAAATTTTAAACTGTACCTTCTGATTTCTGGGGGATAGTGATGTGTATGCCAACACTAACTATCTCATGTGTCTGGTAAGAGGGAGTAGCTACCCGTGAACCTTACACTTTTATACGTACAGTCGGCTCATGGTACATTCTGATTCTACTAATTCTGACTTACAATATAACCTGTGTTATTGTTTCTGAAAGGTTATATTTATCAAAGTCAGACCACTGTTTACTGTTTTGTTTCTGTTACTGCTCTGTTATTGATTTCTGCTTCTGAACATTATTCTGATTATCTTCATCATCTTTTGAACCTTTTTATTACTGTTGTTTATCCGTTACTGAGCATTCTTTGGCTCAGCCGTATTTGTTTTTGTGGTGTTTATCTGTATTGTGTAGGTAATCGAGGAAATCAGGTGGGGAACTTCTGAGAGTAAAATCGGAGCTAAATCTGAATACTTTTGGATCTGTAATAAATGTGATGATCAATACTTAAAACTTAAATAGTTGTTTTGTTATGTTTAATTAGTAACTTAAGACTTATGTATTTATGTTTTAAACATATTTGGAATTGTTGCATTTACTTCTGATTCCGTATACGTGACACGTCAGCCTTAAACCGGGTTGGGGTGTCGCATAAACCATGACCATGTGTCCTTGACTATGTTTAGCAACCAGACCATAACAAAACTCCTAGTTCCTTACCATTCCAACCCAAATCCATAATCATCAACAATATAACTGCGATAAAGTCTCTGGTTTTGCTTAGTTGGGTTACAACTAAACTTCCCATGGTTCACGCGTATAATATATGTTCTGAATATGTATACCAATAACAGTGATAATCGTCAAATAATGCATCCAATAATTCATTATCATTAATAATTATTATATCAGGTCGTAACAGTACAATCGTACGGATGTACGGACGACCTGAAGTACAGTGATGTTACATGGACCAATTGAAATCCCAATCCATGGTCAACGCCACAATACCAGAAGTTAGTTCCACTCCAAGGACGTCTGTTACTCCTTTGTTTCCAGAAATTCCCATTTGCACCATATGAGCTAACATTCTCCAATAAGGATGAAGAAGTTTCTTCACAAGTGGAGGGTATTCTCCCTCGTAGCCTTTTCTCATCAATACACTGACTACTGCATCATTTGAATAGGAAATAGGATGGTCTGACTGATCGCCAAATAACAACGTTGATCTGATAATTTCCTCTGTCACAGTGATCTTGCACCCACGCACATTGGCTTCAATCTGTCCATTCTGACCATTTTTTGTTGCAGATCCCCAGAATTCTCTGATGGCCCTTTCGCAAATATCTAGATTTGTTCTAAGTACGTACGCAATCCTGCATGTGTTCAACCCAATGATAAGTGATTTAAACTCCATGTGTTGTTGAGGTGGATCACACAGATATGCTACTACGTTGTGATCAGGCACAAATTTTAGAGTCGCCATTCCCTGAAGTCACAAACGCACAATAAGTTTTATCACAAAATCAATATCACCCACACGTTGATAACCTAGTTATTCTTATTCGAAAATTTTCTTATCATTCATCGAGAACACACAAAAAAAATTAGTTCTCGGTCAATCGCATTCATAAATTTACTCAAAAATAGGTTTTCGGTGGAAAAGTTGAGTTCTCGGTGAACACCACCTATTAGATTGTGTTTTCGGTGAACTCAAACCTTCTCGGCGGTGTTTTCGGTTCACTGTTGAAGATATCCCTTTTTCTTCTTTGTAAACCCCACCGAGAAAACCCTAATCCACCATTAAAACTCCAATCAAGCTTAACCCAAACCCTTAACTTCCCCTTAATCTTGTTTATCCCATCCTATGATGTTAAACCTGTAACTGTTTCCTCATTCCAAACCCTATTCATCATCATTCACTGTTTCAGACCATCATAACTTGAAATAAATCATTAAGATCATACCTCAAGTTCTTTGTTAATCACCAGTCAATAAACCTTTCAATATTGATGTTGAACAACCTTGTTCTTTAAATCTTTTGGATTTTCCTTATCTCGTCTTCGGTGTTAAAGGTTGTGTGAAAAATGACAAACCGAAAACCTTTTTATCCCCAATTTAAAACCCAACATCAAAAACCCTATTATTCCCAATTTAAGAACAAAATACTATGACCGGGAACCCCTTTTAAATAAATGTGATAAATAAAATGGATGAAATTGCTTTGATCATCTGATTACCTTGTTTTTGACTAGACAAAGACACTGAAAAATAAAACTAAAACTAAAATAAAACAAGGTAAAATAAAGATCAATTAGAAAATAAAACAAAATTGGAATAGAAATATAGATAAAATTAAAGATGACTAAATACAAGAATTTAATCAAACTATGTCAGTAACAATTAGTTGCTGATGTTTTAGTTTGGGATCAAATCGTTATAGGACAACTCAATTCTTCATTCAAGGAATATTTTCACCTATGATTCTAACGTTCACTGATTATCAATATTAGTTGTCCCGTTAAACTCAACTATTCTCATCATGGCACCTGGCATATGATCGATTATTGTTGGAAAATAAGGACTCATGAGCAAAACCACTAAAGCCAGACAAATAAATAAACCGCAGATTGACCAACCGCGGATGCTTCTCTTCCGATTGAAGAACTGCTTCAGCATCGGAAGACCAACAACAGAAGCTTCACTAAAAAAGAACTACCGCTAAACTTCTCTACCGAAGAAGACACTAGCTGACCATGATACCTTCGGAGGACAATTAGTGTATTGGAAGACATCAAATGACTTGGAAGACAATCTCCTATTCCGCTTCCGATGAACGTATTCCGAAAGAATAACCACTGAGCATCAGAACAACTACTTCAACCTCGGAAAACCTGAAGCCTCCTGAAGACTCTTGTTAACATTGTTGTTGACTTTGTATTTATACTAGTCTGATGATTCAGTGTCTGTAATAGTGTCAGCTATTTGTCTTATTATTTCTTGTCTTGTATCTCAGAATGTTGGGTATTTAAGTCCCAACATTCTCTGAATAAAATGTATTACTTCCCCCAAAATTCCTTGTGCTTTCTATCTGTTCTTTTCTCTCTTTCTAAGCAAGAAACTAAACAACGAAAATAACCTTGTGCAAAAATTTAGAGGGAGCTACTACCAAAGCTTTGACTAAGTGTCTAAAGCCTTTGTTCTTGGTAAAACAGCTTCTCCTCGGGTTTCTATTCTCAACAATTGGTATCAGAGCCTTGTCCTTAGTCTTGGTTTAACCATTAAGACTAAAACTCAAAGCTCTCATTGATATCTTGTTGTTTAGTTTTATGTGTTATGTCTCTTCTGTCTTTCTATTTTTTTAAATCTGCGGGAGTTTGGTTTTTGAACTAAACTGTGTTCTAAAATCATTCTAACAAACCACTTTAAGAACTCATCACTCTTTGATTTACTCACAACCGTTTGTGAACCCATGGCAGAAAAATTCACCTTAGACCCCCATAACACCGGTTCTGCCACAAAGCCACCAATCTTGGTTAGGCATCAATATAACATATGGCAGAGAAGGATGTTACATTTCCTGTCCAATAATCATAGAGGATGTTGGAACTCTGTTATGTTCGGACCTCATAAACCAATGGTACTGGACACGGAGACTGGAGATCATGTCCCTAAGGATCCTCAGAATTACACCGAAGAAGACTACCAGAAGTTAGAGCTTTATGCCAAGGCACATGCTCAACTGGCTATGGCCCTCCCTAATGAAATATACTCTGGTCTTCTTCACCACGAGTCTGCTAAAGACTTGTGGGATGCTCTAAAAGAGCAATTCGGTGGTACCGACGATGTTGTGGCTAATACCAGGGAGATATTAGCACAACAATATGAGACATTCTGCCAACTAAATAATGAGTCACTGACTCAGAAGTTTGAACGGTTCACTTCTCTCTTAAGTGAACTAAAATTAGCTGGTCAAGTGTACCCCTTATCTCTGTTCTTAATCGTTTCTTGAGATTTCTTCCTGATAAATGGGAGACTTATTCCATTGTCATGAGATCCTCTTCAAACTTCTGCAAACTCTCACTTACCCAACTCCATGGTAAGTTGCTCACCTTTGAGCGAGAGATTGACCAGAAACGAAAACTAATAAAGTCTGGTAAATCAACTGAAGAGTACGTTCAAGGGAAAACAACTCTTCTCAGTCATAACTCTGAGACAAATGATCATGGTTATGATGAATACATAGACATAGCTACTGGCATCACCTCTTCTTCTTCTTCTTCTTGTGATGACCACTCTCCTATTTCTGATCATCTGTGCTTTATCATGGACGATCTCCATCAAGTTCCAAGTGATGACTTGGAAGAGATGGACATTCTTCATCAACTGGCCCTCTTGAGCATAAGAAAGAATAAGTTCTACAAGAGGATAGGAAGAAAATTTTCTGGTATTCATGGAAAAACCAGGATTGGCCTAAATAAGGCTAAGGTCCAATGCTATAGGTGTCATGCATTGGACACTTTGCCAGGGAATGCAAAAATTGTGACAATCCGGCAATTCCGGGTTAACTCTGTTAACCCGAAACTAGCATAAATCATACGAAATCATAAAAAATTAAACTAGAAGGACTATAATTAACCAAAACAAGTCTACAAACACTTAAATCATAAAGGTTAAACTTGCAATACATAAAAATACCCAATTTTGACTTTAACAAGTCAAAATTCGAATGGATTAACAAATAAAATTCAAATTTCGTATTTATATGATGTTAATAGCCGAGTTAATCACTCAATCAATACACAATGATGATGATTAACAGTTATCATCAGTTATTGAGTACATTAAACCTCGAATTAAACTTAATTGTTAATCAAAAGTCGAAACCGTTTCTAATCGTTGACAAGTCCGTATAACTCAATCATAATACACCAAATTGAAGCTTCCTAAACCATAATCGGCATCTTTAGGGAGTTCTTTATACATCAATTCGATTCCAAGAGTTCCAGATAGTCGAAATCGATCCAAGGGTGGCCAAAGATCAACCTTAAAGTTGAACTACTACAATTGGGCATCAAACAAGGTAAAAATCTAATCCTACACAACCTAAAACAATCGACTAAGAGTAACCCTTTGCCAATTTCTGCTTTTAACATCGATTTGATGAAGTTCTAATTCTAGGGTTCCTCCTAGAAAACGATTTGGGGGTTTATGACTAAACAAACTAGAAAACGAAATTAAATTACATCAGTAGTTTCGGAATACCATTCTTAATGAAATCCCTATGTTAAGTTTTCCAAACAACAACGAATTGAATGAGATCTAATTCTAGGGTTCTTGAACTTAAACGTTTTGGGGGTTTTGATTCGAACGAGTTTAGAAACCAAACTAATCTATACAGAGAGCTTCGGAAACATCTATGTAATGAAACCCCTATTTTAGTTTTAACAAACAGTAGGGAATTAAACGAGTTTAAATTCTAGGGTTTTGAGATAAAAAAGATTTAGGGGTTTCAGTCCAAGTGAGTTTTAAAATCGAATTAAACCCTACAGAGAGGTTCGGAATTCCCCTTCTACTGAAAACCATATACTAATTTCATAAAACAATAACGAATTTTATGAAATTGAATTCTAGGGTTGATGGGGTAAATCGGTTTGGGGGTTTTGGTCCAAACGAGCATGATATTCAAATTAATTGATCCAGACAGCTTCAAAATTGGTGGTTAAATGAAAACCCTATGGATTTAAAGTCTAAGATGATCAAATTTGATGAATTTGAATTAATGAGAATGGGGTTAAGGTTCGAAACCGACTATGGTCTCAAAACTGTATGATTTTAACAAAGTAGCTAAATTAAAATTATAATTGGATGCGTCTGGATTCAAGGAATAATAGCCCCATGATTTCAGGCTTGATGGATTTCGAATCGATGCTCAATTGAGAACCATTTGGTTCGGTTAAAGTCAAACAAAGGGGTATTGACTTGTTTCGGTTTAAAAACAATTGAAGCAAATTCAATTGCAAATGCAAATGCAAAAGCAGACCAGTTGGCCGGATGTGTGTGTTTGGTGCGGGAGGTCTTGGGTTCGAGCCACACCTTTACTGGTTTTTGAAATTAAAACCGATTTTTGGTATTTTAATCATAACTCGCTCGTTTTAACTCCGTTTTAACCCATTCCAGTTGCGTTGGAACCGTAATGTAATCCCGAACAAAATAAAATAATAAAATTTATATTTTGAATAAAAAGTCTAATCGCGTATAATTACGTGCCGTGAAATGAAATCGTATATGTTTATACGATTTAAACTAACGAAGATAAATTCGTGCATGCTCTCGTATGTACGTATCACATAAATTAATATACGTGTGTTGACACGTATGTAATCACAAACACGATTTGACATTTCGAATAGCAAGACGTTATTGTAATAATACAGATTCTTCGTAGAAGTTAATATACGTTATTTCGCGAACATTTGATCATTCGATTCACATTCACAGGTGCGTACACGACCCCTTTTCTTATTTTAATTGTTTTAGGGGAGAAAACATGTGCAAAAAAATAGTTTAGATACATATCACTTGCATGAGTTAGCTATTTACGATAAGTGCGAATATAACATTACAAGTCCTTACATATCGAACCGTTTAGTTTGCCGTAGTGCAAAGCTTGGTAGTTGGAAATAGATCTATTGGGTTTGACAAACCTCACTTAGTAGATTGTAGGTCTACGCAAGTGTTTAACTAGCCAATTCAAACATTACTATTGCTTGTGCTAGACAATAGTGGAAAGGGAAATTACATTCTAACAGTCAGCTTCGGTGTCGACCGCTTATGTAAATAGTACAAATGACTAGCTATCATGACTATGCATGTGTGATTATGTTATCTGCAAACATTACTTTTTAAACAGTTGTTCAAACATTGTGATTACTTATTCAAACCTCTATATGCACCAACCTTTGTGTTGACTTGATTTACATGTTTTCTCGAGACACTAAAACACCATTAAGGACGACCATGGGCTAGGATGTGGAGTCTCATGCATACATTTTAATTCAAGTGTTTTGAATTTGATTATTTAACTTGTAATATACATTTTTCAAACCGTTATGTTTTGTTATTAGTTTTAAAACGCTTCCGCAAACATTAAAACCTTGATATTACAGTTTAGACCAAATTTATGTTTGAAAATCATATAGAGGTCTTTCGCTGTGTAATGACTAAGATCCTGGTTTGCCACGCCCTAAACGGTATGATTCCGTTAGTTGAAATTTGGGGGTGTGACAAAAATGCTCCCAACTCTAACTCTTCACCGTATGTGACTTTCCCAAACACACACTCACATACTTCTTCAGAACCTTTTTCTTCTTCTGCTTCTTCTTCTTCCTCACCTTTTAGAAGGCACAACAACTCTCAGGAGTCAGCACACATTGTACAGAACTCTCCTTCTACCAATGTACAATATGTACAAGCTGCCAATGGTAGCAGGTATCAGCTCACTCCTACCCCTCTTCAAATTGTTGCACCATCCCCTTCACAAATAAATGCACCAGGACTTGCTGTCCAGTCCTCTTCTTCTAGTCAACCGGCTCTTTTCACCCAAGAGTACATGGACTGGAGCAGCCTGCCTGAAGGTGTAGGCTATGCCCTCATCACCTCTGAACCAACAGAATTTGCTCTCATGGCTGTTGGTGACGATCTTATTCCTTCTGATCAACCTGTAGCATACACTCCTGATGCGCATGTATCTTTTCCACTCTGGAAAAACTGTGCACCGATGAGTGCATTGAGGCTTTTGCAAAAATAAAGAAAGCCAACATGTTGCTTCAACAACAAAATCAGGAGTTGGAGCAACTGCTAGCTAATAAAAATTCTGAAGTAGAAAAATTAATAAAAAATAAAGACAGTCAAACTTCTATCTTAAAGACTGAAAAATCTAACCTACAAGCTCTATTTGATTTGCAAAATAAAAAATATGCAGCTTGTAGAGATGAACTGTCTCAAACCAAAGTTAGCTGTGACAAGTGGGTTGAATCCTGCAAAGGATTCAAAATGCTTCTGAGTAAGCAAGTTCACAGTAAGGCTAAGTTCGGAATCAGGTACAATCACACTAGTCCTCGAGAGGACTATGCCCCGATTGACAATGAAATAAATGAGACTGATTTTGAACCCATCTCCCATACCTTTCTCTCTGATGAGATTCCAGTCATAAAAATCACACCTCCAAGAGTGTTCCAACCTAGACAATTTCCTACGTTTGTTTATCCCACTGAAAAAAATGTGGAAAAACAGGAAGAGACACACTTGGAAAGTGATAATAACAATAATTCTTCTGAACATACTGAGATTGCTCCAACCATGAGCTCTACTCGAAGTTCGGAAGGTACAACTCTTCTTGAAACCTCCGATAATCATGTAGCCCGTCTTGACAAAGGAAAGAGGCCAATGGTTGATATCAGATTCCCTCCTCATTCTCACCCACCTTATCCAATAATGAAGGAAAATAAGCCTTTCATCCCCAACTATTTTTCACTATCTCCTGCTTGTCTAAAGTGTTTCAAGTACAATCACACCACTGAAAACTGCTGGACAAAAAGTTCTTTGGAGAAAGCTAGAGATAAACTGAATGCTGAAAAATTGAAAGCTGAACAGGCTTCTTCATGAAAAGGGAACCTCCCCAATAAGATGAAGAAATCAAAGAAGGCCAATAGATCTTCAGCTAACAGTTAAATAAGATCTAACACACATCCATCTCTTCGCTTGTCTTCACCTCTATCTGCTTCTCCCGTCGTGACTCCTATTCTCCTGCTACCGTGAACCCTTCTTCTGTGGATTCAAAAATCAACATTTTGCATCAAAATCAGCAACAGCTGATACAAATGATGCAGAAATTGATGAATAACACTCAGCAAAACAAATAAGCATCTTAAATTTTCTCAACTTTCTTCTAAAATAAACTTTGACCCATATCTAACCGATTGCATTTGATCCTCATGTGCAGAGACCTTCTTCAAACCAAAATCATCTATGGTATGTGGACAGTGGAGGCTCTAGGCACATGACATGATGCAGAACCATCTTAAATAACTTCATTCCAAAGAATGGAGGATCTGTTTCCTTTGGAAATAATGCAAAGGTTTGGATAGTAGGATCTGGTTCTGTCCCGAGTGGAAAACTGCACTTCAAATATGTAAGCTTAGTTGAAAACCTCAAGTTTAATCTCTTGAGTGTTTCTCAACTAGCAGACAAGAACTTTAGTTCATTTTTCACCAAGAACAGTTGCAAAATTCTTTCTCCTGAAATAAATTCAAAATTAAAAATCTTAATTGATCAACACACCTTGCTAGCTGCAAAAAGAAGTGGAAATGTCTACGTTGTAGACATGACCACTTATTCTCAAACATCTTCTCCTACTTGTTTGATAGCCAAAGCATCATCTTCTGAAACTGCTCTTTGGCACAGAAGATTCAGTCATCTTAACCACTAAACTCTTCATAAGCTTTCTACCCTTTCTTTAGTAAGAGGATTGCGTTCCAAAGAATTCCACTTTGAAGGTCAATGTGAATCTTGCTTAAAGGGAAAGCAACTTAAAACATCACATAAGTCTATTGAGGAATCCAAATCAACTAACTGTCTCAATCTGCTTCATATGGATCTGTTTGGTCTAGTGAAGGTAGCCAGGTTGGCAAGAAAGAGATATTGTTTAGTTGTTGTGGATGATTACTCAAGATTTTGCTGGACCTTCTTCTTTTTCAGCAAAGATGAGACTTCTGATAAAATAATTTCCCTTATCACTCAACTTGAAAGACAATTTGGTCTTCATGTCAAGACAATAAGGAGTGATAATGGCACTGAATTCAAGAATCAGGTTCTTGATAAGTTCTGCATCTCTAAAGGAATCCTCAGACAATACAGTGTTCCTAGAACTCCTGCTCAAAATGGAGTTGTGGAAAGAAAGTATAGGACACTTATTGAAGCTGCAAGAACTATGCTTGCAGACTTAGGATTACCTTTATCCTTTTGGGCTGAGGCAGTAAACACTGCTTGCTATGTCTTGAACAGAGTTCACATTGTGAAGAGACATAACAAGACCGCCTATGAAGTCCTTCATAACATAAAGCCTCTCATTTCCTTCTTCAAAGTTTTTGGGTGTCCTTGTTTCATTTTGAACACAAAAGACTCTTTGTCCAAGTTTGCTGCTAAAGTTGACTCTGGATATTTTGTTGGATACTCTCAGACCTCTAAGGCTTACCGAGCTTTCAATCTTAGGACCAAAATTGTTGAGGAAACTATTGATGTTAAATTCAATGAATCTGCATCAACTTCCTCTTTCCCATCTGCTCTTGATGACCTCTTTGATATTGAAAGATTTACCTACATTTCTTCTACTCCTTCTTTTTCTCCTTCTTCGGAATCGTGTCAAACCTCTGAAGATCTATCCTCTCTTGAGGAATGTTCAGTATCTAAATTCTTTACCTCTATTCCTTCTTGTCAAATAAATCCTCAAGACCAAGATGAACAAATATCTACTCCTTTATCCCCGGTTGTGGATAATGTACCTGTAGATATTCCTGAACATGTTCATACTTCCCCACCAGAAAACTCTCCTGGCCCCACTGAAAATTCATCTTCCTCCGATGCTGCCTCTACAAATAACTGTTTGGACATCATTCCCTTCAACGGAAATCATCCTCTAGAGCAGATCTTAGGTGATTTAAATAAAGGTGTTCAAACTAGGAGCCAGATTTCAAACTTCTGCCTTCATGCAGCCTTTTTGTCCAAATTGAGCCTTACAAATATCAGGAAGCTCTTAAAGATAATAATTGGGTGGAGGCCATGCAAGATGAACTATTACAGTTCAAAAGGCAAAATGTTTGGACTCTCTGCCCCTTGCTAGCTAGAAAATACCCTATTGGAACTAGATGGGTATTCATAAATAAAACAGATGACGGAGGCATCGTGATCAAAAATAAAGCCGGATTGGTAGTGCAAGGATACTGCCAAGAAGGCATCAATTATGATGAAACCTTTGCTCCCGTGGCCAGAATAGAAGCCATCAGACTCTTCCTAGCATTTGCTATATCCCATAATATAAAGGTATATCAAATGGATATAAAAAGTGCATTCCTGTATGGGACTATAAAGGAGGAATTCTATGTCTATCAACCTCCAGGGTTTGATGATGTTCATCATCCTGATTGGGTGTACAGACTAGACAAAACACTTTATGGTCTGAAACAGGCACCCAGAGCAAGGTATGACACTCTTTCTCAATTTCTTCTTTCTAATAAATTTTCTCGGGGAACCATTGATAAGACTTTGTTCATCAAGAGGGTAGACAAGGAACTTTTTCTGGTCAAAATTTATGTGGATGATATCATTTTTGGATCAACAAAACCTTCCTTGTGTGAACAATTTTCTAAATTAATGTCTTCTAAGTTTGAAATGAGTGCTTTAAGTGAACTAAAAACATTTTTAGGACTTCAAGTCAAACAAACCCCCAATGGGACTTTCATTCATCAACCTAAATATGTAAAGGATCTTTTAAATAAATTTGATATGAATGATTGCAAAATAATCTCTACCCCCATGGCAACAAGTCCAGGAATAAGTCCAGATGAAAATGGTGAACCTGTAGATCAAACCCTCTATAGGTGCATGATTGGATCTTTGATGTATCTTACTGCATCAAGGCCATACATCATGTATGCAACATGTGTCTGTGCAAGATACCAGTCTGCCCCCAAACAATCCTATTTGTCATTTGTGAAGAGGATACTCAGATATCTTAAAGGCACTCCTGTGCTAGGTATCTGGTATCCTACTAATCAAACTTGTAAGCTTGTTGGTTTTTCAGACAATGATTATGCCGGATGCTCGCTCACCAGAAAGTCTACTTTGGGAGGATGTCAGTTCTTTGCAAATTGCTTAGTGTCATGGCAAAGCAAAAAGAAAATGTTGGTGTCAATTTCAACTGCTGAAGCTGAGTACATTGCAGCAGCCCATTGCACTGCCCAAATCCTTTGGTTACAATACCAACTGTTGGATTTTGGAATAACTGAACTAAAAACACCTCTCTTGATAGACTGCGAAGCTGCCCAAAACATAATAAAGAATCCTGTCTACCATTCTAAAACCAAACACATAGAAATAAGACATCACTTCATTAGGGACTGTTTTGAAAAGGGACTAATTGTCCCAGAACATGTCTATACAAGTGACCAAATAACGGACATATTTACCAAACCCTTGGACTCTTCAACCTTTTCTAAGTTTGTGGCCAAATTGGGAATGATAAATATGAGCTAATAAACATGGTTAAGAATACGTTTCTTAAACCTTTAAATAAATATATAAAAGGATAATCTTCAATAATTATCCTAACAACGGATATTGATGAACCACTGATGAAGCGACCTTGGTCTCTCTCAGTGGTTATCCCAAAACACGGATAGGATCAGTGGTTATGCTAGCTATTGCTTCATATCTATCCGCGGTTAAAACCTTCCGTTGCTACATTTTAAACCTTCCGTGGTTTCTTTCTCTTCCGATGTCTCTATTCCTTCCGAGACTTTTAACCTCATCACTTATCCATGGTTAGTTTTCTTCCGAGGATAAGGCTCTTCCGAAGTTAACAATCTCTTCCGTGGTAAGCTTCTTTTCTCTATAGTTAACAAATTCTTGAGACTTACGTCTGATTTGACCGTCAGTTGTCGCTTTGCAAGATTAGACCCCCTACAATTAATTGAATTGACCATCATTAATTGTTCTCATGGCTCAATAATATCTTCGCATTTTACATTTCTACCCTTCTCCTCTCTAATGACCACTAATCTTATTTATATCAGTGGTTACCCTCTTAAGTTCTTTCATAATAACTTAACGAAGTTTCTTGATCTTCTTTTGATCAAGAAAACCCTTTGTTCAAATTGAAATCTTCTGAATGTTGCTTATGGCGATGGACAACTGCTTGTCAGGCATGTCGCCTGGCATGACGCCCTTACACTGATTCCGTCTGAGCTTGATGCTCATGATGATGGTGTAACGGCATCTGACCAGGCTTCATTCCTTACAAAGCTTTGTCTGTACATCAGGGTGTGCATGAACATACTCATTTTTCGTTTGCTCTTCTCTCTCTTACTCCCAGGTTTGTCCAACGGGTAAAAATCCTAAGGTAAAACGTTCGGTAAGTTATAAGTGGTGGAGGTTTTTATTTTTGAAACCGCCCTTGTGTGCAAACGGTTAAACTTCTTCATCTCTTTCTCTCTAAATTTAAAGCAAAGATTTGTATTCACACTTTGCACTCATAACTGCTCGGTGTTCATCGTTCCTAAAATGACGTCTGAAGCTTTGAAAATCAAGCCGATTCACAACCTCGGAGCTTACCTTGTTAAATCTTCTAAGTACCCTCACTACAACGAAGCAATCGACATTCTGGTCAACTCTTTCGTTCATACTGCTCTCATCCTAAATCCTCCTATCACGGAAGTTGATCTAAACCAGTTTTAGGCAAACTCTACCTTGGTGACAAAGGATGACTCTGTTGAAAGCATTGCTGCGGTGGTCGCTGGTCAACAAGTCACACTCACCCCTTCCAAAATAAGTGTTTCCCTAAATCTGAACGACACCGAGGCTCCCATAACTGTTTCTTTAAAACTTGTCCATAATGCTTTTGTTCGGTGTGATTATCAGGGTGACCTGAAAAACAGGACCTTGTACAAAGCTTTCTTCTACCCTAAGTACAAGATCCTGTATTACACGATTTTACAGTGTCTTTCTCAAAAGTCGATGAGTTGGGGAGAAATGCCAAATGACATGCAAAATGTCATGTGTCACACCCCCAGTTTTCAACTAACGGAATCATACCGTTTGGGACGTGACAAACCAGGATCTCAGATCATTAGACATAACGAAGACCTCTATATGAATTTCAAAACATACTTTGGTCTAAAAATGTAGTTTCAAAGTTCTACGTTGCAGAAGCGTTTTCAAAATAAAAACAAACATAATAGTTTGTAAACTGAAAATTACAAAACAAACTTTCAATTGTTCAAATCCAAATAACTGAAATATGAAATATGCATGCGACTCGATCTCCTAGTCCATGCTTGTTCACTTGTGTACCTTAGCGTCCTGAGAAAACATGTAAATCAAGTCAACACAAAGGTTGGTGCATTACACAGGTTTAAGCATTCACAAATGTTTGAAACAACAGTTTGAATATAATGTTTGCTGATAACATAATCACACATGCATAGTCATGATAGCTAGTCATTTATACTATTTACATAAGTGGTCGACACCGAAGCTGACTGTTGCATGCTAACGCATGTTTTGCCTTGCCACTATTGTCTAGCACAAACAATAGAAATGTGAATTGGCTAGTCAAACACTTGCGTAGATCCCATCTACCAAGTGAGGTTTGTCAAACCTAATAGATCTATTTCCAACTACCACGCTTTGCACTACGGCAAACTAAACTGTTCGAAATGTAAGGACTTGTAATGCTATGTTTGCACTTAATGTAAACAGCTAACTCATGCAAGTGATATGTATCTAAAATGTTTGTTGCACATGTTTTCTCCCCCAAAACAGTTAAAATAAGAAAGGAGCCGTGTACGCACCTTTGATTGTAGCAGAATGATCAAACACACGTGAACTCGCGTAGAAAATCCTCTACGAAGAATCTGTGTTTAAACAATAACTTAGTGTTATTCGGGATGTCGTTCAGTGATTGTAATCACACACGTGTCAACACACGTATGTTAGACTCGTTAGAAACGTGCATACGTAAGTACGCGTGACTTTAAAGTCGTTTAAATAAAACCATATATGATTTTATTTAAATAAGCGTAATTATACGCGATTACGTTTTCGATCTAAAATGTAAATTTTATTATTCTAATACGTTCAGGATTCCGTTACGGTTCCAACGCAATTTGAACGAATCAAATCGGAGTTAAAATGAACAAGATATGACCAAAATATTAAAATTAGTTTCAAAATCAAAAACCAGTGGAGTCCTGGGTTCGAACCCGTGACCCTCCACTCCCAACACATGCATCCTACCACTCTGGCCCGCTAGGGTTTCGCATTAGACTTCCCAAATAAATTCTTTTAACTTCCCCTTAATCGGTTTCCCTTTTGCTTCTTATGATCTAACCCCTATGAATTCAATTGGCCCCCAATCTGACTGAGATCGAACCCGATATGTTGGGGCTTTTGTTCCAAAGGCTCATGCGAACCAGGGGTGACTTTTAATTCAACCAAAGACAAATTTAAAAGACCCAATTCAGACCCGAACAGAGTTGGTTTCGAATGACTTGAATCTCAACTCAATTGAATCAAATTCGAACCTGTGGGTGCCCAATTTCATAGGGTTTTTGTTAAGCTGGTGATTACGAAACACCCTGTAATGTTTGATTGAACTATTATATTCTTTTAAATCGAATTCCCAATTTGTTTTCATCACAAAACCCACGTAAATAGTTTATACTCAAATCGAATTCATTTAATCAAATTAACATAGGTTTATTATTAGAATGGCAATTTCGAACATGTCTGCAAGGTTTAATTTGGATTCCATGTTCGTTTGCTACCAAACCCCCAACTCGTTTATGCTATGAACCCTATTATTAGAAATCATAGAATTCATTGATGCAACATTGAATTGACATAGGTTTATCATTGTTCGGAGTTTTCTGAAACTCACATAACGATTTAATTTGATTCTTGGAACCATCTTGACCAAATCCCCCAAATGGTTTTCTTCAAGAACCCTAGAAACACCAAATCATGGAATTCGATATGTTTAAGTGAAATTAACATGGGTATTTCGTTCAACAGATTACTATGAACCTATCTGTGTGATTAATTTCGATTAGTACTCCGATTACACAAGAAACCCATCTTGATCTCTTAAAATTCGATGTTATACTTCAAAATAAACATATGTTTCTTCTTAATCGGGTTAGTCTGAAACTATTAGTAACATTTAATTTGATTTTTACACCCGATTGATCAAGAATCCCCAAAAAGTTAAAGATGATGAACCCTAGTTATTCAATCTTGTATAACCCAATGTTATCAGCCAAAATTACGATGGGGATACTCTTAGTCGGCACTTTTAGGGTGTATAGGAGTGAGTACTTACGTGATTTAATGTTGAATTGATAAAAATCAACTTCTTGCTTGAACTTCGGCCGACCTCCTCTTGAATTCGCAACTTCGCAGTGTTTCTCTTCAAATAAGGATATGTAACAGATGCTAAAAGGTCCGACTAGAGTGTATAAGGTTTCAATTTGATGTATTGACACCCAATGATATGATTTTGATAATGATTAGTAACGTTTTCGACTCTTTGGTAGCACTTGAGTTAAATTCGACATAATTGGGTTATCATAACCGTTAGTCAGTGATGATAATCATCAATAGGATGATTAAAGATGTTTAAATGATCAGTTACAACACAATTTGTGGTAAATTTCGAATTCCATTAATTATCTAGGACGAATTTTGACTTCTAAAGGTGAAAATTGCATATTTAACATTTTTACAAGTCTAATTCCTATAAATTAAATACTTTATAACTGATTTTGATAAATTTTAACCCTTCAGGTTTGATTTTGTTCGATTCTGAACACTTTCTGTTAATTTCTGGTTAACGGGGTTAACTCGAAATTTCCGGATTGTCACATCATTCTCTTGTT
This sequence comes from Mikania micrantha, assembly GCA_009363875.1. Taxonomy (NCBI): domain Eukaryota; kingdom Viridiplantae; phylum Streptophyta; class Magnoliopsida; order Asterales; family Asteraceae; genus Mikania; species Mikania micrantha. The sequence goes on from CM018691.1 coordinate 120,717,827, forward strand.
GAAGAAATTTTCGTCCCGAAAATTAGTAAGTGTTAGAAGTAGTTAGGACACTACTTGTGAGTTCAAATTGTACGTGTTGGTGTGATGTTTGATCATTCTGTGTGCTTGTGTGTACTCACACACGAAATCCAATGTTTGCAACATCACAACTAAGTGTGATCGTTCTATGTAAATGTTTGCGTGTACACTAGTTAGTTCACCTAACTGTGACTGTTTATGTTTGGTCATACTATGCTGTGTAATCTTGCACATAGAAAAATGTGTAACTAATCATGCATGTACTACCATAACATGTAACATATGAAATGTAGCACATAAAATGTAATGTAGCACAAATGTTTGTAACAAAACCAATTGAATAAAGTGTTTGAGCTTACAGTTTGAAATCTGAAATGTTGATGTGTGAAGCATCACGTCATCCCCTTGTTGAAGGAAATTTCGTCCCGAAATTTAACGTGCTCTCTCAGTGTTTGTAGTTGTTGTTTTGAACAGATGAGGATACTTCTTCATCATTTGATCTTCTCTTTCCCATGTGAATTCAGGACCACGTCTTGAATTCCACCGGACTTTGACTATAGGAATCTTGCTTTGTTTAAGCTGTTTGACCTCCCGGTCCATGATTTCAGCTGGTTCTTCAATAAATCGTAACTGTTCATCCACTTGTATTTCTTCCAATGGTACAATCAATGTCTCATCAGAAAGACATTTCTTTAAATTCGATACGTGAAAAACATCATGAACTCCACTGAGTTCATCCGGTAGTTTGAGTTGATACGCAACCGGACCAATCCTTTTCAGGATCTCAAAAGGTCCTACGTAACGTGGACTAAGCTTCCCGCGCTTGCCGAATTGTATCACACCTTTCCAAGGTGATACTTTTAGAAGAAATCGGTCTCCTACTTGAAATTCCAATGACTTTCGACGTTTGTCAGCGTAACTCTTCAGTCGATCCCGGGCCGCTGCCATACGGTTCTGGATTTGTACTATCTTCTTTGTCGTCTCGTGCACTAGTTCAGGACCTGTAATCTGACTGTCACCAATTTCAGCCCAACAAACTGGTGAACGACATTTACGACCATACAAAGCTTCGAACGGTGCCGCTTGAATACTTGTATGATAGCTGTTGTTGTAAGAGAATTCCACTAACGGTAAGTGGTTTTCCCAGCTATCACCAAAGTCAATTACACAAGCTCGTAACATATCCTCGAGCGTTTGAATTGTACGTTCACTTTGACCGTCGGTCTGTGGATGATATGCGGTACTCATATCCAAACGAGTTCCCAATGACTTATGAAGTGATTTCCAAAAGTTGGAAGTAAATCGAGCATCCCGATCTGATATAATAGAGATTGGCACGCCATGCCGTGCTACCACTTCCTTGATATAAATGCGAGTCAGTTTCTCCATCTTGTCGGTTTCCTTGATTGCTAGGAAATGTGCAGATTTCGTTAATCGATCGACAATTACCCATATCGTGTCACAACCACTCGGTGTACGGGGTAATTTAGTAATGAAGTCCATCGAAATCTGTTCCCATTTCCACATTGGTATTTCTGGTTGTTGCAGCAAACCAGATGGTTTCTGATATTCAACTTTGACTTTTGAACAAGTCAAACATTTGCTAACGTATCTAGCAATGTCAGCTTTCATGTGAGGCCACCAATACAATGCCTTCAAGTCATGATACATCTTGTCTGATCCCGGATGGACTGAATATCTAGAATTGTGTGCTTCATCCATCACGAGTTCCCTTAATCCACCATGCAAAGGTATCCACAGTCGGTTAATGAAATAACGAATTCCATCAGGCTTAATATCCAATTGTTTCTCCATTCCTCGTAAGGATTCCTGTATCAAGTTTTCCTTTTCCAAGGCCTTGAGCTGAGCACTGCTTACCTTGTCAGGTAAGTCAGTCTGTATCGTCATCATAAGTGCGCTAACCCGTCTTGTTCCTGTGGTGTCTTTTCTACTCAGAGCGTCAGCTACCACATTAGCTTTTCCCGGATGGTACTTGATTGCGCATTCGTAATCATTCAACAACTCGACCCACCGTCGCTGTCTCATATTAAGCTCCTTCTGATCAAAGATATGTTGTAGACTCTTATGATCAGTGTAAATGGTACACTTGGTCCCATACAAATAATGCCTCCAAATTTTCAAAGCAAAAACCACTGCTCCTAATTCCAAGTCGTGAGTAGTGTAATTCTTTTCGTGTGGTCGTAGCTGCCTTGAAGTATAAGCAATCACTTTATCACGCTGCATCAACACACACCCCAAACCCTGTGCAGATGCATCACAATACACCACAAAGTCTTCCGTCCCTTCCGGTAATGACAGAATCGGTGCGCTGCAGAGTTTCTGTTTCAATAACTGGAATGCAGCTTCCTGTTTATCCGTCCAGTTATACTTCGTTCCCTTGTGCGTAAGAGCTGTAAGTGGTTGAGCGATCTTTGAGAAACCTTCAATGAATCGTCGATAATAACCCGCCAAACCAAGGAATTATCGTACCTCGGTAGGGGTCTTTGGTGCTTCCCAATTCTTAATCGCTTCAATCTTCGTTGGATCAACATGTATACCCTTTTCATTAACTATATGACCCAAGAATTGTACTTCTCGCATCCAGAAATCACATTTCGAGAACTTAGCGTACAATTGTTCCTGTTTCAGTAATTCCAACAGCAATCGAAGATGTTCAGCGTGCTCCTCCTCAGTCTGAGAATAGATGAGAATGTCATCAATGAAAACAATGACAAACTTATCAAGATAAGGTTTACAAACACGATTCATGAGATCCATGAATACAGCTGGAGCGTTTGTCAACCCAAATGGCATGACCAAGAACTCATAATGGCCATAGCGCGTCCTGAATGCTGTCTTCGGGATATCTTCTTTCTGTACTCTGAGTTGATGATAACCAGACCTGAGATCAATCTTCGAGTAGTAACTCGAACCTTGCAATTGATCAAACAGATCGTCAATTCTAGGTAACGGATACTGGTTTTTGATGGTAACCTTATTAAGTTCCCGGTAATCGATACACATACGGAAAGTCCCTTCCTTTTTCTTGACAAATAAGACTGGAGCTCCCCACGGTGAAAAACTAGGTCGTATAAAGCCCTTATCTAACAACTCTTGCAGTTGTGTAGATAACTCTTGCATCTCAGATGGTGCAAGTCGATAAGGCGCCCTAGCTATCGGTGCTGCATCTGGTGTAAGGTCGATTCGGAATTCCACCTGTCTAATAGGCGGTAATCCCGGCAAGTCTTCTGGAAATACTTCAGGAAATTCACAAACTACTGGGATGTCTTCAATCTTCTTCTCAGCTACCGGCTTCTCAGTTATAAGTGCTATAACTGCTGTATGACCTTTATGCAGACATATTTGTGTGCTTTCATACAAGATATGAGATGCAGTGGCGTACTGCTCTTCTCGCCTTGTGCATACAATGTCTCTCCATGCAGAAGAGGTATACGAACGATCTTTTCATGGCATACTATTTCAGCCTGGTGTTTGGACAACCAGTCCATGCCAATGACTACATCAAAACTGCTTAAAGTGATAGGCATAAGATCAATTTCTAATGTTTGACCCATCAAATCAAGGATACATCCCTTAAGGATATGTTCAACTACAATTAACTTGCCATCTGCTAGTTCTACAGTGTATGGATTTTCTAAGGCAGTGGGACTAACATTTAGCAACTTAGAAAATGAATTAGATACAAAACTCCGGTCTGCACCAGTGTCAAATAGCATAGAGGCATAGTGATTATTTAAGAGGAATGTACCCGTGACAATGTTGGGATCCTCCCGTGCCTGACGTCCTCCAATCACAAACGCCCTGCCCCGAGCACCATTGTTGTTGTTATTGTTGTTATTGGTGCCATTTCCGTTGCCGTTGCCATATGCGTCATTAGTCCCGCCTTTCTTTAATTGTGGGCAACCCTTTTTGAAGTGTCCCAGATTATCACACTCAAAGCAGCCCTTCTGTGCATTGTTCTGGTTGTTATTTTGATTGTTGGAACTGTTCTGCAGCTCTCCGCGGCAATCTTTAGCTGCATGCCCAACTTTTCCACACCTTTGACACCTAAAATTATCACACTGATTCCCAGCATGATGAAATCCACACCTGTTGCACTTTGGGTGTTTACCAATATACCCCCTGACGATGATGACTGCTGACCACTGTTCGAGTTGTGATAAGACTTATTTGAATCCTGCTTCCGATTCTGCTGAAAAGGCTGTTGGTTGAAGTTCTTGGAGTTATTGCTTTCCCACTTCCTCTTGTGGTCTCCCACCTTATTAGCTGATGTTCGTTTAGGCAGAGTTCCCTGTAACACTGCCTGATCAGTCAGTTGGTGCGCTAAACGAACAGCTTGTTGAATCGTTGTGGGATTTGCAGATGTAACCAATCCCTGGATCTAAGGCACCAATCCTCCTATGTACCTCTCTATCCACTTACTGGCTGGAGTAGCCATGTGAGGTAGAAGTCTGGCCAGTTCATGGGACCGAGTCGTGTACTCCTCGATGTTTGACCCCTCCATCTTAAGGTGCCAGTACTCCTCCTCCAGTTTCTGCATTTCACTACGAGGACAGTACTCCTCCTGCAATAAGGTATTGAAACCATTCCAAGTTAGGGCATTGGCCTCACCCAATCCCAATGTTTGAACATTCGAGTTCCACTAAGTCAATGCCGGACCTTCCAAAGTTCCAGTAGCATACTTAACCTTATTCTCCTAAGGACAGTTACACATCTCAAAAACTGATTCGGCTTTTTCAATCCATCGTAGAAGTCCAATGGCTCCCTCCGATCCTTTGAAGTTATGTGGCTTACAGTCCAAGAACATCTTGAACGTGCACGCCTGTGGGTTCACCAATCCCCCTGCTGGACCCTGTGGCCCTGTAGTGTGTGTCTGAACGTAGTTCGCGATTGCCTCCGCGACCCTGTTATTGATCAGCTCATTGAGCTCAGGAATTGTCATCTGTACGTTCTCACCGGCCATTATCTTCCTAGTTAAAAGAAATGTTAGAGTGTTATCAAAGTCTAATGTGAAACGAGTAAACAATACAACAAACATCAAACATGTAATGTAGGAATCAACACAACTGTTGGCAATAAGTAATAGTTTTCAATAGATAATAATCTGATTGGGTACAATACTTTCAAAATCAAAACATAAGTTTTCCAAACATCTAATGTAGGGACACAACCCGCCCCTAATAAGTTCAACTAGATCAGTCCTCTGGGTCATCAATAGTGGATTCAGGATCAGAATCAACAGCTGGTGCTGGTTCCTCCCCTTCCTCCTCTTCATCCTCTTCTTCATTCTCCGAGGCCACCAAGTCTTCCAAAGCTACAAGTCTGCCTTCCAGAATCTCAGCTCGGTTATCAGAATCTTGGAGAAGACCAGTCAACTGGATGATCTCATTTCGCATCCCATTGACCAAGTTGTAAAGGTTATCGTGTCTTTCATTCGCATCCCAGAGTTCCCGAACATTGTACTCAATCCTATCATTCGCCCAGTACAAGTCCTGACGTAGTTGGGCAATCTCCTCTGAATCAGTCCGTTGCCTCTCAGGCTCAGGAACATCCAATGCAGGTGGTGGATGAGTAGAAGGTCCCTCAGCAGGAATCTCCTGAGTATCCTCAGCTGGTTCCTCCTTAGGCTCCTCCTCCGAATCCTCATCCGGATCCTCCTCCGGATCCTCCTCAGGGTCTGAATCATCCCTCTCAGATGGTGGAGGAGATGGGATAGGTGGTGTTGGTGATAATGGTGGTACTGGAGCTACCGGCTCCTCATCCTCCGAATCAATAATGTGTATGTATGGTGTTGATGATGAAGATGCCATGCCTGTTACATAATACCATATGTAAGTGCAGTGTCATGGAATGTGTAAGCAAGTCTATTACATAAGACCATATGTAATTTCTAAGTGATATGTGTAAGTATGCGTGTCTAATGTCTAACAGTTATAGTCTAAGTCTACAAATGCAAACCTAGTTCGCTATAACCAATGTCTCTGATACCAATCTGTCACACCCCAGTTTTCAACTAACGGAATCATACCGTTTGGGACGTGACAAACCAGGATCTCAGATCATTAGACATAACGAAGACCTCTATATGAATTTCAAAACATACTTTGGTCTAAAAATGTAGTTTCAAAGTTCTACGTTGCGGAAGCGTTTTCAAAATAAAAACAAACATAATAGTTTGTAAACTGAAAATTACAAAACAAACTTTCAATTGTTCAAATCCAAATAACTGAAATATAAAATATGCACGCGACTCGATCTCCTAGTCCATGCTTGTTCACTTGTGTACCTTAGCGTCCTGAGAAAACATGTAATCAAGTCAACACAAAGGTTGGTGCATTACACAGGTTTAAGCATTCACAAATGTTTGAAACAACAGTTTGAATATAATGTTTGCAGATAACATAATCACACATGCATAGTCATGATAGCTAGTCATTTATACTATTTACATAAGTGGTCGACACCGAAGCTGACTGTTGCATGCTAACGCATGTTTTGCCTTGCCACTATTGTCTAGCACAAACAATAGAAATGTGAATTGGCTAGTCAAACACTTGCGTAGATCCCATCTACCAAGTGAGGTTTGTCAAACCTAATAGATCTATTTCCAACTACCACGCTTTGCACTATGGCAAACTAAACTGTTCGAAATGTAAGGACTTGTAATGCTATGTTTGCACTTAATGTAAACAGCTAACTCATGCAAGTGATATGTATCTAAAATGTTTGTTGCACATGTTTTCTCCCCTAAAACAGTTAAAATAAGAAAGGGGCCGTGTACGCACCTTTGATTGTAGAAGAATGATCAAACACACGTGAACTCGCGTAGAAAATCCTCTACGAAGAATCTGTGTTTAAATAAAAACTTAGTGTTATTCGGGATTTCGTTCAGTGATTGTAATCACACACGTGTCAACACACGTATGTTAGACTCGTTAGAAACGTGCATACGTAAGTACGCGTGACTTTAAAGTCGTTTAAATAAAACCATATATGATTTTATTTAAATAAGCGTAATTATACGCGATTACGTTTTCGATCTAAAATGTAAATTTTATTATTCTAATACGTTCAGGATTCCGTTACGGTTCCAACGCAATTTGAACGAATCAAATCGGAGTTAAAATGAACAAGATATGACCAAAATATTAAAATTAGTTTCAAAATCAAAAACCAGTGGAGTCCCGGGTTCGAACCCGTGACCCTCCACTCCCAACACATGCATCCTACCACTCTGGCCCGCTAGGGTTTCGCATTAGACTTCCCAAATAAATTCTTTTAACTTCCCCTTAATCGGTTTCCCTTTTGCTTCTTATGATCTAACCCCTATGAATTCAATTGGCCCCCAATCTGACTGAGATCGAACCCGATATGTTGGGGCTTTTGTTCCAAAGGCTCATGCGAACCAGGGGTGACTTTTAATTCAACCAAAGACAAATTTAAAAGACCCAATTCAGACCCGAACAGAGTTGGTTTCGAATGACTTGAATCTCAACTCAATTGAATCAAATTCGAACATGTGGGTGCCCAATTTCATAGGGTTTTTGTTAAGCTGGTGATTACGAAACACCCTGTAATGTTTGATTGAACTATTAGATTCTTTTAAATCGAATTCCCAATTTGTTTTCATCACAAAACCCACGTAAATAGTTTATACTCAAATCGAATTCATTTAATCAAATTAACATAGGTTTATTATTAGAATGGCAATTTCGAACATGTCTGCAAGGTTTAATTTGGATTCCATGTTCGTTTGCTACCAAGCCCCCAACTCGTTTTATGCTATGAACCCTAATATTAGAAATCATAGAATTCATTGATGCAACATTGAATTGACATAGGTTTATCATTGTTTGGAGTTTTCTGAAACTCACAGAACGATTTAATTTGATTCTTGGAACCATCTTGACCAAATCCCCCAAATGGTTTTCTTCAAGAACCCTAGAAACACGAAATCATGGAATTCGATATGTTTAAGTGAAATTAACATGGGTATTTCGTTCAACAGATTACTACGAACCTATCTGTGTGATTAATTTCGATTAGTACTCCGATTACACAAGAAACCCCCAAATCGTTTTCTATAATAAACCCTAGATCTTGATCTCTTAAAATTCGATGTTATACTTCAAAATAAACATATGTTTCTTCTTAATCGGGTTATTCTGAAACTATTAGTAACATTTAATTTGATTTTTACACCCGATTGATCAAGAATCCCCAAAAAGTTAAAGATGATGAACCCTAGTTATTCAATCTTGTATAACCCAATGTTATCAGCCAAAATTACAATGGGGATACTCTTAGTCGGCACTTTTAGGGTGTATAGGAGTGAGTACTTACGTGATTTAATGTTGAATTGATAAAAATCAACTTCTTGCTTGAACTTCGGCCGACCTCCTCTTGAATTCGCAACTTCGCAGTGTTTCTCTTCAAATAAGGATATGTAACAGATGCTAAAAGGTCCGACTAGAGTGTATAAGGTTTCAATTTGATGTATTGACACCCAATGATATGATTTTGATAATGAGTAGTAACGTTTTCGACTCTTTGGTAGCACTTGAGTTAAATTCGACATAATTGGGTTATCATAACCGTTAGTCAGTGATGATAATCATCAATAGGATGATTAAAGATGTTTAAATGATCAGTTACAACACAATTTTTGGTAAATTTCGAATTCCATTAATTATCTAGGACGAATTTTGACTTCTAAAGGTCAAAATTGCTTATTTAACATTTTTACAAGTCTAATTCCTATAAATTAAATACTTTATAACTGATTTTGATAAATTTTAACCCTTCAAGTTTGATTTTGTTTGATTCTGAACACTTTCTGTTAATTTCTGGTTAACGGGGTTAACCCGAAATTTCCGGATTGTCACATCATGTATGCTATTCTGTCCAACGAAAAGATTAACTTGTCACAAATAATTTTTGATCATCTGGTACATCACCAGAAAAACCCCAAGTTTCTACTATATCCTAGGTTTGTGATGGCTTGTCTTTTGGCTGGTCTTAATAATGTTTGTCATATTGCTCCGCTTTCTACTATGAAGAGCATTGACAAACAGGTGTTCACTAGATTGAACACTGATGCAAGACACATGAATGACACTGAGGAAACACCCATCCTTGGTGAACCCACATCCACCTCTTCTTCCACACCTGTACAGGTACTGGCCAAAAGGAATACTTATACCAAAACCTCTAAACCTAAAAAGCCCAAAAAGACTATTCAGGAAGATGAGATCCCTGAACATGTCTCTGCCCCCACTGGGCAATTGGATACATCTGTTCCATCCTCACAGATGAATCAAGCATCTCCACCCAATCTAGCTCCTCATCAATCCTCTCAACAGGATGATGTTGTATTCCAAAGAGAATCCTCTCTAACCACTGAAATGTCACTTGACACTCAGATGGCAGTCCAATCTCCCAAGGACATCTCTGTTTCTTCTCCGCAAATAGCCCCTCACTCTCCTACCCATGTTCTCCATGAGATTGATTCTGTTTTTGAGCAACTTGGTTCTCCTCCACCTTCACCAATAGAGGAACTGCCCCATCAAACCTCTGCTCAAACTCATCAACCTCCTACCCATGGAGAAGAGGATGAGATCAAGATGTCCAGTCCATCAAGACCTCTTGATCATATATCTGGAGCATCCATCTCATATGAGAATCCAATGGGCTCTCATTTAAATGGATTAGGCAATAAGACTCCTGATATGGCAACATCCCATGAAGTTCTAGAAACTGAGGTTGGAAATCCCCAGAACCAAGAAAAAGGGGTCCATGACATTCCTGAGATGGACTCAGGTCATGATAAAACTGACTCACTAGTCAGGGATTCGGATGACATCCGTAAAAGGATAGACGAATCAGATCTTAAAATAAAGGACTTGACGAATTCTTTTGCTCATATTCAGGATGATGTCACCAAGCTCACTTAGTTAGTCACAACAGTCTTGAATAACCAAGCCCTGAACCCAAATCCATCCCCATGCAGGCACCTTCACTTGAAGGTACTCCAAACACTCCACCTACTTCCACTGCCCCCACCTTCTCAACCCATGCTTTTCAAGAAGTGTTAAACCCATTTCTTACTGCCCATCTAACTACCCTGCTACAAACCTTTACCCAAAAATTTCTCACCACTCAAAAGATCCAACTGGATCTACTGAAAATTTCAGTAGATACCAAAGTCTCCTCCTTACAACATGAAGTTTCTAACCATACTCGCTTTCTTGAGTCTTTTACAGGGATTGCTCCTCCTTCTCCCTGGTTCAAGGAACAGGCTGATGAAGCCAAAAAGAGGGAGAATGAAAGCTCCTGTCTGCTGCCCAAGCTGCCAAGAGGGCAGAAGACAAGACTGAGCAAAGGAGGATGAAGGAAATAAGATTGAAAAATTAAGAGGCACTCCTTAAAGCAGCACTGGATCAACAGTTCCAGACTGAAGCTGCTAAGGCTAGCTCTGAGCAGAAGCAAAGGGAAGCTGAAGCTCAAATAAACACTAGAACATCTGGAGTATCCAGAAAACCCAAACCTTCTAAATCAGCTCCCACTAAGCAAATAAAGCCCACAACCGCTGCCCTATCTTCTTTTGCCTCAACTACTCAGGACATACCAATTCCAACTGGTTCTGTCCAATCTGAGCACAACCCCATCTTTCCTAAACATATCTCTCCCACCATATCTATCCCTTCCTCACCTATACACACAAATAAAGAAAGCTCACCTACCCTTGCTCCAAGTTCTGCCTCTCAAACCCTCCTAGAGCTATCCTCACAAACCTCCCTTCCTACTACTCTCAATGCCTCCAAAATTGGCCAAAAACCAGCACCAATAATCACTCAGTCTTTCTCAAGAAGACAAAAGAGTGTGGCTAGAAAAATCAAAACACCCAATAGCATACCTCAGAAACCTCTAACCCCTGCTCAAGAACCTAGCTCAGACTTGAATGATGATCAGCCCATTGCCTCTCTTATTTCAAGAAAGAGAAGGCTCATATTGGCTGATGATGATGAGTCTGACCTGCCCAAAACCACCACCGCTCCCTTACCAGTAAGGTCAGCAGATGCTGAGAAACTACAAACTTCTCTAATAGAGGAATCCTATTCACCTGTAAGGACATTCCCTTCCGATGAAGACCTTAGGAAGATAAAGAATAAAGAAACGGAGAAGGAAAATAAGATCCTAGCCGGTCTAGAAGCCACTGGTCTCTCAAGAGCTGAGCTGGTAAATACCTATCAGGAACAAATTGCCCGGTTGGATCAGCAGCAAGATAAAGCCTATCAGGCTGAGAGGGAGCAGCTGATCAAGAATATGCTGGATGAAGGGAAGTACAAAGTTAAAGATGTGACAATCCGGCAATTTCTGGTTAACCCCGTTAACCAGAAACTGACAGAAATGAGGCAAAATCGAACACAATCAAACATGTGGGGTTAGAATTAATCAAGATCAGTCTTAATAGGCTTAAATTGCAAGGGTTAAACTGGTAACATCATGAAATAAACAATTTTGACTTATAAAGTCAAAATTCGTGTGATTTTGCAACAAAAAAATCGAATTTCATGTTTAATTCAAGGGAAAACCGAAATTGATTTCTCTTAATCATTCTATTAATGATTACTAATGAGTAGCAGGAGTTATTAGTCCATTAACATCGAAATTAACTCAATTTGGTAGTGTAAAAGTCGAAACCGTCGTATAGGGTATTAGAACTCGCATAATTCGATTTCAACATCACAAATTGAGTATCCCAGAACATCAGTCGGCATTGTCAGAGAGTTTATCACAAGAAAATTTGATCGCAGAAGCTTCGAATTGAAGGATTGGATTTCGTAAAGGCCGAACTTAGGGCTGGAAGTTGATCTCTTTCAATTAAGCATCAAAACAAGTAAGTTTTCTATCCTACAACACCTAAAAGTGCCGACTAGGGTTAAACCTAAACCAATTTTGACTGAGAACACTTAATTCTTTGAGTTTTGATTCTAGGGTTCTTGATAAGAATGCGATTGGGGGTTTTTATGCAAATGAATTCGAAACTCAAATTGATTTTCACTATCAGTTTCGGAATGGCATGTTAAACGAAAATCCCATATCAATTTCATATCACACATTCGAATTAATCGAATTCAATAACTAGGGTTCATATAAGAAACGGTTTTGGGGGATTTTGATTTAACAAGTCTAAGAATCAAATTATTATGCATGAATAGTTTCATAAGATGCCGATTAACGAAATACACAAATCAATTTCATAAGATGATAGCGAATTTGTCGATCTCGAGTTCTAGGGTTCTTGAATGAAAGTGTTTTGGGGGTTTCGATTTGAATGAGCTTAGAAATGAAATTAAGCAACACAGAGAGCTTCGGAATTTGTTATTCATCGATAACCCTCTATCAATTTCATAAAGTAAAAACGAATTGAATGATTCTTGATTTCTAGGGTTTTCGGTTAACATCATTTAGGGTTTTTGATCCAAATGAACTTGGAGCTTGATTAATCACCACAGAGGGATTCGAATTATGGGTTAAATGAAAACCCTAAGTTTATTCAGTTTAACATCAACGAATTTAACCAATTTGAACAAGGAATTTTGATAAACCGTATGTGAACCTTTATATACGTTTTTTTATGGTTTGGGTTGATGATTATCAAATTAAAAGGGTGGGTGAACTCGTATGGATACATAGAACCATAGCCCTATGGTTTCAGCCACGATTGGGTTCGAATTGGGGTTCGATTAGGGTCAATTGGGTAGTATTGGGCTTGAATGAATAAGCAAAATGGGGAACCGGCCCATGGATGTTTAAAACTATTTAGATATGAATCTGTTAACAAATGTTGAACCAGAATAGATGGTAGGGGTTGAGTGTTTGGGGCAGGAGGTCATGGGTTCGATTCCGGCTTCACCTGTTTTTGAGATTTAATTCAATTTTGGTTTTTAGCCCATAACTCACTCGTTCTGACTCCGATTCGACCCGTTCAAAAGGCGTTGGAACCAGAATTCAGTTACGAACGTATTAGTATAATAAAATATATATTTTGTCATGAAACCATAAATCGCGTATAAATACGCGTGTTTAACGAAATCGTAGATAGTTGAACGATTTAAACAAATGAACTTAAAATCGTACATACTTTTGTATGTACGTTTCGAACATTCTAACATACGTGTGTTGACATGTATGTGATTACAAACATGATTTAACATTACGAATAACACGACGTTATTGTAATGACACAGATTCTTCGTAGAGGATTTTCTGCGCGATTTCACGTGTGTTAATCATTCTGCTAAAATCAAAGGTGCGTACACGGCCCCCTTTCTTATTTTAACTGTTTTGGGGGAGAAAACATGTGCAACAAACATTTTTGGATACATATCACTTGCATGAGTTAGCTGTTTACATTATGTGACAACATAGCATTTACAAGTCCTTACACTTCGAACCGTTTAGTTTGCCGTAGCGCAAAGCGTGGTAGTTGGAAATAGATCTATTAGGTTTGACAAACCTCACTTGGTAGATGGGATCTACGCAAGTGTTTGACTAGCCAATTCACATTACTATTGTTTGTGCTAGACAATAGTGGCAAGGCAAAACATGCGTTAGCATGCAACAGTCAGCTTCGGTGTCGACCACTTATGTAAATAGTACAAATGACTAGCTATCATGACTATGCATGTGTGATTATGTTATCTGCAAACATTTTATTCAAACTGTTGTTTCAAATAATTGTGAATGCTTAAACCTGTGTAATGCACCAACCTTTGTGTTGACTTGATTTACATGTTTTCTCAGGATGTTAAGGTATAAGATTCAAGCAAGCATGGACTAGGAGATCGAGTCGCATGCATATTTCACCTTCCTGTTATTTGAATTTGAACATTTGGGATTTTGTTTTTTTGTAATTTACAGTTTTCAAACAGTTATATTTGTTTTGTTTTTAAAACGCTTCCGCAACGTTTGAACTTTGATATTACTGGTTTAGACCAAAGTATGTTTTGAAATTCATATAGAGGTCTTCGTTATGTCTGATGATCTGAGATCCTGGTTTGTCCCGTCCCAAATGGTATGATTCCGTTAGTTGAAAATTGGGGGTGTGACAGAAAACTTCAGCAACTGGGATATTACTAGCCTTAGAAATGAAGCTGAAGTCTTATCCAAAAGAATAAAGGTAGAAGTCAAGAAGAAAAAGACCATTGAGCAGAGAACAAGAATAGAACACATCCTCATTCAAAATTAATGGGGACCAAAGAATACAATAACAAGATGGAGAGATGATGTTCTGTTTGATGAATGGTCAAAGTTCAAAAGAGAAAACAGTGATCATCCTGAGCTTTGGAAAGAAGTCACTTCACCCTCTCCCACCATAGTGACTCAGCTCAAGGATGCAAATCCAAGCACAATGCTTGATCACCTACTCAATGCACCTATGGGAAGCTTAGGTGTTGGGTCTACAGAATCTCTATATGCCGTCAAATTCAGACCCTGTGTAGATGTTGATAAGGAAATCCTTCCTGATCTTCTGATAAATTATGAGCCTCATCAGCATGCTGTAGTAAAGAAGGTACTTGATTCAAATGATCAAGTAAAGAGAAGAGAAATAATACACTGGCCGGCTGGAGCTCCTCTTCCTTTGGGTCTACCTTCCAAATCCCAGCCTCCTCAGATCAAAAACTCCAAAACCAGAATAAAAAGATGGTTCTATGAACCTGTCTCCAAGAGCATGACCATTGAAAGATATAATGGTTCAAGAAACTTCTTCTCAAATTGGGATGAGATTCTCACCCTACCAATTAATGATCTGAAAGAACTACAACACAAGACTCTGGATAATGCTGATACAGAGTATGAAGTTCTGAACTATGTTCAAATTCTTAGAAATAAAATTGGTCTGGCTTTAAAACAAAAATAAATGGTTTTGGCTTCATCAGTCCAGAGGGAGATTGTTGGAAAATAAGGACTGATGAGCAAAACCACTGAAGCTAGACAAATAAATAAATCGCGGATTGACCAACCGTGGATGCTTCTCTTCCGATTGAAGAACTGCTTCAGCATCGGAAGACCAACAGCGGAAGCTTCGCTAAAAAGAACTACCGCTGAACTTCTCTACCTAAGAAGACACTAGCTGAACATGATACCTTCGGAAGACAATTAGTGTATCAGAAGACATCAAATGACTCGGAAGACAATCTCCTATTCCGCTTTCGATGAACATCTTCCGAAAGAATAACCACTAAGCATCAGAACAACTACTTCAACCTCGGAAGACCTGAAGACTCATGTTTCCGTTGTTGTTGACTTTGTATTTGTACTAATCTGATGATTCAGTGTCTTTAATAGTGTCAGCTATTTGTCTTATTATTTCTTGTCTTGTGTCTCAGAATGTTGGGTATTTAAGTCCCAACATTCTCTAAATAAAATGAAGCACTTCCCCCAAAATTCCTTGTGCTTTCTATCTGTTCTTTTCTCTCTTTCTAAGCAAGAAACTAAACAACGAAAATAACCTTGTGCAAAACTTTAGAGGGAGCTAATACCAAAGCTTTGACTAAGTTTCTGAAGCCTTTGTTCCTGGTAAAATAGCTTCTCCTCGGGTTTCTGTTCTCAACAATTATCATGTTTTGATTTAGTTTTGACAAGAAAGAGGTCTCTCAATTTCAAGGTAAAACCTATCCATCCTCAGGATTTATTGAGGATTCAGTTTTTCACATTGATTTCCCTTTAATGCGTTGAGATGTCCAAGTCTATACATCATATAACAGAGGAGTCTCATGAAACTGATCGACCAAATTCTTGTGCATTATTTAGTTTGATCACACGACTAGAACCCCTTTGAGAATTATTAAGCTTATTGATACATCATGTGAGCATTTAATTCATCTAAGGCTTTGTTTTTCTTTGATTGAGTGATTGATTTGTCCCATATCACGAATTCATATCACTTCTCAATTTCAAGACACCAACGCCTTAAAGACACTATACGGATAACTATTTACTAAATCTAGATTCAAACTACTATCTCTAACTACTAATCTTCCCCTAAATTTGCGCATAAGAAAAACTAAGAAAAAAATAAAAATAAAAATAAAATGAAAGTTTATGTAGAAATTTACTATATGAAGAGGAAGTTAATAAGAAAAACGAAGCATTTTCAACAGTTCAGTTAACACATTGAATCGGGATAGGTCAACGACTTTGGTAAAGAGATCAGCAATGTGAACCGATGTGTCAATTTGTTCTAAATGGATTAGGTTTCTATCAAAACAGTCACGAATGAAATGAACTTTGATGTCTATGTGTTTGGTTTTAGAGTGCTGGACTGGGTTTTTACAAATTTGTATAGCAGCATCATTATCACAAAAGATAGGGGAGTGAAGAAATTCCAAATCGTAATCCAGCAATTGATTTTGAATCCAGATGACCTGAGAACAGCAGGCAGATGCAGCCACATACTCTACTTCAGCTGTTGTGGTTGAGACAGTGTGTTGCTTCTTACATTGCCAAGAGATGAGTCTGTCTCCCAAGAATTGACATCCACCCGATGTAGATTTCCTGTCAATATCACAACCTTCATAGTCACTGCTAGAAAAAGCATATAAATTATATTCAGAATTTTTTGGGATACCAAATTCCAAGCCTAGGCTTGCCCTTTAGATATCAAAAAATTCTTTTGACAACATGTAAATGAGAGAGTTTAGGATTAGCCTAATAGCGAGCACATTGACACACAATAAACATGATGTCCGGTCTACTTGCAGTTAGGTACATCAAAAAGCCAATCATAGAATGATACAAAGTATGATCAACCGAGGGTCCATCTTCATCAACCGTCATCACTGGACGGGTTGCAATTGGAGTTTTTGAAGCTTTATAGTCGTCAAACTTGAATTTGGCCAATATTTCGTCAACATACTTGCCTTGATGAATCAATATACCAGAAGAGTCTTGACAAACTTGTAGACCAAGAAAGAGGATCATTTCTCCGAGAGAGCTCATTTCAAATTTCTTGCGCATAATCTGTTCGAACTCTTTGCACAACTGATCATTAGTTGACCCGAAGATAATGTCATCTACATAGATTTGCACCAGAATTAAGTCTCCATCCACTTGTTTCCTGAACAACATTTGATAAATGGCTCCACGAACGTATCCATGAGATTGCAGATCTTCTGTTAAAGTAGCATACCACGCATGAGGAGCTTGATGTAGACCATACAATGCTTTATCAAGTTTAAACACGTGTTGAGGATGATTCGAGTCAATGAACCCAGGTGGTTGAGAGACATAAATTTCTTCTTTAACTTCAGCATACAGAAAGGCAGTCTTCACATCCATTTGATACACAGTGAAGTTCATGTATGATGCATAGGCCAGAAAGATTCGAATTGCTTCAAGACGAGCCATTGGAGCATAAACTTCATCATAATCAATCCCCTCTTCTTGTCTGTATCCTTGAACCACCAGTCTGGCCTTGTTACGAACAATCACAGTAGAGTCATCCTTTTTATTCTTGAATACCCAACGAGGGCCAAGTGCTTTCTTTCCTTCAGGTAAGTCAACTAGCTTCCACACTTTTAGCTTGGCAAATTGATTTAGTTCTTCTTGCATATAGTCAATCCAGCTGGAGTCTTGCAATGCCATTGAGATGTTCTTGGGTTCAATTTGAGACACAAAACATGAGAACATACATTCATTTAGATTTTCTGCTGCACTTCGAGTTACGACTCCTGAGGTGATTGGTCCAATAACTTTGTCAAGTGGATGATATTTATGAGTGGAGAATGGAACTGGAGTATCTAGAACATTTGAAGATCCAGGTAGATTTGTTGCTGCAGCAGGAGTGATAGGATCCACCATATATTCTTCAGGCACAGATTTGAGATAATCAAGTGAGATATTATCTAGAGAGATTAGGTCAGGAGATTCTAGAGATGATGATGAATCTTTAATATCAGCGACTGGATCTAGAGTTGATGCTCGAGGTGGCTGTGGTGTTGGATACATGCCTGGTGGATCAATGCTGAGTTCTCGAGGTTTATCGGACCGTAGAATTTCTTCCTCTAAGAAGTAATCTGAGAGGTCTTTAGAGATAGAAGTCTCTTTAGATAGTGTTTGAAAATATTTGAAGAGTGTAGCATAATCAAAAATCCATGCAGGACCAGACTCAGCATCGGTGGGATTTTCTTCAAGCCAGTGAACCTTATAGGATTCCACCACTTGTTTAGTTAACTTGTTATACACTCTGATGCTGTCTTTCCAGAGTATTCGACAAAATAGCATTCAGTTCCCCGAGCATCAAATTTTTGAAGAGCCTCCTGATGAAGCAGAGTGCATGGGCACCCAAACACACGAAAATGGCCAACTGTAGGCTTATGTCCATATATAATTTCATATGGGTCTTCATATGCCGCTTGTTAATCAAAGTACGATTTTGTACATAACAAGTAGTGTTAACTGCTTTGACCCAGAAGAATGTTGGCAACTTAGAATCACACAAAAGAGTATGAGCTGCTTCAATAAGAGTGTTGTTTCTTCTTTCAGCTACACCATTTTGCTGAGGGGTGCGGGCTGCACTGTATTGTCTAACAATTCCCTTTTCAGCGCAGAAATGATTCACAACAAAATTTTTGAATTCTGTGCCATTATCACACAGAATTCCTTTCACTCTTGAATTCAACTGATTCTCAATTAACGTGATAAACTGTTTTATTAGTTCCGAAGTCTCTCCTTTGTTTTATAAGAAAAACACCCAGGTAAACCTCGAGTAGTCATCAATGATCACTAGACAATATGAGTTGCGAGAGAGACTAAGAACATTGATTGGACCAAACAAATCCATGTAAAGCAACTGCATGACAGAGTCGATTGAGTTTAATATTTTAATCTTGTGGGGCTTTCGATGGTGTTTCCCTTTTGCACAATTAACACACTTTTCTATTGAGAAGAAATCTTTGACTGTAGGTCTCTAACCAGCTGACCTTTTGCCAAACGATTGAGATTCTTCATGTTTGCATGACCAAGTCTCCGGTGCCATAACATCGCGTCATGAGTAGCTAACTTGGAGCAGAGACACGTGGCACTTGATGATGGTGTCAAATTCATATCAATGATGTAGGAGTTTCCCTTTCTTTGAGAACGTAGCAAGATCCAGTCTTCAGGAATTACAAAACCAGGCTTGAGAATTAAGCACTCCTTGTTAGAAAAATAAGTGGAGTATCCTTTGTCACAGATCTGGGACACACTCAGCAGACTATGAGAAAGTTCAGCAACAAAATTCACATCAGTGAAAGACAGAGCTCCATGAGTTATAGTTCCCCCTGTTGAAATAGTTCCTTTCTCTCCACCCGCAAAGAAGACATTTCCACCACTTATGTCATGCACATCAGATAGCTGAGAAATGTCTCCTATCATGTGCCGGGAACAACCGCTGTCTATGTACCATCTCTTGTAGCTTGAGTTACTCGATTGTCCCTGCACATGATAACACATTAATGAGATTTGGGAACCCAGGCGAATTTAGGCCTGAGGTTTGCACTTTTGACAGTTAAAACAGAATCATTTAAAGCTGATTTGATTTTCCAACATTGTTTAATATTCCCCGAAGTGATTCCAGCCCTTTTTTCCCTGTTTATTTAGATAAACATCTTTTAATGGCGCTTTGACTTTATTACTGTGATATGACCACCATTGTTTTCAGATTTGTTCCAATCGCTGTCAAATGGTTTAGATTTAAAAGAATGGGACTTTCTAGCCTCACGGTTTAATGAACCTGTTTGACTTAAAGTTCTTTTCTTTCGTGGTTAAAACAGATTGAGTTATTGCAATTTTTTCAAAACGACTTTGTTTCTTGCAATTCCTGGAAATATGACTGGGAATACCACAACCAAAACATGTTTGTTTCTTTTCATTACAAAACTCATTCACACCAAATTTGACAGATTTCTTTGCAAGGGGCTTTTCGAGACGCAGAACATGCGTTGAGTCAACACATGTGTTTTTAACATTTGGATGAGTTGAAGTATCCAAGGATAATCTATCCTCGACCTCAATATTTGACACATCATCAGTATTTCCTGAAAGTAACACATTTGGAACAAAAGGAACTGCATTAAAATTTAAATTCGAGTTCAAACGTAGTTTTTCAGAAACTAGACAATCCTTATTTTGAAAAGACTCAACACAAGTTTTTGGTAATTGATTTGGAACAAACGAATCAACATCAATATCTAAATCGTAATCAAAATCAACATCTTCTATCAGCACAGTGTTAGAAAGATCTATTTTGTCTGCACATGAAATATAATCATTAGCAAAGTTCACATGGTCAGTTACAAAACTATCACACCCTTTGATTGTGACACAAAAACACCATATTTCATGTGTTTTTCTCTCTCTTTTTTCTTCCTCCGACAAGGGCATACTAGTATAATTATCATTATATGGTGGAGGCATCTCATTATAACCCAGACCCCGTTGATTTTTATTTGAAAGATGTTTATCCAACAAACAATGCATTTGATTACTGGTTACATCAAATTTTTTTAAAGAATGATATGAATCATTTAAGCTTTCTTTTAAATATTCAAATTCAGCAGAAAGTTCTTGAATTTTCACTTTTGCTTCTCTAAGATGACAACCCTTTTCACTTAATTCTGATTTTAAACGAGAAATGTCGTTCTTCTGTGCTTCAATTTTTTCTCTAAAAAGTTTTTCATTTCTAGTTAAAGCACTTTTAGATCATTTAAGATCATGAATATCTTCGTTTAATTCAGATTTATGAATGCGATATTGTTCAACTTTATCAATGCAAGGCTGAGAACACAAATTTAAATGTACCTCATATGTAGCCGAACCCACAATGTCAGCCATGAATGCATGAGGTTCTTCCAGACTCAGTGCTTCAAGTTGATCACTCCAACTGTATCCTCCAGATTCTTGAGCTACCAAAGCCTTGCCATTTTTTGATCTAGATGATGATGATGCATTTGAATCTCCAGCCTTTTCCATCTTAGGTTTCTTGCACTCTCTGGCAAAATGTCCCTTTTCATGGCAGTTAAAACACCTAAGCTCATCTTTGTTGAAACCAATCTTTTTGTTTTTGTCTGCCCACTTGTTCTTTTCGGTTTTTCTGATAAAGTTCTTGGCCCGAAATATAGCCATGGCCATCTGCCAAGTAACATCCATTTCTTCAACACCTTCTGGATGAATCTGATCCAACTCAATTGACACTATACTTGTCTAGTTCAAGTCTCCTTCCATAAATGCATTGTAGCTTTTCATGAATGCAGTAAATAGGGCTAGATTCTCTTCTACAGCTGGTAGAGCTACAACTTTGCTATCACTCCCTCCATGTGATGCAACATTTAGTTCCCTAGCCGAAACATGTGATTTAGCAGAATTTTCTCCCGTCGAGTTTTGAGATAAGATGGCGCTATTTGAGTTTCCTACTCCAGTTGCACTTAAGCTACTGTTATGATTCAAGGTTCGCTGTTTATCATCCATGTAATAAGACTTGAATTCAGTTAAGCTGATTCTATACAGATCCTTGGTTTTTTTAATCAAGGCCACGTTCATATCCCAGCTTCTAGGTAGGGAATTCAACAACTTTTTATTGATTTCTCCATTAGACAGAAAGATTTCAGCCCCTCTCATCTCGCTAATTAGGCAAACAAATCTTTGAAGCTGAGTCTCCAAGCTTTCTCCAAGAACATGATTAAATATCTTAAATATTTGATTCAACATGTCCCTCCGGCTCTCTTTCATGTCATTGTTTCCTTCATACATCTGAATCAAAGCTTCCCACAGTTCTTTAGCTGAAGTACATTCCTTGAAACCTTGGGCAATATCAGGTCCTAAAGCCATAGTTAGTGATGCAAGTGCCTTATCATCTTGTTCCACCATATTAAAGTCATCATTAGTGTACTCTTCAATCGGCTTAGGAACCCTGGTAGTACACCCATCTGGAACGTACATAGGTACTCTTTTTCTTCTCTGAATAGATCTCCAAATCCATCAGCGTGTAGTAGTCTTGGAATTCTTGTGGCTGTGCCCATTTGAGAGTCTAGCTGCAAATACATGGTGTTCTAGTTTTGGTTTTGAGCTTCCATCGCAATATTTGGCTGAAAATAATTAACAACTTCTGAAAAGAAATCTCAACCGAGAACACTAGATTGCTGAGAACGCCAAGTTCAGCCGAGAACACCAAATTCAGCCGAAAACACTTTTCTGTTGCTTCGAGAACCCTTTTCGACATAATATATTAAAATAGCAAAAACCCTTTATGTTGAAAAAGTCTTCAGTATATCTCCTTGATTTTCTCCAATCAAATCATTCAGCCCACAAATTAAGGAAATTCAAATTAGACCAAATCTTTTCAATTATCTTCCTTCCTTAATAATCTTGCTGAATTTCCAAAGAACACCAAGAACACCAACGAGTTTTATTCTAAAATCACCCTATGAATCCTTCAAGACCTATTGTTTTTCTTGATATAAGATACCGAATGAGCCTCAAAACAGTTCGATTGGCTCTGATACCAATTGTAAGTCCCAAACACGTGAATCTTAACAATTCGAAATCAAACTAAACTAACTAATGAGTGGAAATCATTAGTTAGTTAACCAAGAAACAAGACAAATATTTAGAAACTTGCATACGATTTTTGATTAAACTAGAAACACCCGTCTGATACAAGAACAATTTAGAATAAGAGAAGAAGAAGAACCCTCTCTAATAATACTGAATGATTGCTTAACCTAATTCTGAAATGAAAACAATTATTAATAGCCAAACAAACTATACCGAGAACCAAATACAAAAACACCGGACCCCACCGAGAACCAATCTACCGAGAACCAATCAGTTAAACCGAGAACACATTAAGTCACCGAGAATGCATCTTCTTGATATCACAATCCTTCTAAAACTATTCCTTACATAATCAAGCCATCTGTAAACTTCAATTGTGAATTACCAGCATATATATTAAATAATCCTTGTTATTATCCAATGTTTAAGGTATTCCATAAATATTTGCGTTTCATGTCATTTTAAAGTATAAAAGTTAGTTAATTATGATATTCATTTTGTAGGATTGTATTGGCGCTATAGACGGGGCATATGTGAGGACATCAGTTCGACTCAACGATCAACCAAAGTACATTGGTCGTAAGGGATATGTTACACAAAATATAATGCAATTTGTGATTTTAACATGTGCTTCACATTTGTATGGGCCGAATGGGAGGGTACCATACATGACACAAGAATTTTCAATGAAGCCTTACAAAGACCAAAGCTTCATTTTCCACATCCGATTGGCAATTAGAGTATAGTTTATTTGCAATAATTATACTTTTCATCCTTATTTGAAACAAATAACAAATTTTAATTCTTTTTTCATATAAGTATGACGTTGTTGATGATGGATACCCAAATACTAAAGGGTATCTTGCTTCATACAAAGGTATGAACATTTGTTATCATCTACCGGATTTTCGACGTGGGCAGATATAGGTCCCAAACTTGGTAAAGATACAAGCTTTATCCTATCAAACAGCACGAAACACTTCTATAATGTGCGGAATCCAAGATAGAAGATAGAAATGGAACTGAAAAATGAATTTCTATTCAAATTCGTGAACTTTACAGTAACTGCTTCAATATGTCAAGAAGAGTTCTGTCTCGCGAATCCAACCCTAGAACAATATACAATGCGTCTATATATACTACTCTAGGAGTACTCGAACCTATGCACATGAATCTCAAAAGTATACGAAATTTGCAAGTTCACAAATATGAAAAGTTCACTAAACTACAAAACTTGGTCTTCATCTTGTCACGAGTTGATTTTGTCATTCTTTGTCTTCAGGTTGGGCTCTACAAACTCCCACTAGACTGATGAAATCAATCGATGACAAGTGATACTGAATGAGGACTAGCTCCGGCATACAGCTTGTAAGCCATAGCCAATGCAATAACTCTGGTGAAAGGCTTCGCTTCCTGGTCATAACCACCATAGGTGCATATGGGGTTCTTGTGTAGCACCGCCATGTCATCCTTCCCAAACTTGATCAAGTCCATCGGGTCTAGAATGATGGAGGCATTTGACTTATCTCTCACAATAACTGCTCCTTATGTAATCACATTGAAGTACCAGAACTGAAGTTCTTGAGCGAATTATCAGGAACCCTCATATGGGCTGGGACTACTTTCTTTGTTTTGGGTGGTGGATATTTGGTGTAGACCCAAGGCTCCTTCTTGATAGGATCCAGTATGTATTTGGAGACAAATCTTCTTCATTTAGCTGTCTTCATCACTGGGAAGTCCCTATCGCACTCGTCCTTTAGAAATTTGGCGAACAAAGCAGCCTGAGTGTCTTTGGAGAGATTCAGGAATGCGACGTTGTTGATACTCCAAAGATCAATCTTTGGGAAGGAGAAGAAGTCTTGGGGTCTCTTGAAGTACTCTAGTTTGCCATTAAGCTATTTGACCAAGTACAACTACTTCTCCTTATCATACATCCAGCAAACAACTCTAGATCTGTCATTGCGGACAGTGAATAAGTCCTTGGAGCAAGCAGTGTAGGTGACTTCAGGATTCTCCAGGTTGTCATCTGGTCTTGGAGTAATCCAAGTCTTTTGTACTTCAGTTGGAGCAGGATTCCAGTGCCTCCTTTTGTCAAACCAGCTCTCGATCACAGTCTCGAGAGAGGTGACATCATGTCCAAGTGCATAGACATATTTGTGAGCATACAAATAGTCTACATATGGATCTGTGGAGATGTTCCCAAGTATGATAGTTTTTGGTTCTTCTTCCTGAGATGCTCCTAAGGAGGATCCAGGTAACTCTCCACGCTCTTGTTCGCAGACGAAATCAAAGACCGAATCCATGGATATATGTTTGAACATGTCCCCGTATCCTTCGTTCTTCATTTCCTCTCCAAGCCCCTCAAAGTAAAAATCTTCAGCAAGGTCTCCGAATAGATAATCATCAAATTCGTTGGAAGGTATGTTAGGGGAAGAAGGATTCTTGGTTTCATCACCGCCCTTATCGTCATTGGGCTTATCATCTTTCTTGCTTGGGCCATCCTTTCCTTGACCATCATTTTCATCATCCTTACCGTCATCATCATCACCGTATTTCTGTTCATCATCTTTGTCATTATCCTTCTTGTCATCATCTTTCTTTTCTTCTTGATTTGCATGCTTCGTTCCTTTAAGGGCTTCTATTTCTTTTTGTAGCTCTGCATTTTCCTTCTTCAACAAGATGATATCTTTTCTCAGATGGTTGATGTGCTCTACGAACCTCAGAATACCATCTCTAAGGTTCTGAATTATGAGTGTCTTGGTAGCTGTATATTGTTCAAGCAAATATACCCTCTCCTATAGGAATTCTAGTTTAACGGGCACATGTTCAGGTATATAAGGTGAAGGAGTCTCAAGTGGAGACTTGCCCTTGTCAACCTTGGATTTCGGTGGTGATGGAGGTTGGGAGAAATGAAGGGGTGTAGGAGATTGAGGTGGTGAAGTTTGTGTGGGTGAAGGTAATGGTGGTTTTGATGGTTGGGGTGATGTTGGTTTGGTGGGTTGGATCTGAGGTTGGGTGGTTTGGGTGTCTTTGGTGGTTTTGGGGGCTTTGGTGGTTTTGGTTGTCTGAGCGGCTGGTATGGTTTGGGTGGTTTGTGTGGCAGGAATGGTTTGGGTAGCAAGTGTGGGAGTGGTTTGTGGTGGAGGTGGTGCCGTTTGAGAGGATGTGCCCGTAATCTTCTGCTTCTTGAGGCGCGGGTCCCTCGATCTCCTTGACACCATCTTCAGTCTTCTCTTCTTTGGAGTTGACTTTGGTGAAGGGATAAAATCAGCGTCTGTGGCATCAGAATCTTCCCTAGCACGAGGAGGAGATACGACTACTACCCTATTAACGAACTCTGTTTCTCCATCTGATGATTCTGAGGAAGAGGCTTTATCTGTTTCAGCTTCCTGTGCAGATGTGGCAGCAGGAGCCTGGTCATGTTCTTCAGCCACGAATGCCACCGGAGTGCCCTAATCATCAACATCCTCTTCTAAACCAGCAAGAAGCCTTCCAAATTTCTCTAAAGGTCTGGCTCTAGTGGAGATCTTCTTTCCCTTCTTGTTCATGCCCATATAGGAGAAGATATCTTGATTCATCTGTTTCAAGGGCAGCGTGCCAACGGTAGGGATAAGGTTCTGATGTCATCGGTTGATGATAATCTATATGAATCTGGGAAATGCTAGAAACCACTCCTTCCAATTGCCCTTGATGTTGTCATACTTTTCTCGGAATACCATGCGAGAAAAGTTGAAGTCCACTCCCAGTGCAATAGCCATAGTGCAGAAACTGAGGGTTTGATTGAGCACATCATATCCACCCTTTCGTCTAGATAGGCACTGAGTCACCACATGGGCCAGATATCGCCAGTATGGGTGCAACAGCTTCTTCTCCGTCGGAGGATATAGTCCCTCGTATCCCATCCTCAGTAAAGTATTGTCAACCAGTTCATGATCAAGCTCGACTGGATCATAATCCTTATGGTTTTTATTCCCCTAATCTCAACATTGATCATTTTAGCCATCAAGTTACTTGAGTAGTCATATTTTTCAGCTCTGATTTTAGTGTTGGACAACTCAGTTTTATCTTGTTTTAAATCTAAGGTAATCTCTTCTATCTGGGGCTTGGCATCCCGAAAGTTAGATTCCTTGTCACTTACAAGTTCCTTTAACTTTGAAATATCATGCCTTTCGGCTTCAAGTTTCTTTTTGAAAATTTCTTCATTTTTAAGAAATTCAAAGTTAAAGTATTTAATTTTGGTGACCTCCTTGATCAATGGTTCATTGTGAGATCTATATTTAAAGACTTTATCAATGCAAGAGGTTAAGCAAAGATTTTCAGTTACCTCATTGCGCTTCTCATCCACTTCTGCCGTGAAAGCATGGCTGAGAGTGATTTCCAGCTCTTGCACCTGGTCACTCCAATCATAAGTGTCTGACTCCTGAGTCACCAGTGTTTGATGTTCCAGCTCCTATGGAATCATCAGACTTCTTATCTGCCTCCTTCACATTCTTGGGTAGCTTGCATTCTCGAACAAAGTGACTTGGCTAGTCACAGTTATAACATCTGAGCTTTGACTTGTCAAACCCTAGCTTCTTTCCTAGGTTGTTTCCAAAGTTGTTCTTCCCATACTTTTTGATGAATTTCTTCGCCCTGAAGACTACCATGGCCATCTGCCATGCTATATCCATCTCCTCCATGTCAGCTGGATTAATCTACTCTAGATTGTCTTATGTCAGATTGGCTGGGGCCAGTTCATTTGCAATAGAGGCATTGTAAGTGTTCATGAAGCTTTTGAACAGTAGCAGGATCTCCTCACTTTCTGCACTAACTTTGGGCACTGAGTTAGCTTGCCCAGATGAGTGAAAAGCAATCTCATATGGAACAGTCAGAGATCCTGAAGCTTGGTAAGTCATTGATGAGAGAAGGACTGCATTCTTTGAAGCCAGTGTGATGCCCATTGAACTGGCATGATTCAAAGGTCTTTGTTTATCAACCATATCATATGAGTTGATTATGGAGATCAGCTCGCTAAGAGTGATCTTGTACATGTCCTTTGTTCTCTTGATAGTTGTGCAATTGGAGTTCCAATTGTATGGAAGAGAATTCAACAGTTTCTTGTTGACCTCACCCTTGGTCATCTCTATCCCAGCGCTTGTTAGCTCATTCATCAGATGTGTAAACTGGTTTAGTTGAGCCTCTAGAGTTTCTCCCATAATGTGATTAAACATGTTGAACCATTGCCTCAACATGTCCTTCCGGCTCTCACGCATATCCTCATTGCCTTCGAATCACTCAACCAATGCGTCCTAGAGTTCCTTAGCAGTCTTGTGATCCTTGAAGCCATGAGCGACTTCATTGGATAACACCATGGTGATTGAGGCGTATGCTTTTTCATCCTTTTCTCTAAGCAGAATGTCACTTTTAGTGAATAGTTCTGGGTCTTTCAGGATCAATCCGTTCATCTCACTTTCATACATAGGCACGTAAGGCCCCTCCTCGATGGATCTCCATAGCTTCGGGTCTGTGTATTTGATGAAAGACTGATATTTGAACTTCCAGTCTTGAAAATTGTCACCAGAGACAAGCTTAGGAGGCTTGGTACATGTCCGTATCTCATTATCTAGGTTAAGCAGGTTGGACAGATTGGTTAAGTTCTTAGCAGCCATAATCAGAAGAAACTAAGTCCAAGTTCTCGAAATCCAGAAAGTTTGCGAAGTCTAGGAACTACTCGAAGGCTTAAGTAGTTAACGAAATCCTCAAGTAATCGAAATCCCAAAGTACTCGAAATTCTCACAGTACTTGAAGTCACCAAGTACACGAAATCCCAAAGTACTCGAATCCTGAAGTTCTCGAAGCCAAAGCTGTCGAAGCCAAAGATCTTGAAGCTAAAGTACTTGAAACCTAAAGTGCACATTCTCAAAGTAACCGAACATTGAAGTACTCGAATACAAAGATCATGAATCACAAGTTCACGACCACTGAAGTACTCGAATTTGAAGTTCACGAAAAATACTTAAAGAAATCCAGATGAAATTTCTTTAAGATCCAGAACTCCAAATTGATACAGCAGGTAGATGATGTAGAGAGGAACGATAAAGTCGCAAACTTGAAGTGAAAAGTTGTTGCCTTTGTGCTGAAAAGAGCTTCAAAGCTCTGTAACCACTTGTAGGTACCAAGCTTGATCAAGATCCCAGCTTTATCCTTTGAATCAGCACGAAATTGTGACAACTAGTACCAGATCGTCGGCAATCCATACGGTATGTGTACTTTCACTATTTACTATGTGTTAAACAATATGTAATAACAATTCAGTGAAAACAAGTAACAGCTGTATGTATTTCAATGAAAATTGAAATATAGATATACAACAACACATGAGAAATAACAACGGTGAAAACAACTGGCAAAAACATATCGGTTGCGATCTGATATCCACAAATAGCAGGAATCAGATGGCCGAAAATTCAGTGAGAGAACAGTGGGAAATCATCCATAACAATGTGAAAAACAGTTAAGTTTAGTTGAGTCTGTCAGTGAGAATGTTCAGTACAAAACGAGAATTCAGTATCTGTCACACCCCGAGCCGGCGGGCCGGATCGTGTGTCCCGTTGGGCGGAAAGGTCCCGGGGCACGATATCGGGAATGATAATCGTGATGATCAGATTTTTTACATTGCACATGATATGTGATGAGAAATGCTTAATAAAATAGAGTTACAAAGTTAAATTACATCAGTTTCGTTCATAATTTAACAATGTAAATCTACTACCAACATCATAATTCTTCTATCTTGTATCTGCACAAGATACGCAAAAATAATCTGTATAATGATGTTCAAAAATATGCATGTCCAAAACACTAGGTCATCTATTTGGCATCCTAGTCAAAAGCATAAACTTCTTAGTCAGACCTGTTCGTCACCTGAGAAGTCATGCAAAAAGATCAAGTCAACACATGGTTGGTGAGTTCATATAGTTTTGTTCAAAAAAAATTAATTTGAATAAACCTGTCCGAATGACAACCTTAACCTCACCATTAACCACCTATACCATCTAATTCAGTATGCTTATATATAGGGCATATGTAGGGTCAAGCTTACCGCCAGCCCAGCCACCATCCCACCACATACCAAACCACATGATATATTGTTGCTGGTGATAATTAAGCGTTTCATGCCTTACCTTTGATTCACAACGTTTGAATAACCCTGAAAATTTGTTAACATTGATCACCCAAAATGAGAACCTTAACCTCATCAACGACCACCTATGTTATCCAATCAAGGATGCTTATATATAGGGCATATGTAGGGTCAAGCTTACTGCCAGCCCAGCCACCAACCCACCACATACCGAAATGCATAACATATTGTTGTTAATGATAATTAAACATTTCATTTCACACCATCGACATAATAGTTTTTGAGTTCCACAAATTGAAATTCTATTGATTTCTTGAGTTCATCACACATTCATGATCAACCATAGTATTTGTAGAAACATGATATTAAATGCTTAAATAAATGAATAAGTAAACATTTAATACAATTTAAGACATAATGATTGAGCCTTAATTAACTCATCACAATTTTTTTTAGTTTGTTGGTGGTGTCCAGTCTGTATCATCTCACATGTTGCCCATATCAGGCTTGACCCAAAGGAGTCTACCTGTATGTGTCGGGACTTTATGATCTGCCATATTAGTTTGACCTTCAGGTCTACTGTTTATGTCGGGACTTTAGGATATCCTTTGATCATTTTTCACCTCTGTTCTCTTGTTGTTCGTTTGATTTTTCGATTTGTGCCCATGTTAGCATGACTATAAAAGTCTACTATATATGTCGGGAATTTTAGTGTGTTACACGTGGTCTTGATCGGCATACGACTGCCATCCACCTAGGATTGTTCTTTGTTGAGTTCGTTAGTTCCTTGAGACACACACTGAAATGATTTCTTTGATTTAGATCTTTACTTTCCTTGAACACAACACTAACATTAGTTATTTTAATTAGATCTTTAGTTTCCTTGAACACAACACTGACATTAGTTATTTGAATTAGATCTTTAGTTTCCTTGCAACATGTCTCTGAAAATAGTTCTTTGTTTTGAAACCATTGTCTTACTCATAGAGAGTAATTAAGTCATTTTGTAAACCTGTAAATAGTTTTACCTAAACAGAATATAAGATAACAATTTCGCATGTAAAACATACGTGAAGTAAAAGCATTTATGTAAAATATATTTCAAGAAAGTAATTTACGCATGCTTCTCAGCCCTGTGTTTGTAAAACAAAAATGTTTTGAAAAGGGGCAATGAACTCACCTGTGTTGCTAAGTAATGAATCACAGCAAATATGCGCGCTTGTTATTTGTATATTAAGTATCTTCAGTACCTGGGTTGATTTATTATGAATTGAATCCGATAAGTGTTTGAAGATGACGTATATAGGGTTTTGGTCTCGATGTGCAACTATGTGTCCCAAACTTTACTAGTGTGTTGCTATGATTTTCTCTAGTTATTCTAAGTGACTTACCAGTTTATAAATCCTTATCCTGTAGATAATCACTGTTAAGCCTTAGTTATATAAGGTTTATGTTAATTGCATCCATGACTCTTTTAAGTATAACATCATTTTATAAAATCCGTTTTAAGTGATAAAATATTTAGTTTAAAATTCATTTAAGGTGTTTTAAATCATTTAAATGAAGAATTTTATAAATCATTTCATTTTAATTGAAACATAAGTTATTTTAAGAAATCAAAAGTTAACATGTTAGACTTAAGTTAATCTCGCTTGATTAACTCTAAGTCCTTCGTTAGTTCTTTGTTTTCCGTAATCTTTGAATTGTCTCGTGTATAACCCATCCTAGAAAGTTCAATTGAACGATCTAATGTAGTTATAGATTTTTGTATGAAATTTCTAAATATTGAGTGTTAACAATGTGGTCAACACCTATATACTTAGATTGTTTTCTTGATCCTTAAGGAATACTCACAACCTTATTCTTGATTCTGTTTAATGTAACCCGAATGTTTTAAACTCAAATGATATTCAATAATCCATGTTTGTAGTTTAAAATTTGTTTACAAGGAAGTTGGTGTTAGAAATCCCTAGTATAGGTGATTTACAAAACCGGTTATCAATACTTGAAACCTTAATAACTTGCCGTTAGTTCAAACTAGTAATGTGAGAGTATCTCGAACTAAATGTCTTGTTAAATCCATGTTTACACATCATTGTAATTTAGAAAAATTTCGTGTTGAACCTTAGCATGGACGGTTGACAAAACCAATTAATACCCTAGTGAAAACCCTAATGACTTTCCCATGCATGCAACAAATCACACGATACTCTTAGAACATAACTATGGTTATCGAACTAACGAAACTCCCTCCATTCATAAGTCCATACGAATGTTATGGAATAATATGAACGGCTGCCATGCGAATGGCTTCCCCTTCGTTGTGATGGTTTGGCGAAGGAAAGGTGGTCATGCGAATAGAGGAAGATCAGCCGAAGCAAGGTTGCCATGCGACTGAGTCGTGGGAACCAAATGTGGGTTGCATGGAAGGAAAGTGGTCGACCGAATGGGATTTCCATGCGAATGGAGTCAGTCGGTCTGGGATCATTCGGCCTGGGGCCGTTCTGCTCGTGGCCATTCGGCCGAGCTGGGTGACTCATTCGCCTGGTTCGAACTCAGCCATTCCCTTGCTACCATTTCTGTGTTCTAGACCTAAGCAAGGTGTTTCCCCAAGTTCCTAACTCATCCTTCGCCATTTTTGTGTAATTCCTATGGGTTTTATGGTGCTTTAAACCGGTTATAGGTGTAGGTGTTCCAAAGAGGATGAAAACCCTAATTTTCATGACTTTAAACTCAAATCTACCTCGTTTCAGATGATTCCAAGCTCTAAATTCTTGTACTTTCGCGATCTACAAGTTGTTGTGGTCGTTTTGACACCAAGATGGCTTGATTTGGTGAAGATTTGAGAATTCTAGGGCTTTGAAATCTAGAAAGAGTGTAGAGAGAGAAAGTGACGGTTTGGGAGAGAGAGAGAGAGGTGGTAAATGAGTGGTAGATTTGGGCATTCAATGCCATTTAATGTCTTTAATCGTTCCGGTGCGTTCGGGTTCGTTCGGTCTCGCTCGGTTTCACGTAGAAGCGTCGGTTTTCGTAACGAACCGTTACGGTTTTAAAAAAGAGTTTATTAATTTAATTTAAGTGGTAATTCCTAGTAAATTAACTAAATATCTTCCGTTTATTTTAAATTCCTGAAAACGTTAAATTTATCTGTTTAAATCGAATCGTATAGTCGTCACGCGTATTCGTTCGGATCGTCACCCGTACGAACACGACGATAACTACACTTTTCAATATGATTTTCTAATTATTAGACATCATTCAGAACGTTAAACCTTCAGATATATTCATACAGATCGTCATCTATACGAATAATTCGTCAGTTTAGCATTCACGTAACGACATCCGTTTTTGTTTTGTTCTTTACAGTCTCACATACGTCTATACATAATAAAGTCCTAACTAACAGTCACGTGATAGTTCTGTGTTGTCAGATGAATTTCTGAATGTTGAACCATGGTTTTTGAGTTTTGTTTCTGAAATGAATGCGTAATAGTGTTGTGTCAAACATCAAATGATAATAGTATACATGTAATACACATAGTTCGTACTTGAGATACTGTGTAGATCATTGTTCCGGTTATGATTCCGGCACTGATGTTACAGTATCGTTTACGAATAATAAACTGACAGTGTGTTTGCGTGGGTAACGATTCACACGAACATATCTGTGGGTTTAACGTTCTGAAAGGTATCTGAAAAGTAGAAAACAAAACCAGAAAGTAAAGACATCGTCGTGTTCGTTCGGGTGACGATTCGAACGAATATACGCGAAGGTGATACGATCTGACGAACTATAAAAATAAACGTTTTTGAAACAATAAAATAAGGTTAATTAATTTTAAAAGATTTATTAAGAATTACCACTTTAAAAAAAAAAAACGACTATGATAACGCGTAAACGAATGAAACCGAGCACCGCGTTAAACCCGGTCTATAAAAGCCGGAACACGTTCTTCTTCCTCATTTTTCCCAGCTACTCCCTCTCTCTAAAACACACACACCCCGTCACTTTCTCTCTAGTTTCTCTCTCTACGGTTCTTTCTCAAATCTCGACCATTTCGCAAGATTTTGGTGTCAAAGCTCTTCTCCACTCGTCTATATCATGAACCCACGAAGAAAACGAGCTCAAGAACAGCCAAATCAGAGGTAAATTGAGCTCAAACGTTCAGTTTTTAGGTTTTCTACAAACCTGACAAAACCGAGGTTTTAGCCGGTTTTAAACACCCCTTTTCGACCCATACACCTTCTAAACGAGTTTTCGCACATATACCCACTCAAAACGACCATATATTCGACTACAACTCGAAATCTCCATCTGCCATGGGTGATCTCCGTTTCAGACGAATAGCTTGTAAGAATGAGCCATTAGCATGACTCATTCGTACGAATGACTCATTCGTGTGAATGGCCATTAGCATGAGTCATTCGTGTGAATACTCATTAGCATGAGTCATTCGTGTGAATACTCACTCGCATGAGTCATTCGTCTGAATACTCATTAGCATGACTCATTCGTATGAATTCTCATTAGCATGAGTCATTCGTATGAATACTCATTAGCATGACTCATTCGTATGAATGGCCATTAGCATGAGTCATTATTATGAAAATCACAAGAATGAGTCATTTTCACTACACGAACTCAATTAATAACTCAGATTTTAAAAAGAACAATCAAATAAGGGATCATAGCTCAAATAACATTTAATCAAACACAGGACTGTGAATACAACATCAGTACAACAACAGTGAGCGCGTGCATTCTTGAGTCTTAGTCAACCACTACAACCACAAGGTGAGTTCATTTGCCCCTTTCCTAATCTTTTGATTTTAAATGCGGGGCTGAGAAGAATGCTAACTCTTTTAAATAAAGATCTTATCTTTATTATAACACATTTAGCATATCAATGTGTATGCTTGTGTGTTCAATAACAACAATGACAAATCAAGGATGTTTCATGATAACATAACTTCATGAAATAATCTAAACATTTAAATAACATAAGTAAAATAAGATTTGATCTTATAACACTTTGTTATTAATACTGAGATAACAATGAGATAACATTGAGACAGTTATAAGAGATAACAAGAATGATATGCATGTTAACATAATTTCATGATGATATCATTCACCACATTTACTAACATTGTGTAATAAGACTAGATCTTATAACACGTTGTTAAAGACATTGTGAGGACATAATTCCAGAACCGAATGGGGTGTAGATTTGGTAGTGTAGTGGTTTAGCTAACGTTGACCATAAAACTGTTCAATAAATCTACAACCATTCAATGAGTTCACTGTCACCTCTAGTTGGAAGTGAGAAACAGTACACTCATTCAAGTAAGAACATATAAAAATGAGACAATGACAATGAGAACACATAACAATAATTTGATTACTATTAAGCCTGATTGCATTATATCACTATATTCATGTGTCCATGTATTCAAGATCAGTCGTAAGTCCCTTTCTATATCGTTTACCATTGATTTAGTAGAGACTAAACCGACGATAGCGTAGTGGTACCGTAGGTTTGACAAACCCTCGGCTAGTGAGGTCGGTACGTTATGCATAACAATAAGACTTTTGGCCGGTAACGTATGACCGGTGACAGGGTTGCATCAGTCAGGTTTGGTAAATGACCACATGGGTGATACTAATCTTCAGACACTGATTGTAATTGTACCCTTCGTTTCTGTTGACTGGTAGACTGAGGAATTGATTTTCACTCATGTCATATTACTGGGACAGATTCGTTGTGAGGGCACGGATTCTATGAGACTACAAATGTATAGGGGTAAATTGGAGGCATTGGGGTCTGATTAGGTGAGGACCACAATGGGTCCCATTTATGCTCTATACATTCAAAATGTAAATCCTACAAATGAGTTAACTGCCCCTTCTAATCTTAGAAGCGAATTACAGTAACTCTACAATTTAGAGAACATTAAAAAGGATAAGATTTAATAAATATATATCTTTCAAACATCAAGGGCTATCATAACTTCGGTCATGGTAATATATACCCTTCAATAATCTATTATCCTATACTTATATCACTAGGGAACGGAATCATATCACTTGGGAATATCAGATTGGATATCAATCGAGATCGAATTCATGCGAGTCGGAAATGGGTATCCATAGTTGCAATACAGGTGGCATTGAGTTTAGTTATGTGTTTGGTGAGCTGGCGGCTTTATTCGTGATATGTATGCCCTATATATAAGCAAGCTTTATTTGAATGACATACTATCTGTAGGTGTAACTATGGAGAGGACATTGCTGTGAGATAAGAAAAAGCAAATTCAATAAGACTTGTGTGTGAGACTATGACTTGTGAATGACAAATTACTAATGTTTTCAATCACTAAACTTATGAACTCACCAACCTAGTGTTGGCTTGTTTTAAATGCATGTTTTCTCAGGTGACGAACAGGCTTAGTCACCAGACTCAGGATTCATTATCTAGTGGACTTTTATAGTGGACCTAGATACATTTTGTATGTATATCTTTTGGGATGACATATTTGTGAATCATTTTTTGTAAATCTTGTGCAGATACAAGATAGAAACTCAATGATTCTTTTTGGGTACATTTACTTAGTTAAATTATGAACATGACAATGTAATTTAACTTTGTAATTATATGTCAATGTCATTTTAGCATTTCTCATTATATATCATGTGTCATGTAAACGATCTAATCATTTCGATTATCACAATGATATCGCGCCCTGAGAACCTTCCGCCCGACGGGAAAGTCGATCCAGCCCGCTGACTCGGGGTGGGACTGAAATCCTTCTATGATGTGCGGACTCCAAAATAGAAGATAGAAATAAGATAGAAAAGTTAATTTCTATTCAAAATTCGTGAACTTTACAGTCACATCTTCAATACGTCTAGAAGTGCTCTACCTCAGGATTCTAACCCTAGACCAGTATATTGTACGTCTATTTATACTGGTCTGGGAATACACGATTTCCTATGTACACGAAAGCAAAAGTACACAAAAACAAAAGTACACGAAGAGTAAAGTTCACGAAAATGGAAAACTTGGTCTTCATCTTGTCTGGAGTTGATTTTGTCAGTCTTTGTCTTCTCGTTGGGCTCTACAGTATGTAGTTTTAGCTCATGATACATGTAACCTAGGAACATGAAAGTTAAGGAATACATGGAGGTTGCTAATTAGATATAGAAGACTGGATTTTGAAAACACACCCGCGTGTTAAGGCAATGGACCTTGTCAAAATACCGGTTTAAGGTTTTATTATTATTTTGTAATTTATTCACCGTAAGCATTATTCATTGTGCAAATATTACAATGTTTCAGGAAGTTCAAATTTATTTGCATTTCGTGCCTAGCGTAAGTCTTCTGCTGCATATGATTGACTAAGAATGGCACGACACGTCACGCCCCTCGGCGGTGGGTG
Organism: Mikania micrantha; assembly: GCA_009363875.1. Classification (NCBI taxonomy): domain Eukaryota; kingdom Viridiplantae; phylum Streptophyta; class Magnoliopsida; order Asterales; family Asteraceae; genus Mikania; species Mikania micrantha. The sequence goes on from CM018691.1 coordinate 120,755,028, forward strand.
ACACCAAAAGACCCCTTAAGCGTAAACTTTCCACCTTTTATGATCATAAAAACTAATTTAACCTCCCCATCCATTTAAACACATTTTTAGGTAAAAATCCAATTCTTGAAAATTTATCACACAACCTGTGTGCAGAAAATTCACCCACACATTTCAACTACTTCTAAATCCCATCAGTCCCCATTAATGTTTTCAATCATCCAAGTTTAATGATCATCTAAATTTACAAACTTTTTACACTTTCAATGTTAGAAGGCATCATGTTATCATCTAAGCTATACTCAAACACCCATTTTAAAGCTCCTAGTTCATTTTCCTCATGAACCATGTAAACTCCGTTTTTATCAAAATAGACCAAACCCTATGAAATGATCAAAAGGTTGTTCTTAGATGATATTCATGATGATTTACAACAAATGACACCATCTAAACTTTCAAATGTTTGATTTCACCCATCAAACCCACACCTCATGAGAAACCCACGAAAATCTTATCAAAATCCACCAAAGGGAAAGAGCTTGTAGGTGATAATCCATTATCTGATCAAGGTAAGTAATCCCACCATTATGACATCACATAATGAATGTTAAACTTGTTGTTGAATCAATTAAATGATAAGTAGAGTATTGGTTCTAGGTGATAGTTGAATTGTAAAAGTTCAAAAAGTATGATAAATCCAATATTGATGGTGAATTGAAGTAATGATATTCTGTGATGGAAGGAACAATGGGTGAACATCATAGAAAAATGATTGAAATATAAAACCATAGGTGGCCGGTGGATAGCTAGAGGTGCTAGGGAGTGTCTTATATGGAAGGACCATTATGTGAACATCTTAAGACTTAAAAACTTATGTGAAACCTCAGGTGTGTAGATAACCAGAGGTGCTGGTATGCGCCTATGGTGGAAGGACCAATGTGGTGAACACCATAGTGTTGCTATGATTGAAACTATGGAAACTAAATGAACAATGGTAAAACTATGTTAATAATAAATGTGCGGGTCAATTGTATAAGAATCGACCTAATGAATCTTTTATGTAAAGATGTCTTAGATAGGTAATGATTTGCATAAAAATGTGGTTCCAAGGGGTTAACATCATGAAGAAATGCAACAACTGCTAATGAGCTAAAAATGTGGTCATATAATGCAAACGGAGATTAGTTTGTTAAAATTGACCCGTTAGCAAGTTCTTAGTTGTATGATGTTAAATGTATGATGTGAATAAATGTATTTTGGTTAAATAGGCCCTTGGATATGTTAAAATCATTTGGCAAGTAAAAGAATGGAAATCAGACCTCAAAATTGGTCAAAGTTATGCAAAATAGCAAAATTTGCATTGTTGGTGTAGGGGGAAAAAGCGATGGCCCTGGGACCATAAGCTATGACCATAGGCAGCTGAACTCTCTGATTTATGGCCATGAGGCAGTAGGCTATGGTCTACCTTACGACCTTGGCCAAAATTGATGTCTTTTGACATTTTTGACTTGAAGGACCATTGGGGATTAATTTACTTAGTTCTTATGGACCAATTGGTGTTATTATATGATGTGTATAGGTCAAACATAACGGATATGGCAATAATGATAGAAGGAAATCAAGTATCGAATCTAACAAACCTTGCACTCCAAAGTTTTATGCTTTGTTTAAACATACTTTTGTAAATCTGTTTTGTAATGTTGTGATATGTTACGTTTTTGGTTAAAACTTTGTTTTAAATGTTTTAAACAAGGTAAGTAGGCTAAACAAAGGTTTGAAAATGAAGACATTTTCTGTACCAGCTCTGATATTTTGTTAAATATGTTAAATAGTAACAGGGGGTTACATGTAGATGTAAGTTGAATCAAGGAGAACTCGAATATTTGATTGCATGAGGGATTAGACCAAGACTAGGAAAGAATTTAGCCACAAATCAGGAAACTTGATTTCTGCTCTTCCTCCTTCCTCTGGTCGACGTACATAGGACAAAAAAATGGGGTTCTCCTCTATTTTGACCAGTCAAGCTCTTATGTTTAATTCAAGTCCCAACCATTGTCAATTCTAGTCCCTCAATTACTAGTTAATCTAACTAGTTTATAAATAACTTAATTAAGTTAGTCAACACCAACGTATAGTTATAATTATCAAATATTATTATAACACCCACCAAATAATTATAAAATTAGGATAATTCAATGTAGCATACCAAAAATTCAATGCAAGTTATTTTACTCATGAGTGGGCAACTAATTTAAACAACTAGAAGGATAGTGAACGAGGACGAAAGGGAACACGTATAAACGGATAATGAAAGAAGACTAAAAATATAATCAAGGATAAAGATCACGAAAATGGAAGTACACGAAAGTACCCCAAGTTCACGAAGCCAAAGTACACGAAGTTAGCTTCGTGAACTCCATTTCGTGAACCTATTTAGGGAACTTGACCTATAAATACCAGTGCCTTGGGAAGAGTGAACACTTTTGGCTGGTAACATTCTCTCCCAAAGTACATGAAGCGGTCAAGCTTAAGACTTCGGGAACACCTTCAACTCACTCAAAAGAGGAAAGAAACACACGAGAAGCTACAGGAACCATAAGCAAACAACGAGTAGGCGTTTAGTTGGTGAAAGATACGATTGTTAAGATAAAAGGGAACCTATGCATAAAAATTGTACCAACGCAAAGTTCGTTCCTTTTTAGTTTCTAGGTGTTAATAACACCAAATGCGTCTAAGATGTTCAAAATCCAAGTTAGAAGCAACAGATGTAATAGAAAAGTTAATTTCTATTATAAATTCGGGAACTTTACAAGACCAGCCTCAATACGTCTAGAGAGCTTTGTCTCGGGGAATCCAACCCTAGTGAAGTACAAAATGTGTCTATTTATACTACTTCTAGGAATACTCGATCCTATGTACACGAAATGGACAAGCACACGAAAATGGAAAGTACACGAAATTCACAAAACTTGGTCTTCATCGAGTCACGTATTGATTTTGTCAGTCTTCGTCTTTATATTGGGCTCTACAAACTCCCCCTAGACTGATGAAATCAATCAATGGCAAGCATAAACTAATGAGGACCAGCACCTGCGTAAAGCTTGTTCGCCATAGCCAACGCAATAACTCGAGTAAATGGCTTCGCCTCTTCATCATAACCTCCATAGGTGTGTGTGGGGTTATCGTGAAGCTCCTGTATGTCATGTTTTCCGAATTTTAACAAGTCCATCGGGTCCAGAAAGATATCCAAATATTTCTCATCTTTAACGATAACTGCTACAAATGTCTTCTCGTTAAAGTACCAAAAATCAAATTTCTTTAGCGAGTTATCAGGTACCCTCAATGAAACTGGGACTGCTTTTTCGGTCTTTAAAGGAGGAAACTTGTAATAAATCCATTGTTCTTTCATGACCGGATCAAGTATACATGATGAAACATATCTCTTTCCTTTTGCAGTCTTCATTGTAGGAAAGTCCTTTTCGCACTGATCTTTCACGAATTTGGCAAACAAATCTGCCTGACTGTCTTTAACAAGATTATAGAACACAACTTTGTTGATGCTTCTGATATCAATCTTGGGCAAAGAGCAGAAGTCTTGAGGTCATTTGTAATACTCAAACTTCCCGTTGAGCCTCTTGACTATGTACAATTGCTTCTCCTTATCAAACATCCAGCTAGCGACTTCAGATTTGTCGTTGTGGACTGCAAATAAGTCTTTGGAGCCAGCAGTGTATGTTACTTTATTTTCCTCCTCAACAGGTCCTGGAGCAATCCAAGACTTTTGCACTTCAACTAGAGCAGGAGTCCATTCATTCTTCTTATCAAACCAACTCTCAATCACCTTTCCGAGCGATGTGACCTCCAGTCCTAGGTCATCAACATATTTGTGAGCATACAAATAGTCTATATATGGATCCATGTAGATGTTTCCAAGTATAATATTTTTAGGTTCTTCTTCCTTAGATGCTCCCGAGGAAAATCCGGATAACACTCCACGTTCTTGCTCACAGACAACATCAAAAACATCATCCATAGTAATGTCTGTGAACATGTCTCCGAGTCCTACATCCTTCAGCTCTTCTACGAAACCTTCAAAGAGAAAGTTTTTAGGAAGATCCCCAAATAAATCATCATAATCGTCTAAGGGTTTGCCTGAAGAAGAAGGATTCCCAGAATCGTCTCTGCCCTGATCATTAGCGGGCTCAACATCTTTCTTACTAGGGTCGTCTTTACCCTGATCATCATCTCCATCATCATCATCATCTTTCTTCTCATCATCATCATCCTTCTTCTTATCATCATTGTCATCATCATTCTTCTTCTCATCATCATTGTCATCATAATTTTTTTTTCATTCTTGTCATCATCCTTCTTATCATCCTCATCAGCTTTCTCTTCTTGGTCTACAGGCTTAGCTCCTTTAAGAGCTTCAATTTCCTTACGTAGCTCTGCATTCTCTTTCTTTAGTAACTTGAGGTCTATGTGATGCTTGTTGATGTGATCACAGAATCTGAGCATCCCTTCCCGCAGGTTCTCAATGATGCGATCTTTAGCGGCTAAATCTTGCTCAAGAGCAAACACTCGCTTGAAGGAACTTGGATTAACACGCACGGTTTCGAGCATATAAGATGAAGAATCATCAATTGGAGCCTTGCCCTTATCAACTTTGGTTTTAGGTGGGGATGGTGGAGGTTAAGAAAAATGAATGGGATTTGGAGAATCAGGTGGTGAGGTTTGTGTGGGTTGAGGTGATGGTGGTTTAGATGGTTGTGTTGATGGTGGTTTAGAGGTTTGGGTGGTTTTAGTGGTGTGGATGTTTGTGGTGGAATGGTGGTTGTGGAAGTATGTGATGGTTTGCTAGCTTGGGTGGATGTGGAGTTTTTGGTGGGAATGGTTTGGGTGGTTGTGGAAGTATGTGATGGTTTGCTGGCTGGTTTGGTGGTTGTGGAAGTATGTGATGGTTCTGCAACAAAGGCAACAGGACTGCCTTGATCCCCAATATCTTCATCTAAACCGGTAACAGTTTGCCAAATTTCTCTAAGGTTCGAGCACCAGTAAACAACTTCTTTCCTTTCTTTTTCATGGTCATGTAAGACAAGATGTCTTCCTTCATTCTCTTCAGGGGTAGAGTTCCAATAGTAGGTATAAGATTCTGGTGCCTTTGGTTGATAATAATCTGAATGAACCTCGGGAATGCCAAGAATCATTCCTTCCACTTCCCCTTGATATTGTCATACATGTCCCGTAAGATCTTCCTCGAGTAGTTGAAGTCTAAGCCCAGAACAATGGCTACCATACATAAACTCAGTGCTGGTTAAGTACATCATAACCTCCTTTGCATCCAGAAAGACACTGAGTCACAATATGGGCGAGATATCTCCAGTAAGGATGTAGGAGCTTCTTCTCTGTAAGAGGGTAATGACCCTCATATCCCATCCAGAGAATGGTTCTTTGAATGAGTTCTTGATCTAACTCCACAGGATCAAAATCCTTATCTCCAAACTGCAAACATTCTCTGATGATCTGCTCTGTGATGACCACGGGCTGTCCCTGTACTTTGCCGATCAGACATACATTTCCAATAGCGTCGGTGCTCTCGGCGATGGAGTTTCAGAAGTCATGGATAAAGCTAGAGATAATCAGTGGACACTCCATAATGGCGAAGTTGACAGGAGAGAGAATCAACTCTTCCACCATTCTCTTGAACATCGAATGTTTCTCGGGAGGATCACCGAGAAAGGTTGTCATGTTGTGGTCGAGAACAAACCGTAGCTCAACCATCTGAAAAAGAAATAAACCAAGTTAGTCAAAGATTAAATAAAATTAAAAAATAAAAGTCAAAGGTCAAAGTCAACTTATAAGTCAAAATTCAAAGTCAAAACTGAAAAGTCAAAGTCAAAACAAAGTTCTCAAAAACAACCAAGTTCTCGAAACTCAAGGAGTTCTCGAAATAGGTCAAGTTCTCGAAATTCATGCAGTTCTCGAAAGAGAGGGAGTGCACGAAGAAACCAAAGTTCACGAATTAAATTAGTTCACGAAACTGGGTTCACGAAAAGATGTTCTCGAAACATTGTTCACGAACTGAGGTTCACGAAGATCAATTCACGAACTTGTGTGCTCGAAATTCAAATTTCGTGAACTAAGTTTTCTTCATAACTCCTTCAATTTTGCTCCATAGAATTCCATTTTGGTCTCGAAATGCTCGGAATTAGTAGGCGACCAACATATGGAAAAATCGGCTTCCAATTTCGAGTGTTTCTAGGTGATTTGACCAAAGGACTTTCTGTTTACGAAAGGAAGTACTCAAAAAGTGTTTTTCTTCGATAACTTTTTATTTAACGGTCAAAATTGTATAAAAATATATACGTAAGTTCGCCAATAGTAGATCTACAAGATGGTCGGAGGGGATTTTCTAAAACTAGTCCAGAAAGTTAGATCGCCTAAATAGAGAAACTGGGAGTTTCGAAATGTTGTATTCGAAATGAACAATACTCAAAGTATTTATAGACGAAGGCAGTACACGAAGTGAATTTGTGTACTGCACTTCGTGTACTCCATTTCGAGTACCCATTTTCGTGAACTAAATTTATTTATAAATTATGAGTAAAATAAAATAAAATAATATAATAAAAAAAATAAACTCAAGAACTTTAGACGAGTTCAAGGTTGAGTCAGGTCAATTTTGTGGAATCAAATCTTTATAAAAAATTTGACCACCTCAAAATAATTTCTTACAGAACCCCAATCTTAAAACTAATTATACCCCACCAATGATTTCCGCTCGTTTATCCATAATTTGAAGATAAGATTTATGTTCAAAAATTTTCTACTGGTTTTTCTAAAAATCCTTTCGGGAAGTTTATGGGCAATCAGACATGTAATCCAGATCTACATGCAACATATCAATTTTGCGAAATCTTTTGTTTTAAAACTTGATTGTGTTTCAACGAACTTAAAACGTTTTGACAGAGTTTTAAAGTGAGAAAAGAAAGAACAGATCTATCATATTAGAGTCGAGAACAAGAAGGGTTCTATCATCTTTGTGCACATTGGCTTTTTTTATTTTACTGATCTGCAGACACATTGGTCTTAACGTCACATATCCAAGTCTTTGCTTACCCAAAACAGAGGATGCTTCCGTAAGTATTTTCTGTTCTTTATTTCCACAAAACATAGAAAATACCCGAGTTTTCTCAAAACGATTTCAAGTTTATTAAAACACAATCTTATTTTGACTTAAGGATTTTTACAAAAAGTCAAATAGTTATTGAATTTGTCCGGTTATCTGATTTTCCTATACTTCTCACTTATTTATATATTTTAGTATTTTTAAATAATCATGTCTAATCTTCTTACTGGAAAACATGCTTTAATTTTTTAGTGATTTATACTTATCTAAAGCTGTTATTTCTTAGAAATTACACTTAGGTAGTGAATTTCTAAGTGTTTGAAATTATTTCACTTCCCATTTAACCACTTCTGTGACACCCCGTAATTTCCAGGTCAGCACCTTATTTATTTAAATGTTTATTTAAATGCATTGTGTACACGTGGCACTAGAATTAGATTAATTTAGTGTGACACGTGGCACGACAGTACAAACACTGACACATGACTAGACAATTCGTAGAATTGTCTGCAAACAGCACACACGTGTCAAAACACACGAACGTTGGTGAACGTCTAGCACATTGTGTAGCACAACACTCGAAACCTCACGAAACACTCACACATTGAACTTGGAAGTTCAAACAAGGCCAAACGAAAGTTCGTAAACGTGAAAACGGCAACGAACGGATCAAACCAATGAAAATGGGCCTATTGGGCTCACCAGGGGATCTGTCGCGCTACGCGACGATCCAGAAGGACACTGTCGCGATACGCGACAAGTGGCGGGGGAAATTTGAACGCGGAACACTCTCGCGCTACGCGAGGGGAAGTCTTGAACCTGTCGCGCTACGCGAGGAGACCCAGTTCACAGAAATCTTTATAAAATCAAGAAGAATCATTACCAGCCACCCTATTCCGCATTTCTCGAGTTCTGATCGACATAATCACCCTCTACCTTCATCTTCAACCTCTGGAACCTCCATTAACAACCATTGAAGCTCAAGTTTGAAGCTTGTAGGCCACATTGAAGACTTGGAGAGCCAAAGGAGATCACCTAGACCACCACCACTCGCTTGAAGCTACGACATTCGAACTTCTGGAGATTCAGGGGCTGCATATTCATCATCTTAGTGTTCAAGGAGCTCAAGAAGGTAGTTCCATACTTAAAAATCACTCTCACATCACCTACACCCACATGCAATGGTTAAAACCCACATGCAAGCACCCATGGCTCACATGCACGAATTTATAATCTGGGTTTGATGATTTAGATGTATTTCTTGATGATCCATGATGGTTATATGATGTTTTAGGACGATCCAAGATGTTGGGTGTAAGTCTTGTTGCTTAAAATGATGATAGATGATGTTATATGTCCATGCATGCATGATCCATGATGGTAGGAATGATCTTGAGTATGTTAGTATGTTTATTGATGATATTAGAAGGATTACTCATGATTAGATTTGATTTAGATGGTTAAAATGGTGGGATTTGATGAACTTTCTATAAATAGGAACTTTATTTTGACAAAATGGTGCTATGGATGAAATGGTACACATGCATGTATATGAAATGGTAACTTAGATGATATTATGATGAATAGGATATGTGGAATGTGATTTCGATAATGAGTATGGTCATTTCTAGCAATATTACTAAATATAGAAACTTTTGTGAATGAAATATTGATAAATGATGATTTGGACCATATTGGTATAATTAAGTGATGCTAGATGATGTATTAAGATGATTCATGATATGAAAATAGGTTTAGAAATGTTAAATGGTCATTTTTATGCAAAAACCACAAAGTTACTATTTTTAGTAACTTTATTTTTACAAAAACCGATTTGTCAACATGTTGTATTATTTGAGCATGCTAAATGACTTAATATGTTATAACATGATGATTAGATGCTAAGTTAGATGGTTTCCGATGGCACGTATGCTAAAAATGGAAACTTTCCATTTTAGGAAACTTTTGTGCACTAACATGTTGTAAACGACTTATGTGAATCCGTATGATGATGTGCTATGTGTTAACATGACCCCGTAGGACTATTGAACATGCTAGAACTATAAAACCGTCATGCTTTGTGAACTTTCTAAAAATGGAAACTTACTATAAATAGTAAGTTGTCCATAAACGCAACCTACGCGTTTTGCACACGACAAACACTTACACGATTGCTACACGAGTCACAAACCGTCACACGGTTCACCAACGGGTCGTTGACTTGACACGGTCAACTTTGGTCAAACACGGTCAACTTTGGTCAAACACGGTCAACTTTGGTCAAACACGGTCAACTTTGGTCAAACACGGTCAACTTTGGTCAAACACGGTCAACTTTGGTCAAACATGGTCAAACACGGTCAATATGGACCAATACGAGCAAACACGGTCATTGTGGACCGACACGGACAAACATGAACAACCAAGGGTTGTTGGACACAAACACGGGCACTAACACGAACACTAGCACGGTCACTTACACGAACTCACATACGGTATACGATATAGGTTGCCGGTGACCGACGTGCTACACGACAACTCGGGAGCTTACGCTTACATACATTCGTTTCACTAAGGTGAGTTTACGGCCCCTCTTTACTCTTTTCAAACGCTTTTAAATAGGGGGAGAATACTAGTTGCATCGAGTCAAACATTATTGCTATTACAAACATTTTTGTGTATGCTGGTTTATTGGACAAACATTAAGTGTTGAACTCGTTACAAGCCCTCACAAAGTCTTACCGTTAATGTACAAACAACGTGGTAGATTTGGATGGATCCATTAGGGAATGACTAACCCCACGGGGCACCATGTTGACTGAGTGTCATAACCCGTGCAAATTCTGACCTAACTTGCTATGTATACGAGGCATAGCGGAGGCAAGAGCAAACAAGTCTAGTTCGGTAGTGACGCACTGACACTTTGGGCCTAGGGCTCGGTACTAACATTGATAAACAGCATGACACACTTTCTTACTATATATATATAAAAACCTGTGAACTCACCAACCATTGTGTTGACACTTTTTCTAACTTGTATTCTCAGGTAACTAGCATGACAGGCTCGTGGAGCAGGAAAGCACATAGGGGACATGAGCATAGGGTCCCACATGCATTTGTTTTCGTGTCTTTTGAAAACAATTTGACTTGATCTTATTTAAAACGTTGTTGTATTAAACTACTTACAATTTCCGCTGTGTAAACAATCATTTTCCGCTGCATGTTATGACTTAATTATTTCCGCTGCAATATATTATGATAACTTTTATTTCCGCTGCAAACTATTTTATCAAGTGTATGTGTCAAACTTGGATTTGTAAACGCATATAGAGGTGTTCTATATGACCTTGAGCTGTGATTCTGGACACGTCACATCCACGTGGACATACGCCACGAGTGGGAAATTGGGGGTGTGACAACTTCACCTCACTGTCCAAATAAAATATTATTATATTTTTCTTAAACTTTTGAAAAGATAAAATCTTTTTGTATTTTCCTTAAGCTTTAGAAAATATAAACTCTTTTTGTATTTTTCTTAAATTCCACTCCCCTTAAACTTATAGATCGTCTTAAGGACCAAAAAAAATCTTTTTGTTCTTTTTGAAATTTTCTAAACTAATAAATGGACTCAACAATCGAAAATCATTTTGTTTTTTTTGTAAATATTCTCCCCCTAAATTTTTGATCTAAAAATTAAACTGAAACAAAACACAAATTTTAATGTATTTACAAAACGGTAAGACTGTGCGAGGACTTTGTTACGATACAACGCTTAATGTTTGTTCTAATAAACCAGCATACACAAAAATTTTCGTACATGTAAAGTTTGACTCAACAACATGTATTCTCTCCCAAGTTTGAAAGCATGTGAAATAGTTTGAAAGGGGCCGTAAACTCACCGAGTGATAAATGCGTAAGCTCTTAGTCTTCAGATGAGTCGTCACGAGTTACCTATATCGCATTGCTTACATAAGTTCGTGTTCGTGTAGTGTTCATGTTCGTGTTCGTGTTCATGCTCAACAACCCAAGGTTGTTATGTTTGTCCATGTTTGTTCGTGTTTGACCGTGTCGACACGACAACCTGTTGGTGAACCGTGTGTTTGTTATAGTCCTGTAACGTTCGTTATTGTTCACGTATTGCATGGAAATACGTAAGTCACGTTAATGAACAACTTACTATTTATAGTAAGTTTGCATAAAAATCTATTTTAATAGTTCTAGCATGCTTGTTTAGCCTAAGTGATCATGTTAACACTTAGCACGCTGTTACATATGATCGAATAAGCACATAACTCCGTTTTTAGTAATTAAAGTTACTAAAAATAGAAAGTTTCTATATTCGATATTTTTAACATAAAAAAGTCACACAACACCTCACATACCATCATATTATAGCCTTATAAGTCATTTATCATTATCAAAATGAGACCTATCATCCTATCTCATGAAATCCTCAAATAAAGTTTCTATAAATGGAAACATACGACCAAAATTACCCATTCAATACATTTAGCACATAAATCATGTTAGTAACATCATTAATAATTACAATACATCACTTGAACATGCTCATTTTACCAACATTACTATCTAACACGTTTTTGCATAAATAAAGTTACTATATACAGTAACTATCCAACATACTCATCAAATTAACAAATCTAATCAATCTTTTATGCAAATATCATCATTCTTATCTCCAAATCATCATTCAAACATGTTCACATCACTAGCATCATCATCTAGCAAGATTTAAGCAACAAAAGTTACTATTAATAGTAACTATGCCCAAATCATCACAAAATGACCAGAAATCAATGCTAAATCTATTGAAATCAATCCCAACATCCCAAATAACATTCATTTATAACCAAAATCACTTAAATCCTCATGGATTGCACATGCATGATCATAAATATTTCTATTATTGGAAATAACCATTAATACACATAACATATCCTCAAGAATCATCAAATTACTCAAATGGATTATTCCAATACTCCAAATCAGTCACCAAAGCATCAAAATCAGATCATCAAGTCCCCAAATTTCGTTCATGCACCTTAGATGGTGTTGCATGTGTGATTTGGTTGTTGCATGTGTGTGTATACGTGTTCTTGTGTAAGATTATAATATTTTAACCAAAGGGGCTACTTTCTATGGCTCAAGAACAGTGATGTAACATCACTGTATTTCCAGTCGTCCGTACATCCGTACGATTGTACTGTTACGACCCGAGATTTATTATTATTAATGACAATGAATTATTTGTTGATATTATTGATGATTATCACTGTTATTGGTACACATACTGAGAATATATTATTATACGCGTAAACCATGGAAAGTTTAGTTGTAACCCAACTAAACTGAACCAGTGAGTCTATCGCAGCTGAATTCACGAAATTATGGATTATTGGTTTGGAAATGGAAAGGAGTTTGAGTCGGTAGTTGTATGGTTGCTAAACATATTCAAGGACACATGGTCATGGTTTATCAAAATAGTGGTGCGACGGTGGCTGGGGCAGTTGCGACTGACTCCTACATATGCCCTATACATATGCATATTTCGGTCTATCATGGATGTGTCAGTGACTTGGTTTAGTGGGTTTTGGATTGGAATTGATAATATTAAAGTTAATACAATAATGGAAGGATAATTGTAATTAATTACGCAATGGTGAGGTTACGAACATAAATCAAACGCGAATGTTGTTTCAGAAATATTAACTTGATAATGTATTCGCGTGAGTGACGATTCACACGAATATAATTATTAGGAATAATATTCTGAAACAATATTCCATAAATTGTAAATCAAATCGAAATACGATACGAGCGTCAAATTCGCAAAGGTGACGATCTTTACGAATACGTACGTGAGTAACGCGTTTCGACGAGATAATTAAATAATATTTAACGATATCAAATCAAAAAATGAAAACTGAAAATATTTATTAGGAATTATAACCTAAAATAAAACCGAATAAATCATTTTATTTAAATAATTAATTTAATGGGAATAAACGGAAACATTTATTTAAACGATGTTATATAAACCATTTTATTACAACGAAATTTAGTCATGTAATGTTTTACGGATTTTAAATATGTTTAACGAGAAAGCCGATTATTTAATAATGTTATCGCGATAAAGACGAGACCGAACACGCGGGGACGGGATGAACATAAATGGTGGAAGACTCCACCATCTCCCTCACTTTCTCAACTTCTATTTCTCTCTCTAAAAACACACACACACACTTCTCTCTCTACCTTCTCTCTAACTTATCTCGCTCGTTACTCGACGGATTCAAGAGATCTTGGCGTCTACGTCTTCGTATGATCGAGTAGAACAAGGAACCACGAAGAAACTTGAAATTTGGTGGCCAGATCAAGGTAAATCTACAACCATATTTTCGGTTTTGTTTGAAATAACTAACCTTATAACCAATCTATGTTCTAGCCGGTTTAACACACTTGGAGACATCCTAATAGATCTAGTAAACGGCCAGAAACCCTTAGAAACCCATTATTAACAGATAGTTGTTTGAAGAGGGTGATGACGAACATCTTGGGTCTGCTTGGCTCGCGATGAACATCATCCGAAGCTGTCATAGCTGGGCAGGGAGGCCACAAACCTATGAACATGTGGCCTGCTGTAACAACTGTGAGAAATCCCAACAAACTTAAACATATAATTACAAATTTAATACTTAGGCCCAATAAGGCCCAATAAGATATAAAGGCCCAACAAGATATAAAGGTTCAAAAAGATGTGAAAGCCCAATAAGAAACTTAGGCCCAATTAGGCCTATTAAGGAATTTAAACAAAATTTAATGTGTGAGCACCGGTATTAATTAAATTAAATGTTTTGACTCCCGAGCTGAGGTAAATAGCCTTGATAAATACCTATTTAAAAATATTTACAATATTAAATATACAAGAATCTTATTTGGCGCGTGAAAACATTAAATCCGTTAAATATGGTGTATACGCGATATTTACGTGTGTCAACATAATTAATTTAACAAATTATTTATAACGATCAAATTAAACGTTCTAATAATATTTCGAGTATTTTTATTTATAATTAGGAAGTCTCGGTTAGGAATAATAAACAGAAACGAAACACGAGCGTGAGACGGGATCGATACGCGTTTTTAAACTCCTTTTAACCCTAGATTTAACCCTAATTATAAAAGGAGATGTAAACCCTTTCCCCCTCTATTCTATCAGCCGCACACACACTATGTGTGTGTGCTTCCAGCCGTTCGAAGAAAACCGAGAAAGAGAGAGAGAGAGAGAGACAGCGGCGGTTCCACGGTGGTCCAGCGGCGGAGGCGCGGCGGCATCACGGCGGCAGAACAAGGTGGCTACACCTTCGGAATCCTCTCAACCAGGTCTACAACATTTTCTTCTTCAGCTTCGCAAGATCTCGACGCTAGAAGGGTCAAAAAGGGGTGACAATGCGACGGCGGCTAGGGTTCCGCTAGGGCTGTGCGGCGGTGCATGTGAGTTCCGACCACTGTTCTCGCTACAAGCAGCCCTCAAAGGTAAGAAACGACTCTGTAATCCTCCGATTTATCCATGCATGACAATATCTTGAGGATTCTAGTTGTTTTACATGCGTTTTTGGAAAATCTTGTGAAGGTGGTCGTCGGATGTGGAGATAGGGAAGTTACCAGTGGCTGAATGATGGTTCACGGTGGCTAGAGAGTGGCTGGTTGCACGATGGTGGTGGTCTCAACCCACTGGTGAGTTTACAGCAACGATGGGTGGCTGTTAGGTTGAGAAATCGGGTAAGAATCAACTCTACTAGCTTCGATCTACACATGCAAGTCATTTTCTTCGTTTGTTATGAACTGATACATGTTTTGGATGGTTCTATGCGGTGGTGATGGTTTTGAGTAGGTGGCTGGTGGCGGTTGAGCAACCACCAGGGGAACCGGCGGAGGCCAAAAGAAGATATGGAGGAAATTAGAGTTTTAGTGTCGAATAAAGCCTCGGTCAACAAAAGTCAGACGCGTATAGGGCTGGTCAAACCCGGACAGACTCAGTCAACAGGAAAAATCCGACTACTCGATTTCATTCGTTACCCAAAAACGAGTTTAGAAACATTTTCGAGTTATGAAACATGCGTACGATTAATTTAATCAGTTTTCGATACGTGAAATGAAGGAGTGGGAAGGTAAAACCGCGCGCCATTATCTTTAAATGTATGGTTAATATATTTAAACAAATAAATTAAAGTGGTTGAGCATTTGGGTTAAATAGGATAAAATATGGTTCATAATAATTAGTTAATAATAAAAATGTTTAACGAAACCATATATCGTGTGTGATTTTGTTAGAGATTCGGAGACGTATACGTAAATAATTATAATTACACATGAGTGATTTATAAAATGATATACTTAAGATACTTAAACAAAATTATGTATATAAATATTTATACATTTGCTAAATATGTCAATACTTGATTAATGAATATGGTTTATAATTCAGTTTATCATTGTATATGTGATATGAATGATTAGAGTTTAATTTGAATGAATTTTATAAATTTTTAACCAACTAAGTGCTTAATCATAACAAGACTTTGAAAGTTAAAATCATTAGTTAAACATAATAAGTTTTACAAAGTGTTAATGTGAACATTTGCAATATATATGTACATTTATATATGATAAATACAAGTTAAATGGTTAATACAAGTCTTGATATCTAAAATGGATACATATTAGAAGTTATATGAAACTTGTTACATTATGTATAAAATGACTTAGAAACTTTAATTAAATAAAATCATATATATTTTGAACTCAATGAAGATATATAATATATATGATTTTATGTAGGTATTAGATCATTAAACAAACTATACATACACGTTTATAGAATAATATACAATAATAGTTTATGTAAGATTACGTGTTTATAGATATGATTTGTTCAATATGTTAACAATTGATTTTATACATCTATAGGTAAACTAGAATAGAATTTAATAACATAAATGTGCATATCTACACTATATATATGTTAGTGTTAAATAATTTGGAATCTAACAAGGGTGTTTGACTTGATAATAATATGATCTTATAAAAAGTAATTATATCATACTAATGTTCTATTTGATCACGAATTTGTTTGAATTCATATTAAGATGATGTAATTTTATAAGTATTACTATTATTTTCATCAACATTAACATTATCACTTTCTACTCTTTTAAGATTATTTAAGATTTTACTATAATTTAGTTAACATTATAAGAGTAATCATACTCGACACATTAAATATTTGTAAATTCAATGTTTACAAATATAAAATTTACTAAAAACATGATTATTCATTCTAACATATGCTATTATACAACTTCATATTTTTATTAATAATTAAAATTTGACAATAGTAGTGTTATTAATTTTACTAGTGAAATTAGTTTTATTATTATTAAGATTATTATTATTATGTTTGATAATTGATTCATCTAAGAATGTTTACTTACATTAAACAAAGAAAATAAATTATGAATACTTTAAACACTTTCTTATTCAATAATTATAATAATTACAATAGTTAGTATACTCAATGACTACAACATGTAAATATCTTAGATACTAATGCTAATTGCAACTATTTTGTAACGTATGAAATACCTATTAATTATCTCTAATACTATTATGTTAAGTGAATACATTATAATAATTATCTTATTGCTTTGTAATACCTTATGCATTACATAAATTTATATTATTAGTAAGACACCGTGACTAGTAATACACTTAAACGATTTTATATCGATTGTCTCTCAAACTCTCAAACATGGTGACCCAAATTTAAAATATGAGACCATTAGTCTCAATAAAAATCAATTATCTTGAAAGACCATAAACACGCTAGTCACATAAGTAGCATACTAGTAGCTACACTAAACATCAAATAATACCAACATTTGCATATGCATTTAGACGTACAAATATAAGGTAAGACTTCATTAGGTATCGTAATATAATGAAACTTTAAACTAGTAAACTCTAAAACGCATTAACCCAAAGAACTCAACCACAGTAAGCAACCATAATGTATGAAACTACAACTTATACATGTATAGATGATTACAAATAGGAACTTGCATTGATGATAACTCTGGGAACATAGCAAATCATGCATAGTGGCACAATGACATATTTGTACAGGAACAAAAGGAACCAATTAAAGCAACCAGGTGAGTTCATGTGATCCCTTTTCTTTTACTGTTTTGGGATACTGAAAGCATGCTCCATAAACTGTTTATAAAATGTTATTTATGTGATAATGAACGTCCGTTTCCATAAAATTGCTTCCCCTAGACATTAAACGTAATTTACAACCATTAACTCATGGTAGAGCCGGTGAGTATATGGGTAGTACTACTTGGGGAATCCCCCACGCACAGTGGCCCGAAAGGGTGGGCCTTATAAAAGTAAGGTTGAAACCCCACTGAGGTTATGGCAACCGTTGTGGCATATATTCTTATGATACATAAATGACCGAGGGCAGGAACGGGTCTCGGAATGGGAAGTAGATTTAGTAGACCATGTTGCGGGCTAGCATTATAAGAGGCAAACGCTCGGCATGGCGCAGGGTTGGTTGTATTGTTTTTGAATTATCACATGCTATTTATTATTGTGTCTGTAAACTAAAACTCATGAACTCACCAACTTTTTAGTTGACGTATTTTAGCATGTCTTTCAGGTAATTAGAAACAGGTTTGACTCGGATACAGGGTTGCTTGAACAAGAACATTACATGGAAACCTGAAGAACTTGACTTAAAGATTAATAAAGTGTGCTGATGCCTGGATGGACCCAATAACTCTAGAAAATCTCCCACTAGTTAAATCATATTTAGATTTGTTGTAAACAAATTAGATCATTAGACTAAACCTTTGGTTGTATTGTAATATATTTATTTTGTCTTCCGCTACTTTGTGTTTTGAATCAATCGTTAGTCAAGCCCCCTGGTTGGGTTGTGACAGGTTGGTATCAGAGCCAAAGGTTTTAGCGAATTAGGAACCTTAGGATAAGTTCCTAGACTTTAACCTGAGTAATCTAGGGGCCTAAACAAATGGAAACAAGATATTAGTGAGACCATGCAATCCCAGGCATATGAAGCACACGAATGGTTAAACTAGAACAACCATGTAAATTAAATTCAGGATTATGGGTGCACACATAATGGTGAATTTGAAGTTACATGGGAGGTTCTAAGGTACACATAAAATAAAAATTTGATTGTAATGTCGATGATTATACGTATAAATACTTGATTTGTTAATGATTGTTGAAACAAACATTAGTTGACATTGGGAGCTGAGTATAGGATTTAAGTCACAAGAGGTCAATGATGATTTTATGGTACGTTATCTTCTCTTCATTCATTCTATCCTAGTGGAAACGACGTTCCCGTATTCTTATTCTCTTTTTACCTCAAATATTATGGGAATCATGACTTCTTTGTTATCAAGGTACATATGTTGTCAACTTCCAATCCTTTTAAGGCGTTCGAGAATCTTTTGTCTTATTCTACAAATTCCAGATTCTCTTTGTACTTCTTTATCAAACTCTTATTTACAGGCACAGAAGTTTGATTTGGCCATAAACTATGCGTACTCCTCAACTAACTACAAGGTTGCACGAGTAAGTGAAAAATCACGAAGACCCGAGAGAAAGCATGTGATGACATCAAAGATATGTGACACACTCTACATTCAGATTCAGATTATCATACATATAAACTTGAGAAACCCTTCATTTCATCGTTTCTCTTATCGACATTAGGTTACTCTCCTTTAATAACCGAGGACCATTCTTGTCTGTGATTTCTATTTATATTATCCTTAATAGTTCATCTTCGATCTCCAAACATTCGTCAACAATTTATTCTGTCCGCGATTCTACTGAACACGCCTTTAACTAAACCATTCCCAATTCTTGATAGCTAAATTAGAAGTATTGGAATTGTTTGCTGTTGAGAGGAAATTTCTTGGTTCACACTGCAGGAGTATAAACCTTCATTATGAATTTCAGTTTACTCTAACAATTGAACTTTTGTTCCAAAAATGTTATTTCATAAGTAATCTGGATCATCATCGAAACTTTTTCCTACCCAATCCAATCAATCGAACTCCTAATCCTAAACTAAATAACAACGTCATAGGCAAACAAGTTAGAAATCTCTAAAGGAGCTCCACCTAGCGAATATAATGGATGGAACATGAAGCTGCAGACCGAGAACATAATTTGAGAAGTTAGGATATCATGAGAAGAGGTATTTCCCATGGATCATAAGAGTGATCAAGATATTCTTTAATAGCAAGGTAAAAGAGAAGACGCGCAGATCCTTCAATGTACGACATATCGAAGGATATAGATGGGATTGGGCTAAGCATCCTATTATTACTTGAAGAAACTCCATTAGTTTGGCAAGTGAGACCTCCATACGCATTGATGCACGACAATCAATACCAGCTACCGAATGATAGCAAGGTGAAGGAAGGTAATTAACACCAAGAGGAAAAGACAACCTCCAAACCGTTGGAATCGATGATTATCGGGAATAAGAGGAAGTGAGAGATTTAAATGGTGAAGGAATTAATCTTAGATTAGAAGATTTTATAGTGCCAATAAATGTTTTGAGAAGCGTTGAAGACCAACAGCAAGAAAAGGTATGTGCCTCCTAACATCAGCGTGAATATGGTGAACATGTATAGTATGTTATAGGAAACCATTTAGTTGATATCTAAGTATATACTAACATATATACGGTCAAATACGTTTGGCAAGGACACTATCGTAATATATCGAAACGGTGGTGGGCTGGCGGCTGATCAGGCAGGTAGCCTGACTCTACGTATGCCCTATACATAAACTATGTTCGGTATATTGGGATAGTGTTGGTGCAAAGCGTTATGACAAGTAGTAGAACAATTAAAACAATTATTTAAAATTTTAATAACTACAATAATTCTCATGCTATACAACTTATAAAATCCAACAAGCCGAAGTCACGAGTATTTACAAGAAAGACCCTAGTTGAATGCCGACCACTCCATAGTGGAGGAAGAGATCCTGAAATTGAAGAGTTTGGGCACTTTGGAGAATTTGATCATTGAGTGGATCTACATCGAAATGCACTCGTACGAACACCATCAAGAGATGATAAGTTGAATTAACAAGAAGGACAACTAATATAGATTGTCACCGGAGGTAAATAGTTTCTTACCAGGATTAAGCAGTATGGAAGGACTGCAGTGAAGTAAAATAGAAATATCGATCTCAAGGAAGATAATATGTATTAAATTGTCAGAAGAAAAGCTATAGAAAGGTAGCATAAAAAGTTAAAAATCATTTGCGAAAAGTCAGCCTCAAGAGTGAAAACTATGGAATTATCTGTCGTACTTTGAGGATAACCAGTCAAGATCACATTCGAGCCTAATGCACCTTTTCATCAGTTCAAGACGTAAGGTAAATAAAATATGTACACCAAGAGTATGCATGACAAGGAGATACGTCAGAAATCTTATCACAATAAGGAAGTTGTAAGATATAAGTCATAGGACGAAGTAGAACGACTAGTAAAGGAGAAAGGAAATGAAACAGGTGACCAATGCAATGACACGATGAAGTTGTGATCATGTGCATAATGTGAAGGAAGAAATCTAGAACATTCTATTGACTACGCAAAACGATAAAATGATTATTTGTCAGATCTACTGCGAAGCCAACGACAATTTATACTCTTACATCTCATAACTTCATGTAGCAATAGCAAAGTGGATAAATGATAGATAATGTATCATTGGAATAGACAGTATCATATACGAAAGTCATATCCATTTGTTTGTCAAAAGTGGGTACATTTATGGAAGTGTTAATGAGGTTCAATAACTGAATTCTTAAAAGCAGTCAATTGAGGTTTTGGTTCAAGAAATCATCATTAGGGTAATGCGCGTCGAATGGTTACCTAGAAGGACTTACTGAAAGAGATTAAATTGTAACCACTCTAGAACAAGGGTACCTTCGTCAGTTTCGTTTGTACTCGTCTTATACGTCATGTAAATACTCAATCCGTTTCTTTTACACCACCTCATACTAATGGTGCTTCTAAAACTCCCTGTAGATCAACATTATGTTTGTAACGTTTGGAAGAACTACTCCTCAACCCTTAGTACGAAAAGATTTCTTAAATCTTTGTATCTTTGATTCCCTATATCCCAAACCGGTTGATCAGAAAGTTGGACATATACAAAAGAAAGAATGCCCTCTTCCCGATTGATGATTTGTTCATTATTTATTGTTTTGAAAGGCTTTATAGGAAGTGATAATTGCTGTAAGCTTTGAATTAATTTTGATTAGTACTTCGACACAAACAGTGAGTCAAAATCCTTTGCATATCTAAAGTTATCGATATTAGTTGAAATCTAACCCATCTGTCTTTGTTAACTTGTTCCTTGGAATTCCATAATAACCTTAATTCAGGGATTCTTCGTCAACCTCTCGAATTTATCCATGAAGCAGATAGGCATCATCACGATTAAACTCCCTAGGGCAAGATAACATCCGTTGACTAGAGATTTCTCGGCACAAGTAATTCAATAAAATCCTTAGCTTCTTTTAGTAGGACCATCGTTATCTCAATGGAGCCAATTCGTTTCTATTCAAGGCTTATGGAATCAATAACTCCATTTGTATATAGCTAAGACATAAGTTCAATTCAACATAAAACGTGATTGTGCCTTTCACACAATTACATTGTCGATAGAACTATAATTTTGTTTCTATCTAAACTAAAACATATTGGTTACAACTTAGTCCTTGATAATCTATACGTTAGACTTCGTTTACTTGGAATGGTTACTTTCACTCTATTAGTTTTAGAAAATAAAGATATGTTTATCAATAAATAACTTTGTAGACTCAGATAAGAAATCATAAATGTATAGTGTAAAAGAAAGCAACCAAGAATACAAATTGATTTGCATTATGTACAATTTCGTGCCAAATGTCATGTATAAGTGAGATAATTATATTAATAACCTGGATGAGACATTAAATGAATAATGAGTATGCATGATTGCTATGTTCATGTCGTAAGAAACATTGTATTAAGATACTTAATCAAGGAACTGTGAGCCTTGACACTTATTGGTTACATTCAGCGTAAGATGAAACATTATGTTTGGAAACGAGATCAAAGTGATTAGGTATTGGAAACTATTGATGCATTGAATACGTAATGAAACATGTGGGAAAAATAGAATGTAACTTGGTATCCTATGGAACAATTATAATGCAAATAAACTTTATTTATGTAAATTTTTATGTATGATAGCTTCATGAACAGCTAAACTGCAATGCATATAAACTGACATTTTTTTTTGATAGGTTTACTGTTTATAATTATTATGGTCTTTGTTAACATCTTATGCCATAATAAGTAAAAGTGTACGCTTGTTTAGTTTAAGGGTAGTCTCTTAGGATGAGCTAGAACATGGTGATACTCAGAAATGATAAACCAAATTTAAAACTTTAAGGAAAGATGCACAAGACATACCCACAACTTTTCGAACCTACTAAACCGTAGTAACAACTAATTTCGAGGACGAAATTCTTTTAAGTTGGGGAGACTGTAACAACTGTGAGAAATCCCAACAAACTTAAACATATAATTACAAATTTAATACTTAGGCCCAATAAGGCCCAATAAGATATAAAGGCCCAACAAGATATAAAGGTTCAAAAAGATGTGAAAGCCCAATAAGAAACTTAGGCCCAATTAGGCCTATTAAGGAATTTAAACAAAATTTAATGTGTGAGCACCGGTATTAATTAAATTAAATGTTTTGACTCCCGAGCTGAGGTAAATAGCCTTGATAAATACCTATTTAAAAATATTTACAATATTAAATATACAAGAATCTTATTTGGCGCGTGAAAACATTAAATCCGTTAAATATGGTGTATACGCGATATTTACGTGTGTCAACATAATTAATTTAACAAATTATTTATAACGATCAAATTAAACGTTCTAATAATATTTCGAGTATTTTTATTTATAATTAGGAAGTCTCGGTTAGGAATAATAAACAGAAACGAAACACGAGCGTGAGACGGGATCGATACGCGTTTTTAAACTCCTTTTAACCCTAGATTTAACCCTAATTATAAAAGGAGATGTAAACCCTTTCCCCCTCTATTCTATCAGCCGCACACACACATTATGTGTGTGTGCTTCCAGCCGTTCGAAGAAAACCGAGAAAGAGAGAGAGAGAGAGACAGCGGCGGTTCCACGGTGGTCCAGCGGCGGAGGCGCGGCGGCATCACGGCGGCAGAACAAGGTGGCTACACCTTCGGAATCCTCTCAACCAGGTCTACAACATTTTCTTCTTCAGCTTCGCAAGATCTCGACGCTAGAAGGGTCAAAAAGGGGTGACAATGCGACGGCGGCTAGGGTTCCGCTAGGGCTGTGCGGCGGTGCATGTGAGTTCCGACCACTGTTCTCGCTACAAGCAGCCCTCAAAGGTAAGAAACGACTCTGTAATCCTCCGATTTATCCATGCATGACAATATCTTGAGGATTCTAGTTGTTTTACATGCGTTTTTGGAAAATCTTGTGAAGGTGGTCGTCGGATGTGGAGATAGGGAAGTTACCAGTGGCTGAATGATGGTTCACGGTGGCTAGAGAGTGGCTGGTTGCACGATGGTGGTGGTCTCAACCCACTGGTGAGTTTACAGCAACGATGGGTGGCTGTTAGGTTGAGAAATCGGGTAAGAATCAACTCTACTAGCTTCGATCTACACATGCAAGTCATTTTCTTCGTTTGTTATGAACTGATACATGTTTTGGATGGTTCTATGCGGTGGTGATGGTTTTGAGTAGGTGGCTGGTGGCGGTTGAGCAACCACCAGGGGAACCGGCGGAGGCCAAAAGAAGATATGGAGGAAATTAGAGTTTTAGTGTCGAATAAAGCCTCGGTCAACAAAAGTCAGACGCGTATAGGGCTGGTCAAACCCGGACAGACTCAGTCAACAGGAAAAATCCGACTACTCGATTTCATTCGTTACCCAAAAACGAGTTTAGAAACATTTTCGAGTTATGAAACATGCGTACGATTAATTTAATCAGTTTTCGATACGTGAAATGAAGGAGTGGGAAGGTAAAACCGCGCGCCATTATCTTTAAATGTATGGTTAATATATTTAAACAAATAAATTAAAGTGGTTGAGCATTTGGGTTAAATAGGATAAAATATGGTTCATAATAATTAGTTAATAATAAAAATGTTTAACGAAACCATATATCGTGTGTGATTTTGTTAGAGATTCGGAGACGTATACGTAAATAATTATAATTACACATGAGTGATTTATAAAATGATATACTTAAGATACTTAAACAAAATTATGTATATAAATATTTATACATTTGCTAAATATGTCAATACTTGATTAATGAATATGGTTTATAATTCAGTTTATCATTGTATATGTGATATGAATGATTAGAGTTTAATTTGAATGAATTTTATAAATTTTTAACCAACTAAGTGCTTAATCATAACAAGACTTTGAAAGTTAAAATCATTAGTTAAACATAATAAGTTTTACAAAGTGTTAATGTGAACATTTGCAATATATATGTACATTTATATATGATAAATACAAGTTAAATGGTTAATACAAGTCTTGATATCTAAAATGGATACATATTAGAAGTTATATGAAACTTGTTACATTATGTATAAAATGACTTAGAAACTTTAATTAAATAAAATCATATATATTTTGAACTCAATGAAGATATATAATATATATGATTTTATGTAGGTATTAGATCATTAAACAAACTATACATACACGTTTATAGAATAATATACAATAATAGTTTATGTAAGATTACGTGTTTATAGATATGATTTGTTCAATATGTTAACAATTGATTTTATACATCTATAGGTAAACTAGAATAGAATTTAATAACATAAATGTGCATATCTACACTATATATATGTTAGTGTTAAATAATTTGGAATCTAACAAGGGTGTTTGACTTGATAATAATATGATCTTATAAAAAGTAATTATATCATACTAATGTTCTATTTGATCACGAATTTGTTTGAATTCATATTAAGATGATGTAATTTTATAAGTATTACTATTATTTTCATCAACATTAACATTATCACTTTCTACTCTTTTAAGATTATTTAAGATTTTACTATAATTTAGTTAACATTATAAGAGTAATCATACTCGACACATTAAATATTTGTAAATTCAATGTTTACAAATATAAAATTTACTAAAAACATGATTATTCATTCTAACATATGCTATTATACAACTTCATATTTTTATTAATAATTAAAATTTGACAATAGTAGTGTTATTAATTTTACTAGTGAAATTAGTTTTATTATTATTAAGATTATTATTATTATGTTTGATAATTGATTCATCTAAGAATGTTTACTTACATTAAACAAAGAAAATAAATTATGAATACTTTAAACACTTTCTTATTCAATAATTATAATAATTACAATAGTTAGTATACTCAATGACTACAACATGTAAATATCTTAGATACTAATGCTAATTGCAACTATTTTGTAACGTATGAAATACCTATTAATTATCTCTAATACTATTATGTTAAGTGAATACATTATAATAATTATCTTATTGCTTTGTAATACCTTATGCATTACATAAATTTATATTATTAGTAAGACACCGTGACTAGTAATACACTTAAACGATTTTATATCGATTGTCTCTCAAACTCTCAAACATGGTGACCCAAATTTAAAATATGAGACCATTAGTCTCAATAAAAATCAATTATCTTGAAAGACCATAAACACGCTAGTCACATAAGTAGCATACTAGTAGCTACACTAAACATCAAATAATACCAACATTTGCATATGCATTTAGACGTACAAATATAAGGTAAGACTTCATTAGGTATCGTAATATAATGAAACTTTAAACTAGTAAACTCTAAAACGCATTAACCCAAAGAACTCAACCACAGTAAGCAACCATAATGTATGAAACTACAACTTATACATGTATAGATGATTACAAATAGGAACTTGCATTGATGATAACTCTGGGAACATAGCAAATCATGCATAGTGGCACAATGACATATTTGTACAGGAACAAAAGGAACCAATTAAAGCAACCAGGTGAGTTCATGTGATCCCTTTTCTTTTACTGTTTTGGGATACTGAAAGCATGCTCCATAAACTGTTTATAAAATGTTATTTATGTGATAATGAACGTCCGTTTCAATAAAATTGCTTCCCCTAGACATTAAACGTAATTTACAACCATTAACTCATGGTAGAGCCGGTGAGTATATGGGTAGTACTACTTGGGGAATCCCCCACGCACAGTGGCCCGAAAGGGTGGGCCTTATAAAAGTAAGGTTGAAACCCCACTGAGGTTATGGCAACCGTTGTGGCATATATTCTTATGATACATAAATGACCGAGGGCAGGAACGGGTCTCGGAATGGGAAGTAGATTTAGTAGACCATGTTGCGGGCTAGCATTATAAGAGGCAAACGCTCGGCATGGCGCAGGGTTGGTTGTATTGTTTTTGAATTATCACATGCTATTTATTATTGTGTCTGTAAACTAAAACTCATGAACTCACCAACTTTTTAGTTGACGTATTTTAGCATGTCTTTCAGGTAATTAGAAACAGGTTTGACTCGGATACAGGGTTGCTTGAACAAGAACATTACATGGAAACCTGAAGAACTTGACTTAAAGATTAATAAAGTGTGCTGATGCCTGGATGGACCCAATAACTCTAGAAAATCTCCCACTAGTTAAATCATATTTAGATTTGTTGTAAACAAATTAGATCATTAGACTAAACCTTTGGTTGTATTGTAATATATTTATTTTGTCTTCCGCTACTTTGTGTTTTGAATCAATCGTTAGTCAAGCCCCCTGGTTGGGTTGTGACACCTGCGAACCCTTCTCAGCCGAGC
Source organism: Mikania micrantha (assembly GCA_009363875.1). Classification (NCBI taxonomy): domain Eukaryota; kingdom Viridiplantae; phylum Streptophyta; class Magnoliopsida; order Asterales; family Asteraceae; genus Mikania; species Mikania micrantha. The sequence continues at coordinate 120,782,204 of CM018691.1, forward strand.
CTTCGGTTGCCGAACCTTTGATTTCAAACCAGACAGCCGAACCATTTAAGGGGGGGGAGACGAACCTGTTAGCTGCGAAATCCACTCAGCCGAACCCCACCCCGGCAAACCTCCCTGCACCGAGCCTAGCCCAACGAACCTTGTTCCGCGAACCTTTTAACTGCCACGAACCCATAGTCATGCGAACCTCCTAACCTGGAACGAACCTCGTGCTGTTTAACCATATGTAGCCGAATCCTCTTGGACAACCGAATCAAAGGCAGCGATCCTAGGAACTATCAACCTAGTATCTTGCGAACCTAAGGTTCCTAAGGGCTTTGCATGGCTGAACCCGAAGTAAACGAACCAAGGGGCTGCGAACCTTGGGAGGTAGACGAACCCTTCATGTCTAGCAACCTAGCCGAACCCTGATGGGGTTAGAGCCGAACCTAGGGAGAACAGGCAATAGGTTCGCTGGTGTCTAAAGGCCGACATAAAAATTTGGGTTTGAAATAAGGATAGATGTTAAACAAAAGGACTTGAGGCTAAGCACAACCATGCATGCATGGATACATTAGACACCTTTTCCTTAATAACATTAATTGGAAATTTATGAGATTATATGAGTATGAAATTAAACATAATTTCTTTAAACTTAAATTAGGTTTTAATAACTTAAATTGTGGTGGATATCAATGAACATGCATGTCTCAACTATAAATGTATGTTTAGGTATGTATATGATTAGGGTTATCACCTTAGAGTGTACATATCTATGGAAATACACCTACAACATCACAAGTAGTTTATCACCATTAAATAATTTGGACTAGGAAGCCTAAATTATATTTTAAGGATGAACACTTGTAAAAATGTATTCAGTAAATCATCTTAACTTAGATTTAATAAACTAAGTTAGTAAAAACCTTAATGAATTTAAAAGTAAACACTTATAGTCATTCAATTAAGAATAAACACATACGGACACTTAATGACAATGAAATACTTATACTCACGAACATAAATACACGATAAATTACAGGTTGTTGAGTTGTTTCTGATTTCATATACGCGAGTGCGCATTCTACTAAAACACTGATTCTAAGGACTCAGGTGAGTTCTCATACCCTCCCTTTTTAAACTGTTTTGTTTTAAAACTCGGAGGTGAAACATGTATACCAATTTTAAATATTATTTTGATAACACATGGATGATACCTGTTTATCAATATGATATTCATATTATGGAATTATCATTAATTATGGATTATCTCTTATTATTATATATCCGTGTGACATTGTCATTGACTCCGGTCATTAACAATGATTACATGTATTGCCACTTAGATTATCACAACTCCGTGAATCATTGCCTTTGACTTTGGTTAATTGCATTGGTTTCATGTATTGTCACGTGGTTAGCTACCACTCCATGGATCATGTCTTTAACTTATGTTAATTACATAAATTCCATGTATTGTCACAGATACTATTTGAGAATATTGATGTTTGAGATTTGTTGAATGGTTATGTGGTTGATTATCTATTATTATCTATGATTAACTATGATTAAATTGATTATGTGATAATGTGTTGGTTATGTGTTTGGATTTTGTGCTGGGATGTTGTGTTGGATATTCTCACAGGTACTTTTATGGATTTTTCTCAGATAAACCATAAGCTTTTATACTCATTTTATCTAAACTTTTTATAAAACCTTTTCAAACATAAAATTTTATACTCATTTTATAAAATACTTTTAAGTATAAAAACTTATGATTACTCACAAACTACTTCGTAGTTGACACTTGATTTTTACATGTTTCAGGGAATGAAGACAAGTAGGTTGAGGAGGATGATCTCTTCTATTTTGGACATCATCACATAGGATTCTTGGACTTAGCTAATTAACTGAAATTCTGGCGATTAGAGTTTAGTTAGTTTAGCTAAATCTTTTGTGAAATTGATGTATTTAATTCATGATGAACATGATTTTTGTGTAAACATTTATTTGGTGTGATTGATATGTGATGGTATATATTTAGATGCCCACGAGCTTTTGAACAATCTACACATCCCTCGTGGCATCCCAACGTTTCCGCCATCGGTTAGGGTGTTACAAGTGAGATAGCAGCTCCACAGCTCCAGAAACCTCTGGATAGTGATTCTCTAGCAGGTATAGGAAGATGGTGATGGTGAATGAGCTCCAAGAAAGCTCCTTTCAATGTTTCCAAGCTTGAATCTTCAATGAAATGGATGTAAGAGGCTTCCAGGGATTTTAAGGGATGGTTTAGAGGGTTCTTAGTCGAGTTACTTGCTTCTGACTTCGGAGAAATTGAGTAGGAAGTGACATAAGTGATTTGGAGTGGATTTATGAAGATTACTGTGATTTTGTGGCTTCGCGTACTGCCAAGACTGCCCCCATGGGGTCATGGCGTACCGTGAGGGTTAAAATAATCGGGTGCTCCTCCGAGACACGCCGCGTACCGCCAAGGTGGAAGTTGATCGGTCGTTGCGTACCGCGAATGTTTTCGGTCGAACTCAAATTGCCCGCCTAGGCTTCGTGTACCTCCAAGGCTCAAACCAGGGCCCTTGGAGTACCGCGAAGGCTGCCTGAAGAGCCCAATTGGCCCAATTTTATTTGTTTGATACGGTGTTCGCTCGTTTTTCATCATAACTTATCTTTTATTGTTGTTTGAATTTAATTTTCTCGATATTTGATCCATTGTGAAACTCTTAGTGTTTAATTATTCGTTTTGTTCAACGTCCACGAACGTTCATGAGTTACTTGACATGTGTGTGCGTCTTTTGATAATTTACTGAATTATTGTGTTTGCAACTGTGTTTGCACTATCGTGCCACATGTAATTAAGTCAATTAAATAATCATTTAATTAAATTGTTTGCTGACCTGGAATTCGCGAGGTGTCACATCATCCCCCTGTTAGAAAAAATTTCGTCCCCAAATTCAACTTGCGTTGTTACTGTTTATCGGGTCAGCGAACAGGTGAGGGTATTTCTTCTTCATCTGATCTTCACGCTCCCACGTGAATTCCGGTCTGAGTCGTGAATTCCTTCGCACTTTCACAATCGGTTTACAGCTAAGCTTGAGTTTCTTGATTTTCCGGTCCATAATTTCAACCGGTTCCTCAACGAAGTGCAGTTGTTCGATAATCTGGATTTCCTCTAAGGGAATCGTTAGTGTCTTGTTAGATAAGAAGTTTTTGAGGTTTAATACGTGAAATACGTTGTGCACACTGCTTAGCTCGTTTGGTAGGTTTAGTTCGTAGGCTACAGGGCCTATTCGTTTGACGATCTTAAATGGTCCAATGTAACGAGGATTCAACTTTCCTTGTTTCCCGAATCGGATTACTCCTTTCCAGGGCGAGACCCTTAGAAGCACTTTGTCTCCCACCTGGAACTCCAAAGGCTTGCGCCTTTTATCAGCATATCTTTTCTGTCTGTCTCGAGCTGCTGCCATCCGGTTGAGTATCTGCACGATTTTCTCGGTTGTCTCGTGCACTAACTCAGGACCAGTCAGTTGGCTTTCACCAACTTCCACCCAGCAAATGGGCGATCGACACTTGCACCCGTAAAGTACCTCGAAGGGTGCAACTTTAATACTTGTGTGGTAACTGTTGTTGTAAGAAAACTCAACTAATGGTAGATGAGTCTCCCAGCTGCTGCCAACGTCAATAACGCCTGCCCGAAGCATGTACTCCAGTGCCTGAATCATCCGTTCGCTCTGCCCATCAGTCTGCGGGTGATAAGCAGTGCTCATGTCTAATCTCGTGCCCAATGCCTTATGCAAGGACTTCCAGAAATGTGACGTGAATCGGCTATCACGATCAGAGATTATCGATATTGGAACTCTGTGTTGGGTGACCACTTCCTTTAGATAAATCCGGATCAATTTATCTAGCTTGTCAGTTTCTTTAATGGGTAGGGAGTGTGCAGACTTAGTAAGTCGGTCTACAATTACCCAGATAGTATCGCAACCACTTGTTGTTTTGGGCAGCTTCGTGATAAAATCCATGGAAATCTGCTCCCATTTCCATACCGGTATCTCCGGTTGTTGAAGTAGACCTAATGGTTTCTGGTACCCGACTTTAACCATTGAGCAAGTCAGACACTTACTCACGTAAGTCGCAATGTCTGACTTCATGTTCGGCCACCAGTATGTCGCCTTCAAGTCGTGGTACATCTTGTCAGAACCAGGATGTACTGAGTATCTACTCTTGTGAGTATGCTCCGTCAGCATTCACCTCTAATTGTTCATCTATGCCACGCAAGGATTCGTGAGTGAGGTTTTCGGCTTTTAGAGCTTCTTGTTGTGCGTTACGAATCTGGTTTGGCAGTTCAGAATGTATGGTAAGTTGTAGTGAACGCACGTGCTTCGTTGTTTCTTTCCTGCTCAACGCGTCAGCCCCTATGTTAGACTTTCCAGGGTGGTACTTGATAGCGCAATCATAATCGCCTATAACTTCAACCCATCTTCGTTGTCTCATGTTCAGCTCTTTCTGATCGAAGTTGTGTTGTAGGCTCTTATGATCGGTGAAGATTGTGCATTTGGTGCCGTAGAGATAGTGTCGCTAGATCTTCAAAGCGAACACCATGGCTCCCAATTCCAGATCGTGAGTTGTATAGTTCTTTTCATGCACCTTCAGTTGTCGGGACGCGTATGCGATGACCTTCTCGCGTTGCATCAGCACGCAAACGAGTCCTTGTTTTGACGCATAACAGTAAACCACGAAATCGTCACATCCCTCAGGTAGGGATAGTATTGGTGCACTGCACAACTTCTTCTTTAATAAGTTGAAGGCATATTCTTGTTTCTCTCCCCACTCAAACTTCTTGTCTTTGTGCGTAACGGAGGTCACTGATTGAGTGATCTTCGAGAATCCCTCGATAAACCGCTGATAGTACCCTGCCAATCCTAGGAACTGTCGCACCTCTGTCGGAGTCTTGGGTGCTTCCCAGTTTTTGATGGCCTCGATCTTGGCTGGGTCTACGTGTATTCCATTTTCGTTGACTACGTTTCCAAGAAACCGGACCTCGCGAATCCAACACTTAATGTTTGTTCTAATAAACCAGGATACACAAAAATGTTCGTACAAGTAAAGTTTGACTCAACAACATGTATTCTCCCCGAAGTTTGAAAGCATGTGAAATAGCTTGAAAGGGGCCGTAAACTCACCTAAGTGATAAATGCATAAGCTCTTAGTCTTCAGATGAATCGTCACTGGTTACCTATATTGCATTGCTTACGTAAGTTCGTGTTCGTGTTCGTGTTGTGTTCGTGTTCGTGTTCGTGCTCAACAAACCAAGGTTGTTATGTTTGTCCATGTTTGTTCGTGTTTGACCGTGTCGACACGACAACCCATTGGTGAACCGTGTGTTTGTTTTAGTTCGTGTAACGTTCGTTATTGTTCACGTATTGCATGGAAATACGTAAGTCATGGTAATGGACAACTTACTATTTATAGTAAGTTTCCATTTTTAGTAAGTTTGCATAAAAATCTAATTTAATAGTTCTAGCATGCTTGTTTAGCCTAAGTGATCATGTTAACACTTAGCACGCTGTTACATACGATCGAATAAGCACATAAGTCCGTTTTTAGTAATTAAAGTTACTAAAAATAGAAAGTTTCTATATTCGACATGTTTAACATAGAACAGTCACACAACACTTCACATAACATCATATTATAGCCTTTTAAGTCATTTATTATTATCAAAATGAGACCTATGATCCTATGTCACACCCCGAGCCGGCGGGATAGGATCGGTTGTCCCGTCGGGCGGAAGGTTCCCGGGGCGCGATATCGTGAGTGATAATCGGATTGATCAGATTGTTATATGGCGCATGATACATAAATGAGAAATGCTAAACATAATAGAATTACAAAGATAAATTACATCAGTATTGTTTATAATTTAACAATGTAAATCCACTATTAACATCATAAGATTCTATCTTGTATGTACACAAGATATACAAAATGGTATGTGTAATGATGTCTTCAAAAGTATGCAGGTCCAAAATACTAAGTCTTCTAATTGAAGTCCTAGTCCAGAAGTAATGACTTCCTAATTGACGTGTTCGTCATCTGAGAAGTCATGCAATAAGATCAAGTCAACACATGGTTGGTGAGTTCATATAGTTTTGTAAATTTGAAAATGTTTTGAACCCTTCTTTCGGTAAAGACCCTAACCTCATTAACACCACATGTATCATCCAGATCAGTATGCTTATATATAGGGCATACCCCTGGGTCAAGGCTACAACCCCGCCCAGACGACGTCCCACCACATACTAATCCGCATAGGACATTGTTGTTAATGATAATTAAGCGTTTTTACCTACCATACACCTTTAAACACCCATGATTCCTCTGTTCTCTGTTCCTGTAATTGCAATCATTTGAAATCTCTCTTGATTTCATATGTTCATCATACAAATATGATTAAAGCAGCATTTGTGGAATTTGTTATAAATGCTTAATTTAAATAAATAAATAAACATTCAATAAAATCTAAGTCCTATCGATTGGGGCCTTTGGTCAACTCGAGTAGACTAGTCTGTCAATCAAGGTACTTAGTAGTAAAGGAGATCTGTAAACCTCATCAAACATGTGACCTATAATCAATCAGTCTAGCTAGGACATCTTTTGATATATAGGCTTTCATAGTTCTTTAGACCGTCCATAGTTCTTTAGTTCTTTAGTTCTTTGGCACATGTTATCTTTGAGCATTTCCCAGATGTTCCTCAAAATAGTTCTTTGTAATAGTTCTTTGAAATAGATCGTTAGTTCTTTGACAACACACCCTTGAAATAGTTCTTTGAAAATAGATCGTTAGTTCTTTGACAACACACCCTTGAAATAGTTCTTTGAAAATAGATCGTTGATTCTTTGAGAATAGACCGTTAGTTCTTTGAGAATAGACCGTTAGTTCTTTGAAAATAGATCTTTGAAAATAGTTCTTTGTTTGAGGTCTTTAGTTCTTTGAAAATAGTTCTTTGAAACATAACAGTTACCTAAACAGGAGTCTAAGATAACAATTATACATGTAAACATATAAAAGCATTCAAGTAAACAATTTACATAAAACAGTTTACGCATGCTTCTCAGCCCCGCGTTTTAAAACAAAATGTTAGAAAAGGGGCAATGAACTCACATTGTAGCTGTTGAGTTGACTTAGCTTAACCAAAAGAATGCACGCGCTCTGTGTTGTAATTGGGTTTGTTTTCACGTTCCTGTATTGATTTCACGTTGTTAAGACTTGTAAGTATAAATTTGTATGATTTTGTGTGTGTAGATATATGTGTTAGCCCTAAAGTTGGCTAACACGCGTAAGACTTGGTCATGATCCCTGTTCGGTCCCATATGTTTGATTCAAGTCAATGACCTTATAAGTTATCATCTTGTCATTAGTTATAAGCCATTTGTTTTGATGGAAGACTTAGTGCTTAGTTTCCAACTCATCTTTGTTGATCTTGTACGTTTTGAACATTTATTGCATAATTATGAATTAATTAAGCAAACATTCTTTTGACATATCTTATTTGATCTTATGAAATGTAGTGAACCCATGTGGGCCTAATCATGGCATATGGACCGAACAATGTGACCAAGTTACTTGTTGGGCCTTTATGTGACAAGTTGGGCCTTGGGCCCAAATCCATGGGCCTTGGAATAGTTCTTGAACAATTGTGGGTTATGAGGCTTATTGGAATGTGTGGGACAATGATTTGGACTAATGGAATACAAAGGTCCGACCAAATGTTACAAGGACTAGAATTCAAGTGTCTTTATGGGCCTCTATTGGGCCACAAGAGAAATTGTTGGGCCAAAGGTCGGCCCAGTCAAGATTTGTTGGGCCTATAATTAGAATGGGCTGTAGGATTCAAAAGTGGGCCAGAAATAGGCTGTTGGCCAAGTTATTAGCAAAGTGGCTCCAAAATGAGGACAAGGGCCTCAAAAGAGGCCTTGGATCAGTTTCTGTGGGCCTCGGGCTGATTTTGTTGGACCCAATGAGTTTTGTCTCAGGCCTTCACTAAAATAGTTCATAAGCCAAGCCGGGCCTTGCTTACATGGGCTGAAACAACTGTGGGCCTAAAAATTGGGCTGTTGGCAAGAATTGTGGCCTTGGGCCAAAAACAGTGGGCCTTGAGCTGATTTGGCTGGGCCCCTTGGGTTCCATCAAGGCCTGAAGTAAAATAGGTCTTGGGCCAACCTGGGCCTGGTTCCTTTGGGCTGAAATCGATCGTGGGCCTATTTGTCCTTGGGTTACCTAATGGATATGGGCCAAAACAAGGTTTTTGGTTAATTATTTGGGGCCTACTAGGCTACTGGGCTGGAACAGATTTTCTGGGCCAAAATACACGTGGGCCTCGACAGTAGGCTGTTGGGCCCATCCTGGGCCAACCAAAATGAAATTTGGGCCTACTGTTGAAAATTGTTGGGCCAAGGTACCAAGCTGTTGGGCTTTATAATCTGCCAACATAGTGTCTAGTTGGGCCCAGAACGAAAGTGAGCTGCAAAAATTTCATAGGCCATTATTGGGCCGGTTGGGTTCCTTTGGGTTAAAGTACTAGCAGAATCCCAACTGAATGGGCCTGGCCCATCTGTTGTGGCCCAAGTGAATATGATGGCTTGTTAAATTAGGTCAAACAACAAGTAGTCTGGTATCCTATCTTTGGCCAGAAGTTGTCAACCCACGAATAGGCCTTTGGTCGAATAACCTGGGTAATGGCCGAATAAGTGTGGGGGTGGTCGAATAAGGGTGTTGGCCGGCGAATGGCTTAGGCCCGACTAGGTTGGCCGCATGAGCTTTGGCGAATAAAGATTGGCGACTGAGTGAGTTGCCTGGCCGAATGAGATGGTGGGAGTATGAGGGTCGAATGAACCATGGCTCTAACCCAGCGAATGTGAGATGATCGAATGAGGAGGTGGTTTTGCCGAAAGAACAAGTGCCGAAGATGGTGGCCCTTCGGCCATCTGAGTGTGTCATTCGGCCCTAACAAGGCTTCACATGGCACCATCTCCATCTTGTGTTTCTGGTGTGTGGTTGGAGTTGGGATAGGCTGGGGGTGGTTCTGGTGGTCACATGGTTCGAACCTGTAGAGTCTAGAACCGGTTTTGGGTAGAGGTCGAACTAGGTGGGTGAAAACCCTAGAAATCGCTACTTTCACAGCTTAATACCTCAGTTATCAGTGGATTTTAGCCTAGATCCGTTGTACTTTCATGTAGAGGACGACGAGAGCTTCGCGTGGGCGCAAGAATCACTGAAATTGGTTAAGAAACGAGAAAGATATGGTGCTTTGAAGGTCTCCCATGGAGATGGGTGTTCTTGGCCGGAAAGAGAGAGAGGAGAGAGGTTGGGGATGACTAAAATGAGAAAACACTCTCATTTTAGGGTTTTATACCCCGTGTGGTGTCCGGGTCCGTTTCGGTTGCTCGGTTCGTAATTCGGTCGCGTATCCGGAAAATTACGCGTATTTTAAATGTTATAAATAAAAGAGTTTAATTTAATTATTTTGATGAGTTTCAAAATTGTAAAATGTTATTTGTTTTATTTTATTAAATTACTTTCGTTCGTGTCGTGTTTTCGTTTCGTCAGATCGCGTCACCTTCGCGCGTAATTCGTTTGAATCGTCACCCGAACGAATACGACGATGGTTTTGCTTTCTGAATTTTGTTTTCTACTTTTCAGTCATTATTTCAGAACTCTGAACTTACAGATATGTTTGTGTGAATCGTCACCCACACAAACACACTGTCAGTTCGTTATTCTGAAATAAAACTGTGAGTGTGTTTAGATTGTGTTTCCTCACTGTCGGACTCAACTAAACCTCCTGTTTTCACATTGTTCTTGTACTGACTTGCCGGTCATCTGATTCCTGTCATTTGTGGACATCAGATCGCAACCGATATGTTTTCCGAATATTGTTTGAGTACCGTTGCTTCTCGTGATTTGTTGTGTTAACTGTAATTAAGTTTTCACTTAATAAACGTAACAAATGTTCCAAATGTACGTTGTACTTAATGTATTTAAGTTTATACGAAAATACATACAACGATTTCTTGTATTTAGGATTCTGTTAATACAAATACTGTTCACAATCATATAAGTACACATAGTTACTGTAGAAAGTACACGTACCGTACGGACTTGCCGGACGATCTGGTACTTGCTGTTACAGTCTCCCCTTGTTAAAGAAATTTCGTCCCGAAATTTAAGAGTTGTTATCGGGTACAGCTTCCTCTTCAAACAGTTGGGGATACTTTAACTTCATGTGATCTTCACGTTCCCAAGTAAACTCGGGTCCGCATCTTGAGTTCCAACGAACCTTTACAATAGGGATACGGCTTCGCCTCAGTTGTTTGACCTTGCGATCCATAATCTCTAAAGGTTCTTCAATAAAGTGCAACTGTTCATCAACTTGAATCTCTTCAAGTGGAATGACGAGTGATTCGTCAGCAAGGCATTTCTTTAAGTTCGAGACGTGAAACACGTCATGCACACCACTGAGTTCAACCGGTAATCTCAGTCGATAAGCCACAGGACCAATACGTTCGATGATTTCGAACGGTCCTACGTATCGTGGTGCTAGTTTACCTTTTGTTCCAAATCGAACTACGCCCTTCCATGGGGAAACCTTCAACATGACACGATCTCCCACTTGGAATTCCAACGGCTTACGCCGTTTGTCAGCATAGCTTTTCTGTCTGCTTCTTGTAGCTTGCAATCTTCTTTGAATCTGAGCAATCTTGTCAGCGGTTTCCTGAATCAGTTCTGGTACAGTTATACGGTTATCTCCCACTTCAGTCCAACAGATCGGTGATCTACATTTCCGGCCATAGAGAGCCTCGAATGGGGCACAACCGATGCTGCTGTGATAATTGTTGTTATAGGAGAACTCGATCAGTGGCAAATGAGAATCCCAATTACCACCGAAATCTAGAACACAAGTTCTTAACATGTCCTCTAGGGTCTGAATCGTACGTTCGCTTTGACCGTCCGTTTGTGGATGGTAAGCTGTACTCAGATTTAACTGTGTCCCTAGAGATTTCTGTAGTGATTGCCAGAACCTTGAAGTAAATCTGCTGTCTCTATCAGAAATAATTGACAATGGCACGCCATGGCGTACCACTATCTCATTGATGTACAATCTTGCCAGTTTATCCATCGTGAAAGTTCCACGCATCGGCAAGAAGTGAGCAGATTTCGTTAAACTATCGATGATCACCCAAATTGTATCGTGACCACTGGAAGTGCGGGGTAGCTTGGTAATGAAATCCATAGCTATTTGTTCCCACTTCCAGAGCGGAATCTCAGGCTGTTCCAGTAAACCAGACGGTCTCTGGTGTTCCGCCTTTACTCTTGCACACGCAAGACATCTGCCGACGTATTAGGTTATGTCTTTCTTCATTCCCGGACACCAATAAAATCTCTGTAAGTCTCAATTTATTTTATCGGCGCCCGAATGTACTGATTATCTGGTTCGTGTGCTTTCTCAAGAGTAAGTCTTCTGGTTTGACCTATCACCGAAATCCACCATTTTGGTGGTAGACATTTCATCCAGTTTATGTCAAATTGTCTTTCTGTTCTATCACCTGACACACTCCTTAAAGCTTTCATAAGTGACTCTGACAACTCTGAATCTTGATCGTTTGGTTAAGATTCTCACGTCACATGGTAAATTCTTAGGTTATTTGATATAACCGTATACATACTTCACCATCTGTTTAATCTGTTCTCAACTTTGAAAGTGGACTTATATATCGGGAAGGTCTACTTAAGATATGGTATTACTATTGGAATAAAGGTAATGGTCTATCCCTTCTAAGTAATACTATACTCAATGTGAGGTGATGTATATTTATCTTACTTTTACCCGGAAGTCATGTGCCTTTCGGAACTCATTGTAACTGTTGTTCCAACTGTTACTTATTCTCATCCTAATTTCCAAATGAAAGAAATCAGGATAGAGTTGTTATTCCCTTAACAGCTCCAGAATATACCTGAGATGTCTTTCGCGTTCTGTCTTTCTATTAAAATAATTCAGTATGTCATCCCTAACGATAATGATAAACTAATCCAGATACGGTTTGCATACTCGGTTCATGAAGCCCATGAAAATCATATGTGCATTCTTCTATCCGAAAGGCATTATTGTAACTTGAAATGCCCATATTTCATTCGGAATGTTGTCTCTTGTCATATCTTCATCTTGCACTCACAACTGATTTCTCCTGATCCACTTATCTTGTTTAAATAAGAACTCAGCATTGTTCTAACATTCATCCCTTCCTAACATCATTGAACCAGAGTTCTCAATTTAAAGTAAATCAAAATTTTAAGAGGTCTAGGTGGAAGGTGGAAGCTCACACACTAACTTTGACATTTTGAACTCCTATGAGTTTTAGTGTTCTATTTAACCGAGGTTCTCTTCTTAAATACTGTATTTAAAATGTAATTATGGATTTCTCTATCTTTATTTAATCTTTTAATGCTACTTAACCTAAAGGTTCCTTAAGTTATTATTACGACTATCTTTTGACACTAACTTTGTTTACGGCTATCATAAATTTATTGTTTCTAAAATTACAACAGACCATACAGTTCCAAATAAATAAACTAATAAATAACTTAATGCACTAAGATGCAATTTGCATACCTATGGAGTCATCGGACTCCGAGTGTTCCCCAGGAGCTGGTAAAGCGAGTAGTTCCTCAGTGACTGCTGGGTCTGCTGGATGCATTTTCCTAGGGCAGTCCCTTGCAAAATGTCCATGCATTCCGCACGTGTAGCAGTTGTTGTTGTGTTGAGAGGAAGTAGAGGTGCTCGCTTTTTGTTTCTGTTTCCTGGTTGAATTTAACCGACACTTTTGAATCCAGTGTCCGTATCTTCCACAAAGCGTACATGATACACATGAAAGTTCAGCTCGATGATGGTGGTGACAAACTGAACAGAGGGGAGCTTTTCCCTTGGAATGTGCAGGACTTGTGGAAGATATCCTCACGGGGCAGTCTCGTGAAATGTGTTCGGATAATCCGCACACATAGCAATCCTTTCTGTATCGAGGAAGAGGATATGTAGTGTTTCCAGGATTCTGGTTATGAGTCGGGGGATTATTACAATCACGACTCCAGTGTCCCTTTTCCCCACAGTTCAGACAATGTTTGCACAGTTTACCCTTAGCATGGTGGAGACCGCACATGGCACATAAAGGAAATTTGCCAGCATAACGCTTATGACCCTCTGACTCCGGAGCAACGGCCATCTGACGAAGAGGAACGGCCTCGGTGTAGATTACAAGGTCTCTTGATTTTCCAGGATGACACCTTTTTCGCTTCTTGCTTGACTCTCCTGTTTCCGATTTCTTCTGCTCTGTAGAAAGTAGTGGGAAGATTTTAGCAAACTCCTCACTATTCCTGATCCGGGCGATGATTCTAGGGAGAACCGCCACCAACTGTTCAGTGATCAAAGTTGCAAGTGCCTCGACTGCTGGGTCCGTCTCCTGCGAAGGTAGAGGCGGTGATGGTTGTCTTCTTGGTGACATTCTAATCATAACCAATAGGAAATTGGTTAGTGCAATGATCGAATGCAGAAGACACAATGCACATAAATTCCTAATTCCTATGTTCTCTACATGCAGGGTCCCTAGGTTATAGTCTAGGCCAAACCGTTTAAATAAATGACCTATATCTCTCTATAACCATGGCTCTGATACCAATCTGTCACACCCCGAGCCGGCGGGATAGGATCGGTTGTCCCGTCGGGCGGAAGGTTCCCGGGGCGCGATATCGTGAGTGATAATCGGATTGATCAGATTGTTATATGGCGCATGATACATAAATGAGAAATGCTAAACATAATAGAATTACAAAGTTAAATTACATCAGTATTGTTTATAATTTAACAATGTAAATCCACTATTAACATCATAAGATTCTATCTTGTATGTACACAAGATATACAAAATGGTATGTGTAATGATGTCTTCAAAAGTATGCAGGTCCAAAATACTAAGTCTTCTAATTGAAGTCCTAGTCCAGAAGTAATGACTTCCTAATTGACCTGTTCGTCACCTGAGAAGTCATGCAAAAAGATCAAGTCAACACATGGTTGGTGAGTTCATATAGTTTTGTAAATTTGAAAATGTTTTGAACCCTTCTTTCGGTAAAGACCCTAACCTCATTAACACCACATGTATCATCCAGATCGGTATGCTTATATATAGGGCATACCCCTGGGTCAAGGCTACAACCCCGCCCAGACGACGTCCCACCACATACTAATCTGCATAGGACATTGTTGTTAATGATAATTAAGCGTTTTTACCTACCATACACCTTTAAACACCCATGATTCCTCTGTTCTCTGTTCCTGTAATTGCAATCATTTGAAATCTCTCTTGATTTCATATGTTCATCATACAAATATGATTAAAGCAGCATTTGTGGAATTTGTTATAAATGCTTAATTTAAATAAATAAATAAACATTCAATAAAATCTAAGTCCTATCGATTGGGGCCTTTGGTCAACTCGAGTAGACTAGTCTGTCAATCAAGGTACTTAGTAGTAAAGGAGATCTGTAAACCTCATCAAACATGTGACCTATAATCAATCAGTCTAGCTAGGACATCTTTTGATATATAGGCTTTCATAGTTCTTTAGACCGTCCATAGTTCTTTAGTTCTTTAGTTCTTTGGCACATGTTATCTTTGAGCATTTCCCAGATGTTCCTCAAAATAGTTCTTTGTAATAGTTCTTTGAAATTGATCGTTAGTTCTTTGACAACACACCCTTGAAATAGTTCTTTGAAAATAGATCGTTAGTTCTTTGACAACACACCCTTGAAATAGTTCTTTGAAAATAGATCGTTGATTCTTTGAGAATAGACCGTTAGTTCTTTGAGAATAGACCGTTAGTTCTTTGAAAATAGATCTTTGAAAATAGTTCTTTGTTTGAGGTCTTTAGTTCTTTGAAAATAGTTCTTTGAAACATAACAGTTACCTAAACAGGAGTCTAAGATAACAATTATACATGTAAACATATAAAAGCATTCAAGTAAACAATTTACATAAAACAGTTTACGCATGCTTCTCAGCCCCGCGTTTTAAAACAAAATGTTAGAAAAGGGGCAATGAACTCACATTGTAGCTGTTGAGTTGACTTAGCTTAACCAAAAGAATGCACGCGCTCTGTGTTGTAATTGGGTTTGTTTTCACGTTCCTGTATTGATTTCACGTTGTTAAGACTTGTAAGTATAAATTTGTATGATTTTGTGTGTGTAGATATATGTGTTAGCCCTAAAGTTGGCTAACACGCGTAAGACTTGGTCATGATCCCTGTTCGGCCCATATGTTTGATTCAAGTCAATGACCTTATAAGTTATCATCTTGTCATTAGTTATAAGCCATTTGTTTTGATGGAAGACTTAGTGCTTAGTTTCCAACTCATCTTTGTTGATCTTGTACGTTTTGAACATTTATTGCATAATTATGAATTAATTAAGCAAACATTCTTTTGACATATCTTATTTGATCTTATGAAATGTAGTGAACCCATGTGGGCCTAATCATGGCATATGGACCGAACAATGTGACCAAGTTACTTGTTGGGCCTTTATGTGACAAGTTGGGCCTTGGGCCCAAATCCATGGGCCTTGGAATAGTTCTTGAACAATTGTGGGTTATGAGGCTTATTGGAATGTGTGGGACAATGATTTGGACTAATGGAATACAAAGGTCCGACCAAATGTTACAAGGACTAGAATTCAAGTGTCTTTATGGGCCTCTATTGGGCCACAAGAGAAATTGTTGGGCCAAAGGTCGGCCCAGTCAAGATTTGTTGGGCCTATAATTAGAATGGGCTGTAGGATTCAAAAGTGGGCCAGAAATAGGCTGTTGGCCAAGTTATTAGCAAAGTGGCTCCAAAATGAGGACAAGGGCCTCAAAAGAGGCCTTGGATCAGTTTCTGTGGGCCTCGGGCTGATTTTGTTGGACCCAATGAGTTTTGTCTCAGGCCTTCACTAAAATAGTTCATAAGCCAAGCCGGGCCTTGCTTACATGGGCTGAAACAACTGTGGGCCTAACAATTGGGCTGTTGGCCAGAATTGTGGCCTTGGGCCAAAAACAGTGGGCCTTGAGCTGATTTGGCTGGGCCCCTTGGGTTCCATCAAGGCCTGAAGTAAAATAGGTCTTGGGCCAACCTGGGCCTGGTTCCTTTGGGCTGAAATCGATCGTGGGCCTATTTGTCCTTGGGTTACCTAATGGATATGGGCCAAAACAAGGTTTTTGGTTAATTATTTGGGGCCTACTAGGCTACTGGGCTGGAACAAATTTTCTGGGCCAAAATACACGTGGGCCTCGACAGTAGGCTGTTGGGCCCATCCTGGGCCAACCAAAATGAAATTTGGGCCTACTGTTGAAAATTGTTGGGCCAAGGTACCAAGCTGTTGGGCTTTATAATCTGCCAACATAGTGTCTAGTTGGGCCCAGAACGAAAGTGAGCTGCAAAAATTTCATAGGCCATTATTGGGCCGGTTGGGTTCCTTTGGGTTAAAGTACTAGCAGAATCCCAACTGAATGGGCCTGGCCCATCTGTTGTGGCCCAAGTGAATATGATGGCTTGTTAAATTAGGTCAAACAACAAGTAGTCTGGTATCCTATCTTTGGCCGGAAGTTGTCAACCCACGAATAGGCCTTTGGTCGAATAACCTGGGTAATGGCCGAATAAGTGTGGGGGTGGTCGAATAAGGGTGTTGGCCGGCGAATGGCTTAGGCCCGACTAGGTTGGCCGCATGAGCTTTGGCGAATAAAGATTGGCGACTGAGTGAGTTGCCTGGCCGAATGAGATGGTGGGAGTATGAGGGTCGAATGAACCATGGCTCTAACCCAGCGAATGTGAGATGATCGAATGAGGAGGTGGTTTTGCCGAAAGAACAAGTGCCGAAGATGGTGGCCCTTCGGCCATCTGAGTGTGTCATTCGGCCCTAACAAGGCTTCACATGGCACCATCTCCATCTTGTGTTTCTGGTGTGTGGTTGGAGTTGGGATAGGCTGGGGGTGGTTCTGGTGGTCACATGGTTCGAACCTGTAGAGTCTAGAACCGGTTTTGGGTAGAGGTCGAACTAGGTGGGTGAAAACCCTAGAAATCGCTACTTTCACAGCTTAATACCTCAGTTATCAGTGGATTTTAGCCTAGATCCGTTGTACTTTCATGTAGAGGACGACGAGAGCTTCGCGTGGGCGCAAGAATCACTGAAATTGGTTAAGAAACGAGAAAGATATGGTGCTTTGAAGGTCTCCCATGGAGATGGGTGTTCTTGGCCGGAAAAGAGAGAGAGGAGAGAGGTTGGGGATGACTAAAATGAGAAAACACTCTCATTTTAGGGTTTTATACCCCGTGTGGTGTCCGGGTCCGTTTCGGTTGCTCGGTTCGTAATTCGGTCGCGTATCCGGAAAATTACGCGTATTTTAAATGTTATAAATAAAAGAGTTTAATTTAATTATTTTGATGAGTTTCAAAATTGTAAAATGTTATTTATTTTATTTTATTAAATTACTTTCGTTCGTGTCGTGTTTTCGTTTCGTCAGATCGCGTCACCTTCGCGCGTAATTCGTTTGAATCGTCACCCGAACGAATACGACGATGGTTTTGCTTTCTGAATTTTGTTTTCTACTTTTCAGTCATTATTTCAGAACTCTGAACTTACAGATATGTTTGTGTGAATCGTCACCCACACAAACACACTGTCAGTTCGTTATTCTGAAATAAAACTGTGAGTGTGTTTAGATTGTGTTTCCTCACTGTCGGACTCAACTAAACCTCCTGTTTTCACATTGTTCTTGTACTGACTTGCCGGTCATCTGATTCCTGTCATTTGTGGACATCAGATCGCAACCGATATGTTTTCCGAATATTGTTTGAGTACCGTTGCTTCTCGTGATTTTTTGTGTTAACTGTAATTAAGTTTTCACTTAATAAACGTAACAAATGTTCCAAATGTACGTTGTACTTAATGTATTTAAGTTTATACGAAAATACATACAACGATTTCTTGTATTTAGGATTCTGTTAATACAAATACTGTTCACAATCATATAAGTACACATAGTTACTGTAGAAAGTACACGTACCGTACGAACTTGCCGGACGATCTGGTACTTGCTGTTACATCCTATCTCATGAAATCCTCAAATAAAGTTTCTATAAATGGAAACATACGACCAAAATTACCCATTCAGTACATTTAGCGCATAAATCATGTTAGTAACATCATTACTAATTACAATACATCACTTGAACATGTTCACTTTACCAACATCACTATCTAACACGTTTTTGCATAAATAAAGTTACTATATATAGTAACTATCCCGCATACTCATCAAATAAACAAATCTAATAAATCTTTTATGCAAATATCATCATTCTTAACTCCAAATCATCATTCAAACATGTTCACATCACTAGCATCATCATCTAGGAAGATTTAAGCAACAAAAGTTACTATTAATAGTAACTATGCCCAAATCATCACAAAATGACCAGAAATCAATGCTAAATCTATTGAAATCAATCCCATCATCCCAAATAACATTTATTTATAACCAAAATCATTTAAATCCTCATGGATTGCGCATGCATGATCATAAATTTTTCTATTATTCGAAATTACCATTAATACACATAACATATCCTCAAGAATCATCAAATTACTCAAATGGATTATTCCCATACTCCAAATCAGTCACCAAAGCATCAAAATCAGATCATGAAGTCCCCAAGTTTCGTGCATGCACCTTAGATGGTTTTGCATGTGTGATTTGGTGGTTGCATGTGTGTGTATAGATGTTCTTGTGTAAGATTATAGCAGCTCCACGGCTCCAGAAACCTCTGGATAGTGATTCTATAGCATGTACAAGAAGATGGTGATGGTGAATGAGCTCCAAGAAAGCTCCCTTCAATGTTTCCAAGCTTGAATCTTCAATGAAATGGATGTGAGAGGGTTCTAGGGATTGTGGGAGATGGTTTAGAGAGTGTTTAGTCGAG
The DNA here is from genome assembly GCA_009363875.1 of Mikania micrantha. Taxonomy (NCBI): domain Eukaryota; kingdom Viridiplantae; phylum Streptophyta; class Magnoliopsida; order Asterales; family Asteraceae; genus Mikania; species Mikania micrantha. The sequence goes on from CM018691.1 coordinate 120,801,254, forward strand.
TTACTTGCTTCTGACTTCGGAGAAATTGAGTAGGAAGTGAGAGAAGTGATTTTGAGTGGATTTATAAAGATTTCTGCGATTTTGTGGCTTCGCGTACCGCCAAGACTGCCCCATGAGGTCTTGGCGTACCGCGAGGATTAAAATAATCAGGTGCTCCTCCGACACACGCCACGTACCGCCAAGGTAGAAGTTGATTGTGCAGAAACACAACCGAATGGCAGCAGCTCGGGACAGACATAAAAGCTATGCCCAAAAAAAGGCGCAAGCCTTTGGAATTCCAGGTGGGAGACAGAGTGTTACTCAAGGTCTCGCCCTGGAAGGGATTTATCCGATTTGGGAAACGAGGGAAGTTAAATCCTCGTTACATCGGACCCTTCAATATCACCAAACGAATAGGCCACGTGGCCTATGAACTGAACTTGCCAAACGAGCTAAGCAGTGTGCACAACGTGTTTCACCTATCGAATTAGTTTATTTAAAAGTTTATTAAACTAACATTTGCTTACATGGCACTAGAATTAGTTTAATTTAGTGTGACACGTGGCACGATAGTACAAACACAGACGCAAACCCGATAATTCGGTGAATTATTGCAACACGCACACATATGTCATGAAGCCACGAACATTGGTGAACAATAAGCAAAACGTGTAAGTAAACACTAATAACATCACAATTGATCAAACATTGAACTATATGGCCCATACAACGATGTACGATGGTCTATAAACGAGAAAACGACGAAACGAGCCAAACCATCGAAATTGGATGAATTAGGCTCAATCGGGATCCTTCGCGGTACGCCAAGGACCCCGGAGAGGGCCTCTGTGGTACGCGAAGGACGGGCGGGGGATTTGTATCCCAAAATTCGCAGCGGTACACCAAGACCCTATGGGGACAGTCTTGGCGGTACGCGACGCAGCCCAGACAGCAAAATCTTGTTAAATCCAAGGCAAAATCATTGCTATGCTACACATACTCATTATCTTCAGCTCTAGACGCAACCACACGACCTTATATTCCCTAGAACACTCTGGAACACCCTCTGGAAGCCATTGAAGCACCCCATCTTGAAGGTTGAAGCTTGGAACTCAAAGAAGACTTGAAGAAGGAGGCTTATGAAGGTTGAACACCAACATCACCTTCTTGTTTCTACAAAACCATTGCTGTCTAGGAGCTTTAGAAGCTGGTTGATTCACCATCTCATCGCTTTGAAGCATTTGAAGGTAGTTCCTATGGCTAATATGCACACTACACACCTAAAATCACACATGCAAGGCATGAAACCCACATGCACACACCTAATCTCTACATGCAGGAAATTGGGATGTTATATGATCTGGGTTTTATGTTAATATGACTAATTTGATGATTTAGAATGATCCATGTGAGTTGTGATGATGATCTACAACAATATGTTTGGATGTTATTGGTTATTTGTTGATATCACTAAGAAATAATGCTTTCTACCAACATGCATGCATGATCTAACAAGTTTTAGATGATTTTGAATGTTCATGAATGATAAATTGATTTGTGTGAAGTGTTACAATAGCTTAGATGATGATTTATGGTCATTATGAGCATAGTTACTAAAAATAGTAACTTTGTTTGTGCAAATCTTACTAGAAGGTGTAATATGAACATGCATGTACTTTGGAATGATGATATATGTTTAAAATGATGGATTCTGGTATATTGATGTATTAGATTTGGTGAAGTAAGTGTTTTGCTAGATGTTTCTATAAATAGAAACTTTTATGGTGAATAATATACATATAGAATGATTTTAGGCTATAATGAGGTTGTTTAATAACATTGATGATGTTATGAACAAGTTGTAGGTGATTTGATCTTATTAAAATTTGATTTTTACAAACTTACTAATTTTAGAAACTTTATTCAGGGATTTCATAAAATAGAAACGTAAGTTTTGATTTACTTATGACAAATGGCTTAAAATGATGTAATATGATGAATTTGTGAAAAGTAATGTGATTCTTGTTATTAAACAAGTAAAATATAGAAACTTTCTATTTTAGGAAACTTTAATGAATGAAACCAGTTTATGTGATTTCTTGATCATATGAGACAACGTGCTAAGTGTTAACATGATCACTTAGAAATAATAAGCATGCTAGAATCGTTAAAATGTAACTTGTTTTGAATTTTCCAAAGATGGAAACTTACTATAAATAGTAAGTTGTCCATAAATGTGACTTATGTGTTTTACGCACTATGTGCACGATAACGAATGTTACACAAATTATAACCAACGCACAGTTCACCAACGGGCCGTTGACTTTGACACGGTCAAACACAGACAAACACAGACCGACATGGATAAACATAACAACCGAGGGTTGTTGAGCACGAACACGAAAACAAAACACAATCATAAACACGAACTTATGTAAGCCGTATGATATAGGTAACCGGTGACGAGTCACCTGTAGAAAAACCGAAGCTTACGCATTCTTCGAAGATCACTAAGGTGAATTTACGGCCCCTTTTTAAACTCTTTTACAAACTTTCAAAATAGGGAGAGAATACATGTTGTTGAGTCAAACATATTTACTTGTACAAACATATTGTGAATGCTAGTTTATTGACAAACATTAAGTGTTGTATCGTAACAAAGTCCTCGCACAGTATTTCCGTTAATGTTCAAACAACGAGGTGAGTTTAGATAGTACTTTTGGGTGTGACGAACCTCACGCGGCGCCAATACTGACTGGAGGTCGGGACTCGTGTAATCTCGACCCATCGCGCCATTGCTTTTACAATAGACATGGCGGAGAGAAGAGCTAACAAGTCCAGTTCGGTAGAAACGCAACTGACACTTGGAGCCTAGGGCTCAGAACTAACATATGATAAACAACATGACACGTGACAAACATTCTTTTATTTCTTATGTATCTATATCAAAACCTGTGAACTCACCAACCTATGTGTTGACACTTTTTCTTAATATGTATTCTCAGGTAATTAGCTGACTGGCATGGAATAGAGATGCACTTAAGGACACGAGCACAGGATTTGCATGCATTTATACCGTGTCGTTTTGATCAAACAATTTTAATTACATTATGTTATGTCAAACAATGTGGTGTCTAACAATTTTACTTTTCCGCTGCATTACAATCTATTTTATTCCGCTGTTTAAACAACTATTATTCCGCTGCATGTATCGTTAAATTTTTTGGTTTTGTTAAACATGAGTTAATTCAAACGCATATAGAGTTGTTCTATATGACTGAGAGCCATGATTTTGGCCACGTCACACCCATGCGGTCTGACACCGCGCGTGGGAATTTGGGGGTGTGACATCATCTCCCCCATAGCACTCATCTCAAACTTCTTCTTCATTACGGCTTCAAAATCCTTATAAAGCATTGAGCTCATGGAACCGAAGATGATATCATCCACATAGATCTGGACAAGAATCAAGTCATCCTTTTCTCTGCGAACGAACAGTGTCTTCATAATGGCTGCACGGGTATATCCATTGGCTAGAAGATGATCCGTGAGAGTAGCATACCATGCTCGTGTTGCTTGATGAAGACCGTATAGGGCTTTGTCTAGCTTGTAGACATGGTCGGGATACTGCGAATCCTCGAAACCGGGAGGTTGGCATACATATATCTCTTCTTTGACCTTTCCATACAAGAAAGTTGTCTTCACATCCATCTGATAAGCCGTGAAGTTCATGTAGGAAGCGTAGGCCAAGAAGATGCGAATTTCCTCAAGTTTTGCAATTGGTGCAAAGACTTCCTCATAGTCGATTCCCTCATGTTGGTAGAAGCCCTGGACTACCAATCTTGCATTATTTCTGATGATAACACCAGAGTCATCCCTTTGTTTCTTAAGACCCATTTGGTTCCAATTGGTAGTTTCCCCTTGGATAATGGAACCAAATTCCACACTTGGAGCTTCTAAAACTGCATCAACTCTTCTTGCATCGCTTGAACCCAGCTTGACTCCTTAAGAGCCATCTTGATGTTCTTGGGTTCTACCTGCGAAATAAAGCAAGAATACAAACAAGAATTAGTTGGACCTGATTGACTGTGTGAGATGGTTCGTTCAGGTAAGGCGATCTAAACCAGAATAGATCTGATCTTGGTAAGAACTCCTTTTGAAAGTCATCCAAGCTCATAAATATAGCTAACTTGTCATTTCCACCTGAAAAATGTTTAAAATCAAGTGTCAACTACGAATAGTTGGTGAATTTCATAGGTTTGATCATATAGCAAAATAGTTTAATAATAGACAAGTTAACACATGTGAATACGAAGCACAAATGCACAAAGATTGTCAACGAACAAACAATTGATCAGATAGTTAAGTTTGACCAATAGGTTACAATCACCGCGAGCTTTCCCCTACTGGGAAAGCCCATCCTGGGTGGGTGGTCAATCCAATGGATCCATTATTGCTACCAATAGATAAGTTGTGATCAATGCAATGCTCAATAGATAAGTTCTATAGATAAGTTCAAAAGATAAGTTCAATAGATAAGTTCAATAGATAAGTTCAAACAACTAAGGTCATTTAAGCTAAGTTCAAATGGTTTAGATAAGCTAAGTTCCAAGATAACATGTTTCACCCCAAAAGTTCAAAACAAGTAAAAAGAGGGGCTATGAAGACTCATCTTTGGATGAGGTTGATAAATTTGCAATAGATATTCAAATAGTAGCGCGGGTCGTATCCAACAAGTTCAATATCAACCTATATAGTTCATTATATTTAAGCTCACGTAACTATGATTTCTAACGAATTCCTAAAGTTTAGATAGGTCATATAGTTCGGTTTTGTTTGATGGTATAGTTTAATATATAACAATTGCTTTGTTTAAAGTGATATTAAATCTCAATGGGTTTTAGTGTAAACATTTACATTTAATTTGTAATAAACTTTCTAAAGTTTGAAATTCTTTAAAATGTAAACCTTATAATATTTAAGATTAAAGAAATTAAATGTTATAAATCTAAAATAGTTTTAAAGATTTTTAAATTATAATAACAATGCATTAGTATGATTTAATAGTTTGTAGCTAAGTTTAATAATATTATATTTCAAATAAATCAATACTTATTTAGTTATTATATTCATATAAGTTTTACAAGTTGAAAAAAAGGTTTATATATATATATATTAAAACATTTATAACAATATGACAATTATTTGTGTATTAACAAAATATGGTTATAGTTTATCATAAGTTACTAATATATATATATACATATATATATAGTACAAAAAGGTTTATATAAAATAGATAAAAAAAAGTAAATTAAAAATTAACAAATTTGAAATTTAATATAACCACCTTGTAATAGTTTAAAAATAACTTAACTAATAATATATATACATTTTATTTTTATTTATATTATTAAAATGATATTTATATTTTTTTTATTAAACATGGTAGTATTTTAATAGATAAAATTTTCTATGAAAACAGATTTTAAAAATAAGATTTCAATAAAAAGTTACAAATGAAAATGTATAAAAAAATGGTCAAACCCGGCTCAAGCCGGATTCGAACTCTCGACCATTAGAATGTTGCAATGCATGTTTTACCGGTTGATCTAGGCACTCAGCCGCGAAAGATTCGCGGTTTAATTAACCTTAACATAGTTCAGTATGCTTTCCCCAAATCAGATTCAATAAATCGAACCCTAACTCCATTTTCATCTCAATTTCGATCAAATGGGTTCCCGATTGAAATCCGGGCTATTGTTCTAGGCTCAAAACCGACTTGATTGATGTAAGAAATTCTAACCTTATCGTGCGCTTAGATGAAGTTCAACTGAAGAACAGGATCGACGAAACTGAAGCTATGCAGGAGCTTGAATCGCGATTATTTCAGATTGTGGGTTGGTTTGGTGTATACAGAAAGCTTCGCTGGTTCTTAGGGTGATTATGGTTAGATTAATTCGATATTTATACACGATTTGTGTCCATTTTGAATCTCGGTCGTTGGTGACATTTTTGGAAACGATTTACGCGTAATTGAGATGTAATTTGATCATAAATGGGATTAGAATCACATCACGCGTTCAAATACTTCCCAAAATTGAATTTGATCGAGTTGTAATTAGCTGTAATTGCGTAGATGATGTTCGGGTTGCATTCGGGTCGAAATGGGACCATGGGTGGATCCGGTTGCTTGTTGGGTGAAGGAGATATGCACTTTGAGCTTCTGACAACTTCAGTCCCTCCAAGTTTCTCCTTTTATTATAGTTTTGAATTTGTCACTTTTCACTTTAAAACTTTTATTAAACCTTGTTATTATAAATTTTTTATAATTTTATTTAAACTCCATATAAATTGGTTATATATATATATATATATATATATATATATATAAACTAAAACAAAATTATTTGTATTATTTATTTGAAATTTATTTATAACTAGTAATTTACCCGCCGCGTGTTGCGGCGACGTCGAAACGTCCAATAATTCGAATTTTAATGAATGAGTTAAGTCATATTAAAAAAATGTTAATAAAAAGTGAAAATAATTGCAATGTAGCTAAAATATCATATCGTTGTAATAATTAGAATTACGAAATCCGAAAATGTATTTAAAAAAGTAAAAATACATCCAATGTAACTCGACCAGAAACATAGACGAAATCGATTTTGACTAATATATATGACGAAACATATAAAAGTAAAAATATATCAAAGTTAATATGACCGAAAACATAGATATACTCGATTTTGAATAATATTTATATTGAAAAGTAGTTTATGAAAAAACATTACAACACTAACTTAAATTGTACCAAAAGATTATACTTTAAGAGGAAAAAAAGACAAAAGGATAAAAAAAGGTAAAAATATATAGTATGTAACTCGGCCTAAAACATAGACGAAATCTGTTTTGACTAATATTTATTAAGAAACGTATAAACGTAAAACTACATTAAAGTGGTTAATTAGAAACTTGAGAAAGTTAAAGTATTTGAGGAGCTGAAAGTGATAACCCCGAAATCATAGGATGAAGATTTAAAGTTTAAAGATCAGTTGCGATGAAAAAAAAAGATGATGAAAAAACGATTGGGAGAAAGAAGAGAAAAATAAGAAAAATGGAAGAGTATGAAAAAGAAATCATGTGAGGGACTCGAACCCACACCCAAAGCAGCAAAGCGGAAGGCCCTTACCAACTCAACTAAAGCAACATCCATTTGCAGTCTTTGAAGTTAGTTTTATTTGACCAAAAAGAAAGAAAAGCAAGAGACCCACGGAAGAGGCCACCGACATTGGTTTTTATTAGTTACTAGGGGTTTACCCGCGCGTTGCCGCGGTAACCGCATATTAATACAAAAAACGGTATCTAATCAATTAAAATTATGTCAAAAAATATATTAAGTTATATTAATCTATCAATATAAATATTGATATCCAATTATGATAGCGGTAACAACATCACAAATATTAATTGTCCTTTTATATGGGTATTTAATCACGATAGTAGGCATAATGTGAAATAATCAAAACAACAAACAAATGTGTTCGCATTCATAAAATCGTTATTTTTTAATTGGCATCAATATTTATTTTAAGAATTGTTAATGTTATTTTTTAATTATTATGGTTATTTAATAGTATTGTTAGAATTAGTTATTTAATTTATGCATGCGTCAAAAATTTCCTTCTCTCATTGCACTGGAACCATGATAGATTACTTGTTGGCTCTAAAATTAGAATATATACACAACTGCTACAGTTTCCATCCACTTAAAAAACTATTGTAAGAAATCGCCTCTAAAAACATAAAAATAAACATAACCGTGTCAAAAACTCTATAATAGAAAACCATGAGACGGGAAATTCTGTCACCATTTCTAATATAAGAACGCATGTACGATCTTGTGTATCAAAAACACATATATAAAAACACGTTACAACAGCTGTCACTCCGACTCAAAATCCGAAAGTGTAGCCATTATAAACATGTCTGTCACACCATAATAAAAAAATTCCGTGCTTAGTTGTAAAATATATCATTAATAAACACGAACATAAGATGACTAAACAAAATGGTAACAAATTAATTATTATTTAACTATTACTGTTATTAATTAATTTTGAGTCTATTATATTGTTATGGTAACAACATCACAAATATTAAAACGTAAACAAAAAATTTGTTGCAACGGCTGTGAATCCATCATAAAACATTAATATGTGTGTAAACGTTTTCACTGTTAGTTAATTAATTTATTATTATTATTATTATTTAATTGTTATCTAATAATTAATTTAGTATTATATAAAAATAATGATCAATATTATTAATTGTTAATTATAATTACGGCTTGTAGCCGCATTTTTTACTCATCCTACCGTAATGACAGAATCACGAATATCAAAACATAAACAAAAAACTAATTGCAATGGTTGTCAATCCATCCTAAAACAATAAATCAAAACACATGCAAAAGTTTTGACTATTAGTTAATTAATTATTATTATTTAATTATTATAAAGCAATTAGTATATTAGTATTTTTTTTTGAACGACCTGGTACGACCACACCCAAGACTGAATTTCAACAGTCCTTCGGATTTGACGCTCTGAGGCGTACGCCCGAGCCCACCCCAAGAGGAATCTGACAACTGGTCGAATGGGTAAACCCTCTGACCCGCCTCAGCAAATATGCTTCGATCCGGATTCGAAGCCAAGACCTCTCATATAGAGTTACAGGAGGTACCATTAGATTAGAAGCATTTTGTTAGTATATTAGTATTAAATAATAAATTATTTAATTATTATTAATATTATATAATAATTATTTTTTATTAAATACTGTTATTAAAGTTGGAGCCGCCGTTTTCTTTGACCTTCTATATTATATAATTATATTAATATTTAATTAATATTAATAATTATAATATTTAATATAAAAATATAAAGAAGAAAAAGGAAAAAAAAAGAAAAAAAATGGCACGTCGGCTGGTCACCGACGTTGCCTTTTATATATATAGGTAATTAAACTATTTAAAATTTATAAACGTTTTATTTATTGAAATAAAATGTTTTTTGATTTTTATTAAACTTTATAATTAAAGTTTATTTGTTTAAGTTATCTATTAAGAAATAAATTCTAAATTTTATAAAACATATTATTATAAATTTATAAATAACTTTAAGAATATGTTTTATGTCTCAATATATATATATATATATATATATATATCTATGTATGTATGTATTTATTTAACTAGTGAAATTTTAAACAATTACATACATATACATACATAGATATTTATATTAAAGATGTTTAAATTTGTTTTCTCATTAGATAAAATTTTCAAATGACGTCATGCAATATTAAATAACTATGTATAAATTACACGAATGTTACAGTCTCCCATACTTTTAGGAATTTCGTCCCGAAATTAAGGAGAATTGTAGCGATATAGATGTGGATACTTTGTTTTTGTTTGATCTTTTCGTACCGAGTGAATTTTAAATTTTTAAGTTTATCATGTGAAAGTCGGTGAATATTGCTTTGTTCAAGTGAAAGTTCAAGGTATTGAATTTTTCGTTCAATTTGACCCTTCGTCATGTTATGATCGAATCAAGTGACAAACGGCCCGTGAAGAGGTTCTAAAAATAATGAGCCGTGAAACGAGCATCATGATCGAATATGATGCTGAAGGCACACCAATAATAAGCTTGTAGATTCTTATAATTGTACTTGAGTGATTTATTCATGAATGTGTGTTAAAGATTATTACGATTTCAGAGGATAAAGCAAACCATCAAACTTGGTTGCTATTAAGAGTTCAACGCCAGCAGACTTTTCATCATCCAAATTGACTTGGGTCAAGAAATTCGTTGAACTACGAATACGTTGTTTTAGGTTCAATTGCTATAAGTTTAGATACATTTCTTACGGTTGAGTGCATCCTCTACAACATTCGATTCTCGTAATCGAACTTGTTAAGCAACTTGCCGTAACGTTGTTGTTTCAAGTGGATTTAAGGCATAATTTCTTTAATTCTTTTAAGGTACAGTTGAAAATTTCAAGTTAAAGATCGTTTTCTGTGGGATAGGTTTTGGTTCTTAGTATGAAGTTTCTTTGTTTGTGATCACTAGAAAGTGCGACAAATAATACGGTCACGTATTATAATGTTATTAGTTTTATCGTTTAGATGTATGCAAATTGATGTATTGTTTATATGAGATCAAATCATTTGAGATGTTAATCTCATATGTGGATGTTCGATGTGGGACTTGGAATTCGAAAGTTTTCATTTAATTGTTTTAGGTTAACGATTGCTTAATTGGCTTGATATAAGACCTACTAAGACCTTTGATTTAGTATATGAAAATATACACCAAGTCTTAGTATGCAAGAATCTAACTAAGATTGATGGCACTAAATCTACAATCCTATCATTGATCAAGCTTTCGGTTCTACTCCCAAAATGCTTATATATAGGGTATACCACAGCCAACCCACCACACCACCAATACCTTGAAAGCACACCAATCGCCTATCAATACCACACAACATAAAATAATTCACTTTGTTTGATGTTTGCATGTAGTTCACCATATAGGTATAGTTCACATAGCTTTGACTAAAATTAGCTTCCTTGATGTTAACACTCAAATCTAAGAATCATATAATTGGTCAAGCTTTCGATTCTACTCCCAATGTATTGGTGGTGCTTATATATAGGGTATACCGCAGCCAACCCACCACATCACCAATACTTTGAAAGCATTCCGATCACCTACCAACACAACACAACATAAAAATGTCTCACCTTTGATGTTTACATGTAGTTTTCCATGTAGGTATAGTTATTAGTTTTCAACCAAAATTGGACTTTAAGTAAATCATTCATCAATTGTGTCCTTTGTATCGCATTCGTAGGATCTACATGTACTGCAAATTCACGTTCCGTGTGCACCCGTAACGGAAATTTGCCTTGCATGTTTACCCTACTTGCTGACTATAGCACACAACTGGGTGGATACCAAATCCATTAATGAGATGTGATTCCTAAAGTTCACAATACAACCACGTATAATATAGTTACTATCGATAGGTTTACTGTGAACCATTACAAAATTAAATGTTCTATCTAATTAGGTTTGTACCTACCAAGTAAAAGCTCAAAGTTAAAAGTTGCTAAATTTCTATTGATACTTAAAGCCAAGTAACAATCATAGATCAGAAATATGCTCCTTGTATTATTCTATTACTTGTGGGGTTAACTGTTGATCACTTTTAAATATTAAAAGTGTTAGTTAACCACTTGTTATTTGTTCTCAACTTGTAACGCATAGAGCCTAAAAGGAATCCATTGTAATCCTCACGTAATCAGATTTCAATGCATCCGATTTACCTCTACCATGTTGTGTATTCTCATTGTTGTTAACAAAGTTAAATAAGAACTTGTCTTATTACTTTATGTTAACTGATGTGTGAATGATGTTGTTATCATGAAGTTACATTATCATGATTATCATTCTAATTGTTCCATATGATCACCATGTTGTCATTAAGCCGTGGTAAGAACTGGCCTTACTACCCTTAATCGACTCAGGTGGTGGATGATAATTGTTCCATATAGTCACCATGTTGTCATTAAGCCGTGGTAAGAACTCGTCTTACTACCCTTAATCGACTCAGGTGGTGGATGCCATTTGTTCCATGTAGTCACCATGTTGCCATTAAGCCGTGGTAAGAACTGGTCTTCCTACCCTTAATCGACTCAGGTGGTGGATGATACTTGTTCCATGTTAACTTGTAAAATGTATTGAGTTGTAAAACTAAGTATTATAAGAATTTATCTTATGACACTTATTTAACTCTTGTGTGAATGTTATTATGAAGATGTGTTATCCTCATATCATTCAATGTATTATGTTCTTGTCATCATGTTCACCTGTGATTATCTCAATATTTGTTCTTGTAAGAATAACTAAGTGTTATAAGATTTAATCTTACAACTATGTTATTCTATTGTGTTGATGTATTATGAAATTATATTATCATATTCATCTGAGTTATCCCTGTCATATCATGATCATACAAGCTTGCATACAATGATAATTGATAATAAGGCAAGCAATATTATCTAATCATAGTATAAGCAATATGTTAAACATTAAAACTTTTAAATAAATAAAAGTAAGCATGTTTCTCAGCCCCGAGAGTTTAAAATCAGTTAAGATTAAAGAAAAGGGGCATATGAACTCACCTTGTTGTGGAAGTGGTTGACTTAGCTCAAATAAGAATGCACGCGCTCTTGATTGGACTTGAGTTTGTTTTCACGATCCTGTATTGATTTCATGTTGTTGAGACTTATAAGTATTAATTGTACTTGCTTTGTGTGTGTGTATGTGTTAGCCCTAAAGTTGGCTAACACTTGTGAGTCTCAGTCTTGGTCTTCATTCGGCCCAGCTCGCTTGTTAATCAACTCAATAGTACTTAACCTCCTTGTTTTAACTTAGTACACTTTGTTTATTGATGTATGTCTTACTTGAATTATTAACATGACTAAAGTGTTCTAAGTGTAGGAACTTTAAATTATTGTCTAACATATTTGACATACTATGTGTTAAGCTTTATGATCCAACCCAACTCTTGTCACCTTTGTAATAAAAAGAGAAAACACCATTTCTTATACATTATTACCCATAAAGTTGGATTTAATCAAGTTCCTATTCTTTTTGTCATGTGGGCCGATTGTTGTTGAGTCGAAGCAAGTTATGGGCCGAACGTCTCTATGTGGTTCGAATCAAGTGTCCGTGGGCCCAAGCAAGGAGTTGAGCCGGTTATAATTGGGTTTGGGCCGAATGATTCCAACTCGATTGTATATGCATATGGGCCGGATATGTACTAATGGGCCGAATGGTTTAACCGAACCAAGTAGAATGTGTGGGCTAACTATGTGTTGGGCCAACCAAATGGAGTGGGGTTCAGTCGGTGGCAATTGATCAAAATGAGTATAAAGATATCTTGGCATAAATCCCAGCGAACCTTTGGTTTACTTGGGTAAGCGTTCGGTTCTCAACCACCTAGCGAACCTGTTAACCACCATCATAGGTTCGGCTAGTTTTAGGTAGGGGAGGGTTCGTTCGACTAGGTTTACTACACATAGGTTCGGTGAGGGTTATAGGGTGGCAGCAAAAGGGTTCGGTCATGAGCATGAAGGTTCGATGCATGGTTAGGTTCGGCTAGCATCAAGTTGACCATGCAGGTTCGTGATGACATCAATGGTTCGGTCAAGGAAATGGTTCGGCCAAGATGATGCAGTCGAAGGTTCGTTGCATTGGGAAGGGTTCGTGACTATTGTGAGGTTCGGCCATGAGATCAGCAGCTACTAGGTTCGTCGAGGGGCTACTGATCATGCTGCTTTGGTGTGGACTTGGCGAACCCTAGAATCCACGAGTATGACAGGTTCGGCTCCCCCATGACCTGCACCTCCAATCACCATCATTCTCATCGGTACCACCTGTTTTACACCATAATGTTATCCAGTAATTGATTCCCGAAGGTGGAGAGGTCGTGGAGATGGTTCTAGGACTCGTTACACGTGTGTGGGTCGAACAAACTAGGAAAACCCTACTTTTCGTGGCTTTCTCTTGATCATACCTCGATTTGTGCCGGACAAAAACTCAGATCTGTTGTACTTCTAGGTAGAGGAGGTTGAGAGCTACGTATGGACACCAAGAACGCCCGATTTCGTCAAGAAATGAGCAAGATATCGCGATTTGAAGAGTGGTTCTCCTAGTGAGAGAATAGGTTCGGGAATGGAGGTTTAGTGAGAGAAGAGAGAGCTGATAGAAATGCGGAAAAACACCCTCATTTGGTGCTTATATACCCCGGGGGTATTCGCGTTCGTTTCGGTTACTCGGTTCATGTCTTCGTTATGTTTCCGGAACGTAACTCGTAATTTAAGTGTTTTAATTAAATGAATTGTTATTTTAATAATTTTGATGAGTTTCAAAATCGTAAAACATAATTTATTTTATTTTATTAATTTATTTTCGTTCGTATCGTCTTTCGTTTTCGTTTCGTTTCGTCAGAACGCGTCGCCTTCGCGCGTATTCGTTCGAATCGTCACCCGAACGAACACGACGATGGTTTTGCTTTCCGACTTTTGTTTTCTACTTGTCAGTCATCATTTCAGAACGTTAAACTCACAGATATGTTTGTGTGAATCGTCACCCACGCAAACACATTGTCAGTTCGTTATTCTGAAACAACACTGCAACATTGTTTTAAACTGTATTTCCTCACTGTCTGACTCAACTAAACATCCTGTTATCACATTGTTTTCACACTGATTTGTCGGCCATCTGATTCCTGTCATATATGGATATCAGATCGCAACCGATTTGTTCTTGTTATTCACTTGAACACTATTGTTTCTCTTGGTTAGTTGTGTTAACTGTACTTAGGTTTTCACCTAAATACTAACAACTATTGTTTATAATGAGTGTTGTACTTACGGCATTTAAGTTTACACATAAATACGTACAACTGTTTCTTGTATTTTGAATTCTGTTAATACAAGTATTGTTCACAAACATGTATTTACACATAGTAAATAGTGAAACTACACATACCGTACGGACTTGCCGGACAATCTGGTACTGGATGTCACAGTCTCCCCTTGTTAAAGAAATTTCGTCCCGAAATTTAAGCATCAAAGTCGGGCTCTAATTCTCGAACAGGTGGGGATACTTTGTCTTCATGTTGTCCTCGCGCTCCCAGGTAAATTCTGGTCCACGCTTGGAGTTCCATTGAACCTTTACATTAGGGATACGGCTTCGTTTCAGTCTCTTGACTTCACGTTCCGGAATCTCTACAGGTTCTTCAATGAAATGTAGTTGCTCATCAACTTGTATCTCTTCCAACGGTATGATCAATGTTTCGTCTGCTAAGCACCTCTTGAGGTTTGATATGTGAAACACATCGTTTACTCCGCTGAGCTCATCAGGGAGTTTGAGTCTGTATGCCACATGACCTATGCGTTGAGTAATCTCAAACGGTCCGACATACCTCGGTGATAACTTTCCCTTAGCCCCAAAACGAACTACGCCTTTCCATGGGGACACTTTCAACATAACCCGGTCACCCACATCGAATTCCAAAGGCTTTCGCCGTTTGTCTGCGTAACTCTTTTGGCGGCTACGTGTTGCTTGTAATCTCTGTTGTATCCGGACAATCTTATTAGTAGTCTCTTGAATAAGTTCAGGCCCAGTGATTCTGTTGTCTCCCACTTCGGTCCAACAAATTGGAGACCGGCATTTTCTACCATACAGTGCTTCGAACGGAGCACATCCAATGCTGCTGTGGTAGCTATTGTTGTAGGAGAACTCAATGAGTGGTAAGTGTGTATCCCAACTTCCACCGAAGTCTAGGATGCATGTTATAAACATATCCTCTAGGTTTTGAATGGTTCGCTCGCTTTGTCCATCCGTTTGTGGATGATAAGGGGTGCTCAAGTTTACACTTGTCCCTAAAGATTGTTGCAACGATTGCCAAAACCGTGATGTAAATCGACTGTCCCGGTCTAAAATAATAGATAATGGCACCCCGTGCCTCACTACTATTTCGTCAATGTAGAGTCTTGCTAGTTTCTCCATCTTGTACGTTTCTCTGATCGAAAAGAAGTGTGCGGACTTGGTCAATCTATCAATGATGACCCAAATCGAATCGTGTCCGCTGGAAGTGCGTGGTAGCTTGGTAATAAAATCCATAGCTATTTGTTCCCACTTCCATTATGGTATCTCAGGTTGTTCCAGCAAACCCGAAGGTTTCTGGTGTTCGGCTTTGACTTTGGCACATGTGATGCATTTGCCAACATAGGTGGCAACGTCTTTCTTCATTCCCGGCCACCAATAAAACGACCTAAGATCTTGGTACATCTTATCGGCACCAGGATGAACAGAATAACGTGTCTTGTGTGCCTCGTCAAGTATGAGTGTTCGAAGCTCATCTACTGCCGGGATCCAGACACGATCCAAATAATTATTAACTCAATCTTGCTTTGTCTTGAATTGTTTCTCGGCTCCACAATCTAGCTCGCGTTTCAAATTGTCTCTAGCCACTGCTTCCTGTTGTGCTTGTATGATTTCTTCTCTCAAACTTGTTTGCACGGTCATTCCCATTGCTCGAACGTGCAAGGGTTTGACTCTTTCCTTCCGACTCAAAGCATCTGCAACAACATTTGCTTTGCCCGGATGGTATTTGATCACACAATCATAATCGTTCAGGAGCTCAACCCAACGTCTCTGTCTCATGTTAAGCTCCTTCTGATCAAATATGTGCTGTAAACTCTTGTGATCTGTGAAGATAGTGCATTTTGTACCATACAGGTAATGCCTCCATATCTTTAAAGCAAAGACAATAGCTCCCAGTTCTAAATCATGTGTTGTGTAATTCTTCTCGTGTATCTTCAACTGTCTTGAGGCATAAGTAATGACTTTGTCTCGTTGCATCAAAACACATCCGAGTCCCTGATGGGAAGCATCACAGTATACTACAAAGTCATCACTGCCTTCTGGGAGAGTTAAGATAGGAGCATTGCACAATCTTTGTTTCAATGTATGGAATGCCTCTTCCTGTTTCTGAGTCCACACAAAAGGTTCACTCTTATGTGCGAGTTTGGTGAGAGGCAAGTCTATTTTAGAGAAATTCGAAATGAATCTCCTGTAATAACCTGCCAATCCCAAAAATGACCGGATCTCTATCGGTGTTATAGGCACATCCCAGTTCTTGATTCCTTTAATCTTGGCAGGATCCACATGAATACCATTACTGTTAATCACGTGACCCAAGAACTGAACTTCTCTTAACCAGAATTCACACTTGGAGAATTTGGCATAGAGTCGTTCTTCTTTCAGAAGTTCCAAGACTGTTTTGAGGTGTTGTTCGTGTTCCTTCTCGTTCTTTGAATAAATCAGTATATCATCAATAAAGACGATAACGAACTGATCTAAGTACGGCTTGCACACCCTGTTCATTAAATCCATGAACACTGCCGGTGCGTTCGTCAGTCCAAATGGCATCACCATGAACTCGTAGTGACCGTATCGGCTGCGAAATGCCGTCTTTGGTATGTCTTCCTCTTGAATCCGGAGCTGGTGATAACCTGATCTCAGGTCTATCTTTGAAAAGTACTGAGCTCCCTGTAATTGATCAAACAAGTCATCAATCCTCGGTAACGGGTACCGATTCTTGATGGTGAGTTTGTTGAGCTCTCTGTAATCAATGCACATCCTGAACGATCCATCATTCTTCTTAACAAAAAGAACCGGAGCTCCCCACGAGGAAAAGCTCGGTCGGATGAATCCTTTGTCAAGTAGCTCTTGTAATTGATTGGACAACTCCTGCATTTCTGATGGTGCGAGTCTATAAGGAGACTTAGCTACAGGAGTTGCTCCCGGAATCAAATCGATTTGAAACTGCACCGATCTCTCAGGTGGCAGTCCCGGTAAATCATCCGGAAACACGTCCGCATAGTCTTTCACAATTGGCACGTCTTGAATCTTGATTGCTTTCTTGTCTTTTTCTACCACATGTGCTAGGAATGCGATGCATTGTTTTCTGAGATACTTGCTAGCCTTCATGCATGATATTATCTTGACACTGCGTTTTGCTTGGTCTCAATGAATCTCCAAAATCCCATTGTTCTCCACTGGAATGCGTAGTAACTTCTCGGAACAGATGAACTCAACTCGGTTAAGAGATAGTCAATCCATTCTGATGATGATATCGAAACTGCCCAACTCCATCGGTATTAAGTCGATGGAAAATGTGTGATCGCCAAGTGTTAGTGGGCAATTCCTAAGTATTGTGTCTACTGTGATCTGTTTGCCGTTTGCTATCTCAATAGTGTAAGGGGAGTCTAACAATTCCTTAACATAATTAAGATGGCATGCAAAGTCGGATGAGATAAAACTCAGATCTGCACTAGTGTCAAATAATATGGATGCATAGTAGTCAGATAAGAGAAACGTACCCGTGATCACGTTCGGGTCCTGTCAAGAAGCAGCTGCTCCAATCTGAAAGGCTCGTCCTCTTGCTGCCGGAGCCCTTGGTTGAGCTCTCTTGTGAAAATCCCTCGAGAAGTGACCAGGTTCGCCACAAGTGTAGCATGACCTGTTATCATCGGCAGCAGTTGTGGCTGCATTGTTGTTTCTGTTCTGAGCCCTCGGACTCCTGCACTGGGCTACCAAATGACCAAACTTCCCACAGTTAGTGCAGTGTCTGCACTGGATGCTTGGTAAATGATGATACTGGCATGTGTTGCACAAAGGTGCAGTGCCAGTGTAGGGCCTTCTGATCTGCGGTGGTGGTGGTTGGTTGAGCATTGGGGCTTGAGTGGTTGCAGTAAAGTTCTTAACCACTTTCTGTTTCTTATTTGGCCTTTTATCCGGCTTCTTTGAAGTTCCAGCCTTGTTTGAGTCAGTTTCCTTCTTGAATACTCCGGAGGCAACCATCATGTCTGTCAAAGATGCTGACAGAGTAACAGCTAGCTCCATAGTAGTAGGATGGGCAGAAATCACGTGCCCTTGAATGTAGGACGACAGTCCACCGACATACCGTTCAATTCTCTTCTCAAGTGTTGGCACCACATCCGGTGCCAAGGTAGCCAACTCGTGAAATCGGGTGGTGTAGGCCAGATGCCCAGCACCAATCATGACTAGGTTGAGCAGTTCAGTCTCAACCTTCTTCAGTTCATTCCGGGGGCAAAACTCCGCTCGTAGCATAGCCTTGAAGTCGTCCCAAGGCATAGACTGGGCCTCATCCCTGCCCCGAATATGAACTTGAGCGTTCCACCAAGTTAACGCTCTTTTGTGGAATGAGCCAGCAGCATATCTTACCATGTGCTGATCAGGACAGCCACTAATGTCTAGGGTGGTTTCCATTTTCTCAATCCATTGGATTAATCCAACGTCACCCTCACTGCCACTGAAACTGGGTGGCTTGCATCCTACAAAGTTCTTGTAGGAATAGTCCTGATGTTGTCGGGTATTGCCACTGCCCTCTCCAGATGAGTTGGCAATGTTGTTGTTGTTGTTGGTGTTGATCCTATTCATCATCTCCGGGATCACATCCCTCAGTTGACTAGTCAGAAGAGTGTCCAGTGCCACGGTAGCAGGATCCAACTGATGAACAGGTGGTGGCGGAGGAGGAGGTGGAGGCGGTGCTGTAGGAGAGTCAGCAGGTGAAGGTGTAGATGAATGAGGAGCAGAATCATGTGGTGGTGGCAGTATAGCTGGTGGTGGTCTTCTCGGTGGCATTCTGATCATAACCGAAAGAAAATCGGTTAGTGCAGTGATCAGATGCAGAAGACACATGCAAATAGAATCCTATGTCATATAATCTCTATATGAGGGTCCCTAGGTTATAGTCTAGGCCAAACCGTTTAAGTAATATGACCTATATTTCTCTATAACCATGGCTCTGATACCAATCTGTCACACCCCGAGCCGGCGGGAACGGATCGGCTTTCCCGTCGGGCGGAAGGTTCCTGGGGCACGATATCGTTGTGATAATCGAAATGATCAGATTGTTTACATAGCACATGATAAATAAATGAGAAATGCTAACATGACATGAAATAGAATTACAAAGTTAAATTACATTGTTTCCTCATAATTTAACTAAGTAAATCTAATCAAAAGAATCAATGAGTTCATATCTTGTATCTGTACAAGATATACAGAAGATGATTCATAGTTTTGTCACCCAAAAGTATGCAACACAAAAGTAGCTAGGCCTTCTTAAAGTCCACTAGCTAACTCCCTGTAATCCTGGTGACTAAACATGTTCGTCACCTGAGAAAACATGCATTTAAACAAAGTCAATGCTAGGTTGGTGAGTTCATAAATATAGTAATTGAAAACCTTGATTTGTTCACATGCACAATCAGAATGTAATTTTTGTTACTTGTATGTTGTTTGTTTCACCCGTTCACCCAATGGCTTCTCAATAGTTATATTCACAAGTAATATATCATCCTAGTAGTTATGCTTATATATAGGGCATATGTAAGGGAACCAAGCCCTAGCCAACATCCTACCACATAACTACTAGAACTCCACACTACTTGCAATACAACTATCGATATCCATCTCCATATCACATGTTCATCTCATTGGTTGATCACCTGTTATATCATGTATAGAATAATATAATAATAGGGTTTAGTTATCAAACCGAAGTATAGATAACCCTTATATGTATTAAGGATAATAGATTTACTTAATCTGCTCCTTGTATTATTCTATTACTTGTGGGGTTAACTGTTGATCACTTTTAAATATTAAAAGTGTTAGTTAACAACTTGTTATTTGTTCTCAACTTGTAACACATAGAGCCTAAAAGGAATCCATTGTAATCCTCACGTAATCAGATTTCAATGCATCCGATTTACCTCTACCATGTTGTGTATTCTCATTGTTGTTAACAAAGTTAAATAAGAACTTGTTTTATTACTTTATGTTAACTGATGTGTGAATGATGTTGTTATCATGAAGTTACATTATCATGATTATCATTCTAATTGTTCCATATGATCACCATGTTGCCATTAAGCAGTGGTAAGAACTGGCCTTACTACCCTTAATCGACTCAGGTGGTGGATGATAATTGTTCCATATAGTCACCATGTTGTCATTAAGCCGTGGTAAGAACTCGTCTTAATACCCTTAATCGACTCAGGTGGTGGATGCCAGTTGTTCCATGTAGTCACCATGTTGCCATTAAGCCGTGGTAAGAACTGGTCTTACTACCCTTAATCGACTCAGGTGGTGGACGATACTTGTTCCATGTTAACTTGTAAAATGTATCGAGTTGTAAAACTAAGTATTATAAGAATTTATCTTATGACCTTATTTAACTATTGTGTGAATGTTATTATGAAGATGTATTATCTTCATATCATTCAATGTATTATGTTCTTGTCATCAGGTTCACCTGTGATTATCTCAATATTTGTTCTTGTAAGAATAACTAAGTGTTATAAGATTTAATCTTACAACTATGTTATTCTATTGTGTTGATGTATTATGAAATTATATTATCATATTCATCTGAGTTATCCCTGTCATATCATGATCATACAAGCTTGCATACAATGATAATTGATAATAAGGCAAGCAATATTATCTAATCATAGTATAAGCAATATGTTAAACATTAAAACTTTTAAATAAATAAAAGTAAGCATGTTTCTCAGCCCCGAGAGTTTAAAATCAGTTAAGATTAAAGAAAAGGGACATATGAACTCACCTTGTTGTGGAAGTGGTTGACTTAGCTCAAATAAGAATGCACGCGCTCTTGATTGGACTTGAGTTTGTTTTCACGATCCTGTATTGATTTCATGTTGTTGTGACTTATAAGTATTAATTGTACTCGCTTTGTGTGCGTGTATGTGTTAGCCCTAAAGTTGGCTAACACTTGTGAGTCTCAGTATTGGTCTTCATTCGGCCCAGCTCGCTTGTTAATCAACTCAATAGTACTTAACCTCCTTGTTTTAACTTAGTACACTTTGTTTATTGATGTATGTCTTACTTGAATTATTAACATGACTAAAGTGTTCTAAGTGTAGGAACTTTAAATTATTGTCTAACATATTTGACATACTATGTGTTAAGCTTTATGATCCAACCCAACTCTTGTCACCTTTGTAATAAAAAGAGAAAACACCATTTCTTATACATTATTACCCATAAAGTTGGATTTAATCAAGTTCCTATACTTTTTGTCATGTGGGCCGATTGTTGTTGAGTCGAAGCAAGTTATGGGCCGAACGTCTCTATGTGGTTCAAATCAAGTGTTCGTGGGCCCAAGCAAGGAGTTGAGCCGAATGATTCCAACTCGATGGTATATGCATATGGGCCGGATATGTACTAATGGGCCGAATGGGTTAACCGAACCAAGTAGAATGTGTGGGCTAACTATGTGTTGGGCCAACCAAATGGAATGGGGTTCAGTCAGTGGCAATTGGTCAAAATGAGTATAAAGATATCTTGGCATAAATCCCAGCGAACCTGTTAACCACCATCATAGGTTCGGCTTGGGTAAGGGTTCGGTTCTCAACCACCTAGCGAACCTGTTAACCACCATCATAGGTTCGGCTAGTTTTAGGTAGGGAAGGGTTCGTTCGACTAGGTTTACTGCACATAGGTTCGGTGAGGGTTATAGGGTGGCAGCAAAAGGGTTCGGTCATGAGCATGAAGGTTCGCTGCATGGTTATGTTCGGCTAGCATCAAGTTGACCATGCAGGTTCGTGATGACATCAATGGTTCGGTCAAGGAAATGGTTCGGCCAAGATGATGCAGCCGAAGGTTCGTTGCATTGGGAAGGGTTCGTGAATATTGTGAGGTTCGACCATGAGATCAGCAGCTACAAGGTTCGTCGAGGGGCTGCTGATCATGCAGGTTCGGTGTGGACTTGGCAAACCCTAGAATCCACGAGTATGACAGGTTCGGCTCCCCCACGACCTGCACCTCCAATCACCATCATTCTCATCGGTACCACCTGTTTTACACCATAATGTTATGCAGTAATTGATTCCTGAAGGTGGAGAGGTCGTGGAGATGGTTCTAGGACTCGTTACACGTGTGTGGGTCGAACGAACTAGGAAAACCCTACTTCTCGTGGTTTTGTTTTGATCATACCTCGATTTTGGCAGGACAAAAACTCAGATCTGTTGTACTTCTAGGTAGAGGAGGTTGAGAGCTACGTATGGACACCAAGAACGCCCAATTTCGTCAAGAAATGAGCAAGATATCGCGATTTGAAGAGTGGTTCTCCTAGTGAGAGAATAGGTTCGAGAATGCAGGTTTAGTGAGAGAGAGAGCTGATAGAAATGGGGAAAAACACCCTCATTTGGTGCTTATATACCCCGAGGGTATTCGGCTTTGTTTCAGTTGCTCGGTTCGCGTCTTCGTTATGTTTCCGGAACGTAACGCGTAATTTAAGTGTTTTAATTAAATGAATTGTTATTTTAATAATTTTGATGAGTTTTAAAATCGTAAAACATAATTTATTTTATTTTATTAATTTATTTTCGTTCGTATGGTCTTTCATTTTCGTTTCGTTTCGTCAGAACGCGTCGCCTTCGCGCGTATTCGTTCGAATCGTCACCCGAACGAACATGACGATGGTTTTGCTTTCCGACTTTTGTTTTCTACTTTCCAGTCATCATTTCAGAACATTAAACTCACAGATATGTTTGTGTGAATCGTCACCCACGCAAACACACTGTCAGTTCGTTATTCTGAAACAACACTGCAACATTATTTAAACTGTATTTCCTCACTGTCTGACTCAACTAAACATCCTCTTATCACATTGTTTTCACACTGATTTGTCAGCCATCTGATTCCTGTCATCTATGGATATCTGATTGCAACCGATTTGTTCTTGTTATTCACTTGAACACTATTGTTTCTCTTGGTTAGTTGTGTTAACTGTACTTAGGTTTTCACCTAAATACTAACAACTATTGTTTATAATGAGTGTTGTACTTACGGCATTTAAGTTTACACATAAATACTTACAACTGTTTCTTGTATTTTGAATTCTGTTAATACAAGTATTGTTCACAAACATGTATTTACACATAGTAAATAGTGAAACTACACATACCGTACGGACTTGCCGGACGATCTGGTACTGGATGTCACAGAGGCAGTGGAGCTTCAGGATGGCAGTATGGACTCTCTGCATCTGGCTTTAGTTCTTCCATCCCGACTACCCTCTCATACTATTCGGTGGACAGGGGTCTATACACCGGGGATTTTGCTTCTCCTTCGTTAAAGTCCTCAGATTCTGTAGGACCTAAGGAACCCTAGGAATCAACTCGGTTCCTTGGTTGATCTTCTCTACAGTCACTGGAATAGTGCGGAATCCTATTCCAGGGTTTTCCAATCAAAAACACCAAGCCCCGTGGCGATCCGACGATGAGGAGTGAACGTTTCGATCGAAATCGAACACCATGGGGTGAGAATCGAAGTTGGAGATGAAAGAACCGCTCGAAACCCTAAGGGTATGACTCTGGAGTGCTCTGGGAAGAGAGGAGTCTCAGAAAAGTTATGTTTGAATATGTTTGCTGAAGTATATATAGGCTGTATTCATTCGGTGAATGGCTCAGCCGAATGAGCTTGGTCAACCAAATGAGTCATGCAGATGACTCATTCGTTCGCCCCAGTCATTCGCTAGGCGTTCATTCGCCCGAATGACCTCATTCTTAGGATCATTCGCACGAATGGGTCTATATGATATATATAATCAAAGTCAACCATAGTCAAACATATATAAACTTGAATAAACATTAAAGAACAATATAGAATAACTGATCTTCATTAATATGATAAACTTTATACATTAAGATCATACAAAACATAGAACTAGGGACATTTCTGTGCACTAACATACTCCTCCTTGGACCTAGTTCTTTACTTGTCAGCACCTTTTTTGAAATATTTGTTAGAAATAGCTTTCCAGTCAGAGCCGGTATGAATTCCAAACACTATGCAAATCCGGATGACTCTCATGAATTGTTGTAACATCAGTGCCGGACGCGTTGCCGGAACAGTGATCGCTACAGTAACTTGCACAGTAACTCAGGTACACATTACGTGAAACTATGTTTATGCTATTTACACTTGAGGCTTAACACTAAACTATTATGCGATTGTCTGAAATCTGATTAAAACCTAAGGGTTTAACAGTCAGAAACACATCAGACAACACAGAACTGACACACAGATGCTTGATTTGATGCTATTATGTATAAACGTATATGAGGTTAAACAGAGCGAAATCCTAATGGTTGTTGTTACAGAATCCTAAACCGACGAATTATTCGTATAGATGATGATCTGTACGAATGATTATGAGAGTTTAATGTTCTGAAATAATGACTGGAAAGTAGAAAACAAGAATCAGAAAGCCAAACCATCGTCGTGTTCGTTCGAATGACGATTCGAACGAATACGCGCGATGGCGACGCGTTCTGACGAAACGAAAACGATACGAACGATAATAAATTTAAGGAAATATAATGTTTCCTGTTTTACAATTTTGAAACTCATCAGAAATAAACTAAAAAGAAATTACTTTAAATTAAATACGTAAATTTGCGAAAGAATTAACGAAACGAGTAAAAATATTAAATTTCAACAAATAATTCAAGAAAAATATTATAAAACTATTTACTAGAAATAACCACCTTCTAAATGTTTAAAATAAGTCTTTTTATTTAATTTACGAGAAACACGCGTAATGTGCCGGAAACACGACGAAAACGCGAACCGAGCAACCAAAACGAACCCGAATACCCTCGGGGTATTTAAGCTCTAAATGAGAGCATTTATTTCATTTTTCATGTCATCCTCTCTCTCTAGAACTCACCAAACCATTCACCCTCTCTCTAGATTCAACACTTTGAATCATCATAACTCCCTCAAATCTTGATGAAATTTGATGATTCTTGAGCCTAAACGACGATCTTGAAGTCCTCTACCAAGAAGTACAACAGATCTGACGAGTTACCCAGCCAAAAACGAGGTATGAAGCCACAAAGTTTGTAAGAAATAGGGTTTTCTAGCTTGTCCAACACACATACACTCAATCGGTCATTAGGGCTAACTCTCGAACCTACATCATCTCGAGGGCTTGTATACAAGAAACCGCAGCTTAGGGATGACTAAACCAATGGTTCGAAGATGAATGATGGTGATGAACACTTACAGGTTCGTGAGAACCAATCTGGCCGAACCATTTAAGGAGTCGAACTACTGGAGGCGTGGCCGAACCCAACGAACCTACTGCTGTGCACCAGGGAGTTGGCGAACCTTTCTGGGTTGAGCCTGCCCTTGACCGAACCCTCTACCCTTGCGACCCTATGAGCAAGGCTAGATGAACCATCATCTAGCCGAAACACTACATCGGCCGCGAATCTCCGGACCACTAACGAACCTTCAGCATGAAATTCTCAAACTTGTAACCCATGAACCCACCCTTGCCGAACCTCCCTGGGGTGGCGAACCCATAGGCCAACAAACCATGCAGCGCCAGCCGAACCATGCATTGCTAACCGAACCTTGTGCTACCAACGAACCCTGGGCTCACCGACTGCCATCACCGAACCCTTGTGGCAAACTACCAAGCCGGCCGAACCCTAAAAGTCATGCAGTATAGCCGAACCTTATGGGGACTGCACACATTCACGAACCCATGGTCTACATCATCTATGCTGGCCGAACCCTTTGGCCACAAACCTCCATGAAGCCGAACCTTCTGAAAGGCAAGCTGGAAACCATATTCGGCCCTTGTTTTGATTAGCCCAAGCATGAGTTTGATCGGCCCAGCTTATCTACTTGGCCCACAAATATCCACGGCCCATATACCCTATTCGACTAATAGAATATTTTGATTCAAGGCCCATTGATTCGACTCATAAGTATAATACTTAGCTCAAAACCCTATCATTGGCCCAATAGATTATACGAATTTGGTGACTTAGACCATGAAGCACTTTGGGCCAAATAGATTGGCCCAACGTGCTGATTTTGGCCTAAGGAAATAAGTGGACTAGAATCGGTTCACTATCATTAGGCCCAATATCGACCAAGCGGCCCACATTGGCTAGTCTGGCCCAACATTAGGCCCACAGGGTTAAATTCCAATAAGCATGAGCTAGGTTACAACATGTTAAAGATAATTAACAAGCAAACAAAAAAAAATCTAAGCTTTCACACTTAAAATTCTTTTGTCACAATAGAGATTCAAAGGAAGCCTACAAATATTTAATAACCAAGTAAGTAATTTAGACCTGGTGGGAGAATTGTTGTCAAGGCAATAACCAATAACTTGGGGCCAAAGGAATACCGAGACTTACAAGTGTTAGCCAACACTAGGGCTAACAGATACACGCACACAAATACTAACAACTTATACTTATAAGATACAAACACTATGAAATCAATACAGGATCGTGAACATCACAACAAGTACAAACAAAGAGCGCGTGCATTCTTATTTTGCTTAGTCAACCACTACGGACACAAGGTGAGTTCATTTGTCCCTTTTCAAACTTATTTTTTTTACTTCAGGACTGAGAAGCATGTTATACATTTTAAGAAATTATTGAAATGTTAGTTAATGCTTTTAAACATAAACATCATGCTTACACTAATGCTTATACTGGGAAATCCTTATTTTTGAGAAGCTATATATACTTGATGCTTAAACTAGATGCTTGATGCTTATGCTACAAACTTGATGTTTAAACTAGATGCATGATGCTTATGCTACAAACTTGATGCTTAAACTATATGCTTGATGCTTATGCTACACACTAGAAGCTTAAACTATATGCTTGATGCTTATGCTACAGACTTGAAGGTTAAACTAGATGCTTGATGCTTATGTTCTAAACTCTATGCTCAAACTATATGCTAATGTTGGAAACTATATTCTTGAAGCTATGATTGTGTGCGAAATGCTAAGCTTGTATCTAATCATGGGCTACGTGATTGCTAAACGACTGCTAGAGCAGAGCTTGTACCCATGCATTGAGATACGTGAAAGCTAAACTATGACGATGCTAAGCTGTTATCTATATAAGAGACACGTGATTGCTAAACGACTGCTAGAGCAGAGCTTGTGTCTGCTTATATGAGATATGTTAATGCTAAACTACTTGTTTGTGCATGGCTTGTGTCTATGTATGAGATACGTGATTGCCAAACGACTGCTAGAGCAGGGCTTGTATCTTCATATAGGAGACACGTAATTGCTAGACTATTCGGATACTAAGCTTAACTAATTCAAGAGATACGTAATGGCTAAACGACTGCTAGAGCAGAGCTTGTATCTATCCGTGGGCTACGTGATTGCTAAACACTGCTAGAGCAGAGCTTGTACCCACACATGAGATTAGTAAAAGCTAAACTATGACGTGTGAAACTATGATGCTAGTTAAACTTACATTAAAGCTAATACACATGAATACTATAAACTTGTGAACTTTGAAACAGTAAACTAAAGCTATGATGAAGACGGGATTGAATGGTAGGTAAAATGCTTAATTATTATTAACAACAGTGTCATATGCGAATTAGTATGTGGTGGGATGGCATCTGGGCGGGTTGGAGGCTCGACTCAGGGGTATGCCCTATATATAAGCATACCGATTTGGATATTACAAGTGAAGTTAATGAGGTTAAGGTTTTACCGAAAAAGGTTTGCTAAAGCTATTTTTTTAAACTTATAAACTACATGAACTCACCAACCATTGTGTTGACTTTGTTTTCTTACATGCTTTCTCAGGTGACGCATAGGAATAGGCTTAAGCTTTTGGATTGCATGCTAGGCTGCCCAGATAGCGGACCTAGTTGACTTTTGGAAGCACATATTTTGTTATTAATACGAATCACTTTTGGATGTCTTGTACAGTTACAAGATAGAAAACATTTGATTCTTTTGATAGGTTTACCGAGTTAAATTACTGAACATTGATATTGTAATTTAACTTTGTAATCCTAGTTTAAATGCTTATTGTGCTTTAGTTATTCTTAACATTGATGTTATGTAAACAATCTTATCATCACGATTATCACTCACGATATCGCGCTCCGAGAACCTTCCGCCCGACAGGGAACTCGATCCGTCCCGCCGGCTCGGGGTGTGACAATTGTAGTGCTTGCTCCATGTCTGCAACTTCAAAGAATATCTGACATCTGCACAATGCTTTCACATCTCTGTGTGACAGATTGGTCAGCCACATGGGATCAAATATGCGCACCGTATCCCATTTGTTGTCTTTGTACAACACAATTACTGCCTCTCCAGTTCTCCCATCATAATACCACCATCGGAAACTGTCCAAGAAGTCCTGAGGCATCTTCCATAATGGAATCTTCCTCATGACTTTTGGAGGCAGCCACTTCAGGATGACTTTGTGTCTGCGGGTATCTGCATTGATCTCTGGTTGATAATATCTTTCTGGATCCTGAGGCTTGAAATTAATCCATCTCTTCCGGTACTCATACAGAATCTGTCTTGAGAACCACGTTGGCATCCCCGAATCTTCACTATAAAGCATCTTAAAACGTGCGAGTTGATTTACTTCAAATCCTGGAAACGTCTTGAAGTCATGGGGGTACCGGAAGTACTGTATTCCTCGCTCCCTTTTGACTGCATAGCAGTTCAAATCGTGAAAGTATGTACAGCTTAGAATTTGACCTTCAGATCTGTATCCCTTGGTCCTGTAAACTTTAGTGTGTGAAGCTGGCATTGGAGAAACACTTTCCTTCTTTAACACTTGCCAATATGCTTCCCATTCCTCTTTTCTTTTCTGAATGTCTTCTGCTGAAGACTCACTGCCGCTGACATTTTCGTCAACCTTCCTGTTCAGCTCCTCCTCAGTGTGTTAACCGAAAAGACCAGTGAAAGTAGGAAGTTTATCCTCAGCTGAAGTATACTTGATGTCCTCTTGATCAGTGATATCCTCCAAAATAACTTCATCGATATCATCAAAGACTTCAGGAGAAGGAATATCAGAGGCAGGAATGGTAGCTTCATCGAGCACTACCTCATCAGGATTTAACCTAAACAGCTCAGCAATCTGTTCCTTTGTGAGGCAATGTATAATCTCGCCTTCCTCCATATCGTAGCTAACAGAATGTTGAACAATGCCCTGAGCATCCAAAATCATAGTTAGCTTTTTGTCCAAAATGCGCCTCACTGGCATCGCTTCAACCTCTTCTGCAGCTAGGAGTGAGCAAATCGGGTTACCCGAACCGAAGGAACTAGTAACCGACCCGGACCGAAACCGAAAGAAATGAAATTCAGAACCGGAGACCGTCGTTTTAACTGAATACGGGTTCGGTTAATTGTTAATCGGGTATTCTATCGGTCAGTAAAAAACCCTAAGACCGAATTCATTCTTCACTTACCTACTCACTGCACTCCAAACTCCACATCTCCTCTCCACTTCGATTAGTCCATTTCCGATCTGCCTCCGCTGCCGGTTCCCTCATACTCCTCCGATTGCTGCATCTAAGGTTGAATCATCCGGCCGGCCAGCCTCCTCGGCGTAAATAGCTGCTGAATATCAAAACCTTTATGGTTCCTATCGAGGCATTGAGCTTAGAAATTACACACAAGGGTTTTGCCTTAAATGTTTGTATAAGGTATGGCTAAGCTTAATTTTATATAAAGGTTGGGTCATCGAGCTCAGAAACTAGTAATTACACACAAGGGTTTTTCCTTAAATGTTTGTTGTTTGCAATCTGAGTTTGATTTGAATTTTTTTCCTCTTTTCTCCTTTGGTTTGTTGTTGAATGATTGTTAGTCAACCTTGTTTTTCACATTAAGTTGTATGCTCTTGGTTTTGGAATGGAATTGAGCTACTTATGAGCAACAGTAATGTTTAAAATGAAGTCGTGTATCTTGATTTGCAATCTGAGTTACCCTTTTCTTTTAACATCACAATTCATGTATGTGGTTATTGATATTAGATTTTGTTTAATTCTTAGACTCTTGGATCTCACAGATCAAAAACCCTTGCAGATCCATTGTTTTTTCAGCCCCAAGTTGATCAATATTTTGGTTTAAACACACCTTAAACACTGAAAATTGCAATTACCAACTTTTGTTATCAGTTTCTAAGCTATACCTGCAATAAGCCCTAAAACCAACCAAAAAATATTATAAAATCAACCATAAACAACCAATAAAACCAATCAAAAATCCAAAGCTAAATAACAAAAATAGATCTTAATGTCAAATAAATAATCGTTTTAATAAATAGAAGTCGTGTAAATCCTTCATTCTTCTCCACCACCTAATTGCCATCTTTGTTTGATTGAATGGGTTCGAGCCTTTCAGCAATTTCTACAAAAATAAATAAAGGATACAATTATTGTATTAAAAAAATTATAGAATAAAGATATTTAACGTTACCTCTTCCAATATCATCAAAATCTGCCATATCTTCCGCACTGTTATAACTTTCTTTGACTTCCTTATCCAATCTTGGGTGCATATTAAAGACTCAACAACTGTAGGTGAAAGTGAACTTCTGTACGCGTCAATAACTCTACCACCCATGCTAAAAGCTGATTCAGATGCAACACTTGAAACAAGAATAGCAAGTATATCTACAATAATAAAACAAGTATAAGAATTGATTTATAATATATATGATAACCATGAAATATAATCGAACCTTTTGCCATTTTAGATAAAATAGGATATTTTGAAACTGATGTTTTCCACCATTGCAAAAGATCAAACGTCGGGTACCAGGCCTCTTGTTGATCTTCAAGATAGTTTTGAAGCTCAGATTTTGTGTTATAGGAAGTAAACCCACTACTAGATTGAAACTTTGAAAAAAAATCACCACCCCCTGCAACTTTATCCACACTTTGGTCACTTGATGAAGTTGATTTTGAAGTTTCTGTAGAATATAGGACTTCATACTCCTTGAATAATAACTCAAACGCATCACGTATAGGTTTAAGAATTGATTGAATCTTTTTATCAATGTCCTCTTTGGTTTCATCTTTTCCTTTATCAGCATTCACTATTAAACCCCAACCAAACTCAATAACACGAAATTTCTGCCTTGGATCTAAAATAGCAGGAAAATGTAGAAGCATGTTAAATTGAGAAGCATCTCGCCAATATTTATCATATTTCACTTCCATCTGCATAGCTATTTGTTTTTGTATCACCTCCCCTGAAGCTTTCAGTTCCCGTATATGGTTATCAATTTCCATAATGTCACTGAAAAATTGATTAACTGTCACCTGTGTAGTAGAAGAGCTTTTTATGGTTTTTTGCTTGAACATCTCTAAACTCTGTGCAAACCGTCTAGCAATAAACCAATCGACTGCAGTCGGAACACCCTTACTAACAAGATCATTTCTGTAGTTTTCATCTTCCAAATCATACTCCTCAAACGCTTTCTCTAACTTCTCCGCCCTATCAATCATCTCATGGGTTGAATTCCATCTAGTTGGGCAATCTAAACACAACAAAGCTTTAGATTCAATGTTAGCTCGCTTAGCACACTTTTTAAACACATCCAATCTCTTTGGAGATACTCTGATATATCTAATGGCATCTCTTATGCGCTCAATTGATACGTCCTTGCAACTTAGTCCATCTTGGACTATCAAATTAATAATATGCGCCATGCATCTGATATGTAAAAACTTCCCACTTGACAATTGGTTTTTCAGTCTATTCCTTAGGTAAGAAATTGCTTTATCATTTGAAGATGCATTGTTTGTGGTAATGGTCAAGACACTTTCAATATCCCACTCCTTTAAGCAGTGAACCAAAATCTTTGCAATCTCTTCACCTTTGTGGCTATATATTTGCTTGAAATTTATAACCCTTTTGTGTAATACCCAGTTATCATCTATGAAGTGGGCTGTGACACACATGTAGTTCACACGTTGAACGGATGTCCAAGTGTCGGTGGTTAAGCAAACTCTTGCTTTATTGCTTGCAAAAAAAGACTTTAACTTTGCCTTCTCTTCAAGATATATTTCACCCACATCTCTAGAAACAGTAAATCTACTTGGTATCTTAAAATTAGGACAAGTAGTTTGCATAAGTTTTTTAAAGCCCTCGTGCTCCACCGTTGTGAATGGTAGCTCATCCAATATAATCATCTCTGCTACAGCTTTCCTTGTTGTTTTTGCACAGAATTTCCATGTTTTAACTTCACCACTTGTCCCTCCCACATCATCATTCTTTTTTATAAATATATTGGATTGATCTTTCAACTTATCAGGGTGCTTTTCACATGAAAGTATGTGGCGTTTTAAAGCAGAAGTTCCGTTTCTAGACGGGTCTGCAGCCAAAATTTTCATGCAGTGATTACAAGTTGCCTTTATTTCCCCTTCTTCATCTGTAAACTTCTCAAAATCGTCCCAAACACGAGATCGTCCTTTCCTGCTTTCATGAGACGTTTTAGCTTTTTTTTGGGATTTCCTTTTTCACATTTTCAGGTTTTCTTTTCTCTTGTCCTTGATTGTCATCACTTGATAACTCTTGAATGTTATTAGATTCCATCTGTAATATGAAAAATACAAAATACATAATCATTATTAGATTCAAGAATTGATAATGATTAAAACCAACGAAAATTGAAAAACACTACCTGGTATACAACCAAAATACAACCTTTTAATCCTTCTAGTCTAGCCTTTTTTATTGTTCAATCTTGTATACTTGTATACACCCAAAATACATAACTCATGATTCTGTGGTTCCCTTTTTTTTAAACGTGATTGCAAGATTTTGTCATAATACATGACTTTTTTATAAATCAAAATTTTAATTATAGATTTATAAATTATGTCAATGATGGTGAAGGTGCTATGTATAAAACAACCTTATGTGGTAAGTGGTAACTGTTAAATTTTGGAAAACTCTAGTAATCAATGTATATAAACAATTCAAGTAAACTAACCTTAATGTAATGTATTTGATCTTTGTCAATAGGAATCAATGTGGAATCAATCTGTGTTGCCGTAGGGATGCTCAAGAATCAATGCAAAAACCTGCCGTAGGTTTTCCCATGTACGCAGGATGTATTTTTGTTATGGGCCAGGTCCAGCCAACCACCAGTTACGTGGAATTTAGCTAAGGGTTTTTTTTTTAATTTTCAATTTTGGTTCGGTCCATCAAATTTCGGTTTTTATCGGGTAATACGCAATACCCGGACCGAACCCGAAAACTCTAAAAATCCAAGACCGATCTTTAATTCATATGAAACACACGGGTACGGTTATCGGGTTTTTTAGGGTCGGTTTTTCGGTCCTAACCAGTTACCCGAATTTTTGCTCACCCCTATCTGTAGCTTTAGGCTCTTCAGTTTGAGGAGGAGAAGGCTTGGCACCTTTATCGTGCCTTGTCTTTGTCTGGATTTCAGTGGGAGGGGACTGCTACCCTGATGCACTAGATGAACTAGCAGACCCACTTCCGGCACTGTCATCATCATCATCTGAATCATCATCTTTGTCAGTATCCTCGTAATCAACCTTCTCCTCATCAGATTCGTCTTCTTCTTCGTCTTCTTCTTCATCATCTTTATCTGAATCACTGGAGGCAGGCTCAGAGGCCTCCAGCCTAGGAGTAGCATCTTTAAGGCTTTCAACTTGCTCAGCTAATCGCAAGTTTTCGGCCTCAAGAGCTAAGATCCTATCACTGAATCCCGAGGCCATCAGTGCCAACTGGTTATTCTCATCAACATACTTGAGCAATCGCTCCTCCTGCTCAGCAGATCTTGCCCTCAAATCGTGTCACACCCCCTGCGTCGCGTGCGGAATCCACGGCGCGGTGACGATCGATGGTTGAATCATGCACAAGTATTGAATAAGAACAACCACAATGTATTACTAAGTTTCATAATGTTTAGACCATTGTTTAGTTACAGACATTCTATCTACCAAAAGAATGACAACTACAGACCCAAAATATAGTTTACAAAATAAGACACCAACAAGACAATTAAACAAATAGGATTTAATGTGTTTCTAATCCATCCTAGCTTGTTTCTTCATCTTGTTCTATCTTAGAATGGTCCCCTTAGTTGTCCTTGAGAATGATCTAAACCTGATTACCTGAAACACGTGAAAAGTAACTGTCAACTACAAAAGTAGTTGGTGAGAACAATAGGTTTAACAGTTGTAAACAGGAATTTGCATTGTAAGGCATATATGATAAACAGTGAATAAAAATACATGGATGGGTTGCAACCCAAACTAACATCAAGTCTGTAAAATGTGTCCAAACAGTCAGCAGACTGTTTGCTAGAAAAACCAACATATAATCAAGTCCCAAACTACGTTTGGAGTTTAGAAAATATGTCGGCAACTTTGAATAACCAGAATGCATCCAAATCTGCAGTTAGCTTATAAAACAAATTTAAAAGCTAACTCCAGATTTTCCGTAACCATATGTGTCCGCTTTCCCTTGTTGTGATCACCCAATACTAACGCTAATTGAATATGAAACTTGATGTGTGTAAAAGTTTGTTCACAACGATGGACACCATGCTTTTGAATACTTGATTTGAAACCATTGATTGAATGCCTTGTTTGAATACCATGATTTGAAAACCTTGATTTAATACCATGAATTGAAACTCTTGTTTGAATACCATGAATTGAATCCTTTGTTTGAACACCATCATGAAAAACTATTGGTTGAATACCATGTTTGAAACCTTTGATTTAATGCATAGAATAGTATCCTTGTATAGTAACAAGGTTTAATACATATTGTTTACAAAAGCACGAGTTTAGAGCAATAGAGTTTATAAATTCCTTTATTTAAAAGTGTTTATCATTTATAAAACCATTTGTGTAAAAATTGATATAAAACAGTTTAAAGAACCTTTATAAAACCTTTTTAACAGAAAATGTTTAACAATTGATAAAATCCTTTAAAACAGTTGATGAATCCATTGAATTTGTACAGTGAACCTGTAAGGTTTGTAAAGTAACATAAACCCTGTATCATGAAATATGATTGAAATAAGAGTATTTGATCACGTGTTCCACCCCAAAACAGTTGTAAAACAGTAAAAGAGGGGCTAATGTTCTCACCTGTCTGCAGTAGACTCTGAACTATAACAAATAGCAAGTAGCAAACAGGACTTCTAACGGGTTCCTATATCATTGTAATCATACATAAGATATAAGATTTATGATTGTATAGACTTTGATTCATTGATTGACTTGTGTTATCTTGAACTTGATTAACTCTTGAATACTTGATCTCATGATTATGAGTGTTGTGTGAATTTGAAAATCATGATTGAGTCACTTGATTGATAATTGATTCGTGAAAAGAAGTGTCGTGTTCTTTTTTGCACAACTTGTTATGCATAGAATAACATATGTTTATGAATTTGATAACCATTGATTAACATGTAGTTTAAAGATATGTTATGATGTTTTAGCCCTTTATGTTTATGACTTGACCATATAATTAGGTTAAGTTAAACTTAACCCAATCATGATCACTTCATAGTTAATGATTTAAAAGGCCAAGATCGGGCCGTGATAAAATTCTATGGGCCCATCTCGTCCTATTGGACCTAAACATTTGTTATTGGGCCCTTGGTCATGTATATTAGATATAACCAATTGGGCCATGGTGGGCTGGTTGGGCCAGATTAAAATGTGGGCCATGAAACCAAGGATACCGAATAATAACATGTTGGGTTATTGTTGGGCCGTGGATAAGTGGCCTTGGGCTGCATATATTTCAGCCAAACCACTTATGGGCCGAGAAACAATATTGGGCCAATTGTGAATTCGGTACCCCTCCCCCTAATCCCGACCAGCGAACCTATTAGAAGGTTCGGCCAAGGCCTCTCGTAAGGGTTCGGCTCTATGGGTTTACATGCAAGGTTCGCCGAGGTTACGGGTTCGTGAGTCAAGCATGGTTCGGTCATTGATGTTGGGTTCGTCTAGCATGGAAACAGGTTCGTGTCTCAATGGTTCGTGCATGGCTCAGGTTCGCCTAAAATGGAATGGTTCGGCACCATGCAAGGGTTCGGCCGAAGGTTCGGGCACCTAGGGTTCGCCACTCATGTTGCATCACATAGGTTCGCTGAAAGGTACATGGTTCGGCCATGACATTGATAGCTAATAGGTTCGTCGAGGGAGGTTCATGAGCAGCAAGGTTCGTCTGATGGTGCTGATGAAGGTTCGCCGAGCTGGTGATGGTTCGGCTGGTCGAAAGGTTCGGCCAGCCCTTGAATCCCATGAACCTGCAACTCTGAACATCATCATCACCGTCTAATACTAAGGTTTCGAAGTCGTCCATACCTCAAGGCGTACCAGAAGATGTTTCGTGGGTTCCTGGTCATGTTACTAGGGTTCTAAAAACCGGTTGAAGCTAGGTTCGAGCACACACAAACGAAAACCCTATTTTCCGAATTTTCTTAGCTTCGTACCTCTGATTTGGCCGGTGAAAACTTCAGATCCCTTGTACTTTCATGTAGGGAATGTCGAGAGCTTCATGTAGGTTCAAGAATCACCAAATTTCGTCAAGAAACGAAGAAGATACACACGTTTGAAGTTTGGATTTTTAGAGAGAGGATAGGTTCGCGAATCTGCTTCTAGAGAGAGCTTGGAGCAGAAATAAATGAGGAGAAACACCCTCATTTGGTGTTTATATACCCTCAGGTATTCGGTTTCGTTTCGGTTGCTCGGTTCTCGTTTTCGTCGCGGTTCCGGAACTTTTACGCGATTTAAATAAAATAGTTGTTATTCTCATCATTTTGATGAGTTTCAAAATTGTAAAAATGTAAAATAATATATTTTACTTATTTTTGTTTCGCTCGTTGCCAGATCGTTAAACAGATACAATTACGTGTATACCGGCAATCGCGTACGTTTTCCGATCGTATTAATTATTTATAGTCGTTTAATCATAATTATAAGTTCAACATTCGTATCATTATGGATCCTCACCCATAACTATACTCAGTCTCGCTTACGTATTACGATTTTTTGTTTAATTAATTGTCATTCATAATATTCGTCTAAACACTACGCACTAACACTATCCCATTACACCGAACGCAGTATATGTATAGGGCATACCCCAAAGTCCAGCTACCTGCCTTATCTGACGCCGTCCCACCACTGTTTCGATATAATACGATACTGTTCTTGCCTAGCGAACTCGACTGTAAATAAATAATACATACTTGTTCCTAAATAATCAAGATCCTAACACACAAGCACATTATGAACACATGAATCACATTGACTGATGGGATATGAATACACATTGTTCTAACACAGTTTAAGACTACCATGACTAAATGTACAAATGTTACAAATCTGCATGCTGGTCAGTTGCCTGTAATAATAGAGCATCTTGCTCACTGACCCTCTGTGTAAGTTGGGCAATAGCTTCATCCTGCTCGTGGTTCCTCTCCATCAGCCTAAGAACCAAACTGTTCAGTGTGCTGAGCTGTTTAGCAACTGAAACAATAGGTATATATGAATCAGCTCGAGTGGTGGAGGGACCAGAAGAAGCTGCAGTAAAAACAGGTGTTGCAGCAATAGAGGAGGTCAGAGGGGCAGAAATAGCATGTGTAGGTATAGCCCTCGACCTGGTTAGTGAAGAAGTCGAGACTGTTGCAGCTGATATAACAGTGGTTGCTGCAACAGACATCGACTCTGACCGTCTTTGTAGGACAAAGCGAGTCCTTCTTCTCTTTGCAAGAGGGGATGATGTGGACTGGACAGTAGTAGCAGTAGCAGCAGCAGTAGATGTAGAAATGGAAGTACGTGGGGAGGAGAAAAGTCAAACTCAGGGATAAAAGATGGATCCCTGATCTCCTCCCTCTCCTGCTCTGTCACACTGGGCCTCTTCCTCTTCTTCACTAGCCTCGTCCCCACCATGACGTTCTCAAACTCATCATCTGGCTTGTCAGAATCTGAGCTGTCAGAGCCTTCTTCATCATCATCTTCACCACCATCTTGATCTGATTCATTTGAATCATCTCTCTCATCAGCTGAAGTGGTAGCACCCATCTCTAGTGGAGTGGAGACGGTGGCATTAGTGGAAGTCATGAAATCTAAATCCAGTAAAGCACCAACATCCACATCATCATCACCAGCAACAGAAACACTAACTCCAGCACCAGTTCCAACACCAGAAACATCAACATCAACACCAACTCCAGAAACAACACCATCACCACCACTAGCACCTGCACCACTAACAATATCAGCACCACCACTAGCACCAACATCTCCATCATCATCACCATCATCACCACCCGGCACTATGATATCCTCTATGTGACAATCCGACTTTTCACACTAACCTTGTTAACGGGAGTTGGTGCTATCATAGGCCCAACAAGGCCAATGAAGGCCCAATAAGGTCAAGGAAGACTCAACAAGATCAATTAGGCCCAACATAATCAATGTAGGCCCAATAATCAAGAGAGGCCCAGTAAGGCCCAATAAGGGGCAAGTGAGGCCCAATGTGAACAAAGTAGGCCCAGGAAAGATCAAGGTAGGCCCAAGAAGGCCCAGTGAGGCCCAATTGTATTTAAGAAGCCCAAATGAGTAAATTTAGTCCAACAATGAGTTAATAGATTTAATTAGTGACTATTCGGGTTTGTTGATTCAACTTTGTTAATCAAAGTAATATGTTGGTGGTCCAGAATAAATTATAGGAGTTAGGAATTAAGGAGAATCAGTTGTTAAGTGTTAAAATGATAGAGATTAAACTTGTAAGTGAATTTAGTAGCAAAGTTGACTTTTATAAGTCAAAAATTCGGCTAAATGGATTGTGGGATTCGAATTCCATCCTTATACTAACTTGTAACTGAAATTGGTCAGTTATAAACATCATAAAAAGGATTTGTAACAGTTCTGGAGGTTAATGATACATTGATTGGCCGAAATAAATCAAAATGATAGTCAAAAGTTGTAACCGCAACCTTTCAAGATCAAAACCGATTGTCCCAATCATAATTCGAGAAATTAAAGATTTAGAACCCCTATTCGGCACCCTCAGAATCTATTCCATATCGCAATTCGAAGCAGCAGGTTCTGGATTGAAGGACACCATCGTGAATTCGGCCGAAAAACAACCACAAGTCGACTGACATCAATTCGAGACCAAATCAGGTAATTCTTGATTCCTACATCTCCTAAACATGTCGATTAAGAGTAATCCAAGATCAATTTTAACTGATAACATCAAATTGATAGGGTTCAAGTAATTAGGGTTTATAAGGAAAACGTTTTGGGGGCTTGCTATCAATTGAGTTTAGAAACGAAATTAAATGGTTCAGTTAGTTTCAGAGGGTACCGATGAAGGTTAATGACAAGTCAATTTCATCATGTAACAACGATTTAATGGATTTCAATTCTAGGGTTCCTTATGTTCAACGAGTTTGGGGGTTAGCATTCATATGAGTTCTATAATCAAATTAATGATTATAATTAGCTTCAGATAGTTCCGATTAATGTTGGTGATAGGATGATTTCAATTAGTTTCAACGAATTAGAAGATTTCGAATTTTAAAGTTTCTTGGTTGAGAACCGAGACTTATGTGGGTAATTTGAACACACTGATTGTGTTTTGATCGAATTAAAACCACCATTAGGAACGCTTAAGTGATTGGAATGATAATCTGGTGTTGATGGGTGCAATCGGATTCGAAATCGGGTTCAATTGGGAGATTTAAGCTTCGGCTATACTAAGGAATAGGAACTGGGTTGAAGGAGGATTTAAAACAATTAATTTCTGGTTAACTAACGCGATACCCTAGCGGGCGTAGTGGTTAGGTGCTGTGTGTGTGATGTTGAGGGTCGCGGGTTCGAGTCCCGGCCCAACCGATTTTTTTATATTTTGGTCATTTTGATGTTTTGGTCATAACTTCCATATACGAACTCCGATTTAACCCGTTCAAGTTACGTTGGAAGCGTAACGAGAATACGGACGCATTAGAATGATAAAATTTATATTGTAGCCCGAACACGAAATCGCGTATAATTACGATTAATTGAATAAAATCAAATGTGATTTTATTTAATCGATTTCAGTGACACGCGTACTTCCGTATGCCTAATTCTCACACTTTAACATACGTGTGTTGACACGTATGTGATTTCAAGCACAAAACGATTATTCGAATA
This sequence comes from Mikania micrantha, assembly GCA_009363875.1. NCBI lineage: Eukaryota > Viridiplantae > Streptophyta > Magnoliopsida > Asterales > Asteraceae > Mikania > Mikania micrantha. Next base: position 120,841,975 of record CM018691.1, read on the forward strand.
ACAATAGGTTATTGTTTAAATCACAGATTCTTCGTAGAGGATTTCTACGCAGGTTCACACATATGTGATCATTCTACTCTTATCAAAGGTGCGTACACGGCCCCTTTCTTATTTTAAACTGTTTTGGGGGAGAAAACATGTGCAACAAACTGATTTTTAGATACATAACACTTGCATGAGTTATCTGTTTACATTATGTGAAAACATATCAACTTGAAAGTCCTTACACACCTCGAACCGTTTAGTTTGCTGTAATGCAAAGCGTGGTAGTTGGAAATAGATCTATTAGGTTTGACAAACCTCACCTGGTAGATGGGATCTACGCAGGTGTTTGACTGACCAAACACATTATTTACTATTGTTGTGATAGACAATAGTGGCAAGGCGAAAACATGCTATAGCATGGCAACTAGTCAGCTTCGGTGTCGAACACGTATGTAAATAGTTATATGACTAGCTATCATGACTGTGCAATTGTGATTATGTTATCTACCAACTTGTTATTCAAACTGATGTTTTGAACACTATGATTACTTAAAACCTGTGTTATGCACCAACCATTGTGTTGACTTGATTTGCATGTTTTCTCAGGACGCTAAGGCGCGCGTAACAGCTGGCATGGACTAGGAAGATAGAGTCTCATGCATTTCTTTTACTTTGATTATTTAAATCTGAATATTTAAGTACTTTGAATTGTAATGTTTGATTTACAACTGTTTATGGTTTTTAAACGCTTCCGCACTTTTTGTAAACTCTGGTTATTATGTTTGTTTTAAAGACCAACATATGTTTTTGAAATTCATATAGAGGTCTTCGCTATGTCTAATGATCTGAGATCCTGGTTTGTCATGCTCCCAAACGGTGTGATTCCGTTAGTTGAAATTGGGGGTGTGACAGATTGGTATCAGAGCCATTGGTTATAGCGAACTAGGTTTGCATTTGTAGGCCTAGACTATGACTGTTAGACATTAGACACACATGTTTACACATACTGCTTAGAAATTACATATGACATTATGTAATTGATTTGCTTACGTATTCCATGGCACTGCACTTACATATGATATTATGTAACAGGCATGGCTTCATCATCAGTTCCTTATGTTATCATTGATGATTCTGAGGACGAGGAGCCGATGGTTCCGGCACCACCATCATCACCACCACCACCCATTCCATCACCTCCACCATATGAGATGGAGGACTCCGATCCAGAGGAGGATCCGGAGGAAGACCCGGAGGAGGATCCGGAGGAGGATCCAGACGAGGATCCTGATGAGGATCCAGAGGAGGATCCAGACGAGGATCCAGTTGAGGACCCGGATGAGGATCCGGTGGAGGCACCGTGGGTGAATACCCAGGGACTCTATGCTGCAGGACCATCTACACATCCACCACCAGCACTGGACGCTCCTGAGCCTAAGAGGCAAAGGACGGACGCAGAGGAGATCGCCAAGTTGCGCGAGGACGTGGATACAGCAGAGGAGAAGCTCTATCAGAGATCTCAGGAATTATGGGATGCCATTGAGAGGCAAGAGGAACTTGCCCAACTGGTTCATGACATGCGAGATGAGATGTGGAACATGATTGGTCGTTTAGAGGAGTCAGAGAACCGAGCCGAGATCTTGGAGGGCAGGATTGAAGCTTTGGAGGATTTAGTGGTAGTTGAGAATGGGGAACAGGATGAGGATGAGGATGAGGAGGAGGAACCAGCACCAGTTGCTGAGTCCGATCCTGAATCCACCGTTGAGGACGATTGATTCTCTTACTTTTATTTCTGTTTTGTTTAAACTTATTAGGAACGGGTTGTGTTCCTACATTAGTAGTTTGAAATTTTGTATTTCATTTCAAAAGTATTGTACCCAAAGAAAGTTTCTATTTATGGAAAAATTATTGTTTGTTTCCAACAACTGTGTTGATTATATAACATGTTGTGTTTGTTGTTTTACTTACACATGTTACATTGGATTTTGACTTCGTGCTAACACTTCTTATAAATAGGAAACTGATGGCTGAGGGAAACGTACATATGACTGTTGCTGAGCTCAACGAGCTAATTAACAACAGAGTCGCGGAGGCTATTGCACAGTATGCTCAGACACACAACACAGGGCCACAGGGTCCAGCTGGGGGAGTGATTAACCCACAAGTCTGCACGTTCAAGATGTTCTTGGACTGCAAACCACACAACTTCAAAGGGTCGGAGGGAGCCATAGGACTTCTCCGATGGATTGAAAAAGCTGAATCTGTGTTCGAGATGTGCAACTGCCCGGATGACAGCAAAGTGAAATTTGCTACTGGAACTTTGGAGGGTCCAGCCCTGACTTGGTGGAACTCCAATGTTCAGACTCTGGGGTTGGGAGAAGCAAATGCGTTGACCTGGAACAACTTCAAAACTTTGCTACAAGAGGAGTATTGTCCTCGTAGTGAAATGCAGAAGTTGGAGGAGGAGTATTGGCACCTCAAGATGGAGGGGTCAAATATTGAGGAGTACACGACCAGATCGCATGAACTGGCCAGACTGCTACCACACATGGCTACTCCAGCCAGTAAGTGGATAGAAAGGTACATTGGAGGACTAGTGCCTCAGATTCAAGGGTTGGTGACTTCAGCAAATCCCACCACTATCCAACAAGCTGTTCGTCTAGCACATCAGCTTACTGACCAGGCAGTGTTACAGGGGACTCTGCCTAAGCGAACATCTGCTACCAAGGTAGGAGATCACAAGAGAAAGTGGGATAACAATTTCAAGGGTAACAACCAACAGCAGAACAGGAAACAAGACTCAAACAAGTCTTATCATGGTTCAAGCAGTGGTCAGCAATCATCATCATCGGGGGGCTATATTGGTAAGCACCCCAAGTGCAACAGGTGTGGTTACCATCATGCGGGTAACCAATGTGACAGAGCGAAGTGCCAGAGGTGTGGCAAGATTGGGCACGCGGCTAAGGATTGTCGCGGGGAACTGCAGAACAACAATAACAACCATAATAACAACCAGAATAACAATCAAAACAACGCGCAGAAAGGTTGTTTTGAGTGCGGCAAGATGGGCCATTTCAAGAAAGATTGCCCACAACTAAAGAAAGGCGGGGACAACAATGGTAATGGTAATGGAGGTGGCAACGGTAATGGCAATGGCACCAACAACAACAACAATAATAATAACAACAATAACGGTGCTAGAGGCAGGGCGTTTGTGATCGGAGGACGTCAAGCGCGGGAGGATCCCAACATTGTTACGGGTACGTTTCTCTTAAATAATCACTATGCCTCTATGTTATTTGACACTGGTGCCGACCGGAGTTTTGTATCTAGTTCACTTGCTAAGTCACTAGATGTTAGTCCCACTGCCCTAGATAGTCCCTATACTGTGGAGTTAGCGGATGGTAAGTTGATTGTAGTAGAAAACATTTATAAGGGATGTATCCTTGATTTGATGGGTCAAACATTAGAGATTGATTTGATGCCTATTGCCTTAGGCAGTTTTGATGTAGTTATTGGCATGGACTGGTTGTCTAAGAACCAGGCTGAAATTGTATGCCATGAAAAGATTGTCCGCATACCTCTTCCGCAGGGAGAGACATTGTATGTACAAGGTGAAAAGATCAGTACGCCACTGCGTCTCATATCTTGTATGAAAGCACACAAATGTCTGCGGAAAGGTCATAAGGCAGTTATAGCACTTATAACTGAAAAGCCGGTAGCTGAGAAGAAACTTGAAGATATACCTATAGTTTGTGAATTTCCGGAGGTGTTTCCAGAAGACTTGCCGGGATTACCGCCTGTCAGACAGGTGGAATTCCGAATCGACCTTACACCAGACGCAGCACCGATAGCTAGGGCACCTTATCGACTTGCACCGTCAGAAATGCAAGAGTTATCCACACAATTGCAAGAATTGTTGGATAAGGGTTTTATACGACCTAGTTTTTCACCGTGGGGAGCTCCAGTATTGTTTGTAAAGAAGAAGGACGGAACTTTTCGTATGTGTATCGATTACCGGGAATTGAACAAGGTTACTATCAAGAACCGGTATCCGTTACCCAGGATTGACGATCTGTTCGATCAGTTGCAAGGTTCGAGTTACTACTCAAAGATTGATCTCAGGTCGGGTTATCATCAACTAAGAGTCCAGGAGGAGGATATTCCAAAGACAGCATTCAGGACGCGCTATGGCCATTATGAGTTCTTGGTCATGCCATTTGGGTTGACAAACGCTCCAGCTGTATTCATGGATCTCATGAATCGTGTTTGTAAACCTTATCTTGATAAGTTTGTCATTGTTTTCATTGATGACATTCTCATTTATTCAAAGTCTGAGGAGGAACATGCTGAACATCTTCGATTACTACTAGAGTTATTGAAACAGGAACAACTGTACGCTAAGTTCTCAAAATGTGATTTCTGGATGCGAGAAGTACAGTTCTTGGGGCATATAGTTAATGAAAAGGGCATACATGTTGATCCAGCGAAGATTGAAGCGATTAAGAATTGGGAAGCGCCAAAGACCCCTACCGAAGTACGACAATTCCTTGGTTTGGCGGGTTATTATCGACGATTCATTGAGGGTTTCTCAAAGATCGCTCAACCACTTACAGCTCTTACGCACAAGGGAACAAAGTATAACTGGACGGATAAACAGGAAGCTGCATTCCAGTTATTGAAACAGAAACTCTGCAGTGCACCGATTCTGTCCTTACCGGAAGGAACGGAAGACTTTGCGGTGTATTGTGACGCATCTGGACAGGGTTTGGGATGTGTGTTGATGCAACGGGATAAAGTGATCGCTTACGCTTCCAGACAACTACGAACACATGAAAAGAATTACACTACTCATGACTTGGAGTTAGGAGCAGTGGTTTTTGCTTTGAAGATTTGGAGGCATTACTTGTATGGGACTAAGTGTACCATTTACACTGATCATAAGAGTTTGCAGCATATCTTTGATCAGAAGGAGCTCAATATGAGACAACGACGATGGGTTGAGTTGTTGAACGATTACGAGTGTGCAATTAAGTATCACCCGGGAAAGGCTAATGTCGTAGCCGATGCTTTGAGCAGAAAAGATACAACGGGAACAAGACGGGTTCGCGCACTTATGATGACGATACATACCGACTTACCTGACAAAGTACACAATGCTCAGATTGAGGCCTTGAAAGCGGAAAACTTAGTACCGGAATCTTTACGAGGAATGTAAGAACAATTGAATGTTAAACCTGATGGAATTCGTTATTTCATTGATCGAATGTGGATACCTTTGTATGGAGGTTTAAGGGAACTCGTGATGGACGAAGCGCACAAGTCTAAATATTCAGTCCATCCGGGATCAGACAAGATGTACCATGATTTGAAGGCACTGTATTGGTGGCCTCATATGAAAGCTGATATTGCTAAGTACGTTAGTAAATGTTTGACTTGTTCGAAAGTCAAAGTTGAATATCAGAAGCCATCTGGTTTACTGCAACAACCAGAGATACCGATGTGGAAGTGGGAACAGATTTCGATGGATTTCATTACTAAGTTACCCCGTACACCGAGTGGCTGTGATACGATATGGGTAATTGTCGATCGATTAACGAAATCTGCACATTTCTTAGCAATCAAGGAAACTGACAAGATGGAGAAGTTGACTCGTATTTACATTAAGGAAGTAGTAGCACGGCATGGTGTGCCAATATCTATCATATCAGATCGGGATGCCCGGTTTACTTCTAATTTTTGGAAATCTCTTCATAAGTCATTGGGGACTCGCTTGGATATGAGTACCGCTTATCACCCACAGACCGATGGTCAAAGTGAACGAACGATTCAAACGCTCGAGGATATGTTACGAGCTTGTGTAATTGACTTTGGTGATAGCTGGGAGAATCATTTACCGTTGGTGGAATTCTCTTACAATAATAGTTATCATACAAGTATTCAAGCAGCACCGTTTGAAGCGTTGTATGGTCGCAAATGTCGTTCACCAGTTTGCTGGGCTGAAGTTGGTGACAGTCAGTTAACAGGTCCTGAACTGGTGCACGAAACAACAGAGAAGATAGTTCAAATTCGGAACCGTATGGCAGCGGCTCGGGATCGACAAAAGAGTTATGCAGACAAACGTCGCAAGCCGTTGGAATTTCAAGTGGGAGACCGAGTTCTTCTAAAAGTATCACCTTGGAAAGGTGTGATACGATTTGGCAAGCGCGGAAAGCTTAGTCCACGTTACGTAGGACCTTTTGAGATTCTGAAAAGAATTGGTCCGGTTGCGTACCAACTCAAACTACCGGAAGAACTCAGTGGAGTTCATGATGTCTTTCATGTATCGAATTTAAAGAAATGTCTTTCTGACGAGACATTGATTGTACCGATGGAAGAAATACAAGTAGATGAACAACTACGATTCATTGAAGAACCAGCAGAAATTATGGACCGAGAGGTCAAACAATTGAAACAAAGCAAGATTCCGATAGTCAAAGTCCGATGGAATTCAAGACGGGGTCCTGAATTCACATGGGAACGAGAAGATCAAATGATGAAGAAATATCCTCATCTATTCAAGACACCTACTGCTAACACTGAGAGCGCACGTTAAATTTCGGGACGAAATTTCCTTCAACAAGGGGATGACGTGATGCTTTCACACATCAACACTGCAAATTTCAAACTGTAAGCACGTTTTATTTATTCAATTGATTTTGTTACAAATATTTGTGCTACATTACATTTTATATGTTTTATGTGCTACATTTCATATGTTACATGTTATGGTAGTACATACACGATTGGTTACATACATTTTGCTATGTGCGGGGTTGCATAGTACATTGGTTACATACACTTTGCTATGTGCGGGGTTGCATAGTACAAACAGTTTCAGACACTCACTAGGTGTGAGGCTACACAACACAGTATGATCAAACACAAACAGTCACAGTTAGGTGAACTAACTAGTGAACACGCAAAACAATTATATTGAAAGATCACAATTGAGTTGTGATGTTGCAAGCATTAGACTTTGTGTGTGAGTACACACAAGCACACAGAATGATCAAATCACACTAACACGTACGATTTAAACTCGTAAGTAGTTTCCTAACTACTCTTAACACTTGCTAATTTTCGGGACGAAAATTCATTCAACAAGGGGATGATGTGACAATCCGACTTTTCACACTAACCTTGTTAACGGGAGTTGGTGCTATCATAGGCCCAACAAGGCCAATGAAGGCCCAATAAGGTCAAGGAAGACTCAACAAGATCAATTAGGCCCAACATAATCAATGTAGGCCCAATAATCAAGAGAGGCCCAGTAAGGCCCAATAAGGGGCAAGTGAGGCCCAATGTGAACAAAGTAGGCCCAGGAAAGATCAAGGTAGGCCCAAGAAGGCCCAGTGAGGCCCAATTGTATTTAAGAAGCCCAAATGAGTAAATTTAGTCCAACAATGAGTTAATAGATTTAATTAGTGACTATTCGGGTTTGTTGATTCAACTTTGTTAATCAAAGTAATATGTTGGTGGTCCAGAATAAATTATAGGAGTTAGGAATTAAGGAGAATCAGTTGTTAAGTGTTAAAATGATAGAGATTAAACTTGTAAGTGAATTTAGTAGCAAAGTTGACTTTTATAAGTCAAAAATTCGGCTAAATGGATTGTGGGATTCGAATTCCATCCTTATACTAACTTGTAACTGAAATTGGTCAGTTATAAACATCATAAAAAGGATTTGTAACAGTTCTGGAGGTTAATGATACATTGATTGGCCGAAATAAATCAAAATGATAGTCAAAAGTTGTAACCGCAACCTTTCAAGATCAAAACCGATTGTCCCAATCATAATTCGAGAAATTAAAGATTTAGAACCCCTATTCGGCACCCTCAGAATCTATTCCATATCGCAATTCGAAGCAGCAGGTTCTGGATTGAAGGACACCATCGTGAATTCGGCCGAAAAACAACCACAAGTCGACTGACATCAATTCGAGACCAAATCAGGTAATTCTTGATTCCTACATCTCCTAAACATGTCGATTAAGAGTAATCCAAGATCAATTTTAACTGATAACATCAAATTGATAGGGTTCAAGTAATTAGGGTTTATAAGGAAAACGTTTTGGGGGCTTGCTATCAATTGAGTTTAGAAACGAAATTAAATGGTTCAGTTAGTTTCAGAGGGTACCGATGAAGGTTAATGACAAGTCAATTTCATCATGTAACAACGATTTAATGGATTTCAATTCTAGGGTTCCTTATGTTCAACGAGTTTGGGGGTTAGCATTCAAATGAGTTCTATAATCAAATTAATGATTATAATTAGCTTCAGATAGTTCCGATTAATGTTGGTGATAGGATGATTTCAATTAGTTTCAACGAATTAGAAGATTTCGAATTTTAAAGTTTCTTGGTTGAGAACCGAGACTTATGTGGGTAATTTGAACACACTGATTGTGTTTTGATCGAATTAAAACCACCATTAGGAACGCTTAAGTGATTGGAATGATAATCTGGTGTTGATGGGTGCAATCGGATTCGAAATCGGGTTCAATTGGGAGATTTAAGCTTCGGCTATACTAAGGAATAGGAACTGGGTTGAAGGAGGATTTAAAACAATTAATTTCTGGTTAACTAACGCGATACCCTAGCGGGCGTAGTGGTTAGGTGCTGTGTGTGTGATGTTGAGGGTCGCGGGTTCGAGTCCCGGCCCAACCGATTTTTTTATATTTTGGTCATTTTGATGTTTTGGTCATAACTTCCATATACGAACTCCGATTTAACCCGTTCAAGTTACGTTGGAAGCGTAACGAGAATACGGACGCATTAGAATGATAAAATTTATATTGTAGCCCGAACACGAAATCGCGTATAATTACGATTAATTGAATAAAATCAAATGTGATTTTATTTAATCGATTTCAGTGACACGCGTACTTCCGTATGCCTAATTCTCACACTTTAACATACGTGTGTTGACACGTATGTGATTTCAAGCACAAAACGATTATTCGAATAACAATAGGTTATTGTTTAAATCACAGATTCTTCGTAGAGGATTTCTACGCAGGTTCACACATATTTGATCATTCTACTCTTATCAAAGGTGCGTACACGGCCCCTTTCTTATTTTAAACTGTTTTGGGGGAGAAAACATGTGCAACAAACTGATTTTTAGATACATAACACTTGCATGAGTTATCTGTTTACATTATGTGAAAACATATCAACTTGAAAGTCCTTACACACCTCGAACCGTTTAGTTTGCTGTAATGCAAAGCGTGGTAGTTGGAAATAGATCTATTAGGTTTGACAAACCTCACCTGGTAGATGGGATCTACGCAGGTGTTTGACTGACCAAACACATTATTTACTATTGTTGTGATAGACAATAGTGGCAAGGCGAAAACATGCTATAGCATGGCAACTAGTCAGCTTCGGTGTCGAACACGTATGTAAATAGTTATATGACTAGCTATCATGACTGTGCAATTGTGATTATGTTATCTACCAACTTGTTATTCAAACTGATGTTTTGAACACTATGATTACTTAAAACCTGTGTTATGCACCAACCATTGTGTTGACTTGATTTGCATGTTTTCTCAGGACGCTAAGGCGCGCGTAACAGCTGGCATGGACTAGGAAGATAGAGTCTCATGCATTTCTTTTACTTTGATTATTTAAATCTGAATATTTAAGTACTTTGAATTGTAATGTTTGATTTACAACTGTTTATGGTTTTTAAACGCTTCCGCACTTTTTGTAAACTCTGGTTATTATGTTTGTTTTAAAGACCAACATATGTTTTTGAAATTCATATAGAGGTCTTCGCTATGTCTAATGATCTGAGATCCTGGTTTGTCATGCTCCCAAACGGTGTGATTCCGTTAGTTGAAATTGGGGGTGTGACACTCTAAATCTGAATCTGAATCATGATGTCTCCATTTCCTCCCACCGGGTGCAATGTAATCAGGATTCAGGAGATGGCCGAATAGAGCATGAACTGGAGGCTTCGTCTCCTTTCCTCTGTATGGTAAAACTCTGTTAAGAGTGATGTCGTTCATGTGCTCTAATCGGATAATGTCTGAACTGGCCTTCGGTAGATTAGGCACTTGTGCATCAAAGATCTGCTGAAGAAATCTCGGGTACATGAGGAACTTCTTGTCACCCTTAAGATAGACATTTTCCTTCAAATGCGTGAATACCATCTACGAGAAGTTGAATGGTAGATTCAGCACCAAAGCCACGAAATCACCCTGTAATGTCTCTCTAAGCTCATCAAATCCCCCGCGTCTAGAGCCCAAGCAGTGAATGAGTACATGAGCCAAGTACTTGAACTGCGGGGATAGAAAAGCTTTGTTCAGGACTCCGACTTCTAAGTCACCATCATACTTGCATCGCATAAAGCATCCTTGAATAAGATAGAGATCAAGTAGAAAGGAATGATCAGGTGCATCATGGAATCCACACACCCTCCGAATGTGCTAAGCAGAAACTATAATTTCATGTCCTCGCACCTTGCCTCTGATCACAGTAGGCTCTACCTCACAATCTATGTCTGCAGATCTCCAGAAATCCCTCTGGTGCGACAAATAGGGATCATAGACAGTAGATATGGCAGTGAAGATCCTAGAACGCCTGAGAAAAGTAATAATCTCTGTAAAATGCCTGGCGTTCTTGGTAGCAAGATCTAGATGGGCACAAATATTGTACTTCGTCACAACTTTGTAGTCTGCCATACTGAAAAACAAGAGAATTAACATGTTAGTTCAACTCAGTCAAACATTTGAGCCAAATCAGAAATTTTACACAAGTATACAACTTGTGCGAATGAGACATCAATGCCCGAATGAGGCTTGGTGAATGAGTTCAATGACCGAATAGGTCATGTCATCCGAATGACAAGCGAATGAGCTTCATTCAGTTAACCCATTGACCGATGGAATCGAGTAATCCGAATGTCAAACGAATAAGACCAATGGCCGAAAGAATTTCATTCAGTCGAGACACCTCTTTCGGTCGACCACTGTAGTGCGAATGAGTGTCATTCGGTCGACCGAAGGATTTCAAAAATCCAAGTACTCAAAACAACAAATTAGATCATAAAATTGACACCACCAAGTTCAGATATGTCCGATTAGTGTTTTAGAACAGGTTTTAGGTATTTTAGGGTCCATTTTATCCATTTATTAGAAGGTTATAGTTACGAGCCCTAAAACCCTAAGCCGAGGGTTGTTCTCAGCAAATCCATGGTCAAAATTGGAAGATCTTGGTTCCAATAGTACCTGTAACAACCACAAGAAGGAATACTATCAGTATGGTTGACTTAATCGATGAAAATCAAAGATCTGTGGCGAAAGAGTGAGTCAGGCGAAAGGGTGCACACAGTAAGCTCGAAAGAAAAATTTGGGGGAATGAGTTGGTTTGGCCGAAAGAGCCCAATAAATAGGAAGATTCATTCAGCTGAGAGGTCAACCGAATGAGTTACTTTGCATCAGATTGATTCGGCCGAATGACTCATTCGCATGAGTAAAGTCATTCGGTCGAATGAGTCTTTCGCCTGCTTCATTCGGATGAATGAGGTCTAGCACTCAAAAACACAATTTAATTTCAAATTTGACATTTTGAACATTTAAATGAGTACTATTATGAAGATTAGTCTGGTTTGGTGATGGGTTCAAATACGATTCAGCATCTGAACACACAAATGATCATCTAAAAACAAATTTGAAATTTAAAATCTTTTTTTATTTTTCTGAAATGAAAGACAACTGTACAACTAACAAATAAAACTAAAACAATTAAGAAACACATGTTTTTGTGAGCAGTCTTTCAAGAAAAATGACACATACACCTAATCACATCAAATCAGCATTAATGAATGTAACACTTCTGACACATTTGTCTTATGATTTAATTACTGATATACTTGTCCACTTTAAACCTGACAATACATCATTTCTAAACAAATTAATGATCACTCATATTTTCTGACTGAGTTACCCATTGTATTTAACCAATAAAGATCAAAACTAGTTTGTAACTCATCTTTGCATAACTTAATACCTAACATCATAAGTTCTATAAGGTTCCAATTTATTTTTTATTTATTTTTTTTATTTTTCTTTTTGATTTGTTTCTCAATATCAACACGTTCTCATGGATGGCTTCAGCTAGGTCTTTACAAAGCAATATGGCACGTATACAGAATTGTGTTGACAAGATCAACTTGTTCTATCCAAATGGATGGCTTCAACTAGGCTGCAACCCAGTAATATGGCACATGTATGGAATTGAACTTATTTTATTTTTGTATTTTTCTTAGCTTATCCTATCTGAATGGACGGCTTCAGCTAGGCTGCAACCCAGCAATATGGCACGTGTACGAAATCGGATTTACTTTTATTTTCTTGTGACTCAATCATGCTCATCTGAATGGACGGCTTCAGCTAGGTCTTTACAAAGCAATATGGTACGTGTACAGACTTGAATTCATGAATCATTGGAAACCTCATTAGATCCTATGATAACAGGTGTACGCTTGATTTGAATTAAAAACTATTTATCATTTAACTGCTTTTCTAAAATGGATCCCACAATTCAGACTTTCTAAGCAATCACCAATAGTCTATACATTTTGTAAAGTTGGCCGATCAGTACATCAAATCACACAACTCATGTGATTTCAGTTTATGCATTCGCTTTTTGCTTTTAAGACATGATAGGTTAACACAACACTTTCTCTAATCAGGCTTACAATTTTTCAAATGTATTTGGTTTTTCAAAATTTTCAAATGTTTTTAGTTTTTCAAAATTTTCAAATCTTTTTGGTTTTTCAAAATTTTCAAATGTTTTTAGTTTTTCAAAATTTTCAAATGTTTTTTGGTTTTTCAAATTAAACTACTTTTTACCCCCCTAAAAACCTAAAACTGAAAATCTTTTTGAGTTTTTGATTAAGTGAAAGAAAAATAACAGAAATGCTAACAAGGAAAAATAAAACAAAAGAAACTAACTAATAAAAGCAATGATCATTTGTTTGATTCAGATGAAGGAATGACTTCATCCTTTCGAAAAACACCGTTAGCCGATGACAGATATACAAATCTGGGTTTATCAAATGCTTTTGTGTAAAGATCGGCTTTCTGGTGATCGGTGTGAATTTTAACAACATCGATGAGTTTCTTTTCAAAACAATCACATATGAAGTGATATTTTATGTCGATGTGTTTGGTTTTTGAGTGCTGAACTGGGTTTTTAGTGACAGCAATGGCAGTAGTATTATCAACATAAATAGGAGTGTTAGAAAAATGTAACCCATAATCCCTGAGTTGTTGTTGTATCTAGATGATTTGTGAGCAACAACTAGCAGCAGCAATATATTCAGCTTCACATGTTGAAGTAGACACCGACGTCTGCTTCTTGCACTGCCAGGTAACTAAACGGTTTCCAAAGAACTGACATCCTGCAGATGTTGACTTCAAATCTCTTTTGCATCCACCATAGTCTGAATCACTGTATGCACTTTGCTTAAAGTTATCATCATTAGGATACCATAAGCCAAGATCCGGAGTACCCTTCAGATAACGCAAAATCCTCTTCACAGTAATCATATGTGATATTCTTGGTTTGGATTGATAACGAGCACACAAGCATGTGGCGAACATGATGTCTGGCCGAGAAACGGTGAGATACATGAGAGATCCAATCATTCCTCGGTACAGAGTGGCATCGATTAACTCCCCCTTTTCGTCTGGTGTAATCCTGTGATTTACAGCCAGTGGGGTACCAGCAGGTTTTGCATCCGACATACTGAACCGACTCAGAATGTCACCAATGTATTTGGTCTGATGAATGAAGATTCCTGCCTCAGATTGATCCACCTGCAACCCAAGAAAAAATTTCATCTCCCCCATAGAGCTCATTTCAAACTTGTCTTTCATAACCTTCTCGAATTCCTTGCACAAACTATCATTTGTAGAACCAAAGATGATGTCGTCCACGTATACTTGTACCAAGAGTAAATCACCATCTTTCTCTTGAATATACAAAGTGCAGTCAATGACACCTCTTCTGAACCTGTTGTTCACAAGGTGAGTGGAAAGTGCCTCGTACCACCCTCGCAGAGCTTGATGTAATCCATATAAAGCCTTGTCTAACTTGTAGACTTGGTCACGATGCAATGGATTCTCAAACCTGGGAGGTTGATGGACATACACAGTTTCATTGATCACACCATGAAGGAATGCACTCTTGACATCCATTTGATAAACTTTAAATTTCTTGAAGGATGCATATGCCAAGAAAATACGAATTGCTTCGAGATGAGTAACCGGTGCAAACACTTCATTATAATCTAGTCCCTCAATCTGTCTGAATCCCTGCACCACCAGATGTGCTTTGTTTCGCACAACGATCCCGTGATCGTCCCTTTTGCAACAAAGAGCCCATCTTGTGCCTGTAACCTTTGCACCTTTCGGTTTGTCAACAAGTTGCCAAACACCGAGTTTCTTGAATTGTAAAAGTTCTTCTTGCATTGCAACAACCCACGATTCTTCTTTCAATGCTTCAGTGACGGTTCGTGGTTCAACTTGAGAGATGAAGCAAGAATGAGCCCAATAGTTCACATCAGCAAAGTCAAGAATATCTGCAAGACCACCCGAAGATAGCTGATTTCTTGTCTTGACCCCATCAGACGGACTTCCAATAATGTTTTCATGAGGATGAATGCGTTTAATTCTTCCAACAGGATGAGCAGGAACCTCAACCTGTGGATCAAGGTTGTTCATATTCAAGTCCTCAAGAGCAGGTACAATGTTGTCAACATTTGGTTCGGGGGCAACTGGTTGAGCTGGATTGTCATCTGTGTCTGAGCTGTCATCATGTATCTGTATGGGAATTTAAGCTGATGAAGGTTGCACAGGTTCATCAGGTGCACTTTGTGCATCATACATCATTTGAACAGCAACATCTTCATCTGAGTACATGGGAGGCATACTAAAAGAGTTGAAAAGGTCTGAATAATCAAACATCCAGTCTGGACCTTTCCCATGTGGAGGCATAGAATGTCTTTGAACGTCCACATGGTACCAATCTGCCACATTTTGAGTTGATCTATTGTAGACCCTTTTATTATGAGTGTTGTACCCAAGAAAATACCCTTCTTCCACCTTCTCATTGAACTTGCCTTGCTCATGTTTCTTAAGCATCGTGCACGGAGTACCAAAAGGTTCAAGATATTTAAGATTAGGCTTTCTATTATGGAGCAGCTCAAAGCAAGCCTTCCCATGTCTCTTGACTATCAAAACCCGGTTCAATGTGTAGCAAGCATTTGCAACAGCTTCATTCCAAAATTTAACTGGAAGGGATGAATCAGCAAGCATAGTCCGGGCAGCCTCAATCAATGTTATGTTCTTGCGCTCAGCAACACCATTCATTTGCGGGACATATGGAGCATTGAAATGTTGGACAATACCACGGTCATTGCAGAAGGTCTCCATATTGTGATTCTTGAACTCTGTCCCGTTATCTGTTCTGAGCATACGGATCTTGAGCTTATAAAGTGAATCAAGTTTAGTTACCAAAACTTGAATACACTCGAACGTTTCTGATTTCTCCTTCAGAAAGAAAACCCAATAATATCTGGAATACTCATCAGTGATGACTAAGCAGTATTGATCTCCAGTTGTACTCTTGCGACTGACTGGACCAAATAAATCCATATGGAGAAGCTCAAGAGGAACAGTGATTGAATGATACTTTTTCAGCTTGTGAGACTGCTTGGTTTGCTTACCTTTCTTGCACGAAACACAGACATCAGACAGCTTGAAATTCTTTAAGCTGACACCCTCAACCAAATTGTTGTGTACCAAATGGTTCATCTTACGTAGACTCAAATGGCCCATCCTCTTATGCCAAAGAATAGAATCTTTCTCTATAGCCTTTGACATAAAACATGAAGCTGAGGAGGATGTTGTTGAAGCTGTAGGTATGTTGAGAACATACAAATCTTGCTTATGGGGTGAAGACATCAGAATCCAGTCTTTAGGAATATTAATACCTTGCTTGAGAATGTAGCAACTAGAGTCATCAAAAAGAACTTTGTACTTCTTGTCACAAATCTGTGAGACTGAGAGTAGATTGTTCTCCAGCTGCTTCACATATCTGACTTTGTCAAAAGAAACTTGGCCGTTTGAAAGAATACCCTCTCCAGTAATGAACCCGCCTTTGTCACCAGCAAACGCTACATATCCACCTCGAATTGAATTGACATTGGTGAGAAGCGAAATATCTCCAGTCATGTGCATTAAAGCCCCACTATCAACAATCCAAGTGCTGTTAATAGTAGCAGTTGGGGCAACCTGCACAAACACAAACTATTTGTTCAATTTGGGAACCCAAGCCTTTACAGTCTTAGGTTGACCCAATGAGTCTCGGATCAAAACATCAATCCATTTTCCATCTGGGGTTGCCTTGTCTGGAGTATTTGAAACTGAAGTCTCTGAAGACTTAACTTTCCAGACTGTGTTTTTACTGAAAGAGTTTTTCAAGTAGATGGATGATGATTTGGATTGATTGACATTTACAACCTTGGGAACATCCAAATTAGCAACTTTCCCTTTACCCTTATCCAAAGGCTTGACATGATTGGGTTGTTTGGGCTTAGCTTGAGATGATTTACAATCAGATTTGACTTGTTTAATAAATGCTAATTTTGTTTTCTGGGTGGTGCAACCTTAGGTCTGATCAGATGGGGCAAACTCTAGCAATATGCCCAAGTGCACCACACTCAAAACAAGCCCTTCTATCTGTGTAACAAGACTGTTTGACTTTAGAATGAGAATTTTTGATTTGAAAAACATTTTTCTTAGTTTTGTCTTGCACAAACCCAAACCCTTTGTACCATTAAAAACAGGTTTCTCAGTCTCTTTGGTCTCACTTGCTCGACCATCCTGTGAAGACTTCACAAAGCAGATGGCTTTGGATAACTTTGAAATCATGTTTGTCTTATGTAAGATTGGGTCGGCCTTTTTGGCAACAGATGTCTGATTCTTAACACAAGACACTTGAGGATAAACATCAGACTCATCCTCAGAATCAGAGACCCGATCTTCAACCACTCCCTCCACAAAAGATTCCTCAGACATTGAGGAACACTCATAAGAAATAATCCCAATAGGATCAATAACTAATGGAGTTTTCACTTGAAAGTCTTTCATCTCTTTGTCATTTGGAGAATCGACAAAGCAGTTCAAGACTGGTGGGGGAAATGATTATACTTTGTATCTTTTCCCTTCCCAGTTTGATCAGTCCCATTACTGATCATGTGCTCAATAATATATGAAGAGCTTTCATAGCTCTTGAGCTTCTGGCTTAAAGTATCATAGTCATACTCGACTATGGCAAGTTTCTTCTTAGTCTCAATGATAGTGTTTAGATAAGAAGTAACTGCATCCTGTTTGTTAAGCACAGCGATCTCAGCCTCATGTAACTGTCTGTTTAACAAATCAATTTTAGCCTGAAAATCTTTTTCATTTGATTTTAAAATTCTATTTGCTTCAATCATTTGGTTGAGATCGCTGATCAAGTCAGAATTGTGCTTCTTATAAGCCAGGACCTTACTGTCAAGGTCAATACATTTAAAGCATATGGAATGAGAAGGAGAACAGTCATCATATACCTGATCTGACTGAGAGGTAGCAGAAGTGTTCACCATCATAGCAAATTGTGTAGCATTTTGTTCTTCAAACTCAGCATCAGAATCTCCTTGAGCGTTTGAGTCTGAAGTGCTTTCTGATTCTGATCCTGATGATTCCTCCAGACTAGTCTTTGTTTCTTCTGAAGTGCTTTCATCACTGGATTCATCAGCCTTCTGGATTTCTGCAACACAAGCTTTATCTTCTCCTTCCTGATCAGGATTGAATCTGAAATCCCAGTTTTCTCCTTCATCATTTTGAACCATCAAGGCCTTGCTAGCAATTGAAGAACTTGCATGAGTGGGAGTATCAATGGGTACAAGTCTTCGTTTTGGATTTGTTGCAGATGATCTTTGATTCTGAAAAGGATTCTTGTTGCCCATCTTCTTTGGTTTATTGCACTGTCTTGCAAAGTGTCATTTTTCTCCGTAGTTATAGCAAGTGACAGATGACATATCAAAACCAAATTTTGAATCCTTGTTCAGATTGATATCTTTTCTAGTTCTTCTCACAAAATCCTTAGCTCTTCTTACTGCACTGGCAAGAGCCCACATGATGTCTATCCTCTCCATATCATTTGGGTCAATCTGAGAATAATCTTCATTTGTCATGTGAGGATTACCAATAGTAATCCATCATAAGAGCTCACAAGAGTAGACAGATGACCCATATGCTCCTTGGCAACCTCTACTGTTACTTTATCAAAGTTGTATGTCTTCAGATAGGTGACTGTATGACTATCTTCTTTCTAAGAAGTGGAAGCTGAGAATGATTGACTGAAGTGTGTCTGGTTTGAGACAGAAGCCTCTTTAGTCTCAGAGACAAAAGCAGTCTTTAATGGAGCATGAGAATAAGTTCTTTACACAGTAGGAGTAGAGTAATACAGTGAAGGATCTTGAACTTGAGAAACTCTCTTTGCCTTCCACTTTGTAAGACCTAAGGAACCCTAGGAATCAACTCGGTTCCTTGGTAGATCTGCTCTACAGCCACTGGACTAGTGCGGAATCCTATTCCAGGGTTTTCCAATCGAAAACACCAAGCCCCGTGGCGATCCGACAATGAGGAGTGAACGTTTCGATCGAAATCGAACACCATGGGGTGAGAATCGAAGTTGGAGATGAAAGAACCGCTCAAAACCCTAAGGGTATGACTCTGGAGTGCTGAACTGGGAAGAGAGGAGTCTCAGACAAGTTATGTTTGAATCTGTTTGCTGAAGTATATATAGGTTGTACTCATTCGGCCGAATGAGTGGCCGAATCACTCATTCGGTGAATGGCTCAGCCGAATGAGCTTGGTCAACCGAATGAGTCATGCGGATGACTCATTCGTTCGCCCCAATCATTCGCTAGGCGTTCATTCGCCCGAATGACCTCATTCTTAGGATCATTCGCACGAATGGGTCTATATGATATATATAATCAAAGTCAACCATAGTCAAACATGTATAAACTTGAATAAACATTAAAGAAAAATATAGAATAACTGATCTTCATTAATATGATAAACTTTATACATTAAGATCATACAAAACATAGAACTAGGGACATTTCTGTGCACTAACAGATTCATTACGAGAGAAGCTTGTAGACCGGTCAGCAAAGTACGACGACATGGCTAAGAAGGTAAAGGAAGAGTTAGAAAATTCCAAATTTTCAAATTATACAATTACCTCAAAGAGTTCAAATAATTAAATTGAGAGTTCAAATGAAGGTTAAAGTAATACTTGGATTGTATTCTTGAAGGAATACCCTTGACAGATCAAAGTGCCTAAGTTCAACTTAACTTTCAGAAAGACATACTTTAGCCTATAGGTTCATACTCACTCCAAGGGTTCCCAGGAAAGCATAACAGGTCCATCGGTTGATTTGGATTTATACGAAATGCTTTCCTAGACAGGACTCCCCAAAGTACAGGTATTCCCCCTTCCAGCTTGTATGTGTTTCCTAATCATTAAGATGAACCAAAAGACTATTGACGAGATTCAAGATTAGGCTTAGAAGTCTAAGATCATTCCTCGTGGTGACGATCCTCGTTCAAATCCTAAGAAAGGGTCTAGAAATTTTGAACCTTAAAGTCTAGTGTGTGCAAACTAAGGCATCCTAAACTAGGTTCAAACATTTGACCTACCAAATAAATAGTCACGTATGCAAGTATGACCTATCATGGCATCTAAGAGTTCAAATAACAGTTCATGGCCTATGAGTTCAAATTAAGGCATCCTATGGTTATAGTCTAGGTCATCTAGTTCAAATAACCTAATTTTCTATAACCCAGGCTCTAATACCAATCTACAACACCCTGAACGATGGCGGAAACATCGGGGCGGCACGAAGTGTAGCTTGGTCATAGCACAAGGTATATAGTTGTAAATAATTCAAACTTCACATTCAATTCCTCATTAACTTCAAACATTCATTACATTGCTTAAATGTTCAAAACCCTAAATATTGCATCAATTCAAAACCCTAAATATAATAAATTTCAATTCCAATCCAAGCTCATAAATATAGCTAACTTGTCATGTCCACCTGAAACATGTTTAAAATCAAGTGTCAACTACGAATAGTTGGTGAGTTTCATAGGTTTGATCATATAGCAAAATAGTTTAATAATAGATAAGTTAACACATGTGAATACCAAGAACAAATGCACAAAGATTGTCAACGAACAAACAATTGATCAGATAGTTAAGTTTGACCAATATGTTACAATCCGCGAGGTTTCCCCCACTGGGAAAGCCCATCCTGGGTGGGTGGTCAATCCAATGGATCCATTATTCCTATCAATAGATAAGTTGTGATCAATGCAATGCTCAATAGATAAGTTCAATAGATAAGTTCAAAAGATAAGTTCAATAGATAAGTTCAAACAACTAAGGTCATTTAAGCTAAGTTCACATGGTTTAGATAAGTTAAGTTCCAAGATAACATGCTTCACCCCAAAAGTTCAAAACAAGTAAAAAGAGGGGCTATGAAGACTCACCTTTGGATAAGGTTGATAAATTTGCAATAGATATTCAAATAGTAGCGCGGGTCGTATCCAACAAGTTCAATATCAACCTATATAGTTCATTATATTTAAGCTCACGTAACTATGATTTCTAACGAATTCCTAAATTTTAGATAGGTCATATAGTTCGTTTTTTTTGATGGTATAGTTGAATATATAACAATTGCTTTGTTTAAAGTGATATTAAATCTCAATGGATTTTAGTGTAAACATTTAGATTTAATTTGTAATAAACTTTCTAAAGTTTGAAATTCTTTAAAATGTAAACCTTATAATATTTAAGATTAAAGAAATTAAATGTTATAAATCTAAAATAGTTTTAAAGATTTTTAAATTATAATTAATGCATTACTATGATTTAATAGTTTGTAGCTAAGTTTAATAATATTATATTTCAAATAAATCAATACTTATTTAGTTATTAAATTCATATAAGTTTTACAAGTTGAAACAAAGGTTTATATATATATATATATATTAGATATTAAAACATTTATAACAATATGACAATTATTTGTGTATTAACAAAATATGGTTATAGTTTATCATAAGTTACTAATATATATATACATATATATATATAGTACAAAAAGGTTTATATAAAATAGATAAAAAAATTAAATTAAAAGTTAACAAATTTGAAATTTAATATAACCACCTTGTAATAGTTTAAAAATAACTTAACTAATAATATATATACATTTTATTTTTATTTATATTATTAAAATGATATTTATATTTTTCTTTTTGCTAAACATGGTAGTGTTTTAATAGATAAAATTTTCTGTGAAAACAGATTTTAAAAATAAGATTTAAATAAAAAGTTATAAATGAAAATGTATAAAAAAAATTGTCAAACCCGGCTCAAGCCGGATTCGAACTCTCGACCATTAGAATGTTGCAATGCATGTTTTATAGGTTGATCTAGGCACTCGGCCACGAAAGATTCGCAGTTTAATTAACGTTAACATAGTTCAGTATGCTTTCCCCAAATCAGATTCAATAAACCAAACCCTAGCTCCATTTTCATCTCAATTTCGATCAAATGGGTTCCCGATTGAAATCCGATTCATGGGGCTATTGTTCTAGGCTCAAAACCGACTTGATTGATGTAAGAAATTCTAACCTTATCGTGCGCTTAGATGAAGTTCGACTAAAGAACAGGAGCGACAAAACCGAAGGTATGCAGGAGCTTGAATCATGATTATTTCAGATTGTGGGTTGGTTTGGTGTATACAGAAAGCTTCGACTGGTTCTTAGGGTGATTATGGTTAGATTAATTCGATATTTATACACGATTTGTGCCCATTTTGAATCTCGGTCGTTGGTGACATTTTTGGAAACGATTTATGCGTAATTGAGATGTAATTTGATCATAAATGGGATTAGAATCATATCACGCGTTCAAATACTTCTCAAAATTTAATTTGATCGAGATGTAATTAGTTGTAATTGCGTAGATGATGTTCGGGTTGCATTCGGGTCGAAATGGGACCATGGGTGGATCCGGTTGCTTGTTGGGTGAAGGAGATATGCACTTTGAGCTTCTGACAACTTCAGTCCCTCCAAGTTTCTCCTTTTATTATAGTTTTGAATTTGTCACTTTTCACTTTAAAACTTTTATTAAACCTTGTTATTATAAATTGTTTATAATTTTATTTAAACTCCAAATAAATTGGTTATATATATATATATATATATATTTATAAAAACTAAAACAAAATTATTTGTATTATTTATTTGAAATTTATTTATAATCAAAGTATTTAAAATTTATAAACGTTTTATTTATTGAAATAAAATGTTTTGTGATTTGTATTAAACTTTATAATTAAAGTTTATTTGTTTAAGTTATCTATTAAGAAATAAATTCTAAATTTTATAAAACATATTATTATAAATTTATAAATAACTTTAAGAATATGTTTTGTATATATATATCAATATATATATATATATATGTATGTATATATTTAACTTGTGAAATTTTAAACAATTACATACATATACATACATAGATATGTATATTAAAGATGTTTAAATTTGTTTTCTCATTAGATAAAATTTTCAAATGACGTCATGCATTATTAAATAACTATATATAAATTACATGAATGTTACACGGTGAGTCAACACTAAGAAGATTGGGATCACATGGAACATAGTCAACCCGGTAATCCATGTTGTCACTCTTGTAGAAATTGTCTTCAGACTCAGTGGGTCCTGCACTCTCAAAGGTAGTATTAAAAGGCTCAAAAGTTGAATCTTATTGGAACAGCCAGTTTGGACCTGAACCGGCATCAGTGTGATTCAACTCTTGCCCGTCCATGTAGTATGACTCCACAATCTTCCTTGTCTTCTTGTTGTAGACATGGTAGGCAGCTTTCGCAGAAGAGTAGACAACAAAGTAACACTCATCGACTTTCTCATTGAACTTGTGATTTGACTCAGTGTGGAGGAGAGTGCAAGGACATCCAAATGATTTGAAATGACCGGCATTTGGCTTCTGGTTGAAGAAAATCTCTATGGTGTCTTCGGATGGCGCTTGTTAAGTAGTGCACGTTTTGAACATAGCAAGCTATATTGACATCTTCAGCCCAGAAGAATATTGGCAGCTTTGGCTCAGGCAGCATGGTCCGTGCAGCCTCGATAAGCGTTCGGTTCCTTCTCTCGGCTACTCCATTTTGCTGAGTTGTACGAGCGGCACTGTACTGTCGAGAAATCCCCTTCTCATCGCAAAAATCAATAAGAGTCTGATTCCTAAATTCTGTGCCATTGTCTGTTCTGATCACCTTAGCCTTCAAGTTCTTCTAATTCTCTATCAAGGTGATGAACTTCTTCAGGATCACTGCGGTCTCATCCTTCTTAGCAAGAAAGAAAACCCAAGTGAATATAGAATAATAATTTGTAATAACAAGACAATATGAATTCTTCCCGATGCTCATAACGTTGACTGGTCCAAATAGATCCATGTGAAGAAGTTGCAGAACTGATGAAATTGAATTGAACAGTTTTGGCTTATGAGGCCTTTTGTGTTGCTTCCCCTTGGCGTCCCGATAGTTAGACTCCTTGTCACTCAAAAGATCTTTTAATTTTGAAATATCACGCCTTTCAGCATCATGTTTCTTTTTGAAAATATCTTCATTTTTAAGAAACTCAGAGTTAAAATATTTTAGTTTGGTGACCTCCTTGATCAAAGCCTCATTGTGAGATCGATATTTAAAAATCTTTTCAATGCAAGAAGTAGAGAAGAGATTTTCAATTACCTTAGTGCGCTTTTCATCAACCTCAGCCATGAATGCATGGCTCAATGCCACCTCCAACTCCTAAACTTGATCACTCCAGCCATAAGCATCTGATTCTTGAGTGACTAAAGCTTTGGATGTTCCAGCTCCTGAAACATCATCTGCTTTCTTCTCAGCCTCCTTCGCATTCTTGGATGCTTGCACTCTTGAGCAAAATGACCCGGCTGGTCACAATTGTAGCACCTTAGCTTTGACTTATCAAATCTGAGCCTCTTCCCCGGATTATTCCTAAAACTATTCTTTCTGTATTTCTTGATGAACTTCTTTGCTCTGAAGACCACCAAGACCATCTACCATGCAATGTCCATCTCCTCCACATTATTCTGTGTCAGATTGGCCGATGCCAATTCACCTGCAAGGAAAGCATTGCAACTGTTCATAAACCCCTTGAACAGTAGCAGGTTTTCTTCACTCTCGGGACTGATTTTGGGCACCGAACTAGCTTGCCCTGAGGAGAGGAATGCAATCTCATACGGAACTAATTCTGATCCTGAATCTTGATAACTGATTGAAGACAGAAGTGCTGAGTTCTTTGAGGATGGGGTAATACCCATGGAGCTAGCATGGTTGAGGGCTCTTTGTTTATCATCCATATCGTACGAGTTGATGATGGATATCAGCTCACTCAATGTTGTTTTTTACATATCCTTGGTCCTCTTGATAGTAGTACAATTGGATTTCCAATTGTACGGCAAAGAGTTCAACAACATCTTATTGACCTCTCCCTTGGTCATTTCAATTCCTGCACTTGTAAGTTCTGTCATAAGGTGGGTGAAACGGTTGAGCTGAGCTTCCAGAGATTTTCCTTTGATGCGGTTGAACACGTTGAACCGCTGTCTCAACATGTCTTTTCTGCTTTCCCTCATGTCTTCATTCTCTTCAAAGTGTTCAACCAATGCATCCCATAGTTGTTTGGCAGTCTTGTGCTCCTTAAACTATGAGCAACTTCAGTAGACATGGCCATAGTAATGGAGGCATAAGCCTTGTCATCTTTCTCTCTAAGCAGGATGTCATTCTCGGTGAACAACTCTGGGTCCTTAGGAATCAACCTATTCAGCTCACTCTCATACATGGGGCACGTAAGGCCCTTCCTCAATTGACCGCCATAGCTTTGGATAAGTATATTTGATGAATGACTGAAACCTGAACTTCCAGTCCTGAAAGTTATAGCCTGAAACAAGCCTTGGTGGCTTGGTACCCGTTTCAATCTCGTTGTCCAGGTTCAGTAGGTTTGAAAGGTTTGCCAAGTTCTTGGAAGCCATGACCAGAAAAATTCTAAGTGTCAGTTCATGAAGCCCAAAAGTACTCTAAGTGAGGTACACAAAGCAAACTACACGAAGTCCCCAAGTGCTCGAAGTTAGCAAAGTTCTTGAAGTCTGTGAAGCATTCTAAACTAAGTACTCAAAACAGAGTAATCAAAATCCAGGTATGCGAAGTCTAGGTACTCGAACACAAGTACACGAAGCCAAGTTCACGAAAGGCAAGTACCCAAAGTAAAGAACATGAAACATTGTACTCAAACAGATGTTCATGAAATGTGTAATCAAACTGAAGATCACGAAATCAAGTATCCAAATCCAAGTAGCCGAAACCCATTACACGAACACTGGTACATGAAACCCTGTATTGGAAGTGGTGTGACACCCTGATCCCACACGGATCATAAAACACTTGTTTAGACATAAACATGTTGCGGAATTTGGTCCCAAAAAAATTTTTTGCAAGGGTTTGTTTGAAAACTCAATAAACAACCCTTTATAACCTGTCACATTTAAAAACCGACACAAACTTATTTAAAACATTCACATATAAACAAAACATAGTATGTTTAAGTTACAACCACAAAAAAAAACCAACATAACGAGTGATTCCGCTCCAAACGTGCCCGATCTGATCGCCCAATGCATATCTATTTTTGAACTGTAAACATCACATATAAATTCACAATTAGTTCATATGAACTAAGTAAGCAACCCCCAAAGTTCACAAAACTCATTCTAACACATCCACATATATATCATATGGATGTTTATCATGTTTAGATCATAATATATCATATTCAAGCATCTAATTGCACATAACTCACCATTGTGCATTAATTTCCCTTAACGGGTCATTTTCACAAATTGGATTATATGATATATTTCCAACTCCATTACTAGCACCTCTAGTTAATCATCAAATTATATTCACTATTTTGACTCATTCAATTACCCACACGCTAGTGGGTTTTTATCAAGTTAACTCCCGGTTCATCCGGTTATCCACACGTTAGTGGTTTATCACACTATCTACCGACTCATTCGGTTATCCACTCTCTAGTGGTTCAATTGATCAATTTTACCGGCTCATCCGGCTATCCACACTCATGTGGTATCATGAACTCATCTACCGGCTCATCCGGCTGATTTTATGCCATTTATATTACACATACAACTCAAGCATAACATTCATATTGAAACTAAAAATGCCTCCTCATAGGTCTTTTAACTCAATTAATTTCATTAGTCAAGTTATGCACAATCAATTTATAAACACCAAAAATCAAGTAGACTCTTTCTACTACTTATATGTAATTTTATAGTAAGTTGGGCAACTTACCTTGTTCAAATGGTTGATCACCTCCTACAACTTCTTTTCCGGCCACTTCTATGGCTTATCCCTTGACTTCCACCACCAACACCTAGTTGCAATTCACATATATATATACAACTAGTTTCAATACACACACACATATACATATTGATTCAAACTAATTTGAATCTCAATTATCACTATATAGTGTTTAGAAGTCAAGATACTACCTATAACAACATGTTTATGTTAAAAACATTGACTTTCAAATCTCATTTTTTTGTGCAGCAACTTTCTGAGTTGCTGCTGTAATCAACATTTTTGACATATTTACAATATGTTTTAGCTCTTCATGTTCAAATATGGGTTGTAGTAGACTCTTAGACCTTTCCAAGAATATAAAATACGCCTCAAACGGACACACGGTTGATTTTATACACAATTTACAAAATCAGACCAGCACCTTTATTTTCACAAATCAGCTTGCTGAATTTTTCCATGTTGCTAATGTAATTGCCATTTTAACCCATCTTAAGTTTGTTTTCAGCTTTTCATGTCAAAAGATGGATCGTAGCCCTTTCAAATAGATTTTCAACCATATAAGCTCGTTTTCTCATGATTTTTATATGATTTTATACGAATTTTTTAATAACAGTGCATCAACATAATTCTTTTTCAATTCAGCATCTAATCTCTTTTGGTTCAAGCATTTCACCAAGCATCTTATGTGCATAACTTATAGACATGTTCATTCAGCATGTTTACTTACTAATCAACCCCATTCATGGTTCATTAACATCAAAGTTCATAACTTTATGCAATCACACACAATAACTAGTACTTTGATTGTCTCAAATACTTAATAAGCATCTATTCATGGTTTGTAACCCATTTAAACAACCAATTTCAAGATTTGAAACAAACCCTTATCTTGCTCATCACAAGAACTCACGATTAACATCAAAATAGGATCTAAAATCACTTACAAGATGTTAGACAACACTTATGGATGGGTTTAGAAGCTTCAATCTCGAATTTACACCATGAAATCAATGGATTTAGATGCTAGGTTTTTGAAAACCTTGTTCTCCCTTCTTGGCTTCCTCACATAAACACACACACATAATCTGATGAGATTGAAATCTAGTTTGACCAAGTCAATTCTTATCCCATCTAATTTTCTAACGTTGCCCATATGGCAAGGTTAGTCCCTCAACCTTTTTAATTAGTTAACCCACTTAACTAACCTAATCAAGTTAGTTACTAGTTAACTAAAATACCCCAAATGTTATTATATTATTATCACGACATAATTTAAAAACATAACAACATTTATTTATTAACAACACGTAACCGTTAAAACCGGTCGTTACAAATTCTCCTCTCCTTACAAAGGTTTCGTCCCCGAAACCGTTTATACATCAAAAAAGAAAGGATAAAACTTTCTCATTTTATCTTCTGACTCCCACGTGGCGTCAGATCCCCTTCTATTCTTCCATTGAACGTTCACCTAATTCAATGACTTGTTTCTTAACTGTTTGACCTTTCTGTCTAATATAGCTACCGACTTTTCCACATAGTTCAACTTGTCATCAATCTCCAAGTCTTCTAGTGGCACATAAGCCGATTCGTCAGCCAAACATTTTCGCAAATAAGACATGTGGAATGTGTTATGAATTCCACTCAACTCGTCTGGTAGCTCAAGGCGATAAGCAACCTCGCCAATTCGAGCTATAATTTTGAATGGCCCAATGAAACGTGGGCTTAACTTCCCTCGCTTTCTGAAACGTATAACACCTTTCCAAGGAGAGACCTTTAACAACACAAAGTCTCCCACCTGGAACTCGATAGGCCTCCTACGCTTATCAGCATAAGATTTCTGACGGTCTTGTGCCGCCTTCAAATGAGCTCGAATCTGATCTATACGTTCATTTGTTACTTTAACTACCTTTTTATTCGCCAGTTCTCGTTGCCCAACTTCTCCCCAACACACAGGAGTACGCCATTTTCTCCCATACAACATTTCATATGGAGACATTCCAATACTGGAATGATAACTGTTATTGTATGAGAACTCGGCTAAAGGTAGATAATCATCTTAACTACCTCCAAAATCAATTATGCACGCTCGTAACATATCCTCTAACGTTTGAATGGTTCTTTCACTCTGGCCATCGGTCTGAGGATGATACGACGTGCTTATCAACAATTTTGTACCTAATTCTTCCTGAAAATTTCTCCAGAAATGAGAAGTAAATCGAGTGTCTCGATCAGAAACAATTGTTACTGGCACACCATGCCTAGACACGACTTCTCTAACATATATTTCAGCCATTTTCTCAGAAGAATAGGACTCACGAATAGGTAAGAAATGAGCACTATTTGTCAACCTATCCACGATGACCCATATCGTATCATAACCCTTCCTAATTTTAGGAAGTTTAGTAATCAAGTCCATCGTGATATGCTCCCATTTCCACAACGGGATTTCCAACGGTTGTAACTTACCATATGGTTTTTGATGCTCAGCTTTTATCTGCATACAAGTCAAACATTTCTCCACATGCTTAACCACATCTCGCTTCATACCAGGCCACCAATAGTTTACCCGAAGGTCACGATACATTTTAGTAGCCCCTGGATGAATTGAGTATTTAGACTTGTGTGCTTCCTCCAATAGTGCAGACTTAAGTGGACAAGTGGGAGGTATCCACACTCGACCCCACCTAGTCTTTAAACCACGATTGTCTTCATCTAGATTATACGTTTGCCCTTTTATTCTATCTCGTTTCCAGTTTTCTTCTTTTAAAGCTTCCTTTTGAGCCTTCTTAATCTGCTCAATTAATCCGGAAGTAATCACAAGCTTCATGACTTTCACTTTGATTGGTTCACACTCTTCTTTTCTACTCAAGGCATCCGCCACCACATTCGCTTTACCCGGATGATAAAGGATTTCACAATCATAATCCTTAAGCAATTCCAGCCATCGTCTTTGCCTCACATTTAATTCCTTCTGAGTGAAGAAATATTTCAAACTCTTATGATCGGTGTAAATCGTACACTTTACACCATATAAATAATGCCTCCAGATTTTTAAGGCAAATACGACTACTACAAGTTCTAAATCATGAATTGGATAATTGATCTCATGGGTTTTCAATTGTCTTGAGGCATAGGCAATTACCTTTCCTCTTTGCATTAGAACACAACCTAGACCAAGATAAGAAGCGTCCGAATACACAACGAAATCATTAGGTCCATCTGGTAACGTCAACACCGGTGCTTGAGTTAATTTTGTTTTTAACTCATTAAATGCTTTATCTTGATCTTCACCCCAAATAAATTTAGTATTCTTCCTTGTTAGTTTAGTCAAGGGAGATGCAATCTTGGCAAAGTCTTGAATAAATCTACGATAATATCTAGCTAAGCCAAGAAAGCTTCTGATTTCAGTATGAGTCTTGGGTGGACTCCACTTTGTCACCGCTTGAATTTTAGAAGAATCAACTAAAATGTCATCTGCATTAATCACATGTCCAAGAAATTGGACTTCACGTATCCAGAAGGCACATTTAGAAAATTTAGCATACAATCTCTCCCTACGGAGAGTTTCAAGTACCTCACGTAAATGACAAGCATGATCAGCTTCATTTTTGGAATAGATAAGAATGTCATCTATGAAAACTATGACAGACCTATCCGGCATTGGGCGACACACGCGGTTCATCGGATCCATGAACGCAGCTGGTGCATTCGTCAGCCCAAAAGACATCACCAGAAATTCATAATGACCGTATCGGGTACAAAAGGCCGTTTTGGGAACATCTTCTTCCCTAACCTTAAGTTGATGATAACCCGAACGAAGATCGATTTTGGAAAACCAAGAAGCCACTTGTAACTGATCAAACAGATCATCAATACGAGGCAAAGGATATTTGTTCTTCACCGTCACCTTATTCAATTCTCGATAATCAATACACATTCGTAAAATTCCATCCTTCTTTTTAACAAAAAGGACTGGTGCACCCCACGGTGAGATGCTAGGGCGAATAAAACCCTTATCGAGAAGGTCTTGCAGTTGAGTCATCAACTCCTGCAATTCAGATGGTGCCAAACGATATGGAGCTTTAGCTATAGGCTTAGCTCCAGGAACAAGATCAGTCCTAAACTCAGCATCTCTATCAGAAGGAATTCCCGGTAAATCATCCGGAAACACATCAGGGAATTCTCTAACAATTGGAACATCCTCTAACTTCTGCACCACTTTTTCATTATCAATAACATAAGCTAAGAAGGATTGACCCCCATGGTTCATATACTTCATAGCTTTCACCAATGAACACAAAACAACACCACCCCTCTTTTCACCCTGAATAGACACCTCATAGCCACTCGGAGCTATTAGTTGTATAATTTTACGATCACAAACAATATTGGCTTGATAACTAGATAGCCAATCCATCCTTATAACCACATTAAATTCTCCTAACACCATAGGTATCAAGTCAACACTATAATCCTCACCCTCAATGGTAAGTTTACAATTTCGGTAGATATCAAATGCTAAGAAACTTTTAGAATCAGCTACCTCCACTTCCAATGGCACAGATAGCTTTTCTAAAATGAACGATGGATGATGCACAAATTTTACAGATATAAAAGATCTACTAGCTCCAGAATCAAACAATATGTATGCATATATCGAGTTAAGAAGGAAAGTACCTGTCACCACATCAGATGTGACTTTGGCTTCCTCCGCCGATATCTGAAAGGCTCTCCCTTTTGGTTTTGGTATTTCGGGCTTCTTTCCTGAACTCTGTGTCACAAACGATCGACCTCTACCACTACCCTGACTTGTTCCCTTCAATTCAGGGCATTCATCTCTCCTATATCCGGGTTTGTAACAGTTATAACATAAGCTAATAGGACTCGTGCACTTAGTAGCAAAACGCCTTGGTTTGCCACATTTATAGCATATAGTGGTTCTTGCACGGCATTCACCAGTATGTAGCTTTCCGCAATTCGAACAGGGTTTAATAAAAACTGGTCTTTTTAGGCGACTTAACAAACTTCGCCTTCTTTGAAGAACCCACATCCACAACCGCCTTTCTTTTCTCCCCACGATCATCTTTTCTTTTCAATTCCAACTCTCTTTCTCTAGCACAATCAATGAGCTCCATCAATGTATCACACCTAGAAGGTGTGAGAAACTCCCGATACTTAGCATTCAGCATGGTATGATATCGGTTGATCCACATCCTTTCCGTCTGAAGAAAATCCCGACAAAACCTTGCTTTATCATAGAAAATAGCAGTGATGGTGTCAATACTCTCCTCCTTTTGCCTCAACTGTAAAAAAAATCCTCAGTTATAAGATCAATAGCAGCCTGAGGACAAAAGCGTTTCAAGAAGAGTTCTTTGAACTGAGTCCAGTTCAGCCCCTTCATACCTTGTGCACCTCTCTCCTTTCGTAACAGCTCCCACCAATCTTTTGCTCTGTCTTTCAGTTGATTACCAGCAAACATGACTTGATCAGAAGAGTCACAATGACTGGTTTCAAACGCACTTTCTATATCAGCAATCCACCTCTGACTCATCAAAGGGTCCACCTCTCCCTTGAACTCCGCTGGCTTACAAGTCATAAAATCTTTATAAGTAACCTTCTTGGAAGGTTGTTCTACCTCAGCCCCAGCTTTGAAATCTGTTAACTCTTCGTGAAGGAAATCTTTTAAGGTGGATTTAATTACTTCAATATATGTAGGCAAAGCAGCTTCAAGAGCTCTTGCCACTTCCTCTTTTACCATACGTTGACTCTCGATAAGTCTTTCTTCCACATAACTACTCCCACCGGAGTTATGTTCTTCAGCCATTTGTGGCTGAAATTGTATAGCTCACATGTTAATTTTACACACAATAGTATATTTATATAGTTATCACTATATATAACTCAACTTCTTAGTGATCTTACAATCACTTTTCATAAGAACTCTTAACACTTTACCTAATTTCAATAGGCTAAGTATAAAATGATTCCCATAAAAACTTGCTCATATCATGCTTGCACTAGTAAGTTGGCCAGACGTACTAGTCCATTCATTATATGCCCAATTCCTTACTTTCATCATGTCATACTCAAGACATTGATTTCGGTTTCACATAATCACATAATCACATTTCATATGTAATAATTCACATTACATTTAACAATTATAATACAGGAAATAGATATGCTGACCTCATACATTCGGCTTCATGATCGGTTCTTTGAATCAAACGTTATGTTTTCCTATCAAGAGCACAAGAGTTTGAGATTCACTCAAACCATTGCTCTGATACCAACTTGTGACACCCTGATCCCACACGGATCATAAAACACTTGTTTAGACATAAAACACGTTGCAGAATTTAGTCCCAAAAAATTTTTTGCAAGGGTTTGTTTGAAAACTCAATAAACAACCCTTTATAACCTGTCACATTTAAAACCGACACAAACTTATTTAAAACATTCACATATCAACAAAACATAGTATGTTTAAGTTACAACTACAAAAAAAAACCAACATAACGAGTGATTCCGCTCCAAACATGCCCGATCTGATCGTCCAATGCATATCTATTTTTGACCTATAAACATCACATATAAATTAACAATTAGTTCATATGAACTAAGCAAGCAACCCCCAAAGTTCACAAAACTCATTCTAACACATCCACATACATATCATATGGATGTTTATCATGTTTAGATCATAATATATCATATTCAAGCATCTAATTGCACATAACTCACCATTGTGCATTAATTTCCCTTAACGGGTCATTCTCACAAATAGGATTATATGATCTATTTCCAACTCCATTACTAGCACCTCTAGTTACTCATCAAATTATATTCACTATTTTGACTCATTAAATTACCCACACTCTAGTGGGTTTTTATCAAGTTAACTCCCGGTTCATCCGGTTATCCACACTCTAGTGGTTTATCACACTATCTACCGACTCATTCGGTTATCCACTCTCTAGTGGTTCAATTGATCAATTTTACCGGCTCATCCGGCTATCCACACTCATGTGGTATCATGAACTCATCTACCGGCTCATCCGGCTGATTTTATGCCATTTATATTACACATACAACTCAAGCATAACATTCATATTGAAACTAAAAATGCCTCCTCATAGGTCTTTTAACTCAATTAGTTTCATTAGTCAAGTTATGCACAATCAATTTATAAACACCAAAAATCAAGTAGACTCTTTCTACTACTTATATGTTATGTTATAGTAAGTTGGGCAACTTACCTTGTTCAAATGGTTGATCACCTCCTACAACTTCTTTTCCACTTCTATGGCTTATCCCTTGACTTCCACCACCAACACCTAGTTGCAATTCACATATATATATATACAACTAGTTTCAATACACACACACATATACATATTGATTCAAACTAATTTGAATCTCAATTATCACTATATAGTGTTTAGAAGTCAAGATACTACCTATAATCACATGTTTATGTTAAAAACATTGACTTTCAAATCTCATTTTTTTGTGCGGCAATTTTCTGAGTTGCTGCTGTAATCAACATTTTTGACATATTTACAATATGTTTTAGCTCTTCATGTTCAAATATGGGTTGTAGTAGACTCTTAGACCTTTCCAAGCATATGAAATATGCCTCAAACGGATACACGGTTGATTTTATACACAATTTACAAAATCAGACCAGCACCTTTATTTTCACAATTCAGCTTGCTGAATTTTTCCATGTTGCTACTATAATTGCCATTTTAACCCATCTTAAGTTTGTTTTCAGATTTTCATGTAAAAAGATGGATTGTAGCCCTTTCAAATAGCTTTTCAACCATATAAGGCTCGTTTTCTCATGATTTTTCTATGATTTTATACCAATTTTTTAATAACAGTGCATCAACATAATTCTTTTTCAATTCAGCATCTAATCTCTTTTGGTTCAAGCATTTCACCAAGCATCTTATGTGCATAACTTATAGACATGTTCATTCAGCATGTTTACTTACTAATCAACCCCATTCATGGTTCATTAACATCAAAGTTCATAACTTTATGCAATCACACACAATAACTAGTACTTTGATTGTCTCAAATACTTAATAAGCATCTATTCATGGTTTGTAACCCATTTAAACAACCAATTTCAAGATTTGAAGCAAACCCTTATCTTGCTCATCACAAGAACTCACGATTAACATCAAAATAGGATCTAAAATCACTTACAAGATGTTAGACAACACTTATGGATGGGTTTAGAAGCTTCAATCTCGAATTTACACCATGAAATCAATGGATTTAGATGCTAGGTTTTTGAAAACCTTGTTCTCCCTTCTTGGCTTCCTCACGTAAACACACACACACATAATCTGATGAGATTGAAATCTAGTTTGACGAAGTCAATTCTTATCCCATCTAATTTTCTAACGTTGCCCATATGGCAAGGTTAGTCCCTCAACCTTTTTAATTAGTTAACCCACTTAACTAACCTAATCAAGTTAGTTACTAGTTAACTAAAATACCCCAAATGTTATTATATTATTATCACGACATAATTTAAAAACATAACAACATTTATTTATTAACAACACGTAACCGTTAAAACCGGTCGTTACAAGTGGAGTTCTCAAAAATCACTTGAAAAATTCCAGAGGAAATTTCTTCAAGATCTAGATCTCCAAATTCATACAGCAGCTAGATGGAGTGGAAATGAATAGGAAAGTGGCAAACTTGATCAAAAAAGCTAAGACCTTGGTATTGAAAAGAGCCTCCAAGCTCTGATACCACTTGTAGGTCCTCAAACTGATCACGAACGTAGCTTTATGGCTCCAAACAACACCAAATGTGTCTAAGATGTGCAGAATCCAAGTTACAAGCAACAAATGTAATAGAAAAGTTAATTTCTATTATAAATTCGTGAACTTTACAAGACTAGCCTCAATACGTCTAGAGAGCATTGTCTCTGGAATCCAACCCTAGTGCAATACAAAATCCGTCTATTTATACTACTTCTAGGAGTACTCGATCCTATGTACACGAAATGGACAAGTACACGAAAATGTAAAGTACACGAAAAGCATAAGTACACGAAAATCACAAAACTTGGTCTTCATCCAGTCACGTATTGATTTTTCCGGTCTTCGTCTTTAGATTGGGCTCTACAATTGTGCACCTAGAACTAACCCCATGAGTCTTGGATGAGTTTTCTAAGATGTTTTGTGAAGGAAAGAAGAGTATTCGATGGGACACGAAATGGAAGTATTTGTAACCTCCCTACGTGAACCTCAAGTTCGTGAACTCTAGTTCGTGAACCTCAAGTTCAGGAACTCTAGTTCGTGAACCTCAAGTTCGTGAGCTTTAGTTCATAAACTTGATTTCATAAACTCCATGATTTTCATCTACTTAGAGGTTCGTAAACTCCACGGTTTTCATGCACTTAGGGGTTCGTGAACTCATGGGTTTCGTGTACTGAGATTTAGGGAACTTTGCCAATTCCCGAAAATTTATGCATGTTCGAATACTAGGTCTAGTTAAGTGAACAATGAAGACTTAGAATAAATTCTAAGTCTAAGGAATGGGAAAAAAATGAGATGATGTGACGATGTATGTTCTTACGTCCTAGCCAAGACAATCCGGGTTAGGAAGCTAAGAGCCACACTATTACTAGGTGAGTTCTAGATGCCCTATTTTGAAAATGTTATGTGTAAATATGTTTGGGATGACATACATGCTACGATGATGTTATATGATGGTATGATAATGTGCTATGATGATGAATGCTATGATAATGTGCAATGATAATGAATGCTATAATGACGAAGGTTATGATGATGTGCAATGATGATGAATGCATGATGGTGTGTTAGGATGATGAATGCATGATGACGTGTTATGATAACAAATGCATGACGATATGTTATGATTATGAATGGATGATGATATGCAATGATGATGATTACTATGATGATGATTATATGATGCTATGTTATGATAAGGTCCTATGATGTTAGGATAAAGTTATGATGATAAGATGATATGATGGTTATGATGATGTTATGATGATACGACGCAATGATGATATGATGATACGAATGTTATGTGATGCTAAGATGTGATGTGATGTGATGTGATGTAATGATGTACAGGATAAAAGCCGATCGGGCTATAAACATGGTAAAAGTCGATCGGACTATATACATGAAGCCGATCGGGCTATAAACACGGTAAGAGTCGATCGGACTATAGACATGGAACTTTGTGCCGGCATATGCCCACTATGCATGTTTAGTGATGGTGGTTGTATGATGATTATGTGATATGTTTATGTATGATGTTAATATGATAATGTTTTAATTAAACTAAAACTCACCAGCGTAGGCTGACCTTTTAAGCAGGTATGTCAGGGTGAAAAACAAGTAAGAAGATGTAAAGGAGCTTGTGGCACTTAGTTAGAAGATCGAGTGGTTTGGCAAATCCAGGACGATTTCGCTACAGACAGTTAAATGTATCTTTTGTTTTTGACAAACTATGTTTAATTTCTGCTGCATGTTATGAAAGTTTTTGGTTTAAGAATTATGAGACGATGATATTAACCAAATCTGAAAGGTACCCGGTTTGGGGCCTCTCATTAAATCTTATAAAACACCCAACACATAGAACCTCATTTTAAATATGTTACCAATTATATTCGTTTTATAATATTTCCCAAAATGGGTCATTACAAAGTGTAAGTTTAAATTACATTATACAGAAAATTATAAATCCTATTAATGTAACCAAAACTTACACTGCTTTTGAATCTTAAGCGGTGATAAATTTATACATACACATAAAAGAAGAAAATGTTGTTTATATGTAATAATGATATTTAAAAAAACAAAGAAAACAAAGATTTGGATTGATCTTATCGTAATTATACGTGTTACCGCCATAAAGTGGGTTAACAATGGAACCTTCTCTTACACACACACACACACACATATATAAATTAAATATAAAATCTATTTAGCTTTTTACCTAAATATTTAATTATTGACTATGCCTATTAATAAAATTAAAAATTGTTCAACACATTTTCAATTGTATTATATGTTTTGTAAATGAATTATTTGAAACAATTTAAATTGGGTAAAGATAATATCAAATAAATATTAACCTGGCTGACCCGACTTGAATAACCCGTGACCCGACTAACCCAAACGTTGTTAGGGTCAGGTTGTGAGTCAATATTTTTTAAGGAAAAACCAAACTAACCCGACCCGATTAACCTTAAACATGATTGGGTAGACCCGATTAACACGCATAGTGGCGGCAACGACAACGATAGTGGGTTTGGCTATGGTGATGGGGGTACAACGTTGGTTGTGTTTTAGGGTCCTAGTTGTGGTTGTCATCCTCAGGCTCAAAGATTGTTGATTGTTGTGGTGGTGGTGGTTTCAATTGTGGTGTAGCTACGGGTGGTGGGAGGTTCAGGCGGTGGTTTACGTGTTTTAGGGGTTCAAGAGGTGGTAACCCTGACGATAAGGGGGTGTCGGCTAATGAGGGTAAAGGGTGGTGGCTAGGGATATGACATCCTCACTGTATTTTTGTTTATACACATGTGT
Organism: Mikania micrantha; assembly: GCA_009363875.1. Classification (NCBI taxonomy): domain Eukaryota; kingdom Viridiplantae; phylum Streptophyta; class Magnoliopsida; order Asterales; family Asteraceae; genus Mikania; species Mikania micrantha. Next base: position 120,880,171 of record CM018691.1, read on the forward strand.
AAGTTTTTTATTTTATATACACGTGCAGTATTTAATGTCTTTAAGCAAGGAATTATATATGTTCTTGAAAAAAAATATTTTGGATTTATATAAAAAGTACAAATATGAAATGTTACATATGTGTATCACTACAGCTACACATATGTAAAGATAAGAAATTTAAAAAATTGTATACAATACAATGTTTTTGAGACACTTTTTTTTATTCTTTTATTTATGTTTGAATCTTTGCATATGCTATACAAAAAATTACCAATGTGTGATATTTAATATTATTCGAAAACAATTCCGCCTGAACTATGAGAGATAATAATTATAAAAGAGAGAAAAATATAGGAAGAGAAAGAGAAAAAAATGAGTAAAATGATATTTTTATGTTTTTTAGAGTAAAAATGTCATTTTTAATTAATAAAATATTGACTTTTAATCTGGATCACAAATTTTCTATCCAATCTTACAAAGAAAAGAAATAAATGTATATAAGATCAGGTTATTGTAGAATATAATCTTCATCTGTACTTATATTGTATGTATTATTATTTTTGGCTAGGATTTAGTATTAGAAAAAAATCATCCGTTGTATTCTTTCTTTCTTTCCTTTTTTTTATTTTTTCTTTTATTTTTTCTTTTTTCTTTTTTTTTTAATTTTGTTTCGTTTAACATAGATGCTTTAACATGCCTTAAATATTTTTGGAAATATTTATCGATGAAAAATTAAAAATACAAATACTTAAGGAATATACAACATGAAAACTATTTAAAAAATTTATTTTAGAGTTAATTGCACGGATGGTCCATGTGGTTTACCCAGATTGCAATGATGGTCTCTAACTTCCAGAAAATGCAACGGTAGCCGAATACCTTGCAAAAACGTAACCCGGATAGTCCCTAGAGTGGATGTTTGTTATCTTTTTCTGTTAAATTTTTAAAAATGACAAAAATACCCCTTACCCTATCCTACTCATTTTCTGTCTTTGTTCAAGCAACCTCACCACCACCACCACCACCACCACCAGGTCCACCACCACCATCAGCCAACCACCCTGGATATACACCAACCGCGGGCAATCGCATACGGTAGTAAGTGTCACCGTTCTTGCATATGAAATTGGGGCCACAAGTCCCCTTGATTTTGCATAACTACGGCACCGCCAAACAACGTTCCATTGCCGGTGATGTTTTGATTTGGAATGATTATATTTGTTGGATGTTGAAAGCTACTTCAATTTCCGAAGGACAGGCTTCCGTCATCGGAGAGACGAAGAACAGTGGCGGATCTAGGTTTTTTTTTCAACGATGTCACTATATTTAAATGTTCTATACCATTTCATACCATCGGACTTAAATTTTCAGGGTCGATTTTATCATTCGGGTCGGACGATGCTCATCACATAATAAAGAAATAAAATAAAAATCGTGAATAAAATCACACGATATAAATTCGATAGTCTTTCAAGTCAAAAAAAAAAACTTAGAGTTGTTCCCTACGAGTTTTCATCTTTTGAAAACGTTGCATTACATCTTCAATTGTAACTTGTTGAAATAACTCTTTTTCAACATAACAAATGCAAGAATCATTCAAGTACCCATCTCCCATCCTATTACGCAATTCTGTCTTCACATGCTTCATTGAAGAAAAAGTTCTTTCAACGCTAGCTGTTGCGACCGGTAAAACTAAAGATAACGTGAGTAAACGATAGACCAATGGATAATCAATGTGTTTTCTTGTTTCTACCATCCTTTTGGCAAGATCACTTATCCCGTTTATGTTTGCAAACCGCACATCTTCTTTCACATTAAGAATGTAGTGGCCAAGTTCATACTTAAGTTTGTCTTTTTCATCAAAATTAAAATCATATGGATACATGTCAGCCAACTTTAGCAACTTTGTTATATCAAAGGAACTAAAATTATGAAACGGGCTCAAAGAACTCATACATATAAGCAACTCAGTGGTTACCTCGTTAAAACGGTTATTAAGCTCTTGAATTTGCATATCAAGAACTGTGTTGAAATTATTAACCTCATAGTGATGACGATTGGTGATGTTGGTCTTCCTTCTCCGATGTTTCAGGTCACTATACTCGTCTTCCATGTTAACCACTTCAATTTCATATTTATCACAGAATGATGTGATATCTTTCAAAAGTGATGTAAAACCCTCAAGCCTATACCTTTGTAATTCTTCTTTGGTTGATTTAACCATCTCAACTGCATTTAATATATCTTGATCCTTTCTTTGAAGAGCTACACACAATATGTTAGTAACTCCCAAGATATGCTTCATCAAATGCAAATAATATATAAAATTAAATGACTTCATGTAAATTTGAAGTCCATTTGCTTGACTTTGTTGAGCACTATCAAATCCGGATGTTTCGATATATTCGAGGACGTCAATAATAGTAGGATATAAAGCAAGCAAACGAAGAAGTGTTTTTTCATGAGAACTCCAACGTGTATCCCCAGCTCTTGCAAGTGACAATTCTTGATTCTTTCCACGCCCGATTTCAAGTTCCAGATTCAGTCTTAATCTCTCTCTTTGACTTTCTCTTATCAAATCTATTCTTTTGCAAGATGCCCCAACAACATTTGTTAAATCAGAGACTTCTTTAAAAAACTTACAAATTTCAAGGTGCTTGGTTGCAAGGGCCACAATAACAAGTTGAAGTTGATGAGCAAAACAATGAACAAAATACGCAGACGAATTTTCTTTCAAAATTAAAGCTTTCAAACCATTAAATTCACCGGACATGTTGCTTGCACCATCATATCCTTGGCCTCTAACCCTACCCAAACTCAAACTGTACCGATTTCTTCATTTATTTGACTATTCCCTGGAGCATTACTTAATATAACCTTACCAATTTCTTCATTTATTTCTCCCAACAATTTTAAAAATTCTAAAAAATGACCTCTATATAAAGATTCTTCAGATTCATCATGGCCACGAAAAGGTAACCCACCATTTAACAATCCTTTAGCAAGTCTAACAGAAGTACTTAACCGAATTCTATATTCTTTTTTTTGTTTGTCACTTTGTTTATCAAAAGCCACATGTATTGATTGAGCTTGTTCAAGTAAGTCGCGCCCTTTTTTACGTGCTCTATTGTGAAAACTATTGTTATCACCAACATGGGTCTTAAGTCTTTTGATATTGTTCCAACCATTGAACCCTTCAACTACAAATGCATCCTTTTGTCCACCTTCCTTAAACAAATAACAATATAAACAATACACTTTATCTTTTTTGACACTATATTCTAACCAATTTCCATGTTCTCCTTTAAACCAATCCGAATTAAAACGTCTTAATTTACCACTCATATTTGTTTGTGGAAAATCATGCCCTGTCGGTTGACATGGACCTCTAAGCAAATAGGCTCGTCTAACTTCATCTTTTTGATTAGGATGATAAGATGAAATTGGTTTCCTTTCGGATGGATCCCATGGAAGATCATCTAAATCTATTTTTGACAATTTATTACTTGAAGATGATGACCCAACGTTTATTGGTGATTCTCTTCGTAAAAATCTCTCCATAATGTATTAATGTTAACACCTAAAATTTAAGGCTCAAATAATCAAAACAAAACAAAATACAACTACAAATGTATTAAACTAAAATAAATTATAACATATTACTTTCGTGATTTTTTATGTTCCAACTTCCAAACAAAATTATTAATCAAATAAATTAATATTTAATGATATATATAGACAATCACATGGCTATGGCCTATGTGCCAGTGCCTATGCCGTATGAATCATGAATGATAGAGTTTTACTCACCACCTGTCCACCTTAATGCCTTATACTTATCCAGTTATCCAAGGCGGCAACTTAATCTTCTTCACGCAGGTTAGGGAGCAGAGTCGTAGTCTCGCAGACGATCGCCGATCGGTACTTCGGAAGGGCGTAATTGCGTAAGGCCTGAAGCAATTCAACGAAACCGTTCGGTGTCTTCTGAATTTCAAATAGGTATTTGTAATTTGCTTGATTTTGGGTATTTAATTGTTAGTGGGCTAAATAATATAAGTGGGTTTTTTATGTGTAATTAAAATGGGCTAATAATGGTATTTGGTTATGGGTATTTACTTGGTTAATGAATTATATATTTGATAATCAATGATATCACTGGTTTAAAAATTGATGATGTCACTTGAAAACATTGTTCATAAGTGTATATATATGCCGAAAAATCACTGCTGTCCGGGGACTACGGTCCCAAAGCTGTACGTCCGCCACTGACGAAGAATCTGATCGGAACTGCTAGAAGCCTAGATGACATCGGAGCTCCTGGTAGTCTGGTTCCGACGAGACGGAGCTCGCCGGAAGCGGTGATTGACAGGGACGAAGACGCGTTAACTGGAGTATCTTCGTTGACTGGCCATATTTTGTGGTTTTCGTGATGTTTGAATAGTAAACGGAAAAGATGAATTGGCCGAGAATTCGGTGATCGGAGGAATCCGATCTTTCCATCTCTACTTAATTAAAAACCTTCAAGAAACATGATTCTTTAATGGAGGAAAGTAGAAATAGAGAAGAAGAAATGGTGTGGTGGCGTTGGTAATGGCAATGTGGTGGTGGTGGTTGCTGACTTGCTGTGAGGTAGAGGGACAGGGCAGGGGTGAAGGGTATTTAGGTATTTTTACATCCCACTTAACTGAAAAAGATAACAGACATTCACTCCAGAGACCACCCTGTTACGTTTTTGCAAAGTATTTGGCCACCGTTGTAATTTTTCGAAGCTAGGGACCACCAGTTCAATCTGGGTAAACCACATGGACCATCCATGTAATTAACTCTCTATTTTATTATGTTTTAAATGAATACATATTATTTATTTATTTATATATATATTTATTTATTTATTTTGAACAAGATAACCAACATGTATATTTATGATTAGAACTCAGATCAGACATTACCAACCCACTAAGCATGACTAAAGAAAAACATAAATGATTTTTTTTCCATTTTATTATACAAAGTACAAAAAAGTTATATAATTAACTAGTATTTTATTTTGCATCTAGCAACCAAATACAACTAGTATTATATCCGTCTAGTGGCCGGATACTTTGGTATAATGTCACCAATTCATCGAAAACAATAATTTCGAATAGTAAAAATTGTGACAACTTTTTGGTCTTGTAGTAAACAACAACCAACATTTAAAGAGGACCAAAATTTAAAAAAGGTTCTCACCAACACAGACTAATCAATAGTGACCTCAAGAAGAAATTAAGTTTAGACATTGATTTATGCAAAGAAATGGGAAAATCAACATTTAAACCCATACATGCAATATTTTTTACCAACAAATGTACCTGATTTTTAACTAATCATGATACATCCACTTGTTCTTCCAATTTCCCATCTAAGTTATCAATCCTCTTTGATAAATGCGTCTTTGTTGCCTGATTTAAGGAACACAAAAAGTATATCATGAACATTTCAATTAATTAAAAAGAGCAATAAAAATCTTGAGTACAAACTTAGAGAAATGGCATCTAAAAGTTGTTATAAATTATTTTTCCTGCTTGAAATCGTATTTGTGATGTTACTTTTTGTCAAATACATGAGATCTAAAAATGAAAGACCCTAAATATCATTATGTGTGTGAAAGAGGCAATATTTAAAAGGTAACCTAACACATGTAAAGTTAACAAAAATTCAGAGCCAATTATACCTTCCACCACATGTATTTATAGCCCATAGTCTCAAATGCATCAGCTAGTAATTGTTGATACATGAAATTAAATATAAATTATAAAGAAAGGCACTCTAAACTCATATAAAAGTACATAAATGTACAAAACCCCCATTCAAAACAATGATATGGTGTGGTGATGCCAATTGGTGAATTTCCATAGCCGATGAAGCGCTTTTTAAGCATGAATGTAAATCATCATGTACATCTAAGCAAAGTTATCACACATGTACAAATAAGAACACCATCATATATACATTGTTCTTGAAAGTAAAAATCATACATAAATGATAAGCAACTAAAAAACAAAGAAGTAGCCAACAATCACCTTCACTTTCATCTTGCTGATTTCCTTCATATCCTTTCAATAAATTATGCCCATTTAAACTCAAATGAAAAGTAAATCCCAAGTAAAACTTCAAATTACAATCCTAGCTACAATTTAAACCATTTAACATTATATTTATCTAAAACATGCAAATAATTTAATTTAATTCAATGATATGGTGTGGTGTGGTGAATGAGAGCAATTCAAGAAATGGATGTTGAAATAATTAGTGGTGAAAGTATGTTCTTCCTTCTTTGCAAATTAGTTGTCACATTTTGATGCATGAGTAGTTGAATAGAATTTGGAATGAAGAACACCATCAGGAGTGGGCAAGAGTTGATTGATTATCATCATTCTGATTAGGGCCGATTGATTGAAATAATCAATGGTTCACTAAACTAATAAATGGGCTAACAATAATAATAATAATAATAATAATAATAATAATAATAATAATAATAATATAATAATAATAATAATAATAATAATAATAATAAAATGAGAATGTTTACAATTTACCTAAATGAGAGGAATTAAAAAAATGAATGTTGAGTGGTGAGTCGTCAGTGTTCTTCCCATTTTGTAATATACTGTAGCTGTGACATTTTTGATAATTGAACAGAAATACACCGCATTAGGTGCTAATATCTCAGATTGAACCTATATGAAATCCAATTAATCAATTACCTCATCCTTGCGATTGAATTTCTATTTCTTCCCCATCCTCATTATCAATCAAGCCTTTAAGTTGGGTTGGTCTATCAATTCAAGCTATTGTAAGAAGAGAAAACCTAATTGTGGGTGGAAAGGGCAAGGCTGAATTGATAGGGACTAGGGATGATTGACGTACAAACAATTCGGATGAGGAAATTTCGGTCAATTAACAAAAACATGGGGAAGAAAGGGTAACCGCATGACCGTATGAGAGAGGATGTCTAATAAATTGAATTTAGATGGTTAGGATTATATCTTGGTTATTTTGAAAGGCTCTGAGGGCTGTTAATTTCACCGGTGTTTACACATATAAAACAAAAAACAAACTTACGCAATATATTTTTACTTTTTAACAGGGTTTGAAAGAAAGAATGGAGACAAACATTATCCTTATCTCAATTGGGATAGAAAAAAATGCTTCGAAAAAGTTTCCAGCTCAAATATATCGTTTGAAGTTGATCGCTGCAACTCTTTAAATCTTATTTTCACAAAATAAGTAAAAACGTTAAAATTGGTACAATTTTGCCTTTCGCTAAAGGCCCACACATATATATATTATCATCCTTTTCCGATTGCTAATTCTTGATGCTAAATATTTGCAAAAATTAAAAAAAAAAAAGTATGATAAAAATAAGCCTAAAATTCTTCGTAAAATATACAGAAATTCGTTCCAAAAGCTACACAAGATTAACTCTCAATCCAACAAAAAAAAATTGCCTTTTTTTTCTTCAAGATAAACCCGAACCATTACAGAATGGCAAAACGAGCTAACTCGAGCTTAGTTCATCAATCCTTAACGGCCACTCTGAGCTTGGAGTAGTGGACGACCGTGACGTGTTGGTATATGACACACCCATCTTAGTCAATGGGCTAGAAGTTGAGCTGCTTAAACCTTGAGACATAAGGGACCGAGCGTTTAAAAATGGCGGTTGATGCGGGATCCGGATTGGATTCTGCCGGTTTTCTGGTTTTGTGGTCAAAAGCTCGACCACTTCTGCCATCGATGGCCTTAGAGCCGCAGACGCTTGTGTGCACAAAAGCCCGATTTGCAGCACTTCTAACGCTTCATCTTGGGGGAAATCACCTTTCAGTAACGGATCAATTGCTTCTGACACAATTCCTTCTTTGTATAACTTCCAAACCTGGTGAGTTAAATAAAACTCGATTAAAAACAATGAAACAAGTTAAAAAGTTTGAAAATTTTGTTTGGACTTGTCATTGAACCGACTGCTGAAGCACTAGTTAACAACACAACTAGGTATAACCTCGTATTTTTTGTACCGGACTTTTATTTCTTTTTACTAGATTATTTTTTTTACGTTTTGCATTTTTTATACTAGATTTTTGTGTTTTTTGTAATGCATATTTTGTTTTTTTACTATATTTTTATTTTTTGTACTTGATTTCCATTTTTTTTTAGTTTTTTTATTTTTTTGTACTAATTTTTTCTTTGTACCCGATTTTATTTGAAACTGCCGGACACATCACCGTCGGAGGATTGACTCGACCGATCGGCTGCGAAGAGGAGGGAGATTCACCTTGACGATCGAATATCGACCCCGGGGGGGGGGGGGGGGGGTTGGGGGCTACCATTTAGGAGGTTTAGTAAACAATGAGGGGTATTTTGTATTTTTATTCAGATGTTCAACCAAACAGTCTTAATTAGTTCATCACTTAATAGTTCAGACCCTCTTAACCATTCAGCATTTAATGATTCAAACGTTACCAAATGTTTCCTAAGTTTTCATTATAACTAAATTTTTTTCTATAATCAACACGTGTATTAGATGTGTATACAACCTAGTAATTTAATAATTAAAGAAAATAGTGAAAAAAACATGGGAGGCAGTGACTCAATGGTATCCTGAGATTCTTTCATGTAGGAGGTCTTGGGTTTAAATATCTCCCGCAGCGAAAAAGGGGTCTAAGGAGGGTCAGGGGTTTTCCCAGTAAGGTTTCCTCCTGAGGTGGTTGTGGTGGCTCATAAGAGGTCCTGGTAACTAGACCTTGGTAAAATGACCTGGAAACAGTGGGCTCACACGATTGAGACCTTTGTCGTTCAAAAAAAAAAACCTAAACTCAACCTCTGTGTGTGTGTGTGAAAATATATAGGCTTTTGTTACTTACAGTCTGCAAGAGCGATCCTGTATCTTCTACAAAGGCATTGTTTCTTTTGCCACAGGCGATTTCAAGAACCACAACTCCAAAACTAAAAACATCGGCTTTTTCAGTAAGTTGGCCTCGGACTATGTATTCAGGTGCCATATACCCTCTGAAATAACACAAGTTACCTCGGCATTTTTCACAAAAAAGATGATTAAATTGCAGCAAAAAAACATGCTAATGAGCAATTTTAGAAAGATTTTCTTACAAAGTTCCAGCAATCCCGGTGGTAAGATGACTCCGATCAGCCCCAAAAGTCCTCACGAGCCCAAAATCAGCAATTTTTGGAGAAAAATCTTTGTCGAGAAGAATGTTGCTGCTTTTGATGTCCCTATGGATGATTCTTACATGACACCCTCCATGAAGATAAACTAACCCTTCAGCTGTTCCTAGGATCACCCCCATTCTCTGTTTCCAGCTAAGAACCTGTACTTTATCCTTGTCTAAAAAAAAAAAAATTCAAATCATCAATAGAAGTATATAACTTGAAATTTAAATACGACCATACCCACCAAAAAGAACAAACAACAGACCATTTTTGACATGTAGGAGATAGAAAGCTATCATTAAAATATTGATAGTGGCATCAACATATGTAATATCGTAAAACAGATAAGGAAATTACCGAAAAGGAAGTGATCAAGGCTCTTGTTTGGAACAAATTCATAGACCAAAAGACTCTCTGGCCCTTCGATACTGCAAGCTAAAAGCTTGACAAGATTCTTGTGTTCAATTGCACTGATCAGATTGACTTCATTAAAGAACTCATCGACCCATTGTCGTGTGTTGAAAAACAATCGTTTCACAGCAACAACATCTCCGTTAGGAAGGAGTCCTTTGTAGACTGAGCCCGCTCCCCCTTGGCCCAACTTGTTTGAAAGATCAAAGTAATTTGTTGCTTTCTCAAGTGTTTCGTATTTGTATTTCAATCCCGACTTGTTAAACGAATTCGATAGCATGCCCAAGTTTTTCCGCTCTATAAAGCAAGTCACGATTTTGGTCAGCAAAATTTATATCGTGCTTTTCTTATTTTCAGTTGAGAATTAAGATTGAAGTTTACCTTCTCTGATCTTTGATATTCTTATATATGCAGCATAACCAGCAAAAGATGAGATCATCAGGAATGCAACTGCAGCCAAGACAACAGCTACTTTGGCTCCTGGACTAGAAAGCCCTGAAATGATTCAAAATTACCATTATACCCTTTTTAACTGAACACCTGATTAAAAATATGTTATTTGTGGAAACAGTAAATCAACGTCTTTTCATTTATATCTCCTGAGACCGCATCCAATGCGCACGTCTCAGCCGGCGCACGTCCGACGTGGACCACCGCACCTCCAACGGACGTAGTGGAGAGGAAGAAGCAGCCAACGCACGTTGCCCACACGCAAGTGGAGACGTGCGGAGAAAGGGTAGGAAGGATGGGTTCGTGATATGGAAGAGAGAGATGCATGGGGGAAGGATGAGTTGGAGTTAAAAAGTGAGAAGAGGATGTATGTAGGAAGAATGGGTAAAAAGCTGAACGTAGTAAATGCATCCTTATGCATCACTGAGTAGTCTAAGATGCAGTAAAACGATTAACTGGGAGAACTTTGAAGTAGCCATAAAAAAGTCAGGGCTCCCAATCGAGAACATCATGTTATTTATTCTAAATTGTTATCAATGCTAAGCACCATTTTTTATTTAAAGAAATGCAAATAATATGATTGATTTTAGTTTATTTTAGTTTATTTTAATTTATGATTTTATTTATTTATTTATTTATTATTATTTTTTTTGTGTCTATTTGGAAAACTAAACATACAAACAAAAATAGGCATAAAGAAAAGGGCGAAGACTTAAAAGTCAACAAAATAAGTTTGGAAATTCTTCTAGGTAGGTTCACCAAAACAAACACCCTTGATCTAAGGCCAATAATTGAAACAAACTTGCACATGGAGGTTCATAGAATAATATTTCCACCTAATGCCATATTAGACCCAAAAAGAGGCTTTTGGGTGTCAAAAAAGATTACATTTTAGTTCCCATTATTTGCAAGGAATTGGTTGGTTGGTTTAGATTATAAAAATTGAGAATCATGCTAAAACCATAATGTACTCAAGGACTGTTAATTTTTCGGCCGGAAATGTTATTTTTAGTTAAAAAGAGTGGTTCCCCCCACCTTCAAAAAATAACATGTATTCTGGCTGTCGTAATTTTCTGCCCCCCCCCCCCCCCCAACCCACCCACCCACCCACTTTGAAAACTTTCAAGCTCCGTCACTGAGAACGTATTGCAATATTAATAAAAGTTTCAGAACTAAAAACTAAATCGAGCCAAGCTTGATTAATTCTAAAAATAAAACAAAAATGTTTGATACATGATCTTGAGCTTTAATATAACACAGTTAATGAAACATATAGAGTATTAGGCCAGCTTGATTATTTATTTATTTTTTAGCTTTGTACCTTTTTTTTTTTTTTTGCATATTTTGCTATATATAAAAACACCAGTATTTATTTATAATAAAACAATAATCCTTATAAATTCTTTTGAATAAAAAAAGCATAAATAAAAAAAATATATATATAATTAAATATACATGTAATTATGTGTGTGTGAGTATATGTGTAGTTTAAAATAGAGTCGTGCCCGCTGGTCGAGCCATGAGCCGCTAAACCTAGCTTTAGGTCTGCTCAATTACAAAACAAGCCAAGTCGCCTTGGAAACAAGCTTTTTTTCGATTTAAGTGAGCTTCGAGCTGCTTGGCTAGTTTATAAACGATCTTTCTTCGAGTCAAGTGAGCCACAAACTTTTACTAAACAAACCAAAGATACCCATATCAATTTTGAGTTTGACAGCTACAATGTTTGACCTTTGAATTTGGAAAAAGTCAAAAAAGGAAGCAAGGAACCAAGGCCATTATAGTTGAAAATTGGCCAATCTTGAGCACAACTTGCAATGAAAAAAAAAGGTAATGGCGGATTTGAACTAAAAAAGTTTGTGAATGATTAAGAAAAATCAAAAATAAACATATATCAATTAGAACAAATCACAAAATTTGGTAAAATACTGTGAGGTCATTTCTAATTTTTCCGCTGCTCAACCAAAATCGTTACTAAAACCAGCCGAATTTCGGTAAGTAAGCTTTTCATAAACCAAGGGATTTACAAAAAGCAAACTTAATAAATGATGAACAAGCATGAGCTCACAGCTTTTTTGAAGAGTTAAATTGTAAGTATATACAGGATATAAAGTCAAAAGTGCAACATGATGAACATGAGATCACAGAACACATATTCAACTAAAAAAGAAGCTTCCGAGCATTGGGATCAAAGTTGAATTCAAAAATATTGAACGGAAATTTTCAAACTAATCAAAAACTTGATATTTCGACAAAATAAAATAAAATACACAAAATCAATCCAGCATTCGAGATACCCATAATAGAAACCAAAGATTCAGCCTTGCTAACATAAACTTTTTTTTTATTTTATTTATTTTTTGTTGAAATCAGATGATCTTAATTCAAAGAATAAAACACAGAGAGCAGAAACCCATAATAGAATCTAAAAATTCAACCTTCTGTAAAACTCTATTTTTATTATTATTTTTTATTTTTAGAAATAAGATGATCTTGAATAACAGAACGAACACATGATAAAACACAACCCACAACAAAACCCAACCTTGAAAAAGTAAAACCATTTATTTATATATATATATATATTTTTTTTCAGAAATCAAATGATCTTGATTCACAGAACAAAACCCACAAAATTGAACAATCACACAGAAAAAGAGAACAAGTGAAATACCCGAACTACCCCCATCTGCAGCTGAAACATTATTGAAAAACTTCTGTGTAGAATACCTCAAATAACACCCTGCAATCATACTCCTTCCTTCTCTACTCGGCAAACACCCAATCGCTTCAGATTTCGCTTTATTTAAACAAACCCTACACTCATCATTCGTCAAACTCTCCCAACACTGAGCCAATCCATAAACACCCTTCAAACCCATAACACCAAATCCACCATTATTCAATGCTAAATTCGTAACATTTTCAACCAATTCATTAGCACTTCGATTGAATTCAACAAGCCCGCCTTCAAAATCATCCCAATTTGTCCTCAACACACCAGAAGTGCAATTTCTAGCATCAGTTGCAGGATCAACAGCTTCTTGAAAGAAACTGTAGTTATCGTAACGAACGAAACACCCATCAAGGAAAATCCGCCCGGAAGTCCGGGGAAGACATCCGGGAACGGCGGTCCGGCTTACCGCGTAGCAAACAAGACAATCGGTGCGTGAAAGATCACGGTGGCATTGGATCAACGCGTAGAAAGGGGCTAAAGTGGGATCGGTGACGTTTGTAACGGCAAAATTATTGTTTGAATTGTTGAGATTGCTAGATAGTCGTTCCATTGCTTGTACGAATGTGGGGATGAAGCTCACCGTCGTTGCTCGACCACTGCCGCAGGTGAGGTTTCCGGCGGGGGTTGCACGGGGATCGGAATTGACTGTGGAGATTGAGAGGATTAGGGGGAAAAAAAGGACCCATGTGGGAAAATTGATCGGGGATTGCATATGGGTTTTGATTGCTTGATCGAGAGGTTGGGTTCTGAATCTTGATTTCCAGGCGGATGATTGCATATTTGGTGGTGTTCGTGTGGATGTGGGTGTATAAAAAGGAGCGAAGAAGGTGAGAAAACGGTGGTTAAGTCAAAGGTTTTGACCCGATTTCACACGATTTTTCTTATTCTCTCTCTTCATTACCCAAGTCATTCAAACTACATGATTACTTTTAGCTGGCTTGTAGCCTTTGTAGGGGTGTTCAACGGTTCGGTTTACGGTTTAAATGGTTTATTCGGTTAGGGTTAAACGGTTTTTCAATTTTTTTTACCTCAACCGAAAACCGAACCGAATCGAACCGTATCTTGGATTAGCCAACCCGAACCGTATTAAACCGAATTCAATTCGGTTTGAATTCGGTTAACAAACCGAATCAAACCGCTTTCAACCGTATTCTGTTAACCGGTTTTTCTTGTATTTTGTTTGCTTTTTCTTGATCTTGACCTGTTTGCTTTCCAAATTTAGAAAAATACCACTTCAACAACATAAAAATAACTAAATAAGCATATCCTAACATACATTCAAAGTTCAAAGTTCAAACATAAACCAAACATACAAAAATTGTTCAAGGTTCACACAAAAGTCTAAAACATAAATAGATGCCACCATGAAAACATAAACAAGAAACTTTGATGTTCTCCGGCTTATCTTCACTCTTTACTCGGTTGGTGTTTTTCTCATCTCTACAATAAACAAGCAAACAAAATATAAGTATACTATTAGATGTCGAGTTTGTGAATATAATGCATATATTTTTGATAATGAAACATATAAAACATGAGTTAATGACCTGCTTCAAGTCTATCAAGATGTTCAATGCTTTCTTCCACATTAGATGCAACACCATTTGAACGAATCCAATCCTGACAACAAATTAAAGCTTCAACAGCTTGAGGAGTTAAAGAACTCCTAAACGAGTCCAACACTCTACCTCCAGTGCTAAATGTAGATTCAGAAGCGACTGTTGAAATTGGGATGGCTAAAATATCACGTGCAACAAGTGACAATATAGGAAATGCTGGACTTCTCTTTCTCCACCAACCCAAAACAGTGAAATCCTGACTCTCAAACCGAACATCATCTCCTTCAATCTCCTCTTTCAAATATCTATCCAACTCAGTCTTTAAATCTTCGGTCACACCCAATTCTGCCTTTTGTCTTTTAACCTCGGCCATCTTTCTCTCCTTAAGTGCTTTAAATGTATCATCAACATTGCCAAATAAACTAAAACCTTTAGTACTCGAAGTGTCCTCATTCACAATCTTTGATGAAGACGATGAAGCCTTGTTCGATGCACGTCCGAGTGAATTCTCTTGTAATCATTGAATATTTCAAGCAATGCATTTTCACATAATTGAACAACTTTATCCCCAGTTTCATTTCCATACATGCCACATAGATTGACCTTAAGATACGCCAGTTTTGTCCTCGGATCAAAAAGAGAAGCAATAAACACTAGTAAGTTGAATTTATTGAGATCACCACAATACTTGTTAAATTTCAATGTCATTGACATGGCCATATTCGACAACTGGTCATCTTTGCTTGACATACATTGTTACAAAACACTATCCATAAAACTAATGGGGACTAGATATGTGTTTAAAGTAATGCAATTTGTTCCTTAATTAACATAAAAAAATGTTAGCTAATAAAAATAAACATATAAATAAGAAGAATATAATAATAAAAAATAGTTAGTACCTGAAACTCTAAGGGTAAGCTCATAAAAATGTTCAAGAAAACATCCCAACCTGCTTGCATTTTCCCAATCGTGATGGAATGACAAGTGTTGGCTGACAAATCCGCATACATCTTCTAAACCCCTCATTTTCTACAAACTTGAAAGGCAACTTATCAACAACCAACATCTTAGCTACTGCCCTCCTACCCTTTTTCTGGTCAAACTTAAATGATTGTAAGTTAACTTTACTATCTCCTGTTTCCTCATCCTCTTCTATGCTAAACGCAAGTTTTGACTGATTATTGGAATTATTGTTAGGATTACTGTCACACCCCGACCGACGGCGGAATGCGTCGGGGCGCGATTATGACTGTTCATTAGCTCATGGCGCTATGTTGTAAGTTTCAATAATTAATGCAACAATATTAAAGATTTAACAAACATTACTTCATATTAAATCAATCATTCGTTACACTGTTTACAAAGTCAAAATACATAATTTGAATAAGTCTACATTGTTTAAATTTAAAACTAGGTCTACTAGCATAAACTTATCCTATGTCTTCACCATTGCATCCACTTAACCTGTTACATATGCAAAATAAAGATTTTGTCAACTATTTGCATAGTTGGTGAGTAACCCATACAGTTTATATAGTATACGTATGAAAACTGATGCAATTTAATTAGACTACAAAGTTTAAACTCTAGCATGCATATCCTACTAGTTTGCAATTAAGTTTATAGAATATCTCGTCTCCAAACTCGTATCAATACTTAGCTAAAAAGCTTAGTATATCTACAAGTCTGCAATAGTTTATATCGTCTCCAAACTCGTTCAATACAAAGCACAAAGCTAAGTATAATCACAAGTCTGCCCATGATTGTACTTTTCGCCCTTTTGACACATTTTGTAACATCCGGCCCCGTCTATCACCAATATTGTCCGCTTTGCCCACTCGGAGCTCACGGTTTTGCCTTCGGTTGCCCGGGTGAAAACTTCCCAGGGAGGTCACCCATCCCTGGATTGCTGTAGCCCGAGCACGCTTAACTGTGGAGTTTTCATGTCTCCACAGCCAGCTAAGCCGAAAACGCGTTGGTGATTTAAGAGGCGGATCGTTACTTATGAGCCAGGAATCTCTCCTGTTCACGGCCGATGTGGGATTTGCCTAGGATGTTACATACACCCCCTTAGGGACTCATCGTCCTCGATGAGGTTTGCCCCACCATCCCATGTAGAACAGGAGTGCCTCTGATACCATTCTGTAACATCCGGCCCCGTCTATCACCAATATTGTCCGCTTTGCCCACTCGGAGCTCACGGTTTTGCCTTCGGTTGCCCGGGTGAAAACTTCCCAGGGAGGTCACCCATCCCTGGATTGCTGCAGCCCGAGCACGCTTAACTGTGGAGTTTTCATGTCTCCACAACCAGCTAAGCCGAAAACGCGTTGGTGATTTAAGAGGCGGATCGTTACTTATGAGCCAGGAATCTCTCCTGTTCACGGCCGATGTGGGATTTGCCTAGGATGTTACAATTACCCTTGCATACCAAAATATGATTTCGCATATTGGATGTACCAGAATGTTTTGATTGAGCACCATAATTTGCACTACAGTAATTACATTTTGACCTCTGTTGTCCATGTTCATCAACATACTTGGTGAAATGCTTCCATACATTTGATCTTGGGGTATAAGTCTTTCTTTGTTTTTTTGATTCAACCGTGTTCAAGTTACTTGGATTAGAATCATCTTCCATAGACATTATCAAATTTTGGACAATCTGCATAACACATAATGACACACATTAAGTGATAAGTGACACACAAATTTTGGACAATCTGGCAACACATAATGGACAATCTGCATAACACATAACACTATTGGGTTGATGAAGCTAATGGGCTAATGGACCAGAAGATTTGATGGGCTACACAACATACTATTTGCCCAAGATAGCCACTTTAATGGCATAACAATAATATAAATTATCACCCCTCAAAAAACAAAAACCACATCATTCCATCAAAACTGATATTAACTTAGAAGGATGTTACTTTGGAAAACAACAATTAACATTAGTATTAAAAGCAATTTGAAATCCTAAGGTTGGTTGGCTATAATAAAATGAAAGAACAATTTTGGTTTGACTGTTCACCGGGATATTCAAAATAATTACAGATTCATGTCCTAAGATAATAATCAGCATGTAAATTCCAAAAACAAAGAAACTAACAACAAATCACATGATGCCAAATGCTAGTGGCAACGCATAATGGACAATCTTTCTTGTTTTAGAGGTTTTCTAGTGGTTTTTGGTTAGATTCGTTGGTCTTTATGAATCACTATGATTCTGTGATTCTTCTTGATTAGCTATTGTTGCTTCATCTCTGTATTATGTGGTTTCTCTGTGAAAACCCAGCCATGGCTATATAAACAAGTTACAAGCGTACCTGAGTCCTGAGGTCTTTAGATCGGCGGCAGGAGCAGTCGACGGGGAAGTATGGAACGTGAGTCGATTAGGGCTAGAGAAGAAATGGAAGATTGGAAGTTGGACCTTGAAAGTATGGAGCGACGCTTGTGATTGTGAATGACTGAATGAGAATAACATAATTCCAATATCTTCTTATGGGTACAAGTAAGGCATCCTCAAAATAAAAAAAAAGATAATACTAATTCGGTTTAAACGGTTTAAACCGAATTCAAAAAAATCCTGGAACCGTAAACCGAACCGCAAACCGAATTCGTAATACGGATACGGTTTAGAACCGACCCGAAAACCGAATTTTCAATTCGATTTGGTTTATTTCGACTACAGATACGGTTCGAATAACAGTTTTAAACATTTTTCGGTTATTTTGAACACCCCTACTGGCTTGGCTCATCACATTATCTCTCTCTTTTCGAGTTCATTTAAGGTGATAAAAGAAGATAATTGGAAGGAAAGGAGAAACTTGTTTGTGTTCCCGAATTTCATTTAACGAAGGAAGGGAAATGAAAATAACAAATGTTGTGTTCTCGAGTTTTATTTTAGGAGGGAAATGGAAGGAAAACTAGGCAAAAATTTTTAGTTTTTCTTTTCTTCCGATTTGGAAGGAAAGAATTCCCTTATTTTCTTTTCATTTCCTCTCATTTCTTTTCTTTTCTTTTCCTTTCTTTTCTCTCCTATAATAAACTCGGGAACTGAGTAAGGCTAGTGTCATGTATCTAACTCAAGCGTTTGAGTAGTAAAACCACTAATTTTTGAGAACTCATCTAGACTAACCCACTTAATAGAGGTTATGGCTTTTATAATAGAAGATCATGTGTTCAATTTCATGTTGATCGATTCCTTTAATTATAAACATGAATATATACGAAAACATAATAATAAATATGAGATTAAATGAAACATGTGAATCCAGTGAAAGTGTTGTTGATTCCTAACATCGTTTCTTGATAAGAATCTTGACCGGATTGAGTGGATTCCTGTTTAGGGTGTACAGTTAGGATGGAATGAGATGGAGAGGCTAGAGAGGTTCTTGAATCCAGAGGGTTTGGGATTCTGTTGTGATGTTAACATTAGTCAATAATGAGAGCTTTTACTTCCTTATATACACCCAAGGGGAACCCTAATTAGGATAATAAGCAGTGGCGGACGTACAGCTTTGGGATCGTAGTCCCCGGACAGCAGTGATTTTTCGGCGTATATATACACTTATGAACAATGTTTTCAAGTGACAGCATCAATTTTTAAACCAGTGACATCATTGATTATCAAATATATAATTCATTAACTGTTGATACATGTTTTGTCCCTAGTTCAGTTTTGTAACTCTTATCATGTAAATGTTCAAAGTATTAATGGAAGTTGTCTTTATTTCTATTTCTTAATGCTTATTTCTATTCCTTAATGTCTATTAATGTTTATCTATTTAGTTGATTTGATTATAAATTGAATTGAGTATGAAGGTTACTCATTCGGCGAATGACTCTAGAATGAAGTCATTCGCCGAATGACAGTTATAGCGAATGTCTAAATTCAGAATGAGTCATTCGCCGAATGACTCATTCGAATGATAGCTCATTCGAGCTTAGTCATTCGCCGAATGAGCTGCTTCGGCCACTCATTCGGCCGAATGACTACAGCTTATAAATAGAAGTTCAAATCATTTCAACTTTAACTTTCCAGAGCCCTTCTTCTTCCCAGAGACTCCAGTGTCAAAACCCTAGGAGATTAGAGCGGCCATTGATCATCCAAGTTCGAATCTCAACCCGTGGTGTTCGATTGTTGCTTCCACGTTGTTCTTACAACCTTAGATCACCACGGTTTCTGTTGGTTTCGATTGGAAAACCCTGGAATAGGATTCCGCACTATTCCAGAGGCTGTCGAGTAGTTTTCTATTGGATTCGGATTGTTTCCGAGCTCCTAATCGGTCCAACAAAGTGGTATCAGAGCTTTGGCTCTTGATTCTATTCGATTTCAACTCAAAATCAACAGATCTGAGATTCCCAAAACCCTGATTTTCGTAACTATCAAAAACCCTAAGTTTCTTGCTCTCCAAGTCACTATTTCGTTGAAAATTGGTGGGTTTTTGTGGTGTGTTTGTCAAAACCTTTTCCCAATTGGTTGATTATCATGTCTTGAACTTCTGTACCAAATTTGGTGCATAGATTTGGTCAAAATCACAAGTTATCACGATTTTTGTTGCTGAAAACCTCAGATCGCCCGAATGGCAATTGCGGCCGAATAAGTTCAGCCGAATCAGCCCTCATTCGCCGAATAGCACTCATTCGGCGAATAGCTTCATACTCCACTCTCATTCGGCGAATAGCTCCTTCGCCATTCTCATTCGCCGAATAAGCCTCATTCTCACACTCATTCGGCGAAAGAACTCATTCGATCTGCCATTCGCCGAATAGGTCATTCGACAAACCCATTCGCCAGTTGTCATTCTCAGCCTCCATTCGCCAGTTTCAAGACATTCGGCCCCCGACATTCGCCCAATATCAGTTCATTCGCCAGTCACTTCTGAAATTTTTCTAATTGTTGAATCTTATTACTTCTGATCAAATGGAGGATCTAGCACTCATGGCTAACCAAAACCATCGCATTCAGACTCTCTTGTTGACAGAAAATGAAACCGGGAACTCAAACAAAGCTCCTAAGTTGTTGACTTTAGATGACTACCCTCACTGGAAGTATAGATTTGAAATCCACATCAATGGAGTGGATACAAATCTGTGGATGATGATAGAGGGAGGTTACTTGAGGCCTTTAAACGAGGATGGTACTCCTATGCTTGTTACAAGGATGACCGAGCCTCAAAGGAAGCTGTATGACTATGAGAAGAAAGCATATGCCATTCTGTCACAGTCCATTGCTACAGATATCTTTCATCAATTTAGACAGTTTACTTCGGCTAAGCTACTATGGGATGCCTTGCAACAAAGATATGAGGGGAATGATGCATTGAAGAGCATTAAGTCTAAAGCTTTAAGGAAAGAGTTCAATAGCTTTATGTATGTGGGTAATGAGTCCCTTGATGAGCTGATTGCCAGGTTCTATCATCTGTTGAGTGAGTTGTTCAACCACGAGGTCAAAACTACAACTCAAGAGAAGATTCAGTGTTTAGCAGATGCCTTACCTCCAAAGTGGGAGTCCTTCTTGATGGTACTTAAGCAAAATCAGATGATGGCTCATATGGACATCAATGATTTCATTCAGAAGTTGAAGGAACAGGAGATAGAGAACAAGTGGAAAGCCAAGAGGGTTGTGCAAGTTCAAGATCCTTCTCTATACTACTCCACTCCTACAGTTGATAAGTCTACAACTCATGCTCCTTTGAAGACTGCTTTTGTTTCTAAAGCTTCTGAAGCTCCATCTGCAGCTCAGATGCATTTCAGTCCATCTTCTTCATCAAGCTCACAACAAGAGCATCATCAGCCTACTGCAAGTCTGAAAACAGAGAATTTTGACAAGGTCACAGTAGAGATTGCTAAAGAGCATATGGGTCTTCTGTCAACATTGGTTAGCTCATATGATGGATTAGTTGCTGGTCAGATCGGCAATCCATATTTGACCAATGATGATTACTCTCAGATTGATCATGATGATATGGAGAGAATTGACATTATGTGGGCATTGGCTAGTGCAGTTAGAAGAGCAAAGGAGTTTGTAAAAAGGACGGGGAAGGATATCAATCTAAACAAGGAGTCCAAGTTTGGATTTGATATGGCATCTGTCACATGCTACAACTATGGTGAAAAGGGTCATTTTGCCAGACAATGCAAGCAGCCGAAGAAAGCTGGCAACAAGAATCCATTTCAGCATCAGAAATCCTCTACTGCCAATTCAGAAAGGAGATTAGTTCCCATTGATTCTCCTTCTCCAGCTGGATCTTCATCTTCTGGTAGTAAAGCTTTAATGGTTCAACAAGATGAAGGGGTGAACTGGGACTTCAGATTTAATGCTGATAAGGAAGATCAAGATAAAGCTTGTGTGGCAGAAATTCAGCATTCTGAAGATCATGATGAAGAAAGCAGTCAGGAGGATTCTTTGGTGATCGATGATAAGATATCAAGTTCAGAATCAGACAGTCTGACAGATTCTGAAACTCAAGAATCTGATGGTGAAGCTGATGACTCTTCAACTCAATTTGCTTTGATGGCAAATTCTTCTGCTTCTACAGACTCTTCTGAGCAGGTATACACTGACTGTTCATCTTCACATTCAGAGTGTTTTCATTGTGTTGATCTTAGAAGTAAGGTCCTTGCTTATCAAACACATAACAGTGTTTTGATGAACGATCTCGACTTATGCATTGAAGCTAACAAAATTTTAAAATCTGATGAAAAAGATTTTCAAGCTAAAATTGATCTTTTAAACAGACAATTGCATGAAGCTGAGATCGCAGTGCTGAATAAGCAAGATGCTATCACTTCTTATCTCAATACCATCAATGAGATCAAGAAGAAGTTAGCAATAGTCGAGTGTGACTATGAGACCTTAGGATAGAAGCTCAAGAGCTATGAAAGCTCATCTTATATCATTGAGCACATGATCAGTAGGGGTACTGATCAGGGGAAGGCACAGGTTAATTATAAAAATTGTCCTCCACCAATCCTCAATGCCTTTGTCAATACGCCAAATGACAAAGATGTTAAGGATTTTCAAGTTACTACTCCGTTAGTAATTGATCCAGTTAGTCTGAGTGAAAATCAGAGTTCATCTCAGACTAAGGAGTCAAGGGTGGATGGAGTTGTTGAAGATTGGGTTTCCGATTCCGAGGATGAATCAGAGTATTCACCTAAGCATAGCATTCCTCGGAATCAAACTTCTGTTGTCATGAAAGGTGACCCAATCTCCAAATCAAAACTTTACAAAGAATTATGCTTTGTTAAAGCTTCACAGGGGTCTGAAGCTGACTGTGTTACCAAATCAGCTCAGTTTGGTAACAAAGGAAGAAAGGGTTTGGGTTTTGAGCCAGATTATCAGAAATTAAATGTTTTTAAATCAACTAAAAAGTCATTTTCTGATTTAAAACATTTTCATAAAAAAGGTGATAAAGTTTGTTTTGAATGTGGTGAGTCAGGGCACATTGTGAAATTTTGCCCTCAGTTGATTAGACCTAAAGTTGTGCCTTTCAAAAACTTAAAATCTGCTTTACCAAAACCGGTAAAATCTGTATCTAAGTCTTTTCAGCAAAAGTCTAAACCACCCTTTCAGTCTATAAATTCAGACAAGGGAAAAGGAAAATTGGAAACTTTGGAAGTTCCAAATGTAGTCAAAGTTAATCAATCAAAATCATCTTCCATCTATCTGAAAACCTCTTTTGATAAAAATGCAATTTGGAAAGTAAAATCATCTGAGGAGTCTGTTCCCCCAATTTCAGATAAACCTATTCCTAAGGGAAAATGGATAGATGTTTGGATCCGAGACTCTATGGGTCAACCCAAGACTGTAAAGGCTTGGGTTCCCAAAGTAAACTGATTGTCTCTTTATTGTGCAGGTTGCCCCAACAGCTGGAGTTAACAGCAATTGGATCGTTGATAGTGGGGCTTCCAGACACATGACCGGTGATATTTCTCTGCTCACCAATGTGAATGCAGTTCGAGGTGGCTATGTTGCCTTTGCTGGAGACAAAGGTGGTTTTATTACTGGAGAGGGAATTTTAACCAATGGACAGGTTTCGTTCGATAATGTCAGATATGTCAAACAGTTGGAAAACAACCTCCTGTCAGTTTCTCAGATTTGTGACAAAGAGTACAAGGTTCTATTTGATGACTCCAAGTGTTACATTCTCAAGCAAGGTGTGCAGATACCTGAAGATTGGATTTTGATGTCTGCTCCGAGGAAGCAAGACTTGTACGTTCTCAATATGGCCACAGCTTCAACTACATCCTCCACAGCTTCATGTTTTATGACAAAGGCAACTGAGAAAGATTCAATCCTTTGGCATAAGAGGATGGGCCATTTGAGTTTGCGCAAGATGAATCATTTGGTACACAACAGTCTGGTTGAGGGAGTTAGCTTGAAAAATTTTAAGCTGTCTGATATCTGTGTTTCGTGCAAGAAGGGAAAGCAGTCTAAGCAGTCTCATAAGCTGAAAAAGTATCATTCAATCAATGTTCCTCTTGAGCTTCTTCACATGGATTTGTTTGGTCCAGTGAATAGGAAGAGTATAGCTGGAGATCAATACTGCCTTGTCATCACTGATGAATACTCCAGATACTCTTGGGTCTTCTTTTTGAAAGAGAAATCAGAAACGTTTGATTGTATTCAAGTTCTGGTTACTAAACTTGAATCACTTTATAAGCTCACGATTCGTCAGTTTAGAACTGATAATGGAACGGAGTTCAAAAATCACAACATGGAGAACTTTTGTAATGCAAGAGGCTTTGTGCAACAATTTAGTGCTCCATACGTTCCACAGATGAATGGTGTTGCTGAACGCAAGAATAGGACATTGATTGAGGCTGCTAGAACTATGCTTGCTGATTCTTCTCTGCCGGTTCAATTCTGGAATGAAGCTGTGGCTAATGCTTGTTATACATTGAACCGGGTTCTTATTGTGAAAAGACATGGGAAGACTTGCTTTGAACTGCTCCACAACAGAAAGCCAAATCTTAAGTATCTAGAACCGTTTGGTGCTCCATGCACTATGCTTAAGAAACATGAGCAGGGCAAGTTCAATGAAAAGGTGGAAGAAGGGTACTTTCTTGGGTATAGCACTCCAAACAAACGAGTTTACAACATTGCAACTCATAATGTGGAGGAGTGGTACCATGTAGACGTTCAGAAGTATACAATGCCCCCACCTGGAAAAGGGCCAGATTGGATGTTTGATTATTCCAGTCTTTTTGATTCATTCAATATGCCCCCCATGTATTCAGATGAAGATGTTGCTGTTCAGATGTTGTATGATGTACAAAATGCACCTGATGAACCTATGCAACCTTCATCTGCATCTGTTCCTACTACACAGATAAATGATGACAGCTCAGACACAGATGACAATCCTCCAGCTGCTCTTGAACCAGTTGTTGATAATCTTGTACCTGGTCTTGAGGATTTGAATTTGAATAACTTAGATCCTGAGGTTGAGGTTCCCGCTCATCCTGTTGGAAGAATCAATCGTATTCATCCTCAAGATAACATTATTGGGAGTCCTCTAGATGGAGTGAAGACTCGAAGTCAGATTTCTTCAGGTGGTCTTGCAGACATTCTTGATTTTGCAGATGTAAGCTTTTGTGCTCATTCCTGCTTTATCTCTCAAGTTGAACCGCGTACAGTCACTGAAGCCCTAAAAGAAGAATCATGGGTCGATGCCATGCAAGAGGAACTTTTACAGTTCAAAAAGTTGGGGGTCTGGCAATTAGTTGATAGACCCAAAGGTGCAAAAGTCATTGGTACAAGATGGGTTCTTCGGTGCAAGAAAGATGATCACGGGATTATTGTGAGAAATAAGGCTCGTCTGGTGGTTCAAGGATTCAGACAGATTGAAGGATTGGATTACAATGAGGTGTTTGCTCCAGTTGCTCGACTGGAAGCCATTCGTATTTTCCTGGCTTATGCATCCTTTATAAAATTCAAGGTTTATCAAATGGATGTAAAGAGCGCGTTCCTTCACGGAGTTATTAGTGAAACAGTGTATGTGAGTCAACCTCCTGGATTTGAGGATCCATTGCATCGTGACCAAGTCTACAAGTTAGACAAAGCCCTGTATGGATTGCATCAAGCTCCGCGAGCGTGGTACGAGACACTTTCCACTCACCTTCTGAACAACGGGTTCAGAAGAGGTGTCATTGACTGCACTTTATTTATCCGTGAGAAGGACAGTGATTTACTCTTGGTGCCAGTGTATGTGGACGACATAATTTTTGGTTCCACAAATGATGATCTGTGCAAGGAATTTGAGAATGTTATGAAAGAAAAATTTGAAATGAGTTCGATGGGAGAAATGAAGTTTTTCTTGGGTTTGCAGGTGGATCAGTCTGAGGCAGGGATTTTTATTCATCAAACCAAATACGTTGGTGACATTCTGAGCCGGTTCAGTATGTCTGATGCAAAGCCTGCTGGTACCCCACTGGCGATTAATCACGGGATTACTCCAGATGAAAAGGGGGAGTTAATTGATGCCACTCTGTACCGGGGAATGATCGGATCTCTCATGTATCTCACTGCTTCTCGGCCAGATATCATGTTCGCCACTTGCTTGTGTGCACGTTATCAATCCAAACCAAGAGTATCTCACCTTATTGCTGTCAAAAGGATTATGCGTTATCTGAAGGGTACACCGGAACTTGGCTTATGGTACCCTAATGATGATAACTTTGAGCTTACTGCCTACAGTGATTCAGATTATGGCGGATGCAAAAGAGATTTCAAATCAACATCTGCGGGATGTCAGTTCTTTGGAACCCGATTGGTCACCTGGCAGTGCAAGAAGCAGACGTCGGTGTCTACTTCAACCTGTGAAGCTGAATATATTGCTGCTGCTAGTTGTTGTTCACAAATCATCTGGATTCAACAGCAACTCAGGGACTATGGGTTACATTTTTCTAACACTCCTATTTATGTTGATAACACTACCGCCATTGCTGTCACTAAAAATCCAGTTCAACACTCCAAGACCAAACACATCGACATAAAATATCACTTCATACGTGATTGTTTTGAAAAGAAATTAATCGATGTTGTTAAAATTCACACCGATCAACAAGAAGCCGATCTTTTTACAAAAGCTTTTGACAAACCCAGATTTCTATATCTGTTATCGGCTAATGGTGTTTTCCAAAAGGATGAAGTTCAATCCTCATCTGAATCTCACAAATGATCATCATTTTACTTAGATAGTTTTTGCTTTGTTCTTTTGATTTCAGTATTTTCATTTTCTCTTGTACAGTTCTTTTTTATTACCAAAAACACAAAAAGATTTTCTATTTTTAGGTTTTTAGAGGGAGAAATACAAAATTTGAAAAACCAAAAACATTAGAAAATTTGAAAAACCAAAAACATTAGAAAATTTGAAAAACCAAAAACAATAGAAAAATTAAAAAAAAATGAGATGGTCTTGTTTAATAAAGTAGTACATTGATTTCATTATGTCATAGAAACATAAATGAATGTGTGAACTAAAATCACAAGAGAATTGTGATGGGATGTACTGATAGGCTGGCTATACAAAATAAATAAGCAACTTATGATAACTTAGAAAGTTTGATTTGTGGGATCCATTTTAATTAAATCATTTGAGTGAAAAACGGTTTTTGACTCAAATCAAGCATACACCTGTCATCATGGGATCAAAATGAGGTTTCATTCAAAGAAAAATAAAAGCAAGCTGGTATTAAGCTTGAGGAAAATCAAAAACAAGCTGGTATTAAGCTTGGTGAAAAATTAAAAACAAGCTGGTATTAAGCTTGAAGAAAACCTAACGCAAGCTGGTATTAAGCTTGAGAAAAACTTAAACAAATAAAGTTCGATTCCATACATGTGCCATATTGCTGGGACGGACCTAGCTGAAGCCATCCATTTGGATAGAACAAGAAAAATACAAAAAGAGAATAAATGTTTGAATCTTATTGAATTCATGATGACTGGTTTTAAGATATGCTGAAATGAGTTTTGAACTGATTTTGATCTTGATTGATGAAATGAATTGGGGAACTCAATCAGAAAATATGAGTGATCATATAGTTTGTTTAGGAGTTATGTATTGTTCAGTTTAAATTTGGACAAATATATCAGTAATCGTATCAAAATGAAATTGTGGATGAAGTGAAGCATTCATTGAAGGCAATATGATGTGATTAGAGATATGTGTTATCCTATTAATGGACTTCTCACAAAAATATGTGTTTATGTGTTTTAAATTCTTGTTTTTACAGTTGTAGTGGTTGCTTCAGAAAAATACAAAAAGATTTTCTATTTTCAATTTTGTTTTAGATGATCATTTGTAGATTCAGATGTCTGTCATATCTGAATCCTGAACCAACCAGACATTTCTTCATAATTTGTTAAAAGGTTGCTGCTCAAAATGTCAAATGTTGAAAAAGTTGAGGTTTGGAAGTTTTCATCTCTCATTCGTCCGAATGAGAGGTAGAATGAACTCATTCGGCCGAATGAACTCATTCTGCGAATGAGTCATTCGACCGAATCAACTACACAGAATAAACTTCATTCGACGAATGAAGAGTATCGAATGTCTCATTCGACATTCTCATTCGGCGAATGAATCTTGTCGAATGACTCAGTTGCCACTTTCATTCGGCGAATGAAACAGAAATTATGTGACCTTTCGCCTAGCTCATTCGGCGAATGAGAAGAGGTTATATAACTGTGTTTCAGCCGAATGAGGGTCATTCGACCAAAATCTCTTTCGTGATATCAGATAGAACGTCATTCGGAGATTCACACACAGTGACCAGTTCTTTGATTTCCTTTGATTGTTGTTGATCCTGCTTCTGATAATCTGTTTATACTTCATCTCAGGTATATGGAGATCAAATCTCAGCCCATTCCAACCGTGAAATCATGTCTAACAGATCATCTCTTAGGGTTTTAGGGTTTTAAATTTCACCCTGTAAATAAACAACTGAAATGGACTTGAATCGAACTTAGTCAAGTATTAAAAGTGTTAGTCGGTTGATTCTGAGAGTCTATGAGCAGGTTTTATGGACTGATTTGTGGTTTTCAAAAAGAGGGATTTTGAATTCAAATCATACACCGAATGTCGTCATTCGGCGAATGACTCATTCGGCGAATGACTCATTCGGCGAATGAACCTCATTCGGCGAATGGCTCATTCGACGAATGACCAGTCATACTAATGTCTCATTCGACGAATGAGAGTCATTCGACGAATGAACTTTATTCGACGAATGACTCATTCGACGAATGACTCATTCGATCCTATGACTCATTCGACGAATGACCCATTCGATCCTTTATCTCATTCGGCAAATGTCTTTCATTCGGCATATCAGTTAAACAGTTAATCTGATTTTTGATAAATTTCAGTTTATTGATTGAATATCTCGTACTGACATGTTTATTTCTTGTGATATGCAGTATGGCAGGATACAAATCTGTTCCTAAGCACAACATATGTGCTCATCTGGACTTGACTACTCCGAACGCGAAGCACTACTCAGAAATCATCACATTTCTGAGGCGTTCTAGGATCTTCACAGCTATATCTACAGTTCATGTGCCCTATCTATCACATCAGCAGGATTTTTGGTCATCGGCTGATATAGATTGCGAGGCCGAGCCTATATTTATAAGGGGCAAAGTGCATGGGCATGATGTTGTGGTCTCAGCTGAACACATCCGGAGAGTTTGTGGGTTTCAAGACTCTCCTGACCAGCCTTCATTACTTGATCGATTTCTGGTTCGTGGATGCTTTCTTCGGTGCAAGTATGAGGGTGACATTGGAGCTGGCATCCTCAACAAGGCATTTATGTCTCCACAGTTCAAGTACTTAGCTCACGTGTTGGTGCACTGCCTTGGATCGAGGAGAGGGGGTTTTGATGATATGCGTGAGACCATTCAGTGCGCATTTGCTGCTTTGGTGCTCAACAAACCCTTCAACTTCTCAGAGATGGTCTTCATACACATGAAGGAGAACGTGGTTCTCAAGGGTGACAAGAAGTTCATTATGTACCCTAGATTTCTACAGCAGATCATAGATGCCCAGATTCCAGATCTTCCGAAGATCAATGCTGATATCATTCGGTTGGAGCATATGAATGACATTACTCTTAACAGAGTTCTGTCATACAGAGGGAAGGAGAGGAAGCCCACTACCAGGTCTCTATTTGGTCATCTCTCTAGACCTGATTACCGGGCTCCCGCTGGACGGAGATGGATACATGTTGACTCCGACTCAGATATAGAAGACATTGTAGTTCCATCTGGAGGTGATGATAGTGATGGAGATGATGGAGATGATGGTGCAGGCCCTAGTGGTGCTGGTGCTGGTGAGAGCACAGTGTTATTGACTACTGTTGCTATGGTGAGTTCAGGTGCTGGGGAGATTAGTGCAGAACACATGACCACTGCTGCTTCAGTGAGCATGGTTGATGTTGTTAGTTCTGGTGTGGGTGTTGATGCTGGTGGTGAAGCTGATGTATCTACAGTACAGGAGGAGGATGTGGACATTGACTCACTGATGGATTTAGATTTCTTGTCTACTACTACATCCTCAGTGACCGCTCCACTAGATGTTACAGTTCCACATTCCTCAGGAGATGGTGATGAGTCTGATGATTCTAGTGATGGTGAAGAGGGTGATGAGGGTGCTATTGGTGATGGTGATGAGGAGAGCACTGACTCTGATGATCTTATAGAGGAGGGTTATGAGAAAGTGATGGTGGCTGGGAAGATGGTTATTAGGAAGAGGAAGAGGACAGAGGAAGAGAGAGAGGAGATCACTGATCCTTTATTCGTTCCAGAGTTTGATATATCTCCTCCACCTCGATCTTCTGCTCCTGCTTCAGCAGCTGTGGTTGCTGCTGCTTCTCAGGCCATTTCCTCCAGAGCTGGAAGGGGAAAGAGATCACGATTCTCTTTCCAGAGGAGGTCAGAACTGACTTCAGCTGCTACAACTACTGTCACATCAGTAGCAGCTGTGTCAGTTTCTTCACTGACACGGACAAGGGCTATTCCTACTCAGTTTACTACTGCCCCTCTGTCCACTCCTTTTATTAGAGAGCCTGTTTATGTTGATGCTTCTTCCGGCCCATCTACAGTCCGAGCTGATGTGCACATACCTACTGTGTCAGTTGTGGATCAGCTTAGCACTCTGAACAGTATGGTCCTGAGACTGATGGAGAGGAGCATGGAGCAAGAAAGAAAGGCTAAAGAGCAAGAGTTGATTATAGCTCAACTCACGAGGAAGGTTGAAGAGCAGGATACTCTGCTTCTTCAAGCATCAGATCAGAGGGCTGATTTGAGAGCCAGGTCAGCTCAACAGGAGGAGCAGCTCCTAAAGTACATCGATGAGCACAACCAGCTGGCTCTGACAGCCTCTGGTTTCAACGAGAGGATCCTTCTACTGGAAGCTGAGAATGCTCGCCTTGCTGAACTTGTCGAGAGTTCCAAGGAAGGCCCTCCCAGGCTCGAAGGTGGGGAAGTCCATTCCGATGATTCAGACAAAGAAGAAGAAGAAGAAGAGTCTGATGAGGAACAAGTTGACTATGAGGATTCCGAGAAGGATGAGGAATCAGATGAAGATGATGATGATGACAAAGACGGATCTGGGAGTGGGTCTGCTGAATCATCTGGCACTGATGATGATGATGATGATGATGACAACAATGATGATCAAGACCCTCCCTCGTCTGAGATCCAGTCTAAGAAGACAAATGACAAGAAAGCTCAGGCTCCTCCTCCTTCGTCTCCATCGAAGACAACTGAGCCAGAAGCTACTGAGGAAGTTCAAGCTGTGCCTCTGAGACGTCAGCTTGATAAGACACTTACCATGCTTTTGGACGCTCAGGGCATTATACAGCACTCAGTGAGCTATGACAAGGAGGAGGGAGAAATCATACACTGTCTATCCAAAGAACAGATAGCTGAGCTATTCAGGTTGAATCCTGACGAGGTAGTTACTGATGACACCTCAGTTCCCAGTGCTGAAGAGCCTGAACCTGAACCTTTTGACGATGTTGATGAAGTTATTTTGGAAGACATCACAGACGAAGAATATCCAAAGTATACATCGGCCGAGGACGAGCTGCCTACCTTTACTGAACCATTTGATCAAGAAACGGAGGATCTCTT
Source organism: Mikania micrantha (assembly GCA_009363875.1). Classification (NCBI taxonomy): domain Eukaryota; kingdom Viridiplantae; phylum Streptophyta; class Magnoliopsida; order Asterales; family Asteraceae; genus Mikania; species Mikania micrantha. Next base: position 120,911,666 of record CM018691.1, read on the forward strand.
GGTCAGATATCTGGAGGAACAAGTCGAGGCAAGCAAAGCTGAGGCCGATGATCAAAAGAAAAGAAAAGAGGAATGGGCTGCCTACTGGGAGGTATTAAAGAAGCAAAGCACTGAGAAGATGCCAGCCACGCACAAGAAGGTTTACAGGACCAAAGGCTACAAAGCTGGAGGTCAGATCCTTAGCTGGGCATACTTCCATGATCTTGGGTGCTATGCTGTGAAAAGAGAAAAAGGGATCGACTACTTCAAACACCCACATGATTTCAAGACGTTGCCTGGATTCGAAGTCAATCAACTAGCACGTCTGAACATGCTCTACAGTGAAGACTCTAGGATGTCTGCTTGGTTTTCTCGACAGATCAAGTATGAATACCGGAAGAGATGGGTGAACTTTCAACCGCAGCAACCAGAACGATACTATTTGCCAGAGATTGATGGTGATACCTGCAAGCACAAAGTTATCCTGAAGTGGCTTCCCCCTAAAGTTTTGAAGAAGATTCCCCTGCGGAAGATGCGTCAAGACTTTATGGATGGCTTCCGATGGTGGTACTATGACGGGAGAACTGGTGAAGCTGTGATAGTCCTGTGCAAAGATAAACAGTGGGAGACTGTTAGGATTTTTGATCCTATGTGGTTGACTAACTTGTCCCACAAAGATGTTATTGCACTGCATCGTCACCAGATTTTCTTCGACGTACAGGATATGGAACAGGCACTTCAGTTTATGAGAGTGATCCGAATCTGCATATGCTTAAGGGTTCACACTGGAGCAGATTGGAAAGCTATTTCAGCAAAGTATTTCAAGAAAGAAACTTCCAAGAGTTGAACTAGGTCCAAGGGGGAGTTTGTTGATACATGTTTTGTCCCTAGTTCAGTTTTGTAACTCTTATCATGTAAATGTTCAAAGTATTAATGGAAGTTGTCTTTATTTCTATTTCTTAATGCTTATTTCTATTCCTTAATGTCTATTAATGTTTATCTATTTAGTTGATTTGATTATAAATTGAATTGAGTATGAAGGTTACTTATTCGGCGAATGACTCTAGAATGAAGTCATTCGCCGAATGACAGTTATAGCGAATGTCTAAATTCAGAATGAGTCATTCGCCGAATGACTCATTCGAATGATAGCTCATTCGAGCTTAGTCATTCGCCGAATGAGCTGCTTCGGCCACTCATTCGGCCGAATGACTACAGCTTATAAATAGAAGTTCAAATCATTTCAACTTTAACTTTCCAGAGCCCTTCTTCTTCCCAGAGACTCCAGTGTCAAAACCCTAGGAGATTAGAGCGGCCATTGATCATCCAAGTTCGAATCTCAACCCGTGGTGTTCGATTGTTGCTTCCACGTTGTTCTTACAACCTTAGATCACCACGGTTTCTGTTGGTTTCGATTGGAAAACCCTGGAATAGGATTCCGCACTATTCCAGAGGCTGTCGAGTAGTTTTCTATTGGATTCGGATTGTTTCCGAGCTCCTAATCGGTCCAACATTAACCAAGTAAATACCCATAACCAAATACCATTATTAGCCCATTTTAATTACATATAAAAAACCCACTTATATTATTTAGCCCACTAACAATTAAATACCCAAAATCAATCAAATTACAAATACCTATTTGAAATTCAGAAGACACCGAACGGTTTCGTTGAATTGCTTCAGGCCTTACGCAATTACGCCCTTCCGAAGTACCGATCGGCGATCGTCTGCGAGACTACGACTCTGCTCCCTAACCTGCGTGAAGAAGATTAAGTTGCCGCCTTGGATAACTGGATAAGTATAAGGCATTAAGGTGGACAGGTGGTGAGTAAAACTCTATCATTCATGATTCATACGGCATAGGCACTGGCACATAGGCCATAGCCATGTGATTGTCTATATATATATCATTAAATATTAATTTATTTGATTAATAATTTTGTTTGGAAGTTGGAACATAAAAAATCAAGAAAGTAATATGTTATAATTTATTTTAGTTTAATACATTTGTAGTTGTATTTTATTTTGTTTTGATTATTTGAGCCTTAAATTTTAGGTGTTAACATTAATACATTATGGAGAGATTTTTACGAAGAGAATCACCAATAAACGTTGGGTCATCGTCTTCAAGTAATAAATTGTCAAAAATAGATTTAGATGATCTTCCATGGGATCCATCCGAAAGGAAACCAATTTCATCTTATCATCCTAATCAAAAAGATGAAGTTAGACGAGCCTATTTGCTTAAAGGTCCATGTCAACCGACAGGGCATGATTTTCCACAAACAAATATGAGTGGTAAATTAAGACGTTTTAATTCGGATTGGTTTAAAGGAGAACATGGAAATTGGTTAGAATATAGTGTCAAAAAAGATAAAGTGTATTGTTTATATTGTTATTTGTTTAAGGAAGGTGGACAAAAGGATGCATTTGTAGTTGAAGGGTTCAATGGTTGGAACAATACCAAAAGACTTAAGACCCATGTTGGTGATAACAATAGTTTTCACAATAGAGCACGTAAAAAAGGGCGCGACTTACTTGAACAAGCTCAATCAATACATGTGGCTTTTGATAAACAAAGTGACAAACAAAAAAAAGAATATAGAATTCGGTTAAGTACTTCTGTTAGACTTGCTAAAGGATTGTTAAATGGTGGGTTACCTTTTCGTGGCCATGATGAATCTGAAGAATCTTTATATAGAGGTCATTTTTTAGAATTTTTAAAATTGTTGGGAGAAATAAATGAAGAAATTGGTAAGGTTATATTAAGTAATGCTCGAGGGAATAGTCAAATAAATGAAGAAATCGGTACAGTTTGAGTTTGGGTAGGGTTAGAGGCCAAGGATATGATGGTGCAAGCAACATGTCCGGTGAATTTAATGGTTTGAAAGCTTTAATTTTGAAAGAAAATTCGTCTGCGTATTTTGTTCATTGTTTTGCTCATCAACTTCAACTTGTTATTGTGGCCCTTGCAACCAAGCACCTTGAAATTTGTAAGTTTTTTAAAGAAGTCTCTGATTTAACAAATGTTGTTGGGGCATCTTGCAAAAGAATAGATTTGATAAGAGAAAGTCAAAGAGAGAGATTAAGACTGAATCTGGAACTTGAAATCGGGCGTGGAAAGAATCAAGAATTGTCACTTGCAAGAGCTGGGGATACACGTTGGAGTTCTCATGAAAAAACACTTCTTCGTTTGCTTGCTTTATATCCTACTATTATTGACGTCCTCGAATATATCGAAACATCCGGATTTGATAGTGCTCAACAAAGTCAAGCAAATGGACTTCAAATTTACATGAAGTCATTTAATTTTATATATTATTTGCATTTGATGAAGCATATCTTGGGAGTTACTAACATATTGTGTGTAGCTCTTCAAAGAAAGGATCAAGATATATTAAATGCAGTTGAGATGGTTAAATCAACCAAAGAAGAATTACAAAGGTATAGGCTTGAGGGTTTTACATCACTTTTGAAAGATGTCACATCATTCTGTGATAAATATGAAATTGAAGTGGTTAACATGGAAGACGAGTATAGTGACCTGAAACATCGGAGAAGGAAGACCAACATCACCAATCGTCATCACTATGAGGTTAATAATTTCAACACAGTTCTTGATATGCAAATTCAAGAGCTTAATAACCGTTTTAACGAGGTAACCACTGAGTTGCTTATATGTATGAGTTCTTTGAGCCCGTTTCATAATTTTAGTTCCTTTGATATAACAAAGTTGCTAAAGTTGGCTGACATGTATCCATATGATTTTAATTTTGATGAAAAAGACAAACTTAAGTATGAACTTGGCCACTACATTCTTAATGTGAAAGAAGATGTGCGGTTTGCAAACATAAACGGGATAAGTGATCTTGCCAAAAGGATGGTAGAAACAAGAAAACACATTGATTATCCATTGGTCTATCGTTTACTCACGTTATCTTTAGTTTTACCGGTCGCAACAGCTAGCGTTGAAAGAACTTTTTCTTCAATGAAGCATGTGAAGACAGAATTGCGTAATAGGATGGGAGATGGGTACTTGAATGATTCTTGCATTTGTTATGTTGAAAAAGAGTTATTTCAACAAGTTTCAATTGAAAATGTAATGCAACGTTTTCAAAAGATGAAAACTCGTAGGGAACAACTCTAAGTTTTTTTTTTTGACTTGAAAGACTATCGAATTTATATCGTGTGATTTTATTCTCGATTTTTATTTTATTTCTTTATTATGTGATGAGCATCATCCGACCCGAATGATAAAATCGACCCTGAAAATTTAAGTCCGATGGTATGAAATGGTATAAAACATTTAAATATAGTGACATCGTTGAAAAAAAAACCTAGATCCGCCACTGATAATAAGGGTAATTACGTCCATCATATAATTACCTATCTAGGTGGGTATTTAATTAATTGATCAATTTAAATAAATAATCATGAGGGCCACATATTAAATATAATTTATTCTAACATTCTCCCACTTGGTCAAGCGATTATTTATTATGAGCATTAAATAAGTCCGCAGATTGATAATACTCATTTTAGTTCTAAATTGTTATCATAGCAGAGAAATACAGTCATTGAATAAGTTCTTCAATTCAAGACCCCCATTAATCATACCACAATACAAATTTAAAACTTAAGTTAGGATCAATCAACAAGTAAGCCCTTTAACGAATGATTTATGTTATTAATGTCTATATGTCATTAGGCATGCATAAACATATATTCAGAGACACACAAATCAAATAAGTGAGAAAATTCCATTAATCATAAGTAAGTACATTATGCAATAAGGTCTTTACATAAGCCCATCTTCGAAACATGTTCTTCGAATATCTTAGGAGGGAGACCTTTAGTCATCGGATCCGCAAGCATAAATTTAGTACTTATATACTCAATACAAAGATTATTTTCCTCAACTCGCTCACGAATGAACAAGTACTTTGTATCAAGATATAAACTAGCACCGGTCGAACTGTTACTGTTCGAGAAGTTAACGACTGTTGAGTTATCACAGTAAAGCTTCAATGGTCTAGAGATAGAGTTAACGATTTTGAGTCTAGCAATAAGGTTTCTCAATAGCATTCCATGACAGGTTGCATTGTATACTGCAACGTATTCAGCCATCATAGTTGAGGTTGTTGTCAGTTGCTGCTTATGACTCTTCCATGAGATCGGTCCGCCTGCTAACATAAAGATGTACCCCGAAGTGGATTTCTTGTCATCTTTGCATTTAGCAAAGTCAGAATCAGAGTAACCAACCACTTCCAAATTATCACTTCTTCTATAAGTCAGCTTGATGTAACATCCTAGGCAAATCCCACATCAGCCGTGAACAGGAGAGATTCCTGGCTCGTAAGCAATGATCCACCTCTAACATCACCAACGCGTTTTCGGCTTAGCTGGCTGTGGAGCACATGAAAACTCCATAGTTAAGCGTGCTTGGGTTGCAGGAATCCAGGGATAGGTGACCTCCCTGGGAAGTTTTCACCCGGGCAACTGAAGGCAAAACCGTGAGCTCCGAGTGGGCAAAGCGGACAATATTGGTGGTTGACGGGGCCAAACGTTACAGAATGGTATCAGAGACACTCCTGTTCTACACGGGATGGTGGGGCAAACCTCATCGAGGACGATGAGTTCCTAAGGGGGGGGGGGTGTATGTAACGTCCTAGGCAAATCCCACATCGGCCGTGAGCAGGAGAGATTCCTGGCTCATAAGTAATGATCCACCTCTAACATCACCAACGTGTTTTCGGCTTAGCTGGCTGTGGAGCATATGAAAATTCCACAGTTAAGCATGCTCGGGTTGCAGCAATCCAAGGATGGGTGACCTCCCTAGGAAGTTTTCACCCGGGCAACTGAAGGCAAAACCGTGAACTCCAAGTGGGCAAAGCGGACAATATTGGTGGTAGAAGGGGTCGGATGTTACACTTCCATTCTTTTGTCCCTTGAAGATATCGAAGTACTTTGTTAGCTGCTTCCCAGTGATCAAGGCCAGGATTAGTTTGATAACGGCCAAGCATTCCAGCAATGTAAGCGATATTAGGACGAGTACAGACTTGAGCATACATAAGGCTCCCAACTACTGATGCATAAGGTATCATTCTCATTTTCTCCTTTTCAGCCTCAGTTTTCGGACACTGAAAGGAACCGAAGACATATCCTTTAATTACTGGAGCTACAGAGGGAGAGCAATTGTGCATGTTGCAACGTGTGAGGACCCGTTCAATGTAAGCCTTCTGAGATAAACCCAATAGTCCATTGACCCTATCTTGGTGAATTTCGACGTCAATAACGTAAGAGACCTCTCCGAGATCCTCTATGTCGAAATTATGTGAAAGTAAGCACTTCTAGTCATGCAACATACCTAAGCTATTACTTTCCAGAAGAATGTCATCCACATAAATGACAAGTTTAGTAAAGTTGCTCCCACTCATCTTGAGGTAGGTGCATTGATCCACTTGGTTCTTTAGGAAACTGTGCTTCTTCATCACTTCATCAAACTTTAGATACCATTGACGTGAGGCTTGCTTCAACCCGTAAATGGATTTCTTTAGATTGCAGACTAAATGCTCTTGACTTTCAGGAATGAAGCCCTCAGGTTTTTTCATGAACACGTCTTCACACAAGTCGTCGTTTAGGAAAACAGTTTTGACGTCCATCTGATGTAGCTCTAAATTAAAATGAGCTACGAGGGCCATCACGATCCTTAAGGAATCCTTTCGAGAGACAGGAGAGAAGGTCTCTTGATAGTCAATTCCCTCTTTCTGAGTGAAACCTTTTGCAACCAATCTTGCTTTGAAGCGTTCAATTTTCCCATTCAGATCCAGTTTTGTTTTGAACACCCATTTACATCCTACGTGTTTTACTCCATTGGGTAGTTCTACCAAATCCCAAACATCGTTTTTCTTCTTGAAATCAAGCTTAGCTTTCTTCCATTCAGAAGACTGATCACAGTAATGGCTTCATGATAAGAGGTAGGATCAGTGAACTTTCCGGCATCCATTTCAGGTTCAGTTAGGTAGGTACAGAATCATCAAAGTTAGTAGGCACTTTAGGCCTAGATGACCTCCTGAGTTGATTAGTGGGTTCAACATGGCTGGTATTGTGTTGATGTTGATTAGAGGAGCTACCTTCATTCTCGGTAATGTTTGGAGTTGTAGTAAGTCTTGATTGTGTCAGAGTTAGTGTAGTGAAGTTCGGAGTAGCATGGTGTACAAGAGGAGTAATCGGAGGTAAGTTATTTGACGAGTGTCTCCCCCCTGCATCTTGTACTTCTTGAAAATCAGAATCAGGATTTTCGCTACTCCCACTGACCTTAGAATCCTCAATGAAATGAGCATGCTTTGTTTCTACAATTCGAGTGACATGGGTAGGAGAATAGAATCTATAACACTTTGAGTGATCGGGATACCCGATGAAGTAACATGTAACAGTTTTCATGTCAAGCTTCTTTAAGAAAGGATTATAGAGTTTAGCTTCGGCAAGACAACCCCATACTTTCACATATCTAAGACTCGGTTTCCTTCCTGTCCAAAGTTCATAAGAAGTTTTAGGGACATATTTCGAAGGAACTCTATTGAGTATATGAACTGCTATCTTTAAGGCCTCGGTCCAGAGGAATGAGGGTAACTCTGAGTTGGCTAACATACTGTGCACCATGTTCATTAGGGTTCTATTTCTCCTTTCAGCAACACCATTTTGTTGAGGAGTACCGGGCATGGTGTATTGGTTCACGATCCCCTAGCCTTCACAAAACTCATAAAATGGACCAGGAGCCTGACCCACATCAGTATGTCTACCATAATATTCACCTGCTCTATCTGATCTCACAACTTTTATTTTAAGATTTAGTTGATTTTCAACTTCAGTTTTATAATCTTTAAAAGTTGTAAGTGATTCAGATTTTTCCTTGATTAGATACAAGTACATGTAACGAGAATAATCATCAATAAAAGTGATAAAAGAAGCTTGTCCAGTTATTCCAGCAATGGTGTAAGGGCCACTAATGTCAGTGTGAATAATTTCTAATAAATTAGAACTCCTAGTGGCACCTTTCTCAGTTGCTATTGTCATTTTTCCTTTAAGGCATTTGACACATGTTCCAAAGTTATTGAAATCAAGAGAAGGTAAAACTTCATCCTTCACGAGTCGAGATAAGCGATCCCGTGAGATATGGCCTAAACGTTGATGCCACAACATGGATGAAGTTTCTAAGTCTCCTTTTTCTTTTAGTCTTTGTTGAGTTCTCATTAATGTTATATGACAATAAAGACCTAGAGAAATCATCATCTAGTTCTAACTTATAGAGACCACCATCCAGAAGACCAATACCATATACTTGAGAATTAGAACTAATAGCAAGTCTTCCATTACCATGAGAAACATAAAAACCATCCATGTCTAACTTTGGTCCAGATACAAGATTCCTAGAAATTTCAGGAATATATAAGGTATCATAAAGTTTAATACATAGACCTATTTTCATTATTAATTCTAAGGTTCCCACAGCAGCAACAGATAGTTATTTTGCATCCCCAAACTTAAGTGTTCTTTAGTTTTTTTCCAGCCTCTGGATCGTAAGGAATCCCTGAGTAGAATTGGTCACATGAACCATAGAACCAGAGTCAAACCACCATTTGTTAGCTGGAACATTTAAATTAAAGGACTGAATTATCATATTTAGATGATTACCTCTCTTAACCAGCCATTCCTTAAAATCAGGGCAATCTTTCTGCTTATGTCATACCTTTCGACAGAACCTGCAGTAGGGCTTGCCATTGGAATTGTTAGAGCTGGAAGAAGCACCTGCATTGGATTTTTGGACTTAGAAGCATCCTTGTGAGTATTGTTCTTCCTTTTCTTCGAACCAGCATCCATCAGGTAAGCAACATCAGGTTTCTCAAGTTCTGACGCTCTTCCTCTTGTACACACATGGCAATCAACTCGTTCATCAACCACTTCTCTTTCTGAGTGTCGTAGTTGATCTTAAAAGCCTCATAAGATGCAAGAAGATAAGTCATAATGAAATGGACTAAGAAACCATCACCGATCTCCATGTCTAATCCTTTAAGTTTACAGGCCATGTCGTTCATCATCATGATGTGCTCACGAATGCCACTGATCCCGTCATACTTTGTAGACACCAGTTTCATTATTAGGGTGCTAGCATGCACCTTGGAGGTCCCTTTGAATTGCTCCTCCACAGAGTTAAGGTAAGCTTTTGCATTAGCCAAGTCAGGAATGGCTCCTTTGATGATAGGGCTAATGGATGTAACGACCCATTTTGGGAAAATATTTTAAAACGAATATAATTGGCGTATAACTATGTTTTAAATATTATTTGTTGGGTGTTCTAATAATAATTGTTACCTACAATTATATGGTGGGTGTTTACTAATTTAACTTAGTTAGTTATAACTAGTTAAAGTTAATAGTAATAGAGGGACCAAAGCTGCCAATAACTGAAACTTGTAAATAGTGGGTTAAGATGTTGACTTGGTCAAAATCTGGTCATAAGACCATTTCTTTTGCTGAAAACGTGAACAAGAGAAAGGGGAGGAGGAAGCTCAAAAGCTTCAAGTTTGTTCAAATTGGTGCTTGGATTTTGATCTAATCTCACATGCAATCACAGATTGGAGTTCTTCTTGTATCATACAACATCTAGGTAAGTGATTTTGGGCGTGTTGGTGCAAATTTTCGTGAATCTTATATGGGGTATGAGTGGGGTATGGTGAAATACGAAATTGGGTGTTTGAAGGGTGTTAATGTTTTTATTCTTACTGATTATCATCTAAGAACAACATTTTGATCATCTTATTGAGTTTGGTGTGGATGATGAAAATGGAGTTCTTGCATGTTCATGAGGAAGATGAACTAGGGGTTTTTAAATGGGTGTTAGATGATAACTTAGATGATAGTTTATGTTTTCTAACTTTTGAAATTGTATGACGTTGGTGAAATTGAATGATTAGAAACATAAATGAAGGATTGATGGGGTTTTGGGTGTAGTTGAATTGTGCAGGAGAATTTCTTGCACCCAAGTTGCTTGATGATATGTCTACAATTTGAATTTTTGTTAAAAGCACATTTGGGGGGGGGGGGGGGGGGGTGAAGTGAACTAGTTGTTATAATCATAAAAGGTGCAGTTTTAGGATTAATGGGTCATTTGGATGTAATCTAAATATAATTGATGAAAGGGTGTCAAATTGGTGTAATTTGACTAATTATGGTCAACACTTGTATTGAACATATAAGTATGACATAGGAGGCAATAGTGTAACACCCCGACAGATGGCGGAAACGTCGGGATGCCACGAGGGATGTGTAGATTGTTCATAAGCTCGTGGGCATCTAATTTAAATCATCACATATCAATTAATCAACCAAATTAATTACACAAAAATCATGTTCATCATTAATTAGTTACATCAATTACACAAAAGATTTAGCTATCTAACTAAATTCTAGTCTTCAGAATTTCAGTTATTTAGCTAAGTCCAAGATCCTACGTGATGATGTTCCAAGAGAATGTAGAGCTATCCTGCCCTACTTACTTGTCTTCGTTTTCTGAAACATGTAAAAATCAAGTGTCAACTACGAAGTAGTTGGTGAGTAATCATAAGTTTTATATTTCAAAATGTTTACAAAAGTTTAAGAAAGTTTATAGTTTTCTGAGAAAATCCACATGAACACCTGCGAAATAATCCAACACACAATCACAAACACAAAATCACATATTTCAAATAATCATAGGTAATCAATCACTTAAACCTCCAACCAATCTAAATCATCAATATTCTCAAATATTATAAGTGACAATACATGTATCATTGTAAAGGACCAAAGTCAATGACAACGACACACGGTGTTGTGGCAAATCCACGTGACAATACATGCAATCATTGCGGATGACCGAAGTCAACAACAACGATCCACGGAATAGTGACAATACATGCAATCATTGCGGATGACCGAGGTCATCCACAACGATCCACGGAATAGTGACAATACATGCAGTCATTGCGAATGACCGAAATCAATAGCAACAACTTAGAATATGATAATCCATAAATATGAGTATCATACAAATAAACAAGTGTCATCCATGTGATATTAAGATAGTATGAAAATATGGTATACATGTTCCACCTCCGAGTTTAAAATCAAAATGAATTAAAGGGAGGTTATGAGAACTCACCTGAGTCCTTAGAATAGGTGTTGTGTAGAATGCGCGCTCGCGTATGTAAACTCAAAAACAACTCAACAATCTGTAATTAGCGTATGTTCGTGTTCATAAGTATACGTGTCTTAATTCAATTAAATGACCATAAGTGTGTATCTTAAATCATTAGATGTATGAGTTACTTAGGTTTATTACCTAAGTCATAGTGATAATTATTAGGGCTTCCAACTCTCGTTGTATAGGATAGTCTTATCACTATTTAGTTTATTCAACTACTATTTGATAAGGTTTAGTGAAAGTATAAAATTATACATGTATCTACTTATAAAGTGCATGCATGCATATTCCTTTAGTTAACCATTACAATTTATATTGTAAAATTCAATGAAGTTTAAGAAGGTCATCTTAGGTTCCTTTCACAAATTTTTCAAATTACATACATCATTAAGTTAGAACCTTATTCTTATTATAGAAAAATGGCAACTTATAGGATCCTATGCATACATGAACTTAGATAAGTCTATACTCCATCGTTTATTTCCCATTGTTGGTGTGCTCTTATAGTCTTTCGTTGACCCAAAATCTTAGGTTTGCATACCCATGACTTGCCTAGGAATTAGGTTCGCTGCCCATAATCATGTCCAGCCCTAGTCCTAGGTTCGGCCAAGTTAACAGATTCGATGGGCACAAGGTTCGGCTCTAGGTCCGGCTTCCTAGGGTTCGGCCGTCTCTTTTTGTTTCAGCTCAAAGGAGGTTCGTGAGTTCAATGGTTCGCCAACCTCAGGTTCGTTGACTAGCATGAGGTTCGCTAACCATAGGTTCGGCCCAAATGTACAAGGTTCGCAACAATTGGGTTCGCCTAATGGGAAAGGTTCGGTGGTTCCACGTTGGTTCGCCTGGTCCAACTAGGGTTTGGCAGATGTGCAGGTTCGGCTCCTAGGTAAGGTTCGTGGAGCCATGCAGATGCAACAGGTTCGGCCAATATGTTCGACCAGCAGCTAGGTTCACCTACATGAGGAGGGTTCGGCTGAGCTAGGGTTCGGACACCCTTGTTTGCCCAGCTAGAATAGGTTCGGCCCACAGAGTTCGGCTACCTGCAGCCTCCCCTTCGCGAACTTGTCCACCATGGTCGTTCATCCTCATCATCTTCGACCCTAACTCATTACAGGTCGTTCCCTTGACTCATTCATATCCATAGAGGTTAGTTTTTTTTAAGGTATACAACACTTATACATGCTTTAAAATACAAGGATCCTAACTGGTTGTGTTTTGAGTGAAAACAACAAAAGAAAACTCAAGATTTACCTCTATACGTCGACTGAACTTGAGATTTCTTTGTATCTTCTTGTTCCTCTCGATCGCGCGGTCGTTTTGGCACCAAGATCTCGTGATTTCGTTAAGAATTGAAGAAGAAAAGCTAGAGAGAAGGTGGGGAGGATTGTAGGTGACGAAAATGGTGTTTTAGTGAGAGAGTGAGATGAAGAGAAATGAGAAAGAAGAAGCTACTCTTCTTTCTTATATCGCGTTCCGTCCCCACGTGTCCGGTCTCGTTTTTATCGCGATAACCTTATGGAAATGCTCGGTTTTTACTCGTAAACGTGTTTTAAAATACGAAACATCTGAAAATAATTATGTTTCATTTTTTTTAGAAAATGATTTTATTTAAATCCTTTCGTAAAAACGATTCCGTTTTATTTTCGGTAAATTTATTTATTAAACATTCGGTTTAACCCGTGAATATATCTAAACATAAATCATTTCAATTAAATATGTTTCGTTTTAATAAAATGATTTTAATTAAGATCGATTCGTAAAAATGAATTATTTTACGTTAAATTATTTATTAAATAAGTAATTTATTCGATTTTCGTTTTAAGTTATGATTCCTAATAAACGTTATAAATTCCCATTTATTAATTTAATATGATTAGATATTAATTTGTTATCTCGTCGAAACGCGTTACTTACGTACGTATTCGTAAAGATCGTCACCTTTCCGAATCCAACGCTCGTATCGTATTTCGATTCGATTTACGATTTATAGAATATCGTTTCAGAATATTATTCTTAATAATTATATTCGTGTGAATCGTCACTCGCGCGAATACATTATTAAGTTAACATTTCTGAATTAATACTCGCGTTTAAATTATGTTCGTAACCTCACCGTCGCGTATTCATTTCCAATATCCTTTTCATTATTTTATTATCTTACATATTATATTCCCAATCCAATCCCACTAAACAATATCACTGACACATCCATGATAGACCGAAATATGCATATGTATAGGGCATATGCAGGGGTAGATCGCAACCTCCCCAACACCGTCCCACCGCTATTTCGATAAACCATGACCATGTGTCCTTGACTATGTTTAGCAACCAAATCATAACCTACTCCTAATCTCTTTCCATTCCATACCAATGATCATTTCCGTGACTCCAACTACGATAAACTCTCTGGTTCTGTTTAGTTGCGTTACAACTAAACTTCCCATGGTTTACGCGTATAATAATATGTTCTCATATGTATACCAATTATTAATAATATCATCAAATGTTCATTATCCTTAATAAATAACACATCAGGTTGTAACAGTACAATCGTACATATGTACGGACAGCCTGAGATACAGTGATGTTACAGTCTCCCCTAGTTAAGGGAATTTCGTCCCGAAATTCAACTTGGAGCGACCGTAGGGAATAAATGTGGGTACTTAAGCTTCATCTGATCTTCCCGTTCCCAGGTGAATTCCGGACCACGCTTCGACTCCCAACGTACTTTGACAATTGGAATTCTACTGCGTTTGATCTTTTTAACCTCACGATCCATTATCTCAACTGGTTTTTCAACAAAATGCATGGTATCATCGACACGAATGTCATCGAGTGGTACCTGAAGATCCTGATCAGCTAAGCATTTTCTTAACTTGGACACGTGAAACGTCGGGTGCACGTTACTATGTTCAGGAGGAAGTTCTAACTTGTAGGCAACCTTCCCGATCCGTTCAAGAATCTTAAAAGGGCCAACATAACGTGGAGCAAGTTTACCCTTCTTCCCGAATCGCACAACGCCCTTCCAAGGCGATACCTTAAGTAATACCATATCATCAACTTCAAACTCTAAAGGTTTTCGTCGTTTATCCGCATAACTCTTCTGTCGACTGCGAGCAGCTAACAGATTATTACGGATCTGGCAGATCTTGTCAATCGTCTCTTGAATAATCTCGGGACCAGTAATCTGCAAATCGCCGACCTCGGTCCAACAAATAGGTGACCGACATTTTCTTCCATAAAGAGCTTCAAACGGTGCCATACCAATGCTCGCGTGATAACTGTTGTTATACGAGAACTCAACCAATGGTAAATGACTATCCAAATTGCCACCGAAATCGATGACACAAGCTCTCAACATATCTTCAAGTGTCTGAATCGTTCGCTCCGTCTGTCCATCCGTTTGAGGATGATAAACAGTGCTAAGATTCAATCTTGTTCCAAATGCTTCATGAAGTGATTCCCAAAATCGCGCTGTGAAACGAGCATCACGGTCTGATATTATGCTTAAGGGAATTCCATGTAGGCTAACGATCTCATCAATGTAGATATGAGCTAACTTCCGCACTGGGTACGTTTCGCGTATCGGTAAGAAATGAGCCGACTTGGTTAATCTATCAACTATCACCCAAATACTATCCTTACCGTTTGTGGTTCGTGCGAGTTTAGTAATGAAATCCATGGAGATATTCTCCCACTTCCACATGGGTATTTCTGGTTGTAATAACAATCCCGAAGGTCGCTGGTGTTCTGCCTTGACTTTAGCACAGTTAAGGCACTTGGACACATACTCAGCAATATCCTTCTTCATTCCAGGACACCAGTACAAGTCCCTAAGGTCTTGATACATCTTATCAGCACCCGGATGGATTGAGTAACGTGACTTATGAGCTTCATCCAAAATCATCATCCTAAGATCACCCCTGTTCGGTATCCACAACTGATTCAAATAATTCATCAAACCATCATCCTTAGTTTCCAATAATATCTCAGCCCCGCAAGACATCTCATTTTTCAAGTTATTCTGAACCAATGAGTGTTGTTGGGCTGTGAGAACATCATTATGGAGATTAGTGTGCACTCGGACACTATGGATCTGAACTTGACTTTTGCGACTAAGCGCATCCGCTACTACATTCACTTTACCAGGATGGTAGCGAATTTCACAGTCATAATCGTTCAACAGTTCAACCCGTCTCCGTTGTCTCATATTAAGCTCTTTCTGATTGAGAATATGTTGTAAACTCTTGTGATCCGTAAAGACTACACACTTAGTTCCATAAAGATAGTGTCTCCATATCTTTAAAGCAAACACAACTGCACCAAGTTCCAAGTCGTGTGTAGTGTAGTTCTTTTCGTGAATCTTCAGCTGCCTTGATGCATATGCCACAACCTTTCCTCATTGCATGAGGACACAACCGAGACCTTGGTTGGATGCATCGTAGTAAAACACAAAATCATCATTTCCATCAAGTAGTGTCAAGACAGGAGCATCACAAAGTTTCTGCTTCAAAGTCTGAAACGCTTCTTCTTGCTTTGGTCCCCACTCGTATGGTTTATTCTTTTGAGTCAAAGAAGTGAGAGGGACAACAATCCTGGAGAAATTCGAAATAAACCGCCGATAGTAACCGGCAAGTCCAAGAAACGATCAAATTTCCGTCGGTGTCTTCGGTGTACTCCAATTCTTCGCCGCATCAATCTTCTCAGGATCCACGTGAACACCCTTTTCATTGACTATGTGTCCCAAGAATTGAACTTCCTTAAGCCAAAATTCACATTTAGAGAATTTGGCATACAGTCGTTCCTCTCTTAGGATCTCCAAAACCAACTTAAGGTGTTGCTCGTGTTCTTCCTTGGTCTTTGAGTATATCAAAATATCATCAAGGAATACAATCACAAACTTATCCAAGTATGGCCTGCAAACACGGTTCATGAGATCCATGAAAACCGCTGGTGCATTGGTAAGGCCGAAAGGCATTACCAAAAATTCATAATGGCCATATCTTGTTTTGAAAGCCGTCTTGGGAATATCATCATCATGTACGCGAAGCTGATGATACCCAGACCTAAGATCGATCTTTGAAAACCATGTCGAGCCTTGAAGCTGATCGAAGAGATCATCGATGCGAGGCAGTGGATATCGATTCATGATAGTCAACTTGTCAATTCGCGGTAGTTGATGCACATTCGGAATGACCCGTCGTTCTTCTTGACAAACAGGACCGGTGCAACCCATGGTGAATGGCTCGGGCGAATGAATCCCTTATCAGTCAGTTCTTGTAATTGGCTCGCCAGTTCTTGTAACTCCGAAGGCGCAAGTCTGTAAGGAGCTTTGGCTACTGGGTTCGCACCAGGTACTAAGTCAATTCGAAATTCTACTTGACGTTCTGGTGGAAGACCCGGCAAGTCGTCTGGAAATACTTCAGGAAAGTCTCTTATTACAGGAACGTCTTCAATGTCCTTTCCTTTCTCCTTTTTCTCCACAACATGTGCTAAGAATGCTATACATTTCTTCCTAAGGTACTTTTGTGCTTTAGTGCATGACATCAGCTTAAGACCTTTACTAGAAGTTTCCCCAAAAACTCTTAAAGTTTCACCCGATGGTAAGGGAATACGAATGTATTTTTCATGACAAACAATCTCCGCTTTGTGGGTGGCTAACCAATCCATGCCTATGATAACATCGAAGCTACCAAGGTGCATGGGTATAAGATCAATTGGGAAAACGTGATCACTTAAGTTCACAGTACATCCAATAATAACAGTGTCAATATCAATAGTATTTCCGTCAGCCACCTCCACGTTAAACGGTTTATCTAAATAGGTACGTGTTCTACCAAGCATGTATCCAAAATCATATGAAACGAAACTCCTATCTGCACCAGAATCAAATAAGACAGATGCATAAGAGTTGTTGATCAGAAATGTACCGTTGACCACGTCCTGGTTGGCTTGAGCAGCTGGAGCATTAAGTTGAAATGCTCTGCCTCTTGCCACCCTTTGGTTGTTTCCAGTCAGTCTTGGGCATTGATTTCTGAAATGACCCACTTCGCCACACTCATAACAGGCTCTTGCCTGTGCAGGAGGTACCTGGCGAACGGGTACAGCTTGAATCTGTTGAGCTTGTGGAGCTGGCAGTGCAAGAGGAGCAGGTTGCATCCGGTGTGCTTGCGGTGCACTTCGGCAAACATTAGCAAAATGGCCGTACTTGCGACAGATGTTGCAAACGCGACAAGGCAAGTTAGGCATATGATGATATCGGCAGGTATTACATTGAGGAGTGTTCCCAATCTAATTCCTGGCAGTGGTGTTGTTGGATGATTGCTGCGCAAACTTGGCAGCAGGAGTAGTGACCACGAAGTTCCTGGTCTTTCTCTTCTTGTTGCTGCTTTTTGAAGAACTAGCAGCCTCAGTCTTGACTTCTGTTTTTGTTTCCTTTGCAGCGGTCTTCACCTTAGTCTTCTTTGTTCCTTTTCTTGTGAGTGTTCCAGCCTTTACGTGATTATTAGTGAGTGTAGCAGATAAACCGATTGCAGCCTCAAGTGTCTTGGGGTTGCTTCCGAAAACAGTGTCTTGAATCTGCATAGGCAAACCGCTTATATACTTTTCGATAGCCCTCTCCAATGGTGTCACCAGGTGAGGTACAAGGAGTCTATACTCATGGAATTGAGTATTGTAGACGACATTCTTGCCACTATCTTGTTTGTGCTCCCAGAACTCAGTCTCCAGTTTCCTCATCTCACTGCGAGGACAGAATTCGGTGGTCATTAAGTTCTTGACCTCAGTCCAAGTCAGTGCTAGGGCAGCATCCACTCCCCTAGTTCACTTTTCTCCATTCCACCATGTTAGTGCTCTCTTTTGGAAAACACTGGTGGCATAGCGCACCTTCAGATTCTCGGGACAATCACTATTAATGAAGGTGTTCTCCATGCTCTCAAACCACTGCAGCAGACCAGTGGCTGTCTCAGCACCCGTAAACTTTAGAGGATTACATGAGTTGAAGTGTTTGAATGTGCAGACCGGTGGGTTTGCACCACCTCTGTTCTGATTGAGAGACTGATTGGCTTGAGTCAGCTGATTCACCAATCCAGAAATGAGGTTTGCTAACTCTTGTATGCCGGAGTTGGCATTACCGTTAGCATCTTTAGAGTTCGTATCATCTCCATTGTGGCGGCACGGCGGCATGTTTCTGAGGAGTTTACAACGGAAATCATACAAACTATATTCAAATGAGTTCATTTCCACAGTTAGGATTACATATAGGAACTATATTTTTCTCCTATCTGTCATTAAACTCATAACAATTATAAATTTCCTAATATTATACTAAGTGTCCTAATTGGTCATATCTAATATTAGCTAAATATTCCTAAGTTCCAAACATTTCCCACCCTATACCAACACTGACAACCTCCCGATGCAATGCAACAAGCTTATATATAGGGCATATGCATGGGTAGATCGCAACCTCCCCAACACCGTCCCACCACCGTTGCATTGCACCACGATTATGCCCTTGTTAGAATTTAGGGTGTATCATGTCTCTTACCATTACCTCAATTCACAAACCTTATCCTAGGTAGGATAATTTTGAGTGAAGTGGTCCCTAGTTCCCTTGGACAATTAGGTTCGCCTAATGTCTAAGTTCACCTGACATGTAGGTTTGCCTATTTCCAAGTTCACCTAATGTCTAAGTTCACCTGACATTAAAGTTTCCCCTAATGTCTAAGTTCACCAAAAATCCATGCCAAATCCCAATGTTCCTAATCATCAATGAGGGTTCATATCATCACTGAGTGCCCTTATTGTCACTAAGTGTTCATATCCTCCCTATAATTTATTCTCATCAAGTGTTCATACTACCACCAAGTGTTAGTATCATCACTATGCGTTCATATGTCCACCAAGTGTCTATATCATCATCCAATTCTTCCGTCTATCACTAAGTGTTCGTATCGTTCGTTAATCCTATACACCCCACGTGTCCAATAAGTGTGTTTCGTAAATGAATTTATATGTGTCCATCAAATATGTTGTCACACCCCGAGCCGGCGGGGTAGGATCGGGTTTCCCCGACGGGCGGAAGGTTCCCAGGGCGCGATATCGTGAGTGATAATCGAAATGATCAGATTGTTTACATTGCACATGATATATAAAGGAGAAACTTACTAAAATAAAATAGAATTACAAAGTTAAATTACGTCAGTTAAGTTTATAATTTAACAATGTAAATCTACTATCACATCATAAATCTTGAATCTTGTATCTGCACAAGATATACAAAATAACTGTGTATGATGTCCAAAAGTATGCAGGTCCAAAAAGCTAGGTCCTCTATCTGTAACCTAGTCCAAAAGAAACAACTCTTCAGTTGACCTGTTCGTCACCTGAGAAGTCATGCAAAACAAAGTCAACACATGGTTGGTGAGTTCATATAGTTTAGTAATTGAAAATGATTTGAAAACCTCTTTCGGTAAAGACCCTAACCTCATTAACTTCACATGTAATATCCATATCGGTATGCTTATATATAGGGCATACCCCTGAGTCGAGCCTACAAACCCGCCCAGACGCCGTCCCACCACATACTAATACGCATATGACACTGTTGTTAATGATAATTAAGCATTTTTACCCTACACACCTCTGATTTAGATTATGCTTTCCAAAATTTGATTTACCTTTGATTCTCTTGAGTTCATCATAGATACATGATTTCCCAAAAGTCAGTGATGGAAATAAAATGTTAAATATTTAATTAAATAAATAAATAAAACATTTAAATACAACTAAGACATGATGATTGGGCCTTATTTGACTCAATCAATTAGACTTAGTTGTTGGTGGTTGTCCAAGTTGTAACCTCTCACACGTGACCCATACCAGGCATAACTCACAAGGAGTATACCTGGGCGTGACGGGATTTTAATGATGCCCGTACAGCCTGACCCAATGGTCTTCTGTACCTGAAGGGACTTTACGGATATCCTTTGATTCTTGATCTCTTTGATTCTCTTGATTTTGACTTTGCTATTGATTTCATTTGATAGTTCACGTTATTGCCCATATAGCCTGACTACAAGAGTCTTCTATACCTGAAAGGGACTTTATATGTGTGCTACACGTGGTCTTGATTCCCTATACAACTGACATCCACCTTAACTCCAATATTAATGATTTCATTAGATTGTAATGATTTCATTATTTCAATGATTCACACACATTTATGATTTCTGATTCCTTGAGTCTCTTGATCTTGATCTTTAGAATTTCCATGATTCACAATGATAATTGATTCCTGATTATGATTCTTTGTTCTCAGATCCCACACTGAAATTAGATTTCCTTTGAATATGATCTTTTGTTTTAGTTCCTTTGATTTCACTTTGAATTTAGAATCTTGAATTTGAGCTTAATGGACTAAGGGTTTATTTAGAGTTTAAATTTAAAGTATTACTCATAAGAGTACTTTAATTAACTTGATAATTTGATCTGTTTAATAATTACCTAGACAGGAGTCTAGGAGTATCAACAACATATATATGTAAAACATATAATAAATAAAAGCATTTAAATAAACAATTTAAATAAAACAGTTTACGCATGCTTCTCAGCCCCGCGTTTTAAAACAAAAATGTTTAGAAAAGGGGCAATGAACTCACCTGTGCTGCTATGTAAATGATCTAACACAAAATGCGCGCTCTGGTTGTAGCTTAGGTTTCTTCAGTTCCTGAGTTATTTTATAAGAATTCGAATATAATAAGTACGCGGAGCAGTTGTCGTATCTAAGTCTTTGTCTTGGTGTGTGTATCTAAGTGTCCTAGTACTAAGTGTATCTATGATCTAATCTAACTTAGTTACCCTTTTTATGGCCCCGAATCCCTTGTTTATTTATAATTACTCACTTTTAAATTTTACAGAAATTTGGGCAGAGTTTCCTTTGTTTTCTGTTTAAAATCCAGACAATTATTTTGTCTATTTTCAACAAATTCCCAAACGATTAAATCATAATAAATATTTAAATCAAAACATTACAAATAAATTTCAATTTTTAATTCAATATTAAATCAAAACCATTCAATGAAATCTAACAAGTTACAATTAGGTTTCTTTTATAAAGATCTCATTACTTAATTTTAAATATCATTTAAATGGGTGTTGGGCTTAATTAAGCCCCATTGGCCTACCTAGGCCCAATTGAATATCCTTGCTTTCTAATTGATCATGCTTCAAGCCCTTGAATGGTCCCATGTAGATAATTACACATCTAAGTTAATTGTTATTCCCATGCACCCTCGTATTCCATTCACACACATAACTAGGGTTTTCTTTTGATTCATGCATAATCACACATACTTAATTTCATACATGCATGCACCTTTTATGATCAATTTCTCATGCAAAGCTTAATTTAACGGTCCACTAATCATTTCCTAAGTTATAACACTAGTTTCGTTGATCCTAGATCCATATTAACCCCATTAGACCACTCCTAGGTTCAACATGTCAGCGAACCTATGGTCTGAACCCATATGTTCGGCTGAGTTATACAATGTAGAGGTTCGGCTACATCACCTCACCCACGAACCCTTAGGGTTCGGCCAGGAAGGAATGACAAGGTTCGCTCATGGTTCGGTGGTTGTACTAGGGTTCGTTGGCCACTGTTGAAGGTTGGCTATCATAACAATGAACCTTTAGGGTTCGGTTATCATGCAACGCAGGTTCGTGATTTCACTGGTTCGGCCAGAGGGTGAGGGTTCGTTTCCTATAGGTTCGTGAATTAGGGTTACAAGGTAAGGTTCGCCTTATAAGGGTTCGTAGGTGGCGGCCAGCTATGAGGTTCGCTGCATCAGTTGAAGGTTCGGCCGGCTATTGGAAGGTTCGTCCGAGGAACCCACGAACCTGTTGTGGTTTGAGCATCATCATCTTCATCCTAGAGGGCTAAACCTGTTACAAATTCACCCCTAACAGTTCCTAAACACATATGACATCTTCATCTACGTGTTTTAAGTGTTTAATATCGATCATAATAGCAAAACCACATGAACTCGTACCGAATTTAAAGTGAATGTTTACCTCCAATTCCACGGTTAAATGCTTGTTTTTCTTGTACTTCCGTGATCTACAAAGTGAGAGGATCGTAATGACGCCTAGAACACTTGAATCCACCAAGATTTGAGCCCAAATTTGTAGAGAGAAGATGTTTTTCTTGTGAAGAAACTAGAGAGAGAGAGATAAACGAAATTGAGAGAGAAATGGGTGAGAATGGTGGTGGTTGTGACATTAATTGTCACATTAAATGTGGGATAAAATACCCACTCGTTCGGTCTCGTTCGGTTTCGCGTAAAATGCCGGTTCGCGTAGTTTTCGCGGCGAAACTACACGGTTTATAAAAATAGAATTCATTTAGTTATTCTAGGTTGTGATTCCTAATAAATTAACTAATATCTTCTATTTATTTAAATTTAAAATATTTAACTAACTGTTTAAATTGAATCGTACGGTTGTCGCGCGTATTCGTTCGAATCGTCACCCGTACGAACACGACGATAACTATACTTTTCAATATTGTTTTCTAATTATAGAATATCATTCAGAACGTTAAACTTTCAGATATATTCGTACAGATCGTCACCTAACGATATTCATGTTGTTTTGTTCTGTAAAGCCTCACATACGTTTTTACATAATAAATCCTAACAAATAATCACATGATGGTTCTGTGTTGCCAGATAATTATCTGACTCAAGAACCATTGTTCTGAACTGTGTTTCTGTTAAATGTTTCTGAATTTGTTCCATGACAACACAAAATGATAATGATAAATGATATGAATGTGAAACGTACTAAAATGTATACGGTTCATACCTGTTTTACTGTTCATGTACTGTAGAGATCACTGTTCCGGTGGCGGTTCCGGCACTGATGTTACATATGTCAATCCAAACCAACCTTTACCAACATCCTATCCACTTCAACCTTACAACACTTCCTAATAATATCCTAAGTTCCTGACACTGACAAACCCCCAATATGCTACAAATGGTATATGTATAGGGCATATGCAAGGGTAGGTCGCAACCTCCCCAACACCGTCCCACCACCTTTGTAGTATACCACGAGTGTGTCCTTGTCTGGTGATCCTAGATCAAACAGATAATTTCTAAATCAAATAAATTCCTAAACAGTTAATTTCCTAAGCAATTAATTTCCCAAATGGGTAGTTCCCTTATTCCTCAATACTGACATCCACCCGATGTACTATAAATGGTATATGTATAGGGCATATGATAAGGGTAGGTCGCAACCGCCCAAACCACCGTCCCACCACCTTTACAATACATCACGAGTATGTCCTTATCGAGTCGTTAGGGCACAAGTAGCAAACAATCAGTAATTAGCATATGTAAATCAGATGTATAACAGGAGTTCAATTAACATGTAATAAACACATAAGCATGAAATCCTGAATATACTAACTAGTGTATGAAATAATTCATACTAGGGTATCCTACGGTTATAGACTAGGTCAACCATTTCTGATAACCTAATTCCCTATAACCCAGGCTCTGATACCAATTTGTAACACCCCGACTGATGGCGGAAACGTCGGGATGCCACGAGGGATGTGTAGATTGTTCATAAGCTCGTGGGCATCTAATTTAAATCATCACATATCAATTAATCAATCAAACTAATTACACAAAAATCATGTTCATCATTAATTAGTTACATCAATTACACAAAAGATTTAGCTATCTAACTAAATTCTAGTCTTCAGAATTTCAGTTATTTAGCTAAGTCCAAGATCCTACGTGATGATGTTCCAAAAGAATGTAGAGCTATCCTGTCCTACTTACTTCTCTTCGTTTCCTGAAACATGTAAAAATCAAGTGTCAACTACGAAGTAGTTGGTGAGTAATCATAAGTTTTATATTTCAAAATGTTTACAAAAGTTTAAGAAAGTTTATAGTTTTCTGAGAAAATCCACATGAACACCTGCGAAATAATCCAACACACAATCACAATCACAAAATCACATATTTCAAATAATCATAGGTAATCAATCACATAAACCTCCAACCAACCTAAATCATCAATATTCTCAAATATTATAAGTGACAATACATGTATCATTGTAAATGACCAAAGTCAATGACAACGACACACGGAGTTGTGGCAAATCTACGTGACAATACATGCAATCATTGCGGATGACCGAAGTCAACAACAACGATCCACGGAATAGTGACAATACATGCAATCATTGCGGATGACCGAGGTCAACCACAATGATCCCCGGAATAGTGACAATACATGCAGTCATTGCGAATGACCGAAATCAACAGCAATAACTCATGGAATATGATAATCCATAAATATGAGTATCATACAAATAAACAAGTGTCATCCATATGATATTAAGATAGTATGAAAATCTGGTATACATGTTCCACCTCCGAGTTTAAAATCATAATGAATTAAAGGGAGGTTATGAGAACTCGTCTGAGTCCTTAGAATCAGTGTTTGTGTAGAATGCGCGCTCGCGTATGTAAACTCAAAAGCAACTCAACAATCAGTAATTAGCGTATGTTCGTGTTCATAAGTATACGTGTCTTAATTCAATTAAATGACCATAAGTGTGTATCTTAAATCATTAGATGTATGAGTTACTTAGGTTTATTACCTAAGTCATAGTGATAATTATTAGGGCTTCCAACTCTCGTTGTATAGGATAGTCTTATCACTATTTAGTTTATTCAACTACTATTTGATAAGGTTTAGTGAAAGTATAAAATTATACATGTATCTACTTATAAAGTGCATGCATGCATATTCCTTTTGTTAACCATTACAATTTATATTGTAAAAATTCAATGAAGTTTAAGAAGGTCATCTTAGGTTCCTTTCACAAAGTTTTCAAATTACATACATCATTAAGTTAACATTTTTGAATTAATACTCGCGTTTAAATTATGTTCGTAACTTCACCGTCGCGTATTCATTTCCAATATCCTTTTCATTATTTTATTATCTTACATATTCTATTCTCAATCCAATCCCACTACACCATATCACTGACACATCCGTGATAGACCGAAATATGCATATGTATAGGGCATATGCAGGGGTAGATCGCAAACTCCCCAACACCGTCCCACCGCTATTTCGATAAACCATGACCATGTGTCCTTGACTATGTTTAGCAACCAAATCATAACCTACTCCTAATCTCTTTCCATTCCATACCAATGATCATTTCCGTGACTCCAACTACGATAAACTCTCTGGTTCTGTTTAGTTGCGTTACAACTAAACTTCCCATGGTTTACGCGTATAATAATATGTTCTCATATGTATACCAATTATTAATAATATCATCAAATGTTCATTATCCTTAATAAATAACACATCAGGTTGTAACAGTACAATCGTACATATGTACGGACAGCCTGAGATACAGTGATGTTACAGTCTCCCCTAGTTAAGGGAATTTCGTCCCGAAATTCAACTTGGAGCAACCGTAGTGAATAAATGTGGGTACTTAAGCTTCATCTGATCTTCCCGTTCCCAGGTGAATTCCGGACCACGCTTCGACTCCCAACGTACTTTGACAATTGGAATTCTACTGCGTTTGAGCTTTTAAACCTCACAATCCATTATCTCAACTGGTTTTTCAACAAAATGCATGGTATCATCGACGCAAATGTCATTGAGTGGTACCTGAAGATCCTGATCAGCTAAGCATTTTCTTAAATTGGACACGTGAAACGTCGGGTGCACGTTACTAAGTTCAGGAGGAAGTTCTCAGAATGTTGGGTATTTAAGTCCCAACATTCTCTGAGTAAATAGGGATTACTTCTTCCAAAATTCCTTGTGCTTTCTATCTGTTCTCTTCTCTCTTTTTAAACAAGAAAACTAAACAACAAAAATAACATTGAGCAAAAATCCAGAGGGAGGTAAAACCAAAGCTTTGACTAAGTGTCTAAAGCCTTGTTCCTGGTGAAACAACTACTCTTAGAAGTCTTTGTGATTCAACAATTGGTATCAGAGCCTTGTCCTTAGTCTTGGTTTAACCATCAAGACTAAAACTCAAAGCTCTCACTGATATCTTGTTGTTTACTTTTCTATGTTCTGTCTCTTCTGTCTTTCTATTTTTTCTAAATCAGCAGGAGTTTGGTTTTTGAACTAAACTGTGTTAAAAAATTATTCTAACAAATCACTTTGAGAACTCATCACTCGTTGATTTGCTCATAACTGTTTGTGAACCCATGGCAGAGAAATTCACCTTAGACCCCCACAACACCAGTTCTACCACAAAGCCACCAATCTTGGTTAGGCACCAATATAATGGGCATTTTATGCCTCGTTAAAGTCTTTCAAACACCCAGTGTGTTCGGTCTTGTTTGGTTTCTTCCATTTATTTTAATTTTCTGAAAATATTACATTTACCTGTTTAAACCGAATCGTACAGTCGTCGCGCGTATTCGTTCGAATCGTCACCCGTACGAATACGACGATAACTACACTTTTCAATATGGTTTTCTAATTAATAGACATCATTCAGAGCGTTAAACTTTCAGATAGATTCGTACAGATTGTCACCTATGCGAATAGTCCGTCGATTTAGCATTCACGTAACGACATCTGTTGTTGTTTTGTTTTGTACAATCTCACATATGTTTATGCATAATAAAATCCTAACTAACAATCACGTGATGGTTCTGTGTCGTCAGATAAATGTCTGCCTGTTGAACCATAATTCTGAGTTATGTTTCTGCAATGACTATGAAATTGTTCTATGATAAACATGAGATGATAATGATATACATGAAATAAACATAGTTTGTACCTGAGTTACTGTGCAAGTTACTGTGTAGATCACTGTTTTGGTTATGTTTCCGGCACTGATGTTATAAGTTTTGGGCAAACTCCTCCTTGTCTAGTTATTCCAGCAATTGTGTAAGGGCCACTAATGTCAGTGTGAATAATTTCTAATATATTAGAACTCCTAGTGGCACGTTTCTCAGTTGCTATTGTCATTTTTCCTTTAAGGCATTTGACACATGTTCCAAAGTTATTGAAATCAAGAGAAGGTAAAACTTCATCCTTCACGAGTCGAGATAAGCGATCCCGTGAGATATGGCCTAAACGTTGATGCCACAACATGGATGAAGTTTCTAAGTCTCCCTTTTCTTTTAGTCTTTGTTGAGTTCTCATTAATGTTATATGACAATAAAGACCTAGAGAAATCATCATCTAGTTCTAACTTATAGAGACCACCATCCAGAAGACCAATACCATATACTTGAGAATTAGAACTGATAGCAAGTCTTCCATTACCATGAGAAACATAAAAACCATCCATGTCTAACTTTGGTCCAGATACAAGATTTCTAGAAATTTTAGGAATATATAAGGTATCATAAAGTTTAATACAAAGACCTATTTTCATTATTAATTCTAAGGTTCCCACAGCAGCAACATATAGTTATTTTCCATCCCCAAACTTAAGTGTTCTTTAGTTTTTTTCCAGCCTCTGGATCGTAAGGAATCCCTGAGTAGAATTGGTCACATGAACCATAGAACCAGAGTCAAACCACCATTTGTTAGTTGGAACATTTAAATTAAAGTACTGAATTATCATATTTAGATGATTACCTCTCTTAACCAGCCATTCCTTAAAATCAGGGCAATCTTTTTGCTTATGTCCTACCTTTCGGTAGAACCTGAAGTAGGGCTTACCATTGGAATTGTTAGAGCTGGAAGAAGCACCTGCATTGGATTTATGGACCTTAGAAGCATCCTTGTGAGTATTGTTCTTCCTTTTCTTCGAACCAGCATCCATCAGGTAAGCAAGATCAGGTTTCTCAAGATCTGACGCTCTTCCTCTTGTACACACATGGCAATCAACTTGTTCATCAACCACTTCTCTATCTGAGTGTCGTAGTTGATCTTAAAAGCCTCATAAGATGCAGGAAGAGAAGTCATAATGAAATGGACTAATAAACCATCACTGATCTCCATGTCTAATCCCTTAAGTTTACGGGCCATGTCGTTCATCATCATGATGTGCTCACGAATGCCACTGATCCCGTCATACTTTGTAGACACCAGTTTCATTATTAGGGTGCTAGCATGCACCTTGGAGGTCCCTTTGAATTGCTCCTCCACAGAGTTAAGGTAAGCTTTTGCATTAGCCAAGTCAGGAATGGCTCCTTTGATGATAGGGCTAATGGATGTAACGACCCATTTTGGGAAAATATTTTAAAACGAATATAATTGGCGTATAACTATGTTTTCAATATTATTTGTTAGGTGTTCTAATAATAATTGTTACCTTCAATTATATGGTGGGTGTTTACTAATTTAACTTAGTTAGTTATAACTAGTTAAAGTTAATAGTAATAGAGGGACCAAAGCTGCCAATAACTGAAACTTGTAAATGGTGGGTTAAGATGTTGACTTGGTCAAAATCTAGTCATAAGACCATTTCTTTTGCTGAAAACGTGAACAAGAGAAAGGGGAGGAGGAGGAAGCTATAAAACTTCAAGTTTGTTCAAATTGGTGCTTGGATTTTGATCTAATCTCACATGCAATCACAGATTGGAGTTCTTCTTGCATCATACAACATCTAGGTAAGTGATTTTGGGCGTGTTGGTGCAAATTTTCGTGGATCTTATATGGGGTATGAGTGGGGTATGGTGAAATACGAAATTGGGTGTTTGAAGGGTGTTAATGTTGTTATTCTTAGTGATTATCATCTAAGAACAACATTTTGATCATCTTATTGAGTTTGGTGTGGATGATGAAAATGGAGTTCTTGCATGTTCATGAGGAAGATGAACTAGGGGTTTTTAAATGGGTGTTAGATGATAGCTTAGATGATAGTTTATGTTTTCTAACTTTTGAAATTGTAAGACGTTGGTGAAATTGAATGATTAGAAACATAAATGAAGGATTGATGGGGGTTTTGGGTGTAGTTGAATTGTGCAGGAGAATTTCTTGCACCCAAGTTGCTTGATGATATGTCTACAATTTGAATTTTTGTTAAAAGCACATTTAAAGGGGGGGTGGGTGGGTGAAGTGAACTAGTTGTTATAATCATAAAAGGTGCAGTTTTAGGATTGATGGGTCATTTGGATGTAATCTAAATATAATTGATGAAAGGGTGTCAAATTGGTGTAATTTGACTAATTATGGTCAACACTTGTATTGAACATATAAGTATGACATAGGAGGCAATAGTGTAACATCCCGACCGATGGCGGAAACGTCGGGATGCCACGAGGCATGTGTAGATTGTTCATAAGCTAGTGGGCATCTAATTTAAATCATCACATATCAATTAATCAACCAAATTAATTACACAAAAATCATGTTCATCATGAATTAGTTACATCAATTACACAAAAGATTTAGCTATCTAACTAAATTCTAGTCTTCAGAATTTCAGTTATTTAGCTAAGTCCAAGATCCTACGTGATGATGTTCCAAAAGAATGTAGAGCTATCCTGCCCTACTTACTTGTCTTCGTTTCGTGAAACATGTAAAAATCAAGTGTCAACTACGAAGGAGTTGGTGTGTAATCATAAGTTTTATATTTCATAGAGATAATTATTAGGGCTTCCAACTCTCGTTGTATAGGATAGTCTTATCACTATTTAGTTTATTCAACTACTATTTGATAAGGTTTTGTGAAAGTATAAAAATTATACATGTATCTACTTATAAAGTGCATGCATGCATATTCCTTTAGTTAACCATTACAATTTATATCGTAAAAATTCAATTAAGTTTAAGAAGGTCATCTCAGGTTCCTTTCACAAACTTTTCAAATTGCATACATCATTAAGTTAGAACCTTATTCTTATTATAGAAAAATGGCAACTTATAGGATCCAATGCATACATGAACTTAGATAAGTCTATACTCCGTCGTTTATTTCCCATTTTTGGTGTGCTCTTATAGTCTTTCCTTGACCCAAAATCTTAGGTTTGCATACCCATGACTTGCCTAGGAATTAGGTTCGCTGCCCATAATCATGTCCAGCCCTAGTCCTAGGTTCAGCCAAGTTAACAGATTCGTTGGGCACAAGGTTCGGCTCTAGTTCCGGCTTCCTAGGGTTCGGCCGTCTCTTTTTGTTTCAGCTCAAAGGAGGTTCGTGAGTTCAATGGTTCGCCAACCTCAGGTTCGTTGACTAGCATGAGGTTCGCTATCCATATGTTCGGCCCAAATGTACAAGGTTCGCAACAATTGGGTTCGCCTAATGGGAAAGGTTCGGTGGTTCCATGCTGGTTCGCCTGGTCCAACTAGGGTTTGGCAGATTTGCAGGTTCGGCTGCTAGGTAAGGTTCGTAGAGCCATGCAAATGCAACAGGTTAGGCCAATATGTTCGACCAGCAGCTAGGTTCGCCTACATGAGGAGGGTTCGGCTGAGCTAGGGTTCGGCTACCCTTGTTTGCCCAGCTAGAATAGGTTCGGCCCACAGGGTTCGGCTACCTGCAGCCTCCCCTTCGCGAACTTGTCCACCATGGTCGTTCATCCTCATCATCTTCGACCATAACTCATTACAGGTCATTCCCTTAACTCATTCATATCCATAGAGGTTAGTTTTTTTTAAGGTTTACAACACTTATACATGCTTTAAAATACAAGGATCCTAACCGGTTGTGTTTTGAGTGAAAACAACAAAATAAAACTCAAGATTTACCTCTATACGTAGACTGAACTTGAGATTTCTTTGTATCTTCTTGTTCCTCTCGATCGCGCGGTCGTTTTGGCACCAAGATCTCGTGATTTCGTTAAGAATTGAATAAGAAAAGCTAGAGAGAAGGTGGGGAGGATTGTAGGTGACGAAAATGGTGTTTTAGTGAGAGAGTGAGATGAAGAGAAATGAGAAAGAAGAAGCTACTCTTCTTTCTTATATCGCGTTCCGTCCCCACGTGTCCTGTCTCGTTTTTATCGCGATAACCTTATAAAAATGCTCGGTTTTTACTCGTAAACGTGTTTTAAAATACGAAACATCTGAAAATAATTATGTTTCATTTTTTTTTATAAAATGATTTTATTTAAATCGTTTCGTAAAACGATTCCGTTTTATTTTCGGTAAATTTATTTATTAAACATCCGGTTTAACCCGTGAATATATCTAAACATAAATCATTTCAATTAAATATGTTTCGTTTTAATAAAATGATGTTAATTAAGATCGGTTCGTAAAAATGAATTCTTTTACGTTAAATTATTTATTAAATAAGTAATTTATTCGACTTTCGTTTTAAGTTATGATTCCTAATAAACGTTATAAATTCCCATTTATTAATTTAATATGATTAGATATTAATTTGTTATCTCGTCGAAACGCGTTACTTACGTACGTATTCGTAAAGATCGTCATCTTTCCGAATCCAACGCTCGTATCGTATTTCGATTCGATTTACGATTTATGGAATATCGTTTCAGAATATTATTCTTAATAATTATATTCGTGTGAATCGTCACTCACGCGAATACATTATTAAGTTAACATTTCTGAATTAATACTCGCGTTTAAATTATGTTCGTAACATCACCGTCGCATATTCATTTCCAATATCCTTTTCATTATTTTATTATCTTACATATTATATTCCCTATCCAATCCCACTAAACCATATCACTGACACATCCATGATAGACCGAAATATGCCTATGTATAGGGCATATGCAGGGGTAGATCGCAACCTCCCCAACACCGTCCCACCGCTATTTCGATAAACCATGACCATGTGTCATTGACAATGTTTAGCAACCAAATCATAACCTACTCCTAATCTCTTTCCATTCCATACCAATGATCATTTCCGTGACTCCAACTTCGATAAACTCTCTGGTTCTGTTTAGTTGCGTTACAACTAAACTTCCCATGGTTTACGCGTATAATAATATGTTCTCATATGTATACCAATTATTAATAATATCATCAAATTTTCATTATCCTTAATAAATAACACATCAGGTTGTAACAGTACAATCGTACATATGTACGGACAGCCTGAGATACAGTGATGTTACAGTCTCCCCTAGTTAAGGGAATTTCGTCCCGAAATTAAACTTGGAGCGACCGTAGGGAATAAATGTGGGTACTTAAGCTTCATCTGATCTTCCCGTTCCCAGGTGAATTCCGGACCACGCTTCGACTCCCAACGTACTTTGACAATTGGAATTCTACTGCGTTTGAGCTTTTTAACCTCACGATCCATTATCTCAACTGGGTTTTCAACAAAATGCATGGTATCATCGACGCGAATGTTATCGAGTGGTACCTGAAGATCCTGATCAGCTAAGCATTTTCTTAAATTGGACACTTGAAACGTCGGGTGCACGTTACTAAGTTCAGGAGGAAGTTCTAACTTGTAGGCAACCTTCCCGATCCGTTCAAGAATCTTAAAAGGGCCAACATAACGTGGATCAAGTTTACCCTTCTTTCCGAATCGCACAACGCCCTTCCAAGGCGATACCTTAAATAATACCATATCATCAACTTCAAACTCTATAGGTTTTCGTCGTTTATCCGGATAGCTCTTCTGTCGACTGCGAGCAGCTCACAGATTATCACGGATCTGGTGGATCTTGTTAGTCGTCTTTTGAATAATCTCAGGACCAGTAATCTGCGAATCGCCGACCTCGGTCCAACAAATAGGTGACCGGCATTTTCTGCCATAAAGAGCTTCAAACGGTGCCATACCAATGCTCGCGTGATAACTGTTGTTATACGAGAACTCAACCAGTGGTAAATGGCTATCCCAATTGCCACCGAAATCTATGACACAAGCTCTCAACATATCTTCAAGTGTCTGAATCGTTCGCTCCGTCTGTCCATCCGTTTGAGGATGATAAGCAGTGCTAAGATTCAATCTTGTTCCAAATGCTTCATGAAGTGATTCCCAAAATCGCGCTGTGAAACGAGCATCACTGTCTGATATTATGCTTAAGGGAATTCCATGTCGGCTAACGATCTCATCAATGTAGATACGAGCTAACTTCCGCACAGGGTACGTTTTGCGTATTGGTAAGAAATGAGCCGACTTGGTTAATCTATCAACTATCACCCAAATACTATCCTTACCATTTGTGGTTCGTGGGAGTTTAGTAATGAAATCCATGGAGATATTCTCCCACTTCCACATGGGTATTTCTGGTTGTAATAACAATCCCGAAGGTCGATGGTGTTCTGCCTTGACTTTAGCACAGTTAAGGCACTTGGACACATACTCAACAATGTCCTTCTTCATTCCAGGCCACCAATACAAGTCCCTAAGGTCTTGATACATCTTATCAGCACCCGGATGGATTGAGTAATGTGACTTATGAGCTTCATCCAAAATCATCATCCTAAGATCACCCCTGTTCGGTATCCACAACCGATTCAAATAATACATCAAACCATCATCCTTAGTTTCCAATAATATCTCAGCCCCGCAAGACATCTCATTTTTCAAGTTATTCTGAACCAATGAGTGTTGTTGGGCTGTGAGAACATCATTATGGAGATTAGTGTGCACTCGGACACTATGGATTTGAACTTGACTTTTGCGACTAAGCGCATCCGCTACTACATTCGCTTTACCAGGATGGTAGCGAATTTCACAGTCATAATCGTTCAACAGTTCAACCCATCTCCGTTGTCTCATATTAAGCTCTTTCTGATTGAGAATATGTTGTAAACTCTTGTGATCTGTAAAGACTACATACTTAGTTCCATAAAGATAGTGTCTCCATATCTTTAAAGCAAACACAACTGCACCAAGTTCCAAGTCGTGTGTAGTGTAGTTCTTCTCGTGAATCTTCAGCTTCCTTGATGCATATGCCACAACCTTTCCTCATTGCATGAGGACACAACCGAGACATAGGTTGGATGCATCGCAGTAAAACACAAAATCATCATTTCCATCAGGCAGTGTCAAGACAGGAGCATCACAAAGTTTCTGCTTCAAAGTCTGAAACGCTTCTTCTTGCTTTGGTCCCTACTCGTATGGTTTAATCTTTTGAGTCAAAGAAGTGAGAGGGACAACAATCCTGGAGAAATTCGAAATAAACCGCCGATAGTAACCGGCAAGTCCAAGAAACGATCGAATTTCCGTCGGTGTCTTCGGTGTACTCCAATTCTTCACCGCATCAATCTTCGCAGGATCCACGTGAACACCCTTTTCATTGACTATGTGTCCCAAGAATTGAACTTCCTTAAGCCAAAATTCACATTTAGAGAATTTGGCATACAGTCGTTCCTCTCTTAGGATCTCCAAAACCAACTTAAGGTGTTGCTCGTGTTATTCCTTGGTCTTTGAGTATATCAAAATATCTTCAAGGAATACAATCACAAACTTATCCAAGTATGGCCTGCAAACACGGTTCATGAGATCCATAAAAACCGCTGGTGCATTGGTAAGGCCGAAAGGCATTACCAGAAATTTATAATGGCCATATCTTGTTCTGAAAGCTGTCTTGGGAATATCATCATCATGTACGCGAAGCTGATGATACCCAGACCTAAGATCGATCTTTGAAAACCATGTCGAGCCTTGAAGCTGATCGAAGAGATCATCGATGCGCGGCAGTGGATATCGATTCTTGATAGTCAACTTGTTCAATTCGCGGTAGTTGATGCACATTCGGAATGACCCGTCCTTCTTCTTGACAAACATGACCGGTGCACCCCATGGTGAATGCCTCGGGCGAATGAATCCCTTATCAATCAGTTCTTGTAATTGGCTCGCCAGTTCTTGTAACTCCGAAGGCGCAAGTCTGTAAGGAGATTTGGAGACTGGGTTCACACCAGGTACTAAGTCAATTCGAAATTCTACTTGACGTTCTGGTGGAAGACCCGGCAAGTCGTCTGGAAATACTTCAGGAAAGTCTCTTATTACAGGAACGTCTTCAATGTCCTTTCCTTTCTCCTTTTTCTCCATAACGTGTGCTAAGAATGCTATACATTTCTTCCTAAGGTACTTTTGTGCTTTAGTGCATGACATCAGCTTAAGACCTTTACTAGAAGTTTCCCCAAAAACACTTAAAGTTTCCCCAAAAACACTTAAAGTTTCACCCGAATGTAAGGGAATACGAATGTATTTTTCATGACAAACAATCTCCGCTTTGTGGGTGGCTAACCAATCCATGCCTATGATAACATCGAAGCTACCAAGGTGCATAGGTATAAGATCAATTGGGAAAACGTGATCACCTAAGTTCACAGTACATCCAATAATAACAGTGTCAATATCAATAGTATTTCCGTTAGCCACCTCCACGTTAAACGGTTTATCTAAATAGGTACGTGTTCTACCAAGCATGTATTCAAAATCATATGAAACGAAACTCCTATCAGCACCAGAATCAAATAAGACAGATGCATAAGAGTTGTTTATCAGAAATGTACCGTTGACCACGTCCTGGTTGGCTTGAGCAGCTGGAGCATTCAGTTGAAATGCTCTGCCCCTTGCCACCCTTTGGTTGTTTCCAGTCAGTCTTGGGCATTGATTTCTGAAATGACCCACTTCGCCACACTCATAACAGGCTCTTGCATGTGCAGGAGGTACCTGGCGAACAGGTACAGCTTGAATCTGTTGAGCTTGTGGAGCTGGCAGTGCAAGCGGAGCAGGTTGCATCCGTTGTGCTTGCGGTGCACTCCGGCAAATATTAGTAAAATGGCCGTATTTGCCACAGATGTTGCAAACGCGACAAGGCAAGTTAGGCATTTGATGATATCGGCAGGTATTACATTGAGGAGTGTTCCCAATCTAATTCCTGGCAGTGGTGTTGTTGGATGATTGCTGCGCAGACTTAGCAGCAGGAGTAGTGACCACGAAGTTCCTGGTCTTTCTCTTCTTGTTGCTGCTTTTTGAAGAACTAGCAGCCTCAGTCTTGAGTTCTGTTTTTGTTTCCTTTGCAGCGGTCTTCACCTTAGTCTTCTTTGTTCCTTTTCTTGTGAGTGTTCCAGCCTTTACATGATTAGCAGTGAGTTTAGCAGATAAACGGATTGCAGCCTCAAGTGTCTTGGGGTTGCTTCCGTAGACAGTGTCTTGAATCTGCATAGGCAAACCGCTTATATACTTTTCGATAACCCTCTCCAATGGTGTCACCAGGTGAGTTACTAGGAGACTATACTCATGGAATTGAGTATTGTAGACGACATTCTCGCCACTATCTTGTTTGAGCTCCCAGAACTCAGTCTCCAGTTTCCTCATCTCACTGCGAGGACAAAATTCGGTGGTCAATAAGTTCTTGACCTCAGTCCAAGTCAGTGCTAGGGTAGCATCCACTCCCCTAGTTCGCTTTTTGCCATGCCACCATGTTAGTGCTCTCTTTTGGAAAACACTGGTGGCATAGCGCACCTTCAGATTCTCGGGACAATCACTATTAATGAAGGTGTTCTCCATGCTCTCAAACCACTGCAGCAGACCAGTGGCTGTCTCAGCACCCGTAAACTTCAGTGGATTACAGGAGTTGAAGTGTTTGAATGTGCAGACTGGTGGGTGTGCACCACCTCTGTTCTGATTGAGAGACTGATTGGCTTGAGTCAGCTGATTCACCAATCCAGAAATGAGGTTTGCTAACTCTTGTATGCCGGAGTTGGCATTACCGTTAGCATCTTCAGAGTTCGTATCATCTCCATTGTGGCGGCGCGGCGGCATGTTTCTGAGAAATTAGAAACATGTTACTACCGTTTACAACGGAAATTATACAAACTATATTCAAATGAGTTCATTTCCACAGTTAGGATTACATATAGCAACTATATTTTTCTCCTATCTGTCATTAAACTCATAACAATTATAAATTTCCTAATATTATACTAAGTGTCCTAATTGGTCATATCTAATATTAGCTAAATATTCCTAAGTTCCAAACATTTCCCACCCTATACCAACACTGACAACCTCCCGATGCAATGCAACAAGCTTATATATAGGGCATATGCATGGGTAGATCGCAACCTCCCCAACACCGTCCCACCACCGTTGCATTGCACCACGATTATGCCCTTGTTAGAATTTAGGGTGTATCATGTCTCTTACCATTACCTCACTTCACAAACCTTATCCTAGGTAGGATAATTTTGAGTGAAGTGGTCCCTAGTTCCCTTGGACAATTAGGTTCGCCTAATGTCTAAGTTCACCTGACATGTAAGTTTGCCTATTTCCAAGTTCACCTAATGTCTAAGTTCACCTGACATTAAAGTTTCCCCTAATGTGTAAGTTCACCAAAAATCCATGCCAAATCCCAATGTTCCTAATCATCAATGAGGGTTCATATCATCACTGAGTGCCCTTATTGTCACTAAGTGTTCATATCCTCCATATAATTTATTCTCATCAAGTGTTCATACCACCACCAAGTGTTAGTATCATCACTGTGCGTTCATATGTCCACCAAGTGTCTATATCATCATCCAATTCTTCCGTCTATGACTAAGTGTTCGTATCGTTCGTTAATCATATACACCCCACGTGTCCAATAAGTGTGTTTCATAAATGAATTTATATGTGTCCATCAAATATTATCATCAAATATGTCAATCCAAACCAACCTTTACCAACATCCTATCCACTTCAACCTTACAACACTTCCTAATAATATCCTAAGTTCCTGACACTGACAGACCCCCAATATACTACAAATGGTATATGTATAGGGCATATGCAAGGGTAGGTCGCAACCTCCCCACCACCGTCCCACCACCTTTGTAGTATACCATGAGTGTGTCCTTGTCTGGTGATCCTAGATCAAACAGATAATTTCTAAAGCAAATAAATTCCTAAACAGTTAATTTCCTAAGCAATTAATTTCCCAAATGGTAGTTCCCTTATTCCTCAATACTGACATCCACCCGATGTACTATAAATGGTATATGTATAGGGCATATGATAAAGGTAGGTCGCAACCGCCCAAACCACCATCCCACCACCTTTACAATACATCACGAGTATGTCCTTATTGAGTCGTTAGGGCACAAGTAGCAAACAATCAGTAATTAGCATATGTAAATCAGATGTATAACAGGAGTTCAATTAACATGTAATAAACACATAAGCATGAAATCCTGAATATACTAACTAGTGTATGAAATAATTCATACTAGGGTATCCTACGGTTATAGA
Source organism: Mikania micrantha (assembly GCA_009363875.1). Lineage (NCBI taxonomy): Eukaryota > Viridiplantae > Streptophyta > Magnoliopsida > Asterales > Asteraceae > Mikania > Mikania micrantha. Next base: position 120,950,029 of record CM018691.1, read on the forward strand.
CTAGGTCAACCATTTCTAGTAACCTAATTCCCTATAACCCAGGCTCTGATACCAATCTGTAACACCCCGACCGATGGCGAAAATGTTGGGATGCCACGAGGGATGTGTAGATTGTTCATAAGCTCATGGGCATCTAATTTAAATCATCACATATCAATTAATCAACCAAATTAATTACAAAAAAATCATGTTCATCATGAATTAGTTACATCAATTACACAAAAGATTTAGCTATCTAACTAAATTCTAGTCTTTAGAATTTCAGTTATTCAGCTAAGTCCAAGATCCTACGTGATGATGTTCCAAAAGAATGTAGAGCTATCCTGTCCTACTTACTTGTCTTCGTTTCCTGAAACATGTAAAAATCAAGTGTCAACTACGAAGTAGTTGGTGAGTAATCATAAGTTTTATATTTCAAAATGTTTACAAAAGTTTAAGAAAGTTTATAGTTTTCTGAGAAAATCCACATGAACACCTGCGAAATAATCCAACACACAATCACAAACACAAAATCACATATTTCAAGTAATCATAGGTAATCAATCACATAAACCTCCAACCAACCTAAATCATCAATATTCTCAAATATTATAAGTGACAATACATGTATCATTGTAAATGACCAATGTCAATGACAACGACACACGGAGTTGTGGCAAATCGACGTGACAATACATGCAATCATTGCGGATGACCGAGGTCAACCACAACGATCCACAGAATAGTGACAATACATCTAGTTCCGGCTTCCTAGGGTTTGGCCGTCTCTTTTTGTTTCAGCTCAAAGGAGGTTCGTGAGTTCAATGGTTCGCCAACCTCAGGTTCGTTAACTAACATGAGGTTCGCTATCCATATGTTCGGCCCAAATGTACAAGGTTCGCAACAATCGGGTTCGCCTAATGGGAAAGGTTCGGTGGTTCCACGCTGGTTCGCCTGGTCCAACTAGGGTTTGGCAGATTTGCAGGTTCGGCTGCTAGGTAAGGTTCGTAGAGCCATGCAGATGCAACAGGTTCGGCCAATATGTTCGACCAGTAGCTAGGTTCGCCTACATGAGGAGGGTTCGGCTGAGCTAGGGTTCGGCCACCCTTATTTGCCCAGCTAGAATAGGTTCGGCCCACAGGGTTCGGCTACCTGCAGCCTCCCCTTCGCGAACTTGTCCACCATGGTCGTTCATCCTCATCATCTTCGACCATAACTCATTACAGGTCATTCCCTTAACTCATTCATATCCATAGAGGTTAGTTTTTTTTAAGGTTTACAACACTTATACATGCTTTAAAATACAAGGATCCTAACCGGTTGTGTTTTGAGTGAAAACAACAAAATAAAACTCAAGATTTACCTCTATACGTCGACTGAACTTGAGATTTCTTTGTATCTTCTTGTTCCTCTCGATCGCGCGGTCGTTTTGGCTCCAAGATCTCGTGATTTTGTTAAGAATTGAAGAAGAAAAGCTAGAGAGAAGGTGGGGAGGATTGTAGGTGACGAAAATGGTGTTTTAGTGAGAGAGTGAGATGAAGAGAAATGAGAAAGAAGAAGCTACTCTTCTTTCTTATATCGCGTTCCGTCCCCACGTGTCCGGTCTCGTTTTTATCGCGATAACCTTATATAAATGCTCGGTTTTTACTCGTAAACGTGTTTTAAAATACGAAACATCTGAAAATAATTATGTTTCATTTTTTTATAAAATGATTTTATTTAAATCGTTTCGTAAAACGATTCCGTTTTATTTTCGGTAAATTTATTTATTAAACATTCGGTTTAACCCGTGAATATATCTAAACATAAATCATTTCAATTAAATATGTTTCGTTTTAATAAAATGATGTTAATTAAGATCGGTTCGTAAAAATGAATTCTTTTACGTTAAATTATTTATTAAATAAGTAATTTATTCGATTTTCGTTTTAAGTTATGATTCATAATAAACGTTATAAATTCCCATTTATTAATTTAATATGATTAGATATTAATTTGTTATCTCGTCGAAACGCGTTACTTACGTACGTATTCGTAAAGATCGTCACCTTTCCGAATCCAACGCTCGTATCGTATTTCGATTGGATTTACGATTTATGGAATATCATTTCAGAATATTATTCTTAATAATTATATTCGTGTGAATCGTCACTCACGCGAATACATTATTAAGTTAACATTTCTGAATTAATACTCGCGTTTAAATTATGTTCGTAACCTCACCGTCGCGTATTCATTTCCAATATCCTTTTCATTATTTTATTATCTTACATATTATATTCCCAATCCAATCCCACTAAACCATATCACTGACACATCCATGATAGACCGAAATATGCATATGCATAGGGCATATGCAGGGGTAGATCGCAACCTCCCCAACACCGTCCCACCGCTATTTCGATAAACCATGACCATGTGTCATTGACTATGTTTAGCAACCAAATCATAACCTACTCCTAATCTCTTTCCATTCCATACGAATGATCATTTCCGTGACTCCAACTGCGATAAACTCTCTGGTTCTGCTTAGTTGCGTTACGACTAAACTTTCCATGGTTTACGCGTATAAAAATATGTTCTCATATGTATACCAATTATTAATAATATCATCAAATGTTCATTATCCTTAATAAATAACACATCAGGTTGTAACAGTACAATCGTACATATGTACGGACAGCCTGAGATACAGTGATGTTACAGTCTCCCCTAGTTAAGGGAATTTCGTCCCGAAATTCAACTTGGAGCGACCGTAGGGAATAAATGTGGGTACTTAAGCTTCATCTGATCTTCCCGTTCCCAGGTGAATTCCGGACCACGCTTCGACTCCCAACGTACTTTGACAATTGGAATTCTACTGCGTTTGAGCTTTTTAACCTCACGATCCATTATCTCAACTGGTTTTTCAACTAAATGCATGGTATCATCGACGCGAATGTCATCGAGTGGTACCTGAAGATCCTGATCAGCTAAGCATTTTCTTAAATTGGACACGTGAAACGTAGGGTGCACGTTACTAAGTTCAGGAGGAAGTTCTCAGAATGTTGGGTATTTAAGTCCCAACATTCTCTGAGTAAATAGTGATTACTTCCCGCAAAATTCCTTGTGCTTTCTATCTGTTCTCTTCTCTCTTTTTAAACAAGAAAACTAAACAACGAAAATAACATTGAGCAAAAATCCAGAGGGAGCTAAAACCAAAGCTTTGACTAAGTGTCTAAAGCCTTGTTCCTGGTGAAACAGCTACTCCTCGAAGTCTTTGTGATTCAACAATTGGTATCAGAGCCTTGTCCTTAGTCTTGGTTTAACCATCAAGACTAAAACTCAAAGCTCTCATTGATATCTTGTTGTTTACTTTTCTGTGTTCTGTCTCTTCTGTCTTTCTATTTTTTCTAAATCAGCAGGAGTTTGGTTTTTGAACTAAATTGTGTTAAAAAATTATTCTAACAAATCACTTTGAGAACTCATCACTCGTTGATTTGCTCATAACTGTTTGTGAACCCATGGCAGAGAAATTCACCTTAGACCCCCACAACACCGGTTCTACCAGAAAGCCACCAATCTTGGTTAGGCACCAATATAACATTTGGCAGAGAAGGATGTTACATTTCTTGTCCAATAATCATACAGTATGTTGGAAGTCTGTCATGTTCGCACTGAATAAACCAATGGTCCTGGACACGGAGACTGAAGACCATGTCCCGAAAGATCCTTGGAATTACACTGAAGAAGACTACCAGAAGTTAGATCTTGATGCAAAGGCACATGCTCAACTGGCTATGGCGCTTCCTAATGAAATATACTCTGGTCTTCTTCACCACGAGTCTGCTAAAGACTTGTGGGATGTTCTAAAAGAGCAATTCGGTGGAACCGAAGATGTTGTGGCTAATACCAGGGAGATATTAACAATACGAGACATTCTCCCAACTAAATAATGAGTCACTGACTCAGCAGTTTGAACGGTTCACTTCTCTTTTAAGTGAGCTAAAACTAGCTGGTCAAGTGTACCCCCTGTCTCTGTTTTAAATCGTTTCTTGAGATCTCTGCCTGAAAAATGGGAAACTTATTCCTTTGTCATGAGATCTTCTCCAGACTTTGGCAAACTCTCACTTACCCAACTCCATGGTAAGTTGCTCACCTTTGAGCGAGAGATTGACCAGAAACGAAAAGTAATAAAATCTGGTAAATCAACCGAAGAGTAATTTCAAGGGAACACCGCTCTTCTCTGTCATAACTCTGAGACAAATGATCATAGGTTATGATGAATACATAGTCATAACTAATGGCATCACCTCTTCTTCTTCTTCTTCTTGTGATGACCACTCTCATATTTCTGATCATCTGTGCTTTATCATGGATGATCTCCATCAAGTTCCAAGTGATGACTTGAAAGAGATGGACATTCTTCACCAACTGGCCCTCTTGAGCATAAGAACGAATAAGTTCTACAAGAGGACCGGAAGGAAATTTCCTGGTATTCATGGGAAAACCAGGTTTGACTTAAATAAGGCTAAGGTCCTATGCTATAGATGTCATGGCACTGGACACTTTGCCAGGGAATGCAAAACTACTCCCAACTCTAACTCTTCATCGTATGTGACTTTCCTGAACTCACAATCACATACTTCTTCAACACCTTTTTCTTCTTCTTCTTCTTCTTCCTCATCTTTCAGAAGGCACAACAATTCCCAGGAGTCAGCACACATTGTAGAGACCTCTCCTCCTACCAATTTACAATTTGTACAAGCTGCCAATGGCAGCATGTATCAACTCACTCCTGCCCCTCTTCAAATTGTTACACCATCCCCTTCACAAATAAATGTACCAGGCCCTGGTGTCCAGTCCTCTTCTTCTAGTCAACCGGCTCTTTTCACCAAAGAGTACGTAGACTGGAGCAGCCTGCCTGAAGATGTAGGCTATGCCCTCATCACCTCTGAACGAACATATTTTGCTCTTTTGGCTGTTGGTGATGATTCAACTCCTTCTGAACAACCTGTAGCAGATACTCCTGATGCGCAGGTATCTCCTTCTACTCTAGAAAAACTATGTACCGAGCGTGCATAGAGGCTTTTGCAAAAATAAAGAAAGACAACATGTTGCTTCAACAAAAAAATCAGGAGTTGGAGCAACTGCTAGATAATAAAAATTCTGAAGTAGAAAAATTAATAAAGAATAAAGACAATCAAATCTCTATCCGAAAGACTGAAAAAAATCAAACCTACAAGCTCTATTTGATTTACATAACTGAAATGTATGCAGCTTATAGAGATGAACTGTCTCAGACCAAGGTTAGCTGTGACAAGTGGGTTGAATCCTGCAAAGGATTCAAAATGCTTCTTGGTAAGCAAGTTCACAGCATGGCCAAATTTTGAATCGGGTATAATCACACTAGTCCTCCAAAGGACTATACCCTAATTGACAATAAAATAAATGAGACTGATTCTGAACCCATCTCCCCTACCTTTCTCCCGGATGAAATTACGACCATATAAATACACCTCCAAGAGTGTACCAACCTAGACAGTTTCCTACGTTTGTCTACCACACTGAAAAAAACGTGGAAAAATTGGAAGAAACACACTTGGAGAGTGATTACAAAAATAATTCTTCTGAACAAACTGAGATTGCTCCAACAATGAGCTTTACTTGGAGTTCAGAAGGTACAATTCTTCTTGAAATCTCTGATGATCATGTTGCATTTAATTCTCATGTGCAGAGACCTTCTTCAAACCAAAATCATCTATGGTATGTGGACAGTGGAGGCTCTAGGCACATGACAGGATGCAGATCCATCTTAAATAACTTCATTCCGAAGAATTGAGGGTCTGTTTCCTTTGGAAATAATGCAAAGGGTTGGATAGTAGGGTCTGGTTCTGTCCTGAGTGGAAAACTGCACTTTAAAGATGTAAGCTTAGTTGAAAACCTCAAGTTTAATCTCTTGAGTGTTTCTCAAGTAGCTGACAAGAACTTTAGTTCATTTTTCACTAAGGACAGTTGCAAAATTCTTTCTCCCGAAATAAATTCAAAAATAAAGATCTTAATTGATCAACACACCTTGCTAACGGCGAAAAAAAGTGGAAATGTCTACGTTGTAGACATGACCACTGATTCTCAAACATCCTCTCCTACTTGTTTGATAGCCAAAGCATCATCTTCTGAAACTGCTCTTTGGCACAGAAGATTCAGTCATCTTAACCACCAAACTCTTCATAAGCTTTCTAACCTTTCTTTAGTTAGAGGATTACCTTCCAAAGAATTTCACTTTGAAGGTCAATGTGAATCTTGCTTAAAGGGAAAGTAACATAAAACTTCACATAAGTCTATTGAGGAATCCAAAACAACTGACTGTCTCAATCTGCTTCATATGGATCTGTTTGGTCTAGTGAAGGTAGCCAGTTTGGCAAGAAAGAGATATTGTTTAGTTTTTGTGATGACTACTCAAGATTTTGCTGGACCTTCCTTCTCTTTAGCAAAGATGAGACTTCTGATAAAATAATTGCCCTTATCACCCAACTTGAAAGACAATTTGGTCTTCCTGTCAAAACAATAAGGAGTGATAATGGCACTGAATTCAAGAATCAGGTTCTTGATAAGTTCTCCATCAATAAAGGAATCCTTAGACAATATAGTGTTCCTAGAACTCCTGCTTAAAATGGAGTTGTGGAAAGAAAGAATATGACACTTATTGAAGCTGCAAGAACTATGCTTGCAGACTCAGGATTGCCTTTATCCTTCTGGGCCGAGGCAGTAAACACTGCTTGCTATGCTTAAACAGAGTTCACATTGTGAAGAGGCATAAGAAGACTGCCTATGAAGTCCTTCATAACATAAAGCCTCTCATTTCTTTCTTCAATGTTTTCGGGTGTCCCTGTTTCATTTTGAACACAAAAGACTCTTTATCAAAGTTTGCTGCTAAAGTTGACTCTGGATATTTTGTTGGATACTCTCAGACCTATAAGGCTTACCGAGCTTTCAATCTCATGACCAAAATTGTTGAGGAAACTATTGATGTCAAATTCAATGAATCTGCATCAACTTCATCTTTCCCATCTGCTCCTGATGATCTCTTCGATCTTGAAAGCTTCACCTACATTTCTTCTACCCCCTCTTATTCTCCTGCTTCAGAATCATGTCAAACTTCTAAAGATCTATCCTCTCTTGAGGAATGTTCAGTATCTAAATTCTTTACCTCCATTCCTTCCAATCACATAAATTCTCAAGAACAAGATGAAAAAATGTCTACTCCGTTATCCCCAGCCTTGGATAATGTACATGTAGATGTTCCTGAACATGTTCATACTTCCCCACCAGAAAACTTTCCTGGCCCCACTGAAAATTCACCTTCTTCCAATGATGCCTCTACAAATAACTGTTTGGAAATCATTCCTTTCAGCAGAAATCATCCTCTAGAACAGATCTTAGGTGATTTAAATAAAGGTGTTCAAACTAGGAGCCACATTTCAAACTTCTGCCTTCATGCAGCCTTCTTGTCCCAAGTTGAGCCTTCCAAATATCAGGAAGCTCTTAAAGATAATAATTGGGTAGAGGCTATGCAAGATGAACTATTACAGTTCAAAAGGCAAAATGTTTGGACTCTCTGCCCTTTGCCAGCAGGAAAATATCCTATCGGAACTCGATGGGTATTCAGAATTAAAACAGATGACAGAGGCATCGTGATAAAAAATAAAGCCAGATTGGTAGTGCAAGGGTACTGCCAAGAGGAAGGCATCGATTATGATGAAACCTTTGCTCCTGTGGCCAAACTAGAAGCCATCAGACTCCTCCTAGCATTTGCTAACTCCCATAATATAAAGGTATATCAAATGGATATAAAAAGTGCATTCATGTATGGGACTATAAAGGAGGAGGTCTATGTGTGTCAACCTCCAGGATTTGATGATGTTCATCATCCTGATTAGGTATACAGATTAGACAAAGCACTTTATGGTCTAAAGCAGGCACCCAGAGCATGGTATGACATTCTTTCTCAATTTCTTCTTTCTAATAAATTTTCTCGGGGAACCATTGATAAGACTTTGTTCATCAAGAGGGTAGACAAGGAATTTTTTCTGGTCCAAATTTATGTCGATGACATCATTTTTGGATCCACAAAACCTTCCTTGTGTGAACAATTTTCTAATTTAATGTCTTCTAAGTTTGAAATGAGTGCTTTATGTGAATTAAAAACATTTTTAGGACTCCAAGTCAAACAAACCCCCAATAGGACTTTCATTCATCAATCTAAATATGTAAAGGATCTTTTAAATAAATTTGATATGAATGGTTACAAAATAATCTCTACCCCCATGGCTAAAAGTCCAGGAATAAGTCCAGATGAAAATGGTGAACCTATAGATCAAACCCTCTACAGGTTCATGATTGGAACTTTGATGTATCTTACTGCATCGAGGCCAGACATCATGCATGCAACATTTTCTGTGCAAGATAACAGTCAGCCCCCAAACAATCCCACTTGTCATATGTGAAGAGGATACTCAGGTATCTTAAAGGCACTCCTGTGCTAGGCATCTGGTATCCTGCTAATCAGACTTGTAAGCTTGTTGGTTTTTCAGACAGTGATTATGCTGGATGCTCGCTCACCAGAAAGTCTACTTCGGGAGGATATCAATTCTTTGCAAACTGCTTAGTGTCATGGCAAAGCAAGAAGCAAACGTCGGTGTCAAACTAAACTGCTGAAGCTGAGTACATTGCAGCAGCCCATTGCACTGCCCAAATCCTTTGGTTGCAATACCAACTGCTGGATTTTGTAATAACTGAACTAAAAACACCTCTCCTAATAGACAGCGAAGCTGCCAAAAAATATAATAAAGAATCCTGTCTACCATTCTAAAACCAACCACATTGAAATAAGGCATCACTTCATTAGAGACTGTTTTGAAAAGGGACTAATTGTCCCAGAACATGTCTCTATAAGTGACAAAATAGCGGACATATTTACGAAACCCTTGGACTCTTCAACTTTTCTAAGTTTGTGGCCAAATTGGGAATGATAAATATGAGCTAATAAACATGGTTAAGAATATGTTTCTTAAACATTTAAATAAATACATAAAAGGAAAATCTTCAATGATTATCCTAACAACAGATATTTGATAAATCACTGATGAAGCGACCTTGGTCTCTCTCAGTGGTTATCCCATAACACGGTTAATGGTTATGATAACCACTGTTTCATATCTATCCGCGGTTAAAACTTCCGTTGTTACATTTTAAAACCCTCCGTGGTTTATTTCTCTTCTGATGTCCCTTTTCCTTCCGAGACTTTTAACCTCATTACTTATCCGTGGTTACTTCGCTTCCGAGGATAAGGTTCTTCCGATGTTAAAAATCTCCGTGGTTAACTTCTTTTATATATAGTTAACTAATTCTTGAGCCTTACGTCTGATTTGACGGTCACTAATCGCTCTGCAAGATTAGACACCCTACAAATAATTGAATTGACCCTCATTAATTGTTCTCACGGCTCGATAATATCTTTGCATTTTACCTTTTTACCGTTCTCTTCTCTAATGACCACTGATATTATTTATATCATTGGTTACCCTCTTAAATCGTTCAGTTCTTCACAGTAACTTAATGAAGTTGCTTGATCTTCATTTGATCAAGAAAAATCTTCGTTCAAATTTGAATCTTCTGAATGCTGCTCATGGTGAAGGACAACTGCTTCTCAGGCATGTCGCCTGGCACGACGCACCTACACTGATTCCGTCTGAGCTTCATACTCATGATGATGGTGTAACGGCATCGGACCATGTTTCATTCCTTACAAAGCTTTGTCTGTACTTCTGGGTGTGCTTGAACGTACTTCTTTGTCGTTTGTTCTTCTCTCTCTTGCTCACAGTTTTGTCCAATGGGTAAAAACTCTAAGGTAAAGCTTTTGATAAGTTATAAGTAGTGGCACTTTTTATTTTTGAAACCGCCCTAGTGTGCGAACGGTAAACTTCCTAATCTCTTTTTTTCTGAAGCAAATTTTGTATTCACATTTTGCGCTCATAACTGTTTGGTGTTCATCGTCGCAAAAAATGGCATCTGAAGCTTTGAAAATCAAGCCGATCCACAGCCTCGGAGCTTTCCTTGTTAAATCTTCTGAGTACCCTCACTACAATGAAGCAATCGACATTCTGGTAAACTCCTTCATTCATACTGCTCTCATCCTAAGTCCTCCTATCTCAAAAGTTGCTCTAAACCAGTTTTGTCACACTCCGAGCCGGCGGGCCGGATCGTGTGTCCTGTCGGGCGGAAAGGCCTCGGGGCGCGGTATCAGGAATGATAATCATGATGATCAGATTGTTTACAATTCACATGACATATAATGAGAAACTGCTAAATGAAAATAGAATTACAAAGTTAATTTACATCAGTTTTGTTCATAATTTAACAATGTAAATCTATTATCAACATCATAATTCTTCTATCTTGTATCTGCACAAGATATACAAAATAATCTGTAAAATGATGTTCAAAATATGCAGTCCAAAATACTAGGTCCTCTATCTAGTATCCTAGTCCAAAAGCAATAACTTCTACTCAGACCTGTTCGTCACCTGAGAATTCATGCAAAAAGATCAAGCCAACACATGGTTGGTGAGTTCATATAGTTTTATTTTAAAATGAATTTGAATAAACCGTTCGAATGACAACCTTAACCTGACCATCAACCACCTATACCATCTAGTTCAGTATGCTTATATATAGGGCATATGTAGGGTCTAACTTACCGCTTGCCCAGCCACCGTCCCACCATATACCAAACCACATGATATATTGTTCCTGGTGATAATTAAGTATTTCATCCCATACCTTTGATTCACAACGTTTGATTACCGTGAAATCTGTTTACCTTGATCCCCCGAAATAACAACCTTAACCTCATCAACAACCACCTATGTTATCCAATCAAGTATGTTTATATATAGGGCAAATGTAGGGTCGAACTTACCGCCTGCCCAGCCACTGTCCCACCACATATCGGACTGCTTAACATATTGTTGTTAATGATAATTAAGCGTTTCATTCCATCCATCGTCATATTAGATTTTGATTTCCACAAATTGAAATACTACTGATTTCTTGAGTTCATCACGTATTCATGATCAACCATAGCACTTGCAGAAACATGATATTAAATGCTTAATTAAATGAATAATTAATCATTTAAATACAACTAAGACATGATGTTTGGGCCTTATTTGACTCAAGAAATTAGTCTTAGTTGTTGGTGGTGTCTAATTTGTATCGTCTCACACGTGGCCCATATCAGGCATGACCCAAATGAGTCTACCTGTATGTGTCGGGACTTTCATGATGTGCCCATATAAGCTTGACCTTCAGGTCTACTGTACATGTCGGGACTTTAGGATATCCTTTGATTTTGATCGCCTTTGTTCTTTAGAATTCGTTTGATCGTTTGATTTATGCCCATATAGCATGACTATAAAAGTCTACTATTTATGCCGGGACTTTCCGTGTGTTAACACGTGGTCTCGATCTGCATACAACTGACATCCACCTTGAATTGTTCGTTATTGATTCCATTAGTTCTTTGATTCACACACGGATATGATTTCCTTGATTCTGATCCTTAGAATTCCATGGCTACAACACTGAGTTTAGATTCTTGAATTTGATCCTTAGTTTTATTGAACACACATTGAATGTAGATTCCTTGGATTTGATCTTTAGTTTTAGTTTTCTTGATCACACACTGAATTTAGTTTCTTTGAATAGAATAATTGTTTGATTAGAATTATTGTCTTAATCATAAGAGTAATTTATTAATTCGTTGATTAAACCTGTATATCATTTACCTAGACAGGAGTCTAGGATACATTTGTGTATATAAAACATACAATAAGTAAAAGCATTTACATAAATCATATTTTAAAGAAAAAGGTTTACGCATGCTTCTCAGCCCCGCGTTTGAAAACAAAATGTTTAAAATAAAGGGGCAATGAACTCACCTGTGTTGCTATGTAATGATTCACAACAAAATGCGCACTCTTTACTTGTATATTAAGTGTCTTCAGTACATGAGTTGTTTTAAGATGATTCGAATACTATAAGTATTTATAATAGACTTATCTAGGATTTCGGTCTCGGTGTGCAACTATGTGTCCTAAGTTTTACTAATGTGTTGCTATGATTTTCTCTAACTATTCTAAATTTATTACCTATTTATAAACCCTTATCCCATGAATAGTCATTATTAAACCTTAGTTATGTAAGGTTTATGTTGTTTACATTCAAAGTCTTTTAATTAAAACATTTTAAACAATTCATTTTAAGTTAGATCATTAAGTTAGAATTCATTTAATTTAATTTAAAGAAGTTTATAAATCAATTTCTTTTACTAAAAACACAAATTATTTTAAGAAAATATAACTTGACATGATTAGACTTAGGTTAATCTCATTCGATTAACCTTAAGCCCGTTACAAGATCTTAATTTTCCCATGGTTCTTTGATCGCTCATGTGTATAGCCCATCCTAGAAAGTTCAAGTGAACCATCTAATGTAGTTATATGTTTTCATGAAATTTCTAAGCGTTAGATGTTAATAGTGAAATCAACACCCATAAGTCCATAACCTTAGACTATTGTTTTGATCCTCAATGAATTCTCAAGTGTGTTGAACTCAAATGATGTCCACAACCCATGTTTATATGTCAATATGATTTAAGAAACCTTGGCCTTTAAAACCCTATTCATAATTTCATTAAATGAGGCACGTGTGTTTTTAACCCAACTTACATTCGCGAACCCATGTTTACTCATCATTGTCATTTAGAAAATCTTTAGTGTTAAACTTTGCATGTGTAGTTTACAAAACCCTTTAGCACCCTTGTAAAACCCTAATAGATCTTCCATGCATGTAATCTACATAAATATCCCATGCATGCATGAAATGCGTGTAAGTGATTAAACCTTCCCATTCAAGTTCACTATGTCAACACCCTTGGCCGAATAGAGCAGTTCCCACGAATGGGCCTTGGCCGAATAGGTGGTCATGCGACTGAAGGGTTCGGTTGGCAGGATAGGCCGAATGAAGACTTGGCATGCGAATGGGACTTGCTTGGCTGAATGAGAGCTGGTGCGTATGAGGCTTGGACCGAATCAGGGGCTCGTGCGAATGAGAACAACATGGCCGAGTGAGGGGTGGCCTAATGAGGCTTGTACCGACTAGAGGCAGGCGTATGGCTCCTTCGGCCGCATGTGGCTCAATCGGTGGGTCTCCTTCGGCCTTGGCCATTCGGCCGGCCTGTGGGTGAGCTCATTCGGTCATTCGAACCAGTTGGGTGCAGCCCCTACTTTCGAACCTCATGACCACACCATGAGATGTAGCAAGTCCCTAACCCATTCCCAAGCGTCTTAGTGTAGAAACCCTAAAACCGAGATACACAACTCATTTTTACCTCGATTTGGTTGGTTCAAAGCCCAGATCGTTTGTACATTCGAGATCTACAGGTTGTTGTGGTCGTTTTGACACCAAGAGGGCTCGATTTGGTGAAGAAACGAGAGATCTAGGGCTTGGAAATCTAGAGAGAGAAAGTAGAGAGAGAAAGAGTGAATGAAAATGGTGGTGTTGGAGCTGGTAGGTGAGGGAATAATGGGCATTTAATGCCTCGTTAAAGTCTTTCGAACACCCAGTGTGTTCGGTCTTGTTTGGTTTCGCTCGGTTTCGCGTAGAGGCGTCGGTTTCCTTTCGTTTTCGTGACGATTCGTTACGGTTTTAAAAGTGGAATTTGAAAATTTAATTTAGGTGATAATTCCTAGTAAATTAACTAGATATCTTCCATTTATTTTAAATTTATGAAAATATTACATTTACCTGTTTAAATCGAATCGTACCGTCGTCGCGCGTATTCGTTCGAATCGTCACCCGTACGAATACGACGATAACTACACTTTTCAATATGGTTTTCTAATTATTAGACATCATTCAGAACGTTAAACTTTCAGATAGATTCGTACAGATTGTCACCTATGCGAATAATCCGTCGCTTTAGCATTCACGTAATGACATCCGTTGTTGTTTTGTTTTGTACAATCTCACATATGTTTATACATAATAAAATCCTAACTAACAATCACGTGATGGTTCTGTGTCGTCAGATAAATGTCTGGCTGTTGAACCATAATTCTGAGTTATGTTTCTGCAATGACTGTGAAATTGTTCTATGATAAACATGAGATGATAATGATATACATGAAATAAACATAGTTTGTACCTGAGTTACTGTGCAAGTTACTGTGTAGATCACTGTTTTGGTTATGTTTCCGGCACTGATGTTATAAGTTTTGGGCAAACTCCTCCTTGGTGACAAAGGATGACTCTGTTGAAAGCATCACTTCGGTGGTCGCTGGTCAACAAGTCACCCTCACCCCTCCAAAATAAGTGTTGCCCTAAACCTGATCGACACCGAAGCTCCCACAACTGTTTCTCTAAAACTTCTCCATATTGCTTTTGGTCAATGTGATTATCAGGGTGACCTGAAAAACAAGACCTTGTACAAAGCCTTCTTCTACCCTAAGTACAAGTTCCTGTATCATACCATTTTACAGTGTCTGTCTCAAAAGTCGACGAGTTGGGGAGAAATGCCATTTGACATGAAATATGTCATGTATGTTGTTCTGTCCAACGAAAAGGTCAACTTGTCTCAAATAATTTTTGACAATATGGTACATCATCAGAAAAAATCCCAAGTTTCTATTGTATCCTCGGTTTGTGATGGCTTGTCTCTTTGCCGATCTTAATAACGTTTGTCATATTGCTCCTCTCACTACTATCAAGAGCATTGACAAACAAGTGTTCACCAGATTGAACAGTGATGCAAGACAAATGGATGACGCTGAGGAAACACCCATCCTCGGTGAACCCACATCCACCTCTTCTTCCACACCTGTACAGGTACCGACCAAAAGAAAAGCCTCTACCAATGCCTCTAAATCTAAAAAGCGCAAAAAGACTGTTTAGGAAGATGAGATCCCTGAACATGTCTCTGCCCCACTGGACAATTGGATACATCTGTTCTATCCTCACAGGTGAATCAAGCATCGCCACCCCAGCTAGCTCCTCATCAATCCTCTCAACAGGATGATGTTGTATTCCAAAGGGAACCCTCTCTAACCACTGAAATGTCACTTGACACTCAGATGGAAGTCCACTCTCCTAAGGACATCTCTGTTTCTTCTCCACAAATGGCCCCTCACTCTCCTACCCATGTTCTCCATGAGATTGACTCTGTGTTTGAGCAACTTGGTTCTTCTCCACCCTCACCAATAGAGGAACTGCGCCATCAAACCTTTGCTCAAACTCATTAATCTCCTACCCATGGAGAAGAGGATGAGATCAGGATGTCCAGTCCATCTAGACATCTTGATCATATATCTGGAGCATCCATCTCACATGAGATTCCAATGGGCTCTCATTTGAATGGATTAGGCAATAAGACTCCTGATATGGAAACAACCCATGAAGTTCTTGCAACTAAGGCTGGAAATTCCCGGAACCAAGAAAAAGGGGTCCATGACATTCCTGAGATGGACTCAGGTCATGATAAAACTGACTCATTAATCAGGGATTCGGATGACATCCGTAAATGGATAGACGAATCAGATCTTAAAATAAAGGAATTGACGGATTCTGCTACTCATATTTAGAATGATGTGACCAAGCTCACTGAGCTATTCACAACAGTCCTGCATAACCAAGACCTGCAGCCCAAATCCATCCCCATGCAGGCACCTTCACTTGAAGGGTACTCAACCCACTTCACCTACTTCCACTGCCCCACCTTCTCAAATCATGCTTTTCAAGAAGTGTTAAACCCACTTCTTACTGCCCATCTTACCACCCTACTTCAAACTTTTACCCAACAATTCTTCACCACTCAAAAGATCCAACTGGATCTACTGAAAATTTCAGTCGATACCAAAGTCTCCTCCTTACAGCATGAAGTTTCTAACCATACCCGATTTCTTGAGTCCCTTACTAGGATTGCTCCTCCTTCTCCCTGGTTCAAGGAACAGGTTGATGAAGCCAAAAAGAGGGAGAATGAAAGGCTCTTGTCTGCTGCCCAAGATGTCAATAAGGGCAGAAGACAAGACTGAGCAAAGGAGGATGAAGCAAATAAGATTGAAAAATCAAGAGGTACTCCTCAAAGCAGCACTAGATCAACAGTTCCAAACTGAAGCTGCTAAGGCTAGCTCAGAGCAGAAGCAAAGGGAAGCTGAAGCTCAAATAAGCACTGGAACATCTGGAGTTTCCAGAAAACCCAAACCTTCTAAATCAGCTCCCACTGAGCAAATAAAGCCCATAACCACTGCCCCATCTTCTCTTGCCTCAACCACTCAGGACATACCAATTCCAACTGGTTCTGTCCAATCTGAGCACAACCCCATCCTTCCTAAACATGTTTCTCCCACCATATCTATCCCTTTTTCACCCATACACACAAATAAAGAAAGCTCACCTACTCTTTCTCCAAATTCTGCCTCTCAAACCCTCCTAGATCACAAACCTCCCTTCCTACCATTCTCAATGCCTTCAAAATTGGCCAAAAACCAGCACCAATAATCACTCAGTCTTTCTCAAGAAGACAAAAAAGTGTGGTCAGAAAAACCAAAACTCCCAATAACATACCTCTGAAACCCCTAACCCCTGCTCAAGACCCCAACTCAGACTTAATGATGATCAGCCCATTGCCTCTCTTAGTTGAAGAAATAGAAAGCTCATATTGGCTGATGATGATGAGTCTGATCTTCCAAAAACCACCACAGCTCCCTCACCAATAAGATCAGCAGATGCTGAGAAACCACAAACCTCTCTAATAAAGGAATCCTACTCACCTGTTAGGACTTTCCCTTTCGATGAAGACCTTCAAAAGATAAAGAATAAAGAAACGGAGAAGGAAACAATGATCCTAGCTGTTCTAGAAGCCACTGGTCTCTCAGGAGAAGAACTGGTAAAGACCTATCAGGAACAAATTGCCAGATAGGATCAGCAGCAAGATAAAGCCTATCAGGCTGAGAGGGAGCGGCTGATCAAGTTTCTGCTGGATGAAGGGAAGTACAAGGTTGAAAACTTTAGCAACTGGGATATTACTAGCCTCATAAATGAAGCGGAAGTCTTATCCAAAAGAATAAAGGCTAAAGTTAAGAAGAAAAAGACCATTGAGTAGGGGAAAAGAATAAAGCACATCCTCATCCAAAATCAGTGGGGACCAAAGAACACAATAACAAGATGGAGAGATGATGTTTTGTTTTGATGAATGGTCAAAGTTCAAAAGAGAAAACAGTGATCACCCTGAGCTTTGGAAAGAAGTCACTTCTTCTTCTCCCTCTATAGTGACTCAGCTCAAGGATGCCAACCCAAGCACAATGCTTGATCATTTGCTAAATGCACCTATGGGAAGCCTAGGTGTTGGGTCTGCAGAATTTCCATCTGCTGTCATATTCAGACCCTGGGTTGATGTTAATAAGGAAATCCTTCCTGATCTTCTGATGAATATGAGCCTCACCAGCATGCTGTAGTAAAGAAGGTACTTCATTCAAATGATCAAATGATAAGGAGAGAAATAATACATTGGCCAGCTGGAGCTCCTCTTCCTATGGGTCTACCTTCTAAATCCCAGCCTCCTCAGATCAAAAACTCCAGAATAAGAATAAAAAGATGGTTCTACGACTCTGTCTCCAAGAGCATGGCCATTGAAAGATACAAATGTTCAAGAAATCTCTTCTCAAATTGGGATGAAAATCTCACCCTACCAATTGATAATCTGAAGGAACTGCAGCACAAGACTCTGGATAATGCTGATACAGAGTATGATGTTCTGAACTATGTTCGAACTCTTAGAAATAAAATTTTTCTGGCTTTAAAACAAAAATAAGTGGTTTTGGCTTCATCAGTCTAGAGGGAGATTGTTGGAAAATAAGGACTGATGAGCAAAACCACGAAAGCCAGACAATTGAATAAACCGCAGAATGTCAAGCCACTGATGCTTCTCTTCCGATTGAAGAATTGCTTCAGTATCTGAAGATCAACAGTGGAAGTTCCACCAAAAAGAGCTACCGCTAAACTTATCTACCTGAGAAGACACTAGCTGATCATGACATCTTATGAAGACATGAAATGATTCAGAAGACATTATTCTATTCCGAAATAACTGATTATTTAATCAGCTTCCGATGATCATCTTCCGAAATAATAACCACTGAACCTCAGTACAACTACTTCAACCTCGGAAGACCTGAAGACTCTTGTTTTCGTTGTCGTTGACTTTGTATTTGTACTAGTCTGTTGTTTCAGTGTCTGTTATAGTGTCATCTATTTGTTTTATTATTTCTTGTCTTGTATCTCAAAATGTTGGGTATTTAAGTCCCAACATTCTCTGAGTAAATAAGGATTAATTCCCCAAAAATTCCTTGTGCTTTCTATCTGTTCTCTTCTCTCTTTCTAAACAAGAAAACTAAACAACGAAAATAACATTGTGCAAAACTCAAGAGGGAACTAAAACCAAAGCTTTGACTAAGTGTCTAAAGCTTTGTTCCTGGTGAAACAGCTACTCCTCGAGGTCTTTGTGATTCAACAGGAATGCATTTGGAGTAACAGAATGGTTGGAAACGATCTGGGGAGGTTTCCGGTGTTAAAAGGTGCAAAAAATGGATTTAACCTGCAGCTGGGCGCCTAGTGCTCCTGGCAGGCGCCTGGCGCCAAAAATGTTCTGTAGTACGCCTACCAGTGCGCCCAATATGCTGAAAAATGGCTTTTTGACCCCGGTTTGTTGTTATACTTCACCACAAGGGTGGTTTGAGCTTGGGGAAGATATGGGGTTGTTTACTTAGTTCTAACGAACTAACGGTGACTTAAAAATATGGTGTTTTGTAGGTGAAAATAAAGGATGAAAGCAGACGTGATCGGATATCTTTATGGACTCGTGATCGAACACACTTGATGAACTAAAACCTTTATTTTGTGTAGGTGTTGATGTAGTAATGGAGTCTTTTGAAAGTAACATACTTAAATTTTTACTTGGTTTAATGTTGGTGTTTGGAGATAAACTAGTTAGTATGTGGTTTTAAAGTTGAAAAATCCGGGACCTAAACTTTGATGTTGTCTTAAAACACGTGTCATGCATGTGTGGTGTGACAATCCGACTTTTCGGATTAACCTTGTTAACTGAAGATGGTGATATCACAGGCCCAACAGAGACAATGTAGGCCCAATAAGGCCAGTGTAGGCCCAATGAGATTTAGGAAGGCCCAATAAGGCTAGAGTAGGCCCAATGAGGCTTAGATAGTCCAATAAGTCCAAGGGTGGCCCAGTAAGCTCAAGATAGGCCCAGTGAACTTGATGGAGGCCCAATTGGATTAACCTAGCTCAATAATGTCACAATTGGCCCAAATTGTATCAAATTGGAAATTTAGTTTAGTCTTATTAGCCGAAAATAAAGGGAATCATAAGAGATCAAGCTATCAAAGATTAGGATTAAGCAAAAACAAATCTAGAACAATTTGAATTGGAAGAATTAACTAGTGATTAGTCAAAATACACAATTTTGACTTACATAGTCAAAATTCGTCCATGTACACAAGAGGGAGTTATGAATTTCAATAGAATATGAAGTAATGGATCGAATTAATGGTACTTAAAACAACTAATGATGATAATAAGCGGTTATCATCAGTTATTACAATCATAATGGTCGGATTAAACCCAAATGACGATCTAGTTTATTAGAACCGTTACTAACCTATGCAATTCATATAATCCGACAGAAACCCAAGCAATTGAGTTTTCAGACACATTAGTCGGTACCTTTAGGCTCTCTAGCATCCAACAATTTGATCTCAGAAGCTCGGGTGTGTGAAGTGGATTGAAGGTCGACCGAAAGTCAACCTAGAAATGGGGATACTTCAATCGGGCATCAAAACAGGTAATTGTCTATTCCTACACACACTAAACATACCGACTAAGCATACACATAACACAATTTCATTCAAAGATCTCGAATTGTATAAATTCGATTACTAGGATTCTTAGACAAAACGGTTTTGGGGGTTCCTTGTTTAATCAGTGTAATAATCGAAATAGATTACATGGGTAACTTCATAAATAGCCGACTAAGGTAAATCCCAAATCAATTTAGGCTAACAACATCGAATTATAGCATTTCGATTTCCAAAGTTCTGAGTATAATCGGTTTTGAGGGATTCGATCGTGATGGACTTAAAAGTTAAATCAAATGGTGCTATTAGACTCAGAACCCACCGATTAACAATAAGCACATCTCAATTTCATAATATTATAACAAATCATATAAGATCAAGTTCTAGGGTTTGTTTTAAGAACAGTTTTGGGGGTTTTAATGGAGATGAGTGTTAAGATCAAATTAATTGATATGAATGGGTTCTTAGAACTATGTTGAAGAAAACCTGTTGATGTTATGACTTGAGGTAAACGAATTCGATGAAATCAAATAATGGGTTTTAGAAATTGAGTTGAATCGGTATAATTCCAATTAGATGGGTTATACTGTTTTGTTTTCGAATTAAAATCGTATATAGACTGGGTTGGATACCCAGAAGTGAAGCCCTATGGTTTTAAGGGTTAATAAGTTCGAATTCGTGGTCAATTGGGTAGAGGTTGCTTCGGCTATAATATCAAATGGGATTTGGGTTGAGGTAGTGTTTAAAACAATTTAATTGGGTTATCCGTTGCGATACCCTAGCGGGCGAGATGGTAGTGTGTGTGTGTTGCGTGTGAAGGGTCGCGGGTTCGAGCCAGGGGATGGCCGGGTTTTTGGAAAAAATACCATTTTTGATATTTTTACAATAACTTTCACATGCGAACTCCGTTTTAACCCGTTCGAGTTGCGTTGTAACCGTAACGAGGATACGAACGTATTATGATAATAAAATTCATATTTTAATCCGAAAACGAAATCGCGTAAAATTACGATTATTTAAATAAAATCAAATATGATTTTATTTAAATGATTCCAAAGGCACGCGTACTTTCGTATGTATATTTCTCACACTCTAGCATACGTGTGTTGACACGTATGTGATTCCAAACACAAAACAACATTCCGAATAACTTTAGGTTATTGTTTAATCACAGATTCTTCGTAGAGGATTTTCTACGCGAGATTTAAGTACGTTTGATCATTCTGCAACTATCAAAGGTGCGTACACGGCCCCTTTCTTATTTTAAACTGTTTTGGGAGAGAAAACATGTGCAACAAACTCTTTTTAGATACATATCACTTGCATGAGTTAGCTGTTTACATTATGTGACAACATAGCAATTTGAAAGTCCTTACACACCTCGAACCGTTTAGTTTGCCGTAGCGCAAAGCGTGGTAGTTGGAAATAGATCTATTAGGTTTGACAAACCTCACCTGGTAGATGGGATCTACGCAGGTGTTTGACTGACCAAACACATCTTACTATTGTTGTGCGAGACAATAGTGGCAAGGCAAAAACATGCTATAGCATGGCAATTCGTCAGCTTCGGTGTTTTCCACTTATGTAAATAGTTTATATGACTAGCTATCATGACTGTGCATGTGTGATTATGTTATCTACAAACTTGATATTCAAACTGTTGTTTTGAACATTGTGAATGATTAAAACCTGTGTTATGCACCAACCTTTGTGTTGACTTGATTTACATGTTTTCTCAGGACGCTAAGGCGCGCATTAAAGCTGGCATGGACTAGGAGATAGAGTCGCATGCATTTTAAACATTTTGGATATTTGAATTTGAACATTTGAGTATTTTGTTTTGTAATTTTCATATTACAACTGTTACTGGTTTTTAAACGCTTCCGCAACTTTTGAAAACTCTGATGTTATGTTTTAAAGACCAAAGTATGTTTTGAAATTCATATAGAGGTCTTCGCTATGTCTAATGATCTGAGATCCTGGTTTGTCACGTTCCCAAACGGTATGATTCCGTTAGTTGGAAATTGGGGGTGTGACAGATTGGTATCAGAGACATTGGTTATAGCGAACTAGGTTTGCATTTGTAGACTTAGACTATGACTGTTAGACATTAGACACATATGTTTACACATATTACTTGGAAATTACATATGACATTATGTAATTGACTTGTTTACACATTCCATGGCACTGCACTTACATATGGTATTATGTAACAGGCATGGCATCATCATCAGTACCTTACATCTACATTGATGATTCTGAGGACGAGGCACCGATAGTTCCAGCACCACCGTCATCACCACCACCACCTATTCCATCTCCTCCACCATATGAGAGGGATGACTCAGATCCGGAGGAAGATCCGGAGGAGGATCCGGAGGAGGACCCAGACGAGGATCCAGAGGAGGATCCAGATGAGGACCCGGATGAGGATCCGGAGGAGGAGCCAGTGGAGGGCACTCAGCAGATCCCTGCTGAGGGACCTTCTACACATCCACCACCAGTATTGGATGCTCCTGAGCCTAAGAGGCAAAGGACGGACGCTGAGGAGATCGCCAAACTGCGTGAGGATTTGTACGAGGCAGAAGATGGGATCGCACAAAACTCTCAGGAACAATGGGATGCTAATGAGAGGCAAGAGGAACTTGCCCATCTGGTTCATGATATGCGGAATGAGATGATTAACTTGATTGATCGTCTTGAAGCTTCAGAGAACCGAGCTGAGATCTTGGAGGGCAGAATAGAAGCCTTGGAGGATTTAGTAGCATCAGACAATGATGAGGAGGATGAGGAGAATGGAGAGGAAGAAGGGGAGGAACCAGCACCAGTTGTTGATTCCGATCCTGAATCCACGGTTGAGGATGATTGATTTTTTTTCCTTTATTTGTTTTGTTTAAACTTATTAGGAACGGGTTGTGTTCCTACATTAGTAGTTTGAAAACTTATGTTTTATTTCAAAAGTATTGTATTCAAATCAAATCTTTATCTATTGAAGAACTATTATTTAATCCCAACAGTTGTGTTGATTTATATTATATGTTGTGTTTGTTGTTTTAATTACACATGTTACATTAGACTTTGCAAGCATGCTAACACTTCTTGTAAATAGGAAACTAATGGCTGAGGGAAACGTTCACATGACAGTCGCTGAGCTCAACGAGCTAATTAACAACAGAGTCGCTGAGGCAATCGCACAATATGCTCAGACACACAACACAGGGCCACAGGGTCCAGCTGGGGGATTGGTTAACCCACAAGTCTGCACGTTCAAGATGTTCTTGGACTGTAAACCACACAATTTCAAAGGGTCGGAGGGGGCCATTGGACTCCTTCGGTGGATTGAAAAGGCGGAGTCTGTGTTTGAAATGTGCAACTGCCCTGACGAGAGCAAAGTGAAGTTTGCAACGGGAACATTGGAGGGTCCAGCATTAACCTGGTGGAACTCGAATGTTCAGACTCTGGGGTTGGGTGAGGCAAATGCCTTGACATGGAACGACTTCAAAACTTTACTGCAAGAGGAGTACTGTCCTCGCAGTGAAATGCAGAAGTTAGAGGAGGAATATTGGCACCTCAAGATGGAGGGGTCAAATATTGAAGAGTACACAACCAGGTCACATGAGTTGGCCAGACTTCTACCACACATGGCTACCCCAGCCAGCAAGTGGATTGAAAGATACATTGGAGGACTAGTGCCTCAGATCCAGGGGTTGGTTACTTCAGCAAATCCCACCACCATTCAAGAAGCTGTTCGTTTAGCGCATCAGCTTACTGATCAGGCAGTGTTACAAGGGACTCTACCTAAACGAACATCTGCTACCAAGGTGGGAGATCATAAAAGAAAATGGGAAGGTAACAACTCTAAGGGTCACAACCAACAATCATACCAGCAGAATCGGAAGCAAGACTCAAACAAGTCTTATCATAATTCAAGCAGTAGTCAGCAATCGTCATCATCGGGGGGTTATATTGGCAAACACCCCAAGTGCAACAGGTGTGGGTATCATCATGCAGGTAATCAGTGTGATAGAGCTAAGTGCCAGAGGTGTGGCAAGATTGGACATGCGGCTAAGGATTGTCGCGGGGAGCTACAAAACAACCACAACAACCAGAATAATAACCAGAACAACACAGAGAAGGGTTGTTTTGAGTGTGGCAAGATGGGGCATTTTAAGAAAGATTGCCCACAGCTCAAGAAAGGCGGGGACAATAATGTCAATGGCAACGGGAATGGCAACGGTAATGGTAATGGCACCAACAACAACAATAACAATAACAACAACAACAATGGTGCTAGGGGTAGGGCGTTTGTGATTGGAGGACGTCAAGCACGGGAAGATCCAAACATTGTTACGGGTACGTTCCTCTTAAATAATCACTATGCCTCTATGTTATTTGACACTGGTGCCGATCGGAGTTTTGTATCTAGTTCACTTGCTAAGTTGCTAAATGTTAGTCCCACTGCCTTAGATAGTCCATACACTGTGGAATTAGCTGATGGTAAGTTAATAGCAGTTGAACAAATCTTTAAGGGATGTGTCCTTGATTTGATGGGTCAAACATTAGAGATTGATCTTATGCCTATTGTCTTAGGCAGTTTTGATGTAGTCATTGGCATGGACTGGTTGTCCAAAAACCAGGCTGAAATTGTATGCCATGAAAAGATTGTTCGTATACCTCTTTCGCAGGGAGAGACATTGTATGTACAAGGCGAGAAGATAAGTACGCCACTGCGCCTCATATCTTGTATGAAAGCACACAAATGTCTGCGGAAAGGTCATACGGCAGTTATAGCACTTATAACTGAAAAGCCGGTAGTTGAGAAGAAGATTGAAGATATACCTGTAGTTTGTGAATTTCCGGAGGTGTTTCCAGAAGACTTGCCGGGATTACCGCCTGTCAGACAGGTGGAATTCCGAATCGATCTTACACCAGATGCAGCACCGATAGCTAGGGCACCTTATCGACTTGCACCGTCAGAGATGCAAGAGTTATCCACACAATTGCAAGAGTTGTTGGATAAGGGTTTCATACGACCTAGTTTTTCACCGTGGGGAGCTCCAGTTTTGTTTGTAAAGAAGAAGGACGGAACTTTCCGTATGTGTATCGATTACCGGGAACTAAACAAGGTTACTATCAAGAACCGGTATCCGTTACCCAGAATTGACGATCTGTTCGATCAGTTGCAAGGTTCGAGTTACTACTCGAAGATTGATCTCAGGTCTGGTTATCATCAACTAAGAGTCCAGGAGGAGGATATTCCGAAGACAGCATTCAGAACACGCTATGGCCATTATGAGTTCTTGGTCATGCCATTTGGGTTGACAAACGCTCCAGCTGTATTCATGGATCTTATGAATCGTGTTTGTAAACCTTATCTTGATAAGTTTGTCATTGTTTTCATTGATGACATTCTCATCTATTCACAGTCTGAGGAGGAACACGCTGAACATCTCCGATTGCTATTGGAATTATTGAAACAGGAACAACTGTACGCTAAGTTTTCGAAATGTGACTTCTGGATGCGAGAAGTACAGTTCTTGGGGCATATAGTTAATGAAAAAGGTATACATGTTGATCCAGCAAAGATTGAAGCGATTAAGAATTGGGAAGCGCCAAAGACCCCTACCGAGGTACGACAGTTCCTTGGGTTGGCGGGTTATTATCGACGATTCATTGAAGGTTTCTCAAAGATCGCTCAACCACTTACAGCTCTTATGCATAAGGGAACAAAGTATAACTGGACGGATAAACAGGAAGCTGCATTCCAGTTATTGAAACAGAAACTTTGCAGCGCACCGATTCTGTCCTTACCGGAAGGGACGGAAGACTTCGTGGTGTATTGTGATGCATCTGCACAGGGTTTGGGATGTGTGTTGATGCAACGTGATAAAGTGATTGCTTATGCTTCCAGACAACTACGAACACACGAAAAGAATTACACTACTCATGACTTGGAGTTAGGAGCAGTGGTTTTTGCCTTGAAGATTTGGAGGCATTACTTGTATGGAACTAAGTGTACTATTTACACTGATCATAAGAGTTTGCAACATATCTTTGATCAGAAGGAGCTTAATATGAGGCAACGACGATGGGTTGAGTTGTTGAACGATTATGAGTGTGCGATTAAGTATCAACCGGGAAAAGCTAATGTGGTAGCTGATGCTTTAAGCAGAAAGGATACTTCAACAAGACGGGTTCGTGCACTTATGATGACAATACATACTGACTTACCTGACAAGGTACGCAGTGCTCAGATTGAAGCTTTGAAAAAGGAAATCTTGGTACAGGAATCTTTACGGGGAATGGAAGAACAGTTGGATGCTAAGTCTGATGGAATTCGTTATTTCATTAATCGACTTTGGATACCTTTGTATGGAGGTTTAAGGGAACTCGTGATGGATGAAGCACACAAGTCCAGGTATTCAGTCCATCCGGGATCAGACAAGATGTATCATGACTTGAAGGCACTGTATTGGTGGCCTCACATGAAAGCTGATATTGCTAGGTACGTTAGCAAATGTTTGACTTGTTCGAAAGTCAAAGTTGAATATCAGAAGCCATCTGGTTTACTACAACAACCAGAGATACCGATGTGGAAGTGGGAACAGATTTCGATGGACTTTATTACTAAGTTACCCCGTACACCGAGTGGTTGTGATACGATATGGGTAATTGTCGATCGATTAACGAAATCTGCACATTTCTTAGCAATCAAGGAAACTGATAAGATGGAGAAACTGAATCGCATTTACATTAAGGAAGTGGTAGCACGACATGGCGTGCCAATCTCTATCATATCAGATCGGGATGCCCGATTTACTTCCAACTTTTGGAAATCACTTCATAAGTCATTAAGGACTCGCTTGGATATGAGTACCGCCTATCATCCACAGACAGATGGTCAAAGTGAACGTACGATTCAAACGCTCGAGGATATGTTACGAGCTTGTGTAATTGATTTTGGTGATAGCTGGGAGAATCATTTACCGTTAGTGGAATTCTCTTACAACAATAGTTATCATACAAGTATTCAAGCAGCACCGTTTGAAGCTTTGTATGGTCGCAAATGTCGTTCACCAGTTTGCTGGGCTGAAATTGGTGACAGTCAGATAACAGGTCCTGAACTGGTGTACGGGACGACAGAGAAGATAGTTCAAATCCGGAACCGTATGGCAGCGGCCCGGGATCGACAGAAGAGTTATGCTGACAAACGTCGAAAACCGTTAGAATTTCAAGTAGGAGACCGAGTTCTTCTAAAGGTATCACCTTGGAAAGGTGTGATACGATTCGGCAAGCGCGGTAAGCTTAGTCCACGTTACGTAGGACCTTTTGAGATTCTGAAAAGGATTGGTCCGGTTGCGTATCAACTCAAACTACCGGATGAACTCAGTGGAGTTCATGATGTCTTTCACGTATCGAATTTAAAGAAATGTCTTTCTGATGAGACATTGATTGTACCGTTGGAAGAAATACAAGTGGATGAACAGTTTCGATTCATAGAGGAACCAGCAGAAATTATGGACCGAGAGGTCAAACAACTTAAGCAAAGCAAGATTCCAATAGTCAAAGTTCGGTGGAATTCAAGACGTGGTCCTGAATTCACATGGGAACGGGAAGACCAAATGATGAAGAAGTATCCTCATCTATTCAAAACAGCAACTACTAACACTGAGAGCGCACGTTAAATTTCGGGACGAAATTTCCTTCAACAAGGGGATGACGTGATGCTTCACACATCAACGCTGCAAATTTCAAACTGTAAGCACAAACACTTTATTCAATTGGTTTTGTTATAAACATTTGTGCTACATTACATTTTATACATTTTATGTGCTATATTTCATATGTTACATGTTATAGTAGTACATGCATGATTAGTTACACACATTTTGCTATGTGCGGGGTTACATAGTACAAACAGTTTCAGACACTCACTATGTGTGAGGTTACACAACACAGTATGATCAAACACAAACAGTCACAGTTAGGTGAACTAACTAGTGTACACACAAACAGTCACATTGAACGATCACATTTAGTTGTGATGTTGCAAGCATTAGGCTTTGTGTGTGAGTACACACAAGCACACGGAATGCTCAAATCACACTAACACGTACGATTTAAACTCGTAAGTAGTTTCCTAACTACTCCTAACACTTACTAATTTTCGGGACGAAAATTCCTTCAACAAGGGGATGATGTGACAATCCGACTTTTCGGATTAACCTTGTTAACTGAAGATGGTGATATCACAGGCCCAACAGAGACAATGTAGGCCCAATAAGGCCAGTGTAGGCCCAATGGGATTTAGGAAGGCCCAATAAGGCTAGAGTAGGCCCAATGAGGCTTAGATAGTCCAATAAGTCCAAGGGTGGCCCAGTAAGCTCAAGATAGGCCCAGTGAACTTGATGGAGGCCCAATTGGATTAACCTAGCTCAATAATGTCACAATTGGCCCAAATTGTATCAAATTGGAAATTTAGTTTAGTCTTATTAGCCGAAAATAAAGGGAATCATAAGAGATCAAGCTATCAAAGATTAGGATTAAGCAAAAACAAATCTGGAACAATTTGAATTGGAAGAATTAACTAGTGATTAGTCAAAATACACAATTTTGACTTACATAGTCAAAATTCGTCCATGTACACAAGAGGGAGTTATGAATTTCAATAGAATATGAAGTAATGGATCGAATTAATGGTACTTAAAACAACTAATGATGATAATAAGCGGTTATCATCAGTTATTACAATCATAATGGTCGGATTAAACCCAAATGACGATCTAGTTTATTAGAACCGTTACTAACCTATGCAATTCATATAATCCGACAGTAACCCAAGCAATTGAGTTTTCAGAAACATTAGTCGGTACCTTTAGGCTCTCTAGCATCCAACAATTTGATCTCAGAAGCTCGGGTGTGTGAAGTGGATTGAAGGTCGACCGAAAGTCAACCTAGAAACGGGGATACTTCAATCGGGCATCAAAACAGGTAATTGTCTATTCCTACACACACTAAACATACCGACTAAGCATACACATAACACAATTTCATTCAAAGATCTCGAATTGTATAAATTCGATTACTAGGATTCTTAGACAAAACGGTTTTGGGGGTTCCTTGTTTAATCAGTGTAATAATCGAAATAGATTACATGGGTAGCTTCATAAATAGCCGACTAAGGTAAATCCCAAATCAATTTAGGCTAACAACATCGAATTATAGCATTTCGATTTCCAAAGTTCTGAGTATAATCGGTTTGAGGGATTCGATCGTGATGGACTTAAAAGTTAAATCAAATGGTGCTATTAGACTCAGAACCCACCGATTAACAATAAGCACATCTCAATTTCATAATATTATAACAAATCATATAAGATCAAGTTCTAGGGTTTGTTTTAAGAACGGTTTTGGGGGTTTTAATGGAGATGAGTGTTAAGATCAAATTAATTGATATGAATGGGTTCTTAGAACTATGTTGAAGAAAACCTGTTGATGTTATGACTTGAGGTAAACGAATTCGATGAAATCAAATAATGGGTTTTAGAAATTGAGTTGAATCGGTATAATTCCAATTAGATGGGTTATACTGTTTTGTTTTCGAATTAAAATCGTATATAGACTGGGTTGGATACCCAGAAGTGAAGCCCTATGGTTTTAAGGGTTAATAAGTTCGAATTCGTGGTCAATTGGGTAGAGGTTGCTTCGGCTATAATATCAAATGGGATTTGGGTTGAGGTAGTGTTTTAAAACAATTTAATTGGGTTATCCGTTGCGATACCCTAGCGGGCGAGATGGTAGTGTGTGTGTGTTGCGTGTGAAGGGTCGCGGGTTCGAGCCAGGGGATGGCCGGGTTTTTGGAAAAAATACCATTTTTGGTATTTTTACAATAACTTTCACATGCGAACTCCGTTTTAACCCGTTCGAGTTGCGTTGTAACCGTAACGAGGATACGAACGTATTATGATAATAAAATTCATATTTTAATCCGAAAACGAAATCGCGTAAAATTACGATTATTTAAATAAAATCAAATATGATTTTATTTAAACGATTCCAAAGGCACGCGTACTTTCGTATGTATATTTCTCACACTCTAGCATACGTGTGTTGACACGTATGTGATTCCAAACACAAAACGACATTCCGAATAACTTTAGGTTATTGTTTAATCACAGATTCTTCGTAGAGGATTTTCTACGCGAGATTTAAGTACGTTTGATCATTCTGCAACTATCAAAGGTGCGTACACGGCCCCTTTCTTATTTTAAACTGTTTTGGGGGAGAAAACATGTGCAACAAACTCTTTTTAGATACATATCACTTGCATGAGTTAGCTGTTTACATTGTGTGACAACATAGCAATTTGAAAGTCCTTACACACCTCGAACCGTTTAGTTTGCCGTAGCGCAAAGCGTGGTAGTTGGAAATAGATCTATTAGGTTTGACAAACCTCACCTGGTAGATGGGATCTACGCAGGTGTTTGACTGACCAAACACATCTTACTATTGTTGTGCGAGACAATAGTGGCAAGGCAAAAACATGCTATAGCATGGCAATTCGTCAGCTTCGGTGTCGACCACTTATGTAAATAGTTTATATGACTAGCTATCATGACTGTGCATGTGTGATTATGTTATCTACAAACTTGATATTCAAACTGTTGTTTTGAACATTGTGAATGATTAAAACCTGTGTTATGCACCAACCTTTGTGTTGACTTGATTTACATGTTTTCTCAGGACGCTAAGGCGCGCATTAAAGCTGGCATGGACTAGGAGATAGAGTCGCATGCATTTTAAACATTTTGGATATTTGAATTTGAACATTTGAGTATTTTGTTTTGTAATTTTCATATTACAACTGTTACTGGTTTTTAAACGCTTCCGCAACTTTTGAAAACTCTGATGTTATGTTTTAAAGACCAAAGTATGTTTTGAAATTCATATAAAGGTCTTCGCTATGTCTAATGATTTGAGATCCTGGTTTGTCACGTTCCCAAACGGTATGATTCCGTTAGTTGGAAATTGGGGGTGTGACATGTGGGTTTTGGGGCTTACAAGTTGGCATCAGAGCTAATGGTTTGAGGGATTCAAGTGTGTCACGAACACTTGAACTCAAATCCTTGTGCTTTTGATATGGGGAGAAATGTTCGATCCGAGATCCGATCACGAAGCGAGGGGTTTAAGGTAACAAGTTTGTGGTTTGTTTACCTTATTTATATATGTTTAATGGTGTGTGGAGTGAATTTGTTTGTTTAACCGAAATTCATAGTTATAATATGATGAGATGAAGTTAAGCAGTTGGTCAAGTGAAGTATATGATGTTATGTCTGGCCAACATAAGATTATATTCTTGACATGGACATGATCTTAATGGAATCAACTCATACTATGATTATGAATATTAGGTAAGGTGTTTGGAGTTTGATATTATGTTGTCTTTAGGCTCATAATTCTTGCTATGGAGTAGGAGGTAAGGCAATAGTAAGTTATGTTTTTCTATTTGACCAAATAGTAAGTCACACATCTATTATACTTGATAGGACTATTTGGTTTTATGCATATAGGTGTATATGTGTATGCAATGTATGTGGAATATACATTAGATGTTGAAATCCGGAGAATTGGTGTTTGGAAATTGGGTGTGTGACAATAACATGCAATATGTGTTATATTTGCTTAGTTATTGTAATGGAGTTAGTTTACAAATGGTGTGGTGATATAATAATGATTCACAAGGGGTGTGAACCTCTTATTAGAAGTTTGAGTAAAAATGGTCAAACAATTCGAATGGGTGTTTGTGCATTTGTTGTTTGTCAATAACGTGCAATAGGTGTTACATTTGCTTAGTTATTGTAAATTTGTATGTTTTCCATTGGTGTGGAAAAATAAGAATGATTCACAAGTGGTGTGAACTTCTTATTTGAAGTTTGATTGAGATTGGTCAAAAAATTCACAAGTGGTGTTAATTTGGAGATGGGTTGATTCACAAGTGGTGTGAACTTCCCATGGTGAATTTTATGGTGTTTAGGTAAATCACAAGTGGTGTGATTACCTACCTTGATAATCCTTGGAGAAAAAGGAGGTCTCAAGAATATTGGGTGAAATTTGACTTTTACTTGGTGGTTTTATGTTCTAACACTTTGTTAGTGTTTTAAAGAGCCATGAATATGATTTTCATGTGTTGTGGAAGTTGATTGTTATGTGTTGTTTGCATAACTAGAATTAGTGTCATTGTATGTTAATTGATAACTAACACTAGAATTGAGGAGAATTCACTTTCGGGAGAAAATTTCATGTAAGTCCACATGTGTGTGGCATTGGGGAGAATTCACCTTTGGGTGAAAATTTATGTAAGCCCACATGGAGGTGTAGTCCACATGGTGGACTTTAGTCCTAAATTAATGAACACATTCAATGTGGGTGAAAAGTTTGGACAATTTTATGATTATGAAAATAAATTTCATAAACCCAAGACACTAACAAAGGAATGATCATGTCGTATCAAAGAGGTGGTGGGTTGGCGGCTGGGTGTATGCCCTACGTATACCCTATACATAAACTTCTTTGATGCAACAAGAAAGTGACGGCGTATAGACTTGGGAAAAACGGGGTATGGTGTTAAAATGGACTTTAAACGTCTTGTCATGAATGCCTTATGGAGAATAATGCTTGGTGATGACAAGTTGTCATTGATTTAAAATCAAATATTTTGGACATGATGTTCCGCCTTTGACAAAAGTAACACAACTAAGGAGTTGTAATTGTAAACATGTTCATAGATCGGTGTGATTAGTTGCTATGGGTTGATAGATGTTCGTAGAATTGGAGATAAATTTTCGAATTTAAACTTCGTTTTAGAAATTATTTGATCATGGGTGATTCACTAGCGGTGTGAACATCTATGAATATATATATATATATATATATATATATATATATCTATGTCTATGTGTATGTATCATAACACTGAATGTAGTTAGGTGGAAATGACTTGTATACGTGTGTTGATATTGCAAGTAGTTAAATGTTCTTTTTTTTAAAAAGAGATGAATGTGCTTGAGAATGATCCATAGGGGAATGGACATTCTTTATGGGTTATGATTGGGGGATATGAATCTATTAGCTTATAAACTAGATTTGAACATAAAATTTGGTTATCGTCTGGTTGAATTTGATGAAGATGATTCAAAAGCGGTGTGAACATCTATAAAAATCAGTGTGCTATTATATAATGTACAAGAGTGTGTAATATCTAAGTAGCATGAGTGTTGGTTGGATAATGTATAAGAGGACGTTTGGATGCAAATGAACAATTAACCATACTTAGAGTTGATTCTTAGGAAGTAAACTTATGGTGGGTATGGGTGTTTTTATGATTGAAATGCAAGTGATTGTGTTTCAATTTCCCTAAAAAAAGGGTAGTAAAAAAAAGTCATTTTAGGTGTTGACTTTACTAGATGTATCTGATGATCTCATGGTCTATGTTGACGTGTCATATGTACGGTTTGGTGTGATTTGAGACAAAATGCGGGGAAATTTATCGCTCATGCTTCATGTTAGTTGAAGGTTCATGATGTTAACTATCCCATTTATGATTTGGTGTTCGCGATGATGGTATTTGCTGTGAAGATATGGTGTCATTGTCTTAAGGGGTGAAAAGCGTCATTTATTTAACCACTAGAGTCTAATTTGTTTCATCACTTATAAAGAGTTAATTATGAGGGAAAGGTGTTAGGTGGATTTACTCAAGGTTTATGATCGCGAAATCCCCTTTCAATTAGGAAAGTGAACATAGTGGCGGATGCCTTGCGTAGAAAGCAAGAACATTCACCATTAGATTGATGCCGGTGAAAAATTATGGTGATGTAGATTTGGTGAATTAAATTAAAGCAGATCAAACGGAGGCGTTAAAGGAGGAGAATTGGAAACGTGATAGAATCAAAGGGTTGGCTCATCAATTGGATAAGGACAGTTGTGGTTTAAAGACAAGATGGGGTTGGGTGTGGATACCTCCCACTTGTCCTTTAAAGATGACTGTATTGGAAGAATCTCATAACTCAAGGTATTCTATTTACTATGGGGAGGCACGAAGATATATCGTGACTTGTGGGTTTACTATTGGTGGTCGAGAACGAAACGAGATGTTGTCAAGTATGTCGAAAAATGCTTGACTTGTGCTCATGTTAAGGCGGAGTATCAAAAGGTCGTATGGCAAATTACAACTTTTGGAGATTCCGATGTGGAAGTGGGAACATATTATAATGGGCCTAATCATGATGCTTCCTAAGACTAGGAAGGGTTATGATACGAAATGGGTTTTCGTAGATCAGTTATCAAAGAATGCTCACTTTATACTGATCAAGGAGACGTATTCTCTAGATAAGATGGCCGGAATTTATGTCAAAGAAGTGGTGTCTCGACATGGGGTTCCGGTGACTATTGTGTCTGATCATGACATTCGGTTCACTTCTTGTTTTTGGAATAATTTTCAGGAGGAATTGGGTACAAAACTATTGTTGAGCACAACGTATCACCCTCAAACGGATGGTCAGAGTGAAAGGACCATTCAAACGCTAGAGGACATGTTACGTGCATGTATCATTGACTTTCGGGGTAGTTGGGATGATTACTTACCGTTGGCGGAGTTTTCTTACAATAACAATTATCATTCCGGTCTTGGGAAGCCTCCTTTTGAGGTATTATATGGGAGAAAATGTAGAACTCCCGTGTGTTGGGGAGAAGTGGGACCAAGGGAACTCGCTAGCAAAAAGGTAGTAAAGGTGACAAATGAACGAATCAATGAAATTCGTGCTCGTTTAAAGGCGGCGCAAGAGCGTCAGAAATCGTATGCAGATGAACGGAGGAGACCGACTGAATTCCAAGTGGGAGACTTTGTGTTGCTAAATGTTTCTCTTGGGAAGGGTGTGATTCGTTTTCGAAAAAGTGGTTGGTCGAGAGGAAGTGACCAAGCCTCGAATTTGCCAGTGTCCTGTTTTGTTCTGATCATCTCATTAGTCAATTGTCCAGCCAGGAGGATGGCACTTTTCAATGTTGTTGGTCGAGAGGAAGTGACCAAGCCTCGAATTTGCGGTGCCAAACCCAGACATATCTTTCCACCTTCTTGGCTTCCGAGTTTACCATGTGTGGAGGTAAGCATGATAACTTATGAAAGCGATTTGTGTATGCTTGAATTTCAGCACCAACCATAGAGAGATTCCAAAAATCAGCTTCTAACTTTTGTAGTTCGTTGATAGGACAATACTCTTTAGTGATTAATGCCTTAAATTCACTCTATCCTAGTGCCTCAGCTTCATCGATTCCAAGAGCTTGAATTTGGGTGTTCCACCAAGTTAAAGCTTTACCTTGGAGTGAACACACACCATACTTCACCTTTTGGCTAGGAAGACAGTCGCTGATACGGAGGACTGCTTCCATATTTTCAAGCCACTTCCAGACTCCAATGGCCCCATCATTTCCGTAAAACTCCTTAGGTTTATATGCCACAAAGGTTTTGTAGGTGCATCCCTTTTAGGCAGTTCCCCCTTCAGTGTCATCATTGTTGCTTGCCGAGCCATTGTGACCACTGCTATTGTTGTTGTTGTTCCCTGTTGTTGATTTGACTTGAGCAACGATCTTAGGTATGGCAGCTTCCATACGCTTATCCACTATTTCAGCGATGTCATTTAAGTAGGGGACTTACGATATCGCCCAAAATTATAATAAATAAGTTCTATTATTATTTTTGTTATTATTATTATTATATATTTTTTTAGATGAGTTGATATTACGATGACTTATTATCAAAATGTCTTGTGTATATGTTTATTTATTTGTATAAATAAATATTTACTTCTAAAGATATTACCAAAACTTCTTCAAACTTAATTCACCAAACGCATGAGGATTGGTCTTCGGATGTTAATCACCTATTGGCATACTCCTGGGATTTTGTAAAAATAAACGAAGCAGGGAATCCTTTAGGTAGTTTACCTATGTCCTGGTCATATAGTTGTTTATATTTTAGTTTAAGGATGTAACTTGTGATTTTGTTATTTAAAGAAATAGAACACCTAGTTAAGTCATTTGGTGTGTCTGGTTCATGTTTGTTCTAATGAGTAGTTGTCCATTGTATGTTTTCATATTATCCACGTATGCATGTATTCATATTCATTTATATATTTAAGAAAACCTTGTAATTAATCCTAAATTGCATGCTTCAATCAATAAATACTTTACATATGTGTTTATAATACTTACAATGTGTGGTACATATAGGAGGAACTCACGTAAGCAAGGAGGATGACCTATAGAAGGCTTGGACTTCTTTTTGCGTTGGGTCTGTTAGAACAGCCAAGGTGTTGGCTCGTTGAGTTGCTAGGTAGTCGTGAAGTAGGGACGGAAGGTAGCAAATATCGATGCAAGTGGCTAGAATACTTACTTACACCTCGAGGGAGGGTCGACTATTACCTTCCTGTGTAACCGCACAGATGGTGTACGGAGGCTGTGTGAACCGCGTGGCTGCCGAGTGCTGGTCCTAGGTGCACCCAAATCGTGGGTTAACGAGAAGTCTCATGGATGTTTAAAAATAATAGCTGGTTGAGTGGGGAGCCTCTCGTTTGGCAGCTCCTTTTCAAAAGAGCTGATTCTTACTCTTTTGTGGCAAGTGTTTTGATCAAGAGGACTAGCAAGAAAGGTTTTGGAGTGGGGTTTGTTTGAGTCCTTATGCGGTATTTATAGAGGATTCAAAGGTCAAAAATGAAGATGTATGGCCCCTCCATGATGGCAAGATATCTTGCATCAGATTAAGTTGACGTGATGTGGTGGTATGGGGTATTTGGGCTGGCAGCTGCAGGGAGAGGTGTGGGTTTCTTGGCTTCACTTATTCCCTATTTATACACCAACATGGCTGTTGGTTTGAGGGTGTTATCCACGTTTTTACCTGCCCACATTTGAAATCAACTTCTGCAGTAACAGATGGAAAGGTGCTGGTCTGATAGGGTATGGCTGATGGGAAAGAAAGAAGGGTAGAGCTGGCCATAGAGGCATGGAGATGTGGTTCCTTGGATAGTCATAGATTATGACTGAAATAAGGACTGGAAGCTGCTTCTTTTGCAGCAGAAAATTGAACAAGAAGCTGTCCAATCCAGTAGTGAAAGTGCGTTTTGACAGATTTTTCTTCTTTGTTTTTGTGGATCCACAGTACCCCTTTATGGGGAATAGGAGGTTTTATTAGTCTTGTCTTTCCTTTAGTTGTTAGATGGAGTATTAGGCCAATATTTTGCAGCAAAAAGGGAGATATGGTGCTGCCAGTACTACCGAAGGTAAGGGGAAGGTATTGATGTGATAAAAGTCTATAGTCAGGATGTATTGGCATCTCAAATGGGATGGTTTAGGGCTGCCATAGTTGTTAATTGCAGGAAGAAGTATGGATAAGCTTGCCTAGAGGTACAATGTTTAAGGTAAGACAAGATAGTCTTGATTAGCTGTTGATTGGATCATTTCTTAATGAAATTTATTGGAGTTTAACTTATTGTTTTTAAATTTCTTGGTTTGAATTGTTAACTTGTTAGGTTGGAACCGAAACAAAGAACACCTGTCACGTTTTTTTTCTTTTTCTTTGTATATATATATATATGTAGATATTTTATTTTCATGAAGATCATGGTGGTGGTTTATTCGTAGTTATACATCCCTAAAATTTGTTCTCTAGGATTAACTAGTGAGTTCCTTTGAAAAATAATAATATTGTCGCATTTAATACTGTAAATAATTCTTGAGTTAACTGATCCGAATTTATTTTTTTTATCCTCCACTCGAGTCATAGGTTAAGAATAATGTGTATACAATTATTTAGCTAAAAGAGAACCTGAATATGTGCCAGCTGTTATAGTCTCCCCCGGTTACGAGAATTTTGTCCCGAAATTTAGTTATGGTAAGGGGCCGGCACCTTGGTGAGTAGATGAGGATATTTTTGTTTTATTTGATCCTCTCATTCCCATGTAAACTCAGGACCTCGTTTAGAGTTCCATCTAACTTTAACAATCGGTATTCGACTTCTCTTTAGCTATTTAACTTCACGATCCATAATTTCAATGGGTTCCTCGATAAAGTGTAGCTTGTCATCGAGTCGAACTTCGTCAAGTGGAATTATCAACGATTCATCTGATAAGCACTTCTTAAGATTTGATACGTGAAATACGTCACGCACCCCACCGAGTTCTTGGGGTAATTTAAGTTTATATGCTAGAGGACCAATCCTATCTAGGATTTCAAAAGGTCCAACGTATCTTGGTGCCAGTTTTCCCTTTTTGCCAAATCGCACCACACCTTTCCACGGAGACACTTACAACATTACTTTATCACCAATTGAAAACTCAAGTGGCTTCCTTCGGTGATCGGCGTAGCTCTTTTGTCGGTCTCTGGCGGCTTTGATCCTTTCTTTTATTTGTGTGATTTTGTCGGTTGTTTCTTGAATTATCTCTGGCCCAATAAGTTGACTTTCCCCAATTTCTGCCCGGCACACCGGTGATCGACATTTTCTTCCATACAAGGCTTCATATGGAGCACATTGAATACTCGTGTGGTAGCTATTATTGTAAGAGAATTCAATTAATGGAAGGTGAGCATCCCAATTTCCACCAAAGTCTACCTCACAACATCTAAGCATATCCTCCAATGTTTGAATTGTTCTTTCTGTTTGACCATCGAGAGGTGAATCGACTGTCTCTATCAGATATAATCGAGATAGGCACTTCATGTCGAGTTACTACTTCATTAATGTAGAGTCGAACCAACTTCTCCATCTTGAAATTTTCTCTAATTGGCAGGAAATGCGCGGATTTTGTCAAGCGATCAACTATAATCTATATGGAGTCATGACCACTCGAGGTACGTGGAAGCTTGGTTATAAAATCCATAGAAATTTGTTCTCATTTTCACTAAGGGATTTCTGGTTGTTGTAACAAACATGAGGGCTTCTGGTGTTCAGCCTTGACTTTGGAGCACGTTAAGCACTTTCCAACATATACAACTATATGCTTTTTCATTCCAGGGCACCAATTGAATTCTTTGAGATCTTTGTACATTTTGTCGGCACCAGGATGAATTGAGTACTTAGACTTGTGAGCTTCGTTTAAGATTAGTTCTCGCAAGTGGTTTAAAAAGAGAACCCATATTCTTTCTTGAAAATACAACACCTCATCTTCTTTTGGTTCTATCCTTTTCTCTGCTCCACATAACAATTCGTCTTTTAACTATTTGTTCCTTAAGACCTCTTGTTGTGCATTCAGAATTTGAGTCTTAAGAGTCGTTTAAATTATCATTCCCAGAGCTCGTACGCGTATGGGCATGACTCTCTCTTTCCTGCTCAATGCATCTGCAACTACGTTGGCCTTACCTGGGTGGTAACGGATTTCACAGTCGTAATCGTTTAAAAATTCCACCCATCGCCTTTGTCGCATATTGAGCATTTTCTGGTGAAGAATGTGTTGCAGACTTTTGTGATCAGTATAGATGAGACACTTTGTACCATATAGGTAATGTCTCTAGATTTTTAGTGCAAAAATAACTACTCCTAACTCAAGATCATGGGTGGTGTAATTCTTTTCATGAAGCTTGAGTTGTCGAGAGGCGTACGCAATAACCTTGTCTTTTTGCAGTAGCACACAACCAAGGCCTTGGTGCGATGCGTCACAGAATACAACAAAGTTATCGGTACCCTCCGAGAGAGATAGGATAGGTGCATTGCACAGCTTTTGTTTCAACAGTTGGAAGGCATCCTCCTGTTCTTTTCCCCAATCATATTCTCTATCCTACTATGTCAAA
The DNA here is from genome assembly GCA_009363875.1 of Mikania micrantha. NCBI lineage: Eukaryota > Viridiplantae > Streptophyta > Magnoliopsida > Asterales > Asteraceae > Mikania > Mikania micrantha. Next base: position 120,989,808 of record CM018691.1, read on the forward strand.
GCATTTAGAGGTTGGGCTATCTTGGAGAAATTTTCGATAAATCTTCGGTAATAACCGGCCAACCATAAGAATTGTCGGATCTCTGTCGGAGTCTTTGGTGCTTCCCATTGTTTTACTGCTTCTATCTTGCTTGGGTCCACGTGAATTCCTTTTTGATTAATTACATTGTGACATCCAGTACCTGATCGTCCGGCAAGTCCGTACGGTATGTGTACTTTCACTATTTACTGTGTGTAAATACAATGTGTGTAACAACAAAACTCAGATAACAAGCAACAATTGTACGTATTTAAGTGAAAACTTAAATACTGTAAGTACAACAACTCACGATAAACAACAGTTGTCTGTATTTGGGTGAAAACCTAAGTACAGTTAATACAACGAATCAAGAGAAACAACAGTGTGTAAACAAATGACAAGAACATATCGGTTGCGATCTGATATCCATAGATGACAGGAATCAGGTGGCCGATAACTCAGAATGAAAGCAATGTGAATTCAAGATTATCAATGAGAAAACAGGAAGTTTAGTTGAGTCCGTCAGTGAGGAAACACAATTCAAAACATAATTGCAGTGTCGCTTCAGAATAACGAACTGACTGTGTGTCTGCATGGATGACGATTCACACAAACATATCTGTGAATTTAAAGTTCTGAAATGATGACTGAAAAGTAGAAAACAAAAATCAGAAAGTGAAACGATTTAGAAGATTTACTAGGAATAACCACCGTTTAAATGTTAAAAACAAAACCTTTTTATTTAAAACCCGTAAATACTCGCTTTACGTTCCGGAAACGCGACGAAAACGAGAACCGAGCAAACGAAACTAAACCGAACACCCTCGGAGTATAAATACTCTAAATGAATCAACAACCACATTTAATTCTCTCATTCTCTCTCTAAAACCATTTTTCCGGAACTTTCTCTCTCTAGAAGTTTCAAACTTCAAATCCAAAGATCTTTTCCATTTCATGATGAAATCGCGTGATTCTTGAGCCAAATCAAAGCTACAAACCTCCTCTACACGAAAGTACAACCGATCTAAGAAGAAACCTACTAAAAATCGAGGTATGGGGCTGTGAAAGTAACAGAAATTAGGGTTTTGTGCACTCTTTTGTTCGACCATTACCCTAACCGGTTAACCATCTCCCATCTTGAACCCTATGACCACGAGAACTAGCCTAGCATACACCACCTTCGAAAACACCATGGAACCTTGGAATGGGGGGCGATTCTAGGCTCAGCCTAGCTGCGGCCGAAGTAGGAACCCGGCTGGCCGAATGGCCTAAGGCCGAAAGGCCCATGGCCGAAGGTCTCTATTCGCTGGCCAACCCTTTCATTCGGTCAAACTTTTCCCATTCGGGTCACCTCCCATTCGACTAGGTCCATTCGTGGATCATCCTCATTCGCCCAGCACTATCATTAAACCGTAGGATGTTCAGTCGGACCACACCTATTCGACCATCAGCATTCGTCAGCCAAGGACATTCGGCCTATGGCCATGTCATTCGATCGGCATACCTAGTCGGCCATGCACATCTTCATTCGAGCCACACTCCATTCGGCACACCGATTCGGCCCAACGGTTTGGCCCACACACACACACACATGGCCCAAGTGCCTCATTTGGCCCATAGTGCACGGTTTCTGCCCAATCCAATCCTTCGGCCCATGGTGGTTAAAACAACCCACAATTCTTTCGGCCCAGGATCATTATTCGGCCCACTTAACTCAAGAATGTAAATCCACACATAAACAAGTATTATGGGTAATATGCATGGGATTATGAACCTATTTTCACTACAAAGGTGGTGATGGGGTTGATTAAGTGTAATTAACCAAACCTAAACCACTAAGTTTTACAAGGATTGTTGCTTAATTTGTGGTTAACTAAGTAACAACCAATTCAAATTCAACAAAGATAACATGTCAAGTCTTAAACCATAAACCTAAGTACTTCTTAGGATGGGTTACAAAGATCCAAGCAATACAAGTAAATAACATATCATGTTAAAGTTTCAGAATTTAGAGAATAAGCTAAGGAAAGAGAAACATAAAATCATTAACACTAGATACTAAGCTTAACTTAAAATAGTTAAGTGTTAGTAAAATCTATGACAATTGAACAAGGGTCGAATGATGACCGAGACTTACGAGTGTTAGCCAACTATAGGGCTAACACATACACGCACACAAATCATCTATAACTTATACTTATAAGTTACAACCATTGTGAAATCAACACAGGATCTTGAAAACAACAAAAATTACAGCAAAGAGCGCGTGCATTCTTGTTTATACTTAGTCAACCACAACAACTACAAGGTGAGTTCATACGCCCCCTTTTCTAATCTTAATTGATTTTAAACTCTCGGGGCTGAGAAACATGCTAAATCTTTTATTTATTTAAAAGTTTTAGTACAACATATTGTTATACTATGATTTAGATAATATTGCTTGACTTTTTATCTCTTATCATTGTATGCATGCTTGTATGATCATAACATGACTGAGATGACTAGGATGAAACATGGTAATGTAGTTGTAAGATTATATCTTATAACACTTAATTATTCTTACCAGAAAAAACAATGAGATTATCACAGGTGAACATGATGACAACAACAAGAACAAACATGAATGATATGAAGATAATATATCTTCATAATATCATTCACCACCAGAGTTAGCTAAGTGTAATAGGACAAGTTCTTATAATACTATGCATACAACTCGGTGAGGACTATGAGATAACACGAAACAAATATCATCCACCACCTGAGTCGACTAAGTGTAGTAAGACTAGCTCTTACAACACTGTAGTGGCAACAGGGTGACCATATGGAACAACAAGAATGATAATCATGATAACGTACCTTCATGATAACAACATCATTAACACAACAACTAACATTGTATAATAAGACAAGTTCTTATATAACTTTGTTAAGAGCAACGAGAATACACAACATTGAGAACAAACAACATTGGTGAACACAACAACAATTGATTACTATTGAACTGTCTGTATTATATCACGACAATCATGTGCCATGTATTCAAGTGTATCATCATAAGTCCCTTACAGAAATCGTTTACCAGTTACTTTGACGTGACTAAACCGACGATAGCATAGTGGTACCATAGGTTTGACAAACCTCCGGCTTGTAGGGCTGGTATGTTGATCGTATTGAACATTTGGCCGGTAACGTATGACCGGTGACAGGGCGATAATCAGTCAGGGTCTGGTAAGCGACACATGGTGATATTAATCTACAGTGATAATTGTAATTAATCCATCAATTCTGTTGACTAGTAGACTGAGGAATTGATTTTCTCTCATGTCACATTACTGGTAATAGTTTTGATGAGGCCTATGGGAATACAAAGTGGTAGAGGTAAATCGGATGCATTGTAATCTGATTACGTGAGGATTGCAATGGATTCCTTTTAGGCTCTATGCACTTCAAGTTGAGAACATATATCAATTGGTAAACTAACACTCTTATTATTAAATGTGACTAACACTTACCCCACAAGCGAGAGAATAATAACAAGGATCAGATTAAATTAATCTATTTTCCTTAACACAATGAGGGTTTATCAATACTTCGGTTTGATAACTAAACCCCTCTTATTATATTATTCTACATATAACACTGGGTGACGAACACAACGGATGGGTGAATATCAAACGGGATGAACATGTGAGATGAAAATGGGTATCTATAGTTGTATTGCAAGTGGTGTTGAGTTCTATTAGGTATGTGGTGGGATGTTGGCTGGGGCTTGTTCCCCTACATATGCCCTATCTATAAGCATAGCCAATAGGATGAGACACTACTTGTAAATATAACTATGGAGAGGCCATTATGTGAACAGATGAATCAAACATTTACAAGTATCATGTATGACATTGTGACTGTGTTTGTGAACAAATCAATGTTTTCAATTATCAAACTTATGAACTCACCAACCGAGTGTTGACTTTGTTCAAATGCATGTTTTCTCATGTGACGAACAGGTTTAGTCACCAGACATCAGGAACATAGCTAGCAGACTTTTAGAAGACCTAGCTACATTTTGTGTCCAACATACTTTTGAATGACAAAACAATGAATCATCTTTTGTAGATCTTGTACATTTACAAGATAGAAACTCATTGATTCTTTTGGATAGATTTACTTAGTTAAATTATGAACGTAACATTGTAATTTAACTTTGTAATTCTATATCATTGTCATGTTAACATTTCTCATTTACATATCATGTGCTTTGCAAACAATCTGATCATTTGATTATCAAACGATATCGCGCCCCGAGAACCTTCCGCCCGACGGGAAAGTTGATCCAGCCCGTCGGCTCGGGGTGTGATAGATTGGTATGAGAGCCATGGTTATAGAGAAATATAGGTCATATTACTTAAACGGTTTGGCCTAGACTATAACCTAGGGACCCTCATGTAGAGAACATACAACATAGGATTTTATGTTCATATGTCTTCTGCGTCTGATCACTGCACTAACCGATTCTCTTTCGGTTATGATCAGAATGTTGCCAAGAAGACCACCACCACCTTTACTGCCACCACCACAAGATTCAGCTCCACATGTCACACCCCCAATTTCCAACTAACGGAATCATACCGTTTGGGAACGTGACAAACCAGGATCTCAGATCATTAGACATAGCGAAGACCTCTATATGAATTTCAAAACATACTTTGGTCTTTAAAACATAACATCAGAGTTTTCAAAGTTTTGCGGAAGCGTTTAAAAACCAATAAGAGTTGTAATATAACCATTACAAAACAAAATACTCAAATGTTCAAATTCAAATATCCAAAATGTTTATAATGCATGCGACTCTATCTCCTAGTCCATGCCAGTCTTTATTGCGCGCCTTAGCGTCCTAAGAAAACATGTAAATCAAGTCAACACAAAGGTTGGTGCATAACACAGGTTTTAAGCATTCACAATGTTCAAAACAAAAGTTTGAATATCAAGTTGTAGATAACATAATCACACATGCACAGTCATGATAGCTAGTCATATAAACTATTTACATAAGTGGTCGACACCGAAGCTGACGAGTTGCCATGCTATAGCATGTTTTTGCCTTGCCACTATTGTCTAGCAATAGTAATGTGTGTTTGGTCAGTCAAACACCTGCGTAGATCCCATCTACCAGGTGAGGTTTGTCAAACCTAATAGATCTATTTCCAACTACCACGCTTTGTGTTACAGCAAACTAAACGGTTCGAGGTGTGTAAGGACTTTCAATTGCTATGTTGTCACATAATGTAAACAGCTAACTCATGCAAGTGATATGTATCTAAAAAGAGTTTGTTGCACATGTTTTCTCCCCCAAAACAGTTTAAAATAAGAAAGGGGCCGTGTACGCACCTTTGGTTTTAGCAGAATGATCACACACTAAAAGCTCGTGTAAGAAATCCTCCTACGAAGAATCTGTGTTTAAACAATAACCTAGTGTTATTCGAGATGTCGTTTTGTGCTTGAAATCACATACGTGTCAACACACTTATGTTAAAGTGTCAGAAATGTGCATACGTAAATACGCGTGACTTTGAAATCGTTTAAATAAAATCATATTTGATTTTATTTAAATAATCGTAATTATACGCGATTTCGTTTTCAGGTTAAAATATAAATTTCATTATTCTAATACGTCCGTATTCTCGTTACGGTTCCAACGCAACTTGAACGGATCGAATCGGAGTTAGAACGAAGAAGTTATGAGTAAAAATCAAAAATAGTTTTAATTCTTCAAAAATGGTGGAACCCGGAATCGAACCCGCGACCACCAATTCAACACACACACAAGCTACCATCTGATCTATCCCATCTTTTGTTAACTCAATCAATTCAAAATTCTTTTGAACATCTCTGGACCGGTTCCCCCAATTCAATCGAACCTACCAACTTTCGATTTGCCCACGATTCGACCCAAATTGAACCTAGAACCATAGGGCTATGGTTCTACAAATCCAACCGAACTTAAAGATGGTCTCAATTTGATAAATCATCATTTTAAAGTTCCAATTTATGACATTCAAAGTTTCAAACGTGAACCCCCAAACACATCATCTAATCTTGATAAATTCTATACTATCATTCGAAATTAACCTAGGGCTATCCTAAATCGCTCCCTTCTGAAACTACAGAGGTCCTTTAATTCGATTTTTATAACCGATTGCATAAAAATCCCAAAACAGTTTTTCTATCACAAACCCTAGAATCGAACCCCAACAATTCGTTGTTGTTTGATCCAATTAACTTAGGAGTTTCGTTCTATGGGACATCACGACACCATCTGTATAACCCAATTTGATTTTCCATTTCATTTTTAGTAAAACCCCCAAAACCGATTTGTGTTTAAACTCTAGAACTCGAAATCTAACAATTCATAGTTGTAATATGAAATTAACCTATGCATAACCTCAATCGGCCTTCTCTGAAACTACATACATACTTTAATTCGATTCTTAAACTCTTTAAGATCAAAACCCCCAAAACCGTTCTTAGTATAAACCCTAGAATCAAAAACCATATGATTCGATGTTAAATCACGAATTTGTTATATGGGTTAGTTTAGTCGAGATCTTCTGAAACTACCCATGTACATTAATTTGAATATTAAACACATTTCAATCAAAATCCCTAAAACCGTTTATGCTATGAACCCTAATTATTGTATTCATACAATTCGATGTTTTGAGCCGAAATTGACTTAAAATTAATCCTATTCGGCAGGTTTAGAAAGTTTAGGAGTGAAAACTTACGTGTTTTAGGGTCTAATTGAACGAATTAGTCTTGAGAGTTGATGTTCGGCCCCTCCATGATCAAGTCTCCTTCCCGCGGCTTCTCAGATCAAATTGTTGTGTGAGAAATACTCTAAAGATACCGATTAGCAGTTCTGGAAACTCAATTGTGTGAATTTCGTTCGGTTTATATGATCTCGACATTAATTGCAAACGGTTTCAACTCTTGAGTACCATTGGAGTTTAATTCGATCCTCTCAAGAGTTGTAACAGATGGTTAACGGCTAAAAATCATCAACATGAGTGATATGGACAATTAATTCGATAATTAACAATGATTTAATGAGAATTCCAACTTCAATTTACCCCAAAACCGAATTTTGACTCAAAAAGTCAAAATTGAACCTTATCATTCAATTGCACGTCTAATCTTGACCTTTTAACATTCCAGAACTTATTTTGACCAATGATAATCCTTCACTTATGATTTCGTATCGTTTCGGGATATTTTTCACAAATTTTTGTTAACGAGATTAACCCGAAATAACGAATTGTCACTAATTAGACAATTGAAACATTATTGGGCTTTGATTAACCCAATTGGGCCTTGTAAATGCAATTGGGTCTCATTGGGCCTTCCTTGGCCTTATTGGGCCTTCCCTGTGCCTACTTTCTTTTCATTGGGCCTCGCTTGACTCTATTGGGCCTTACTGAGCCTCCCTTGGCTTATTGGGCCTACATTGGCTCTGTTGGGCCTGTGATCTCACCATCTTCAGTTAACAAGGTTAATCCGAAAAGTCGGATTGTCACATCATCCCCTTGTTGAAGGAATTTTCGTCCCGAAAATTAGTAAGTGTTAGAAGTAGTTAGGAAACTACTTACAAGTTCAGATTGTGCGTGTTAGTGTGATTTGATCATTCTGTGTGCTTGTGTGTACTCACACACAAAGTCTAATGCTTGCAACATCACAACTCAAATGTGATCGTTCAATGTGACTGTTTGCGTGTACACTAGTTAGTTCACCTAACTGCGACTGTTTGTGTTTGATCATACTGTGTTGTGTAACCTCACCCATAGTGAGTGTCTATAACTGTTTGTACTATGCAACCCCGCACATAGCAAAATGTGTGTAACCAATCATGTATGTACTACCATAACATGTAACATATGAAATGTAGCACATAAAATGTAATGTAGCACAAATGTTTGTAACAAAATCAATTGAATAAATAAAATGTTTGTGCTTACAGTTTGAAATTTGCAGTGTTGATGTGTGAAGCATCACGTCATCCCTTTGTTGAAGGAAATTTCGTCCCGAAATTTAACGTGCGCTCTCAGTGTTAGCAGTAGCTGTTTTGAATAGATGAGGATATTTCTTCATCATTTGGTCTTCCCGTTCCCATGTGAATTCAGGACCACGTCTTGAATTCCATCGAACTTTGACTATCGGAATCTTGCTTTGCTTCAGTTGTTTGACCTCTCGGTCCATGATTTCTGCCGGTTCTTCAATGAATCGCAACTGTTCATCTACTTGTATTTCTTCCAACGGTACAATCAATGTCTCATCAGAAAGACATTTCTTTAAGTTTGACACATGAAAAACATCATGAACTCCACTGAGTTCATCCGGTAGTTTGAGTTGATACGCAACCGGACCAATCCTTTTCAGAATCTCAAAAGGTCCTACGTATCGTGGACTAAGCTTCCCGCGCTTGCCGAATCGTATCACACCTTTCCAAGGTGATACCTTTAGAAGAACTCGATCTCCTACTTGAAATTCCAACGGCTTGCGACGTTTGTCTGCATAACTCTTCTGTCGATCCCGGGCCGCTGCCATACGGTTCCGGATTTGAACTATCTTCTCTGTCGTCTCGTGTACCAATTCAGGACCTGTTATCTGACTGTCACCAATTTCAGCCCAGCAAACTGGTGAACAACATTTGCGACCATACAAAGCTTCAAACGGTGCTGCTTGAATACTTGTATGATAACTATTATTGTAAGAGAATTCCACTAACGGTAAATGATTCTCCCAGCTATCACCAAAGTCAATTACACAAGCTCGTAACATATCCTCGAGCGTTTGAATCGTTCGTTCACTTTGACCATCGGTCTGTGGATGATAAGCGGTACTCATATCTAAGCGAGTCCCCAATGACTTATGAAGAGATTTCCAAAAGTTGGAAGTAAATCGGGCATCCCGATCTAATATAATAGAAATTGGCACGCCATGTCGTGCTACTACTTCCTTGATATAAATACGAGTCAGTTTCTCCATCTTATCAATTTCCTTGATTGCTAAGAAGTGAGCAGATTTCGTTAATCGATCGACAATTACCCATATCGTATCACAACCACTCGGTGTACGGGGTAACTTAGTAATGAAGTCCATCGAAATCTGTTCCCATTTCCACATCGGTATCTCTGCTTGTTGCAGTAAACCAGATGGCTTTCGATATTCAATTTTGACTTTCGAACAAGTCAAAAATTTGCTAACGTACTTAGCAATATCAGCTTTCATATGAGGCCACCAATACAGTGCCTTCAAATCATGATACATCTTGTCTGATCCCGGATGGACTGAATACCTGGACTTGTGTGCTTCATCCATCACGAGTTCCCTTAAACCTCCATACAAAGGTATCCAAAGTCGATTAATGAAATAACGAATTCCATCAGACTTAACATCCAGTTGTTCTTCCATTCCCCGTAAAGATTCCTGTACCAAGTTTTCCTTTTTCAAAGCTTCAATCTGAGCACTGTGTACCTTGTCAGGTAAGTCAGTATGTATTGTCGTCATAAGTGCACGAACCCGTCTTGTTCCTGTTGTGTCTTTTCTGCTCAGAGCGTCAGCTACTACATTAGCTTTTCCCGGGTGATATTTAATCGCGCATTCGTAGTCGTTCAACAACTCAACCCATCGTCGTTGCCTCATATTAAGCTCCTTTTGATCAAAGTTATGTTGTAAACTCTTATGATTAGTGTAAATAGTACACTTAGTTCCATACAAGTAATGCCTCCAAATCTTCAAAGCAAAAACCACTGCCCCTAACTCCAAGTCATGGGTAGTGTAATTCTTTTCGTGTGTCCGTAGTTGTCTAGAAGCATAAGCAATCACTTTATCACGTTGCATCAACACACATCCCAAACCTTGTGCAGATGCATCACAATACACCACAAAGTCTTCCGTCCCTTCTGGTAAGGACAGAATCGGTGCGCTGCAAAGCTTCTGTTTCAATAACTGGAACGCAGTTTCCTGTTTTTCCGTCCAGTTATACTTCGTTCCCTTGTGCGTAAGAACTGTAAGTGGTTGAGCGATCTTTGAGAAACCTTCAATGAATCGTCGATAATAACCCGCCAACCCAAGGAACTGTCGTACCTCGGTAGGGGTCTTTGGTGCTTCCCAATTCTTAATCGCTTCAATCTTCGCTGGATCAACATGTATGCCCTTTTCATTAACTATATGCCCCAAGAACTGTACTTCTCGCATCCAGAAATCACACTTCGAGAACTTAGCGTACAGTTGTTCCTGTTTCAGTAATTCCAATAGTAATCGAAGATGTTCAGCATGCTTTTCTTCTGACTGTGAATAAATGAGAATGTCATCGATGAAAACAATGACAAATTTATCAAGATAAGGTTTACAAACACGATTCATGAGATCCATGAATACAGCTGGAGCGTTTGTCAACCCAAATGGCATGACCAAGAACTCATAATGGCCATAGCGTGTTCTGAATGCTGTCTTCGGGATATCCTCCTCCTGAACTCTTAGTTGATGATAACCAGACCTGAGATCAATCTTCGAGTAGTAACTCGAACCTTGCAATTGATCGAACAGATCGTCAATCCTGAGTAACGGATACCGGTTCTTGATAGTAACCTTGTTCAATTCCCGGTAATCGATACACATACGGAAAGTTCCGTCCTTCTTCTTAACAAACAAAACTGGAGCTCCCCACGGTGAAAAACTAGGTCGTATGAAACCCTTATCCAACAACTCTTGCAGTTGTGTAGATAACTCTTGCATCTCTGACGGTGCAAGTCGATAAGGCGCCCTAGCTATCGGTGCTGCATCTGGTGTAAGATCGATTCGAAATTCCACCTTTCTTATAGGCGGTAATCCCGGCAAGTCTTCTGGAAATACCTCCGGAAATTCACAAACTACAGGTATATCTTCAAGCTTTTTCTCAGCTACCGGCTTTTCAGTTATAAGTGCTATAACTGCCGTATGACCTTTCCGCAGACATTTGTGTGCCTTCATACAAGATATGAGACGCAGTGGCGTACTGCTCTTCTCGCCTTGTACATACAATGTCTCTCCCTGCGGAAGAGGTATGCGAACAATCTTTTCATGGCATACGATTTCAGCCTGGTTTTTGGATAACCAGTCCATGCCAATGACTACATCAAAACTGCTTAAGGCAATAGGCATAAGATCAATCTCTAATGTTTGACCCATCAAATCAAGTATACATCCCTTAAAAATACTTTCCACTACAATCAACTTACCATCAGCTAATTCCACAGTGTATGGACTATCTAAGGCAGTGGGACTAACATTTAGCAACTTAGCAAGTGAACTAGATACAAAACTCCGATCGGCACCAGTGTCAAGTAACATAGAGGCATAGTGATTATTTAAGAGGAACGTACCCGTAACGATGTTGGGATCCTCCCGTGCCTGACGTCCTCCAATCACAAACGCCCTGCCTCTAGCACCATTGTTGTTGTTATTATTGTTGTTGTTGGTGCCATTACCATTACCATTGCCGTTGCCGTTGCCCGTTGCATTATTATTCTCCCCACTTTTCTTAAGTTGTGGGCAATCCTTCTTGAAGTGTCCCATCTTGCCACACTCATAACAACCCTTCTGTGCGTTGTTCTGATTATTATTCTGGTTGTTGTGGTTGTTCTGTAGCTCCCTGCGACAATCCTTAGCCGAATGTCCAATCTTGCCACACCTCTGGCACTTAGCTCTATCACACTGATTACCTGCATGATGGTAACCACACCTGTTGCACTTGGGGTGTTTACCAATATAACCCCCCGATGATGATGATTGCTGACCACTGCTTGAATTTTGATAAGACTTGTTTGAGTCTTGCTTCCGGTTTTGCTGATATGATTGTTGGTTGTTGCCCTTTGAGTTGTTACCTTCCCACTTTCTTTTATGATCTCCCACCTTGGTAGCAGACGTTCATTTAGGCAGAGTCCCCTGTAACACTGCCTGATCAGTAAGCTGATGCGCTAAACGAACAGCTTGTTGAATGGTGGTGGGATTTGCTGAAGTAACCAACCCCTGAATCTGAGGCACTAGTAATGTATCTTTCAATCCACTTGCTGGCTGGAGTAGCCATGTGTGGTAGAAGTCTGGCCAACTCGTGTGACCTGGTCGTGTACTCTTCAATATTTGACCCCTCCATCTTGAGGTGCCAATATTCCTCCTCCAACTTCTGCATTTCACTGTGAGGACAGTACTCCTCTTGCAGTAAAGTTTTGAAGTTGTTCCATGTCAAGGCATTTGCCTCACCCAACCCCAGAGTCTGAACATTCGAGTTCCACCAGGTTAATGCTGGACCCTCCAATGTTCCCGTTGCAAACTTCACTTTGCTCTCTTCAGGGCAGTTGCACATTTCAAACACAGACTCCGCCTTTTCAATCCACCGAAGGAGTCCAATGGCCCCCTCCGACCCTTTGAAATTGTGTGGTTTACAGTCCAAGAACATCTTGAACGTGCAGACTTGTGGGTTAACCAATCCCCCAGCTGGACCCTGTGGTCCTGTGTTGTGTGTCTGAGCATATTGTGCGATTGCCTCAGCGACTCTGTTGTTAATTAGCTCGTTGAGCTCAGCAACTGTCATATGTACGTTTCCCTCAGCCATTAGTTTCCTATTTACAAGAAGTGTTAGCATGCTTGCAAAGTCTAATGTAACATGTGTAAGTAAAGCAACAAACACAACATATAATATATAATATAAATCAACACAACTGTTGGGAATAAATAATAGCTTTTCCATAGATATAAATTTTGATTTGAGTACAATACTTTTGAAATAAGACATAAGTTTCCAAATTACTAATGTAGGAACACAACCCGTTCCTAATAAGTTTAAACAAACAAGAAAAGAAAAAATCAATCGTCCTCAACTGTGGATTCAGGATCGGAATCAACAACTGGTGCTGGTTCCTCCCCTTCTTCCTCTTCATCCTCTTCTTCATTCTCAGAGGCCACTAAATCCTCTAAGGCTTCTATCCTGCCCTCCAAGAACTCAGCTCGGTTCTCTGAATCTTCAAGACGACCAATCAAGTTAATCATCTCATTCCGCATATCATGAACCAGATGGGCAAGTTCCTCTTGCCTCTCATTAGCATCCCATTGTTCCTGAGAATGTTGTGCGATCCTATCTTCTGCCTCGTACAAATCCTCGCGCAGTTTGGCGATCTCCTCAGCGTCCGTCCTTTGCCTCTTAGGCTCAGGAGCATCTAGTACTGGTGGTGGATGTGTAGAAGGTCCCTCAGCAGGGATCTGCTGAGTGCCCTCCACTGGCTCCTCCTCCGGATCCTCATCCAGGTCCTCATCTGGATCCTCCTCTGGATCCTCGTCTGGATCCTCCTCCGGATCCGAGTCATCCATCTCATATGGTGGTGGTGATGGAATAGGTGGTGGTGGTGATGACGGTGGTGCTGGAACTATCGGTCCCTCGTCCTCAGAGTCATCAATATAAATGTACGGTACTGATGAGGATGCCATGCCTGTTACATAATACCATATATAAGTGCAGTGCCATGGAATGTGTAAACAAGTCAATTACATAATGTCATATGTAATTTCTAAGAAATGTGTGTAAACATATGTGTCTAATGTCTAACGGTCATAGTCTAAGTCTACAAATGCAAACCTAGTTCGCTATAACCAATGGTCTCTGATACCAATCTGTCACACCCCCAATTTCCAACTAACGGAATCATACCGTTTGGGAACGTGACAAACCAGGATCTCAGATCATTAGACATAGCGAAGACCTCTATATGAATTTCAAAACATACTTTGGTCTTTAAAACATAACATCAGAGTTTTCAAAGTTTTGCGGAAGCGTTTAAAAACCAATAAGAGTCGTAATATAACCATTACAAAACAAAATACTCAAATGTTCAAATTCAAATATCCAAAATGTTTATAATGCATGCGACTCTATCTCCTAGTCCATGCCAGTCTTTATTGCGCGCCTTAGCGTCCTGAGAAAACATGTAAATCAAGTCAACACAAAGGTTGGTGCATAACATAGGTTTTAAGCATTCACAATGTTCAAAACAACAGTTTGAATATCAAGTTGTAGATAACATAATCACACATGCACAGTCATGATAGCTAGTCATATAAACTATTTACATAAGTGGTCGACACCGAAGCTGACGAGTTGCCATGCTATAGCATGTTTTTGCCTTGCCACTATTGTCTAGCACAACAATAGTAATGTGTGTTTGGTCAGTCAAACACCTGCGTAGATCCCATCTACCAGGTGAGGTTTGTCAAACCTAATAGATCTATTTCCAACTACCACGCTTTGCGTTACAGCAAACTAAACGGTTCGAGGTGTGTAAGGACTTTCAATTGCTATGTTGTCACATAATGTAAACAGCTAACTCATGCAAGTGATATGTATCTAAAAAGAGTTTGTTGCACATGTTTTCTCCCCCAAAACAGTTTAAAATAAGAAAGGGGCCGTGTACGCACCTTTGGTTTTAGCAGAATGATCACACACTAAAAGCTCGTGTAAGAAATCCTCCTACGAAGAATCTGTGTTTAAACAATAACCTAGTGTTATTCGAGATGTCGTTTTGTGCTTGAAATCACATACGTGTCAACACACTTATGTTAAAGTGTCAGAAATGTGCATACGTAAATACGCGTGACTTTGAAATCGTTTAAATAAAATCATATTTGATTTTATTTAAATAATCGTAATTATACGCGATTTCGTTTTCAGGTTAAAATATAAATTTCATTATTCTAATACGTCCGTATTCTCGTTACGGTTCCAACGCAACTTGAACGGATCGAATCGGAGTTAGAACGAAGAAGTTATGAGTAAAAATCAAAAATAGTTTTAATTCTTCAAAAATGGTGGAACCCGGAATCGAACCCGCGACCACCAATTCAACACACACACAAGCTACCATCTGATCTATCCCATCTTTTGTTAACTCAATCAATTCAAAATTCTTTTGAACATCTCTGGACCGGTTCCCCCAATTCAATCGAACCTACCAACTTTCGATTTGCCCACGATTCGACCCAAATTGAACCTAGAACCATAGGGCTATGGTTCTACAAATCCAACCGAACTTAAAGATGGTCTCAATTTGATAAATCATCATTTTAAAGTTCCAATTTATGACATTCAAAGTTTCAAACGTGAACCCCCAAACACATCATCTAATCTTGATAAATTCTATACTATCATTCGAAATTAACCTAGGGCTATCCTAAATCGCTCCCTTCTGAAACTACAGAGGTCCTTTAATTCGATTTTTATAACCGATTGCATAAAAATCCCAAAACAGTTTTTCTATCACAAACCCTAGAATCGAACCCCAACAATTCGTTGTTGTTTGATCCAATTAACTTAGGAGTTTCGTTCTATGGGACATCACGACACCATCTGTATAACCCAATTTGATTTTCCATTTCATTTTTAGTAAAACCCCCAAAACCGATTTGTGTTTAAACTCTAGAACTCGAAATCTAACAATTCATAGTTGTAATATGAAATTAACCTATGCATAACCTCAATCGGCCTTCTCTGAAACTACATACATACTTTAATTCGATTCTTAAACTCTTTAAGATCAAAACCCCCAAAACCGTTCTTAGTATAAACCCTAGAATCAAAAACCATATGATTCGATGTTAAATCACGAATTTGTTATATGGGTTAGTTTAGTCGAGATCTTCTGAAACTACCCATGTACATTAATTTGAATATTAAACACATTTCAATCAAAATCCCTAAAACCGTTTATGCTATGAACCCTAATTATTGTATTCATACAATTCGATGTTTTGAGCCGAAATTGACTTAAAATTAATCCTATTCGGCAGGTTTAGAAAGTTTAGGAGTGAAAACTTACGTGTTTTAGGGTCTAATTGAACGAGTTAGTCTTGAGAGTTGATGTTCGGCCCCTCCACGATCAAGTCTCCTTCCCGCGGCTTCTCAGATCAAATTGTTGTGTGAGAAATACTCTAAAGATACCGATTAGCAGTTCTGGAAACTCAATTGTGTGAATTTCGTTCGGTTTATATGATCTCGACATTAATTGCAAACGGTTTCAACTCTTGAGTACCATTGGAGTTTAATTCGATCCTCTCAAGAGTTGTAACAGATGGTTAACGGCTAAAAATCATCAACATGAGTGATATGGACAATTAATTCGATAATTAACAATGATTTAATGAGAATTCCAACTTCAATTTACCCCAAAACCGAATTTTGACTCAAAAAGTCAAAATTGAACCTTATCATTCAATTGCACGTCTAATCTTGACCTTTTAACATTCCAGAACTTATTTTGACCAATGATAATCCTTCACTTATGATTTCGTATCGTTTCGGGATATTTTTCACAAATTTTTGTTAACGAGATTAACCCGAAATAACGAATTGTCACTAATTAGACAATTGAAACATTATTGGGCTTTGATTAACCCAATTGGGCCTTGTAAATGCAATTGGGTCTCATTGGGCCTTCCTTGGCCTTATTGGGCCTTCCCTGTGGCTACTTTCTTTTCATTGGGCCTCACTTGACTCTATTGGGCCTTTCTGAGCCTCCCTTGGCTTATTGGGCCTACATTGGCTCTGTTGGGCCTGTGATCTCACCATCTTCAGTTAACAAGGTTAATCCGAAAAGTCGGATTGTCACACCACACACTTTGACACCAACACCACCTGACTCTCATCCACATCTACCTCCACCTCCTCCTTTACATCATCCTCTGCCACCACCCAACCATGAGTTGGAGACTGCTACAATTGCACTGGCTACACTGCTGACCAGTCAACTGAGGGATGTAATTCCCGATATGATGAACAGAATCAACAGCCACAACAGTAACAACATTGCCAACTCATCTGGAGAAGGCAGTGGCAACACCCGACATCATCAGTACTATTCCTACAAAAATTTTGTAGGATGCAAGCCACCGAGTTTCAGTGGCAGTGAGGGAGCCGTCGGCTTGATCCAATGGATCGAGAAGATGGAGACAACCCTCGATATCAATGGTTGTCCTGATCAACATAGAGTGAGGTATGCTGCTGGCTCGTTCAACAAACGAGCATTGGCATGGTGGAACGCACAAGTTCAGACTAGAGGCAGGGATGAGGCTCTGTCCATGCCTTGGGAGGATTTCATGACAATGCTGAGGGCAGAGTTTTGCCTGAAGAATGAACTGAAGAAGGTTGAAACCGAGTTGCTCAACCTTCTCATGATTGGTGCTGGACATCTGGCCTACACCACCCGATTTCATGAGTTAGCTACTTTGGCACCGGACGTAGTGCCAACACTGGAGAAAAGGATCGAGTGGTATGTCGGTGGACTACCGGCTTTTATCCAAGGGCACGTGATTTCTGCCCACCCTACGACCATGGAGATGGCTGTTACTTTGTTAGCAACTTTGACCGATGTGATGGTTGCCTCCGGGGCTTTGAAGAAGGAAGCTGAATCAGCAAAGGTTGGAACTTCAAGAAAGCTGGATAAACGCCTGGCTAAGAAACAAAACGTGGTCAAGAACTTTGCTACGACCACTCAAACACCGATGGCTAACCAACCACCACTACTACAGATCAAGAGGGCCTACACTGGCACATCACCTTTGTGCAACAGCTGCCAGTATCATCATCCACCAAAAACCCAGTGCAGACAATGCACTAACTGCAGGAAGTTTGGTCATTGGGCCAATCAATGTCGGGGTACGGGAGCCCAGAACAGGAACAACAATGCAACCACTACTGCTGCTGCTGACAACCGGTCTTGCTACAACTGTGGCGAGCCCGGGCACTATTCTCGGGATTGTCCCAAGAAAACTCAACAAAGGGCTCAAGTAGCTAGAGGTAGAGCCTTACAGATTGGAGCAGCTGTTGCTCGACAAGACCCGAATGTGGTCACGGGTACATTTCTCCTATCTGACTTTTATGCGTCCATATTATTTGACATTGGTGCGGATCAGAGTTTTATCTCATCTGATTTTGCATGCCATCTTAATCAAGTTGTGGAATCTTTAGACTCCCCTTATACTATTGAGATAGCAAACGGAAAACAGATAACAGTTGACACAGTACTTAGGGATTGCCCACTAACATTTGGCGATCACACATTTTCCATCGATTTGATACCGATGGACTTGGGCAGTTTCGACATCATCGTCGGACTGGATTGGCTATCTCTTAACAGAGTTGAGTTCGTCTGTTCCGAAAAGCTACTACGTATTCCAGTAGAGAACAATCAAGTCTTGGAAATTCACGGAAATCAAGCAAACCGCAGTGTCAAGATAATATCGTGCATGAAGGCTCGCAAGTACTTAAGAAAACAGTGCATCGCTTTTCTAGCTCACGTGGTAGAGAAAGACAAGAAAGCACTCAAGATTCAAGATGTACCGATCTTGAAAGACTATGCGGACGTGTTTCCGGATGACTTACCGGGACTGCCACCCGAGAGATCAGTGCAGTTTCGATTTGATTTAATTTCGGGAGCGGTTCCTGTAGCTAAGTCTCCTTATAGACTCGCACCATCGGAAATGCAGGAATTGTCCAATCAATTACAAGAGCTATTCGACAAGGGATTCATTTGACCGAGTTTCTCACCGTGGGGAGCTCCGGTTCTTTTTGTCAAGAAGAAGGATAGATCTTTCAGGATGTGCATCGATTAGAGAGTGCTCAACAAACTCACCATCAAGAATCGGTACCCGTTACCGAGGATTGATGACTTGTTCAATCAATTGCACGGAGCTCAGTACTTTTCAAAGATAGACCTGCATTCAGGTTATCACCAGCTCCGGATTCAAGAGGAAGGCATACCCAAGACGACATTTCGTACCCGATATGGTCACAACGAATTCATGGTGATGCCATTCGGACTGACGAACGCACCGGCAGTGTTCATGGATCTTATGAACCGGGTGTGCAAGCCGTACTTAGATCAGTTCGTTATCATCTTTATTGATGATATACTGATTTACTCAAGAAGCGAGAAGGAACATGAACAACATCTCAGGACAGTCTTGGAACTCCTGAAAGACGAACAACTCTATGCTAAATTCTCCAAGTGTGAATTTTGGCTAAGAGAAGTTCAGTTCTTGGGTCACGTGATTAACATAAATGGTATTCATGTAGATCCTGCCAAGATTGAAGCAATCAAGAACTGGGATGTGCCCACAACACCGACAGAAATCAGATCATTTCTGGGATTGGCAGGTTATTACCAGAGATTCATTTCGAATTTCTCTAAGATAGCCTTGCCTCTCACAAAGTTGACACAGAAGAGTGAACCGTTCATGTGGACACAGAAACAAGAAGAGGCATTTCAAACACTGAAACAAAGATTGTGCAATGCTCCAATCTTGACACTCCCATAATGCAATGATGACTTTGTAGTATATTGTGATGCTTCCCATCAGGGACTTGGTTGTGTTTTAATGCAACGAGACGAAGTCATTGCCTACGCATCAAGACAGCTGAAGATACACTAGAAGAACTACACAACACATGACTTAGAACTGGGAGCTGTTGTCTATGCTTTAAAGATTCGGAGACATTACCTGTATGGTACCAAATGCACTATCTTCACAGATCACAAGAGTTTACAGCACATATTTGATCAGAAGGAGCTTAACATGAGACAGAGACGTTGGGTTGAGCTCCTGAACGATTACGATTGTGTGATCAAATACCATCCGGGTAAAGCAAATGTTGTTGCAGATGCTTTGAGCCGGAAGGAAAGAGTCAAACCCTTGCGCGTTCGAGCAATGGGAATGACTGTGCAAACAAGTCTGAGAGATCAAATCATACAAGCACAACAAGAAACAATGGCAAGAAACAACTTGAAACATGAGCTCGATTGTGGAGCCGAGAAACATTTCGAGACAAAACAAGATGGAGTCATCTACTTTCAGGATCGTGTATGGATCCCGGCTGTAGATGAACTTAGAACACCCATTCTTGACGAGGCACACAAAACACGCTACTCAGTTCATCCTGGTGCCGATAAGATGTATCAAGATCTTAGGTCATTTTATTGGTGGCCGGGTATGAAGAAGGATGTGGCTAATTATGTTGGCAAATGCTAAACATGTGCTAAAGTCAAAGCCGAACACCAGAAACCGTCAGGTTTGCTGGAACAACCATAGATACCACAATGGAAGTGGGAACAAACAACTATGGATTTTATTACCAAGCTACCCCGTACTTCCAACGGACACGATTCGATTTGGGTCATCATTGATCGATTGACCAAGTCCGCACATTTCTTGCCGATCAGAGAGAACTACAAGATAGAAAAGCAAGCAAGACTTTATGTCGATGAAATAGTAGTACGGCACGGGGTGCCTTTATCTATTATTTCTGACCGGGACAGTCGATTTACATCACGGTTCTGGCAATCATTGCAACAATCCTTAGGGACAAGTGTCAATTTGAGCACCGCTTATCATCCACAAACGGATGGACAAAGTGAGCGAACGATTAAAACCCTAGAGGATATGTTGAAACATGCATCCTAGACTTTGGTGGAAGTTGGGATAAACATTTACCAGTCATTGAGTTCTCCTACGACAACAGCTACCACAGCAGTATTGGATGTGCTCCGTTTGAAGCACTATATGGTAGAAAATGTCGGTCTCCAATTTGTTGGACCGAAGTGGGAGACAACAGAATCACTGGGCCTGAGCTTATTCAGGAGACTACTGATAAGATAGCCCATATACAACAGAGACTACAAGCAACACGTAGCCGCCAAAAGAGTTACGCAGACAAACGGCGAAAGCCTTTGGAATTCCAAGTGGGTGACCGAGTCATGTTGAAAGTGTCCCCGTGGAAAGGCGTGGTTCGTTTTGGGGCAAAAGGAAAGTTAGCACCAAGGTATGTCGGACCGTTTGAGATAACTCAACGTATAGGTCCTGTGGCATACAGACTCAGACTCCCTGATGAGCTCAACGGAGTACACGACATATTTCATGTATCAAACCTCAAGAGATGTCTCGCTGACGAATCTTTGATCATGCCTTTGGAAAAGATACAAGTGGATGAACAACTACATTTCATTGAAGAACCTGTAGAGATTATGGATCGTGAAGTCAAGAGACTGAAACGAAGCCGTATTCCTATTGTAAAGGTTCGTTGGAACTCCAAGCATGGACCATAATTTACCTGGGAGCATGAGGATCACATGAAGACAAAGTATCCCCACCTATTTGAAGAAGTAGTGCCCGACAATGATGCTTAAATTTCGGGACGAAATTTCTTTAACAAGGGGAGACTGTGACACCCAGTACCTGATCGTCCGGCAAGTCCGTACGGTATGTGTACATTCACTATTTACTGTGTGTAAATACAATGTGTGAATAGTGTGTGTAACAACAAAACTAAGATAACAAGCAACAGTTGTACGTATTTAAGTGAAATACGCGCGATCTGTCGAAACGAAATCGATAAACGATTCGAACGATAATAAAACTAAGAAAAACAAATTTAGAAGATTTACTAGGAATAACCACCTTTTAAATGTTAAAAACAAAACCTTTTTATTTAAAACCCGTAAACACTCGCGTTACGTTCCGGAAACGCGACGAAAACGAGAACCGAGAAACGAAATGAACCCGACCACCCTCGGAGTATAAATACTCTAAATGAACCAACAACCACATTTAATTATCTCATTCTCTCTCTAAAACCACTTTTCCATAACTTTCTCTCTCTAGAAGTTTCAAACTTCAAATCCAAAGCTCTTTTCCATTTTTTGATGAAATCGCGTGATTCTTGAGCCAAATCAAAGCTACAAACCTCCTCTACATGAAAGTACAACCGATCTGAGAAGAAACCTACTAAAAATCGAGGTATGGGGCTGTGAAAGTCACGGAAATTAGGGTTTTGTGCACCCTTTTGTTCGACCTTTACCCTAACCGGTTAACCACCTCCCATCTTGAACCCTATGACCACGAGAAGTAGCCTAACATACACCACCTTCGAACACCATGGAACCTTGGAATGGGGGGTGATTCTAGGCTCAGCCTAGCTGCGGCCGAAGTAGGAACCCGGCTGGCCGAGTGGCCTATGGCCGAATGGCCCATGGCCGAAGGTCTCTATTCACTGGCCAACCCTTTCATTCGGTCAAACTTTTCCCATTCGGGTCACCTCCCATTCGACTAGGTCCATTCGTGGATCATCCTCATTCGGCCATCATTATTCGCCCAACACTATCATTCGGCCATAGGATGTTCAGTCGGACCACACCTATTCGACCATCAGCATTCGCCAGCCAAGGACATTCGGCCTATGGCCATGTCATTCGAACGGCATACCTAGTCGGCCATGCACATCTTCATTCGAGCCACACTCCATTCGGCACACCGATTCGGCCCAACGGTTTGGCCCACACACACACACGGCCCAAGTGCCTCATTTGGCCCATAGTGCACTGTTTCGACCCAATCCAATCCTTCGGCCCATGATGGTTAAAATAGCCCACAATTCATTCGGCCCAGGATCATTATTCGGCCCACTTAACTCAAGAATGTAAATCCACACATAAACAAGTATTATGAGTAATATGCATGGGATTATGAACCTATTTTCACTACAAAGGTGGTGATGGGGTTGATTAAGTGTAATTAACCAAACCTAAACCACTAAGTTTTACAAGGATTGTTGCTTAATTTGTGGTTAACTAAGTAACAACCAATTCAAATTCAACAAAGATAACATGTCAAGTCTTAAACCATAAACCTAGGTACTTCTTAGTATGGGTTACAAAGATCCAAGCAATACAAGTAAATAACATATCATGTGAAAGTTTCGGAATTTCGAGAATACGCTAAGGAAATAGAAACATAAAATCATTAACACTAGATACTAAGCTTAACTTAAAATAGTTAAGTGTTAGTAAAATCTATAACAATTGAACAAGGGCCGAATGATGATCGAGACTTACGAGTGTTAGCCAACTTTAGGGCTAACACATACACGCACACAAATCATCTATAACTTATACTTATAAGTTACAAACATTGTGAAATCGACACAAGATCGTGAAAACAACAACAAGTACAACAAAGAGCGCGTGCATTCTTGTTTATACTTAGTCAACCACAACAACTACAAGGTGAGTTCATACGCCCACTTTTCTAATTTTAATTGATTTTAAACTCTCGGGGCTGAGAACATGCTAAATCTTTTATTTATTTAAAAGTTTTAGTACAACATATTGTTATACTCTGATTTAGATAATATTGCTTGACTTTTATCGCTTATCATTGTATGCATGCTTGTATGATCATAACATGACTGAGATGACTAGGATGAAACATGATAATGTAGTTGTAAGATTATATCTTATAACACTTAATTAATCTTACCAGAAAAAACAATGAGATTATCACAGGTGAACATGATGACAACAACAGGAACAAACATGAATGATATGAAGATAATATATCTTCATAATATCATTCACCACCAGAGTTAGCTAAGTGTAATAGGACAAGTTCTTATAATACTATGCATACAACTCGGTGAGGACTATGAGATAACACGAAACAAATATCATCCACCACCTGAGTCGACTAAGTGTAGTAAGACTAGCTCTTACAACACTGTAGTGGCAACAGAGTGAACATATGGAACAACAAGAATGATAATCATGATAACGTACCTTCATGATAACAACATCATTAACACAACAACTAACATTGTATAATAAGACAAGTTCTTATATAACTTTGTTAAGAGCAACGAGAATACACAACATTGAGAACAAACAACATTGGTGAACACAACAACAATTGATTACTATTGAACTGTCTGTATTATATCACGACAATCATGTGCCATGTATTCAAGTGTATCATCATAAGTCCCTTACAGAAATCGTTTACCAGTTAGTTTGACGTGACTAAACCGACGATAGCATAGTGGTACCATAGGTTTGACAAACCTCCGGCTTGTAGGGCTGGTATGTTGATCGTATTGAACATTTGGCCGGTAACGTATGACCGGTGACAGGGCGATAATCAGTCAGGGTCTGGTAAGCGACACATGGTGATATTAATCTACAGTGATAATTGTAATTAATCCTTCAATTCTGTTGACTAGTAGACTGAGGAATTGATTTTCTCTTTTGTCACATTACTGGTAATAGTTTTGATGAGGCCTATGGGAATACAAAGTGGTAGAGGTAAATCGGATGCATTGTAATCTAATTACGTGAGGATTGCAATGGATTCCTTTTAGTCTCTATGCACTTCAAGTTGAGAACAGATATCAATTGGTTAACTAACACTCTTATTATTAAAGGTGACTAACAATTAACCCCACAAGCGAGAGAATAATAACAAGGATCAGATTAAAATAATCTATTTTCCTTATCACAATGAGGGTTTATCAATACTTCGGTTTGATAACTAAACCCCTCTTATTATATTATTCTACATATAACACTGGGTGATGAACACAACGGATGGGTGAATATCAAACGGGATGAACATGTGAGATGAAAATGGGTATGTATAGTTGTATTGCAAGTGGTGTTGAGTTCTATTAGGTATGTGGTGGGATGCTAGCTGGGGCTTGTTCCCCTACATATGCCCTATAAATAAGCATAGCTAATAGGATGAGACACTACTTGTAAATATAACTATGGAGAGGCCATTGTGTGAACAGATGAATCAAACATTTACAAGTATCATGTATGACATTGTGATTTTGTATGTGAACAAATCAATGTTCTCAATTATCAAACTTATGAACTCACCAACCTAGTGTTGACTTTGTTCAAATGCATGTTTTCTCAGGTGACGAACATGTTTAGTCACCAGACATCAGGAACATAGTTAGCGGACTTTTAGAAGACCTACGTAACATTGTAATTTAACTTTTTAATTCTATATCATTGTCATGTTAACATTTCTCATTTACATATCATGTGCTATGCAAACAATCTGATCATTTGATTATCAAACGATATCGCGCCCCGAGAACCATCCGCCCGACGGGAAAGTCGACCCAGCCCGCCGGCTCGGGGTGTGACATACATGACCAAGAAAGTGAACTTCTCTTATCCAGAACTCGCACTTGGAAATTTTAGCATACAACTTTTCCTTAGCGAGTAGCTCCAAAACCAACCTTAAGTGTTGCTCATGGTCTTGTTGATTTTGTGAATATATTAATATATCATCGATAAAAACAATCACGAATTTATCGAGATATGGTTTGCAGACTCGATTCATTAAATCCATGAACACGACAGGGGCATTAGTCAGCCCAAAAGGCATTACTAGGAATTCGTAGTTCCCGTACCGAGTTCTGAAAGCCGTTTTAGGAATGTCTTCCTCTTGAATACGTAGTTGATGATAACCTGACCGAAGGTCAATCTTTCAAAAATAAGTTGACCCTTGTAATTGGTCGAACAGATCATCAATACGGGGCAGAGGATAACGGTTCTTGATCGTCACTTTATTCAGTTCTCTGTAATCAATACAGATTCGAAATGTGCCGTCCTTCTTTTTCACGAACAGCACCGGTGCTCCACAAGGAGAGAAGCTTGGTCTAATGAATCCTTAATCCAATATTTCTTGTAATTGATTGGATAACTCCTGCATCTCAGATGGTGCTAAGCGATAAGGAGATCTAGCAATTGGTGTGGCTCCAGGGACCAAGTCGATGCTAAACTCAACTTGTCGAACAGGTGGTAAACCAGGAAGGTCTTCCGGAAAAACTTCAGGGAAGTCTCTAACAACTGGTATATCATCAATCTTCCTCTCCTTAATCTCCTTTACCTTCACATGAGCTAAGAACGCTTGGTACTCCTCCCTTAGATATTTTTGTGCTTTCATGGATGATATGATGTGAAACGTTCTCTCGGGATTTTCACCTTTGATTTCAAGTGTTTCGTCATTCGGAAGCGGAATGCGAATAATTTTATCAAAACACTTGATCTCCGCTTGGTTTTTAGATAACCAATCC
The DNA here is from genome assembly GCA_009363875.1 of Mikania micrantha. Classification (NCBI taxonomy): domain Eukaryota; kingdom Viridiplantae; phylum Streptophyta; class Magnoliopsida; order Asterales; family Asteraceae; genus Mikania; species Mikania micrantha. The sequence goes on from CM018691.1 coordinate 121,015,819, forward strand.
ATCCCTACGACGACATCAAAGCTTCCAAGTGGAATTGGAATAGGGTCAATGTCGGATGAGTGATTCTCCAAACTTATTTTGCATCCTTTGATGATGGTTTGAGCTTTTAACAATTTTTCGTTGGCTAATTCAATTATGAAGGGTTCATTTAGTGGAATTGGTTTTTGTGTGATTAAGCACTCAAATTCAGGGAATATAAAGCACTTATAAGCACCCGTATCGAATAAAACGGATGCATAGTTATTATTGATAACGTATGTACCTGTCACTACGTTAGGATCAGGACGAGCTTCCTTTGCTCCAAGAACGAAAGCTCTTCCCCTACCCTGTTTGCCTCCATTTGCTGGTCCGCGCTGTAATTTTGGACACACATTTCTCAAGTGCTCAAAACTTCCACACTCATAACATACCCTTTGATTGCTTCGGAAGTTTCAGGCAAAGTGCCCCGTCTTCTTACATCGTGAGCAGATAGGACATTCTCCTTGATGATACAAGTTACATTTGTTGCATTTTGATGGTGGAGATGGTTTCTTTTCCTGCGTGACTGCCCCATAGTTGCGGGCAGTTGTGGTCTTCTTGCTTGGTGCCTTTGCCAGCGTGAGCTCTCAAACTTTCCTTTTTCCCTTATACCTTTCTTTGCCAGTGTCCTGTTCTGATCATCTCATCAGTCAATTTTCCCGCCAGGAGGATGGCACTTTTCAATGTGGTTGGTCGAGAGGAAGTAACCAAGCCTCGAATTTGCGGTGCCAAACCCCAGACATATCTTTCCACTTTCTTGGCTTCCGAGTTTACCATGTGTGGAAGTAAGCATGACAACTCATGAAAGTGATTTGTGTATGCTTGAATTCAGCACCAACCATAGAGAGATTCCAAAACTCAGCTTCTAATTTTTGTAGTTCGTTGATAGGACAATACTCTTCAGTGATTAATGTCTTAAATTCACTCCATCCTAGTGCCTCAGCTTCATCGATTCCACGAGCTTGAATTTGGGTGTTCCACCAAGTTAAAGCTTTACCTTGGAGAGAACACACATCATACTTCGCTTTTTGGCTAGGAAGACAGTCGCTGATACGGAGGACTGCCTCCATCTTTTCAAGCCACTTCAAGACTCCAATGGCCCCATCATTTCCGTAAAACTCCTTAGGTTTACATGCCACAAAGGTTTTGTAGGTGCATCCCTTTTTGGCAGTTCCCACTTTAGTGTCATCATTGTTGCTTGCCGAGCCATTGTGACCGCTGTTATTATTGTTGTTGTTGTTCCCTGTTGTTGAATTGACTTGAGCAACGATCTTAGGTATGGCAGCTTCGATACGCTTATCCACTATTTCAGCGATGTCATTGGAGTTGAGAGTTGTGTTCTCAGGATTTGTGTTTTCATTTTCGGTAGTTTGCTTCGGCTTCCTCCCTCTCCTTTTCGGCGGCATCTTCTATACACATATACAACACTCTTTTTTCGTAGCTAAAGACAATTAATCGTTATGTCTCATGTAAATCAACATAAGTCCTAGGATAAGCTAAGTCCATAGTCTAGGTCTCACAAATAGTAAAACCTAATTCACTATAACCAATGGCTCTAATACCAATCTGTCACACCCCCGCTAGAGCGGAAACACGAGGGTGTCACGAAATCGGATCTCAGAACGCTTTGTGTTTAAAGAAACTTCAAGCATGCATTCATGGTCCATAAAAATACAGAATTTCTATTACAATATTCAAAAATAAATACAACTTATAAAGATTCTTCATATTGCCTAAATATCAAAACAATATTGTCCAAATCTTTGGTTGTATCACAAGAAGAGCATGCTTAATCCAAGCTTAATTATTTCCTGAAATACATGCATAGAAAGGGTCAACTAAAATAATTGGTGAGTCCGTAGGTTTATGACTCGATAAAATATTTAAGGAAAGTATTTATAAAATTTATCCATATAATGTTAAAATTAAAATTAGCATAGGTGAATGATTTATTTTACCATGAGCCCACAACAAAACCTATGACTCTTCACCCCATAATGCCAACAATCAATCAAATATATAGTAAATGGAAATATGCATTCATTTAAGCCCAGACACTTGGGAACGATTTGGAGCGACCAAAATCTCAAAATGAATGGGGTCGTCAGCCTAATAGCACTATCCATATTAATCCACGGCTCGTCAATTGAGCTAAACAGTTTTGGAATTACCGATGTAATACATACATTCATACGTATATATCAATGGGGACTTTGAAATAAGTACTCATGAAACAAACATTCAAACAAGTATCATTTTAATAAACACGTTTGGATAAGTAAGATAGCAAGTATTTCACCCCGAAGAGTATAAATATTTAAATAAAAGTGGGCTACGAAACTCACTTTGAGTAGTAATCGGGAGGTTCCAAGAAACCGTGAGTTTAGGGTTCAGCATCCTTCTCAGCCCCTACAAAAGTACGACGCCTTATGAGCTTCACGGAATAACCCTTATGATATCAAAATACATTTTTGTCTTGGTGTTCGTTGATTTTTAAAGTGTTCGTTTTATTTATACTTAAATTGAGAGGTCTTACTTATTTGCCCAAATTTAAGTAGGGGACTTACGATATCGCCCAAAATAATAATAAATAAGTTCTATTATTATCATCATTATTATTATTATTTTTATTATTATATTTTGTTTTCAAATAAGTTGATATTACGATGACTTATTATCAAAATGACTTGTGTATATGTTTATTTATTTGTATAAATAAATATTTACTTGTAAATATATTACCAAAACTTCTTCAAACTTAATTCACCAAACGCATGAGGATTGGTCTTCAGATGTTAATCGCCTATTGGCATACACCTGGGTTTTTTGTAAAAATAAACGAAGCAGGGAATCCTTTAGGTAGTTTACCTATGTCCTGGTCATATAGTTGTTTATATTTCAGTTTAAGGATGTAACCTGTGACTTTATTATTTAAAGTAATAGAACACCTAGTTAAGTCATTTGGTGTGTCTGGTTCATGTTTGTTCTAATGAGTAGTTGTAATTTTATGTTTTCATATTATCCGCGTATGCATGCATTTTATTCATTTATATATTTAAGAAAACCTTGTAATTAATCCTAAATTGCATGCTTCAATCATTAAATACTTTACATATGTGTTTGTAATACTTACAATGTGCGGTACATATAGGAGGAACTCACATAAGCAAGGAGGATGAGCTAGAGAAGGCTTGGACTTCTTTTTGCGTTGGGTCTGTTAGAACAGCCAAGGTGTTGGCTTGTTGAGTTGCTAGGTGGTCCTGAACTAGGGACGGAAGGTAGAATACTTACTTACACCTCGAGGGAGGGCCGACTATTACCTTCGTGTGCAACCGCACAGATGGTCTACGGAGGCTGTGTGTACCGCGTGCCTACCGAGTGCTGGTCCTAGGTGCACCCAAATCGTGGTTTAACGAGAAGTGTGATGGATGTTTAAAAACAATAGCTGGTTGAGTGGGGAGCCTCTCGTTTGGCAGCTCCTTTTCAAAAGAGCTTATTCTTACTCTTTTGTGGCAAGTGTTTTGATCAAGAGGACTAGCAAGGAAGGTTTTGGAGTGGGGTTTGTTTGAGTCCTTATGCGGTATTTACAGAGGATTCAAAGGTCAAAAATAAAGATGTATGGCCCCTCCATGATGGCAAGATATCTTGCATCCGATTAAGTTGATGTGATGTGGAGGTATGGGGTATTTGGGCTGGCAGCTGCAGAGAGAGGTGTGGGTTTCTTGGCTTCACTTACTCCCTATTTATACACCAACATGGCTGTTGGTTTGAGGGTGTTATCCACGTTTTTACCTGCCCACATTTGAAACCATCTTCTGTAGTAACAGATGGAAAGGTGCTGGTCTGATAGGGTATGGCTGATGGGAAAGAGAGAAGGGTAGAGTTGGCCATAGAGGCTTGGAGATGTGGTTTTTTGGATAGTCATATATTATGACTGAAATAAGGACTGAAAGCTGCTTCTTTTGCAGCAGAAAAATGAACAAGAAGCTGTCCAATCCAATAGTGAAAGTGGGTTTTGACATATTTTTCTTCTTTGTTTTTGTGGATCCACAGTACCCCTTTATGGGGAATATGAGGTTTTATTAGTCTTTTCTTTCCTTTAGTTGTTAGATGGAGTATTAGGCCAATATTTTGCAACAAAAAGGGAGATATGGTGCTGCCATTACTGCCGAAGGTAAGGGGAAGGTATTGATGTGATAAAAGTCTATAGTTAGGATCTATTGGCAGCTCAAATGGGGAGGTTTAGGGCTGTCATAGCTGTTAATTGCAGGAAGAAGTATGGATAAGCTTGCTTAGAGGTACAATGTTTGAGGTAAGAAAAGATAGTCTTGATTAGTTGTTGATAGGATCTTTTCTTAATGAAATTTAAACCGGTTTCAGTTGGTATGTAACCAAGTTTTATAATGGTTTATTGGAGTTTAACTTATTGTTTTTAAATTTCTTGGTTTGAATTGTTAACTTGTTAGGTTGGAACCGAAACAAAGAACACCTGTCACGTTTGTTTTTTTCTTTTTCTTTGTATATATTTATATATATATATATATATAGATATTTTATTTTCATGAAGATCATGGTGGTAGTTTATTCGTAGTTATACATCCCTAAAATATGTTCTCTAGGATTAACTAGTGAGTTCCTTTGAAAAATAATAATATCGTCGTATTTAATATTGTAAATAATTCTTGAGTTAACTGATCCGAATTTAATTATTTTTATCATCCACTCGAGTCATAGGTTAAGAATAATGTGTATACAATTATTTAGCTAAAAGAGAACCTGAATATGTGCCAGTTGTTACAAGCAACTTCGGAATAAGACGATTAACCAAGTGATGGTGCAATGGCAAAACAGACGGGGATCTGATGCTACATGGGAGTCAGAGGATGAAATGCGGAAATTTTATCCTTTTCTTTTTGAGGTGTAATGAGGTTTCAGGGATGAAAACTTTGTAAAGAGGGGATAATTTGTAACGACCCATTTTGGGAAAATATTTTAAAACAAATATAATTGGTGTATAACTATGTTTTAAATATTATTTGGTGGGTGTTCTGATAATAATTGTTACCTAGAATTATATGGTGGATGTTTACTAATTTAACATAGTTAGTTATAACTAGTTAAAGTTGATAGTAATAGAGGGACCAAAGCTGCCAATAGCCGAAACTTGTAAATGGTGGGTTAAGATGTTGACTTGGTCAAAATATGGTCATAAGACCATTTCTTTTGCTGAAAACGTGAACAAGAAAAGGGGAGGAGGAAGCTCAAAAACTTCAACTTTGATCAAATTGGTGCTTGGATTTTGATCTAATCTCTCATGCAATCATAGATTTTTGTGTTTTATTAAGTCACCAAAGTATGTTTGGGACTTGATTATTATGTTGTTATGGTGTTATGGAATGCATTTAGAGTAATGGAATTGTTGGAAATGATCCAGGGAGGTTTCGGGTGTTAAAAAGTGAAAAAATTCGGATTTGACATGTAGCTGGGTGCCTAGTGCTCCTGGTAGGTGCCTGGTGCACCCAAAATGTTCTGTAGTGCGCCTACCAGTGCCCCCAAAATGCTGAAAAGTGGCTTTTTGACCCCGGTTTGTTGTCATACTTCACCATAAGGATGGTTTGAGCTTGGGGAAGATATGGGGGTGTTTACTTAGTTCTAACGAACTAACGGTGACTTAAATATGGTGTTTTGTAGGTGAAAATAAAGGATGAAAGCCGATGTGATCGGATATATTTATGGACTCGTGATCGAACACACTTGATGAACTAAAACCTTTATTTTGTGTAGGTGTTTATGTAGTAATGGAGTCTTTTGAAAGTCACATACTCAAGTTTTTACTTGGTTTAATGTTGTTGTTTGGAGATAAACTAGTTAGTATGTGGTTTTAAAGTTGAAAAATCTGGGACCTAAAATTTGATGTTGTTTTAAGACACGTATCATGCATGTGTGGGTTTTGGGGCTTCCAATGGAGTTCTTGATAAACATGAGAGCCATCCGATTAGCCTTCTCCCATTTCTCATACAGCATCTTAGCTTCAGGAGTGCTCTTATCAGTGAGGGCAGGAGGTGCAGGCTGTGACAATTGCAGTTGAGAATTTCGTAATCAATGGCATGAGCACATGTGGTCGTTCTAGAAATCCACATTGATTTAGCTATTGTAATTATTACAAGTTGATAGTATGCGAGAAATGATGAATGAGGGCGAAAACCGTGTACAAAACGGAGTTCTGGATTGTCCGGAATCGAAAAACGAAGAAAAATTTCTAAGTATTGAACTTCTGGGGTCGTCGCGGTATGCCAAGGATGGGTTGAGGGTTCTTAGCGGTACGCGATGGACCAAAAATATCCGATTTCTTCCGGATTTCTTCGCGGTACGCGAAGCCTTGTTTTGATCCTCTTCGCGGTACGCGACGGGTGAGGCGGTGGAGAAATTTGACTACTTCATCAGATTTTCATGCAGATCACAATCTCTTCAACTCTCTCGAATCTATTTGACCCAGAAGCATATCAGACGAAATCCTAAGCCTCAAACTTCAGATTTGAAGCCTTCTAAACCTACGGATAGCACCAGGGATCGTGTTTACAAGTTCTGATCGCTGTTCTACGGTTAAAACTCCGTCTGATTAGGTAATGACTTGTTTTAACCTTCTAGTTTGGTTTTGATTGATTAGATCTTGTTTTTGAACGTAATGATATAGTTAGGGTTTTTGATTATTGCCTAGATGATGGCTAGGATTGATTATAAACGAAGAAAACGATGTTTTAACGGGTAAATCCTTGTTTTGATCCGTTGTAATGCCCGGTTTGCATGAAATCATACCCATGATTATAATGGTTTAAACCATTTGATTATGACAATGTAGGTGATTAGTTTGATTAATCTTTGAAATGCAAGGTTAAATCCAAGTGTTTCAAACTAATCACAATCATTAACATACTCATTGGAACGATTATCTGATGTTTATGATAACAGTCAGATTAGTGTGTTAAACATGGTTATTAAACCTATTCTAATGCTACATAGTGATATTTCATGATATTTGGGTAATCAATAACAAGGATTGATCATTCCTAAGCCATTAATCCGTCTAGAAACTATTTTAGCATTATAATCAACAACATCAACTATTTGGTTAATCCGAGATTATTCTGATTAATCAAGTGTGTCATCAATCTTGTATGATATAATACTAAAGTAACCAATTAAAAACCTAAAATCGGTTTGATGACTTTCAAAGCAATGTCTTTGACATTAAACGTTCAGAAAGATCTAATCAGTAAGTTAAAACCTAAATAACTCATTAAACATAAATAAATGCAGAATTTCTCTATTATTATCAGTTGTGTGACATTCTGCTACTTCTGAGTTATCAGGTGAGTTTCGTACAACCCCTTTTCTTTTTAATCTTTTATAAACATAGGGGTAGTACTGTGGAACTTTTCAGAACTATATGATATGTATCACTGTTATCTGCGTGATTTCTTGTGATTGTTGAGAACTTGTGGATTTCATGGGATTTTGCCTGTAAGAACAGAACACTATCACAGAACTTATAAGTCCTCATTTCCTTACTGTATCTAGTGAACCCACGTGGGGCCGAACAGAAAACAATGATAGTACTATAGGCTGACAACCCATTTGTCGGGAGCGGCAACTCCCCTTGGTGTAAATGTTTGTTATCTGTTTCCAAAACTTCTTAATGTAGAGATAGACATTAAGACAATGTGGCATTAAGATGTTACCAACGGGTAGTATCTTATAGAACAAAAACAGAACTTCCGAAAGGAACTAGATACGGGACCCATGGTTATCTTGAACTGAACTTTGTGAGAAATTGTATTGCATATCATATTGTTGAACATGAACTTTACGAACTCACCAGCCTTGTGCTGACGTTTTAAATTTAAAATTTTTTGCAAGGAGACAGTGACTATCCGGTGACGATGCACTTTATATAAATAATCGTAATTAAATAAATTAGTCATGTAATAAACTTAGTTTGTAAACTGTACTGTTGATTGTAATGGCGATTCTTGTAATATATTTACTTTAAGTTAATCTGTGTGCTATAATATCGGATCAAGTAAGTCACACCTCATCTCTGAGATATCACCACTATGCTTCCGCAATCTTCTCAGTGACATCTTCAACAGGTGACGGGAGGTGGGGGTGTGACAGGGTGGTATCAGAGCCACAGGTTATTGAATTTAGGTGGACTTAGATACCTAGACTATAACCATAGGCTCGAATAGTGACACAGAGAGCACCGAACATAACTAATGAACAAAACTTGTTTTGAATTAAGCCTGGATAATCAGGTGGTACGAATTCCACTTATGACTGGCCAGCATAACTGAAATTCGCAACACGTGTGCGTTCTAGTTTAATTTAATTCAAGTAGAACATTAATAACTATAAGGACGAGTAGTTGCTTTGAGATATGAAGAGATGTCATATCATGTTTATGTTGAATATTATTATTCAATATTTATATCATGGTACTGATTTGAAGTTTTGTGTATACAGCGATGGCCAATCAGGGAGAGAGATATATATACCAGCGATTTCCATACGTTATTCTGGACGATACACCCAGTTCTAGTTCTGGCTCAGATTCAGATCCTTCTGAGGCATCATCAGCCACATCTCACTCAGTACCGCAGGTGCCGGCTACACCACCATTAGTACCATAGACTCCACCCCACGTACCACGTACACCACCACCACGTCCACAGGTATCTGATAATACCTCTGCTGACCATAGGGATAGGATCCCATCACCTCAGAGGGTCCCGGCTAACACTGGGATTAGGAGAATGCGGGAATAGGCCCGCAAAACCACATGTTTACCACCTAGGCATTAGCTTGCTCCTAGGGATAATCCAGACTCTACTCACGAGGTGAGTGAGTCTTCTAGACAGGCTGAGATGAGAGCTCAGCTGCAGCATGTCACTTTAGACCTGCAGAGTACCCGTACTACCCTGACTGAGGCACGTGTGGTTCACCAGAATTTGGTAGAGCAGTTTGAGATTCTTGAGGCTGGCACTAGAGCGTGGAGGACGATTATAGAGGACAGGATGAGACATACCATGATGCATGTGATGATGGTTGTATTTTGGCGGTATGTTGGGATGGTGAGGGAGAGAGTTGTGGGAGTGATAGAGGGTGTGAGGAGGTTGAGCATCTAGGCGAGGATGATAGTACTGGCTATAGTACTGGCGATTATAGCCATCGTGATGGCATGTTTACCGTACTTTTTACGGTAAAGATCTTATATGGGTATGCATATTTTGGGATCATCATTGTATATACCATCAGTGACATGCGAATAGGTTGTGAGTGGGATGGATGGGGGATGTTTTTGGATGTAAAATAGATCCCCGGCATCTAGTTGTAATGTTTTGGGTCAGGCAGTCTGTATAAACTTGTTATGGTTGTGCAAAACTATTATAGTAATAAAACGGTTGCTTTTGTATATCTATTTGTATAATGTGTTATGTGTATGATGTGTGAACTATATTTTCATAACAAACTTGTATGAGAACTATGAGAACATGTGTGTGTGAGAACATATCTGTTTCCTGTATGGCAATGTGACACAGAACTATGAGAACATTGTTTATGTGAGAACATGTCTATTGCCTGTATGGCAATGTATCACAGAACTGTATGTGAACATTTTTGTGTGAGAACTTATCAGTGTCCTGTTTGTTAATATATCAAAAACATGGGTAATAACATATCTATATCACAGTACTGTGAGCTGTGTAATATTTTGACATGTTTTTGAATTAACATGACTGAGTATAGCTACGAACATTTGTGTGATTCTGTGTATTGAGAACATGTCTGAACTATATCAATGTAGTTATACTATAATTATTATAATCTCATTCTGACATGAATCTTCAATATGACTGAATATGTTTGAACTAATGTGATTGAACAAGGGTTATATTTTTGTTATTCTTGAACTGACCTGAGTTTGCTTGCATATTAGCAGAACGATGGCTCCAAAACGAGGTCGACCAGCCAAGAAAGCTGGCATGAATAATACTAACCCTGAACTGGAACAAGTCCCACCTGTGAACGTAGAATCAAATCCGGATCCACGTGTTAATCCGGAAACGAACATGGTTCCACCTGGAAATCTGGAGACAAATACTGTTCCACCAGTGAACCCTGAAGTGAACACTGTTCCACCTGCTGGTTCAAGTGGATCTGAATCAAATGAAGCGATGATAGCACAAATTGTGAGAGAACAACTATATGCTTGTGGTGTTTTGACACAACACCACCAACCTCATATCACTGTGGGTTCTGGTGGGGACCATGATCACACTGAACATAACGCTACTGGTGGCCACGTGGAAACTCATACTACCACCGGTGCAACAATAACAAAAACAACTGTTCCTGATCCACCACAGCAAGGATGTACTTATAAGTACTTTGCTTCTTGCAACCCTCCTACTTTTACGGGCAAAGAAGGAGCGTCTGGGCTTATAAGGTGGATCGAGGAAATGGAAACGAAACTCAAGATCAGCCAATGTTTGGCAGAGCATAAGGTGTCTTATGCTGCTTGTTCTTTGAAGGACTCAGCTTTAACCTGGTGAAATACCCAGGCTAAAACTCTGGGCTCAGCTACAGTTGATTCAATGGGCTGGAACGATTTCAAAACTCTGATTAGGTCAGAGTACTGCCCAATCACTGAAATCCAAAAGCTCCAGGAGGAATTCTGGAATCATTCGATGATCGGTGCTGATTGTTTAGCTTATACCGATCGTTTTCATGAACTTACTTGCTTACTTCCCAATATGTTTCCTACTGAAGCAGCATTGATTGAGAAGTATATTAAAGGATTGGTTTCCCAGATTCAGGGAATGGTGACTGCAGCTGAACCTAACACTCTGAAACGTACAATTCTGTTGACCACTAAACTTACTAATGAGGTGGTAAGGAGTGGTACTTTGCCCACAAAAACTCAGACGGCGGTGAGCCGTAGTGATGTCAGTATCTCAAATGTTTCTAAAGGTACCAAACTAAAGTGGTTTGGCAAGACCAAAGCAAAGGCTCCGGCTAAGACTAGTCAGAGCAAACCAATAGTGAAGAACTATGGTGCAACTGTTCCTAAAATGTAAGTTTACACGGGGCAGGCGCCCAAATGCAACAAGTGGCCATTCCATCACACAGGACCATGTCCTGTTTGTCTGAACTGCAATCGAGTAGAACACTACGCTCGATATTGTAACTTTCCTGCTCAACCATTAAACCAAGCACCACGACAAACCACTCAAACAAACCGGTCATGCTTCAAGTGTGGAAGTCCAGACCATCTTATAAGAAACTGTTCGAACAAAAACACCAATCCTGGAAATGAAGCTAGGGGAAGAGCTTTTCAGATTGGTGCAACCGAGGCGAGGCATGATGCAAACATTGTCACTGGTACGTTTCTTCTTAATAATCTTTACGCATCAGTTCTGTTTGATACAGGGGCAGATAAGAGTTTTATCTCTCCTGAATTTGCATCATTACTCTCATTGCTTACGGTAGATCTAGAAACTCCTTATGTCATTGAACTTATTAATGGCAAATTGATCAAAACTAACAGTGTCATTCAAGAGTGTTCCTTGAATTTGAATGATCATCTTTTTCATATCAATTTACTTCCTATTGAGCTTGGGAGCTTTGATGTTGTAGTCGGTATGGACTTGCTTTCTGATAACCAAGCGGAAGTTGTGTGTCAAAACAAGGTGATCCGTATTCCATTACCTGATGGTAATACACTGATAGTTCAAGGAGAACGAGCTGGTAGGAAACTTGGTATCATTTCTTGTATGCAAACTCAAAAATGCTTACGGAAAGGTTGTCAGGCCTTTCCAGCACATGTGATCGAGAACTATTCTGTACAAAAACGTATCGAAGATATTCCAGTAGTCAAGGATTTTCCTGAAGTTTTTCCTGAGGATATATCAGGATTACCCCCAGTGAGACAAGTCGAATTTCGTATTGACTTGATTCCAGGTGCAGCACCTGTAGCTAAAGCTCCTTATCGTTTAGCACCCTCAGAAATGCAAAAGTCAGGTCAACTGCAAGAACTGTTAGACAAAGGTTTTATCAGACCTAGTTTCTCACCTTGGGGAGCACCAATTCTTTTTGTGAAAAAAAAGGATGGTTCATTCAGGATGTGCATTGATTACAGGTAACTCAATAAACTGACAATCAAAAACCGTTATCCATTGCCACGAATAGATGATATGTTTGATCAACTACAAGGTGCTACTTACCTTTCGAAAATCGATTTAAGATCTGGATATCATCAGTTACGAATTCATGATGATGATGTTCCTAAAACTTCTTTCAGAACTCGATACGGGCATTATGAATTTCTGGTAATGCCATTTGGATTAACCAATGCACCTACAGTTTTCATGGATATGATGAATCGAGTATGTAGACCTTTTCTGGATAAATTTGTGATTGTGTTTATTGTTTATATTCTCCTTTATTCTCGGAACCAGCAGGAACATGCTCAACACTTGAAATTGATCTTAGAACTTTTGGCACATGAGAAATTATATGCCAAATTCTCAAAGTGTGAGTTTTGGTTACGAGAAGTTCAATTTCTTGGGCACGTAGTAAATGAAAACGGTATTCAAGTAGATCCCAGTAAGATCAAGGTTGTGAAACAATGGGAAACACCACGAACCCTAACTGAAATACGTCAATTCTAAGGGCTGGCAGGTTATTATTGCCGATTCATCAAGAACTTTTCAAAGATAGCCTAGCCATTGACCACATTGACACAGAAGAATCAACCGTTTATATGGGATTCTCAACAGGAGGAGGCATTCCAACTGTTGAAACACAAACTCTGCAATACACCGATCTTGGCATTACCGGAAGGTACTGATAATTTCACAGTGTACTGTGATGCTTCTCGTCAAGGTCTTGGGTGTGTTTTAATGCAGAACGACAAGGTAATTGCTTATGCTTCTCGACAACTGAAAGTATATGAGAAGAACTATACCACTCATGATTTAGAACTTGGTGCAGTGATGTTTGCACTCAAGATTTGGAGACACTATCTATACGGAACAAAGTGTATTATAAACACTGATCATAAAAGTCTTCAACACATTTTAGATCAGAAAATGTTGAACATGCGACAGAGGCGGTGGGTAGAACTCTTAAACGACTATGACTGTGAAATTCGTTATCATCCAGGTAAAGCAAATGTCGTAGCCGATGCCTTGAGTCACAAGGAACGAGACAAACCTTTACGTGTGAAAGCGCTAGGGATGACTATTCAAACCAGTCTAATTCCTCAGATTAAAGAAGCTCAGCAACAAGCATTACAAGCAACGAACTATCCTGTTGAGGAACTAAGGGGATTAGACAAGCAACTCGAAATCAAGACTGACGGAGTGTTGTATTTCAAAAGCCGAATTTGGGTTCCTTTATTCGGTAACTCTAGAACAATTATCTTGGATAAGGCGCACAAATCCAGGTATTCTATTCATCCAGGTGCTGATAAAATGTATAAAGATCTTAGATATTTTTACTGGTGGCCTGGTGTAACAGCCCAAGCTAACCGTACCAAGATATTGTCCGCTTTGCTCCCGATGGGTTGCCCATCCAGGAACTCACGATTTTGTTTTCACCCGACGAGTTGTTCGCCCAAGCAAAACGTGTCTTGATAGGAAAGGTATCCACCTCCTTATAAAGAAGGTTTTGTTCCCCTTCCCAACCGATGTGGGATATTACAATCCACCCCCCTTACGGAGCCCAGCGTCCTCGCTGGCACATCGGTCCGGCCCCTGGCTCTGATACCATCTGTAACAGCCCAAGCCAACCGTACCAAGATATTGTCCGCTTTGCTCCCGATGGGTTGCCCATCCAGAAACTCACGGTTTTGTTTTCACCCGACGAGTTGTTCGCCCAGGCAAAATGTGTCTTGATAGGAAAGGTATCCACCTCCTTATAAAGAAGGTTTTGTTCCCCTTCCCAACCTATGTGGGATATTACATCTGGAATGAATAAACACATAGCAGAATACGTGGATCGATGCTTAACATGTCTCAAAGTTAAGGCTGAACATCAACGACCTTCTGGGTTATTGCAGCAACCTGAGATTCCCATGTGGAAATGGGATCAGATCTCTATGGATTTCATTACTAAACTACCCAGAACATCACATAATCATGACTCTATATGGGTTATCGTTGATCGCCTTACTAAATCTGCGCATTTCTTACCCACCCGAGAAGATTATTCTATGGATCGACTCGCTAAACTCTATGTTAATGAGATTGTATCTCGACATGGAGTACCAATCTCTATCATTTATGACAGAGATAGTCGATTTATGTCACGATTTTGGCAAACTCTTCAGAATACACTGGCACACAAATCAATATGAGCACAGCTTATCATCCACAAACGGACGGGCAGACTGAACGAACGAATCAAACTCTTGAAGATATGCTCAGAAGCTATGTAATTGATTTTGGAGGTAGCTGGGATATTCATCTTCCACTTGTTGAATTTTCATACAATAACAGCTACCATACCAGTATTCAATGCGCTCCATTCGAAGCACTTTATGGACGCAATTGTAGATCACCTATCTGTTGGTCAGAAGTAGGTGAAAACCAGATCATAGGCCCAGAATTCATTCAAGAAACAACTGATAAGATCGCACTCATTCAGGAACGAATTAAAGCTGCTCGTGATCGTCAAAAGAGTTATGCTGATAATCGTCGTAGACCTTTTGAATTCCAAATAGGTGATCGAGTAATGTTGAAAGTTACACCTTGGAAGGGCATTTTCAGATTTGGGAAGAGAGGTAAGCTTTTACCAAGATTTATAGGGCCATTCAAAATTCTTGAACGAATTGGATCAGTAGCCTACAGACTTGAACTACCTCTTGAACTTAGTAATATCCATGATGTCTTTCATGTATCAAATCTGAAAAAGTGCCTAGCTGATGAATCATTGATCGTACCTCTCGAAGAGATTCAAATCGATGAAAAACTTCAGTTCAGTGAAGAACCAGTAGAGGTGATGGATCGGGAAATGAAAGTATTGAAACGTAGTCGCATACCAATCGTTAAAATTAGATGGAACTCACAACGTGGACCTGAGTATACGTGGGAACGTGAAGATCAAATAAAAGAAAAGTACCCACATCTGTTCTTATAAGTGATTGTCATCTGGTAAGTCTTCACTAAATTTCGGGACGAAATTTCTCTAACAGGAGGAGACTGTGACAATTGCAGTTGAGAATTTCGTCATCAATGGCATGAGCACATGTGTTCGTTCTAGAAATCCACGTTGATTTAGCTATTGTAATTATTACAAGTTGATAGTATGCGAGAAATGATGAACGAGGGCGAAAACCGTGTACAAAACGGAGTTCTCGATTGTCCGGAATCGAAAAACGAAGAAAACTTCTACGTATTGAACTCCTGGGGTCGTCGCGGTACGCCAAGGATGGGTTGAGGGTTCTTAGCGGTATGCGATGGACCAAAAATATCCGATTTCTTCCTTGTTTTGATCCTCTTCACAGTACGCGACGGGTGAGGCGGTGGAGAAAGTTGACTACTTCATCAGATTTTCATGCAGATCACAATCTCTTCAACTCTCTTGAACCTATTCGACCCAAAAGCATATCAGACGAAATCCTAAGCCTCAAAATTCAGATTTGAAGCCTTCTAAACCTACGGATCGCACCAGGGATAATGTTTACAAGTTCTGATCGCTGTTCTACGGTTAAAACTCCGTCTGATTAGGTAATGATTTGTTTTAACCTTCTAGTTTGGTTTTGATTGATTAGATCTTGTTTTTGAACGTAATGATATAGTTAGGGTTGTTGATTATTGCCTAGATGATGGCTAGGATTGATTATTAACGAAGAACACGATGTTTTAACGGGTAAATCCTTGTTTTGATTCGTTGTAATGCCCTGTTTGCATGATATCATACCCATGATTATAATGGTTTAAACCATTTGATTATGACAATGTAGGTGATTAGTTTGATTAATCTTTGAAATGCAAGGTTAAATCCAAGTATTTCAAACTAATCACAATCATTAACATACTCATTGGAACGATTATCTGATGTTTATGATAACAGTCAGATTAGTATGTTAAACATGGTTATTAAACCTATTCTAATGCTACATTGTGATATTTCATGATATTTGGGTAATCAATAACAATGATTGATCATTCCTAAGCCATTAATCTGTCTAGAAACTATTTTAGCATTATAATCAACAACATCAACTATTTGGTTAATCCGAGATTATTTTGATTAATCAAATGTGTCATCAATCTTGTATTAGGAACCTAATTCAGTGTAGGTTCCTACATTATCATACATTGTATGATATAATACTACAGTAACCAATTAAAAACCTAAAATCGGTTTGATGACTTTCAAAGCAATGTCTTTGACATTAAACGTTCAGAAAGATCTAATCAGTAAGTTAAAACCTAAATAACTCATTAAACATAAATAAATGCAGAATTTCTCTATTATTATCAGTTGTGTGACATTCTGCTACTTCTGAGTTATCAGGTGAGTTTCGTACAACCCTTTTCTTTTTAATCTTTTATAAACATCGGGGTAGCACTGTGGAACTTTTCAGAACTATATGATATGTATCACTGTTATCTGTGTGATTTCATGTGATTGTTGAGAACTTGTGGATTTCATGGGATTTTGCCTGTAAGAACAGAACACTATCACAGAACTTATAAGTCCTCATTTCCTTACTGTATGTAGTGAACCCACGTGGGGCCAAACAGAAAACAATGATAGTACTATCGGCTGACAACCCATTTGCCAGGAGCTGCAACTCCCCTTGGTGTAAATGTTTGTTATCTGTTTCCAAAACTTCTTAATGTAGTGATAGACATTAAGACAATGAGGCATTAAGATGTTACCGACGGATAGTATCTTATAGAACAAGAACAGAACGTCCGAAAGGAACTAGATACGGGTCCCATTGTTATCTTGAACTGAACTTTGTGAGAACTTGTATTGCATATCATATTGTTGAACATGAACTTTACGAACTCACCAGCTTTGTGCTGACGTTTTAAATTTAAACCTTTTTGCAGGGAGACAGTGACTGTTGGGTGAGGATGCACTTTATATAAATAATCGTAATTAAATAAATTAGTCATGTAATAAACTTAGTTTGTAAACTGTACTGTTGATTGTAATGGCGATCCTTGTAATATATTTACTTTAAGTTAATCTGTGTGCTATGATATCGGATCAAGTAAGTCACACCTCATATCTGAGATATGACCACTATGCTTCCGCAATCTTCTCAGTGACATCTTCAACAGGTGACGGGAGGTGGGGGTGTGACACAGGCTCTCTCAGTGCGTAGTCGAACTCCGTGATCCCAAGAGTCAGCATCAATGAATCTTTTCAAGCAGAGTAGTTCGCACCAGTAAGGGTTTCAATTCCCATATTGGGATCTGTGAATCAGATTAGATGAGAAAGAGTAATATACTTAGGCTATAGAAGAACTTAGAGTGATCTATGGGGTAACTTAGATTTAAGGCAAGCAGATATAAGGACCATTATGATAATGAAGCTGTGATAAAAGTCTACTGTAACATCAAATTAATAAGACTATATTAGGTTCTACTTAAACAAATGGGTTTCACTTTGGTTAATAACCATTCATCTAAGCATTAGGAACAATTAATTAGAAAATAAAATGTGCATTAGGAATGTAACACAACACCTTTGGGCAGAAGTGAGACATTGTAATCATTATGCACATGTTAAGTTTGCAAACATAGATGTAACACGTCACTTTGGGCAGAAGTGAAACATACATGCTTTAAGGCAAATGATGTCATGTGAATATCTAATGTTTAAGGATATACACAAGTAATTGACAATTCTTAATAAGACTCAAATAATATGATGTAACACATCACCTTTGGGCAGAAGTGAAACACTTGTTATTGAGTTTAAGCAAATTTTCTATTTTAAGGTTTTGTTAAAAAAATCTAATAGTCTAAGGTTTGTAACAAAATAATTTAGTTATAATTTAGCCCACAATTAGCGCAGATCGAACTGAGTTAGTTCTCGGTTAGGAGAAACTGTTCTCGGTAATGAAAAGAGTTCTTTGTAAGGAAACAAGTTCTTGGTAAGGAACTTGTTCTCGGTAAGGAACTTGTTCTCGGTGAGAGAATGTGTTCTCAGTTGGGAACCTTCGTTCTCGGTGGAGAACAAGAGTTCTCGGCAATTAGCCGAGTTCTCGGTACAGAACATAGTTCTCAATAGAGAACATCAGTTTCCCTATTTTTTAGCCTAAAACGTTAATTTAGGATAGATCTTTGAATTTTTAACAGATTTCGAAAAATTAATGTAAGTTTCCAAAATCTGATGAAAAACACAATTAAAATTCGTTTTCATCCCAAAATAAGGGGATTTTTATAAAAACTTTCAAGAACATGAAGAACATTCATAAAACTTCTTGAATGTTCATATAAAAACTATGGCCTTATATTCGATTTCAATTCAATATTAGGAATCGATTAATCAACATACCGCTCTGATACCACATGTTGATCGATTTTTTTAATTATAAACATGAATATATACGAAAACATAATAATAAATATGAGATTTAATGAAACCTGTGAATCCAGTGAAAGTGTTGTTGATTCCTGACATTGTTTCTTGATACGAGTCTTGACCGGATCGAGTGGGTTCCCGTTTAGGATGTACGGTTAGGAAGAAATGAGATGGAGAGGCTAGAGAGGTTCTTGAATCCAGAGGGTTAGGGGTTCGGTTGTGATGTTAACATTAGTCAATAATGAGAGCATTTATCTTATTATATACACCCAAGGGGAACCCTAATTAGGATAGTAAGGGTAATTACGTCCATCATATAATTACCTATCTAGGTGGGTATTTAATTAATTGATCAATTTAGATAAATAATCACGAGAGCCACTTATTAAATATAATTAATTCTAACATTTCATGTAATGATTTAATTAGTTTAAAGTAGTTCAAGAAAAAAATAATTTTAGCGGTTCAAAAAAATAATAATAAATAGAACTCACCCGGAATCCATGACTTATGAGTATTGGTGAACAGTATACAATATCAATTTTCCTCTTATTCTTTTTTCTTTGTTGAGGACAAGAATGGTTTAAAGTGATAACAATCAAACTCTAATTTTGATAATATCATAAATAAATAAATAAAATATGATATGAATTGCTTATTAGGAAAACTCATATGTCACATACAAGTTCATACACATCCTGATAATTAAGTATACTTGTTTGTATAAGAGTATGTTGCTAGATATACTCATACTTTAAGACTATGACATCAATTATCAATCATTAAGTTATCAATACAAGGAGTTGAATTCGTCAATTATGTCAAGGCATAAATTTTGGTTAAAGAAATAAATCAATATTATACCAATACATGCTATAAATGGTAAATGTTAATTAAAGTTTAGTGTAAAGACCAATATGTAGTGAAGAAGCCACAAATGAATGATGATAATCAAATTTTACGAGACAAAGAACGATCAAGGTAATACGATACAAGTATCAAAAAAATTAAAAACTAATTTGTTAAATATTACTAAAATTTGTTAAAATATAATTTTATAATAACAAAAGATTCACTCATAATATTTTTTAAAAAAAAAACTTAAGCTAAGTGCTTACATAATGTAAGACACTTCAAAAATGCCTATCTTGTTGTAAGAAGTACATATTATATACATAACTCTTAAACTAAAAACTTAAAATTAAGTTTTATTGTGGTAGAATTTAAAAAAAAAATTAGCAATATGATTATAATCATATCGGATGTCATTGTGTTTAAACTTTGTTCTTAATAGGAATGTCAATTTAAAACATGATACTAGCCCATGTAGTATTTTAGCTTGATCTCTAGCTAGTCTTTATCTTTTCCTTTATGCATACCTATCAAACTAGCACGCATATATATGCCAACGTTTTTGATTGAGTTATAGGTTTTTTTTTGTATTTAAACGCTAATACTATGAAAATATATTTGAAATTTAGAACCAAGGTAAAAAAAAAACATTGTTTTTATGTCATGGATAATATCCATGACCATATTTTGTTACACTTCCTTAGCTCTTTCATTGATCATTTTTAACCTTAATTCTTCTAGACATTGAATTTTACTTTAGCTTTATCTTAACCTTAGTTTAAATAATACCTGTAAAAAACATAATAGACAATTACCTAAAGAAAATCAAAATAATTAAGTGAAATGATAATAATCAAGTTTGAATAAATCAACAACTGATCTAGTTAAATATTTCTTAATTAACTTAATGTCAACGGATCTCTTTTTTACTACTATTCAATTTACACTTTAATCATGACCAGTTTAATTTTAGGTTTAGTTTGTAATAAAAATATAATAAATTTGGAACCTAATAACCGAATGACATTAATCTCACAGCTGTTGGGTTCTCTTTATTTTACAAACATATAGACCGGTCATTCAATCGCAAAGCATTTGATTAAACTTACCAGTTTCACCACTTGATATTATAAATCAACCCATCCCCGAACCATATATATATATATATAATCTAGTTTAATTACAAAACATAATAATAATAATAATACAAAAACTTCCTTGAAAAGTTTGGTGAACCGACCAATCATATACACACACATATACACACAAGATAGATATATATCTTACTACTTTATAATATATATTGGTGAGAGAATGTTTGAAAGTCTTAAAATTAAGAAATTTACTACTAAAAAAGCATCTGGTACCACCCTTCAATGCACACCCACTTAATATGCTGAAGGTACAAGCAAAGGATGGCTTCCATTCTGCATTTCTGCTTTCCCCTTCCCCTAATGACGGTTTCCATTCTCAGCATAGTTTCTCCCAAGTTAGAAAAACTCATATCTATCACCAATTCTCCATTGATGATTTTTACCTTAATCGGCAACACTCTCAACCAGTCAATGGGATATCATAGCCAGATCTCTACAATTGCTTTCTTCATATCTTTGATTCTGAGGCATGTTGACTAAAGAAGCAAGCATCTTTTATTGAGTTCTTGGCTTATGAAACAATTATAAAGAAAATAGCCTACATCTGAGGGGCTCCCATCAAGGCCAATTCAAACACCCTCCTCAAAAGTCATCTTCATCTGCATTCCAACACACTACAACCGTAAAAAAAAACCCTAATAGCAATGTTTTTTCTTCACAGTTCGGCTGTTATGCATCCTCGCAGGTTCTCTCACGCGTCTTCGTTGGAATTAGCTATCTCACTCTATCGATTCAACGGCCTATTTGCTCTATTATGCAGCGTCTTGCTTTCAGGTAATCCAAGCGACTGATTTAGGCCAAATTTTGTGTGTTTACTAATTTAGGATAGATTGTTTGCGGGTACCGATTTAGGTTAGCTTTTTGTTTATAGATTTAATATGTTCTCTCACGATTCTTGCTTAATATTTTGCACAGCATGAAGCTTCATTAACGGTTCAAATCAAGGTTTTCAATTTTTTTATATATATGCATATCACGTCTGTGTTTTTTTTTATAATGTTGTAACCCAGTGATTTAGACATTTTTTAAGATTTGTGATGGAAGGAGCTTATTTGAGAGGCTTGTGTTAATAGGGCATAAAAAAGCATCTCCTAAATGTCCAATACAGAATGCCTCCATCTATAAGCCAGTTCCCAAATAGGGAGTTTTATGATAAAAGTATCTTGGATGGTGTGGATGTCAAGAGCAAGACTTACGGGAAGCACTTTCTTGATGGAGATATGTATGGATCATAATCATTTATAAATGTAAATTTCTGCTAAAAAGGAGCTTGAACATAATCATAGCACGAAAAATGTCATGGAAGTAGCTGTTGCTGGTAAAATTGTTGCAAATGTTTTTAAAGGTATAAGATCTGACCTTTTGTATATATTTTTTATTATTGGCATTTAATATTTGTAGTTGTCTTTGCAGAAGTTGTTGCAAGAAAACAAAGGGTAAGTGTTGATTGCATTTCACCATACAAGGCTCAAGTAAATGCAATGCAGGAAACGATTGGCATGAAGTACACAGGTTCAGTCAGTTGATGGCTTTCAAGGGAGTGAGGTGGGTGTGATTATAATATCCACAGTTAGATGTAATAGCAAAGGTTCAGCTGGTTTCCTTTCAAATTATCAGAGAACAAACATGGCATTAACACGGGCCATGTAAATAAACATATAAACTAATCTGGTGAATTTTTTTGTCTAAATTTTTTATTTCTTGCCACATGATCTTTTCATAGATCCACTTTCATGTTTTATGCAGGTATTGTTTGTGGATATTGGGGAATGAATCAACTTAGATAAATAGTGACACTATTTGGAAGAAATTAACTGTTGATCCTAAGATCGTGCTCATCCATTTGTGTTCGTGAACGTTCGGTAAGGTGTTCATTTACATTCGTTTATGTTCATTATCATATTTATTCATTAAATGGAGATTTTGTTCTATCGATTTGGTTAAACATTTTTGTGTTCCTGTGATTATGCAAATGCTTGCATCGACTTCAGTTTGTTTATGTTTATAAAAACTTTTGAGTAGCACTTCAAGAGCTTATTCGAACCACTTGACCTGTTTCATTTTAGATAAGTTTTTGAGTTTTACTAGAGGTGGCAATTTTTACCCATATAAAAGAAAATGGGTTGTTTTGGGTAACAATTGTAGTATAATAGATTGAAATGGGTAACATCATAATGTTGAATGAGTTGAGATGGGTAACACTTAAACACAATGCGGGTCAAGATGGGTAACCAAAAAACAATGTAAATGCAATGAATTCAAACATTTAAGAATGATTAATAACATATTTGATAAGAAAATGACTAAAAATTATTCAAATGAACTATTTGTTTACTTATAACGCATCTTAAACTAAACTAAACTAAACTGATGTTTTTTTAATAATAATCCATTAAGACCCGAAGTAATTTTACTTAAAACCCATCCTGACCCGAACTCGTTCTGACCCGTTACCCAACCCGACCATTTTGCCAGGTATAAGTTTTACCATCCATCCTACCAAATATTTCCGTATTAGTAAGAAAAAGATAAAATTTTCTCATAATAAATGTGTTATTAATTGTGCTATGTATTAAATATTTCAATCCTTGATATAATGGAATGTTAGCTCGTTATTCTATTTTGGTTCTTACAAGGTTTCTATAAGTTTGTTCCAGGTCCTCTTTATGGTATGAAAGATGGCTGGGGATTAGCAACTGATGGGAAAATACTCTTTGGAAGTGATGGATCATCTTCTTTATATCATCTCAACAGTCAAACAATGAAAGATTAATAGAATTTGATTAATTTTTATTACAACAGATATTTAGGATTATAAAATCAAATTCAGTGATCCCAACAAAAAAATATAGTAGGTGTGATGCTCAGTCCATACGTCAGAATGTGTTGATTTAGGTTGTGTTTTATCTCAAACATTATGCCAATTAATTATAGATATAAAGTGATGAATTTGTTAAAAAAAAAAAAAAAAGCTTCCATGTCAAGTACAAAAGTATTTTCTTTTTATTATTAGTTTGCATATCACGAATCTTTTATGTGCTTATTCTCAAACTAAATAATGTATCATGATTTTCATGTAAAATAAATTTTTATCAGTTGGAAACTTTCATTATAAAAGTAAGCATTGTTTAGTAGGATGACTAACTTTTCACATTTTGTTTATGTTAATACTTGGGATTGTTTGAGGTGTGTATTATTTATTGGAGATTTGTAAAACTCATGGCATAGTCAGACCATACCGATGTTACAGGAAAAAACTAACGAGTGCATTGTCTATATCATGAGAACATTGATTAACTAACAACAAATGAACACCGTGTTGTATATTTTTGTTGCCGTCGCCGCATCGCGCGGGTTTCCGACTAGTGTATATATATATATATGTATGGATTCATATTATTAGGAATTAACAAGTTATAAATTACTAAAAAACTATATTCATAGCTACATGATTTATAGAGTATATACAAGTAATTTTGTGTGTATGCATTGTAACACCCCGACCGATGGCGGAAACGTCGGGATGCCACGAGGGATGTGTAGATTGTTGAAAAGCTCGTGGGCATATAAATCCAATCATCATATATCAATCAATCAACCAAAATAATTACACAAAAATCATGTTCATCATGAAATAGTTACAACAAATACAAAAGAGATTTAGCTATCTAACTAAATTCTATTCGCCAGATATTTAGTTATTTAGCTAAGTCCAAGACCCTATATGATGATGTCCAAAATAGAAGAGATCTCCATCTTCATCCTACTTGTCTCCATCACCTGAAACATGTAAGAAATCAAGTGTCAACTACAAAGTAGTTGGTGAGTAATCATAAGTTTTTATACTTAAAAAGGTTTTTATAAAATGAGTTTAAGAGTTTAAATTTAAAAAAACGGTTTTATAAAAGGTGTAGATAAAATGAGTATAAAGGCTTATGATTTCCTGAGAGAATCCACAATAATACCTGCATGAGATAATCCAACAATTCCCCAAACTCAACAATCAATCACATACACAAACACATAATCACATAACCAATCAGTCATAATCAATCATAAATAATCGTAGTCAATAATAGATAATCAAACCACAAACCAATCAACCAATCTCAGCATCAATATTCTCAAATAATGTTCGTGACTATACATGGTCATTATGTAATTAACATAAGTTAAAAACATGATCCATGGAGTGGTCGCTAACCACGTGACAATACGTGAAGTGAAAGCAATTAACCGAAGTCAAAGGCAATGATTCACGGATGTGGAACCCATCCACGTGACAATACATGAAGTCAAAGCAATTAACCGAAGTCAAAGGCAATGATTCACGGAGTATGTGACAATACATGTAATCTTTGTTACCGACCAAAGTCAATTACAATGTTTACACGGATGTATATTAATCGGTGACAATCCATAATAATGATAATTCATAATAGTGAATATCATAATGATAAACAGGTATTATCCATGTGTTATCAAAATAATATTTAAACTGGTATACATGTTTCACCTCCGGGTTTTAAAACCAAAAACAGTTTAAAGAAAGAGAGGTTATGAGAACTCACCTGAAGTCCTTAGAATATGTGTTCTCGTATTATGCGCGCTCGCGTATGTAACTCAAATCAACTTAGAGATCTGTAATTTTAATAGGTATTCGTGTTTATAAGTATACCTGTCCTAATTCATTTAAATAATCATAAGTGTTTCCCTACATCGTCAGGTGTATTGTTACTTAGTTTGTTAAATCCTAAGTAAAGTAAATTTTTACTCCACCTTATGTGATTGTTAATCATAAAATATAACTTATACCTTCTATAGTTAAATTATCTTTTAAGAATAAATTATTATGAGGAAATATGGTTATTCTCATAGATAACCCTAATCCTACCCTTAACTAAGCATACATATCCCATGTTTTGCATGCATGTTTGAATAGGTGACCATCATAACTTTAATTAATAAAATTTCAATTTAAGCTTAAGAAAACATACATAGATTAATCTTATAAGTGTTCATGTATCATATCTCATAAATTAAGACTTCCTTTATTTAGAAAAGGTGATAATTAGATTAGCTCATGCATGTGTTAATTTTAATCTCTATGATTCTTGGCTCATTTAATCTTTTACTCAAACTTATGCAATTAAAACAAAAGGTGGTGACTCTAAATTCCCGTGCATGCATAACTTCTTATAAACAAAATTCACGTCCCATGTATAACCATGTTCGTATATCCTTCCCCTTGGCTCGGTCAAATCAATGCCCAACAACCCTAGGTCCAGCGAACCTTAAGGTTCGTGGCCCTTAGGGTTCGACAATGGTTCGGTTAAATCGGCCCAAGGGTTTGCCGATCAAGGGTTCGGCCATGTAAGCTTAGGGTTCGTTCAGCATGGTTATGAAGGGTTCGGCCTTCAGGCAACATGAAAGGTTCGTGAAGGAGAGGGTTCGTTGACCAAATAGTTCGGCTAGTGTGCATGGTTCGTTAGTCTAGGTTCGGTGCATGCATGGGCTAGGGTTCGCCTATCAAAGGTTCAGCCAACCCTTGTCTTTTCCAGCTATGGTTCGCAGCTAAATGGGTTCGTGAGGTTGTCAAAGGTTCGTGCCCCATGGCTGCTTCGTCCTAGGGTTCGGCTGAAGACAGGTTCGCCCCATAAGGGTTCGTCGACCTGCAACTCACGACCCACGCTGTTCATCATCAACATTGTTTCGTCCTAGGGTTTTCAGGCTTTCTCATGGCTTCCATTCATTTACCACACCACCGATTTATCCATATAAAACACTAACATTGATTATAAAATGGCAACTAAGTTCTAATAGGGTTTTTAAACTAGAACCGAAAGTAAAAACGCAGATCTACCTCGAAATGCTAATCAAAAGTTGGATTTCTTTATATATTCTTGTTCATCTCGATCTCCCGGTCGCGTGGACACCAAGATCTTGCAATTCCGTCTTGAACCGAGCTCGAAAAGTTAGAGAGAAGGTAGAGAGAGAGAATGTGTGCGTGAGTGTGTGTTATAGAGAGAGAGAGAGAAGTTGTAGAAATGAGGAAGAAGGTGGTGATCCTCTTCCTTATAACGCGTATTATTACCCCGTGTCCGGTCTCGTTTTTATCGCGATAAAACATTCTAAATGTTCGGTTTTTAACGTAAAATATATTTAACACGTAAAACATTTAAATATATAGGTTTTGTTTTGAATAAACTGATTTTAAATAAACTATTTCGTAAAACGATTTCCGTTTCGTTTCGTTAATTTAATTATTTAAAATAACCGATTATTCGAATTTAATTTAAGTTGTGATTCCTAATAAATATTTTTTAGTTTTAATTTATTTATTTAACATCGTTTAATATTATTTAATTATCTCGTCGAAACGCGTTACTCGCGTACAATTCGTAAAGATCGTCACCTTTGCGAATCTGACGCTCGTACCGTATTTCGATTTGATTTACGATTTTTGGAATATCGTTTCAGTATATTATTCTTAATAATTATATTCGTGCGAATCGTCACTCACGCGAATACATTATTAAGTTAATATTTTCTGAATCAACATTCGCGTTTAAGTAATATTCGTAACCTCCCTTCGCGTAATTAATTTTCATCATTTATTAACTTTAATATTATCATTCCCAAACCAAAACCCACTAAACCAATAATCCATAATCAGAATAATGTAGCTGCGATAAACACTCTGGTTCTGTTTAGTTGGATTACAACTAAACTTCCCATGGCTTACGCGTATAATATGTGCTATAATCATGTATACCATTAACAGTAATAAACATCAATAATATCCATAAAAATTCATTATCATTAATAACAATAAATCTTAGGTCGTACAGTACAATCGTAAGGATGTACGGATGTACGGACAACCTAAAGTACAGTGATGTTACAGTCTCCCCTAGTTAAAGGAATTTCGTCCCGAAATTCAACTTGAAGTGACCGTAGTAAATAAATGTGGGTACTTAAGCTTCATCTGATCTTCCCGCTCCCAAGTGAATTCTGGACCCCGCTTCGATTCCCAACGCACTTTGACAATTGGAATTCTACTGCGTTTGAGCTGTTTAACCTCACGATCCATTATCTCCACTGGTTTTTCAACAAAGTGCATGGTATCATCGATGCGAATGTCATCGAGTGGTACCTGAAGATCCTGATCAGCTAAGCACTTTCTTAGATTGGACACGTGGAACGTCGGGTGCACGTTACTAAGTTCATTAGGAAGTTCTAATTTGTAAGCAACCTTCCCGATCCATTCAAGGATCTTAAAAGGGCCAACATAACGTGGAGCAAGTTTACCTTTCTTCCCAAATCGGACAACGCCCTTCCAAGGCGACACTTTGAGCAATACCATATCTCCGACTTCAAACGCTAAAGGTTTCCTTCGTTTATCCGCGTAGCTCTTCTGTCGATTGCGAGCAGCTAACAGATTGTCGTGGATCTGGCGGATTTTGTCAGTCGTTTCCTGAATAATCTCGGGACCAGTAATCTGCGAATCGCCGACCTCGGTCCAACATATAGGTGACCGACATTTCCTGGCATAAAGAGCTTCGAACGGTGCCATACCAATACTCGCATGATAACTGTTGTTATACGAGAATTCAACCAATGGTAAATGGCTATCCCAACTGCCACCGAAATCGTTGACACAAGCTCTTAACATGTCTTCCAATGTCTGAATCGTTCGCTCCGTTTGACCATCCGTTTGAGGATGATAAGCAGTGCTAAGATCCAATCTTGTTCCAAAAGCTTCATGTAGTGATTCCCAAAATCGTGCCGTGAAACGAGCATCACGGTCCGATATTATGCTTAAGGGAATACCATGTCGGCTAATGATCTCATCAATGTAGATACGAGCTAACTTCCGCACAGGGTAAGTTTCGCGTATCGGTAAGAAATGAGCCGACTTGGTCAATCTATCAATAATCACCCAAATGCTATCTTTCCCATTTGTGGTTCGTGGGAGTTTAGTAATGAAATCCATGGAGATATTCTCCCACTTCCACATCGGTATCTCTGGTTGTATTAACAATCCCGAAGGTCGCTGGTGTTCTGCCTTGACTTTGGCACAGTTAAGGCATTTAGACACATACTCAGCAATATCCTTCTTCATTCCAGGCCACTAGTACAAGCCCCTAAGGTCTTGATACATCTTATCAGAACCTGGATGGATTGAGTAACGAGACATATGAGTTTCATCCATAATCACCATCCTAAGATCACCTCTGTTCGGTATCCACAACTGATTCAAATAGTACATCAAGCCATCATCCTTAGTTTCCAATAAAATTTCAGCCCCGCAAGACATCTCATTTTTCAAGTCATCCTGAGCTAATGAGAGTTGTTGGGCTGTGAGAACATCATCACGGAGACTAGAGTGCACTCGGACACTATGGATCTGAACTTGACTTTTGCGACTAAGCGCATCTGCTACTACATTCGCTTTACCAGGATGGTAGCGAATTTCACAGTCATAATAATTCAACAGTTCAACCCATCTCCGTTGTCTCATATTTAGTTCTTTTTGATTGAGAATGTGTTGCAAGCTCTTATGATCAGTAAAGACTACACACTTTGTGCCATAGAGATAATGTCTCCATATCTTTAAAGCAAACACGACCGTACCAAGTTCCAAGTCGTGTGTAGTGTAGTTCTTCTCATGAATTTTCAGTTGCCTTGATGCATATGCCACAACCTTTCCCCGTTGCATGAGAACACAACCGAGACCTAGGTTGGATGCATCACAATAAACCACAAAATCATCATTTCCATCAGGCAGTGTCAATACAGGAGCATCACAGAGTTTCTGCTTCAAAGTCTGAAACGCCTCTTCTTGCTTTGGTCCCCACTCATATGGCTTATTCTTCTGCGTCAAAGAAGTAAGCGGGACAGCAATCCTGGAGAAATTCGAGATAAACCGCCGATAGTAACCGGCAAGTCCGAGAAATGATCGAATCTCCGTGGGTGTCTTCGGTGTACTCCAATTCTTCACCGCATCAATCTTTGCTGGATCCACGTGAACACCATATTAGTTGACTATGTGCCCCAAGAATTGAACTTCCTTAAGCCAGAATTCACATTTAGAGAATTTGGCATACAGTCGCTCTTCTCTTAGGATCTCCAAAACCAACTTAAGGTGCTTCTCGTGTTCTTCTTTGGTTTTTGAGTAGATCAGAATATCATCAATGAATACAATCACAAATTTATCCAAGTATGGCCTGCAAACACGGTTCATGAGGTCCATGAAAACCGCAGGTGCATTGGTAAGACCGAAAGGCATTACCAAAAACTCATAATGACCATATCTTGTTCTGAAAGCAGTCTTGGGGATATCATCTTCATGTACGCGAAGCTGATGATACCCCGACCTAAGATCGATCTTTGAGAACCATGCCGAGCCTTGAAGCTGATCGAAGAGATCATCGATGCGCGGCAGTGGATATCGATTCTTGATTGTAAGCTTGTTTAATTCGCGATAATCGATGCACATTCGGAATGACCCGTCCTTCTTCTTGACAAACAGAACCGGTGCACCCCATGGCGAATGGCTCGGGTGAGTTGGCTCGCCAATTCTTGCAACTCTGAAGCCGCAAGTCTGTAGGGAGCTTTAGCAACTGGGTTCGCACCAGGTACTAAGTCAATTCGAAACTCTACTTGACGTTCTGGTGGAAGACCCGGCAAATCATCTGGAAATACTTCTGGAAAATCTTTAATCACAGGAACATCTTCAACTCTCTTTCCTTTATCCTTTTTCTCCACTATATGAGCTAAAAATGCTATACATTTCTTCCTAAGGTACTTGTGCGCTTTAGTGCATGACATAAGCTTAAGACCTTTGCTAGAAATTTCTCCAAATACTCTTAAAGTTTCACCAGAAGGCAATGGAATACGTATGTATTTCTCATGGCAAACTATCTCCGCTTTGTGGGTGGCTAACCAATCCATGCCTATGATAACATCAAAGCTACCAAGATGCATAGGTATGAGATCAATTGGGAAAACGTGATCACTTAAGTTCAACGTACATCCAATAACAATAGTGTCAATATCAATGGTGTTTCCGTCAGCCACCTCCACGTTAAACGGTTTATCTAAGTATGTACGTGTTCTACCAAGAAAGCATTCAAAATCATATGAAATGAAACTCCTATCAGCACCAGAATCAAATAAGACAGATGCATAAGAGTTGTTGATCAGAAATGTACCGTTGACCACATCCTGGTTGGCTTGAGCAGCTGGAGTGTTTAGTTGAAACGCCCGGCCTCTTGCCACCCTCTGATTATTCCCGATCAACTTTGGGCACTGATTTCTGAAGTGACCCACTTCACCACACTCATAACAGGCTCTTGCCTGTGCTTGAGGTACCTGGCGAACGGGTACAGCTGGAATAGGTTGAGCTTGTGGAGCTGGCAGTGCAAGCGGTGCATGTTGCATACTTTGTGCTTGCGGTGCACCCCGACAAACATTAGCGAAATGGCCATACTTGCCACAGTTGTTGCAGATGCGACACGGCAAGTTTGGCATGTGATGATATCTGCAAGTATTACATTGGGGAGTATTCCCAGTGTAGTTCCTTGCAGTGGAGTTGTTTGATGATTGCTGCACGGATTTAGCAGCAGGAGCAGTGACCGCAAAATTTCTGGTCTTTCTCTTCTTGTTGCTGCCTTTAGAAGAACTAGCAGCTTCAGTCTTGACCTCAGTCTTTGTTTCTTTTGCAGCAGACTTCACCTCAGTTTTCTTCGTTCCTTTCCTCGTGAGTGTTCCATTCTTCACATGATTGTCAGTAAGTGTAGCAGATAAACGGATCGCAGCCTCAAGTGTTTTGGGGTTGCTTCCGTAAACAGTATCTTGAATCTGTATAGGCAACCCGCCTATATACTTCTCAATAGCTCTTTCGAGTGGTGTCACCAGGTGAGGCACCAGCAGACTATACTCATGAACCGCAATCCTGCTTGAGTTCCCAGAACTCAGTCTCCAGTTTCCTCATCTCACTGCGAGGACAGAATTCAGTGGTCATCAAAGTCTTGACCTCAGTCCAAGTCAGTGCTAGGGCAGCATCAACTCCCCTAGTTTGCTTCTCCCCATTCCACCAAGTTAGTGCTCTCTTCTGGAAAACACTGGTGGCATAGCGAACTTTCAGGTTATCGGGGCAGTCACTGTTGATGAAAGTATTCTCCATGCTCTCAAACCACTGCAGTAGACCAGTGGCTGATTCAGCACCCGTGAACTTCAGAGGATTACAAGAGTTGAAATGCTTGAAGGTGCAAGTTGGCGGATTTGCACCTCCTCTGTTTTGATTGATGTTCTGGTTGGCTTGTGTCAGTTGATTCACCAATCCGGTGATCAGTGTTGCTAACTCCTGGATGCCGGAGTTGGCATTACCGTTGTTAGCATCCTCACTGTTCGAGTCATCTTCGTTGTGACGGCGCGGTGGCATGTTTCTGAGAAATTAGAAACATGTTACTACTGTTCACAACGTAAGCCATACAAACAATGGTCAAAGGAGTTCATTTAGACAGTTAAGATTACATATAGGAACTATATTTCTTTCCTATCTGTCATTAAACTCATAAGAATTTATCAATTTCCTAAAATTATACTAAATGTCCTAGTTGGTCATAACTAGTATTAACTACTATTCCTAAGTTCCATACATTCCCCACCCTATTCCAACACTGACAACCTCCCGATGCAATTTAACAAGCTTATATATAGGGCATATGCAGAGGTAGATCGCAATCTCCCCTACACCGTCCCACCACCGTTCCATTGCACCACGATTATGTCCTTGCTAGAATCTAGGGTGTATCATGTATCTTACCATAGTCACACTTCACAAACCTTATACTAGGTAGGATAATTTTGAGTGAAGTGGTCTCTAGTTCCCTTAGACAATTAGATTCGCCTAATGTCTAAGTTCACCTGACATGTAGGTTTGCCTATTTCTAAGTTCACCTACTGTCTAAGTTCACCTGACATTAAAGTTCCCCTAATGTCTAAGTTCACTAAATTCCATACTAAATCTCAATGTACCTAATCATCAATAAGGGTCCATATCATCACCGAGTGCTCTTATTGTCACCAAGTGTTCATATCCTCCCTATAATTTATTCTCATCAAGTGTCCATACCATCACTAAGTGTTAGTATCATCATCCAAGTCTACCTTCCATCACTAAGTGTTCGCGTCGTTCATTGATCCTATGCACCCTACGTGTCCAATGAGTGTGTTTATAAATGTGTTCATATGTATCCATCAAATGTGATCATCCAAGAATCAATCCAAACCATTCCAACAATCATACCATCAACAACCATATCTTCACAACAATTCCTCATAATTTCTTAATAATACCCTAGGTTCCTGACACTGACAGACCCCCAATACACTACAAATGGTATATGTATAGGGCATATGTAAGGGTCAGTCGCAACTGCCCTAGCCACCGTCCCACCACCTTTGTAGTATACCACGAGCGTGTCCTTTCCTGGAGTTTATAGATCAAATAAATAATTTTCCTAAGCAGATAATTCCTAAGCAATTAATTTCCTAAGCAAATAATTTCCCAAACGGGTAGTTCCCACATTCTTCAATACTGACATCCACCTAATGTACCGTAAATGGTATATATATAGGGCATACGTAAGGGTCAGTCGCAACTGCCCTAGCCAACGTCCCACCACCTTTACGATACACCACGTGCATGTCCTTATCGAATCATTAGGGCACAAGTAGCAATCAATTAATGATCAGCATATATAATCAGATGTATAACAGGAGTTCAGTTAACATGTAATAAACACATAAGCATGAAATCCTGAATATACTAACTAGTGTATGAATTTCTTCATACTAAGGTATCCTACGGTTATAGACTAGGTCAACCATTTCTAGTAACCTAATTCCCTATAACCCAGGCTCTGATACCAATCTGTAACACCCCGACCGATGGCGGAAACGTCGGGATGCCACGGGGGATGTGTAGATTGTTCAAAAGCTCGTGGGCATCTAAATCCAATCATCATATATCAATCAACCAACCAAAATAATTACACAAAAATCATGTTCATCATGAAATAGTAACAACAAATACAAAAGAGATTTAGCTATCTAACTAAATTCTAGTCGCCAGATATTTAGTTATTTAGCTAAGTCCAAGACCCTATATGATGATGTCCAAAATAGAAGAGATCTCCCTCTTCATCCTACTTGTCTCCATCACCTGAAACATGTAAGAAATCAAGTGTCAACTACAAAGTAGTTGGTGAGTAATCATAAGTTTTTATACTTAAAAAGGTTTTTATAAAATGAGTTTAAGAGTTTAAGTTTAAAAAAACGGTTTTATAAAAGGTGTAGATAAAATGAGTATAAAGGCTTATGATTTCCTAAGAGAATCCACAATAATACCTGCATGAGATAATCCAACAATTCCCCAAACTCAACAATCGATCACATACACAAACACATAATCACATAACCAATCAGTCATAATCAATCATAAATAATCGTAGTCAATAATAGATAATCAAACCACAAACCAATCAACCAATCTCAGCATCAATATTCTCAAATAATGTTCGTGACTATACATGGTCATTATGTAATTAACATAAGTTAAAAACATGATCCATGGAGTGGTCGCTAACCACGTGACAATACATGAAGTGAAAGCAATTAACCGAAGTCAAAGGCAATGATTCACGGATGTGGAACCCATCCACGTGACAATACATGAAGTCAAAGCAATTAACCGAAGTCAAAGGCAATGATTCACGGAGTATGTGACAATACATGTAATCTTTGTTACCGACCAAAGTCAATTACAATGTTTACACGGATGTATAATAATCGGTGACAATCCATAATAATGATAATTCATAATAGTGAATATCATAATGATAAACAGGTATTATCCATGTGTTATCAAAATAATATTTAAACCGGTATACATGTTTCACCTCCGGGTTTTAAAACCAAAAACAGTTTAAAGAAAGGGAGGTTATGAGAACTCACCTGAAGTCCTTAGAATATGTGTTCTCGTATTATGCGCGCTCGCGTATGTAACTCAAATCAACTCAGAGATCTGTAATTTTAATAGGTATTCATGTTTATAAGTATACCTGTCCTAATTCATTTAAATAATCATAAGTGTTTCCCTACATCGTCAGGTGTATTGTTACTTAGTTTGTTAAATCCTAAGTAAAGTAAATTTTTACTCCACCTTATGTGATTGTTCATCATAAAATATAACTTATACCTTATATAGTTAAATTATCTTTTAAGAATAAATTATTATGAGGAAATATGGTTATTCTCATAGATAACCCTAATCCTACCCTTAACTAAGCATACATATCCCATGTTTTGCATGCATGTTTGAATAGGTGACCATCATAACTTTAATTAATAAAATTTCAATTTAAGCTTAAGAAAACATACATAGATTAATCTTATAAGTGTTCATGTATCATATCTCATAAATTAAGACTTCCTTTATTTAGAAAAGGTGACAATTAGATTAGCTCATGCATGTGTTAATTTTAATCTCTATGATTCTTGGCTCATTTAATCTTTTACTCAAACTTATGCAATTAAAACAAAAGGTGGTGACTCTAAATTCCCGTGCATGCATAAATTCTTATAAACAAAATTCACGTCCCATGTATAACCATGTTCGTATATCCTTCCCCTTGGCTCGGTCAAATCAATGCCCAACAACCCTAGGTCCAGCGAACCTTAAGGTTCGTGACCCTAGGGGTTCGACAATTGTTCGGTTAAATCGGCCCAAGGGTTTGTCGATCAAGGGTTCGGCCATGTAAGCTTATGGATCGTTCAGCATGGTTATGAAGGGTTCGGCCATCAGGCAACATGAAAGGTTCGTGAAGGAGAGGGTTCGTTGGCCAAATAGTTCGGCTAGTGTGCATGGTTCGTTAGTCTAGGTTCGGTGCATGCATGGGCTAGGGTTCGCCTATCAAAGGTTCGGCCAACACTTGTCTTTCCCAGCTATGGTTCACAGCTAAATGGGTTCGTGAGGTTGTCAAAGGTTCGTGCCCCATGGCTGCTTCGTCCTAGGGTTCGGCTGAAGACAGGTTCGCCCCATAAGGGTTCGTCGACCTGCAACTCACGACCCACGCTGTTCATCATCAACATTGTTTCGTCCTAGGGTTTTCAGGTTTTCTCATGGCTTCCATTCATTTACCACACCACCGATTTATCCATATAAAACACTAACATTGATTATAAAATGGCAACTAAGTTCTAATAAGGTTTTTAAACTAGAACCGAAAGTAAAAACGCAGATCTACCTCGAAATGCTAATCAAAAGTTGGATTTCTTTATATATTCTTGTTCCTCTGGATCTCCCGGTCGCGTGGACACCAAGATCTTGCAATTCTGTCTTGAACCGAGCTCGAAAAGTTAGAGAGAAGGTAGAGAGAGAGAATGTGTGCGTGAGTGTGTGTTTTAGAGAGAGAGAGAAGTTGTAGAAATGAGGAAGAAGGTGGTGATCCTCTTCCTTATAACGCGTATTATTACCCCGTGTCCGGTCTCGTTTTTATCGCGATAAAACATTATAAATGTTCGGTTTTTAACGTAAAACATATTTAACACGTAAAACATTTAAATAAATAGGCTTGTTTTGAATAAACTGATTTTAAATAAACTATTTCGTAAAACGATTTCCGTTTCGTTTCGTTAATTTAATTATTTAAAATAACCGATTATTCGAATTTAATTTAAGTTGTGATTCCTAATAAATATTTTTTAGTTTTAATTTATTTATTTAACATCGTTTAATATTATTTAATTATCTCGTCGAAACGCGTTACTCGCGTACAATTCGTAAAGATCGTCACCTTTGCAAATCCAACGCTCGTACCGAATTTCGATTTGATTTACGATTTTGGGAATATCGTTTCAGTATATTATTCTTAATAATTATATTCGTGTGAATCGTCACTCACGCGAATACATTATTAAGTTAATATTTTCTGAATCAACATTCGCGTTTAAGTAATATTCGTAACCTCACTTCGCGTAATTAATTTTCATCATTTATTAACTTTAATATTATCATTCCCAAACCAAAACCCACTAAACCAATAATCCATAATCAGAATAATGTAGCTGCGATAAACACTCTGGTTCTGTTTAGTTGGATTACAACTAAACTTCCCATGGCTTACGCGTATAATATGTGCTATAATCACGTATACCATTAACAGTGATAAACATCAATAATATCCATAAAAATTCATTATCATTAATAACAATAAATCTTAGGTCGTACAGTACAATCGTAAGGATGTACGGATGTACGGACACCCTAAAGTACAGTGATGTTACATGCATGGTTCTTTTGGTTCTTAAGTAACATTGGTTAATAATTGAACATCTATATGTGTGTGTGTTTGTGTATGATTAGGATCATATAAAAACCATATGATTAAGCAATAACTCATTAACTCAAATCTAATGATTAATCTAAAAGCAAAGTGTGTACGATTAGGCCGTGTGTCCTCATTCATATTTTAATACAAAATGGTATTTTAGTCATTTGTACCATATCAAAAGGCTAGAATTAATACAGTGGTGGCATGTGTCACCTTCTAATATATTTAATAAAATTAATTTGTATAATTAAAGTTTACCCCCTCTTTTTTATACATCCATAACTTTTATATACTATAATATTTTTTATAAAAATTGCACAATTTTACAAAACTTATTTTTCTCTATAATTCCGTTATAGTTTTGACTATGTTTTTTTTTCTTTCATATGTTCATATTTACATCACTATAACAAGTATAAACATAACACATTATTTGTAACGAGTTGTAACGAATTTTACTTTATATTGTTTTAAATTAAATATGGGATACGTTTAGGGTGTAAACGAGCCGATCCTGAGCTCGTTAAGGCTTGAGCTCAGCTCGTTTAGACAAAATAGGGCTCGAGGTCGAGCTCGGCTGGTTATAAAATTTTAGGCTCAAGCTCGGCTCGACTTGTTTATATTTAACTATTTATTTTATTTACGTTAATTATTAATTTAATATATATTTATAATTTCACTTTCCAAATTTAACATAAAACATAAGATTTAAATATATTTATCATAATTTCATTTATAAAAAGAATTAATTTTATAAATATACACTTAATATAATAAATAATGTAACGACCCGTTTCTAGTAAAAATGTAATAAATAATTTCGTTATGAAATGAAAGTTTAAAACACGTGTGTTTAAATAAACAATGACTAGTTATATGAATAATTAATAAGCTAACCAAATTAAGTTAGTTAGAACTAGTTAAAAGTGGATAGATACTTGAAGGGCTAAAACTGTCAAATACCCAAACTTGAAGATAAGGGGTTTATTATGTCAAAATCTGGATCTTGTGTAGGACGAATTTGGAGCCCGGAAACAATCCAGTTCACCAAGGAATCTGCTCTACAGCCACTGGAATAGTGCGGAATCCTATTCTAGGGTTTTCCAATCGAAATCAACAGGCCCCGTGGCAATCCGACAATGAGGAGTGAACATTTAGATCAAGATCGAACACCACGGGGTGAGAATCGAAGTTGGACAGCAAGGAACCACTCAAAACCCTAAGGGTATGACTCTGGAGTGCTCTGGGAAGAGAGGAGGCTCGAAAAAGTTAGGTTTGAATCTGTTTGCAGAAGTATATATAGATTGCACTCATTTGGCCGAATGAGTGACCGAATCACTCATTCGGCGAATGGCTCAGCCGAATGAGCTTGGTCAACCGAATGAGTCATGCGGATGACTCATTCGTTCGCCCCAGTCATTCGTTAGGCATTCATTCGCCCGAATGACCTCATTCTTAGGGTCATTCGCACGAATGAGTCTATATGATATATATATAATCAAAGTCAACCATAGTCAAACACATATAAACTTGAATAAACAATAAAGCACAATATAGAAAGACTGATTTCATTAATGATATCAACTTTATACATCAAATCATACAAAACATAGAACTAGGGACATTTTTGTGCACTAACATACTCCTCCTTGGACCTAGTTCATTACTTATCAGCACCCTTCTTGAAGTATTTGTCAGAGATAGCTTTCCAGTCAGAGCCAGCATGAATCCCAAACACTATGCAAATCCGGATGACTCTCATGAATTGTAGTGCTTGTTCCATATCTTCAACAACAAAGAAAATCTGACATCTGCACAAAGCCTTTACATCGTTGTGTGACATATTAGTCAGCCACATGGGATCAAATATGCGCACCGTGTCCCATTTCTTGTCTTTGCACAACACAATTACAGCCTCTGCAGTTCTCCCATCGTAATACCACAATCGGAAACTCACCAAGAAATCCTGAGGCATCTTCCGCAATGGAATCTTCCTTATGACTTTTGGAGGCAGCCACTTCAGAATGACTTTGTGTCTGCGGGTATCTGCATTGATCTCTGGCTGATAATATCTTTCTAGTTCCCGAGGCTTGAAATTAATCGATCTCTTCCGATATTCATACTGAATCTGTCGTGAGAACCAAGCTGACATTCCTGAATCTTCACTATACAACATCTTCAAACGTGCAAGTTGATTGACTTCAAATCCTGGCAACATCTTGAAGTCATGGGGGTACCGGAAGTACTGTATTCCTTGCTCCCTCTTAACTGCATAGCAGTTCAAATCTTTAAAGTATGCCCAGCTTAGAATTTGACCTTCGGATCTGTATCCCTTGGTCCTGTAAACTTTAGTGTGTGAAGCTGGCATTAGAGCAACGATTTCCTTTTTCAAAACATTCCAATAAGCTTCTCATTCCTCTTTTCTTTTCTGAATGTATTCTGCTGAAGACTCACTACCACTGACCTTTTCTTCAACCTTCCTATTCAGCTCCTCCTCAGTGTATTGACCGAAAAGATCAGTGAAGGTAGGCAGTTCATCAGTGCCGAAAACGTCACCGGAACAGTGATCTCAACAGTAACAGGAATAGTAATCAGGTACAAACTATACGTATTTCAGTGTATGTCAGATTCATATCATGTATCATTATCATTTCAGGTTATCAAGGAACGTATTCAGAATCATTTCAGAAAAACAAAGCTCAGAACTATGGGTCATCAGTCAGATAATTATCTGGAAATACAGAACCATCACGTGATTGTTTGTTAGGATTTTATTATGTATAATCATATGTGAGGCTTTACAGAACAAAACAACAACTGATGTCGTTACGTGAATGCTAAATCGACGAATTATTCGTATAGGTGACGATCTGTACGAATATATCTGAAAGTTTAACATTCTAAACGATATCCAATAATTAGAAAACCGTATTGAAAAGTGTAGTTATTGTCGTATTTGTACGAGTGACGATTCGAACAAATACGCGCGATGACTGTACGATTCTATTTTAAACAGTAAATTAAATATTTTCAGAAATTTAAAATAAATGAAAGATATTTAGTTAATTTACTAGGAATTACCACCTAAAATAAATTTATAAACTTTGTTTTTAAAACCGTAACGTTTCGTTACGAAAATAAAGGAAATCCGACGTTCTACGCGAAACCGAGCTAAACCGAACGGACCCAAACATAACCGGGAATTTTGGAAGCATTTATTATGGCGATTAATGCCATTCTCCCCTCCCACCTACCAGAAATTTCCCCAAATCTCGAGCTCTCTCTCTACTTTCTCTCTCTAGAACCACACATCATATCTCTCTCGATTCTTCACGAAATCTTGCGTTTTTGGTGTCAAAACAACCATTGCTGTAGAGCCCACTACACGTTGAAGACTGACAAACTCAACCTGGGAAGAGTTGAAGTTCATTTTTCTATCTGATTTTCGTGTACATAAGGTTCGAGTACACCATGTATTCGTGTACTCGAAATATTTTGTATTAGATTTCGAGTACACCTAGACCTAGTATAAATAGACGTATTTTGTACAGGTTTAGGTTGGTATCCCGAGGCATTTGCTCTCTAGACGTATTGAGGCACTTGTACGCGAATTTTCAGTATCAATACAAAGATTGTATTTTTCTACTTGCTTTCTTGATTCTAACTTGGATTCCGCACTTGATAGAGTCTATTGATGATGATTCAGAAGATAAAGTTTGGTTCTTGATCCGGTTTGAGACCTACAAGTGGTATCAGGGCTAGAGTGATCTTTTCATCGTCAAGGTAACAACCTTCTGAAGCAAGTTTAGCATTTTATCATTCTTCTCTACTTCGTCTAGCTACTGTGTAAATTTGGGACTCCATATCTTAAGAAATATTTTTATAAAATTTTTCTTAAGTATTTTCGAGTTCAAAATTTTCGAGTTCAGCTATTTCGAGTATAGATAGAGTGTTTGAAGGATAGCCATAGTTCGAGTACAAGAGATTTTCGATTACAGAGGGATCTTCGGGTACAAGTGATTTTGAGTACAGGAGTAAGTTCGATTACAAGAAGAGTTCGAATACAGCTTCATTTTCGAGTACAAAGGGAATTTCGAGTATAAGGGGATTTCGAATACACTGCTAATTTCGAGTATAAGGGACTTCAAGAAGTATTTGGTGATCTGAGCTACAGGGAATTCGTGAACAACACTTAGAAATTTTTTTTATCCATCATGGCTTCAAAGAATCTGACAAATTTGTCCAACTTACTCAACTTGGACAATGAGATTGGCACCGAGCGAAGCCACCGAGACTCGTATCTGGAGATAACTTCCAAGATTGGAAATTCAGATTCCAATCTTTTATCAAATACACTTATCCAAAACTCTGGAGATCCATTGAAGTGGGTCCCTTTGTGCCCTCATACCAGAGTGAGATCAATGGTCCTCTTGTTCCCAAGGATCCTGAACTGTACACTGACAATGACATCCTTATGATGGAAAAGGATGAAAAGGCTTATGCTTCAATCATAATGGCTCTATCGACTGATGTTGCTCATGGATTTAAGGAACACAAGACAGCAAAGGAACTCTGGAATGCTTTGGTTGAACGGTTTGAAGGAAATGAAGACATGCGAGAAAGTCGTAAGGATATGCTGAGACAAAGGTTCAATATGTTCAATCACATCAAAGGAGAGTCACTTGAAGCACAGCTAAATAGATTCACTCATCTGATGACAGAGATGACAAGTTCTGGAATTGAGATGACCAAAGGAGAAGTGAACAAAAAGCTTCTGAACTCACTACCTTACACCTGGAACTCAAATTGTACAACAATCAAAAGGACAAAGGATATGTACAAGACTTCTCTGAGTGGGCATTGCACCTGCGTCTGAAAACTCTGCTCTTCTGTCAACTATCAATCTTCAAGCTTCAGGGATGCAACACTATTAGCCTTCCTCATCTCAATCAATTCCTTTCGAGACTGCATTCCTATCATCTGGACAAGCCGGATCAGTGTCCAAGATCAATCCCGAAAGTGAAGAAAATATGCTGCTGTTTAAGGGTTTTATGAGCAGCTACAATGCACTCATAGCAGGAGAATTGGCACCGGCCAACCTAACTTAGGACAATTTGGAGCAGATAAATCCAGCTGATGTTGAGGAAATGGACATCTCATGGCAAATGGCTATGGCTGTATTTCAGGCAAAGAAGTTCATCAAGCGATATGGAAAAAATAGCTTTGGAAACAACCCGGGAAAGAAACTTGGATTTGACAAGTCAAAGCTTCGATGCTACAACTGTGATCAACCGGGTAACTTTGCCATAGAATGCAAGCAGCCAACGGTGGCAAAGGAAGGGGAGAAGAAGCCTGAGGAAAAGACTGTGACTGCTACTGTAGAAGGAAGTGCTAGCACGTCCAAAGCACTGGTGACTCAAGAAACTGACTCCTATGATTGGAGTGATCAGGTGTAGGAACTGGAGCTAACTCTGAGTCACGCCTTCATGGCTGAAGTGGACGGCAAGCAAAAGGAGGTAACTGAAAATCTTTGCTCTACCACGTGCATAGATAAAGTGTTTAAGTATAGGTCACATAATGAATCACTAATCAAAGAAGTAACTAAACTTAAATACTTTAACTCATAATTTCTTAAAAATGAAGGAATTTTTAAAAGGAAACTTGAAGCCGAGGGTCGGGATGTGGCAAGGCTAAAGGAACTTTTAAGTGATAAAGAGTCCAACTATCGTGATGCTAGACGTAAAATCGATGAACTCACTTTGGAGTTGGACCTAGTTAAAACTCAACTTTCTAAAACTTCAGTAAAATGTGAAAAATTTGATTATTCAAGCAAAGTTTTGGAAGACATGGTAAGCATACGATACAGGGAAAAGAGGGGTAAGGGTATTGGTTATAAAGAGTGTGAGCCACCTTTTAACCATAATTAATCAATTATGCCCAATATCAACACATCTGTTGACGATCTGTTGTTGAAATCTGACCGAAGGTTTGATTTCAGTACTGGTTTTGACAAACCAGTTCCATTAACAGCAGATCCCATTGAGACCAATCCCAATATTTCTGATGATTCTGAGATGTGTGCACATAGTTTAAACAAAGCAGGTGTGAACGCGAAGACTGAAGAAAGAAGTGCTAAGAAGAGCACAGATTTTTCAACATCTTTTGGAACATCATCCCTTATTACAAACACTGATTTTGTTGAAAAAGTTGATGAATTTAAAATTAAAACAAATGAGATGTCCAAAAACATTAAATCAACTTTTGTTAAGAAGAATGTTATTTCAGAAACAATATCTTCGCGTTTACATCATGAGTTCAAGGGTCATTCCGCAGTCACCAAAGAGGCAGGTTCAAAGTTAAACCCTAACTGTGAACCTTTTGTTCCAACAAGGTCATTGGAACAAGCCTCCTCATGTTCCTCTTCTAGTCACTGTGACAGTGATGTAAAACCCTTTGATCCTAAGGAATTTCATGAGAAAGTATGTTGTTTTGTTTGTGGTAGACTAGGCCACATTGCCAGAAACTGTCTGCACAGACCTACTGAATTCTTTTATGGAAAGAATCAAAAGGTCACACCCAAGGAAAAACCCTTTATCAAATCAACGAGGACTGACCAATCCTCCAAGCCTAGGGTGCATCCTTAGAAAGAATTTCAAAAACAATCCACTGCCAAAAAGAAAAAGTCGTCTAAATATCATCAATATGCTTTTCATAAACAAAATTCAAACTTTTCAAAAGTTAAAAATAGGTCATATTGGAAGCGTGATCCAATTTCAAATACGACATTAAAACCAGTCAAACATGGCAGTGGTGCAAGATCAAAGATTGATAAGGGCGAAACAGTTAAATCAAAGGGGGTTCACAAGAAAGAACCCATTGTTTCTACTGTGCCTAAACCTGTTATGGTTTGGGTACCTATCTCTCATTGATTGTGTGTAAAATGCAGGGACGGCCAAATAAGCTCAAACATGTTTGGTATGTAGACAGTGGCTGCTCCCGGCATATGACTGGGGATTTCTCTCAGTTACATGAGGTTACACCATTCAACGGAGGTTATGTATCATTTGCGGGAGACAAGGGAGGAATGATAAGCATGAAGGGCACAGTTACAAATGGAACTCTCAGTTTTGAAGACGTGTACTATGTTGAAGAGCTCAATCACAGTCTATTGAGTGTTTCTCAGATTTGTGACAAGAGCTTTTCCACACACTTCACAAACAAGGAGTGTCTTATTCTGAAGCCTGGCTTTGTAGTACCTGAGAAGTGGATTCTGATGAGAACTCCAAGGATAAACAATGCCTACATTATCAACATGAACTCAGATTCATTCACTGAGAACACTTTTTTGTTCTCAAAGGCATCGGAGCATGATTGTCTGTTATGGCATCGCCGAGTAGGTCATGTAAATCTGAAGAATCTAAACAGACTAGCCAAGGGAGATCACGTTATCGGCTTGCCGTCTAAAGATTTCTCCACTATTGAAAAGTGCATCGCATGTGCCAAGGGGAAGCAACACAAGAGACCCCACAAGCCTAAATTGTTCAATTCTATCTCTTAAGTTCTTCAGCTTCTTCATATGGATCTCTTTGGACCAGTCAACGTAATGAGTATCTGGAAGAAGTAATATTGTCTTGTTGTGACGGATGAATATTCCAGATTCACATGGGTGTTCTTTCCGGCCAAGAAGGATGAAACACCAGAGATTCTAAAGAAGTTCATTACCTTGATCGAAAATCAAAAGAATCTAAAGGTTAAGGTGATTAGAACTGATAATGGCACTGAATTTAGAAATCAGACTCTTATAGATTTCTGCGATGAGAAAGGGATTGCT
Source organism: Mikania micrantha (assembly GCA_009363875.1). Taxonomy (NCBI): domain Eukaryota; kingdom Viridiplantae; phylum Streptophyta; class Magnoliopsida; order Asterales; family Asteraceae; genus Mikania; species Mikania micrantha. The sequence continues at coordinate 121,060,689 of CM018691.1, forward strand.
AGGCAGCACAGTACAGCCAGAACACCTCAGCAAAATGGAGTTGCTGAAAGGAGGAACAGAACGCTTATAGAGGCTGCACGAACCATGCTATCAAAATAAAAGCTGCCAATCTTCTTCTGGGCCGAAGCTGTTAATACAGCTTGTTATGTTCAAAATCGAGCACTCCTGAACAAGCGCCATCAGAAGACTCCCTATGAAATTCTTTTCAATCAAAAGCCTAAAGTAGGTTACTTCAAGTCTTTTGGATGTCCTTGCACTCTTCTTCATACGGAGCCAAACCACAAGTTTGATGATAAGGCAGATGAGTGTTACTTTGTGGGTTATTCATCCGAGAAGGTAGCCTACAGAGTTTATAACAAGAAGACTTGGATGATCGTGGAATCATATTATGTTGATTGGCAAGAGTTTAATTCTACTGATGCCGGTTCTGGTCCAAACTGGCTATTTGAGTATGATTCTACTTTTGGGCCTTTCAACACTACCTCCGAGAGTGCAGGATCATCTGAGCAAGCTGATGATTTCTACAAAGGTGATGATGTCGACTATAGGGCTGACTATGTTCCTTGTGATACCAAACTTTTGTCAGTTGATCCTCCAGGCATATAATGCTCCTCCAAATCAGCCAACACCGATACATGAAGTTCTCCCTTTAGATTCAGACACTTCTCAGTCTGTTCAGCCTCTTCCAGAAACAGATCAAGTTTCATCCTCCTCGCACCACACCTTTGATAATCCCCTATTCTCAGATAACATCCCTAAGGAACATTGTGTGGATCATGAAGCTGAAGTAAGTGAAACCGTTCCTGTCGACAACATCTCTTCCTCAAATGAAGATCAAGTGAACAACATCAACACCTTGCTAGATCACCTAGCTGTGGAGGAATTGCCAACAATCAGCATAAACAAGAATCACCTGGTTGAAAATATTATTGGACCTATCTCGGAAGGCGTTCTCACTCGGAGCCGATCCATTATAGCTTAGAGCCTCTTGCCTGAAGAGACTACTACCAGAAGTCAATCAGGTCCTATTAATTCTTGTTTATATTCCTGTTTTATTTCTCAAGTAGAGCCCAGGAATGTAAAAATGGCTCTCAAAGAGTCCAGCTGGGTCGAGGCAATGCAGGAAGAGCTGATGCAGTTTCAGAAACTCAAGGTGTGGAATCTGGTTCCCCTACCCAAAGGAATGCTGCCTATTGGAACCAAATGGGTTTTCAGGAACAAAAGAGATGACTCAGGAGTCATTATCAGGAACAAGGCAAGGTTGGTAGTTCAGGGCTTCTACCAACAGGAAGGGATAGATTATGAGGAAGTCTTTGCTCCAGTTGCAAGACTTGAAGCCATACGGATTTTCTTGGCCTATGCCTCCTACATGAACTTCACGGTATATCAGATGGACGTGAAAACCGCTTTCTTATATGGAAAGGTAAAGGAAGAAATCTACGTGTGCCAGCCCCCAGGTTTTGAAGATTCTCAGTATCCAGACCATGTCTACAAGTTAGACAAAGCTCTTTATGGTCTTCATCAAGCACCACGAGCGTGGTATGCTACACTTACTGATCACTTGCTTGCTAATGGATACACCCGAGGAACCATCGATCAGACTTTGTTTGTTCGCAAGGATAAGGATGATTTGATTCTCGTCCAAATCCACGTGGATGACATTATCTTTGGCTCCACAAGCTTGGCGTTGTGCAGGGAATTTGAAGGGGTAATGAAGAAGAAGTTTGAGATGAGTGCGATGGGAGAAATGACCTTCTTTCTGGGTCTTCAGGTGAAGCAAGATTCAAAGGGTGTGCTGATTCACCAAGGAAAGTATGTCACAGATATTTTGACCAAGTTCAAAATGATGGAATCAAAGCCGGCATCCACTCCCATGGCTGCTCGTCCTGTCTTAACTTCGGATTTGGATGGTGAGGATGTTGATCAACACCTCTATCGCTCGATGATTAGTTCCCTGATGTATCTGACTGCTAGTCGTCCAGACATCATGTTTTCAGTTTTTCAGTGTGCCAGATATCAGGCGAATCCGAAGGCATCTCACCTTATAGCTGTCAAGAGAATCTTTCGGTATCTTGTAGGGAAGCCTCGTCTTGGTCTTTGGTACCCAAAGAACTCTGAGTTTCGTTTATTTGCATACTCAGACAGTGACTTTGGTGGATGTAACCTGGACAGGAAGTCAACCACTGGTGGGTGTCAGTACCTGGGAGATCACCTTGTCTCATGGCAATGCAAGAAACAACTGACCATATCCACATCTACTGCGGAAGCCGAATATGTTGCTGCTTCCAATTGCTGCTCTCAGGTTATCTGGATGCAACAACAGCTCCTCGATTACGGTTTGAACTTTCTTGACTCTCCTATTTATTGTGACAATGAAGCCGCCTTACAGATCGTCAAGAATCCGGTACAACACTCCAAAACTAAACATATTGACATCCGGATTCACTTCATCTGTGACTATTTCGAACAGAAACTAATTCATCTTGAAAAGGTCCATACAGATGAAAATCTGGCAGCTCTTTTCACAAAACCGTTTGACACAGCACGCTTTCATCACTTACTTGCCTCTCTCAAACTAATAAGCTTTGAATAAAAGCAATTTTTGTAAATACGTTAAAATTTGTGTTTTGTTTATCTTAATTTTAGATCACAAATTTCGGGGGAGAAATTTTACAAAAACAACAAAAAGATTTTCGGTATTTGAGTCAATATACATATAAAAACAACAAAAAGATTTTGGTTTTGGTTTTTGAGTCAGTCTAAGATGATCTACAAGTTTAGGGGGAGTTGAGTTTTTGAAAAACTAAGAAAAGGTGATCCTGCCTATTATTATTCAAGAAAATTCCAAAAAGATTTTATCTTTTCAAAACTTAAGAAAATACAAAAAGAGTTTATTTGGACAAGCAAAGTAAATCGGTCAAAATGGGAAGTGAAATTATTTCTACAGATCAAAATTTCACTATCTTAATAAGATTTCTAAAAGAATAACAACTTTGAATATCTATTATACACTAAAAAGTTGAAACAAGTTTTCCAAATGAAAGAATCAGAGTTGATCAAATTAAAATATATAAATAAATAAATAAGTGTGAACTTGGGATCATTAGATAACTAGAAATGTATGACAACTATTTGACTTCTTGTTTAAATCCTTGAATCAAAACAATATTATGTTTAAATAAACTTGAAATTTTGTTTGAAAAACTCGGGTATTTCCTATGTTTTGTGCAAACAAAGAGCGGGAAATATCTACTAAAGCATCCTCTGTTTTGCGTAAGCAAAGACCTGGATGTGTGAAGTTAAGACCAATGTGTCTGCAGATCAGAAAATAAAAGATGCCAATGAGCACAAGATGATAGAACCCCTTCTTGTTCTTGATTCTAATCTAATAGATCTGTTCTTTTCTTTTCTCACCTTAAACTCTATCAAAACATTTTAAGTTCATTGAAACACAATCAAAGTTTGAAACAAAGGATTTAACAAGATTGATAGGTTGCATATTAGTCTAGTTTTTAAAATCTAATTGTTCACAAATTTCCCATAAGATATTTTTACAAAAACCTTGATCATATGACTGATTTTTTAAATAATGGAATAACGAGTGGAAATTATTGGTGGGGAATAGTTGTTTAACAGTTGAGCTTCGTCAGGAAATTGCTAAAGACAGTAAAATTTTGACGACATATTTGATCCCACGAATTTAATCCGACCAAACCTTAAACTTGTCCAAAGTTTCCAATTTTATTTTATTTTATTTTATTTTATAAAAGTTAGAACTTTAATTGAAATAAAACAAGTAAATGTGTGTACTCGAAATTGAGTATACGAAATTTTTGTATTCGAAATGTCCCTATAAATAGTTTAACTTCATTAAATTTCGAGTACCAGTTCTTACTAAGCATTTCAAGTACAGACATTTTCTTCATAAGGCGATCTCACTTTCTAGAACCGTTTTCGAAAATCTATTCCGGCCATCTTTTAGATCATCTATAGGTGACCTTAGGTATAGAGTTTTGTTAATTTTTGACCGTGGATTCGAAAGTTATGGTCAAAAATGTATTTCGAATACGCAATTTTTGAATAGAGAGTATTTTTGGACAAATTGACCTTGAAATCGTTTAAATTGAGAGGCGATTACTGGATATGATGGTCGCCTATTGATTCCGAGCATGCCAAATGAAATTAGAAATTCTAAGGAGAAAAATGGATGAACTTATGAAGGTTTAATGTGTTCTCGAAATGTATAACTTTGAACACGAAGATTTTTCGTGTACAGCATGAACTTTGTGTACAACAAGTACTTCGTGTACATGATGCATTTCGTGTACTAGATGTTCTTCGTGTATAGCATGCATTTCTAGCACACACAAACCTTCACTAACTTCTTTGAACTTAGAAAATTTTCGGCAATTCAAGTTTCCTGATTTTAACTAACGTGATTTATTTTAATTTCAGATGGTTGACCTACGCTTCGTGCCGGATCACAACATGACGACATTTCTTGGAAATCCACCCGAGAAGCATTCCAAGTTTAAGAGTTTGGTTGAAGGATTGATATTGTCACCAGTCAACTACACAATCATGGAACATCCCTTGATTGTGCCTTCTTTTATTCGAGATATCTGGAGCACTGTAGAAGAGCATACTGATGACAAGGAGACTGTCAGCATTATTGGAAAGGTTCAGGGCAATCTCATCGTTATCACCGAGCAGATTCATAGAGAGTGTTTACAATTTTGGAGACAAGGAAACTGATCCAGTTGAACTTGATCAAGATTTGGTTAACAGGACCGTTTATCAAATGGGACATGAAGGTGCCTATCCACCCACTGAGAAGAAATTACTGCACCCATATTGGAGATATTTGGCTCATGTCATCACTCAGTGTCTCTCTGGAAGAAAAGGAGGCTATGATGTCCTTAATCAGACCCTCAGTTCATGTCTCGTAGCTCTGGCCTTAGGCGTTGATTTCAACTTCTCCAGGATGATATTTCTTGATATGCATGCCAATATCAAAGGAAAAAGAAAAAACGATTTCTGGCCTTTCCTCGCTTTATGCAGATTGTTATTGACAAAAAATATCCGAGCTTCGCTCGTACCTTCGGTTCTCTGGAGATCAAGAGAATGCGAGAAGACATCTTTGGATACATGAAGATGAACAAGCGTGGGAAAAAGCAATACATTGGTGAGAGGCCACTGATAAAGTTTGGACGCTTTGTGGGAGACGTGAATGTTGTAGAGGATCAAGGCACTCATGTTGCCTTTGTGGCTGAAGAACATGATGTTCCTACGAGTACACAGACAAGCACGAATCCCGAGGGACACATCTCTGAGACCTACTCATCTTCTAGTGAAGATTTCATTGCTGAGAAGTCTCCACCAACAAGGGAAGAAAGGGAGGAAGCACAAGACTTGGATTACACTCCTACCCCCGAGTCGTTGCCCAAGAGAAAGAGGCAAAAGACGATGGCCAGGAAAACCAGAGATCCTCGTCTGCAAAAGATGTTCTCTGGCTTATCCTTCTCATCAGCTGCTTCGATTCTACCTCCTCCATCTACACAATCTCCTCCACCTACACAACCATCTCCACCTACACAACCACCTCCACCTATACAACCACCTACACAGCCCAAGCCACCCTCAAAACCCAAATCAGTATCACAACCCAAGCCTCCTTCACAACCAAAACCTCCTAAATCTCCCAACGAACCCACCAAACCCACTGAACCCACTAAACCCAAGCTAGTTATCAAGATCCCAGCCAGATCTCCAACTCCATCTTCTACTAATCCCATTCCTCATACCGAAACTCCATCATCACCACCTCACTCGAGTAGTGACAAGGGAAAATCTCCTTTGCACTCAGAATCACCATACGAGCCGAGAGAGGTGCCTGTCGATCTCGTAGGATTGCAAGACAGGGTATATGTGCTTGAAAAGGAAGTTGAAGCAAAGGATGCCAACATCCGAAAATTGCAAGATGGAATGCTTATGATAGTTGTCAAGCTGAACAAGTTTTAGGGGCAACTCAAAGCACACCGAAGGATCATCAGATTCCTTTCTTCAGAGAACCACGAAATGAGCAAGGAAATCAAAAGACTGAAAGGAGAAGAAGTTCCAGAATCAGATGATGATGACAAGGAAGATGATGATAGTAGTGACGATGATGGTGATGATCAGAAGGAGAAGGAATCACAAGAAAAGAAAGATGACAAGGATAATGATGATGGTGGAGACGATAAAGAAAAGGATCAAGGACCTACAGATGACAAAGATCAAGGAGGAGCCACTGGAAATCCATCCTCTTCAGGAAAGCCCACTAGTCACTATGATGATCTATTTGGAGATATTCCCGATGATATTTTATTTGGTGACAGCCTTCTAGGAGCTGATATGGAGAATGCAGGGCTTGATGACTTCTTCAAGGATCTTCCAGATGATTATCTTTTTGAAGGAATCGGTAAAGAAGCCGAAGGAGAAGCTGAATCTTCTACAGGGGCATCTGTTGAAGAAGAACCGGAAAATATTGTACTTGGCAACGTCTCCAACGATCCTTATATCGATTACTTGTATGCCCACAAGTATATTGATGCATTAGGACAGGATGTCACATCTCTTCATGAAGTGATTGTCAGTTAGTTTGACAAGAAAAAGGATTGGACACCTTCCCCTCCAATGGTTAAAGATACTTGGTTCAAGGAGATGAATGAAGAACATCCAGAGCATACATTTATTTCTGATGACAGAAACATGTTCGATGTTCGTAACGACAGGTCCAACGTGTGTTGCTGGTTGCATGACAAAGGAAGGGATCTCTATCTGGTCAAGAGAATGAACGGAAAGGTTGAATACTATAAGAGACCAAGAGATTTTTTCACAATGTCAAAGGTTGATATTCGAAGCATCAACAAAGCTATGTTTTTCAATCCTTCCAAGGACTCACATGCTGATCTGTTTGCCAAATTCATCAAAGACCAATGTGAAAAGGACTTTCCTGTGATGCGCACAGCCAAGGGAAGGCGTTTTGCTTCAACATGCATTATCGTTCCTAATACAAAAAATCCGTGGATATACTACAAGTATCCTCCACCTCATGTTGAGATAACAGTGCCAGTTTCCCCTAGAGTTCCGGACAATTCATTGGCTAACTTCTTGTCTTGGTACTATGATGATCTAAACCTTGCAGCAGTCATCATCAAGAACAAAGACGATGTTGATGATATCAATATTATTCTTGACCCTATGGATCTCTTGAAGTATGGGAAGGACGACATGATGAAGTTACACCAGTCTCCAATACGAGTTTATTCCGGTGCCGATGAGGAGGCTAAGCCATTCACTCGCGTAGTTGCTTATGCTATCGAGTTGAAGCTTTATGCAGGAGCTGGACCACACAATGTCACTCTTCCTATTGGATGACTTCGCCAGTCTAGGGGGAGTTTGTAGAGCCCACTACACGTTGAAGACTGACAAAGTCAACCTGGGAATAGTTGTTCATATTTCTATCTGAATTTCGTGTACATAAGGTTCGAGTACACCATGTATTCGTGTACTCGAAATATTTTGTATTAGATTTCGAGTACACCTAGACCTAGTATAAATGGACGTATTTTGTACAAGTTTAGGTTGGAATCCCGAGGCATTTGCTCTCTAGACGTATTGAGGCACTTGTACTCGAATTTTCAGTATCAATACAAAGGTTGTATTTTTCTACTTGCTTTCTTGATTCTAACTTGGATTCCGCACTTGTTAGAGTCTATTGATGATGATTCAGAAGATAAAGTTTGGTTCTTGATCCGGTTTGAGACCTACAATTGCAACTCGTAGATCACGAAAGTACAAAGGATCTGAGCTTGGATCCATCATATTAGAGGTAAAATCGAGTTATATTTTCGGTTTTTAGGGTTTTTGGAACCCTTAGGATCGGCCACTCTTAGAACCGGTTTTAGACCACTTCAACCCCTAGGGTTCACACTAAATACACCTAGAATGATGTAGGAACAAGCTTTGTTTCAATGCCTAGCTGATTTGCTCGAAATGGGGGCTGCCTAACTCGGTCGGTTAGGCTGGTTCGACCCAGGTGTTTCGACCATAGTGATTCGGCCAAGGCTATCCTTCGGCCAACCTCCCATTCTCTCGGCCCTCCCTCATACGGCTTTAGTCCTTCGCCCCTACCCCATTCGGCCCCAAGCCTGGTTCAGTCGGCCAATCGCATGGGCTAAACCCCTTTCGGCCGTGGGTCATTAACAAGGAAACCGGGGTCGGCCATCTTTGCATGGATGGTGTGTGTGTGTGTGTGCATGGGGAATATATTAGCGTTTCATTACATGCAAACAACTTTGGGTGATCTATGGATCAAACATTGAGGTTAACAAGAAAGTGGGCAATGGGATTATTCATAGATATTGTCACACCCCCAAATTCCCACTCGTGGTGTCAATCCACGTGGGTCTGACGTGGCCAGAATCACAGCTCTTGGTCATATAGAACGACTCTATATGAGTTTCACAAACATACAGTTTTGTAAAATAGACAAGTTTTCTTAATTAAGCAGCGGAAAAATAAGATAACTAAAGCAGCAGAATAGTAATGTATTACAGCGGAAAGTAAATTGTTTTAAACACTACATAGTTTGAAATGTTTCAAAAGAAATCAATGCACACAAGGCCTAGGACAAGAGTTTAATGCATGCGACTCCTTAAAGCATCCTCGTGCGCATCCTAGCCTTTCATCCATTAGTTACCTGAGAATACATGCGAAAAGTGTAAACTAAAAAGTTGGTGAGTTCACAGGTTTAGACAGACTGAAAAGTAAACAGACATATACTGGGTATGTTAAGTTTAGTTGTGGATCTACGATCCGTGGAGTGTGTCAGTTCATCTTACCGAAACTCGACTGTTCCCGTTTGCCTCCGCGGGTCATCGCTGAACCCGACATCAGCATCGAAATTACACTCGTTATGACCACCAGTCAACATTGGTGCCGAGTGGGGTTAGTCAAACCCGGTAGTACTACGTAATTACGACTCGTTTGTTATACAACTAACGGTAAGGATAAGTGAGGACTTTAAGCGATAATAGTTACACTCGAAAATGGTTTTCACAACATACCAGTCATATATCTAAAATAGTTGCATAGTATTCTCACCCCAAAGTTAAGTAAAAACAGTTAAAAGTAAAAGTGGGGCTGTAAACTCACCTGAGTTTGAGTAGAGCGTGTTCTTAACAGAAATAGTTTAGCTCGCCGGCTAGTAGTCACCTATATCACATAGGTACTATGAGTTCGTGTTTGCATACATGTGGGCCTCACAGGACCATGTTCGTGTTTAACAACATCCAAGTTGTTATGTGGGTCGAGTTGACCGTGTTTGACCGTGTTGACCGTGTTTGACCTAACGACCCGTTGGTGACGGTTTTGGATCAAGTGCTTGTATAACGTGTGTTTCAGTGTCGTGTGATGTGTACGGATACCAAAATCACTTTCGTGAGGAAACTTACTATTTATAGTAAGTTTCTATTTCAGGAAAGTTTCCATATTTGGCAAGTCATGCAAGAAATCATATCCCGATTATTCTAACATGCATATTTATACTAAGTGAGCATGTTATCACATTGCACATAGTTACACGTAGTCGGCTTAGCATGGTTTGCACATAAAAGTTACTATTTATGGCAAGTTGCACAAATAAGCATATTTCACCAAGTTTAACAACTAATATTATCAAACTATCATTATCTTAGTCCTAATTAAGCATTTAATCAAGTTCATTACAACGAGCGTGTCATCATTTATGGACTTTGTGAAATAAAGTTACTATTTATAGTAAGTTGTGACAATGTGCACATAAATCATTCCTTCAAAGTATCAATCCTTCAATATCATCATATTGATATCAAACAAGCATGCTAGACTCAAAACATTATCAAACTCATCATCTATTAGCAAAGTCATGATAAAAAGTTACTATATTTAGTAACATTCATGAAAATCATGCTTTTAACAATTTCAATAATTCCAATGCATCAATAGATATCATAATAACTTACAAACATCATTCTTAAACATAACCTATGGACCTAAACACACAAATGTGGGCATTTCCTCAAAAGCACATACTTAGTAATATTAACGTTACTATTTATAGTAACTATCACATTTTTGACCTTTCTTGACTATAATAAATCATTCTAACCATGTAGAACATCTAAAATATCATTTCTAACAACATTTCAATATCAAAAATCATCGAAAACATTATGGATCATACATGCATGTTGTTGAAAGTATCCATTTCATGACAAAATCAACAAATAATCATCATAAGCATAGAAATCACCATAGATCATCATTAAACCACTAAATCAGTAAATAAAATCATCACATAGCAGAATCTTAATACAAAAATTCGTGGTTCAAGTGGTGATGGTGATGCATGTGGGTATTTCCCCTTGCATGTGTGATATCAGGTGCTAAAAACCCGAAATAGTGCAAGGAAATTACCTCTAAGGCTTCTTTGAAGCTTGAATGCTACTGGGACAGCTCTAGATAGGTTCAAGAAGACCTGAGAATGCCTCAACAGTAGCTACAACTCGTGCAAGATTATGGTGGTGTCGTGGTCTAGCCCCAAATTCCACTTCCAAGCTTCCAATCTTCAAAGGAGTCTCAACAATGGCTTCCTAGCAGGTTGAGTGAGGTTTACAGGTGAGGAGGAGGAGGTCTAGTCGCCTGGAACTCAAGAAATGGGTGAGGAGGTCGGCTGAAATGATTTGATCTTGGTTAAATAAAGATTTGGCGTGTTGGGGTCGTCGCGTACCGCGACATCTATCCAAAAAGCAGCTCCGCGACACGCGGTGATTAAAATAATCATCTGGTTCCCCAAACACGTCGCGTACCGCGATGGTGGAAGATGATCAGTCGTCGCGTACCGCGACTCTTTTCGGTGAAATTCAAATTCTCGCGCCTAGGCTTCGCGTACCGCGAAGGCCAAATTGGGTGCCCATCGCGTACCGCGATGGGTCTTGGTTGAGCCCAATAAGCCCAATTTCATTGTTTTGAATCGATTTTCGCGATTTTCTCGATTACGGACATCGTTTCTCGACATATGAACATTGTTCTACTATCTTTGGCCTCCTAGGACCTTAGTGCAGTGAAAGTGTACTGTGGTTCGATCCGTTCACCAACGTTCGTTATTCAAGACGCGTGCGAGTGTTGTGCGATAATTCCTTGAATTATCGGTGTGTTTGGTCTGTTGTGCCACGTGTCACACTAAATACACATAATTCTAGTGCCACGTATGCAATAATAATACATATTATTATTAAAATAAAATGATTGCTGACCTGGAAATTGCGAGGTGTCACATCATCCCCAGTTAATAGGAAATTTCGTCCCGAAATTCAGTTCGTGTTGCTCGTGTTAGCCTGGTTGGAGAATAAGTGAGGGTATTTCTTTTTCATCTGGTCTTCCCGTTCCCAGGTGTATTCTGGTCCACGTCGCGAATTCCATCGCACCTTCACAATCGGTATCTTACTGAGTTTAAGCTTCTTGGTTTCCCGGTCCATAATTTCCACCGGTTCCTCGACAAAGTTTAATTGTTCATCAATCTGAATTTCCTCCAACGGAATTGCGAGCGTTTCGTCTGATAAGCATTTCTTGAGGTTTGACACGTGAAATACATTGTGTACGCTACTCAATTCCTGTGGTAGCTGTAGCTCGTAGGCCACGGGGCCTATCTGTTTAGTGATCTCGAATGGTACGATTTGACGAGGGTTTAACTTTCCCCGTTTCCCAAATCGAATCACTCCCTTCCAAGGCGAGACTTTAAGAAGTACTTGGTCTCCCACTTGGAATTCCAAAGGCTTTCGCCTTTTATCGGCGTAGCTTTTCTGTCGATCCCGAGCTGCTGCCATTCTGTTACGTATCTGCACGATTTTATCGGTTGTTTCATGCACAAGCTCGGGTCCGGTCAGTTGGCTTTCACCAACTTCTGCCCAACAGAGTGGTGATCTGCACTTACGTCCGTAAAATGCTTCTAACGGTGCAGCTCCAATGCTGGAGTGATAACTGTTATTGTATGAGAACTCAACTAAAGGTAAGTGAGTCTCCCAGCTGTTACCGAAATCAATTACGCATGCCCGAAGCATGTCCTCCAAGGTCTGGATGGTTCTTTCACTCTGACCATGCGTCTGTAAGGACTTCCAAAAATGTGCCGTGAAACGGCTGTCTCGGTCGGATATTATGGAGATTGGGACTCCGTGTCTGGATACGATTTCCTTCAAGTATATCCGGGTTAACTTCTCCAACTTATCGGTTTCATTAATCGGCAGGAAGTGTGCCGATTTTGTGAGTCGGTCTACGATTACCCAGATGGTATCGCAACCACTTGCTGTCTTCGGCAGCTTGGTGATAAAATCCATGGAAATCTGTTCCCATTTCCATACTGGAATTTTCGGTTGTTGAAGTAATCCTGACGGTTTCTGATATCGACCTTGACCTTGGAGCAAGTCAGGCACTTACTCACATAGGTCGCGATCTCTGATTTCATGTTCGGCCACCAATAAGTTGCCTTTAAGTCGTGGTACATTTTGTCAGAACCTGGATGTACTGAGTATCGACTGTTGTGCGCTTCATCCATCACTACGTCTCTCAATCCTCCGTAGCGTGGAATCCAAATCCGATCCATCAGATAGTAAGCTCCATCATCCTTCTGTTTCATCTGTTTATCCATACCCCGCATTGCTTCGAGGGTAAGGTTTTCCATTTTCAGAGCTTTTCATTGTGTGACTCGGATCTGATTAGGCAGCTCAGAGTGAATGGTGAGTTGTAGTGCACGTACGCGTTTGGTAGTTTTTTTCTGCGTAACGCGTCGGCTACTACATTGGCCTTTCCTGGATGATACTTGATTGCACAGTCATAATCGCCTATTCATTCAACCCATCTACGTTGTCTCATGTTTAGCTCCTTGTGGTCGAAGATGTGTTGCAGGCTATTATGATCGGTGAATATAGTGCATTTGGTGCCGTACAGATAGTGTCGCCATATCTTCAATGCAAACACTACGGCTCCTAATTCCAGATCATGGGTTGTATAGTTCTTCTCGTGCACTTTCAGCTGTCGTGACGCATAAGCTATGACTTTCTCGCGTTGCATTAGCACACAACCAAGTCCTTGCTTTGATGCGTCGCAGTAGACTACAAAGTCTTCGCACCCGTCCGGTAGTGATAGGATCGGTGCACTACACAACTTCTGCTTCAGTAAGTCGAAAGCAGCTTCTTGTTTTTCTCCCCACTCAAACTTTTTGTCTTTGTGCGTAAGGGAAGTCAATGATTGTGCGATCTTCGAGAATCCTTCGATAAATCGCCTGTAGTACCCGGCCAATCCCAGAAACTGTCGCACCTCAGTCGGAGTCTTGGGTGCTGTCCAGTTTTTGATTGCCTCAATCTTGGCTGGGTCTACGTGTATCCCTTTCTCGTTCACTACATGCCCGAGGAACTGAACTTCGCGAATCCAAAAATCGCATTTGGATAATTTCGCGTATAGTTGTTCCTTCTTCAGTAGTTCCAAGACGCGTCTTAAGTGATCGGCATGTTCTTCTTGGGTCTTGGAGTAGATGAGGATATCGTCTATAAATACGATTACGAACTTGTCAAGATACGGCTTACACACCCGATTCATAAGATGCATGAATACTGCCGGTGCGTTCGGACTGACCAGAAATTCGTAATGTCCGTATCGTGTTCTGAAGGCTGTCTTCGGTATGTCTTCCTCTTGTATTCTAAGTTGATGGCAACCGGATCTTAAATCGATCTTCGAATACTAGCTTGACCCTTGAAATTGGTCAAACAGGCCGTCTATTCGAGGTAGAGGGTATCGATTCTTGATCGTTACCTTGTTCAGTTCTCGGTAGTCTATACACATATGGAACGAACCGTCTTTCTTTTTAACGAACAAGACCGGTGCTCCCCAAGGTGAGAAGCTCGGTCGGATAAATCCCTTTTCTAACAACTCTTGCAATTGATTAGATAGTTCCTGCATTTCAGTAGGAGCCAATCGGTATGGTGCCTTGGCTATCGGTGCTGCTCCTGGTGTCAGATCTATCTGAAACTCCACTTGTCGCGCTGGTGGTAGTCCCGGTAGATCGTCAGGAAAGACTTCTGGATAATCGCGAACGACCGCGATGTCCTCGATCTTTCGTTCCTTCTTTGGTTGTTCGGTGATAAGTGCCAGGATAGCTGTGTATCCCTTCTTTAGGTATTTGTTTGCCTTCATGCAGGACATGATGTTTAGTGGTATTCCCCGCCGTTCTCCCTGGATTGAGATATGCTCTCCACTTGGCAACGTAACTCGTACAATCTTCTCGTTGCGCACGATCTCAGCGTGGTTTACAGATAGCCAATCCATTCCAATCACCACATCAAAGCTTCCGAGAGTTACCGGAATTAAATCAATCACTAGTTGGTGGTCTGCTAGCGTCGGAACACACCCTTTGATGATATGTTGCGTTTCAATCAGCTTGCCGTCTGCTAACTCTACGGTGTACTTATAGTCTAGTGGTGTTGGTGTCATATTAAGCAATTTACTAAAATCGCTAGAGATAAAACTCCTATCGGCACTGGTATCGAATAATATACTAGCGTAGACATTATTTAAAAGAAACGTACCGGTGACGACGTTGGGATCATCTTTAGCTTCTCCCGAGCCAATCACAAAGGCTCGTCCCTTCCCTGCACCACCTCCACCCTTTTTCAGTTGCGGGCAATCCCACTGCATGTGTCCCGGTTTACCGCATTCATAACACCCCTTGAGAGTGTTTTGGTTGTTGTTGTTGGGGTTGGGGTTGGATCGACATTCCTTGGCCAGGTGCCCGTTTCTGCCACAGTTTGTACACTTGCCCTTCTTGCATGGGCCGAAGTGATGGTAGTTACAGCTGTTGCATTTCGGGCTGTTACCCTGATATCCTCCCTTGCCTTGAGTGTTCGGCTGGGTGGCAATGAAAACCTTAGCAGGTGCTGGTCGGTGTTGGGTTGGTTGCTGAGGTGAGAAAGTTCGGTTATTGCTAGGCTCCCACTTTCGCTTGGGTTCTTGGGGTTTCAGATGTTCACCCCTCTTTGGCAGCTTTCCTTAGGCTAACGCCTGGTCAGTCAACTTGTGGGCCAAGCGAATCAGTGGTTGGATGGTGGTGTGGTCGGAAGCAGTCACCATGCTTTGTATCTGTTCCGGCAACCCACTAATGAATTGCTCAATCTTCTTGTACTCCGGCGTCACCATTGCCGGGCACAGCTTGCACAGCTCATGAAATCGAGTACAGTACTTCTCGATTTCGGATCCCACCATCTTGTGCACCCAGAACTCTTCCTCAAGCTTCCTGATCTCGTCACGAGGACAATATTCCTCATGAAGAAACCGGGTGAAGTTCTCCCATGGGATAGTATTCGCAGTCTCCAGTCCTAACATCTGGACATGGGTATTCCACCAGGTGAGGGCTGGTCCCTCCAGAGTCCTGGTAGCATACTTTACTCGGTTTTCCTCCGCACATTCAGCCATGGCGAAGACCGATTCAAGCTTTTCAATCCAGCGGAGCAGTCCCACTGCTCCTTCTGTCCCTTGGAACTTGTGAGGGTGACAACTCAGGAAAGCTTTAAATGAGCATCCCTTCGTTGCGCTTCCATGAGATCCTGTGCATCGGAGTTCAATGTAACGTGTTAGTGTTAGCATCGCCTACACTAAGTTAGTCAGGTTAGGCAGGTGTTAGTACCGTTGTTGCTCCCGCTAGTCTCACTGAGTAGTCGGTTTGCTTCATACTCCGCTAGCACTTTGTTGACTCGTTTTTCAACTATCAGTTTGATCCTTGCCGCTTCGGCCTTGCATCTAGGGTTGCAGACATAGGGTCCTTTTCCAGACAAGGTTCTGTATGGAAAGGTTAGAACGTTAGTTAGCATGAGTTAGAGTGTTAGCCAGTCGTCATGTCAGAAGTCAAGTCAGATGTTATGTTAACAAGCAACCATAGTCAAGACATAATAAATAAAGCAAAACATCATTCTCATTAATATTACACTTGAAGTACAATGATTTTAAAAAGAAATACTACTACAAAAGTTTCAATGAGCACATCCCGCTCATCTGAGAATACAAAAGCAAATTAACTGAAAATAGAAAGACTAGTCTAGTGTAATGCAACAGTAGATTGGGAATCCCCACTATCAGCAGGTCCAGCATCGTCATCCTCCTCAGGATCCTCGTCTGGATCCTCATCTAAGTCTCCTTCTTTGAGGTCATCAGCCTCGAATTGGGGTCCTTGGTCCGGCTCCTCTTCCGGTTCCATGAGTAACTGGTCAGCCCAGGCGTTCTGAAGTGCCGCCTGGTTCTCTCCCGCAACATCCTCTACTGCGACCAGCCGCTCACCATGGTCCCGAACCACGGCAACAACCTCCACATGTCGCTCCTCTAACTGTGTAGTCCGGTTCCGGAGCGCCACGATCTCCTCGACTACTTGCTCCCGCATGTGGTCCAGCTGTCCACGGAGATGCTGATTCTCCTCTCGGAGAGCTCTGATCTCCTCATCTCGCTCGCGAGCCCTACGGGCTTCCCGAGACATCCTGGAAACAACGGCTGCAAAAGCCCGCTCAGATGACACTCCCAGTGCCGGTAGTCGGTGCGCCCGATCATCATCAGTGATAACACGCTGAGGAGGCACCCTCTCCTCAACAATCCAGTCCCATACCATGAATGGGTACCAGGTCCATGACCTAGCGCGCTTAGCAGTGCGTGCCTACTCGGCCATCACTGCGTCTGCATGGGACATGATGTCCTGAACACGCTGTCGGCTCTCGTCCATCAGCTCGTTCTCTGCTGGTCTTTTCCCTGGGTTACGTCCGGTGTTCTCGCTGTTTTCGTAATTAAGCAACGGAAAAATAAGATAACTAAAGCAGCAGAATAGTAATGTATTACAGCGGAAAGTAAATTGTTTTAAACACTACATAGTTTGAAATGTTTCAAAAGAAATCAATGCACACAAGGCCTAGGACAAGAGTCTAATGCATGCGACTCCTTAAAGCATCCTCGTGCGCATCCTAGCCTTTCATCCATTAGTTACCTGAGAATACATGCGAAAAGTGTCAACTAAAAAGTTGGTGAATTCACAGGTTTAGAGAGACTGAAAAGTAAACAGACATATACTGGGTATGTTAAGTTTAGTTGTGGATCTACGATCCGTGGAGTGTGTCAGTTCATCTTACCGAAACTCGACTGTTCCCGTTTGCCTTCGCGGGTCATCGCTGAACCCGACATCAACATCGAAATTACACTCGTTATGACCTCCAGTCAACATTGGTGCCGAGTGGGGTTAGTCAAACACGGTAGTACTACGTAATTATGACTCGTTTGTTATACAACTAACGGTAAGGATAAGTGAGGACTTTAAGCGATAATAGTTACACTCGAAAATAGTTTTCACAACATACCAGTCATATATCTAAAATAGTTGCATAGTATTCTCACCCCAAAGTTAAGTAAAAACAGTTAAAAGTAAAAGTGGGGCTGTAAACTCACCTGAGTTTGAGTAGAGCGTGTTCTTAACAGAAATAGTGTAGCTCGCCGGCTAATAGTCACCTATATCACATAGGTACTATGAGTTCGTGTTTGCATACATGTGGGCCTCACCGGACCGTGTTCGTTTTTAACAACATCCAAGTTGTTATGTGGGTCGAGTTGACCGTGTTTGACCGTGTTGACCGTGTTTGACCTAACGACCCGTTGGTGACGGTTTTGGATCAAGTGCTTGTGTAACGTGTGTTTCAGTGTCGTGTGATGTGTACGGATACCAAAATCACTTTCGTGAGGAAACTTACTATTTATAGTAAGTTTCTATTTCAGGAAAGTTTCCATATTTGGCAAGTCATGCAAGAAATCATATCCCGATTATTCTAACATGCATACTGATCCTAAGTGAGCATGTTATCACATTGCACATAGTTACACGTAGTCGGCTTAGCATGGTTTGCACATAAAAGTTACTATTTATGGCAAGTTGCACAAATAAGCATATTTCACCAAGTTTAACAACTAATATTATCAAACTATCATTATCTTAGTCCTAATTAAGCATTTAATCAAGTTCATTACAACGAACGTGTCATCATTTATGGACTTTGTGAAATAAAGTTACTATTTATAGTAAGTTGTGACAATGTGCACATAAATTATTCCTTCAAAGTATCAATCCTTCAATATCATCATATTGATATCAAACAAGCATGCTAGACTCAAAACATTATCAAACTCATCATCTATTAGCAAACACATGATAAAAAGTTACTATATTTAGTAACATTCATGAAAATCATGCTTTTAACAATTTCAATAATTCCAATGCATCAATAGATATCATAATAACTTACAAACATCATTTTTAAACATAACTTATGGACCTAAACACACAAATGTGGGCATTTCCTCAAAAGCACATACTTAGTAATATTAAAGTTACTATTTATAGTAACTATCACATTTTTGACCTTTCTTGACTATAATAAATCATTCTAACCATGTAGAACATCTCAAATATCATTTCTAACAACATTTCAATATCAAAAATCATAGAAAACATTATGGATCATACATGCATGTTGTTGAAAGTATCCATTTCATGACAAAATCAACAAATAATCATCATAAGCATAGAAATCACCATAGATCATCATTAAACCACTAAATCAGTAAATAAAATCATCACATAGCAGAATCTTAATACAAAAATTCGTGGTTCAAGTGGTGATGGTGATGCATGTGGGTATTTCCCCTTGCATGTGTGATTTCAAGTGTTAAAAACCCGAAATAGTGCAAGGAAATTAACTCTAAGGCTTCTTTGAAGCTTGAATGCTACTGGGACAGCTGTAGATAGGTTCAAGAAGACCTAAGAATGCCTGAACAGTAGCTACAACTCGTGCAAGATGATGGTGGTGTCGTGGTCTAGCCCCAAATTCCACTTCAAAGCTTTCAATCTTCAAAGGAGTCTCAACAATGGCTTCCTAGCAGGTTGAGTGAGGTTTACAGGTGAGGAGGAGGAGGTCTAGTCGCCTGGAACTCGAGAAATGGTTGAGGAGGTCGGCTGAAATGATTTGATCTTGGTTAAATAAAGATTTGGCGTGTTAGGGTCGTCGCGTACCGCGACATCTATCCAAAAAGCAGCTCCGCGACACGCGGTGATTAAAATAATCATCTGGTTCCCCAAACACGTCGCGTAACACGATGGTGGAAGATGATCGATCGTCGCGTACCGCGACTCTTTTCGGTGAAATTCAAATTCTCGCGCCTAGGCTTCACGTACCACGAAGGCCCAATTGGGTGCCCATCGCGTACCGCGATGGGTCTCGATTGAGCCCAATAAGCCCAATTTCATTGTTTTGAAGCGATTTTCGCGAATTTCTCAATTACGGACATCATTTCTCGACATATGAACATTGTTCTACTATCTTAGGCCTCCTAGGACCTTAGTGCAGTGAAAGTGTACTGTGGTTCGATCCGTTCACCAACGTTCATTATTCAAGACACGTGCGAGTGTTGTGCGATAATTCCTTGAACTATCGGTGTGTTTGGTCTGTTGTGCCACGTGTCACACTAAATACACATAATTCTAGTGCCACGTATGCAATAATAATACATATTATTATTAAAATAAAATGATTGCTGACCAGGAAATTGCGAGGTGTCACATATATGGATTTGGGTCTTTGAATAACAAGAGTTTTACATAAATCACATTTTAACCTAGACATGGGTGTTAACATCAATGGAGTCAAACACTCTTGGGGAATTTGTTGAGAATCAAAGATCATAGTCTAAGGATACGATGTCGATTT
Source organism: Mikania micrantha (assembly GCA_009363875.1). Taxonomy (NCBI): domain Eukaryota; kingdom Viridiplantae; phylum Streptophyta; class Magnoliopsida; order Asterales; family Asteraceae; genus Mikania; species Mikania micrantha. The sequence continues at coordinate 121,080,545 of CM018691.1, forward strand.
CAATATTTACACTTAACACTTAGAAAACTTCACGAAAACATATAACTACATTAGATGGTTCACTTGAGCCATCTAGGATGAGTTATACACATAGTAATCAAGGAACCATGGGAAATGGAAGGCTATCAAAAGACTTAGAGTTAATCTAAATTGATTAGCTAAGTCTAATCATGAATAACTTATGTTTTCTTAAAAATTAACTATGTTTTTAATAAAAGAAATTAAATTGTAAGCTTTGTTAAATTAAAATAAATGATTTTAACCTAATGTTTAACTTAAATAGAATTAAATTAAAAACGTTTTAATTAAGGACTTGTAATGATTTATCGTGGGATAAGGGTTACAAATGGGTAATGAGTTAGACTAGTTAGATGGAATCTTAGAAACACATTAGCAAATAGGACACTTAGTTGCACACCGAGACCAAACCCTGGATACGACGATTATAAATACTTATCGTATTCAAATCCTCTTAAAACAACTCAGGTACTAAAGATACATAAACCACAAGTAACAAGTGCGCATTTTGTGATAATTCAATACAGAGCAACACAGGTGAGTTCATTGCCCCTTTTCTAAACATTTTTGTTTTCAAACGCAGGGCTGAGAAGCATTCGTAAACCTTTTTATTTAAATATGTTTTACGTAAATGCTTTTACTTATTGTATGTTTATATATACATGCTTATACTCCTAGACTCCTGCCTAGGTATATGTTATGCTGAATTAACTAACGAATGAATTAATTACTCTTATGAGTAATACCTTAATTCTAAAACTCTAAATCAAACCCTTAGTCCATCAAAGTCAATTCAAAGAATCGAAGTGTAACCAAGAGAACTAAGCTAAGGATCAAATTCAAGGGAATCTAATTCAGTGTGTGATCAGTAAAACAAAGGATCATAATCAAGAATCTATAATCATTGTGGAAATCATGGAATTCTAAAGATCAGAATCAAGAGAATCATGGGAATCATAACCGTGTGTGAATCATTGAAATAATGAAATCATTAAGATCTAATGGAATCATTAATGCTTAAGTTAAGGTGGATGTCAGTTGTATGTAAATCAAGACCACGTGTAACACACGGAATGTCCCATCATAAATAGTAGACTCTTGTAGTCAAGCTATATGGGCATAACTAAAACTAGCAAACGAAATCAAGAGAATCATGATGATCAAGAAATCAAAGGATATCCTAAAGTCCCGGCATGTACAGTAGACCAGAGAGTCAAGCTGATATGGGCAAAACATGAAAGCCCTGACGCATACAGGTAGACTTATTTGGGTCATGCCTGATATGGGCCACGTGTGAGACGGTACAACTTGGACAACCACCAACAGCTAAGTCTAACTGATTGAGTCAAATAAGGCCCAATCATCATGTCTTAGTTGTATTTAAATGATTAATTATTAATTTAATTAAACATTTAATATTATATTTCTATAAGTGCTTTGGGGTAATCATGAATACATGGTGAACTCAAGAAGTTAGAGGTATTTCAATTTGTGGAAATCAAAATCTAAAATGAAGGTGAAGGGAGTAAAACGCTTAATTATCATTAACAACAATATGCTAAGCAGTCCGGTATGTGGTGGGACGGTGGCTGGGCGGGCGGTAAGTTAGACCCTACATATGCCCTATATATAAGCATACTTGATTGGATAGCATAGATGGTTGTTGATGAGGTTAAGGTTGTCATTTCGGAGGATCGAGGTAAACATTTTCAGGGAAATCACATGCTATGAATCAATGGTATGGGATAAAATGCTTAATTATCGCCAGGAACAGTATATCATGTGGTTTGGTATGTGGTGGGATGGTGGCTGGGCGGGCGGTAAGTTCGACCCTACATATGCCCTATATATAAGCATACTGAACTGGATGGTATATGTGGTTAACTAGTAATGTTACCCGCGCTCTGCGGCGGGTCGTTACAACTAAAAGTCTAAAACTCAAGCGTTATGCAGACAAAAACGAAGATCAAACACAGGTTGCGAGCCCGAATTCAAAAACTAGAAGAAATAGCGAGTCGGAATAAGAAAGAGAAGGTCGTATATGATGCGGCAGTTATGAAGCCAAATGAAACTTAGAAGATGTTGGAAGAAGTTGAAGGCGTTCATGCATCAGCTTCAAATGTTGATGCCAGCAAAAAAAAAAAGAGAAAAGATGGTTAAAATTTTGATGAAAATAACCGCATGAAACAAAAACATCGAGATTTTGTTTATTTGTTCTTATTTTATCATCTATATTATTTTCGTTGTCTAGAAAATGATGGGTTCTTTTAGTAACCACAGTTTCCATTTTTACAAAAGCAGTTGATTTTATATAACCACAAATTAATGAACGAAGTACTATGTGGCTGATGATAGGTTTCATGGCTTTGCAGCTTGATTCTACCGGGAGACAAACATTTGAATATTCATAATACGGCTTGGTAAAGTTGCCTAAATTAAAATCATCACCGGAAACACATAAGGGACAAAATTTGGTGCATAAAAAGATTTTTCAAAAATATAATTACTAAATAACAAAGTCAAATATGTATATATATTTATAGGTATATAGCCGGTGAGGTAAATAGAAAAAAAAGGAGAAAATTAGCATTTTAAGAAAATTTTGTACTGCGATCTTTCTCAATCTAACTGTCTTACGAAGACGATGATGGTTTTATCTTAAATTTATAGATAAAATGCAATAATTTTATTCGGTAATATTTGATTTTCTAAATGGATAATTAAATTAAAAACTAAGATGAAAATTATGTTCAATAATTCAATATGATCATGTGCTAATTTGTGTCATGCCTGTTTATTAATTAGACATTATCTTGCTTGAAACTAATATATAATGACATGTGACAAAGGATCGATATGAGTCTTTTTGCACATAAAGCTTCTAATACGATTGAGATGTCGTTGATTATGATCGATTATATAAACTTTATGGCCTATGTATGTTCATTTATTTCTCACACAACCAACTATTTTCATTTAACTTATATGTTATTTAAAATAATTTTAGTTTTCAATTTATTTTTGTCATTGTATTCCATAATTTAGGATTCAATTGTTAACACTTCCTTATTACGATAACCGAATAACTAAATCTTATTACTTTGTGGCTCACATTAAAATAAATATAAAAGTGTAGTTTTGTCTTCTTTTTTAATTAAGGTAAATAGGGCCCACATTAATTACATTAATAAAATAACATACACATTTAGATCTACCTTCATGTGTACCACAAAGTAATAAGATGTGATTATTTGGTTATCGTAATAAGGAATTATTAATAATTGATCATTCCCATATATATATATATATAGACACACACACCCACTTTTTTAAACAGTACATACGTAAGAATATGCTAAATGAACATTCTATAGGATATATTATAGCAATACTTTAGTTGGTTAATTGGTTTTAAGGGGTAAAAAAAAACACAGTTATACCAATACTTTAGTTGGTAACATGGTTTTAAGGGTAAATGAAAGTTGGAGTTAACTTCCCACATCGACTAAAGCTAAAAAAAATTCTTTGCCTAAAAAGCTATATGGGGAATCCAAATTAAAAGTTGTTTTAACTATCCAACCCATAAATCGAGATGCCATTTATAAAAGCGTTTGAGTTTTGCAATCGTTGGCAGCCACGTAACGTTCCATCGACCATCCACCGACTTTAGTATATAAAAATGACTGTACGTGTATGGAATGAAAACAAAAGCTTAACATACCGACGTTCACATTCGTACGTGGCCACGTGGGATACGACCGAAGTTGGTAAATGAGTAATAGGGAATGGTGAGGATAAGTTTGTCATTCAAAAAGGTTATCCAAATTCATTTTTATAAAACTACATGAACTCACCAACCATGTGTTGACTTGATCTTTTTGTATGCCTTCTCAGGTGACGAACAGGTCAATTAAGAAGTTATTGCTTTTGGACTAGGATGCCAGGTAGAGGACCTAGTATTTTTGGACCTGTATACTTTTGAAACATCCTTTTTACAGATTATTTTGTACATCTTGTGCAGACACAAGATAGAAGAATTATGATGTTGATAGTAGATTTACATTATTAAATTATGAACACAACTGATGTAATTTAACTTTGTAATTCTATTTTCATTTAGCAGTTTCTCATTATATATATATCATGTGCATTGTAAAAAATCTGACCATCACGATTATCATTCACGATATCGCACCCCGGGAACCTTCCGCCCGACGGGAAAGTCGATCCATCCCGCCGGCTCGGGGTGTGACAGCTGAACAGTTCTGCAATTTGCCCCTTAGTCAAACAATGAATAATCTCTCCTTCCTCCTTATCGTATCTAACAGAATGTTGGATAATGTCTTGAGCATCCAAGATCATAGTAAGCTTTTCATCCAAAATCCGCCTCACTGGCATTGCTTCAACCTCTTCTGCAGCTTTAGGCTCTTCAGTTTGAGGAGGAGGAGGAGGAGGAGGCTTGGCACCTTTATCATCCCTAGTATTTGTCCGGATCTCAGTGGGAGGGGACTGCTGCCCTGATGCACTTGAGGAACTGGCAGACCCACTTCCGGAACTATCATCATCATCATCTGAATCATCGTCTTGTATCCTCGTAATCAACCTTCTCCTCAACAGATTCGTCTTCTTCTTCATCTTGATCTGAATCATGGGAGACAGGTTCAGTGCCCTCGATCCTAGGAGTAGCGTCTTTGAGGCTTTCAACTTGCTCAGCTAATCGCAAGTTTTTATCCTCAAGAGCTAGTATCCTCTCACTGAATCCAGAGGCAGTCAGTGCAAACTGGTTGTGCTCATCAACATACTTGAGCAGTTGCTCCTTCTACGCAGCTGATCTAGCCCTCAAATCTTCACGCTGGTCAGCAGTCTCTAACAAAAGAGCATCTTGCTCGCTGACCCTCTGTGTGAGTTGGGCAATAACTTCATCTTGTTGATGGTTCCTCTCCATCAGCCTAAGAACCAAGCTGTTCAGTGTGCTGTGCTGTTCACCAACTGAAATATTAGGTGTATATGGATCAGCTTGAGAGATGGAGGGACCAGAAGAAGCTGTAGTGAAAACAACAGTATGAACACCAGAGGAGGTCAGAGGGGTAGAAGTAGCTCGTGTAGGTATAGCCTGTGACCTGGTCAGTGAAGAAGTCAAGACTGTTGCAGCTGATATGACAGTGGTTGCTGCAAAAGACACCGAATCTGACCGTCTTTGCAGGACGAAGCGTGTCCTTCTTATCTTTGCTGGAGGGGATGATGTGGACTGTACAACAGTAGCAGTAGTAGATGTAGAAACAGAAGTACGTGGGGGAGGAGAAAATTCAAACTCAGGAACAAAGGATGGATCCCTGATCTCCTCACTCTCCTACTCTGTCATATTGGGCCTCTTCCTCTTCTTCACAAGTCTCGAGCCCACCATAACATTCTCAAACTCATCATCTGGTTTGTCAGAATCTGAGCTCTCAGAGCCTTCTTCATCATCATCTTCACCACCATCCTCTCCTCATTCATCAGAATCATCCCTCTCCTCTGCTGAAGTAGTGCCAGCGATATCTAAAGTGGTGGAAACTGTAGCCTCAGTGTTAGAAAGGAAATCCAGCTCAAGAAGACTATCTACATCAACATCAACATCATCAGTAGCATCACCAGAAACACCAACACCGCCTACACCAACACTAGCATCACTTGCACCCGCACCAGTAACATCACCACTAGCTCCTGCACCAGTAACACCCACATCACCAGCACCAATATCTCCACCATCATCACCATCATCTCCATCATCACCACCCGGCACTATGATGTCCTCTAAATCCGAATCAGAATCATCATGTATCCATTTCCTTCCACCAGGTGCAAAGTACTCAGGGCTATGGAGATGACCAGATAGAGCACAAACTGGAGGCTTCGTCTCCTTTCCCCTGTATGATAACACTCTGTTAAGAGTTATGTTTTTCATGTGCTCTAACCGAATGATGTCTGAACTGGTCTTCGGTAGATTAGGCATTTGAGCATCAAAGATCTGCTGAAGGAATCTCGGGTACATGAGGAACTTCTTATCACCCTTGAAATAGACATTCTCCTTCAGATGTCTGAATACCATCTCTGAGAAGTTGAATGGTAGATTCAGCACCAAAGCCACGAAAGCGCCCTGTAATGTCTCCCTAAGCTCATCAAATCCCCCACGTCTCGAACCCAGGTAGTGAATTACTACATGACCCAAGTACTTGAACTGCAGAGATAGAAAGGCTTTGTTGAGAACTCCGACTTCTAGGTCACCATCGTACTTGCATCGCATAAAGCATCCTCGAACAAGATAGCGATCAAGTAGAAATAGATGATCAGGTGCATCCTGGAATCCACATATCCTCCTAATGTGCTCTACAGAAACTATAATGTCATGCCCTCGCACCTTGCCTCTAATCACAGGAGGCTCGACCTCATAGTCTATGTCTGCTGATCTCCAGAAATCCCACTGGTGTGACAAATAAGGATCATAGATAGTAGATATGGCAGTAAAGATCCTAGAATGCCTGAGAAATGTGATAATCTCTGTAAAATGCTTGGAGTTCTTGGTGGCAAGATCTAGGTGAGGACATATGTTGTTCTTCGTCGCTGCTTTGTAGTCAGCCATACTGAAAAACAAGAGAATAAACATGTCAGTTCAATTCAGTTAAATTCAGGTAAAACAATTGAGTAAAATCAGAAATTTTAAACAAGTGTATAATTCGTGCGAATGAGACATTAATGGCCGAATGAACTTTGGCGAATGAGTCCAATGACCGAATAGGTCAAGTCATCCGAATGACAGACGAATGAACTCATTCGGTTGACTCGTTGACCAAAAGAGACATGTCATCCGAATGACCAGCGAATGAAGTTAATAGCTGAAAGAGTCTCATTCGGTCGAATGGATTCATTCGTCGGCCCTTGAAGTCTGAATAGGCTTCATTCGGTCGTCCGAAGGAATTCAAAAATCCATGTTCTCAAAAGATCAAATTTGACTATAAAAACTACACCCTCATGTTCAGATACGACCGATTAAACTTTTTAGAACAAGAATTAGATGATTTAGGTTTCATTTTGTCCATTTATTATGGGGTTACAGTTACAAGCCCTAAACCTTAGACATTGAACCGTTTCAAGTGAATCAGTGGTCAAATATTTGGAAATTTTGGTCCAATCAGTACCTGTAACAACCACAAGAAGAAACACTATCAGTATGGTTGATTAAACGATGAAGAATCGAAGAACAATCGAAGGGAGATGAATCGGCCGAAAGGAGTACACACAGTAGAACCGAAAGAGGAATTTGGGGAAATGAGTTGGTTCGGCTGAAAGAGCCCAATATATAGTAAGATTTATTCAGCTGAGAGGTCAACCGAATGAATTACTTCGCATCAGATAGATTCGGCCGAATGACTCATTCGTATGAGTGGATTCATTCGGTCGATTGGCTCTTTCGCCTGATTCATTCGCATGAATGAAATTTAGCACTCACAAACACAAATTAATTTCAAATTTGACATTTTTAACATTTAAACGAGTGCCATTATGAAGATTAGTCTGGTTTGGTGATTGATTCAGATATGATTGAACATCTGAACACACAAATGATCATTTAAAAACAAAATTTGAAATTCAAAATCTTTTTGTATTTTTCTAAAACGAAATACAACTGTACAACTAACAAATAAAACTAAAACAATTAAGAAACACATATTTTTGTGAGCAGTTTTTCAAGAAAATGACACATACACCAGATAATGTCCGATCAGCATTCATGAATGTTACACTTCTGACACATTTGTCTTATGATTTAATTACTGATATACTTGTCCACTTTAAACCTGACAATACATCATTTCTAGACAAATTAATAATCACTCATATTTTCTGACTGAGTTACCCATTGTATTTAACCAATAAAGATCAAAACCAGTTTCTAACTCATCTCTGCATAACTTAATACCTAACATCATAAGTTCTATAAGATTCCAATTTATTTTCTTTTTGTATTTTTCCTTTTGATTTGTTTCTCAAGATCAACACATTCTCATGGACGGCTTCAGCTAGGTCTTTACAAAGCAATATGGCACGTATATAGAACTGTGTTGACAATATCAACTTGTTCTATCCAAATGGATGTCTTCAACTAGGCTGCAACCCAATAATATGTCACATGTATGGAATCAAACTTATTTTATTTTTGCATTTTTCTTAGCTTATCCAATCTGAATGGATGGCTTCAGCTAGGCTGCAACCCAGCAATATGGCACGTGTACAGAAACAGATTTACTTTTATTTTCTTGTGATTCAATCATTCTCATCTGAATGGACGGCTTCAGCTAGGTCTTTACAAAGCAGTATGGCATGTGTACAGACTTGAATTCATGAATCATTGGAAACCTCATTAGATCCTATGATAAAATGTGTATGCCTGATTTGAGTCAAAAACTATTTATCACTTACCTGGTTTTCTAAGATGGATCCCACAAATCAGACCTTCTAAGTAATCACCAATAGTCTGTACATTTTGTAAAGTCGGCCTATCAATACATCAAATCACAATTCTCATGTGTTTTCGGTTTATGCATTCAATCTTGCATTTAAGAGATGACCTGTTAACACATCACTTTCTCATTTTCAATTTTTCAAATGTTTTTGGTTTTGAAAATTAAACTCCTTTTTCTCCCCCTAAAATCCTTAAACTGAAAATATTTTTGTGTTTTTGATTAAGTAAAAGAAAAAATAACATAAATACTAATAAGGAAAAATAAAACAAAGGAAACTAACTAACAAAAGCAATGATCATTTGTTTGATTCAGATGAAGGAATGACTTCATCCTTTTGAAAAACACCATTAGCCGATAACAGATATAAAAATCTGGGTTTATCAAAAGCTTTTGTATAAAGATCGGCTTTCTGGTAATCGGTGTGAATTTTAACAACATCGATGAGTTTCTTTACAAAACAATCACGTATGAAGTGATATTTTATGTCGATGTGTTTGGTTTTCGAGTGTTGGACTGGGTTTTTAGTGACAGCATTGGAAGCAGTATTATCAACATAAATAGGAGTGTTAGAAAAATGTAACCCAAAGTCCCTGAGTTGTTGCTGTATCCAGATGATTTCTGAGCAACAACTAGCAGCAGCAGTATATTCAGCTTCACATGTTGAAGTAGACACCGACGTCTGCTTCTTGCACTGCCAGGTAACTAAACGGTTTCCAAAGAACTGACATCCTGCAGATGTTGACTTGAAATCTCTTTTGCATCCGCCATAGTCTGAATCACTGTATGCAGTAAGTTTAAAGTTATCATCATTAGGGTACAATAAGCCAAGGTCCGGAGTACCTTTTAGATAACGCAAAATCCTCTTTACAGCAATCAGATGTGATACTATTGGTTTGGACTGATAACGAGCACACAAACATGTGGCGAACATGATGTCTGGCCAAGAAGCGGTAAGATACATGAGAGATCCAATCATTCCTCGGTACAGAGTGGCATCGATTAACTCCCCCTTTTCGTCTGGTGTAATCCCGTGATTGACAGCCAGTGGGGTACCACCAGGTTTTGCATTCGACATACTGAACCGGCTCAGAATGTCACCAACGTATTAGTTCTGATGAATGAAGATCCCTGCCTCAGATTGATCCACCTGCAACCCAAGAAAAAATTTCATCTCCCCCATCGAGCTCATCTCAAACTTGTCTTTCATAACCTTCTCGAATTCCTTACACAGACTATAATTTGTAGAACCAAAGATGATGTCATCGACATATACTTGTACCAAGAGTAAATCACCATCTTTCTCTGAAATGAACAATATGCAGTCAATGACACCTTTTCTGAACCCGTTGTTCAGAAGGTGAGTGGAAAATGTCTCGTACCACGCTCGCGGAGCTTGATGTAATCCATATAAAGCCTTGTCTAACTTGTAGACTTGGTCACGATGCAATGGATCCTCAAACCCGGGAGGTTGATTAACATACACAGTTTCATTGATCACACCATGAAGGAATGCACTCTTGACATCCATTTGATAAACTTTAAATTTCTTGAAGGATGCCTATGCCAAGAAGATACGAATTGCTTCGAGACGAGCAACCAGTGGAAACACTTCATTGTAGTCAAGTCCCTTAATCTGTCTGAATCCCTGCACCACCAGACGTGCTTTGTTTCTCACAACAATCCCATGATCGTCCCTTTTGCAACGAAGAACCCATCTTGTGCCTATAACCTTTGCACCTTTCGGTTTGTCAACAAGTTGCCAAACACCAAGTTTCTTGAATTGTAAGAGTTCTTCTTGCATGGAATCAACCCACGTTTCTTCTCTCAATGCTTCAGTGATGGTTCGTGGTTCAACTTGAGAGATAAAGCAAGAATGGGCACAATAGTTCACATCAGCAAAGTCAAGAATATCTGCAAGACCACCTGAAGATAACTGATTTCTTGTCTTGACCCATCAAGCGGACTTCCAATAATGTTTTCATGAGGATGAATGCGATTAATTTTTCCAACAGGATGAGCAGGAACCCCCACCTGTGGATCAAGATTGTTCAGATTCAAGTCCTCAAGAGCAGGTACAATGTTGTCAACATTTGGTAGGGGCAACTGGTTGAACTGGATTATCATCTGTGTCTGAGCTGTCATCATGTATCTGTATGGGAATTGAAGCTGATGAAGGTTGCACAGGTTCATTAGGTGCATTTTGTGCATCATACATCATTTGAACAACAACATCTTCATCTGAGTACATGGGAGGCATATTGAAAGAGTTGAAAAGGTCTGAATAATCAAACATCCAGTCTGGACCTTTCCCAGGTGGAGGCATAGAATGTCTTTGAACGTCCACGTGGTACCACTCCTCCACATTTTGAGTTGATCTATTGTAGACCCTTTTATTAGGAGTGTTGTACACAAGAAAATATCCTTCTTCCACCTTCTCATTGAACTTGCCTTGCTCGTGTTTCTTAAGCATCGTGCACGGAGCACCAAAAGGTTCAAGATACTTAAGATTAGGTTTTCTGTTGTGGAGCAGCTCAAAGCAAGTCTTCCCATGTCTCTTGACTATCAAAACCCGGTTCAATGTGTAGCAAGCATTTGCAACAGCTTCTGGAAGGGATGAATCAGCAAGCATAGTCCGAGCAGCCTCAATCAATGTTATGTTCTTGCGCTTAGCAACACCATTCATTTGAGGGACATATGGAGCACTGAATTGTTGGACAATGCCACATTCATTGCATAAGTTCTCCATATTGTGATTCTTGAACTCTGTCCCCTTATCTGTTCTGAGCATACGGATCTTGAGCTTATAAAGTGATTCAAGTTTAGTTACCAAAACTTGAATACACTCAAACGTTTCTGATTTCTCCTTTAGAAAGAAAACCCAAGAATATCTGGAATACTCATCAGTGATGACTAAACAGTATTGATCTCCAGCTATACTCTTGCGGTTGACTGGACCAAATAAATCCATATGGAGAAGCTCAAGAGGAACAATGATTGAATGATACTTTTTCAGCTTGTGAGACTGCTTGGTTTGTTTTCCCTTCTTGCACGAGACACAGATATCAGACAGCTTGAAATTCTTTAAGCTGACCCCCTCAACCAAATTGTTGTGTACCAAATGGTTCATCTTGCGTAGACTCAAATGGCCCATCCTCTTATGCCAAAGAATAGAATCTTTTTCTGTAGCTTTTGACATAAAACATGAAGCTGAGGAGGAAGTTGTTGAAGCCGTAGCCATGTTGAGAACATACAGATCTTGCTTACGGGGTGCAGACATCAGAATCCAGTCTTCAGGAATAGTGATGCCTTGCTTGAGAATGTAGCAACTGGAGTCATCAAAAAGAACTTTGTACTGCTTGTCATAAATCTGTGATACTGAAAGTAGATTGTTCTCCAGCTGCTTCACATATCTGACTTTATCAAATGAAACTTGGCCGTTTGAAAGAATACCCTCTCCAGTAATGAACTCGCCTTTGTCACCGGCAAACGCTACATATCCACCTCGAATTGAATTGACATTGGTGAGCAGCGAAATATCTCCAATCATGTGCCTTGAAACCCCACTATCAACGATCCAAGTGCTGTTAAGAGCAGTAGTTGGGGCAACCTGCACAAATACAAACTATTAGTTCAATTTGGGAACCCAAGCCTTTAGAGTCTTGGGTTGACTCAATGAGTCTCGGATCCAAACATGGATCCACTTTCCATCTGGGGTTGCCTTGTCTGGAGTATTTGAAACTGAAGTCTCAGAAGACTTAACTTTCCAGACTGTATTTTTACTGAAAGAGTTTTTCAAGTAGATGGATGATGATTTGGATTGATTGACATTAACAACCTTGGGAACATCCAAGTTCACAACTTTACCTTTACCCTTATCCAAAGGTTTGACAATATTGGGTTGATTGGGCTTTGATTGAGATAATTTACAATCAGATTTGATTTGTTTGATAAAATGCTGATTTTGTTTTCTAGGTGGTGCAACCTTAGGTCCGATCAGATGAGGACAAAATCTAACAACATGTCTAGGTGCACCACACTCAAAGCAAACTCTTTTGTTTTTGTTATAAAATTGTTTGGCTTTAGACTAAGAATTTTTGGTTTGAAAAACATTTTTCTTAGTCTTGTCTTGCACAAAACCCAAACCCTTTGTGCCATTAAAAATAGGTTTATCAGTCTCTTTGGTCTCACTTGCTTCATCATCCTGTGAAGACTTTACAAAGCAGATAGCTTTGGATAATTTTGAAGCCATGTTTGTCTTAGGTAAAATTGGGTCAGCCTTTTTGGCAACACATGTCTGATTCTTGACACAAGACACTAGAGGAGAAACATCAGACTCATCCTCAGAATCAGAGACCCAATCTTCAACCACTCCCTCCACAAAAGATTCCTCTGACATTGAGGAACCCTCATCAGAAATAATCCCAATAGGATCAATAACTAATGGAGTTTTCACTTGAAAGTCTTTAATCTCTTTGTCATTTGGAGAATTGACAAAGCAGTTCAAGACTGGTGGGGGGAAATGATTATATTTTGTTTCTTTACCCTTCCCAGTTTGATCAGTCCCATTACTGATCATGTGCTCAATAATGTATGAAGAGCTTTCATAGCTCTTGACCTTCTACCGTAAAGTCTCATAGCCACACTCGACTATGGCAAGTTTCTTCTTAGTCTCATTGATAGTGTTGAGATAAGAAGTAACTGCATCCTGCTTATTGAGCACAACGATCTCAGCCTCATGTAACTGTCTGTTTAACAAATCAATTTTAGCCTAAAAATCTTTTTCATTTGATTTTAAAATTATATTTGCTTCAATCATTTGGTTGAGATCGCTGATCAAGTCAGAATTGTGCTTCCGATAAGCCAGGACCTTACTGTCAAGGTCACTACAATTAAAGCATCTGGAATGAGAAGAAGAACAATCATCAAATACCTTATCTGACTGAGAGGTAGCAGAAGTGTTCACCATCATAGCAAACTATGTGGCAGGTTCTTTAAACTCAGCATCAGAATCTCCTTGAGTGTCTAAGTCTGAAGTGCTTTCCGATTCTGATCCTGATGATTCCTCCAGGCAGGTCTTTGTTTCTTCTGAAGTGCTTTCATCACTGGATCCATTCGCTTTCTGGATTTTTGCAACACAGGCTTTATCTTCTCCGCCCTGATCAGGATTGAATCTAAAATCCCAATTTTCGCCTTCATCATTTTGAACCGTCAAGGCTTTGCTAGCGTTTGAATAACTTGCATGATTGGGAGTATCAATGGGCACAAGTCTTCGTTCTGGATTTGCTGCAGCTGATCTCTAATTCTGAAAAGGATTCTTGTTGCCCATCTTCTTTGGTTTGTTGCACTGTCTTGCAAAGTGTCCTTTTTCTCCACAGTTATAGCAAGTGACAGATGACATGTCAAAACCAAATTTTGAATCCTTGTTCAGATTTATGTCTTTTCCAGTTCTTCTTACAGACTCCTTAGCTCTTCTTACTGCACTGGCAAGAGCCCACATGATGTCTATCCTCTCCATATCATCTGGATCTATCTGAGAATAATCATCATTTGTTAGATGAGGATTACCAATCTGTCCGGCTAGTAATCCATCATAAGAGCTCACAAGAGTAGACCCCATGTGCTCTTTTGCAACCTCTACAGTCACTTTATCAAAATGGTCTGTCTTTAGATTGGTGACTGTATGACTATTTTCTTTCTGAGAGGTTGATGTTGAATATGATTGACTGAAATGTATCTGATTTGAAACAGGGGCTTCTTTAGTATGAGAGACAAAAGCAGTCTTCAGTGGAGCATGAGAAGAAGCTCTCTCTATAGTAGGAGTAGAGTAATACAATGAAGGATCCTGAACTTGAGCAACTCTCTTGGCCTTCCACTTGTTCTCAATCTCCTGTTCTTTCAGCTTCTGGATAAACTCATTTATGTCCATATTAGCCGTCATCTCATTCTGCTTCAAAACCATAAGGATTGATTCCCATTTGGGAGGTAAAGCATCTACCAAACACTGAATCTTCTCTTGTGTTGTAGTCCTGACCTGATGTTGAACAGTTCACTCAGAAGATGATAAAATCTAGCAACCAAATCATCTAGGGACTCATTTCCCACATACATGAAACTATTAAACTCTTTCCTTAAAGCTTTGGACTTTATGTTCTTCAAAGCATCATTTCCCTCATATCTCTGTTGCAACGCATCCCAAAGTAACTTAGATGTAAACTGTCTGAACTGATGAAAGATATCAGTAGCAATGGATTGAGACAAAATAGCATAGGCCTTCTTCTCAAAGTCATATAACTTCCTCTGGGGTTCAGTCATCCGGGTAACTAACATAGGAGTTCCATCTTCATTCAGAGGTCTCAAATAACCACCCTCTATCATCATCCACAAGTTTGTATCAACTCCATTGATGTGTATCTCGAATCTGTACTTCCAATGAGGGTAATCATCTAATGAAAGCAACTTAGGAGCTTTATTAGAATTCCCTGTCTCAGTCTCTGTGAGTAGCAAGGTCTGAATCCGATGATTCTGGTTAGCCATCAAAGCTAGATCCTCCATTATGTCAAGAACAAATGGATTCAACACTTAGAAAAATTCCAAATCTGATGGCCGAATGACTCAGACTAGGTCGAATGTCGGGGACCGAATAAGCTTGAACTTGCCGAATGAACTGAGTTTGTCGAATGAACTGAGGGCAGAATGACTTGAAGGCCGAATGAGTAGACAACCGAGTGACAGGTGGACCGAATGAGCAGTTGGCTGAATGAATGGAAAACCGAAAGAGAACTATTCGGACGAATGAAGCTATTCGGCCGAAAGAAGGCTATTCGGACGACTTATTCGGATGATCGACTCATTCGTACAATCTGGGGTTTTCAGCAACAAAAATCATGATAACTTTTGATTTAGAGTGAATCTAACCACCAAAATTGGTACAGAACCTCAAGACATCATTACCAAGCAATTGGAATGATAGATTTGTCAAAACATTCACAAAAACCCAAGGATTTATAATGAAACAGTAACTTGAAGGGCAAGAAAGTTAGGGTTTTCAAAAATCTCGAACAAGCAATCTGAGATTTGATGATTTGGATTGAAAATCGAGCAGAATCAAGAGCCAAAGCTCTGATACCACTTTGTAGGACCAATTTGGAGCCTGGAAACAATCCGGTTCACCAAGGAATCTGCTCTACAGCCACTAGAATAGTGCGGAATCCTATTCCAGGTTTTCCAATCGAAATCAACAGGCCTCGTGGCAATCCGACAATGAGGAGTGAACGTTTGGATCAAGATCGAACACCACGGGGGAGAATCGAAGTTGGACAGCAAGGAACCACTCAAAACCCTAAGGGTATGGCTCTGGAGTACTCTGGGAAGAGAGGAGGCTCGAAAAAGTTAGGTTTGAATCTGTTTGCAGAAGTATATATAGATTGCACTCATTCGGCGAATGAGTGGCCAAATCACTCATTCGGAAAATGGCTCAGCCGATTGAGCTTGGTCAACCGAATGAGTCATGTGGATGACTCATTGTTCGCCCCAGTCATTTGCTAGGCGTTCATTCACCCGAATGACCTCATTCTTAGGGTTATTCGCACGAATGGGTCTATATGATATATATAATCAAAGTCAACCATAGTCAAACACGTATAAACTTGAATAAACAATAAAGCACAATATTGAAAGACTGATTTCATTAATGATATCAACTTTATACATCAAATCATACAAAACATAGAACTAAGGACATTTCTGTGCACTAACATCTTGTCTTCTCCTCTAGTGTCACACCCCCAAATTACCACTTATGGTGTCAAAACGCTGGGTGTGAAGTGGTAGGATCAAAGCACTTAGTCATATAAAACGACTCTATATGAGTTTATAAAACACATTTTTAATAGAAAACCTCAAAGTAGCTACAAAAGTTAAGCAGTGGAAAATGTAAGCGTTATGCAGCGGAAAATAAATTGTCCGGACACTACATAGTTTTATAAAAATACAATAAGATGTTTCAAAATATGAAATGATGCATGCAAGACTCTTCCTTTGTGTTCTAAGTGCATCCTAGCTTGTGCGTTCAGTTACCTGAGAATACATGCTAAAACGTGTCAACATGAAGTTGGTGAGTTCATAGATTTAAGTAAAGTAAAAATAGTTACGAGATATATACTGAGTATGTTAAGTTGTAGACCAATGATCCCGAATGTATGAGTTCATCACTACCGAAACTAGACTGTTAGATGACTCCAACAAGTCTATCGTGAAACGATGGCATAGGTTGATATTACTCACGTCCTGACCGCCAGTCATAGTTGTTGTCGGGTGGGGTTTGTCAGATCCAATAGTACTATTTAATAACACCTCGTCTGTTGTTCAACTAATGATAAGGTTTTGTGAGGACTTTGTTACGATATAAGCACACTCAAAAGTTGTTTTATCTAAAATAGTTGTTGCATAGCATTCTCAACCCCAATGTTTAAGTAAAACAGTTAAGATGTAAAAGTGGGCTGTAAACTCACCCGAGTTTTGCAGTTGTTGTTTATGCACTGTGAACCTGGTTTGCCTTTAGTGGTCACCTATATCACATAGGTTTTGTGAGTTCGTGTTCGCTGTCATGTTCGTGTTCGTGTTCGTGTTGGTCTCACTAGACCATGTTTGTAACCAAACAACTCTATGTTGTTGTGTTTGACCGTGTTTAAATCAACGACCCGTTGGTGATTCGTTTAGATACAGTGTTTTTTTAACATGTGTTAAGTGTTGTGTATTACATGTAAACACATAAGTTGCGTTCAACGGATAATTTACTATCTATAGTAAGTTTCTATTTTACGCAGGTTTCTATTTTAGGCCAGTTTTCATAAAATCACCGTTTAACAATTCTAGCATGCTTGTTTATCCTAAGTGATCATGTTATCACAAAGCACATTGTTACAAGTCATCACACAAGCATACTTTTCATTTTAATGTTACAAAATATAGAAAGTTCCTATATTTGATATGTTTTAAACAACCCAGGCATACATTCATCTTCACAACATCATATTGTATTATTTACAAGCATATCCTATCCTTTAATCACGTTGTAAGGTCCTATTTTACAAAATTTCCTATTAAAGTTACTATTTATAGTAAGTTGCTACAATTAGCATGTTTTGACATCCAATTTCAAGCAAATACCTTCATATCATCATAGTACACATTTGAACCATTTAATCATCACAAACATGCACATTGGCTTTAATGTATTAAAATCCCCAAATAAGGTTTCTAGTAATAGAAAGTAACAACTAAACTCATTTTTAATCATTATTAATCATTCATATGTGTTTCTAAAACCATTATCATTATCAAATAAACTTAAACTCAACCAAAATCAACATGCGTGCCTAAGTTTACACACCAAAGTTTCTATTTATAATAACTTATGAACAAACTACTATTTTCATCAATTCTAACCAACAAAACCTGCAAATATAGTCATTACTAACCACAAATTATCATTAACACCATTCATTATACCTAAAACATCATCTAGCAACATCTTGCTTTTCTAAAGTTACTATTTTTAGTAACATTCACAAATCATCATGTTTTGGCCACAAATGACTACCATATTCATCATAGATGACTTCATTAACATAAATCCTTATTTAATCATCTCTAACATAGCTTATAACATCATAGATTCACATTGCATGTCACCAAAAGTTTCTATTTATAGCAATATCAACAAATAATCATCAAATGACATTATTTCAACAAATAGATCATTCCCAAGCTCCAAATCAGTGAATCTAACCCACAAACATAGGTTTATTGGACTGAGATTTTGTGCATGTGCCATCTCAGGCCTTGCATGTTTTTGCAAGTGCATGTGTGATTGGAAGGTGTTCCAGTGCAAATGGATACATAAAACTACCTCAAGAGTCTCAAGATGGCTAATGGAGCTGAAATAAGCTTAGATTAGATGGCAATAAGCTTTGGAACTTGTTGATAAGGAGTTCACAGCAGCAATGTAGATGATGGTGATGGTGTGTAGTGTCACACCCCCAAATTCCCACGTGCGGTGTCAGACCGCGTGAGTGTTACGTGGCCAGGATCGTAGCTCTCGGTCAAATAGAACTACTCTATATGAGTTACACTAACACACAGTTTTGTAAACCAAATATGAGTTTCAAAAGTTAAGCAGCGGAAAAGTTTAATAGTAAAGCATCGAAATAAATAAAGTGTTTTGCAGCGGAAATATAAATTGTATCAGACACTACGTGTTCAATATTGTTCCAAAACTCAACAAACAAATGAAAGCCTAGGACTAGAGTCTAAATGCATGAGACTCTCTTGTGTATCCACCATTGCGTCCTAGCTCGTGATCATCAGTTACCTGAGAATACATGCGAAAACGTGTCAACATAAAGCTGGTGAGTTCATATGTTTAAATAGTTAAAAGCAGTAAACAGACATATACTGGGTATGTTAAGTTGTTTGTTGGATCTACGATCCCGAGTGTGTCAGTTCATCTTACCGAAACTGGACTGTTCCTTTGCCTCCCCGGGTCATCACGGAACCCGAAAATCAACATCGATATTACTCTCGTCGTGACCTCCAGTCACAGTTGTTGTCAAGTGAGGCTAGTCAAACCCAGTAGTACTACATAATAACGACTCGCTTGTTACACAACTAATGGTAAGGGTATGTGAGGGCTTGTTGCGATAATAGTTACACTCAAAATGGTTTTACAACATACCAGTCATATATCTAAAATAGTTGCATAGTATTCTTACCCCAAGAGTTTAGCAAAACAGTTAAAGAGTAAAAGTGGGGCTGTAAACTCACCTGAGTTTAGCTGTTTCATTCTTCTCGTGAACGGTTTTGTGCGCTTTTAGCGGTCACCTATATCAGATAGGTGTTGTGAGTTTGCGTTTAAATTCGTGTTGGTCTCACAGGACCGTATTCGTGTCCAAACAACTCCAAGTTGTTACATTGGTCGCATTGACCGTGGTTGACCTAATGACCCGTTGGTGACGTGTTTAGTTTGAGTGATCATTTAACGTGTGATTTGTGTCGTGTGATGTGTGTGAGCACATAACTTGCATTTGTGGGATAACTTACTATTTATAGTAAGTTTCCATTATAGGAAAGTTTCCATATTAAACAAGTCATACATGAAATCATTTTCCATTTACTCTAGCATGCACTATTAGTCTATATGATCATGTTATCGCATAGCATTTAACCGCACTTAATAAATTAATCACGTTTCTAGTTTTAAAGTTTCTATTTATAGAAAGTTCCAATAATAAGCATATTTCATTAAGTCTAACAATCAAACTCATCAAAATATAAACATCCTAGGCTCAAATAACCGGTTAAGCATGCTTGTTTTGACTAACATATTTTTTAAGGTCATTTTGTAATAGGTTGCTTTCAAAAGTATGTAATATAACTTAGGTTTTTGCTAGGTTCGTCTGGCTCACGAACCTAAGCAAGAGTTGTAAAGGTTCGGCGAACCTAATGTTTTGTATTGTAAAGGTTTGTCCAGCGAACCTAAAGGTTCGTCTTGTGAACCTGTTGGTTCGGCTAGGTTCGTTGGTTTGTGTAGTGTATATATTGCAGGTTTGTCTGTATTTTGAGAGGTGTGACAGAACAGAGAGAGAACCTGTATGAGATTAGTGTGATTGTAAAGAACTATGTGTTCTTATTTCATGTTCTTGTAATTTGATTTTGTTATCAATGAACATGATGTTTATCATAATGATTATGTATCTTTGATTCATGTAGATTTGATCAAGATTTCGCATAGATTGAATTGTTAATAGAATTCCATTGATTGATCAAGTGAAATATACAGTGGTATCAGAGACATTGGAGGAGTTCTATACAAGTTCTTGAAGATTATCAATCATTTTGAAGATCAAGAGATCAAGAGATGGCTGAAATTTTGATTTTATATATTTGATTGAATGCTGACATTTTCATTATCATTTACTTCTATTTGGTTGATCGAAATCAGAATATTCTTTGTTGAAATTAGTGGATTTTGAAGGTTTTCCCACCAAATTATGAAGGTTTTCCCTCCAAAATTTTCAAGTTTAACTGATAGGTTCGTGAGACGAACCTTGTTGTATCTCAGCTGTAGTTTAAAGAAAAGGTTCGCTGAATAAGAATATTTTAGTTGAGGTTCATGTAGTAAAATTTTGGAGAGGTTCGTATCATAAGTTTGACAAAGTGGTTCGTCTGTTGAAGAGGTTCGTTGATCAAGGTTTGTTGCAGGTTCGTTGACTAAGGTTAGTTGGTCAAGGTTTGTTGAAGGTTTGTTGGATAAGCTTTGTAAGATCAAGGTTTGGAGAAGGTTCGTCTGATAATTAGGTTCGTGAGCTTATAATCAAGAAAGAGGTTCGCTGATAAAAAGTTCGAATCATGGCAGATATGTTTGTTGCTGTTGCTAATCAAAACTCTAAGATTAAAAGCATTCTGATTAGTGAAACTGAGTCGGGGAGCACAAATAAAGTACCAAAATTACTTGATTTGACTGATTATGAAAACTGGAAAGGTCGGTTTGAGACTCATCTCAATGGTACTGACACAAATCTTTGGGAAAGAATTTTATCACCATATGAACAACCAAAAGTGGTTGGAACAGATCTGGATCAAACTCTTGATAGACTGGATGTTGAACAAAGAAAGAAATATGATTTTGAAAAGAAAGCATACTGGATGTTAAGTCAAGCAATTCCTAATCAAATTCTTCATGAATTTTATGAACATAAAACATCATATGGTTTATGGAATGCTTTAAAGGCAAGAATTGAGGGAAATACCAAACTCAAGAAAATGAAAGCCACTGATTTACGAAAAGAGTTTGAGAATTTCAATTATGTTGGAAATGAAAGTCTTGATACTTTGATAACAAGATATAGACATTTGTTGACAGAAGTTCGTAAGTGTGGAATTAAGTATTCTGAAGAAGAGAAAATAGATTGTTTTGCAGATGCTTTACCAGAAAGATGGAATTCGTTGGTGTTGATTTTGAGAGAAAATCTTCCTGGAATGACACTGGTTGAGTTTATTCAAAAGTTAGAAGAACAGGAAATGAAAGACAAAAGAAAAGCTAGAAGAGTTAATGTAACACAAGATCCTTCACTTTATGGTGCATCTGTGATTACACCTCCTGTTTCATCTGCAAAAATTCAAACAGCTTTTGTTTCAAGTACTACTGAAAGTACTTCTGTACCATCTGCATCTACTAGCTCAAGTTCATCTTATTCTGGGAATGAGAAAAAGTCTGATTCTTCATCTACTCCAATTCAATTGAATACAACTAATTTGGGAAAGGTGTCTGTAGAGGCTGTCAGAGATCATATGTTGATATTGTCATGTGTTGTTAGTGCCTATGATGAACAGATAGCTGGAAGGATAGGAAATTCCAATCTTACTTTTGAAGACTATGAGCGGATAGATGATGATGAGATGGAATTGAGTGATACTCAGTGGGCTTTGGCTAGTGCAATAAGAAGAATTAACATATATGAGAAGAAAACAGGAAAGAAGTTTACTTTTGATCGGAACACAAAGTTTGGATTTAATACAAAGGCCACACAATGTTACAATTGTGGTGAGTTGGGTCATTTTGCTCGAGAATGTAAAAATCCAAAGAAGCAGGGAAATTTGAATCCTTTCTAGCCAAAAGAAGCTGATCAAAAGAAAAAGGAGAAGCCTGAAGAATCAACAAAAGCTTTAGTTAGTCAAGTAGATGAAGGATATGACTGGGGAAAACAATATGATGATTTAATGGGCGCGTTTATGTCTTCTATGGATGAAGAAGCAAGCAAGGGCAAAGAAAAGGCTGAGGAGGTAAATAATGATCTTTTAGAGGTCATTGAAAAGTTGAAAGAAATGAATGCTCAATTGACTGCTGAACTGATCGAGTGCATTGAAGCTAACAAAAAGTTGATTTCAAGAGAGAAAGGTTTTGATAAAAAGATCATTGATTTGGGAAAAGAAAATGAAGAATTAAAAATTAAAGTTTTGCAAAATAATCATGCAGTTTCTGTGCATCTCGAGTCAGTTCAAAAGTTGAAAGTTGAATAGTCAGCAGCCAGAGGAAAGACAGAAATGAATAAAAGCAAGCTTGAGAATTATCAGAATTCTCAGTATGTTATCGATTATTTTGCTGCCATGCAAAGATCATCAAATGATATTATTGGCTTGGGATTTCATGTTGTACCACCTCCTTCAAGCTATGTTCCTAGACCACAAATTGATCCTAATTTGGAAGTTCATCCAGTTTCTTTGAATGAAATTGAGTCTGAAAATGTTGCTACATATGCTAGAGCATCATCTTCAGATGAAAAGGTGTCACTTGACAGTGATGCTCCAATCATTGAAGATATCACTGAATCAGAATATTCTTCTGATATTTTGAGACAAAATGGTTACAAAGGAAAAAGTGTTGTGAAAAAGAGTTTTGAATATCAGCAGTCAAAATCTGAGATTAAACAAGTTGAGAAGGTGGTGCTTAAAACCACTCAGGTTTCCAAACCAGTGATTAAAACCAAACCAGTCACTACTCTTAAACCGATTGTGTATGTTAGATCATCTAATACACATCAAGGAGAGTCTAGTGGAAATTTTCAAAAGAAAAATGTTATTTCTAAGAAAGTTGAAAAGGTGGATTTTTTCTTTGACAATTTTGGGGTTGGGCATAAGGCTAAATCAAAGAATTTTCAAAAACAAATGAATAATTCAAAGACAAATTCAATTGGTTTGAGAAACAAAATCTCATCTTCAAAGGTTGTTTCAAAACCTTTTGGTTCATCAAGTTTTTATGATGAACCCACAACCAAAATTCATATTAAGGATAGAAAATGTTACCGATGTGGTAATATGGGTCATTTGGTTTCTAATTGTAATGTGGATTTCAGTTCAAGTGATTGTAGCAGTTTTAAGTCTTTTTCACCAAGAGAAACACGAAAGTGTTTTACTTGTTGTGGTAAAGGACATATTTCTACTAATTGTCCAAATAACAAAATTAGAAAGAGTTCTGATGAGGAGTGTCGGGTGAATGTTTCAGGTGGAAGTTCTAGGAAAGATAGACCTAGTGAAGATGAGATGAGAGTTCTTAGAAAATTCAACCCTGAATGGTTTTGGGTTAAAGAAGAAATCAAACAAAAGAAAAGACTTTTAAAGAACAAAAGAAATGTTAAAAAGATTGTAAAAATTGTGACTTCATCTGATGATGATTCCTTTGAAAATTTTTCATCAAAATCATTTCCAAACAAATCTATCAAATCTAAATTAGTTTGGAAACTCAAAGATAGATCAGGTGATGAATTTTCAAAGAAAGAGGATGACACAAGTGATGATGGTTATTCAATTAGATCATCACAAAAGAATGGAAGGGGTCCATTCCGGGAGACTCGACGCCGAAATGGCGGGGATCATCCCTTTTGAATACTGACAGGTTTCTTCTAATTTATTATGCAGGTTGCATCCATGGGCCATATTAACAATCTTTGGATTGTTGATAGTGGATGTTCCCGCCATATGACTGGAGAATTGAACTTGTTAAGAGATTTCAAGTTGGTGAAAGGAAGTTAGGTGAATTTTGTTGGAGATAAAGGTGGTCAAATTACAGGAATTGGTAGTTTGACAAATGGAAAGGTTTCGTTTGATAATGTTAATTTTTGTAAAAAATTAACTAAAAATTTGTTGAGTGTTTCTCAAATTTGTGATAAGGATTACAAAGTGGTGTTTGACAAAGATAGGTGTTATATACTCAAGCAAGGATTTCAAATTTTTGAGGAGTGGATACTGATGACAGCTGATCGAAGCAAGGATCTGTATGTGCTTGACATGGCAAAGGCAAAGACAGTAAATAAAGTGGAAACATGTCTGGTGTCCATAGCTACTGAACAGGATAAACGTTCATGGCATAGGAGAATGGGACATATTCATATTCGGAAAATGAATCATCTTGTGCATAATCATTTAGTTGAGGGTGTACCTGTTAAACATTTTAAACTTCCAGATGTGTGTGTGTCACGTAAAATGGGTAAACAGAAAAGGAAGTCTCAAAAAACAAAGAAAATTTTTTCTATTGATATGCCACTTGAACTTCTTCACATGGATTTGTTTGGACTAATTAATGTGAAAAGTATAGGTGGTGAATCTTTTTGTTTTGTTGTGACTGATGACTTTTCAAGATTTTCATGGGTTATGTTTTTAAAGCATAAATCATATACTTATGAAAATTTTGTGTTGTTGATCACTAGGTTGGAGACTTTATATAAGTTGAGGGTGAGACGTGTACGATCTGATAATGGGTCTGAGTTTAAGAATCACCAAATGGAGGAATTTTGTAATTCCAAAGGCATTCAGCAGCAATTCAGTGCACCTTATGAGCCTCAGATGAATGGTGTAGCTGAACGAAAGAACAGGACTTTGATTGAATCTGTGAGAACAATACTAGCTGATTCTAAACTTCCTATTACTTTTTGGAGTGAAGTTGTGGCTACTGCTTGTTTTACTTTGAACAGAGTCTTAATAGTCAAAAGACACAATAAAACCTGTTATGAATTGCTTCAAAATCGAAAGCCCAATTTGGAACACTTGGAACCTTTTGGGGCTCCTTGTACAATGCTAAAGAAAGATTTAAAATTCAATTCTAAAGTTGAATAGGGTTTCTTTCTTGGTTATAGTCTTCCTAACAAACATGTGTTTAATAAACGTACTGGTGTTGTGGAATTATGGTATCATGATGTTGGGGTGAGTTATAAAGATATGGCTTTGCAATTTCAAACTATAGCAAAGATGTGCTACACTTTGGAAATTCATTTTGGTTGCAACTGGGAAGATGTGAATTATTTGTATGTGGAGTTAATGGCATTGCAGAAAGAGATTGATGATAGAGATGCAAAGATTGAAGCTGAACGTTTATCAAAGATTCCAAAGTCAGTGATTATTCGTGCTGAAGATAATGTTTGTCAAGATCAATTGTAGAGTGGGACTCAGATTGAATATTGAAGATCAAGATTTAGAAGCAACTATTAAGGGGGAGTTTGTTAGGTCATTTTGTAATAGGTTGCTTTAAATAGTATGTAATTTAACTTAGGTTTTTGCTAGGTTCGTCTGGCTCACGAACCTAGGCAAGAGTTGTAAAGGTTTGGCGAACCTAATGTTTTGTATTGTAAAGGTTCGTCCAACGAACCTAAAGGTTCGTCTGGCGAACCTAAAGGTTCGTCTGGCGAACCTATTAGTTCGGCTAGGTTCGTTGGTTTGTGTTGTGTATATATTGCAGGTTTGTCTATATTTTGAGAGGTGTGACAGAACAGAGAGAGAGAACCTGTATGAGATTAGTGTGATTGTAAATAACTGTGTGTTCTTATTTCATGTTCTTGTAATTTGATTTTGTTATCAATGAACATGATGTTTATCATAATGATTGTGTATGTTTGATTCATATAGATTTAATCTAGATTTTGCATAGATTGAATTGTTAATAGAATTCCATTGATCGATCAAGTGAAATATACAGTTTTTCACCGGTTTTCTAGAATAAAGTTACTATTTATAGTAACTTATGTCAAATCTTCTATTTTAATGATTCTAATGCATCAATAATTCCTATTATTAACATATCAATCCAAATAATCATGTTAAACATACCAATAATATCAAGTTCATCATTCTTTGAACATTTGTAACTTAAAAGTTACTATTTTTAGAAACCATGGTGCAAATCACATTTCACACTTATTTTAACTAATCAAAACTCCAACTATCATCATTTTAATCACACATTAACATTCTAGACACATGCACAAGAACATTTCATCATCTTAACATTATTTGGTAACATAAAAGTTATTAATTATGGTAACCTACCCAAATAATCATTTCTTGATAATAACAATCACAATAGATCTTGCAAAACATCACAAATATGATTCATAAACATGTATTCAAAACCAAAATCATCTAAATCCACCTAGATCATGCATGCATGTGACAAAAAGTCATTTTTTCATGGTATCATCATCAAATGGCTATTAAAACCCATCAAGTTCATCATGAATCATTCAAAATACAACAAATCAGTAGTATTCTCACAAAATCACAGATCCATGTGAGTGAAAATTCGTGCATGTGAGGTGTGAGTGATTGCATGTGGGTGGATTGCCTTGCATGTGGGTTTAGAGGTGTTTAAAGACCAAACTGAACATGGAGACTACCTTAACGAGCTTCTAGTGCATGGATACGAGCTGGTTTGTCAAGATGGTAGCTCCACAGGTCGTCCTTGATGGCTCCTTAGCTGCAATGGTGGTGGTTGTGATGGTAGACAACCTCCTAAGCCTCCTCCAAGCTTTTCCTTCTTCAACAATGGCTTCCCAAGAGTGAAATTAGCTATCTAGAGGTTGAAGATGAGCGTAACAGGCGGTTATGACGAGTAGAAGGGGTCTGGAGCTCGAGAAGTGGGTTATAGGGTGGTTAGAAATGATTGTGTCTTGGTTTTATAAAGATCTTGCATCTGATAGTCTTCGCCTACCGCCAAGGGGGTCCCCAAAGGGCTTGGCGTACCGCAATGAAATTCGGGATTTGAATTCCCCCGCCCATCCTTCGCGTACCACCAAGACCCAATCGAGAGTCCTTGGCGTACCGTGATGGATTCCTGAAGTGCCCAATAGGCCCAATTTCGTTGTTTCGATCCGTTTTTCGATTGTTCATGATTACAATGATCGAGTCTCGTTCATACTAATATTGTTCCATTCTTTATGGGTTCTCATACAACCTAAGCGTTAGGAAATTAGGTTGTGGTTCGTTTATTTCACCAACATTCGTTATTCAAGACACATGCAAGCGTTCTACGATAATTCCTCGAATTATCGGTTTGTTGTGTGTGTTTGGACTATTGTGCCACGTGTCACACTAAATATCACTAATTCTAGTGCCACGTATGTAATAATAATACAAATTGTTATTAAAATAATGTAAATGCTGACCTGGAAAATACGAGGTGTCACATCATCCCCCAGTTAATAGGAATTTCATCCCGAAATTCAGTTCGTGTTGTTGGTTCTTGTCTGGTTTGCGAACAGGTGAGGGTATTTCTTTTTCATTTGGTCCTCTCGTACCTAGGTGTATTCCGGTCCACGTCGGGAGTTCCATCGCACCTTAACTATCGGTATGCGACTAAAGGAAGTGGGGTTCATTATTTCTACCGGTTTCTCAACGAAGTGGGGTTGCTCATCGATCTGGATTTCTTCTAAAGGAATAGCAAGCGTTTCTTCGGATAAGCACTTCTTGAAGTTGGATACATGGAATACGTTATGTACGTTACTCCGTTCTTGCGGCAAATTTAGCTCAAAGGCCACGGGGCCTATTCGTTTTGTGATCTCGAATGGTTCGATGTAACGAGGATTCAGCTTCCCTCGCTTTCCGAATCAGATCACTCCCTTCCAGGGCGAGACTTTAAGAAGTACTCGATCTCCCACCTGGAATTCCAAAGGCTTGCGCCTTTCGTCAGCATAGCTCTTCTGTCGATCCCGAGCCGCTGCCATTCTGTTTCGTATCTACACGATGTTCTCAGTCATCTCATGCATGAGTTCGGGACTAGTCAGTTGACTTTCACCAACTTCTGTCCAACTTAGAGGTGATCTGCATTTCCGTCCGTATAGTGATTCAAATGGTGCAGCCTTGATGCTTGTGTGAACTGTTATTGTAGGAGAATTCAACCAAGGGTAGGTGAGTCTCCTAGCTGCTGTCGAAGTCTATCACGCATGCTCGAAACATGTCTTCCAGTGTTTGGATGGTTCGTTCACTTTGTCCATCCATTTGTGGGTGATAGGCAGTACTCGTATCTAACCTTGTCCCCAATGCATTATGCAAGGACTTCTAGAAATGCGCCGTGAATCGGCTGTCTCGCTCAGATATTATGGAGATTGGAACTCCATGTTTGGAAACCACTTCCTTCAGGTAAATTCGAGTTAGTCTATCTAACTTGTCGGTTTCCTTGATTGGTAGGAAATGTGCAGATTTCGTGAGTCGGTCTAGTATTACCCAGATGGTATCGCACCCACTTGCCGTCTTTGGTATCTTTGTGATGAAATCCATGGAAATTTGCCCCCATTCCCATACCAGGATTTCAGGTTGTTGAAGTAATCCCGATGGTTTCTGATATCAACTTTCACTTTAGAGCAAGTCAGGCACTTGCTGACATAAGTCACGATTTCTGACTTCATGTTAGGCCACCAGTAGGTTATCTTCAGATCGTGATACATCTTGTCAGAACCTGGATGTACAGAATATCGACTTTTGTGTGCTTCGTCCATCACTACATTCCTCAATCCCCCGTAGTGTGGAATCCAAATTCGATCCATAAGATAGTAAGCTCCATCAGTCTTCACCTCCAACTGTTTATCCATGCCTCGCAAGGATTCCTGAGTGAGGTTTTCGGTTTTCAAAGCTTCCTGTTGTGCGGTTCGGATCTGATTGGGTAGCTCTGAGTGAATCGTGAGTTGTAGTGCACGCACGCGCTTTGTTATTTCCTTCCTTACGTAAAGTTGCCCGAGTACGATTAACCTCTAGATTTGAAATCACTGCTTATATACCCAGTATTCGCCATAATTCACAAGAACATTCTGTAGTCTTAGTAAGAGGGGGGAGGGTTATTACCGCGAGATATATTGGTAGCCGTGGAGGCTCAACGCGTCAGCTACTACGTTAGCTTTTCCTGGATGATATTTGATAGCACAGTCCTAATCGCCTATCAGTTCGACCCAACTGCGTTGTCTCATGTTGAGTTCCTTCTGGTAAAAGATTTGCTGTAGGCTCTTATGATTGGTGAATATCGTGCACTTGGTGCCGTACAAGTAGTGTCGCCAGATTTTCAGTGCGAACACCACGGCTCCCAATTCCAAATCATGAGTTGTGTAGTTCTTCTCGTGCACTTTTAGTTGTCGTGACGCATAGGCTATAACTTTCTCGCGTTGCATTAACACATAACCAGGTCCTTGTTTCGATGCGTCACAATAAACTACAAAATCTTCACATCCCTCCGGTAGGGATAAGATTGGTGCACTGCACAATTTCTGCTTCAGCAGGTTGAAAGCAGATTCTTGTTTCTCTCCCCATTCAAACTTCTTGTCTTTATGCGTAAGGGATGTCAGTGATTTTGCGATTTTAGAGAATCCTTCAATAAGCCGCCTGTAGTACCCTGCCAATCCTAGGAATTGCCGCACCTTAGTTGGAGTCTTGGGTGCTTCCTAGTTCTTAATGGCTTCAATCTTGGCTGGGTGTGTCACACCCCGACCGACGGCGGAACACGTCGGGGCGCGATTATGAATGCTCAAACATTCATTACATTGTTTACAAAACCAAAATACATAAATTGAATAAGTCTACATTGTTTAAATTTAAAACTAGGTCTACTAGCATAAACCTATCCTATGTCTTCTCCATTGCATCCACCTAACCTGTTACATATGCAAAATAAAGATTTTGTCAACTATTTGCATAGTTGGTGAGTAACTCATACAGTTTATATAGTATACGTAAGAAAATTGATGCAATTCAATTAGACTACAAAGTTTAAACTCTAGTAAGCATATCCTACTAGTTTGCAATTAAGTTTATAGAATATCTCGTCTCTAAACTCGTATCAATACTTAGCTAAAAATATTAGTATATCTACAAGTCTGTCATAGTTTATATCGTCTCCAAACTCGTTCCAATACAAAGCACAAAGCTAAGTATTTTACAAGTCTGCCCATGATTGTACTTTTTGCCCTTTTAGCGCATTTGACCTAAGTCAAAGCGAAGGTGGTATCTAACACACCTTAGGCTACTCGGTATCGAATAACATAGAATAAAACAGAATCACAAGTTCGATGCTTTGTGCCCAACCAAGAGGTGAACGGACACAAGTCGTGGAATTGTGTAGTGCACAATCAAATACCATCATTTTCATGGGAATCCCCCATCAAACAAACAATATTTTGTATGGTATTTGTCTAGGGTAATTCACTAGGACATGCGTCCACACAACAACACATCGGAAATTCGCTGAGGAATTCTCGAACAACACACATCAGAGTCATTTACCATTCGTTGGCGCGGGTCAACCGACGGTAACGTATATGGCACCATAGGTTTAACAAACCTCCAGCGCTGAGGCTGGTATGTTACACGCAGCACACATACAACAACAACTCATATTAGTTCTAGGGGAACTAATCACACAAACATATCAGTTAGGGTTGGTAAATGATCACAAGGGTGATATTACGGACAGACCACATAACGAAAACAAGAGTTTTCAAATCAAATAAATTTCCAAGACATGGTCTTGGACGAGTTTCAAACGAGTACACAGTAAACAATGTTTTCCTACAAGAGAGAAGCGTCACTAGTGTGACTTTCAAACGACAAAACCTGTCTCGTATATCAGGAGACACATCATACGGTTCTTTCTCACAGATTCATTTTACAAACATATGTCGTGTCGGGTAGAGTGAAGATACACAAGTGACAGGTCCGATTTCCATTAAAGACACCCTCGTGGATCATCGAAGGGGTGGTGGGCTGGCGGCAAGGCAGGAGGTATAGAGATTTGGTTTCCATTCGACAACGTAATTCGGACAATCTTCTCGTTGCACAAAATCTCGGCTTGGTTAGCAGATAACTAATCCATTCCAACCACCACGTCGAAGCTCCCGAGAGTTACCGGCATCAGGTCGATTTCCAGTTCGTGATCTGCCAGTATCAAGACGCACCCTTTGAAGATGTGTTGCATCTCAATCAGCTTGACGTCGGCTAACTCTACGGTGTACTTATAGTCTAGTGGTGTTGGGGTCATATTAAGCAGTTTACTAAAATCGCTATAGATAAAGCTCCTATCGGCATCGGTATCAAATAATATGCTAGCGTAGACATTATTTAAAACGAACGTACCGGTAACGATGTTGGGGTCATCTTTAGCTTCGCCAGACCCCATCACGAAAGCCTGCCCCTTGCTGGGTTGCCTCCAGCGTTCTTGTTTTGCGGACAGTATCAACGCATGTGCCCCGGCTTTCCGTAGGTAAAGCATCCCCTTAAAGTATCATTCTTGTTTGCGTTGGGGTTCGGGTTTGGGTTTGAGCGGCAGTCCTTGATTAGATGTCCATTCTGCCCACAGTTGGTGCACTTGACCCTTTTGCACGGGCCAAAGTGATGATAAGAGCAATTGTTACACTTGGGGCTGTTACCCCGATATCCCCCCTTGCCTTGGGCGTTAGATTGAGTGGCAGTGAACACTTTTGCTGGTGCTAGACGGTGTTGGGTTGGTTGTGGAGGCGAGAAGGTGCAGTTGTTGCTTTGCTCCCACTTCCGCTTGGGTTCCTGGGCTTCAGATGTTCACCCATTTTCGGTAGGTTGCCCTGGGCTACTGCCTGGTCAGTCAGTTTGTGTGCCAAGCGGATAGTTGGCTGGATGAGAGTGGGGTCAGAAGCAGTCACCATGCTCTGTATCTGCTCTGGCAGTCCACTGATGAACTTTTCGATTTTCTTGTATTCCGGCGTTACCATTGCCGGACACAACTTGCACAGTTCATGAAATCGAGTACAGTACTGCTCAATTTCGGATCCTACCATCTTGTGCACCCAAAATTTCTCTTCAAGCTTCGTAATTTCATTCCGGGGACAGTACTCCTCGTGGAGCATCCTGGTGAACTCCTCCCAAGTTATGGAGTTCGCAGCCTCCAGACCCAATGTCTGGACATGGGAGTTCCACCAGGTGAGGGCCGGTCCCTCTAATGTCCCGGTGGCGAATTTCGCCCTATTTTCTTCTGAGCAGTCGGCCATGGAGATTACGGACTCCGCCTTCTCTACCCATCGGAGCAGTCCTACTGCCCCCTCCATCCCTTTGAAGTTGTGTGGGTGACAGCTCAGAAACGTTTTAAACGAACGCTCCTTGTTCACATTTCCCAGAGATCCGTTGTTTGTACCGCTTGTCTCACATTGGAGGTGATTAGCCTCATATTCGGCGATAGCCTTGTTTACTCGTCTTTCAACCATCGCTCAGATGGTTGCAGAGCCTGGGGGTCATCGGTGTATTTGGACGTAAGATCCCCTTCCTGCCATTTGTCTGTTCTATATAAAATAGATAGCGTGTTAGTCGTCAGTTATGTTAGGTGGTGGTAGGCAATCATGATTAAGATACAAAATTAATAAAACAAAATATCATTTCATTAATAATAACTTTGAGTAAAATGATTTTCAAAATGAAATACTACTATCATGATTCGTATGAGCACATCCCGCTCATCTAGGCGTACAATCAAAATAAGATA
This sequence comes from Mikania micrantha, assembly GCA_009363875.1. Taxonomy (NCBI): domain Eukaryota; kingdom Viridiplantae; phylum Streptophyta; class Magnoliopsida; order Asterales; family Asteraceae; genus Mikania; species Mikania micrantha. The sequence continues at coordinate 121,113,377 of CM018691.1, forward strand.
ACTGAAATAAGACAACCTAACTAATCTGAAATGATCATGGAGTGTGAATCCCCACTGTCAGCAGGTCCATCGTCCTACTCCTCCTCAAGATCCTCCTCTGGATCCTCGTCGAAGTCTCCCTCCTCCAGGTCCTCCGCCTCGACCTGAGGCTCCTCGTTAGGATCCGGCTCCACAATGAACTGCACCACCGAGGCGTTCATCATGGCGTCGCTAGCCTGAATCTGGGCCCTGTTCTCCTTGGACACGACCTCCACCGCTACTAGTCGTCTGCCGTGCTTGTGCACCACTGTAGCTATCATCCCCTTCTGCTCCTCCAACTGTCCAGTCCTGGCACGAATATCTGCGACCTCAGCCGCCATCTCCTCCTGCTTTCGGATCGAGTCTTTGGTCATACCGGCCATGACATCATGCACTCGGTCAGTATAAGCCAACTCGTCCTGCAGGTAGTCCACACATCCTTGGAGGCGTCGGTTACCCTCACGGAGGATTTTGACCTCCTCAGCTAGCTCATACAACAGCCGCTCCATGGGTATGGTAAGTGGTGGTTGTGGGGGTCCGCTAGATGCATCACCCAACAATGGTAGGAGTGGGGCTCTCTCCTCTCTGTCCCACTGAGCCACAGTAGCGGGGTACCAATCCCATGATCTGGTACTGCTCGATGGTCAAGCTCTCTTAGACTCCTTAGAGTCCACTCGGGCTACGATGTCCCGTATCTTCTGCTTGTCCTCTTCAGTTAGCTCATACTCTGCCAGGCGTTTCCCCGGTTCTTTCCATCCCCGTTGTTGTTGTCCACCGTGTAATCTTGGTTTAATAAGTAACGGATAACGATTATAATAACATATTATTGTGCATTGTCTAACTGTAGTGTCTAGCGCAGAGCAATGGCTATAGTCTAAGTTTACTACATGCAAACCTAGTTCCCTAAAACCAAGGTTCTGATACGAGTTTGTCACACCCCCAAATTCCCATGTGCGGTGTCAGACCGCGCGGGTGTGACGTGGTCAGGATCATAGCTGTTGGTCATATAAGACGACTCTATATGAGTTACACAAACATACAGTTTGTAAAATAAATCTGAGTTTCAAAAGTTAAGCAGCGGAAAAGTTTGATAGTAAAGCTTCAAAATAAATAAAGTGTTTTGCAGCGGAAATATAAATTGTATCAGACACTACGTTTTCAATATTGTTCCAAAACTCAACAAACAAATGAAAGCATAGGACTAGAGTCTAAATGCATGAGACTCTCTTGTGTATCCTCCAGTGCGTCCTAGCTCGTGATCATCAATTACCTGAGAACACATGCGAAAACGTGTCAACATAAAGCTGGTGAGTTCATAGGCTTAAATAGTTAAAAGCAGTAATTAGACATATACTGGTTATGTTAAGTTGTTTGTTGGATCTACGATCCCAAGTGTGTCAGTTCATCTTACTAAAACTCAACTGTTCCATTGCCTCCCCGAGTCATCGCGGAACCCGAAAATCAACATCGATATTACTCTCGTCGTGACCTCCAGTCACAGTTGTTGTCAAGTGAGGCTAGTCAAACCCAGTAGTACTACATAATAACGACTCGCTTGTTACACAACTAACGGTAAGGGTATGTGAGGGCTTCTTGCGATAATAGTTACACTCAAAATGGTTTTACAACATACCAGCCATATATCTAAAACAGTTTCATAGTATTCTCACCCCAAGAGTTTAACAAAACAGCTAAAGAGTAAAAGTAGGGTTGTAAACTCACTGAGTTTAGCAGTTGCGTTCTTCTCGTGAACGGTTTTGTGCGCCTTTAGCTGTTACCTATATCAGATAGGTGTTGTGACTTTGCGTTTACATTCGTGTTGGTCTCACAGGACCGTAGTCGTGTCCAAACAACTCCAAGTTGTTACGTTGGTCGTGTTGACCGTGTGGACCGTTTTTGACCTAACGACGCATTGGTGACGTGTTTAGTTTGAGTGATCGTTTAATGTGCAATTTGTGTCATGTGATGTGTGTGAGCACATCACTTGCATTCGTTGGATAACCTACTATTTATAGTAAGTTTCCATTTTAGGAAAGTTTCCATATTAAACAAGTCATACATGGAATCATTTTCCCTTTACTCTAGCATGCACTATTAGTGTATATGATCATGTTATCACATAGCATTTAGCTACACTAAATAAATTAATGACGTTTCTCGTTTAAAAGTTTCTATTTATAGAAAGTTGCAATAATAAGCATATTTCATTAAGTCTAACAATCAAACTCATCAAAATATCAACATCCTAGTCTCAAATAACAGGTTAAGCATGCTTGTTTTGACTAACATATTGTTTTTACCGGTTTCCTAGAATAAAGTTACTATTTATAGTAACTTATGTCAAATATTATATTTTAATGATTCTAATGCATCAATAATTCCTATTATTAACATATCAATCCAAATAATCATGTAAAACATACCAATAATATCAAGTTCATCATTCTTTGAACATTTGTAACTTAAAAGTTACTATTTTTAGAAACCATGGTGCAAATCACATTTCACACCTATTTTAACTAATCAAAACTCCAACGTTCGTTATTCAAGACACGTGCGAGCGTTTTACGATAATTCCTCGAATTATCGGTTTGTTGTGTGTGTTTGGACTGTTGTGCCACATGTCACACTAAATATCACTAATTCTAGTGACACGTATGTAATAATAATACAAATTATTATTAAAATAATGTAAATGCTGACCTGGAAAATACGAGGTGTCACATGCAGCAAATTATTGTTAACGTTCATCGTTTCTTGACTTTTGCCAAATTTTGGTTGTTATAGGTTCACATAGTGTTCACTTGTTGCAAATTCAAATTGTTCGATTGTTTCACCAGCGTTCGTTAATCAAGACACGTGTGTGCGTTTTCCGATAATTCATCGAATTATCGGTCAGTTGTTTTTGTTTGGACTACTGTGTCACATGTCACACTATATTAACCCAATTCTAGTGCCACGTATGAAGTAATAAATTAAATTATTATTTAATAAATGTAATGCTGACCTGGAATTTACGGGTTGTCACATCTAGTAAAAAAAACGTGACCAGAAAAGGAGAGGAGAAGAACCTAAAACTCAAGAAGAAAACCCAAAAATTCGTCCTAGATTGGTGATTAATCGTTAATGCAAGAGTGTAATTAAGTTCTTCATGTTATTCTACACCTATAAGTAAGGAAATTTGATGAATTTTGGTGACTAAATCAATTGATGAAATGGTGATGAAATCATAAGTGGGCTTTGGGTAAATTGATGAGCTATGTAGAATTCTTCATAAAACATGAACTTGATGAAGAAATACTAGTGTAGCATATGTAAATTGTTTTAATGTGCAGAGAATTGTTTGTAGATGAACAAATTTTTGATTTTTATTAAATTGGTTCATAAATGGAGGTTTAGAAATAACTAATTGTGATGAACAATAACAAGTATAAATTTTGCACACCAAGCGTTTGTAGAAATGCTTGAAAAAATGAAAATGGGTGCTGATTGGAAATGAAATTGGTTGATGTCATGTTTTTGTAAAATTCGTATAAAATAATAGAAAAATCATTAGAAAATGTATCTTATATGCTTGAAAAGCTCTTTGAGTCGGCTACAATTCATATTTGAACATGTTATGCTGAAAAAAATAATAGTAAGTGGTCCAAAATGGTGATTTCAACAGCAACACAGAAAATTCAGCAAGTTGAATTGTGAAAAATAAATCTGCTGAATGATTTTTGTAAATATTGTATAAAATCAACCGTGCCTCCGATTGAGGTGTATTTTATATGCACAGAAAGATCTCCGAGATTTCTACGATTTGTATTCGAACATGTCGAGTTGGTTCAGATTTTAAAGGGGGCAAAACCACCTTGAACAGCTGCTGTGCAGAAAGTGCAACACTGAAAAATGAAGTTTTATAAATTTGTTTTAAATCAAATGTTTGAATGAACATGTATGATTGCAAAGTGATCGAATGGACGGCCCTTCTGTGACTGCCTGGTACTAGTTGATTGGGGACACATAAATGGGTGTTCTAGAAGTGTCTTAAGATGCTTAAATAGGGATAGAACAAGTATTTGCATTAGTACAAATATAAGAAGCGGAATCCTTGTGTGCCATGTGTGTTTGATAAACTATGAAATATTAAATGTTTCTATGCCATATGAATTTTTAGGTGGAAGTCAACAACCTGGGGAAGATATCAATTGACCCTAGAAATCCTACGAGCGAAGGCGAGTTACCTACTGATTAATATGCAACCATAAGACATATTAGTTCTTATGTGTTATGTGATTGTTTTTGTCATAAATACTTGTAATTGACTTGTAGTAATTGTGGTGAATTGGATGGTAAATTGACCATATGTGTCATCAAATGTTAAAAACATGAAATGACACCAATAAGATTGGAATCCTTATGGATTGTGTTTGTCATGTAAGTCCATAATGAAATGACAATGGTGTTTGACATGTAAGTCCACAGTGAAATGACATTGGTGTTTGTTATGTAAGTCCATAATGAAATGGCACTGGTGTTTGACATGTAAGTCCATAGTGAAATGACATTGATGTTTGTCATGTAAGTCCATAATGAAATGACAGTTATGTTTGTCATGCAAGACCATAGTGAAATGACATTGGAGTTTGTCATGTAAGTCCACATTGATATGGCATTAGTGATAATCCACATATGGGTGGGTTAAAAATAGTTAAGTCAATTGAATGGGTAATTTTACCCATTAGTGATTAATTTGGAAATCAATTGAGATTGATTACTTTGAAAATGATGCAATTATGATCATAGATATGATTAGAAATGTGATATATTGAATTTTAAATGTATTTTGGATTCCCAAAATGTTTAGAAATGAGTTTGGATGTTAAAAGAACGCTGAAAAGAACGAAAATTGTTGTAGGGGCGTACAGTACGCTGCATGGGGCTTGGTACGTTGACCATAGTATGGTATGTTGAAAAGATTTGTTGTACACCCGGGGTCTGACGTATCATACGCTGTGGTTGCAGTACCATATATCGGGCAGGGTAATTTTTTCGAATCTTGATTTCTTTTTATATAATTGTTTATCGGGATCGATGGGGTTAACTCACTTAGTTCTTACAAACTAACACTTGATTAGATTTGGTGTTTTTAGGTCAGAAATAGGTCAATTACTCAAACTGATCGGATATGGATATGCTTTTGAAGATTGAACTTGGGTTTTTGTAAACTTGTTAATGTTAAATAATGAGGTTTTAAACTATGCATCGGTGTAAATGTTTTGTTAAGGAGTATCCAACAAGTTTAAAAACTAAATAGCTGTTGCATTAAATCGAAAAATCTGGGATCGTATTTTGTAAATTCCACAACTTATGTTAATTGATGTTTTGAGAACTGGGGTGTCACAAATAAAAGTTATAAAAATAAAAAGCTTGTTAAGGCTTCGGGCAGTATCGAGCTCGATATGTAAAGCTCGGGATCGGTAACTAAAGGAGCCACATTTGTGACAACTAGTACTTGATCGTCCGGTAATCCGTATGGTATGTGTACTTTCACAATAACTATGTGTAAATAACTATGCGTGAATAACTATGGGTAAAACAATTGTGTGACACCCCGCAAAATCCAGGTCAGATTATATTTTAATTAAATGTTCATTTAATTAGCATTTGCATACGTGGCACTAGAATTAGCTTAATTTAGGGTGACATGGCACGGCGGTACAAACACAGTCACACAACAGGATAATTCGAGGAATTATCGAAAAACCGCACACACGTGCCAGAAGTCACAAACGTTGGTGAACGTCACAACAACTAAGCACAAGAACACTTCACAAGTCAATTATGATTAATTATTGACGATTAAAGTTCAAACGATGCTAAAACAACACGTTACAGTCAAGAAACGAGCGAAAACGAACTCAAACATTGAAAATGGGCCTATTGGGCTTGTTCGGAGGCCCAGGCGCTACGCCTGAACCCAACGCACGAATCCTAACGATGCGCGCGAGACGAGAAATCCAGGCCGGATGCTAGTCATCCCCACGCTACACCCGATGCCAACCTCGCTCGTCAGGCGATACGCCTGCCACCTAGAATCGCAGAAAATTTCTTGGATGCCACAAAAATGATGTCTAATCTACTAATACTCATTACACTCGAAGCTATAAGCAAACCACCGGGTATTTCTCTTCCCCAGCCTTTGCAACAGCCTCATTTGGTCACATGGAAGTCATTATAACACACCTTTGAAGCTTGGTGTGACAACTAGCACCTGACCGGCCGGCAAGTCCATACGGTGCGTGTACTTTCAACAGTAACTACGTGTGATTACATGTGTATACACAGTACTTGTATTAACAGAATTCAGATTTACAAGAAACAGTTGTATGTATTTTTGTGTAAACTTAAATACTGTAAGTACAACACTCAATTGAAACATTAGTTGTGTGTATTTAAGTGAAAACCTAAGTACAGTTAACACAACTAAACATGAGAAACAACAATGTTCAAGTGAATAACAATAACAAATCGGTTGCGATCTGATATCCATAGATGACAGGAATCAGATGGCCGACAATTCAATGTGAAAACAATGTGATATCAGGGTGTTTAGTTGAGTCTGACAGTGAGGAAACACAATTCAAACATAATTTACAGTGTTGATTCAGAATAACGAACTGACAGTGTGTTTGCGTGGGTGACGATTCACACAAACATATCTGTGAGTTTAACGTTCTGAAATAATGATTGGAAAGTAGAAAACAAAAGTTAGAAAGCAAAACCATCGTCGTGTTCGTTCGAATGACGATTCGAACGAATACGCGCGATGGTGACGCGATCTGACGAAACGAAAACGAAAACACGACACGAACGAAATTAATTAAATAAAATAAAATATTTAACATTTTTACAATTTTGAAACTCATCAATTAATTAAAATAATCTTCTTTTATTTATTACAATTAAATACGCGTAAAGTTCCGGATAAGCGACGAAACCACGAACCGAGCAACCGAAACGAACCCGAACACCCCGGGGTATAAAAGCATCAAATGAGGGTGTTTCTCCTCATTTTCCATCAGCCCACCCCCTCTCTAGATGCCATCCACGAACCTGTCCTCTCTCTAAGACATCCAAGCTTCAAATCTCATTATCTTCCTCGTTTCTCAACGGATTTGGGTGATTCTTGAACCCACGCGTAGCTCTCGATCTCCTCTACAAGGAAGTACAACGGATCTAAGATTTTCACCAGCCAAAGTCGAGGTATGATCAAGGAAAAACACTGAAAATAGGGTTTCTAAACCCTTTTTGTTGAAACACCTGTACAACCAGTTCCCCACCCCCTCTCGTACCTCACCCTCGTCGATGGTTGGTTCTGGGTTGCCATGGCGTGTAGATGGTTCTGGAACATGGGATTCGATGGAGATGGTGATGGTTGCAGGTCCGGTTCATTGGGAAGGGGTGAAGACACGTTGGCCGAACCCTCATCTTCAGCCTAACACCCAACCTGCTACATTCTCAGCCGAACCCATTGGAGGGACGAACCTCTGTCCCAAACCATGCATGGATACATAGACCCACGAACCTTCTAGCTCAAGCCATTGCAGCACCGAACCCTTCACTGAGTCACGAACCCACGTGCACGAGCCTTGTCTTGGCGAACCATCAACAGTCGACGAACCTTGGATCTGTCTCCCAAACCTGCATGTTGTAAGCTGGCCCACGAACCCTTGATCATCATGCGAACCCAGCCTCAGCCGAACCATCCCATGCAGGTGAACCCTTGTGCCGCCAAAGCTAGCTGAACCCTTGTGCCGCCAAAGCTAGCCGAACCCTTGTGCCGCCAAAGCTAGCCGAACCCTTTGAGGTTTCACGAACCATTACCGAACCACCATTGCTTGGATGCCACAAACCTTTTTTGATTATGAACGAACCCCATTCACCTAACAGAGCCGAACCTAGGAACTCTAATGGCCGAACCTTTTAATCATCAGGACCCACGAACCTTAGCTCTAAGGGTTCGCTGGATGGGGAAGCCGCCATTCCATTTGAATGGTTGCAGCCAATTTGATTCTATCGGCCCACCCCACATTTTGTATAATTTTTCAGCCAAAGAAACCCAACCGGCCCAACAGATTTCTTGACACAATAAAGGGCCCAACTCCTTTATTCTAGCCCAAATGGTTCAAGCAAAAGCTGTAACATCCTAATATTAATTTATAAATATATATATATATATACAATATTATGTGGTGGATAATTATTGAAAAAAAATAATATATATGTGTGCGTGGATGTCATGGGCAACAAGGAAAAAACAAAAAAAAATTATATATGTATGTGTGCAATTGAGAGGCGGCAGAGGCAAAAATAGGGGGGTTTCATTCGACCAGCATCCAGAAGAAAAGAGAAGAAAGAAAGAAGAAGGAAGAAGAAAAGGAGAAGAGGAGAAATCCGAGCAACGATCCGTAACATCGAGCTTAGATCGCGAGTTTAGGTCGTGAACCACTTGAGGTAATCACATTATCTCAGTTTTCTTTGAATCATCATAGTTGTATCATCAAAGCTGGGTGATTAAACATGTTATATGAAACATGAAATTGAGTGGGGTTATGATTAGTTATAAGACCCTAAACTATTGTTAGGTTGTTTTGAGATTTTCAAACAGTTTTTAATGTCTAGGGTCACGATATGATAAGAAACCCAAGTTAGGGTTAATGAGAGTGGCTGAGAAAAATCATAAAAGTTGTTAAACAAATATAAATGGTCGATTAAAAATAACATGTGGAATATATATATATATATATCTATATACATAAAAGTATAATATATATATATTGACCCATGAGAGTTGAACAGGATATCAAGATTTTAATCAAGAAGATAATCGAGCAAGATCATCTTCTAGTCGAGGTAAGTAATCTAACCCGACTATAATATATGAGGAATGATATAAACATGATTTGATTTAGAATTCATGTTATATTATGGTGGTGTGGACAATGGTGGTTAATCGATAATAGTGTAATAATATAGTAGAATACATGTGGTGGGAATGTAAATATAGTGGTTCGATAGTGGATGAACCCCTAACATGGTGGTATATACATATGGTGGTAAACTGTAAGGTTATACCTTACATATGGCGGTATATACGTACGGTGATAAAAAGTAAGGTTTATACCTTACTTATGGTGGTATATGATTATGGTGGTAAAAATGTAAGGTTTATACCTTACTTATGGTGGTATATGACTATGGTGGTAAAATGTAAGGTTTATGCCTTACTTATGGTGGTAATATATATATATATATATATATATATATTTTATGGTGGCTATGTAAGGGATATTCTCCCTCATTATATTATAGATGGTGGATATGTAAGGGATTAAATCTCTTACTATATGGTAGATTGTGGACTCCGACTAACGTCGGTTTAAACAAAATGGTGGCAAGTATTAATTAATGTGGGTGGTGATAACTATTATTTTGTACAAATATGGAGTCTCGGATTACTTACTTAGCGTTTTGCTAATTTAAATCGTTGGGTGTAATTTGTAGGTAAAGCTTCAATGCAATAAGGAATGGAACGAGTCTCGGATCGGTTATCTAATGTTTCGCATGACCTGTGGTTAAATGTTTTGTAAATAGTTATAACGTGTGGGTGTTATCTATAGTGTGGTTGTCAAATAGTACTAGTTACTATAACATAAACTAGTATGGTGGTAATAGTTTGTTGTTGTGTGGATTACGGGTTTTGAATGTGTTTATTTTGTAAGGAAATCAACATTTTACTACAGGTCATGCTGAAATTTTGAAAAAATCTGGGACCATATTTCCGCTTATTTTAAATAAAACCTTATAAAAAGTAGGGTGTTAAAAGTTTGGTATCGGAGCACTGGTTTGAGAGAATTAAGTACTGGGTGTGAAGATACTTAAACTCAAACATGTCGTGCTCGTAAATTGGAAGGGTGAGACTTGATCCGAGACGTTCCAAAAATATTGCACGAGCTTACAGGTATGTTGATATTATCTTCGTATAACATTTGATGCGTTAGAATAATGTGAATATAATTACGTTGATGAAGTATATTAATCATCACACCTAGCCAGTATTATAATTTATATATGTCACTCAGGTAATTTATGATCATCGTTCTAAAGTATTAAGTGTTATTACGTTGAGGTGAATAAGATTAAATTTATGAAAGCATTATGATAATGCATATACTTTGGCGTTAACATAGTGGTGATTAAATGAATGTTAAATATTAATGAATGGTGTTAAATTAATATAGCAAGAAAGTGGTGATAAAAATATATGCATCTATAAAATATGTAGACCCTAATATGGGAAAATTTCAGCTGAAGATTATGGCTGAAGGTGGAGAAATACCAAAAATTGTGGAAGGATACGAAAGTGAAGATAATGAGTCTTCACATAATGGTGGAGGTGTAGCTGGATTATTAAAGGAGGAAACCAGGAAGCAGATTTCAGAGGAAGTAGCAAAAGCGTTTGAAGTTACAATTCCACACTTTCTCGAGAAGATGAGAACAATAATTCAACAAGAGTTAGCCAAGGGTAACTCAAGTTTGAATGAGGAGACAAATGAGAAAGAAATGAATCAAGCAAAACAAATAAAGGAAAAAGAGACAAAGAGGGCAAGTTACAAAGATTTCATGGTATGTAAACCCGATGAGTTTCAGGGTGAGGTTAACCCATTGGAGAGTCACCGATGGATCTCGGGAATAGAGACTGTGTTTGAAACAAGTCACTGTGACCCCACAGATGAAGTAGTTTATGCAACTACTCTACTTAGAGGACGTGCTAAAGATTGGTGGGATGCTCGTAAGCAAGAAAAGGGTAAGGAAGGTGTTAAGGCAATGATGTGGCAGGATTTTAAAGCAATGTTCCTGCAACACTTTTGCCCACAGTCAGCAATCGACAAAATAAAGGAAGAATTTCTTACCATGAGGCAAAAAGATGAATCTATTGATCAAATCATTGGAATGTTCTTTGATAGGGCTAAGTTCTGCACTGATCTCTTACGAACAGAGCGGGACTGGATAATTAGATATCATCTTATGCTTAAAGCGGAATATAGGGAGTATATAACTCCTTCCAAATGTGAGACTCTTCAATCCTTGATAAACTGGGCTCGTGAAAGGGAAATGGAACTTCTAAGATCTGTTGAAAGAGGTGAAAAACGAAAGGCTGAAGTAACAACAACCCCAGTAAAGAAAACTAAATTTGTTACACCTCTTAAGAAAGAAAATTTCAAAACTGAACCCTATCGTTGTAAAATTTGTGGGAAAGGGCACTCAGGAGAGTGTAGAGCTGCTTATATTGTATGTTTTAAGTGTGGAAAGGCAGGTCACACATATTTGCAATGTCCTAGTTCAGTTAACTTGTGCTACAATTGTTATCAACCTGGACATGTAAGGAGTGAATGCCCAAAACTGAATCTGGGAATCAGGAAAGGAGGTGAAATAATGAGAAACAACAAGGAGGCAAAGAGGCCTGAAGCTCCAAAACCAAAGGGTAGAGCATTTCAAATTACAGCAGAGGAGGCTAAGACTACCCCTGATGTGGTAACAGGTATATTTTTAATAAATTCTATTCCTGCACATATCTTGTTTGACTCGGGGGCTAGTAGATCTTTTATTTGTATTGAATTTGCTAAGCATCCATCGTTCATAGTTGATAAATTGCCTAAACCATTAGAAATTGATGTCGCTAACAACGAGAGTTTTATAGTATTCAATGTCTATAAGAATTGTCTACTAAACATAGATGGGGAGGATTTTAATGTTGATTTAATTCCGATGGTTATAAAGGAATTTGATGCTATCGTAGGCACGGATTGGTTGTCCCAATATTATGCAAACATTATATGTAACCAAAAGGTTATACAATTAACAACACCAAGTGGGAAATCAATTTCGATATATGGCGAAAGAAAAGGAGACGTTTTAGTTTGTTCATATGCAAAAGTAAGGAAATATATAAGTCACTGGTGCAAAGCCTATATGGCATATGTTACCGACACTAATTAAGAAGACCTTAAATTGGAGGAGGTGCCAGTGGTGAATGAGTTTAGTGATGTTTTCCCAACAGAGTTACCGAGTGTTCCTCCAGACAGAGAAGTACAATTTCGAATTGACTTGAAACCAGAAGCAAAGCCGGTTGCGAAAGCTCCTTACAGGTTAGCACCTTCCGAAATGCAAGAGTTAATGACGCAACTGCAGGACCTCCTTGACAAAGGATTTATCCGTCCTAGCGTCTCACCGTGGGGTGCTCCAGTTTTAGAAGAAGGATGGTAGTTTTCGGATGTGTATTGATTACCTGGAGTTAAATAAACTTACCATCAAGAATAAATATCCCTTACCCAGAATTGATGATCTTTTTGATCAATTGCAAGGAGCCAGTTGGTTTTCTAAAATTGATCTATGATCGGGTTATCATCAGTTAAAGGTAAAGGATAAAGATGTGCCAAAAACCGCTTTTCGTACTCGTTATGGGCACTATGAATTCGTAGTCATGCCTTTTGGACTTACGAATGCTCCTGTAGCTTTTATGGATCTTATGAACCGGGTATGTAGACCCATGTTGGATAAATCAGTAATTGTTTTCATAGATGATATTTTGATTTTCTCTCGAACAGAAAATGATCATTCTCAGCATCTTCGTGAGATGTTGATGATACTTCGTAGGGAGAGGTTATATGCTAAATTTTCTAAGTGTGCCTTCTGGTTACGAGAAGTTCAATTTCTCGGCCATGTGGTTAACTCAAGTGGTATATCTGTTGATCCTTCCAAGGTTGAGACATTAATGAAGTGGTCTCCACCTAAAACACCAACTGAAATTAGAAGTTTCTTGGGTTTAGCTGGATATTACAGACGTTTTATCCAAGACTTCTCCAAAATAGCTTCCCCACTCACTAAACTAACCCGAAAAGAAGTTAAATATTGTTGGGGTCCGGAGCAAGATAACGCTTTTCAATTATTAAAGGAAAAATTAACCAATGCTCCAATTCTTGCATTACCTGAGGGCACCGAAGATCTTGTGGTATACTCTGATGCTTCAAGCATGGGTCTTGGGTGTGTTTTAATGCAGAGAGGAAAGGTGTTAGCCTATGCCTCTCGACAGGTGAAGACACATGAAACGACTTACCCAACTCACGTTCTTGAATTGGCGGCAGTAGTGTTTGCATTAAAGATATGGCGACATTATCTCTATGGCTCCAAATTTATGATTTTCACAGATCATAAAAGCCTGAAATATTTCTTCACTCAGAAGGAATTGAATATGAGGCAAAGAAGGTGGTTGGAATTACTCAAGGACTACGATTGCGAGATTCTATATCATCCGGGGAAAGCAAACGTGGTAGCTGATGCCTTGAGTAGAAAAGATGAAAGTTCACCTATTAAGGTAAAAGCTATGAAGCTTGTAATTACTTCAGGATTGATTGAGCAGATTAAAGAGGCTCAGACAGAGGCCTTCAATGAAGAAAACTGGAAACGAGACAGAATAAAGGGGTAAGCACATAACCTTGACGAAGACAATAATGGATTAAAGACTAGGTGGGGTCGAGTGTGGATACCTCACACTTGTTCACTTAAATCTGTATTGTTGGAAGAAGCTCACAAATCAAAATACTCAATTCATCTAGGGGCTACTAAAATGTATCGTGACCTACGGGTTAATTACTGGTGGCCTGGTATGAAGCGAGATATCGTGAAATATGTTCAAAAGTGTTTGACATGTATGCAAGTGAAAGCAGAGCACCAAAAGCCATATGGTAAACTGCAACCATTGGAAATTCCATTGTGGAAGTGGGAACATATCACGATGGACCTAATTACTAAACTTCCTAAAACTAGGAAAGGATTTGATGCTATTTGGGTCATCGTTGATAGATTAACTAAGTGTGCTCATTTCTTGCCTATTCGTGAATCATATTCTTCCGATAAAATGGCGGAGATATATGTAAAAGAAATAGTATCTCGGCATGGTGTGCCGGTGACTATTATATCTGATCGAGATACTCGATTTACTTCTCGTTTTTGGAAGAAATTTCAGGAAGAATTAGGTACAAAACTGTTGTTGAGCATAGCGTATCATCCTCAAACTGATGGTCAAAGTGAAAGGATCATCCAAACTCTTGAGGATATGTTACGAGCATGTATAATTGATTTTGGTGGTAGTTGGGATGATTATCTACCTTTAGCAGAGTTCTCGTATAACAATAGCTATCATTCCAGTATTGGGATGCCTCCTTATGAAATACTTTATGGAAGGAAATGTCGAACTCCAGTTTGTTGGGGAGAAGTGGGGCAACGAGAACTAGCACACAAAAAGGTAGTTAAAGCTACGAATGATCAAATAGATCAAATTCGAGCTCATTTGAAGGCGTCACAAGACCGTCAGAAATCATATGCTGATAAACGTAGAAGGCCTATTGATTTTCAGGTCGGGGACATGGTATTGCTAAAAGTTTCACCGTGGAAGGGTGTCATACGTTTTCGTAAACGAGGAAAGTTGAGTCAACGATTTATTGGACCCTTTAAAATCATAGCTCGCGTGGGCAATGTTGCTTATCGTTTAGAGCTACCAGAAGAGCTGAAGCTAATTCATAACACTTTTCATGTTTCATATTTACGAAAGTGTTTAGTTGATGAATCCAAATACGTTCCATTAGAGGACATTGAGGTGGATGAGAAGCTTAATTATGTAGAAAAGCCTGTTGAAATTCTTGATCATAAAGTGAAGCTGCTTCGTAACAAAACCATTGATCAAGTGAAAGTAAGGTGGAAGCATAGAAAGGGTCAGAATATACTTGGGAATCGGCGGATGAGATGAAGAAATTCTACCCTTACCTTTTGGCTTAATGTAGTGGTTTCGAGGGCGAAACCCTAAATAACGAGGGTAGATTTGTAACATCCTAATATTAATTTATAAATAAATAAATATATATATATATAATATTATGTGGTGGATAATTATTGAAAAAAATAATAATATATATATGTGTGCGTGGATGTCATGGGCAACAAGGAAAAAACAAAAAAAAATTATATATGTATGTGTGCAATTGAGAGGCGGCAGAGGCAAAAATGGGGGGGTTTCATTCCACCAGCATCCAGAAGAAAAGAGAAGAAAGAAAGAAGAAGGAAGAAGAAAAGGAGAAGAGGAGAAATCCGAGCAACGATCCGTAACATCGAGCTTAGATCGCGAGTTTAGGTCGCGAACCAGTTGAGGTAATCACGTTATCTCAGTTTTCTTTGAATCATCATAGTTGTATCATCAAAGGTGGGTGATTAAACATGTTATATGAAACATGAAATTGAGTGGGGTTATGATTAGTTATAAGACCCTAAACTATTGTTAGGTTGTTTTGAGATGTTTCAAACAGTACTTAATGTCTACGGTCACGATATGATAAGAAACCCAAGTTAGGGTTAATGAGAGTGGCTGAGAAAAATCATAAAAGTTGTTAAACAAATATAAATGGTCGAATAAAAATAACATGTGGAATATATATATATATATAAGGTGAATGGATATATATATATATATATATATATTGACCCATGAGAGTTGAACAGGATATCAAGATTTTAATCAAGAAGATAATCGAGCAAGATCATCTTCTAGTCGAGGTAAGTAATCTAACCCGACTATAATATATGAGGAATGATATAAACATGATTTGATTTAGAATTCATGTTATATTATGGTGGTGTGGACAATGGTGGTTAATCGATAATAGTGTAATAATATAGTAGAATACATGTGGTGGGAATGTAAATATAATGGTTCGATAGTGGATGAACCCCTAACATGGTGGTATATACATATGGTGGAAAACTGTAAGGTAATACCTTACATATGGCGGTATATACGTAGGGTGATAAAAAGTAAGGTTTATACCTTACTTATGGTGGTATATGATTATGGTGGTAAAAATGTAAGGTTTATACCTTACTTATGGTGGTATATGACTATGGTGGTAAAATGTAAGGTTTATGCCTTACTTATGGTGGTAATATATATATATATATATATATATATATATATATATATATTTTATGGTGGCTATGTAAGGGATATTCTCCCTCATTATATTATAGATGGTGGATATGTAAGGGATTAAATCTCTTACTATGTGCTAGATGGTGGACTCTGACTAACGTCGGTTTAAACAAAATGGTGGCAAGTATTAATTAATGTGGGTGGTGATAACTATTATTTTGTACAAATATGGAGGCTCGGATTACTTACTTAGCGTTTTGCTAATTTAAATCGTTGGGTGTAATTTGTAGGTAAAGCTCCAATGCAATAAGGAATGGAACGAGTCTCGGATCGGTTATCTAATGTTTCGCATGACCTGTGATTAAATGTTTTGTAAATAGTTATAACGTGTGGGTGTTATCTATAGTGTGGTTGTCAAATAGTACTAGTTACTATAACATAAACTAGTATGGTGGTAATAGTTTGTTGTTGTGTGGATTACGGGGTTTGAATGTGTTTATTTTGTAAGGAAATCAACATTTTAGTACGAGTCATGCTGAAATTTTGAAAAAATCTGGGACCATATTTCCGCTTATTTTAAATAAAACCTTATAAAAAGTAGGGTGTTAAAAAAGCCCACACAACTGTTTTGCCCAATTATTCGGCCCATGTTACTGCATTCGGCCCATGTGGCATGTCTTGGCCCATAGTGTTAGTGTCTATGCCCAATTTTAATACAAAGGCCCATACACTAAACATGAGAGTGAATTAATAACTACATAGTTACTACAAAGATGGTAACCAGGTCATTAACATTTTGACACAACTCTTAACAACCATTTTATAGAATTAATTACAACAAGTGGATATTTACGACACGTGTTAGGGAACCGAGGCTAAACACACGACTTAAGGGCCGAATGAGGACTGAGACCACAAGTGTTAGACCATTTATAAGGCTAACACACACACACACACAAATTACAATAATGAATACTTATGAATCAAACCCAATGTGAAATCAATACAGGAACGTGAAAACTATTACAATTACCTTCAAGGAGCGCGTGCATTCTTCTTTTAAGCTAAGTCAACACTACAACAACAAGGTGAGTTCATATGCCCCTTTTACTTTAATCTTAACTGATTTTAAACTCTCGGGGCTGAGAAACATGTTTACTTTTATTTACATAAAATTTTTGCTT
This sequence comes from Mikania micrantha, assembly GCA_009363875.1. NCBI lineage: Eukaryota > Viridiplantae > Streptophyta > Magnoliopsida > Asterales > Asteraceae > Mikania > Mikania micrantha. The sequence continues at coordinate 121,130,606 of CM018691.1, forward strand.
AACATATTGCTATTACTTTGATTTTAGATAATACTTAATTGTTTATTATCGCTTATCATTGTATGCATGCTTGTATGATCATGACATGACAGGGATAATCAGATGAACAAGATAATATATCTTATTAATTCATTAACTCATTAGAATAATATAGTTATAAGATTTTATCTTATAACACTCAGTTATTCTTACATAAACAAACATTGGAACAAAAACATGCAAACATAGGAATGTTAATAAGATACTATGTATCTTTGTAATAACATTCTACACAAGAGTTAAGTAAGTGTAATAGGACAAGTCCTTTTAACACATAGCTTGACAACTCAACACATATTACAAGAAAACATGGAACAAAGAATGATAATCATGATAATGTAACTTCATGATAACAACATCATTCACTCAAATAATTAACATAATGTAATAAGACAAGTTCTTATTTAACTTTGTTAATAACAAGGACAACATATGACAATGAGAACAATAATACAGATAAACACAATTACAATTAGTTACTATTGACCTGTTGTATTATATCACTTCAATCATGTGCCAATTGTACAAGTTGATCATGTAAGCCCCTTTAATTCGCTGACCAGTTAGTTTGACGTGACTAAACAGACGATAGCATAGTGGTACCATAGGTTTGACAAACCTCTAGCTTGTAGGGCTAGTATGTTGATCGTATTAATTCATTGGCCGGTAACGTATGACCGGTGACAGGGCGACTTCAAGTTAGGTTCTCGAAAGCGACACATGGTGATATTAATCTTCAGTGATAAGTAATTAATCCATCATTTCTTGTTGGCTAGTAGACTGAGTAATGTACATTCTCATGTCATATTGCTAGTAACTGTTTCGATGAGGTCTATGGGTATACAAAGTGGTAGAGGTAAATCGGATGCATTGAAATCTGATTACGTGAGGATTTCAATGGATTCCTTTTAGGCTCTATGCACTATAGTTCAAGAACAAATTACAAGTGGTTAACTAACACTCTTAATATTTAAATGTGAAACAACAGTTAGCCCCACAAATATAGAATAATACAAGGAACAGATTTAATAAATCTAATATCCTTAACATATATAATGGTTATCTAAACTTCGGTTCGATAACAACAATTACATCATTATATTATTCTATACAAGTTATTACAGGTGATCAAGAATGAGACGGACATGTGGATTTGGGAATGGAAATCAATAGTTGTATTGCAAGTAGTGTGGAGTTCTAGTAGTGATGTGGTGGGATGTTGGCTAGGGCTTAGTTCCCTTACATATGCCCTATATATAAACATCACTACTAGGATGATATATTACTTGTGAATATAACTATTGAGAAGCCATTGGGTGAACAAGTGAACAAATGACATACAAGTAACATAATATACATTGTGATTGTGCATGTGAATGAATCAAGGTTTTTCAATTAACATACTTATGAACTCACCAACCTAGTGTTGACTTTGTTTAAATACATGTTTTCTCAGGTGATGAACAGGTGTAGATACATACATGCAAGGATTAAGCTAGTGGACTTTTAGAAGACCTAGCTTTATTTTGTGTTGCATGCTTTTGGTGACAAGAACAATGAATCATCTTTTGTATATCTTGTACATATACAAGATATAGTTATATTGATTCTTTTGATAGATTTACTAGATTAAATTATGAACGATACATTGTAATTTAATCTTGTAATTCTATATCATGGATGTGCTAGCATTTCTCATTTATATTATCATGTGCTATGTAAACAATCTGATCAATTGATTATCACTAAAGATATCGCGCCCCGGGAACCTTTCGCCCAACGGGAAAACCCGATCCGTTCCTGCCGGCCTGGGGTGTGACAGATTGGTATCAGAGCCATGGTTATAGAGAAATATAGGTCATATTATTTAAACAGTTTGGCCTAGACTATAACCTAGGGACCCCCATATAGAAATCATGTCACATAGGATTCTATTTGCATATGTCTTCTGCTTCTGATCACTGCACTAACCGATTTCTTTTCGGTTATGATCAGAATGTCGCCGGGAAGACCACCACCAGCTTTACTGCCACCACCACTACAGGACTCTGCTCCTCATTCTTCTACACCGACACCGCCTGACTCTCCTACACAACCACCTCCTCCTCCACCTCCACCGGTTCATCAGTTGGACCCTGCTACTGTGGCATTGGCCACTCTTCTGACTAGCCAACTGAGGGATGTGATTTCCAAGATGATGAACCGTATCAACAACAACAACAACAGCAACAACGTTGCTAACTCATCTGGAGAAGGCAGCGGTAACACTCGTCAACAACAGGACTACGCCTTCAAGAACTTTGTAGGTTGCAAGCCACCCAGCTTTAGTGGCAGTGAGGGTGCCGTTGGATTAATCCAATGGATTGAGAAGATGGAAACCACCCTTGACATCAGTGGCTATCCTGAGCAGAACAAGGTTAAGTATGTTGTGGGTTCATTTCACAAGAGAGCGTTGACTTGGTGGAACGCTCAAGTTTCGATCAGAGGCCGGGATGAGGCCCAGGCTATGCCTTGGGATGACTTTAAAGCTATGCTGCGGGCAGAGTTTTGGCCAAGGAATGAGTTGAAGAAGGTTGAGACTGAATTACTCAACCTAGTCATGGTTGGCTCTGGGCATCTGGACTAAACCACCCGATTTCACGAGTTGGCTACCTTGGCACCGGATGTGGTGCCAACACTGGAGAAGAGAATCGAACGGTATGTCGGGGGACTGTCGTCCTGCATTCAAGGGCACGTGATGTCTTCCCACCCCACCACTATGGAACTGGCTGTCACACTGTCAGCATCTTTGACAGATATGATGGTTGCTGCGGGGCATTTCAAGAAAGAGGCTGACTCAGCCAAAGCTGGAACTTCAAGAAAGTTGGACAAACGTTGGGCTAAGAAACAAAAGGTGGTTAGAAACTTTGCTGCCACCACTCAAGCCCCAATGCTTAACCAGCCACCACCACTGCAAGTCAGAAAGCCCTACACTGGCACTGCACCTTTGTGCAACACTTGTCAGTATAATCACGCACCAAACACTCAGTGCATGCAATGCACAAACTATGGAAAGTTTGGCCATTGGGCAAACCGCTGCAGGAGCACGGGAGCTCCAAACAGAAACAACAACGCAGCTACTGCTGCTGCTGCTGATCACAGGTCTTGCTACAACTGTGGCGAACCTGGACACTTTTCTCGGGATTGTCCCAAAAGAAATCCACAAAGGGCACAAGCACCAAGAGGACGAGCCTTTCAGATCGGAGCAGCGGCAGCTCGACAAGACCCGAACGTGATCACGGGTACATTTCTCTTATCTGACTTCTATGCATCCATATTATTTGACACTGGTGCGGATGAGAGTTTTATCTCATCCGACTTTGCATGCCATCTTAATTATGATAAGGAATTGTTAGACTCCCCTTACACTATTGAGATAGCAAACGGCAAACAGATCACAGTAGACACAATATTTAGGAATTGCCCACTAACACTTGGCGATCACACATTTTCCATCGATTTGATACCGATGGAGCTGGGCAGTTTCGACATCATTATCGGAATGGATTGGCTATCTATTAACCGAGTTGAGTTCATCTGTTCCGATAAACTATTACGCATTCCAGTGGAGAACAATGAGGTCTTGGAGATTCGTGGAGACCAAGCGAAACGCAGTGTCAAGATAATATCGTGCATGAAGGCTCGCAAGTACTTTCGAAAACAATGTGTTGCATTCCTAGCTCACGTAATCGAGAAAGACAAGAAAGCGATCAAGATTCAAGATGTACCAATTGTGAGAGACTATGCAGACGTGTTTCCGGATGATTTACCGGGACTACCACCTGAGAGATCGGTGCAGTTTCGAATCGATTTGATTCCGGGAGCGACTCCTGTAGCTAAGTCTCCATATAGACTTGCTCCATCAGAAATGCAGGAGTTGTCCAATCAATTACAAGAGCTACTTGACAAAGGGTTCATCCGACCGAGCTTTTCCCCGTGGGGAGCTCCGGTTCTTTTTGTGAAGAAGAAGGATGGAACTTTCAAGATGTGCATTGATTACCCAGAGCTCAACAAACTCACCATCAATAATCGGTATCCGTTACCGAGGATTGATGATTTGTTTGATCAATTACAGGGAGCACAGTACTTTTCAAAGATAGACCTGAGATCAGGCTATCATCAGCTCCGGATTCAAAAGGAAGAGATACCAAAGACGGCCTTTCGTACCCGATATGGTCATAATGAGTTCATGGTGATGCCATTCGGATTGACGAACGCACCGGCTGTGTTCATGGATTTGATGAACCGGGTGTGCAAGCCGTATTTAGATCAGTTTGTTATCGTCTTCATTGATGATATACTGATTTATTCAAAGAACAAGAAGGAACATGAGCAACACCTCAAGACAGTCTTGGAACTCCTAAAGGAGGAACGACTCTGTGCCAAATTCTACAAGTGTGAATTCTGGTTAAGAGAAGTTCAGCTCTTGGGTCACGTGATTAACAGTGATGGTATTCATGTGGATCATGCCAAGATTGAAGCAATCAAGAACTGGGATGTACCTACAACGCCTACAGAGATACGATCATTCTTGGGATTGGCAGGTTATTACAGGAGGTTCATTTCAAATTTCTCTAAGATAGCCTTGCCTCTCACCAAGCTCACACAGAAGTCTGAACCTTTTGTGTGGACTCAGAAACAAGAAGAGGCATTCCAGACACTGAAACAAAGATTGTGCAATGCTCCAATCTTAACACTCCCAGAAGGCAATGATGACTTTGTAGTTTATTGTGATGCTTCCCATCAGGGACTCGGATGTGTTTTGATGCAATGAGACAAAGTCATTGCTTATGCCTCATCACAGCTGAAGATACATGAGAAGAATTACACGACACACGATCTCGAACTGGGAGCTGTTGTCTTTGCTTTAAAGATTTGGAGGCATTACCTATACGGTACCAAGTGCACTATCTTCACAGATCACAAGAGTTTACAGAACATATTTGATCAGAATGAGCTTAACATGAGACAGAGACGTTGGGTTGAGCTCCTAAACGATTACGATTGTGTGATCAAATACCATCCGGGCAAAGAAAATGTTGTTGCAGATGCTTTGAGTCGGAAGGAAAGATTCAAACCCTTACGCGTTCACGCAATGGGAATGACTGTGCAAACAAGTTTGAGAGATCACATTTTACAAGCACAACAAGAAGCAGTGGCAAGAGACAATCTGAAACGCGAGCTCGATTGTGGAGCCGAGAAACATTTCAAGACAAAACAGGATGGATTTATCTATTATATGGATCGTGTTTGGATTCCAGCGGTAGATGAACTTCGAACACTCATTCTTGACGATGCACACAAGACACGTTATTCAGTTCATCCTGGTGCCGATAAGATGTACCAAGATCTCAGGTCGTTTTATTGGTGGCCAGGTATGAAGAAAGATGTTGCCACTTATGTTGGCAAATGCATTACATGTGCCAAGGTCAAACCAGAACACCAGAAACCTTCGGGTTTGCTGGAACAACCAGAGATTCCACAATGGAAGTGGGAACAAATAGCTATGGATTTCATTACCAAGCTACCCCGCACTTCCAGCGGACACGATTCGATTTGGGTCATTATTGATAGATTGACCAAGTCCGCACACTTCTAGCCGATCAGAGAGACATACAAGATGGAGAAACTAGCGAGACTATACATTGACGAAATAGTAGTATGGAACGGGGTGCGATTGTCTATTATTTCAGACCGGGACAGTCGATTTACTTCGCGGTTCTGGCAATCATTGCAACAATCCTTAGGGACAAGTGTTAATTTGAGCACCACTTATCATCCAAAAACGGATGGACAAAGCAAACGCACCATTCAAACCCTAGAGGATATGTTGAGGACATGCATCCTAGACTTCGGTGGAAGTTGGGACACACACCTACCTCTCATTGAGTTCTCCTACAACAATAGCTACCACAGCAGCATCGGATGTGCTCCGTTTGAAGCACTTTATGGTAAAAAATGTTGGTCTCCAATTTGTTGGACCGAAGTGGGAGATAACAGAATCACTGGGCCTGAACTTATTCAGGAAACTACTGATAAAATAGCCCAGATACAACAACGATTACAAGCAACACGCAGCCGCCAAAAGAGTTACGCAGACAAATGGCGCAAGCCTTTGGAATTCGATGTGGGTGACCGAGTCATGTTGAAAGTGTCCCCATGGAAAGGCGTAGTTCGTTTTGGGGATAAAGGCAAGCTAGCACCTAGATATGTCGGACCGTTTGAGATTACTCAACGCATAGGTCCTGTGGCATACAGACTCAGACTCCCTGATGAGCTCAGCAGAGTACACGATGTGTTTCATGTATCAAATCTCAAGAGGTGCTTAGCAGACGAAACATTAATCATACCATTGGAAGAAATACAAATTGATGAACAACTACACTTCATTGAAGAACCTGTAGAGATTATGGAACGTGAAGTTAAGAAACTGAAACGAAGCCGTATCCCTATTGTAAAGGTTCGATGAAACTCCAAGCGTGGACCAGAATTTACTTGGGAACGCGAGGACAACATGAAAACAAAGTATCCCCATCGGTTCGAGAAGTAAAGCTCGACCTTTATGCTTAAATTTCTGGACGAAATTTCTTTAACAAGGGGAGACTGTGACAACTAGTACCTGACCGGCCGACAAGTCCGTACGGTGCGTGTACTTTCAACAGTAACTACGTGTGATTACATGTGTATACACAGTACTTGTATTAACAGAATTCAGATTTACAAGAAACAGTTGTATGTATTTTTATGTAAACTTAAATACTGTAAGTACAACACTCAATTGAAACATTCGTTGTGTGTATTTAAGTGAAAACCTAAGTACAGTTAACACAACTAAACATGAGAAACAACGATGTTCAAGTGAATAACAATAAAAAATCGGTTGCGATCTGATATCCATAGATGACAGGAATCAGATGGCCGACAATTCAATGTGAAAACAATGTGATATCAGGGTGTTTAGTTGAGTCTGACAGTGAGGAAACACAATTCAAACATAATTTACAGTGTTGATTCAGAATAACGAACTGACAGTGTGTTTGCGTGGGTGACGATTCACACAAACATATATGTGAGTTTAATGTTCTGAAATAATGATTGGAAAGTAGAAAACAAAAGTCGGAAAGCAAAACCATCTTCGTGTTCGTTCGAATGACGATTCGAACGAATACGCGCGATAGTGACGCGATCTGACGAAACGAAAATGAAAACACGACACGAACGAAATTAATTGAATAAAATAAAATATTTAACATTTTTACAATTTTAAAACTCATCAATTAATTAAAATAATCTTCTTTTATTTATTACAATTAAATACGCGTAAAGTTCCGGATACGCTACGAAACCACGAACCGAGCAACCGAAACGAACCCGAACACCCCGGGATATAAAAGCATCAAATGAGGGTGTTTCTCCTCATTTTCCATCAGCCCACCCCCTCTCTAGATGCCATCCACGAACCTTTCCTCTCTCTAAGACATCCAAGCTTCAAATCTCATTATCTTCCTTGTTTCTCAACAGATTTGGGTGATTCTTGAACCCACGCGTAGCTCTCGATCTCCTCTACAAGGAAGTACAACGGATCTAAGCTTTTCACCAGCCAAAGTCGAGGTATGATCAAGGAAAAACACTGAAAATATGGTTTCTAAACCCTTTTTGTTGAAACACCTGTACAACCGGTTCCCCACCCCCTCTCGAACCTCACCCTCGTCGATGGTTGGTTCTGGGTTGCCATGGCGTGTAGATGGTTCTGGAACATGGGATTCGATGGAGATGGTGATGGTTGCAGGTCCGGTTCGTTGGGAAGGGGTGAAGACACGTTGGCCGAACCCTCATCTTCAGCCTAACACCGAACCTGCTACATTCTCAGCCGATCCCATTGGAGGGACGAACCTCTGTGCCGAACCATGCATGGATACATAGACCCACGAACCATCTAGCTCAATCCATTGCAGCACCGAACCCTTCACTGAGTCACGAACCCACGTGCACGAGCCTTGTCTTGGCGAACCATCAACAGTAGACGAACCTTGGATCTGTCTCCCGAACCTGCATGTTGTATCCTGGCCCACGAACCCTTGATCATCATGCGAACCCAGCCTCAGCCGAACCATCCCATGCAGGCGAACCCTTGTGCCGCCAAAGCTAGCCGAACCCTTGTGCCGCCAAAGCTAGCCGAACCCTTTGAGGTTTCACGAACCATTACCGAACCACCATTGCTTGGATGCCACGAACCTTGTTTGATTATGAACGAACCCCATTCACCTAACAGAGCCGAACCTAGGAACTCTAATGGCCGAACCTTTTAATCCGCAGGACCCACGAACCTTAGCTCTAAGGGTTCGCTGGATGGGGAAGCCGCCATTCCATTTGAATGGTTGCAACCAATTTAATTCTATCGGCCCACCACCACATTCTGTATAATTTTTCGGCCAAAGAAACCCAACCGGCCCAACAGATTTCTTGACACAATAAAGGGCCCAACTCCTTCATTCTGGCCGAAATAGTTCAAGCAAAAGCCCACACAACTGTTTAGCCCAATTATTCGGCCCATGTTACTGCATTCGGCCCATGTGGCATGTCTTGGCCCATAGTCTTGGTGTCTCGGCCCAATTTTAATACAAAGACCCATACACTAAACATGAGAGTGAATTAATAACTACATAGTTACTACAAAGATGGTAACCAAGTCATTAACATTTTGACACAACTCTTAACAACCATTTTATAGAATTAATTACAACAAGTGGATATTTAAGACACGTGTTAGGGAACCGAGGCTAAACACACGACTTAAGGGCTGAATGAGGACTGAGACCACAAGTGTTAGCCCATTTATAAGGCTAACACACACACACACACGCACACAAATTACAATAATGAATACTTATGAATCAAACCCAATGTGAAATCAATACAGGAACGTGAAAACTATTACAATTACATTCAAGGAGCACGTGCATTCTTCTTTTAAGCTAAGTCAACCCTACAACAACAAGGTGAGTTCATATGCCCCTTTTACTTTAATCTTAACTGATTTTAAACTCTCGGGGCTGAGAAACATGTTTACTTTTATTTACTTAAAAGTTTTGCTTAACATATTGCTATTACTTTGATTTTAGATAATACTTAATCGTTTATTATCGCTTATCATTGTATGCATGCTTGTATGATCATGACATGACAGGGATAATCAGATGAACAAGATAATAAATCTTATTAATTCATTAACTCATTAGAATAATATAGTTATAAGATTTTATCTTATAACACTCAGTTATTCTTACATAAACAAACATTGGAACAAAAACAGACAAACATAGGAATGTTAATAAGATACTATGTATCTTTGTAATAACATTCTACACAAGAGTTAAGTAAGTGTAATAGGACAAGTCCTTTTAACACTTAGCTTGACAACTCAACACATATTACAAGAAAACATGGAACAAAGAATGATAATCATGATAATGTAACTTCATGATAACAACATCATTCACTCAAATAATTAACATAATGTAATAAGACAAGTTCTTATTTAACTTTGTAAATAAAAAGGAGAACATATGACAATGAGAACCATAATACAGATGAACACAATTACAATTAGTTACTATTGACCTGTTGTATTATATCACTTTAATCATGTGCCAATTGTACAAGTTGATCATGTAAGCCCCTTTAATTCGCTGACCAGTTAGTTTGACGTGACTAAACCGACGATAGCATAGTGGTACCATAGGTTTGACAAACCTCTTGCTTGTTGGGCTAGTATGTTGATCGTATTGATTCATTGGCCGGTAACGTATGACCGGTGACAGGGCGACTTCAAGTCAGGTTCTGGAAAGCGACACATGGTGATATTAATCTGCAGTGATAAGTAATTAATCCATAGTTTCTTGTTGTCTAGTAGACTGAGTAATGTACATTCTCATGTCATATTGCTAGTAACTGTTTCGATGAGGTCTATGGGTATACAAAGTGGTAGAGGTAAATCGGATGCATTGAAATCTGATTACGTGAGGATTTCAATGGATTCCTTTTAGGCTCTATGCACTATAGTTCAAGAACAAATTACAAGTGGTTAACTAACGCTCTTAATATTTAAAAGTGAAACAACAGTTAACCCCACAAATATAGAATAATACAAGGAACAGATTTAATAAATCTAATATCCTTAACATATATAATGGTTATCTAAACTTCGGTTCGATAACAACAATTACATCATTATATTATTCTATACAAGTTATCACAGGTGATCAAGAATGAGACGGACATGTGGATTTGGGAATGGAAATCAATAGTTGTATTGCAAGTAGTGTGGAGTTCTAGTAGTGATGTGGTGGGATGTTGGCTAAGGCTTAGTTCCCTTACATACGCCCTATATATAAGCATCACTACTAGGATGATATATTACTTGTGAATATAACTATTGAGAAGCCATTGGGTGAACAAGTGAACAAATGACATACAAGTAACATAATATACATTGTGATTGTGCATGTGAATGAATCAAGGTTTTTCAATTAACATACTTATGAACTCACCAACCTAGTGTTGACTTTGTTTAAATACATGTTTTCTCAGGTGATGAACAGGTGCAGATACATACATGCAAGGATTAAGCTAGTGGACTTTTAGAAGACCTAGCTTTATTTTGTGTTGCATGTTTTTGGTGACAAGAACAATGAATCATCTTTTGTATATCTTGTACATATACAAGATATAGTTATATTGATTCTTTTGATAGATTTACTCGATTAAATTATGAACGATACATTGTAATTTAATCTTGTAATTCTATATCATGGATGTGTTAGCATTTCTCCTTTATATTATCATGTGCTATATAAACAATCTGATCAATTGATTATCACTCAAGATATCGCGCCCCGGGAACCTTCCGCCCGAAGGGAAAACACGATCCATTCCCGCCGGCCTGGGGTGTGACACTTGGAAGCTTGGAAGAACCACTAGGAAGCTTGGAGGACTCGTTGGAGCTCGAACACCACCACCATCACGTTGTTTCTACAAACCATTGCAGTCCAGGACCATTAGAAGATGTTTTGATCATCATTTCTGCAATCTAGAGTTCTTGGAAGGCAACCCAATACCCTTTGTAGCATAACAACACTCAAAGACCAACATGCAAGGTCTTACACACACATGCACACACTCAATCTCAACATGCACGAATTTTCAATAAATTAGATCTGGGTTTGAAGCTAATACTACTGATTTTGATTAACTATGATGATTTAAGATGATCTATGATGTGTTTTATTGATGAAAGTAAGATTTGGAGTCATGAACCTATGAGATGTTCATGAACACTCACATGCACGCATGATCTATACTTCTCTGAATGATTTTGGATATTGATGAATGATATTTGATGATATATGGATGCATGTTATGATTTGTTATGATTAACATGGTCATAAATGGCTTATGAGACATAGTTACTATTTTTAGTAACTTTTGTTACTCAAATCTTGTTGGATGATGGTTATTATGAAATGGACATGCTTAGATGATGATTTATGATATGTTATGATGATATTGGCATGAAAATGGATTAGAGATATTTAAAAAATGATCGTTGATATGTATTTTAACATAGTTACTATTTATAGTAACTTTATTTCATAAGAACTTGCTAAATGGTGTTGTATGTCCGTCCATGCATGCAACTATAAATGATGATTTGTGATACTTGATGAAGATTTATGCATAAGGGAAAGATTAGGGATGATAGAATGGCCATATGACGAACATTTAGGCATAGTTACTATTTTTAATAACTTTATTTGATGAATACATGAAACAAAAATGCTATACATGACTTGTACATGCTAAATGGTCTATCATGATGTAATATGACTATTGTGTAATAAATATTGTGACTATGCTTGTTAAACATGCCAAAACTAGAAACTTTCCATATTAGGAAACTTTAATGACTAAAAACGAACTATGTGATTGCATATGACAACGTGCTATGTGTTAACATGATCACAAATGGTTAATAAGTATGTTAGAATCATTAAAAGGAAATGTGTTGTGAAACTTGCTAAAAATGGAAACTTACTATAAGTAGTAAGTTGTCCATAAATGCGATTTGCGTATTTTGCACACATTGAGCACGATCACGAATGTTGCACGAGTTATAAACGACACATGGTTCGCCAACGGATTGTTGACTTGACACTGTCAAACACGATTAAGCACAGACAAGCACGGTCAATGTGGACCGACATGGACTAACATAACAACCGAGGGTTGTTGAGCACAAGCACGAACACGAACACGGTCACATACACAAACTCACGTAAGCTATGCGATATAGTTAACCGGTGAACGAGTCACCTGAGGCGTAGCGGAGCTTACACTATGTGACACCGGGCAATTTTAGGTAAATTGCAACACTCATTTCACACCTATACTTGTTGCATTTCATTTAATTAGGTTTCATTAGATAAGCTAAACACAAACACAAAACAATAATTCGGATAATTATTGAATTGTGCATTACACGTCGATTAGGATTAATCAAGCATGCAAACACATCGTAAGACACGAACACAAACTATCGAAGATAATTTGAGGAATTATCGAAACACACACACGAGTCTCATGAACGTTGGTGATCAAACTTATGTGTTATTATATGATTATGTGCTAAACATGCATTAGATGTTTAGGATAAACGTTGGAATCGAGTACGAGCGAAATCGAATCGACGAAATCGAAAAACAAGTAAATGGACCCATCGCGGTACGCGAGGAACCCATGGCGAAAGGCTTCACGGTACGCGAAACAAACCGGGAGTCGGGACTCCCGAATCCCATCGCGGTACGCGATAAGATTGCTGATCGGCCTTCGCAGTACGCGAAGGCCATGCAGATCAAAATTTTTATTAAACCAACCCCAATTCATTTTCACTCGATTTCTATCCACTTTCTCCGAGTTTCTTCATCAATCCTCGACCCAAATCACTGGAAATCAGCCCCAAACCTCTGCAAAGAACATTTGGAGGCATTCCTTTCAACATTGGAGTGCTTTGAACCATTGTAGCGTCAAGGAGGAGTCTTGGAAGCCACCCACAAGCGAGGAGCTCATCATCAGCCACCATTGGAGTTTCCAGAATCTGTTCTATCTCGAATCGTGTCATCTAAGGTAGTTTTTCATGTTTGCTAATGGTTAGATCGTACATGCAAGGGTTAAAAACCCACGTGCAACTCCATATGATTATTGTGCACGAATTTGTTGTTGATTTGATGTGTTATTAGATTTAGATCTACTGATATTAGTATAGGATTGATTAGATATGAGTTTGGTTGAGTTATGTTTGATTTGATGATGATTTTGGTACACTTGCCATTAAAGGAAACTTTTATGTTGCAAGTCATAGATTTGTGATGATCTAGGCATGTCAGACATGTCTAGATGTTGTCAAATGTATATTGGAGTGTTTAGAAACCCATTTAGATATTTGATTTTGTCAAAAACATGGATTTGTGAAAACAAGCTTTTAAATGAGAACTTGCTATTTTAGGAAACTTCGTTAAATAAAATGGCATAAATGGTACTTTATGCGCAAACGACTTATTTCAAGTGTTTACACATGTTTTTACAAACATACTAGAGTGATTTGTTTTATTAAACAGGATTTCATAACTATACTTTCCAAAAATAGAAACTTTCTAAATATAGAAAGTTTCCCGAAATGAGAACATTATGATTTTCAAAACTTGCTTTCGTGTAAGCAATATGAGTTGAGTCACAGGATGCATTTTGGTGTCTTATTCGCATCAACACACATAAACACAACAATCGTGTCACCAACGATTCGTCGAGTCTCACTAGTCAACACACAAACACTCGGTTGAGCACACCGACATTTGGAGTTGTATGGATTACAACACACCACAAAGCACATACTCACACCTGTATGATCATAGGTGCTTACTAGCAAGACTGCTAGCACTCGCAGACGCGAACACGTACACACCGGAACTACTATATCAGGTGAGTTCACGGCCCCTTTTTCTATTTTCTACCTTTGGGGGAGAAAACATTGCATACAACTGTTTATGAACAACAACAACTCATTTTATTTACGTATGGACATGCTTTAAAATTATATGTATATGTGTGGACCCCATCACAACTAAAAGTCCTCGCGATACTCCTCGGACCGTTAATAGCGCGTAGCGCCTAGCGTGGTAATCTTGAATAGTAATATTTGGGCCTGACAAGCCGCACTACACCCGACTGGAGGTCGGAACAGTGCAATATTGACCAACACTTTGCCATTGTCTTGTGATAACATGGCGGGAGGCACCAACTGTCAGCTTCGGTACCAACCAGCATATAATATAACTGTATTGACTAGCTATCAATCGATATTGCATTGTAATGATATGTAAATCACAACTCTTACTTTAAACATTGGATGTTTATTGCTTATGAAAAACCTGTGCTCTCACCAACCTTTGTGTTAACCCTTTTACTCGCATGTTTTCTCAGGTAACTAAGGCACGCACACAAGGATAGGATGCTAGGATGGAGTCCCACGCATCAGCTTTAGTGTCTTAGGCCATTTGATAACAAATAACGTTTGTCTTGTTATGTAATGTTACATACTTAAACCGCTTCTGCAATACTACTCTTTATAATTTGAAAACTGTTTAAACTTATGCTTCCGCAACTTATATTTACAATGTTGTTTTGACAACTTGAACTTTTACTTCCGCAACTCTGATTTACTAAACTGTTTTATCCAAGTTATTGGATGTACGTATGCAAACAGACATGTAGGTCTCGCAACTGTGTGACCGGAGACTGCGATCCTGCCAGATCAGTCCGTCGCTCGCGCCCCGTTCGGGACGGGATTTCTCGGGGTGTTACAGAATGGTATCAGAGCCTCCGGTTATTGCGAATTAGGTTTGCATTTAGTGAAGTTAGTCTATAACCACTTGTCTCCACACAACACATAGTGCTTAGTACTGTGATACTTGCATACATGATTGTACGCACTGATTACGCATTATAGAAGTGACGACATCACCATCACCACGTGCGATTGCACATGACGAAGAGGAACATATTGTTCCTAAACTTTCAGCATCAATCCTATTGAAATAGTTGAGCTACTGAAGCGAGCATTTACTATCATCCGAACGCAGCACGTTTGAGTCATTTGAGGAGGAGTAGTCGGTATTGGTGCTACTATCACCGGTGACCGAATCTAAGAAGTGACGACAAGAGTTGATCTTGGATGCACATAAACTAGTCAAGGGATGAAATACGCCCTATGGCTTGCTCGGACAGGTCAGAGGATGGAGTAGGCCCTATGACTCACTCAACAAGGCGATGGAAGAGATAGATCCAACAGTTAGAACAAACTCACTCCTTAGCTTTGGAACTATGTCTATAAAATCCACAACTTAAAACCTTCAAAACCACAAACGATCACTCTTCACAACATTGATAGCAGTATTAAGGTTGTCACTTTAGCCTTGATTAGAAAAACATCGATTCTCTCTTTAACCCCTAAACAACATTCTTGTAGCCCTTTGGTACTCCTACACATACTGCTTACAAGGACCATATGAGGAGATTCCAAACTCAACTTCTTGTCACTCATAGAATACACCGAATGAACACTGTTGCTCGAGTTAAGAGGAACTAGAGTGACCATGCGGAGAGATTTCGTTACAAGTTCATACGAAACTCCTTGACTGCTAGGTGGTCATCCACAAGAAACTACACTAACACTCACACAATGAGTGTCTCAACATCAAGTGACTTAAGGAAAACACGCTCAAACTAAGTAGCTATCCTTATAGGATCTACGCAAGACCCTATAATATCATTCAACTCGCGTAACTATCCCAAGTATTAGTTTCGATAGGTTATTCAGCCATACCCCATATAACTCTTGTTTAAATCTTGATAACATGAATAAACCCTGAATCCAGCGAAACCTAATAAGCCTGAAGTAGGAGAACTAGAATTCTTATGTAAGGTAAATTGACGATCATGGTGCGCAGCATAATCGTGAATTTACAGGTACGCATGAATTCTGGCAAAAATTCTATTGTGAGCCTATTTTTTTTTTTGAAAACACACACATTGATATTCGCTTATCCCTCACTCTGATGGTTGCAACGGAATTCAAGAAACGTATCAAGATTTCAACATAATATTCATCAAATTTCCAGCTATAGTTCGGATTACCATATATCCATGAAAACCTCATGTTGCGACTTTACACTTCACATGAAGCAACGTATCAAAGTTTCCGATGAGGACCCTGACCAGAATCCTGAGGAGGACCCCATGGAGGAGTCACCCGACAATGCATCACCCATACTAGACTCGCCTGAGCCTAAGAGGCAGTGTCTTGAGTCGGATATTATTGCTAGATTGACCCGGGACCTGACCTGGGCAGATGGCCGAATCGAGTGTCTTGCAGAGGAACTGAGATATACAAATACCCTACATACAAAACTTTGTAGCATAGTCAACAAGATGGATCGGAATATGACCCAGCCGAAGACCGGGCTGCCACCGCTAAAGCTAGAATCGAAGAGCTGGAAAACAAGGTCACCAATCTAGTTCCAGAAGAACCTGGCACTGAGAAAAAAAGGAATCAGCGGCGGATGCTGATTCCGATTCCACTATCGATAATGCCTCCGATTAACTTAGCATAGACCTGGTAGAGACGGGTTGTGTCTCTATTCTCGAAACTTTGGAATCTTAGTGTCTTGGGTATTAAATGAATTGTAACCAATACAACTTATTATATATCAAGACTAATATCTGTTATTGAAAATTTTGTCTATACCAATCAATACATGTATTCTTTTCATATCAATCACGTGCTACATTAGTCATTAGACCTACATTAACGCTTATTCTCGCTATGAAGATCATGGCTGGAAGACGCGGAGAATGCAAGAACGCGGGAGGGCGTGGAAACATTAACCTCACCGTAACGAAACTGAACGCACTAATTAGCGAACGAGTTGAGGAGGAAATCGCTGCACGTGAAGCTGCACGTAACCAGAATCAACTGAATCAAGAGACAAACCCTAATCCACCCCATTGCACATTCAAAACATTCTTAGACTGCAACCCACCTTCTTTCAATGGTATGGGGGGTGCTGTCGGCCTCCTCCAATGGATTGAGAAATTGGAATCAGTTTTCATCATAAGCAATTGTAGGGTTAATGATCGCGTGAAGTACGCAACAGGAACCTTAGAGGGAGTAGCCCTCACTTGGTGGGACACAAATGTTCAGACCATAGGACGAGAAACATCTAATGCTATACCTTGGGAAGAATTCAAAAGAATGATGAACCACAAATATTTCCCTCATGACAAAGTTCAAAAATCGGAAACGGAATTTCGGAACCACAGGATGATTGGTTCTGGGATCGAGGCATACACTTCTCGATCTTATGAGTTGGCACACATGTGCCCATAAATGGTGACCCGAGCCTACAAACATCTCGAAAGATACATTGAGGGATTGACACCACAGGTTCGGGATATGGTACTATCCGCTGAACAACATTGCATACAACTGTTTCTGAACAACAACAACTCATTTTATTTACGTATGGACATGCTTTATCATTATATGTATATGTGTGGACCCCATCACAACTAAAAGTCCTCACGATATTCCTCGGACCGTTAATAGCGCGTAACGCCTAGCGTGGTAATCTTGAATAGTACTATTTGGGCCTGACAAGCCCCACTACACCCGACTGGAGGTCGGAACAGTGCAATATTGACCAACACTTTGCCATTGTCTTGTGATAACATGGCGGGAGGCACCAACTGTCAGCTTCGGTACCAACCAGAGTATAATATAACGGTATTGACTAGCTATCAATCGATATTGCATTGTAATGATATGTAAATCACAACTCTTACTTTAAACATTGGATGTTTATTGCTTATGAAAAACATGTGCTCTCACCAACCTTTGTGTTGACCCTTTTACTCGCATGTTTTCTCAGGTAACTAAGTCACGCACACAAGGATAGGATGCTAGTATGGAGTCCCATGCATCAGCTTTAGTGTCTTAGGCCATTTGATAACAAATAACATTTGTCTTGTTATGTAATGTTACATACTTAAACCGCTTCCGCACTACTACTCTTTATGATTTGAAAACTTTTTAAACTTATGCTTCCGCAACTTATATTTACAATGTTGTTTTGACAACTTAAACTTTTACTTCCGCAACTCTGATTTACTAAACTGTTTTATCCAAGTTATTGGATGTTTGTATGCAACCAGACATGTAGGTCTCGCAACTGTGTGACCGGAGACTGCGATCCTGCCAGATCAGTCCGTCGCTCGCGCCCCATTCGGGACGGGATTTCTCGGGGTGTTACACACTATCACTTTCTGATTTAATTAAGGTGACTTTACGGCCCCTCTTTAACTCTTTTACAACTTTTCAAATAGGGGGAGAATACTTGTTGAATCGAGTCAAGCATGTATACTTATACAAACATATTTTTCATGCTAGTTTATTAGACAAATATAAGTGTTGTATCGCAACAAGCCCTCACAAAGTCTTCCCGTTAATGTACCAACAACAAGGTGAGTTTGAATAGATATGTTTGGGTGTGACGAACCCCACGTGGCACAATACTGACTGGAGGTCGGGACACGTGAAATCTTGACCTATCATGCCATTGTTATTACGAGACATGGCGGAGGCAAGGACTAAGAAGTGTAGTTCGGTAGTGACGCACTGACACTTGGAGCTTAGGGCTCAGGACTAACATTTGATAAACAGCATGACACGTGACAAACATTTTTTATTATTATATATGTATATCAAAACCTGTGAACTCACCAACCTATGTGTTGACACTTTTTCTTAAACATGTATTCTCAGGTAACTAACAGGCACATGGGACAGGAATGCACTTCAGGAATGAGCATAGGATTGCTTGCATTCATAACATGTCTTTTGAAACAAACAATTTTTATTTACGTTATATGTATGAAACATGTAGTGTCTGACAAATCATTTTCCGTTGTATAACATTTGTTTTTCCGCTGCTTTATTTTATAAACTGTTTGGTTGTGTTTATGACAAACATTGTGTTTTGAAACACATATAGAGTTGTTCTTTATGACCATGAGCTGTGATTCTGGCCACGTCACACCCATGTGGACGGACATCACACATGGGAATTTGGGGGAGTGACAGACTGGTATTAGAGCCTTGGTTATAGAGAACTAGGTTTGCATGCAGTAAACTTAGACTATAGCCATTGCTCAACATTAGACACCACACTTAGACATTGCACAGTTTTATGTTATTAGTATTGTCATCTGTTACTTATTGAATCGAGATTACTGGATGAACAACAACGGGGATGGAAATAACCCGGGGAAACGCCCAGTAGAGTACGAGTTAACTGAGAAGGAAAACTGGGCGATGCGTCCAGTGACCCCCCATTACCACCACTTGGCATGCCCATGGAGCGGGCATTCGCAGCACTTGTCTCGAGGTCAGCCCGTGAGTCCCGACTGGTATACGAGCTGATGGAGGAGGTCAGAGTCCTCCGTTAGGAGAGCCGATGCCTCCATGGACGGGTGGATTACTTGCAGGACGAGCTTTCTTATATAGACCGACTACATGATGTCTTGGCCGGTATGACCAATGACTCAATCCAACAGCAGGGGGAGACGGCGGATGAGGTCGCAGAGATCCGTGCTAGGACAAGACAGTTGGAGGAGCAGCAGGGGGCTATCGCTGCAGTGGTTCACGAGCACGGTGGACGACTAGTGGTGGTGGAGGTCGTGTCCGAGGAGAACACTGCCCAGATTCAGGCTAGCAACGCCATCATGAGCGCCTGGGTGGCGCAGTTCATTGCGGAGCCGGAGCCAGAGGATGAGCCTCGGTTCGAGGCGGAGCACCTTGAGGAGGGAGACCCCGATGAGGATCTGTTCGAGGAGCCGAACGACGGACCTGCTGACAGCGGAGACTCCCACTCTACTGTTGTTACCGAGTAGTTAGTTGTTTTTCAGTTTACTTTATTTTCTTGTACGCCTAGATGAGCGGGATGTGCTCATATGAACCATGATGATCGTATTTTGTTTTGAAAGCTATTGTACTCAAAAATTTGTTATTTAATGAAATGATATATATAGGTTTTTATCACTTGTGTACTTTATTTATGATGCATTCTAACTCTACATCTAACACCACTGACTACTAACATAACATCTATTTCATATAGAAATAAAAATATGGCTGGACGGGGAACACACTCGTGAGCGCATAAGAGACAGATCGGTGCGGCAACCATTAAGATGATGGTTGACCGCCGGGTCAACACGGCAACTGCCGAGTACGAGGCAAGTCGTCTGCATAGCGAAACTAGCAAAACAAAAAACGGTACTAACATTTGCTCAACCCGACTAACATAGTATAGCTAACCCGATCACTAACACACAATGTTGTCTACTGACAAACAGGACCCCAAGGCAACACCAACAAGGGGTGCTCATTCAAAAATTTTCTGAGCTGCCACCCTCACACATTCAAGGGAAGTGAAGGAGCTGTTGGGATGCTCCGCTGGGTAGAGAAGGTGGAATCCGTCTTCTCGATGTGTGTGTGTACCGATGAAAACCGGGTCAAGTTTGCGACCGGTAATCTCGAGGGACCGGCCCTCACATGGTGGAACACCCATGTTCAGACACTGGGTCTGGACAGCGCTAACTCTATGACCTGGGAAGACTTCACCAGGATGTTACAAGAAGAGTACTGCCTAAGAAATGAGATCAAGAAGCTGGAAGAAGAGTTATGGGTTCACAAGATGGTGGGCTTGGATACTGAACAGTACTGCACGTGGTTCCATGAGCTGTGCAAAGTGTGCCCGGGGATGGTGACCCCCGAATACAAAAAGATCGAGCAGTTCATCAGTGGCCTGCCCGAAAAAATTCAGAGCATGTTCACAACCTCTGACCTGGCACAAATCCAACCTACCATCAGACTGGCTCACAAACTGATTGATCAAGCCGTGGCCCAAGAGGAGTTGCCCAAATGACGTGAACATCTGAAACCTCAAGAAAGCCACAAGCGCAAGTGGGAGCCCAGTCACCACCAGACTCATTGTTCACACCAGCAACAACAAAGATCTGCACCTGTGAGAGCCTTTACTGCAACCCAACCCGATGTCAAAGGGAAGGGTGTGTACGAGGGGAAATACCCTCTGTGCAACCGATGTTCATATCACCACTTTGGGCAATGCGAGAGGTACCGTTGCCTAAAGTGCGGACGACATGGCCACATGGCCAAGGATTGCAGAACCAAGCTACCCAACAACAACAACAACAACCATAACCTCAACCAAAACAACAACAACCATAACCTCAATAAAAACAACAACAACCAGAACACTCTCAAGGGGTGTTACGAATGTGGGAAACCGGGGCACATGCGGAGGTATTACCCGTAACTGAAGAAAGCTGGAGGAGGCGTGGCAAAAGGATGAGCATTTGTGATTAGCTCGAAAGAAGCCAAGGACGATCCAAACATCGTTACAGGTACGTTTCTTTTAAATAATGTCTACGCAAGCATATTATTTGATACCGGTGCCGATAGGAGCTTTATATCTAGTGAATTTAGCAAATTACTTGATATCACCCCAACTCCACTAGACTATAAGTATACCGTAGAGTTAGCCGATGACAAACTAATTGAGACACAACACATCTTTCGAGGACGCGTCATGGTTTTGGTGGATCACGAGCTCGAAATCGACTTGATGCCGGGAACCCTCGGGAGCTTCAATGTGGTCGTTGGAATGGACTGGCTATTCGCGAACCAAGCTGAGATCGTGTGCAATGAAAAGATTGTACGGGTTACGTTGCTGAGCGGAGAACAAATCTCAATTCAGGGAGAACGGCGAGGGACACCGCTGAACATCATGTCCTGCATGAAGGCGAACAAGTACTTACAAAAAGGGTACACTGCCATACTAGCCCTTATTACAGAGCAACCAAAGAAAGAGAGGAAGATCAAGGACATCGTTGTAGTCCGTGACTTTCCTGAAGTATTTCCCGAGGATTTACCTGGACCACCGCCGATACGACAAATCGAGTTCCAGATAGACCTCACACCAAGAGCTGCACCGATTGCTAAAGCTCCATACCGACTAGCACCAACAGAAATGCAAGAGCTGTCTAACAGGTTACAGGAACTTTTAGACAAAGGATTCATCCGACCGAGCTTCGCACCGTGGGGAGCACCGGTCTTATTCGTGAAAAAGAAAGACGGATCGTTTCGTGTGTGTATCGACTACAGGGAGCTGAACAAGGTGACGATAAAGAATAGATAACCGTTACCACGAATAGACGATCTGTTCGACCAGTTGCAAGGATCAAGTTACTATTTGAAGATCGATTTGAGATAGGGTTACCATCAACTAAGGATACAGGAAGACGATATTCCTAAGACTACCTTTAGGACCATATATGGACAATATGAATTTCTGGTCATGCCCTTCGGACTGACCAATGCACCGGCTGTATTCATGGACCTCATGAACCGAGTGTGAAAGCCCTATCTTGATAAATTTGTAATAGTGTTCATTGACGATATCCTGATCTACTCTAAGAATCAGGAGGAACATGCTAAACACCTAAGGCTTGTCTTGGAATTATTAAAGAGCAAGCAACTATACGCGAAGTTTTCCAAATGTGATTTTTGGATTCGCGAAGTCCAATTCCTTGGACACGTGGTTAATGAGAAGGGAATACACATAGACCTAGCCAAGATTGAAGCCATCAAGAACTAGGAAGCATCGAAGACTCCAACCGAGGTGCGACAATTCCTAGGATTGGCAGGGTACTACCGACGATTTATTGAGGGATTCTCAAAGATCGCTCAGTCACTGACTTCCCTGACTCACAAGAACAAGAAGTTTGATTGGGCAAAAAACAGGAGTCTGCTATCAATCTGTTGAAGCAGAAATTGTGTACCGCACCGATCCTATCCCTGCCGAAAGGATGTGATGATTTTGTGGTGTACTGTGTTGCCTCGAAACAAGGACTCGGTTGTGTGCTGATGCAACACGAAAAGGTTATAGCATACGCATCACGAAAATTGAACGTGCACGAGAGGAATTACACAACTCATGATCTAGAGTTGGGAGCCGTGGTGTTTGCCTTGAAGATTTGGCGACACTACTTAACGGCACGAAGTGCACAATCTTTACTGATCATAAGAGCCAACAACACATCTTCGATTAGAAAGAGTTAAACATGAGACAACGAAGATGGGTTGAACTTATTGGCGATTATGATTGTGCCATCAAATATCACCCTGGCAAGGCAAACGTATTGGCCGACGCGTTAAGCCAGAAGGAGACAACAAAACTGTGACACCCCGTAATTTCCAGGTCAGCTTGTTGTTTATTTAAATGTTTATTTAAATGATTTATGTACACGTGGCACTAGAATTAGATTAATTTAGTGTGACATGTGGCACGACCGTACGAACACCGATACACAACAGGATAATCCAAGGGATTATTAGAAACAGCACACACGCGTCAAAAATCACGAACGTTGGTGAACGTCACAACACTTAAGCACAGAAACACTTCACGAGTCAATTATGGCTAGTAATTGACTATTAGAGTCCAAACGACGCTCGAACGATGTTCTACAGTCGAGAAACGGGCGAGAATGGGCCCAGAACAACAAAATAGGCTTATTGGGCTAGACAAGTGGGCCAGGCGGTACGCCTCACCGGGCTCACCCGCGATTAACGACTAGAGCCACCCCCCCCCCATGCCAGGCGTTACGCCTGATAGCCTAGAGTCGCAAAAATCAGCTTTTTAAACTTCCAAAACCATCATTACGTCTACTCACTCATTTTAACCCGATTTAGACGTAATCAGCTCGAGATTATCTTCCCAAAAGCTTTGGTTTTCATCTTCTTCATCCACCAAAACACCATTGGAAGCCATTGGATCCACCTTGGAACCTTGGGAGCTTGAGAAGGGGAGTGGAAGCTCAAATCACCACCCACACCACCTTGTTGCTACAAAACCTCACGATCCAGGAGCTTTAGAAGCTGCTGAGAGCATCATCCCTGGGATTTTGAAACATTAGAAGATAGTCCTAGCACCCTTGTGGCTTAACCACCATTACACACACATGCAAGCTTCAAAACTCACATGCAAGCACTACACCATCACATGCACGAATTTTGTGATGATTAAATCTAGGTTTATTGATATCTTTACTGATTTTGATGATCTAAGAGGATTAGATGATGTTTCATGATGTTCCATGATGATGTGTGTTGTTATGATGCATGATTTGGTCATGGATGATCAATATAATAGCATGCATGCATGATCTAGAGCATTTTAGATGATCTTGAATGATGATATATGATTATTGATGTTATTAGTGATGATCTACATGTTTGAATATTTTTAAAATGATTAAAATATGAGTTTATGATGAACTTTCTATTTTTAGTAACTTTTAAGTTATAAAATGGTGATTTGGTGAAAATGATGAACATGCATGTATGTAGATATGTTGTTTGAAGAATAATATGATGAATAGAAGCTTAGGAATGTGATTTGGATATTGAAAATGGTCATTTTAGCCGAGTTACTAAATATAGTAACTTTTATGGACCAACTATTGTTAAATAATGATTTGGGCTATGTTTGTATGTTCAAATGATGATTAATGGTTCATCTTGATGATTTGTGATATAAAAATGGTTTAGAAATGTTAGAATGGTTTTTTTCATACAAAACCACAAAGTTACTATTTATTGTAACTTTAATTTTAGAAATCTTGACTTACGAACAAGTCGTATGATTTAAGCATGCTAAATGGCTTATTATGTTTTACTATGATGATTGCATACTAAATTAGATTGGTTTCCGATATCACGTATGCTATAAATGGAAACTTTCCATTTTAGGAAACTTTTGTGAACTTTCCATAATTGGAAACTAACTATAAATAGTAAGTTGTCCATAGATGCAACTGTGGGTTTTGCACACGACTAGCACTTACACGTTTGCTACACGATTCACAACCGTCACACGGTTCACCAACGGGTCGTTGACTTGATATGGTCAACTTTGGTCAAACACGGTCAATGTGGACCAACACGGTCAATGGGGACCAAAACGAGCAAACACGGTCATTATGGACCGACACGGACAAACATGAACAACCGAGAGTTGTTGAGCACAAACACGAGCACTAACACGAACACTAGCACGGTCACTTACACAAACTCACATATGGTATACGATATAGGTCACCGGCGACCGACACGCCTTTCGACGCAGGAGCTTAAGCTTGTTTATCACACCCTTCACTAAGGTGAGTTTACGGCCCCACTTTAAGTTTTTTCAAACTTTTCAAATAGGGGGAGAATACTAGTTGCATCGAGTCAAACATTACTACTGTACAAACATCTTTATGTGTATGCTGGTTTATTAGACAAACGTTAAGTGTTGAACTCGTAACAAGCCCTCACAAAGTCTTACCGTTAATGTACGAACAACATGGTAGATTTGAATGGATCTGTTTGGGTGTGACTAACCCGACGGGGCACAATATTGACTGAGTGTCATAACCCGTGAAACTCTGACCTAACTTACTATGTGCACGAGACACAGTGGAGGCAAGGACAAACAAGTCTAGTTCGGTAGTGACGCACTGACACTTGGAGCCTAGGGCTCAGGACTAACATTATGATAAACAACATGACACACGTTTTCTATTACTATATGTATCTATCAAAACCTGTGAACTCACCAACCATTGTGTTGACACTTTTTTAAACTTGTATTCTCTGGTAACTAACAGGCTATGGATATCAGGAATGCACTTTCTAAGGGACGAGCACTAGGAACCGCATGCATTTCTGTATTATCATTTGAAAACAATTTTAATTATGATATGTATTGATACAATGTAGTTTCTGACAAATGATATTTCCGCTGCAATAGTTTAACATTTAATTTTTCCGCAGCATTATGAAACTACTTATATTTCCGCTGCAAACTACTGTGTTAAACTTTTATGCCAAACTCTGTATTTTGAAAACTCATATAGAGGTGTTCTATATGACCATGAGCTGTGATTCTGGCCACATCACACCCACGTGGACTGACACCACAAGTGGGAATTTGGGGGTGTGACAGACTGGTATCAGAGCCTTGGTTATAGAGAACTAGGTTTGCATGTAGTAAACTTAGACTATAGCCATTGCTCAACTTTAGACACTACACTTAGAACTTGCAAACTGCTATTGCTGTTATTACTATTGAACTGTTATTTACTAACTTCAGACTTACAGGATGGCGGGTAACAACGATGATGCCAGGAGGAACCCAGGCAAGCGCCCGGTAAGCGATGAGCTTACAGACGAGAGTCGTAGACGGATCGACGATATCGTAGCACAGGTGGACGCCGAGATGGACCGGCGTGCCAGACGGATGATGCATGATAGGTATTGGGGGTGGTACCCCATAACCATTCATGATTGGATTGACGGAGAGAGGGTACCTCCGCCACGAGGTCCTGGCGACACTTCTTCAGGCCGTCGACTGCCACCACTTGGGGTGCCATTAGAGCAGGCCTTCGCAGCTCACGTAGCCTACACCCGACGTGAGGCTAGGAGGAACGGCGAGTTGTCGGACGAGGTCCGAGTTCTTCGAGAGAAGAACGATCGCCTTGAGAGGTGTAATGATAGTTTACAGGAGCAGGTGGAGACACTGCGTCTCCAGGTGGCCCAGCTGATGAGTCAGCACGGACAGATGGTTGATATCATGCAGGAGCATGATGGGCGCATTGCCACAAACAAGGTCGCCATTGAGGAGAATCACGCGATGATTCTAGCTAGCGACGCGATGCTTAACGCATGGGCCGAGCAGTTCATAGTCGAGCAGCCACCTGAGGACGAACCACAATTCGAGGTCGAGGACCTCGAGGAGGGAGACTTTGATGAGGATCCTTATGAGGATCCCGAGCAAGACGAGGACGATGACGGAGCTGATAGTGACATATCACATGTTACCATAGACTCCGATTAGATAGGTTGTTTTATTTTGTATTTCCTTTGTATTTGCCTAGACGAGCGGGATGTGCTCGTACAAACTCGCATTATTATTATCTTTTGAAAAATTATTGTACTTCAAAATCCTATATTAATGAGAATGGTGTTCTGTCTTATTTATCGTATTCTGATTACGGTTGTTTACTAACCTAACATTTGACATGACATCTAACATGACATCTGATTGATATCTAACATGACATCTGACTAACACTCTAACTAACTAACATTATATCCCTTCCGTATAGAAAATATCTATGGCGGGAAGAGGACCACATGCGCGTCCCGCTAGGCGGACACTGGATGCAGCTGTCATCAAGATGATGGTTGACAGGCGAGTTAACAAAGTGCTCGCTGAGTATGAAGCAAACCGCGTACACAGCGAAACCAGTGGAACCAACAACGGTACTAACACTCGCCTAGCATGACTAACATAGTGTAGCTAACGCAATACTAACACACGACATTGGTTTCTGACAAACAGGGTCGCACGGCAACAACGGCAAAGGTTGCTCGTTTAAGTCGTCTCTGAATTGCCACCCTCATACTTTTAAGGGAACCGAAGGAGCTGTTGGGATGCTCCACTGGGTTGAAAAGGTCGAATCTGTATTCGCCATGTGCAAATGTGCTGAAGAGAACCGGGTTAAGCTTGCAACCGGTACACTGCAGGGACCAGCCCTCACATGGTGGAACACCCTTGTTCAAACCTTGGGGTTGGACGGTGCCAACTCTATGACATGGGCTGATTTCACCAGACAGCTGCGAGAGGAGTATTGTCCTCGTGACGAGATCAGGAAACTGGAAGCCGAATTCTGGGTTTTGAAAATGGTGGGCTCTGAAATCAAGCAATACCGTACTCGATTTCACGAGTTATGCAAGCTATGCCCGGCTATGGTGACGCCGGAGTACAAAAAGATCGAGCAGTTCATCAGTGGACTGCCCAAGCAAATTCAGAGCATGGTGACTGCGTCTGACCTCACCACCATCCAACCACTGATCAGACTGGCACACAAATTGACTGACCAAGCGGTAGCACAAGGCAAGCTACCCAAGCGAGGCGAACACCTGAAGCCTCAGGAGAGCCAGAAGAGGAAGTCGGAACCCAGCCACCATCAATCTCATCAATCCCGACAACAACAAAGATCTGCACCTGCAAGAGCCTTTACTGCCACCCAACCCGATGACAAGGGGAAGGGTGTCTACCAAGGGAAGTATCCGTTGTGTAACCGATGTTCATATCACCATTTTGGGCAATGCGAGCGGTATCGTTGCCTAAAGTGCGGAAGACATGGCCACATGGCCAAAGACTGCAGATCAAAGCTTCCAAACAACAACAACAACCAGAACACCCTCAGAGGGTGTTATGAATGTGGAAAGCCGGGTCATATGAGGAGGGATTGCCCTCAGTTGAAGAAGGCCGGAGGAGGAGCGGCAAAGGGTCGAACCTTTGTGATAGGCTCGGGGGAAGCCAAGGATGACCCGAACATTGTAACCGGTACGTTTCTTTTAAATAATGTATATGCTAGTATATTATTTGATACCGGTGCCAATAGGAGTTTTATATCTAGTGAGTTTAGTAAATTACTAGATATTACCCCAACACCACTAGACTATAAGTATACCGTAGAGTTAGCCGACGACAAACTAATTGAAACACAACACGTCTTTCGAGGATGCGTCATGGTTTTGGCGGATCACGAACTCGAAATCGACTTGATGCCGGTTACTCTCGCGAGCTTCGATGTGGTCATTGGAATGGACTGGTTATCCGCAAACCAGGCAGAGATCGTATGCAACGAGAAAATCGTACGAGTGACGTTGCAAAACGGAGAACAAATCTCGATTCAAGGGGAACCTTTGAACATCATGTCATGCATGAAAGCAAACAAGTACATTCAGAAGGGATACACTGCGACACTAGCCCTCATCGCAGAACAACCGAAGAAAGAAAGGAAGATTGAGGACATCGCCGTAGTCCGCGATTTTCCAGAAGTGTTTCCCGAGGATCTACCTGGACTACCACCGCAACGACAAGTCAAGTTCCAGATAGACCTCACTCCCGGAGCAGCACCGATCGCTAAGGCTCCATACCAACTAGCACCGACTGAGATGCAAGAATTGTCTAACCAGTTGCAAGAGCTGTTGGACAAGGGATTTATCAGACCGAGCTTCTCGCCTTGGGGAGCACCGGTCCTATTTGTGAAGAAGAAAGATGGATCATTCCGTATGTGTATTGACCACAGAGAGCTGAACAAGGTGACGATCAAGAATCGATACCCGTTGCCACGAATAGACGATTTTTTTGACCAGTTGCAAGGGTCAAGCTACTATTCAAAGATCGATTTAAGATCGGGTTATCATCAACTGAGGATACAGGAAAACGATATTCCTAAGACTGCCTTTAGAACCCGGTACGGACACTACGAATTCTTGGTTATGCCCTTTGGACTGACCAACGCACCAGCTGTATTCATGGATCTCATGAATAGAGTGTGCAAACCTTATCTTGACAAATTCGTAATAGTGTTCATTGATGACATCCTGATCTACTCTAAGAATCAGGAAGAACATGCGGAACACCTAAGGCTAGTCTTGGAATTATTAAAGAAAGAACAATTGTACGCGAAGTTTTCCAAATGTGACTTTTGGATACGCGAGGTCCAATTCCTTGGACACGTGGTTAATGAGAAGGGGATACATGTAAACCCAGCCAAGATCGAAGCCATTAAGAACTGGGAAGCACCTAATACTCCAACCGAGGTGCGACAATTCCTAGGTCTGGCCGGGTACTACAGAAGATTCATTGAAGGATTCTCAAAGATCGCTCAATCACTAACATCCCTGACTCATAAAGACAAGAAGTTCGACTGGGGAGACAAACAGGAAGCTGCTTTCAACCTGCTAAAACAGAAGCTATGCACTGCACCCATCCTATCCTTGCCGGAAGGATGTGACGATTTCGTGGTATATTGCGACGCCTCGAAACAAGGCCTCGGTTGCGTGTTGATGCAACGCGAGAAAGTTATAGCATATGCTTCATGAAAACTAAAGGTACATGAGAAGAACTACACAACTCATGACCTTGAGTTGGGAGCCGTAGTGTTTGCCTTAAAGATCTGGCGACACTACCTATACGGAACGAAATGCACTATCTTCACCGATCATAAGAGCCTACAACACATCTTCGACCAAAAGGAGCTAAACATGAGACAACGAAGATGGGTCGAACTCATCGGCTATTATGATTGCGCTATCAAGTACCATCCCGGCAAAGCAAACGTAGTGGCCGACGCGTTGAGTCGAAAGGAAACAACAAAACGTGTGCGTGCCCTACAACTCACGATTCATTCTAAATTGCCAAATCAGATCCGAATCGCACAACAAGAAACCCTAAAAACTGAAAACCTCACTCTTGAAGCCATGCGTGGTATGGATAAGCAAATGAAAGAAAAGGACGACGGAGCTTATTACCTAATGGATCGAATTTGGATTCCACGCTACGGGGGATTGAGAGAAGTAGTGATGAATGAAGCTCACAAGAGCCGATATTCGGTACATCCGGGCTCTGAAAAGATGTATCACGATTTAAAGACAACCTACTGGTGGCCAAACATGAAAGCCGAGATAGCAACTTACGTGAGTAAGTGTCTAACGTGCTCAAAGGTCAAAGTTGAGTACCAAAAGCCATCAGGGTTACTTCAACAACCTGAGATACCGATGTGGAAATGGGAGCAGATTTCCGTGGACTTCATAACTAAACGGCCTAAGACGGCAAGTGGTTGCGATACCATCTGGGTTATCATAGACCGACTAACTAAGTCTGCGCACTTTCTACCCACAAAGGAGACTGACAAACTAGACAAACTCACTCGGATTTATCTGAAAGAAGTGGTCACTCGACATGGTGTACCAATCTAGATAATCTCCGACCGCTACAGCCGATTCACGTCGCATTTCTGGAAGTCTTTGCATAAGGCTTTAGGTACGAGATTGGACATGAGTACCGCTTACCACCCGCAGACTGATGGACAGAGTGAACGAACCATACAAACTTTGGAAGACATGCTCCGAGCATGTGTTATCGACTTTGGCAGTAGTTGGGAGACTCACCTACCATTAGTTGAGTTCTCGTACAACAACAGCTACCACACTAGCATACAAGCTGCACCATTCGAGGCACTTTACGGACGTAAGTGTCGATCACCCATCTGCTGGGCAGAAGTTCGAGACAGCCAACTGACCGGCCCAGAGCTTGTGCACGAAACAACTGAAAAGATCGTACAGATACGCAAACGAATGGCAGCAGCTCGGGATAGACAGAAAAGCTATGCGGACAAACGACGCAAACCGTTGGAATTTCAGGTAGGAGACAGAGTGTTACTCAAGGTCTCGCCCTGGAAGGGCGTTATACGATTTGGCAAACGAGAAAAGTTGAATCCTCATTACATTGGACCTTTTGAGATCACGAAACGAATAGGCCCTGTAGCCTATGAACTAAACCTACCGAACGAGCTGAGTAGTGTACACAACGTATTTCATATCTCGAATCTCAAAAAGTGCTTATCTGACGAGACACTTGTTATACCTCTTGAGGAGATACAGATAGACGCACAATTGAACTTCGTTGAGGAACTGGTCGAAATTAAGGACCGAGAAACCAAGAAGCTCAAACTCAACAAGATACCGATCGTAAAGGTGCGATGGAATTCGCGGCGTGGACCGGAATTCACATGGGAGCGTGAAGACCAGATGAAACAAATATACCCACACTTGTTCGCGGAACATGCAAACACTGGCAACACGAACTGAATTTCGAGACGAAATTCTTTCTAACAAGGGGAGGATGTGACACCCCGTAATTTACAGATTAGCTTATTGTTTATTTAAATGTTTATTTAAATTATTTATGTACACGTGGCACTAGAATTAGATTAATTTAGTGTGACACGTGGCACGACTGTACGAACACCGATACACAACAGGATAATCCAAGGGATTATCAGAAACCGCACACACGTGTCAAAAATCACGAACGTTGGTGAACGTCACAACACTTAATCATAGAAACACTTCACGAGTCAATTATGGCTAGTAATTGACTATTAGAGTCCAAACGACGCTCGAACGATGTTCTACAGTCGAGAAACAGGCGAGAATGGGCCCAGAACAACAAAATAGGCTTATTGGGCTTGACAAGTGGGCCAGGCGGTACGCCTGACCCGACACTTTGACCCTTGGCGATGCGCGTGAGAAAGGGAGAGGCGCCCCTCACCGGGCTCACCGGCGCGTAACGACTAGAGCCACCCCCTCCCCCACGCCAGGCGTTACGCCTGATAGCCCAGAGTCGCAAAAATCAGCTTTTTAAACTTCCAAAACCATCATTACGTCTACTCACTCATTTTAACCCGATTTAGACGTAATCAGCTCAAGATTATCTTCCCAAAACCTCTGGTTTTCATCTTCTTCATCCACCAAAACACCATTGGAAGCCATTGGAGCCACCTTGGAACCTTGGGAGCTTGACAAGAGGAGTGGAAGCTCAAATCACCACCCACACCACCTTCTTGCTGCAAAACCTCACGATCCAGGAGCTTTAGAAGCTGTTGAGAGCATCATCCCAGGGATTTTGAAACATTAGAAGGTAGTCCTAGCACCCTTGTGGCTTAAAACCACCATTACACACACATGCAAGCTTCAAAACTCACATGCAAGCACTACACCATCACATGCATGAATTTTGTGATGATTAAATCTGGGTTTATTGATATCTTTACTAATTTTGATAATCTAAGAGGTTTAGATGATGTTTCATGATGTTCTATTTTGATGTGTGTTGTTATGATGCATGATTTGGTCATGGATGATCGATATAATAGCATGCATGCATGATCTAGAGCATTTTAAATGATCTTGAATGATGATATATGATTATTGATGTTATTAGTGATGATCTACATGTTTGAATATTTTTAAAATGATTAAAATATGAGTTTATGATGAACTTTCTATTTTTAGTAACTTTTAAGTTATAAAATGGTGATTTGGTGAAAATGATGAACATGCATGTATGTAGATATGTTGTTTGAAGAATAATATGATGATTAGAAGCTTAGGAATGTGATTTGGATATTGAAAATGGTCATTTTAGCCGAGTTACTAAATATAGTAACTTTTATGGACCAACTGTTGTTAAATAATGATTTGGGCTATGTTTGTATGTTCAAATGATGATTAATGGTTCATCTTGATGATTTGTGATATAAAAATGGTTTAGAAATGTTAGAATGGTTTTTTTCATACAAAACCACAAAGTTACTATTTATTGTAACTTTAATTTTAGAAATCTTGACTTACGAACAAGTCGTATGATTTAAGCATGCTAAATGGCTTATTATGTTTTACTATGATGATTGCATACTAAATTAGATGGTTTCTGATATCACATATGCTATAAATGGAAACTTTCCATTTTAGGAAACTTTTGTTAACTTACCATAATTGGAAACTTACTATAAATAGTAAGTTGTCCATAGATGCAACTGTGGGTTTTGCACACGACTAGCACTTACACGTTTGCTACACGATTCACAACCGTCACACGGTTCACCAACGGGTCGTTGACTTGACACGGTCAACTTTGGTCAAACACGGTCAATGTGGACCAACACGGTCAAACACGGTCAATGGGGACCAACACGAGCGAACATGGTCATTGTGGACCGACACGGACAAACATGAACAACCGAGAGTTGTTGAGCACAAACACGAGCACTAACATGAACACTAGCACGGTCACTTACACAAACTCACATATGGTATACGATATAGGTCACCGGTGACCGACACGCCTTTCGACGCAGGAGCTTACGCTTGTTTATCACACCCTTCACTAAGGTGAGTTTACGGCCCCTCTTTAACTATTTTCAAACTTTTCAAATAGGAGGAGAATACTAGTTGCATGGAGTCAAACATTACTACTGTACAAACATCTTTATGTGTATGCTGGTTTATTAGACAAACATTAAGTGTTGAACTCGTAACAAGCCCTCACAAAGTCTTACCGTTAATGTACGAACAACGTGGTAGATTTGAATGGATCTGTTTGGGTGTGACTAACCCCATGGGGCACAATATTGACTGAGTGTCATAACCCGTGAAACTCTGACCTAACTTACTGTGTGCACGAGACACAGTG
Source organism: Mikania micrantha (assembly GCA_009363875.1). Taxonomy (NCBI): domain Eukaryota; kingdom Viridiplantae; phylum Streptophyta; class Magnoliopsida; order Asterales; family Asteraceae; genus Mikania; species Mikania micrantha. The sequence continues at coordinate 121,165,036 of CM018691.1, forward strand.
GAGGCAAGGACAAACAAGTCTAGTTCGGTAGTGACGCACTGACACTTGGAGCCTAGGGCTCTGGACTAACATTATGATAAACAACATGACACACGTTTTCTATTACTATATGTATCTATCAAAACCTGTGAACTCACCAACCATTGTGTTGACACTTTTTCTAAACTTGTATTCTCAGGTAACTAACAGGCTATGGATATCATGAATGCACTTTCTAAGGGACGAGCACTAGGAACCGCATGCATTTATGTCTTATCATTTGAAAACAATTTTTATTTATGATATGTATTGATACAATGTAGTGTCTGACAAATGATTTTTCCGCTGCAATTGTTTAAAATTAAATTTTTCCGCTGCATTATGAAACTACTTATATTTCCGCTGCAAACTACTGTGTTAAACTTTTATGCCAAACTCTGTATTTTGAAAACTCATATAGAGGTGTTATATATGACCATGAGCTGTGATTCTGGCCACGTCACACCCACGTGGACTGACACCATGAGTGGGAATTTGGGGGTGTGACAAAAACACGTGCGTGCACTACAGCTCACGATCCATTCCGAGCTGCCACAACAGATCAAGAATGCTCAACATGAAGCTCTGAAAGTCGAAAACCTCATGCACAAATCCTTGCGCGGAATGGACAAACAATTAGAGGTAAATACCGATGGAGCGTACTACTTCATGGAAAGGATCTGGATTCCACACTACGGAGGACTGCGAGACGTAGTGATGGATAAAGCTCACAAGAGCCAGTATTCGGTACATCCAGGCTCTGACAAAATGTACCATGATCTGAAGACGACCTACTGGTGACCGAACATGAAAGCAGAGATCGCAACTTATGTAAGTAAGTGTTTAACGTGCTCAAAGGTCACGGTTGAGTACCAGAAGCCATCAGGTCTACTCCAGCAACTCAGAATACCAATGTGAAAATAGGAGCAAATTTCCATGGACTTCATAACTAAGCTGCCTAAGACGGCGAGTGGTTGCGATACCATCTAGGTAATCGTAGACCGACTGATAAAGTCTGCACACTTTCTACCCATTAATGAGACCGACAAATTAGATAATTTGACTCGAATTTATCTAAAGGAAGTGGTTACTCGACACGGAGTACCAATCTCGATCATCTCTTACCACGACAGTTTATTCACTTCGCCTTTCTGGAAGTCCCCACATAAGGCATTGGGTACGAGATTGGATATGAGTACCGCTTACCACCCGCAGACTGATGGGCAGAGCGAACGAACTATACAGACATTAGAAGACATGCTTCGAGCATGTGTCATTGAGTTCGGCAGTAGCTGGGAGTCTCATCTGCAATTAGTTGAGTTCTCGTGCAACAATAGTTACCACACAAGCATACAAGCTGCACCATTCGAGGCACTCTACGGACGTAAGTGTAGATCACCCATCTCTTGGGCGGAAGTTGGAGAAAGCAAACTGACTGGCCCCGAACTTGTGCACAAGACGACCGAGAAGATCGTGAAGACACGTAAACGAATGGCAGCAGCACGGGACAGACAGAAAAGCTATGCCGACAAGTGACGTAAGCCATTTGAATTCCAGGTGGGGGACAGAGTGTTGCTTAAGGTCTCGCCCTCGAAGGGAGTTATTGTGACACCTTGTAATTTCCAGGTCAGCCTTTATTTTATTTTAATAATAAGGTGTATTATTATTACATACGTGGCACTAGAATTAGTGAATTTAGTGTGGCACGTGGCACAACAGTCCAAACACACACAACAAACCGATAATTCGAGGAATTATCGTAAAACGCTCGAACGTGACTTGATTAACGAACGTTGGTGAACTAAGTGAAACAACAACCTGATTTCACAACAATGAGGCTTGTGTGAACCTATAACAAGTGTAACCATGTTAACATGTCGATAATCGATGATCGTGATCGTGAAACAATCAAAAAACGATTCGAGACAACAAAATAGGGCCTATTGGGCTCTTCCGGCAGGCGTCGCGGTACGCCAAGGACCCCTGATTGGGCCTTGTCGGTACGCGAAGCCGGGGCGGGAGAATTTGAATTCTCCGAAAATCATCGCGGTACGCGACGACCGATCATCTTCCACATCGGCGGTACGCGGCGTGTTTCGGGAGAAAAACGCATATTATAATCATAGCGGTACGCCAAGAGCGACTTTTGTCAGTCTTGGTAGTACGCGATGACTCCAAACAACCAAAATCTTTATTAATCCAAGACATAATCATTTATGCCACTGTATTACACCCTCTCTCGAGCTCCAGACCTCGTTTGCTCGTCAATCTCTCTGGAATACACCTCACAACCTCTGGAAGCAAGGAAATCAACACCTGTGAAGCGCCATTGAAGACTTTGAAGATTGAAGGGGAGTTAGGAAGCATCATCCACCACCATACATCCCTTGTAGATGTTGCTGAGGCAATACCAGGCCTTCTTGAAGTTATCTAGAGCTGTTCCAGTTGCAATCAAGCTTCAGGAGAGCTCTTGGAGGTAGTTTCTTGCACTACATTGCACAAAAGCACTCATACATACAGATGCAAGCTCATTAGCTCACATGCAAGTCATTTGGTGGCACAAGCACGAGATTTGTCATAAATAGATCTATAATAATAATCTTAAATCATTGATTTTGAGTATTGAAATGATATATTGAATGTATGGGTGGTAGTGTGATTGATAATGGTGATGTTTGCTAATAAAAGATAACTTTTGTCACATGCATGTATGATCTACATGGATTTAGATGATTTTGGATATGAATACATGTTTATGAATGATATTTGTGATGTTTTCAACATTTATTGTGATTATAAATGTCAAGAAATGATTATTTGGATATGTTACTATATTTAGTAACTTTTATGTTACAAGATGTTGTTGTATGATAAAATAGAAACCTACATAGGATTTGATCTATAAATTGGTGTTTAAAATGATGAATCTTGACATATTGAATGTGTAAAGCTTATTGCGTAATGTGATTTATGACATGTTACTATTTTTAGTAACTTTAATGTTGCAAAATAATGCTAGTTGATGTAACATGGACATGCATGTGCACTAAGATGATGATTTATGGTTTATATGATCATTTTGATATATATTGACTATTTAGAAAATCTCCTTGAGTACTAGTTACTATATTTAGTAATTTTTTGTTGCAAATCAATGATTGAATGATGTTCTAAGAATTATAAGTATGCTTAGACGAATATTTGTAACTAAAGTGTTGATTATTGAAGTGCTTATTGATTTGATTTGGTCAAAATGGGCTTATATGCAACCTTACTATAAATAGGAACTTATAACAAGGAATGTGGTTAAATGTCGATGTGTTACTAAATGCTATGTGATAACATGATCATATAGGATAATTATGCATGCTAGAATAAATGGAAAGTGATTACTTTTATGACTTGCTTAATTTAGAAACTTTCCTAAAATGGAAACTTACTATAAATTGTAAGTTATCCCGCGAATGTGATTTATGCACTTACACGTATCACACGACACTGTGAACACGTAAAACGATCACTTAAACTAAACACGTCACCAACGGGTCGTTAAGTCAAACACGGTCAACACGACCCACATAACAACTCGGAGTTGTTTGGACACAAATATTGTCCTGTGAGACCAACACGAATGTAAACGCAAACTCATACACCTATGTGATATAGGTAACCGCTAAAAGGCGCACCACACCGTTCACGAGACTAACCCGACTACTAAACTCAGGTGAGTTTACAGCCCCACTTTTACTCTTTAACTGTTTTGTTAAACTCTTAGGGTCAGAATACTATGCAACTGTTTTAGATATATGACTATTATGTTGTAAAACCATTTTGAGTGTAACTAATATCGCAACAAGCCCTCACATTCCCTTACCGTTAGTTGTGTAACAAACGAGTCGTTATTACGTAGTACTACTGGGTTTGATTTGCCCCACTCGACAACAACTGTGACTGGAGGTCACGACGAGTGTAATATCGATGTTGATTGCCGGGTTCCGCGATGACCCGGGGAGGCAAAGGAACAGTCGAGTTTCGGTAAGATGAACTGACACACTCGGGATCGTAGATCCAACAAACAACTTAACATACCCAGTATATGTCTGTTTACTGCTTTTAACTATTTAAACCTGTGAACTCACCAACTTTATGTTGACACGTTTTCACATGTATTCTCAGGTAACTAATGATCATGAGCTAGGACGCACTGGATGACACACAAGAGAGTTTCATGCATTTAGACTCTAGTCCTAGGCTTTCGTTTGTTTGTCGAGTTTTGAAACAATTTTAATCATGTAGTGTCTGATACAATTTATTTTTCCGCTGCAAACACTTATGATATTTCCGCTGCTTTAACATTAAACTTTTCTGCTTCTTAACTTTTGAAACTCAGGTTTAAATTACAATACTGTGTGATTTTGTAACTCATATAAAGTCGTTCTATATGACCGAGAGCTATGATTCTGGCCACGTCACACCCGCGCGGTCTGACACCGCACGTGGGAATTTGAGGGTGTGACAGACTGGTATCAGAGCCTTGGTTATAGGGAACTAGGTTTGCATGTAGCAAACTTAGACTATAGCCACTTCTCTGCACTAGACACTACACTTACACAATGCATAGTAATATGTTATTATCATTGTTATCAGTTACTTATTAAACCAAGATTACAGGATGGACAACAACAACAGGGATGGAAAGAACCTGGGGAAACGCCAGGCAGAGTACGAGCTAACTGAAGAGGACAAGCAGAAGATACGGGATATCGTAGCCCGAGTGGACTCTGTGGAGTCTAAGAGAGCTCTACCATGAGCATTGCCGGATCATGGGAATGGTACCCCACTACTGTGGCTCAGTGGGCCAGAGAGGAGAGAGTCCCACTCCTACCATTTCTAGGTGATGCATCTAGCGGACCCCCATTACCACCACTTATCATACCAATGGAGCGGGCTTTCGCAGCACTTGTCTCGAGGTCTGCCCTTGAGTCCCGGCTGCTGTACGAGCTGGCTGAGGAGGTCAGAATCCTCCGTGAGGATAACCGACGCCTCCAAGGACGTGTGGACTACCTGCAGGACGAGTTGGCTTATACCGACCGAGTACATGATGTCTTGGCCGGTATGATCCGGCAGCAGGAGGAGACAGCGGCTGAGGTCGCAAATATCCGTGCCAGAACCGGACAGTTGCAGGAGCAACAAGGGACGATCGCTGCAGTGGTGCACGAGCACGGCGGACGACTATTAGCGGTGGAGGTCGTGTCCGAGGAGAACACGGCCCAGATTCAGGCTAGCGACGTCATGATGAACGCCTGGGTGGCGCAGTTCAATGTGGAGTCGGAGCCTGAGGAGGAGCCTCAGTTCGAGGCATAGGACCTGAAGGAGGGAGACTTCGATGAGGATCCAGAGGAGGTTCCTGAGGAGAAGCAGGACGACGAACCTGTTGACAGTGGGGATTCACACTCCACGATCATTTCAGATTAGTTAGGTTGTCTTATTTCAGTTATCTTATTGATTGTACACCTAGATGAGCGGGATGTGCTCATACAAATCATGACAGTAGTATTTTATTTTGAAAATCATTGTACTTAAAGCTATTATTAATGAAATGATATTTTGTTTTATTAATTGTGTATCTTAATCATGATTACCTACTAACTCAACACCTAACATAACTGACGACTAACACGCTGTCCATTTTATATAGAACAAAACAAATGGCGGGAAGGGGATCTTACGTCCGAACACAGTCACACAACAGGATAATTCGAGGAATTATCGAAAAACCGCACACACGTGTCAGAAATCACGAATGTTGGTGAACGTCACAGCAACTAAGCACAAGAACATTTCACAAGTCAATTATGATTAATAATTGACGATTAGAGTTCAAACGATGCTAAAACAACACGTTACAGTCGAGAACGAGCGAAAACAAACTCAAACAATGAAAATGGGCAGCGCTACGCCCGGACCCAACGCACGAATCCTGACGATGCTTGCGAGACGAGGAATCCAGGCATGATGCTAGTCATCCGCGCGCTTCGCGCGGTGCCAACCTCGCCCGTCAGGCGATACGCCTGCCAGCTAGAATCGCAGAAAATTTCTTGGATGCCACAAAAATGATGCCTAACCTGCTAATAGTCATTATACTCGAACCCATACGCAAACCACCGGCCATTTCTCTTCCCCAGCCTCTGCAACAGCCTCATTTGGTCCCTTGGAAGCCATTAGAACACACCTTTGAAGCTTGGAAGCTTGGAAGAACCACTAGGAAGCTTGGAGGACTCTTTGGAGCTCGAACACCACCACCATCACGTTGTTTCTACAAACCATTGCAGTCCAGGAGCATTAGAAGACGTTTTGATCATCATTTATGCAATCTAGAGTTCTTGGAAGGCAACCCAACACCCTTTGTAGCATAACAACACTCAAATACCAACATGCAAGGTCTTACACACACATGCACACACTCAATCTCAACATGCATGAACACTCACATGCACGCATGATCTATAGTTCTTTGAATGATTTTGGATATTGATGAATGATATTTGATGATATATGGATGCATGTTATGATTTGTTATGATTAACATGGTCATAAATGGCTTATGAGACATAGTTACTATTTTTAGTAACTTTTGTAACTCAAATCTTGTTGGATGATGGTTATTGTGAAATGGACATGCTTAGATGATGGTTTATGATATGTTATGATGATATTGGCATGAAAATGGATTAGAGATATTTAAAAATGATCGTTGATATGTATTTTAACATTGTTAATATTTATAATAACTTTATTTCCTACGAACTTGCTAAATAGTGTTGTATGTCCATGCATGCAACTTTAAATGGTGATTTTTGATACTTGATGAAGATTTATGCATAAGGGAAAGATTAGGGATGATAGAATGGTCATATGACGAACATTTAGGCATAGTTACTATTGTTAGTAACTTTATTTGATGAATACATGAAACAAAAATGCTATACATGACTTGTACATGCTAAATGGTCTATCATGATGTAATATGACTATTGTGTAATAAATATTGTGACTATGGTTGTTAAACATGCCAAAACTAGAAACTTTCCATATTAGGAAACTTTAATGACTAAAAACGAACTATGTGATCGCATATGACAACGTGCTATGTGTTAACATGATCACGAATGGTTAATAAGTATGTTAGAATCATTAAAAGGAAACGTGTTGTGAAACTTGCTAAAAATGGAAACATACCATAAATAGTAAGATGTCCATAAATGTAATTTGCGTAATTTGCACACATTGAGCACGATCAAGAATGTTGCACGAGTTATGAACGACACATGGTTCACGGGTCATTGACTTGACACGGTCAAACACGGTCAAACACGATTAAGCACGGACAAGCACGGTCAATGTGGACCGACATGGACTAACATAACAACCGAGGGTTGTTGAGCGCAAACACGAACACGAACACGGTCACGGTCACTTACACAAACTCACATAAGCTATACGATATAGGTAAACGGTGAACAAGTCACATGCGGCGTACCGGAGCTTACGCTGTCATTTTCTGACTTCACTAAGGTGAGTTTACTGCCCCTCTTTAACTCTTTTACAACTTTTCAAATAGGGGGAGAATAGTTGTTGAATCGAGTCAAGCATTTATACTTATACAAACATATTGTGCATGCTGGTTTATTAGACAAACATAAGTGTTGTATTGTAACAAGCCCTCGCAAAGTCTTACCATTAATGTACCAACAAAGAGGTGAGTTTGAATAGATCTGTTTGGGTGTCACGAACCCCACGTGGCACAATACTGACTGGAGGTCGGGACACGTGAAATCTCCACCTATCATGCTATTGTTATTACAAGACATGGAGGAGGCAAGGACTAACAAGTGTAGTTCGGTAGTGACGCACTGACACTTGGAGCGTAGGGCTCGGGACTAACATTTGATAAACAGCATGACACGTGACAAACATTTTTGATTATTATATATGTATATCAAAACCTGTGAACTCACCAACCCATGTGTTGACACTTTTTCTTAAAAATGTATTCTCAGGTAACTGACAGGCACATGGGACAGGAATGCACTTCAGAAATGAGCATAGGATTCCTTGCATTCATAACATGTCTTTTGAAACAAACAATTTTTATTTATGTTATATGTATGAAACATGTAGTGTCTGACAAATCATTTTCTGCTGCATAACATTTGTATTTCCGCTGCTTTTTTTATAAACTGTTTGGTTGTGTTTATGAAAAACATTGTGTTTTGAAACGCATATAAAGTTGTTCTATATGACCATGAGCTGTGATTCTGGCCACGTCACACCCATGTGGACGGACACCAAACGTGGGAATTTGGGAGTGTGACAAGTTGTGTGACAACAAGGCTATAAAACAATATAACAGTTGTATGTATTTGAATAAGAAATTAAAATGCATAAATACAACAAATCATGAGAAATAACAAGTGTGAGAACAAATGACAGAAACATATCGGTTGCGATCTGATTTCCACAAATAACATAAATCAGATGGCTGATAAATCAGTGAGAAAACAATGTGAAAACGGTTCAGTCTAGTTGAGTCCGACTGTGAGGAGATCAAATTCAAAATAACAACTCAATATCGTTTACGAATAATAAACCGACAGAGTGTTTGCGTGGGTGACAATTCACCCAAACATAACGGTGGGTTTAACGTTCTGAATGATGACTGAAAAGTAGAAAACGAAAATCAGAAAGTGAAACCGTCGTCGTGTTCGTTCGGGTGACTATTCGAACGAATATGCGCGAAGGTGAAACGATCTGATGAAACATATAAAATAAACGTTTCGAAAATGATAAATTAAATAAAAGAGTTATAATATATTTACTAGGAATAACCACCTTATATCACACCCCCCAAATTCCCACGTGTGGTGTCAGTCCACATGGTGTGACGTGGCCAGAATCACAACTCATGGTCATATAGAACAACTCTATATACTTTTAAAAGTAAGTTTGAAAATATAGTGTTAACCCAACTGGTTAAATAATTTTGCAGCGGAATATAAAGTTACATAGCAGCGGAATAAAATATGTTTGATAATGCAGTGGAAAATAAAATGTCACACACTACATTCTCTTAATACATAACATAAATGAAAAATGTTTCTCCAAATAACATGATATGAATGCATGCGGTCCTAAGCTCACCCCTTAAGTGCATTCCTGTTCCGTGCAAGCTAGTTACCTGAGAATACATGTTTAAGAAAAAGTGTCAACACATAGGTTGGTGAGTTCATAGCTTTTGATATAAATAAATAGTAAGTAAAATGTTTGTCACGTGTCATGTTGTTTATCAAATGTTAGTCTCGAGCCCTAGGCTCCATGTGTCAGTTGCGTCTCTACCGAACTAGACTTGTTAGCTCTTGCCTCCGCCATGTCTCGTAATAACAATGGCGCGATGGGTCAAGATTACACGCTTCCTGACCTCCAGTCAGTATTGGCGCCGCATGGGGTTCGTCACACCCAATAGATCTATCTAAAATCACCTCCTTGTTTGTACATTAACAGTAAGACTGTACGAGGGCTTTGTTACGATACAACACTTAATGTTTGTCTAATAAACCAGCATACACAAAAGTTTGTACAACTAATAAATGTTTGACTCGATTTAACAAGTATTCTCCCCCTATTTTGAAAGTTGCAAAAGAGTTAAAGAGGGGACGTAAACTCACCTTAGTTGATTGTTGGTAAACGTAAGCTCCTGGTTTCAGTGGTGTGTCGGTCACCGACTACCTATATCGTATAGCGCATGTGAGTTCGTGTATGTGACCGTGTTTCATGTTCGTGCTCGTGTTTGTTGTAACATCAGTGCCGGAAACATAACCAGAACAGTGACTTACACAGTAACTCAGGTACGAACTATGTGTATTACATGTATATCAGTATCATTTGATGTTTGACACAGAACGATTACACATTTATCTCACAAACATGTTTCAAAACCATGGTTTAACAGTCAGAATTTCATCTGACAACACAGAACTATTACGTGATTGTTAGTTAGGACTTTATTATGTATAGACGTATGGGAGGTTGTACAGAACCAAATAATACCAGATACCATTATGTGAATGCTAAATTGACGGAGTATTAGTATACGTGATGATTTGTACGAATATATCCGAAAGTTTAACATTCTGAATGATGTCCAATAATTAGAAAATCACATCGAAGATTGTAGTTATTGTCGCGTTCGTACGGGTGACGATTCGAATGAATACGCGCGACAACTGTACGATTTGATTAAACAGATAAATTTAAACGTTTTCATGAATTTAAAATAAACGAAAGATATTAGTTAATTTACTATGAATTACCACCTAAATTTAATAAATAAATTCAATTTTTAAAATTCGTAATGTTTCGTTACGAAAACGACCGAAAACGGACGCTTCTACGCGAAACCGAACGAGACCGAACGAACCCGAACGCACCCGAAAGATTTAAACAAATAAATGCCAATAAATGCCATTCATCTTCCCCACCAACCCACTCTCTCTCATCATTCCCGTCACTTTCTCTCACTACACTCTCTCTCTAAATTTCAAAACCCTTGATCTCTCAATACTTCACCAAATCAAGCCATTTTGGTGTCAAAACGATCCTCACAACACATAGAGCATGAAAGTACAAGAAATCAGAGCTTGAAACCACCAAAAACGAGGTAAAATCGAGCTCCAAGTCACGGTTTTAGGGTTTTCACCCCTTGGTTCGAACACTCACTTGTAACCGGTTCTTGAACCATCACAAGCCCTTAGGTGTTGCCCTAAACGAGTCTACAACTTGTTAGGAACCTAGAGAAAACTTGGGGTTGGGTTAGATCTTGGAAATGGTGGTAATGGGGTGCTCGGCTACGAACCATGCGACAGAACCATTCAGCTTGGCCGAATGACCATGAGCCGAATTAGCCAACTCCAAGAGCCGAATGGGAACCCATTCGCACGGACCCCTTATTCGGGCAAGCCTCTTCATTCGCATGCAATATCCATTCGGATGACCATCTTTATTCGGCTAGTTGTCTACATTCACAGGACCCTCTTCCTTCGCATGAACACCTTGAGCGAATGAGACCATGTTCGCATGATCTTTGTTCGTATGGACCATTTCATTCGAGGGAAAGAGTGACGACAGAAGGGATTCTCTCGTGAACTTTCCCCTTGCATGACAAATCTCATGCTCACACCGCATTCGTGCATGGGAAACCATTAGGGTTTTGTGTGTGCAAACTTATTGGGTGATTCCTCAATATCAAAGGTTTCAAAAACAAGTTGTCTTTAACCATTTTAACACATCAACTAAGGTTTTGGGTAATCATTACTTGTAAATGTATGAGGAAACTTTGATGAAGTTAAGGATATCATACAATGTTATGTGTGAATGTTACCCAAATTGGCTTTCAAAATTCAAAGATATTAACCATAAAGACTTTTGCAAACTATCATATGCTTAAACTAGTATTGGAGTATAGGTATTGAAGCTTTTATTAAGGGAAAAGCCAAGTGACATAACATTAATTGTAACAATAGTTGTGGGAGAACAAGACGAATACTAATTAAAGATCAAGATATAAACTAAGTATTTGTGTGTTGACTACATGGTTAACACCCAATACTTAGAAATTTTATGCAAACATGTATAACTAAATTAGATAGTTCCATTGAACTTTCTAAAGCAAGTTATACACAAGAAGATCAACGGACTAAGGATGACAAAGAACTAACGAAGGACTTAGGGTTAATCTAGTGAGGTTAACCTAAGTTCTCATATACTAACTTATAATTTTTGCAAATAAAATAACTTATGTTTTAATTAAAATGAAATGATTTAAAAACACCCTAAATGATTTCTAAACTTAAAGAATTCAATTTAAAATGGATTTTAAAAAATGACTTATCAACTAAAAGATCTTGAATAAGCGTAATGTAAACCTTACATAAGTAAGGCTTAAATGTGAATATCTACAGGATAATGGGTTATAAGGGATAATTAGTGTAGACTAGTTAGAGAGACTTAGAAACATATTAGTAAAGTCTAGGACACATAGTCGCACACCGAGACCAAGACCCTATATACGTTTTCTCTCGACACTTATCGTATTCAATTCATAATAAATCAACTCAAGTGCTGAAGAAACATTATCTACAAATAACGAGCGCACATAACTGTTGTGATTCATTACATAGAAACACGGGTGAGTTCATTGCCCCTTTTCTAAACATTTTTGTTTTACAAGACACGGGGCTGAGAAGCATGCGTAAATTATTTTCCTTGGATTATATTTACTTAAATGCTTTTACTTAATACATGTTTTACATATATAATGGTTATCCTAGATTCTGTCTAGGTAAACTATTTGCAGGATTTCAAAATAAGTTATTTATTCATCATGAGTAGATACCTATTTCAAATCAAAGAACTATTTTCAAAGGTCTATTTTTCAAAGAACTAAAGATCTATTTTCAAAGAACTAACGGTCCAATCAAAGAACTATTTTCGGTGGTGTGTTGTCAAAGAACTAACGATCTATTTCAAAGAACTAAATACAAAGAACTATTTTCGGTGGTGTGTTGTCAAAGAACTAACGATCTATTTCCAAGAACTATGTGCAAAGAAATATTTTCAAGGGTCTGTCTGGGAAATATCAAAGATAGCATGTGCCAATCCCAGGTTTGAAAGATGTCCTAGCTAGACTGATTGATTATGGGACACATGTTTGATGATATTTACAGCATCCCCTAAACAGTTTTCAAGGAACAACTGGGAAATACTCAAAGATAACATGTGCCAAAGAACTAAAGAACTAAAGAACTATACGAACTACGGACGATCTATAAGAACTATAAAATCCTATATGTCAAAAGATTTCCTAGCTAGACTGATTGATTATAGGTCGCATTTTTGATGATATTTACATATCTCCTTCACTACTAAGAACCTTGATTGCTATACTAGTCTACTCGAGTTGACCAAGGCCCAATCGTTAGGTCTTAGATTTTATTCAATGTTTACTTATTTATTTATTTAAGCATTTAATATTATGCTTCTACAAATACTATGGTTGATCATGATTGTGTGATGAACTTAAGAAATCAAGAGAATTTCCATATTTTGTGAAACTACAAGAACTAAAGAACTATTGGGTTGATGATGTGGAATGAAACGCTTAATTATCATTAACAACAATATGTTATGCAGTTCGGTATGTGGTGGGCTGGTGGCTGGGCTGGCGGTAAGCTTGACCCTATATATACCCTATATATAAGCATACTTGATTGGATAACATAGGTGGTTGTTGATGAGGTTAAGGTTGTCATTGCAAGTGTTCAGTGTTAACAGATTTTCAGGTTGTTCAAATGTTGTGAATCAAAGGTATGGGATGAAATGCTTAATTATCACCAGGAAAAATATATCATGTGGTTTGGTATGTGGTGGGCTGGCGGCTGGGCAGGCGGTAAGTTTGACCCTACGTATGCCCTATATATAAGCATACTGAATTAGATGGTATAGGTGGTGAATGGTGAGGTAAGGTTGTCATCTAGTCAGGTTTGTACAAAATTTATTTCTAAACAAAACTCTATGAACTCACCAACCATGTGTTGACTTGATCTTTTTGCATGGCTTCTCAGGTGACGAACAGGTCTAACTAAGAAGTTTATGCTTTTGGACTAGGATGCCAGATAGAGGACCTAGTATTTTGGACATGAATATTTTTGAACATCATTACACAGTGCAGATACAAGATAGAAGAATTATGATGTTGATAGTAGATTTACATGGTTAAATTATGAACGAAACTGATGTAATTTAACTTTGTAATTCTATTTCACTTAGCATTTTCTCATTTTATATCATGTGCAATGTAAACAATCTGATCATCACGATTATCATCCCCGATATCGCGCCCCGGGACCATTCCGCCCGACGGGACACAAGATCCGGCCCGCCGGCTCGGGGTGTGACATTTGTGCTCAACAACCCTCGGTTGTTATGTTTGTCCATGTCGGTCCACATTGACCGTGTTTGTCCGTGTTTGATCGTGTTTGACCGGGTCAAGTCAACGACCCATTGGTGAACCGCGTTTCGTTTATAACTCGTGTAACATTCGTGACCGTGTTCATTGTGTGAAAAACACGTAAATCGCGTTTATGGACAACTTACTAATTATAGTAAGTTTCCATTTTTAGAAAGTTCTCAACACGTTTCATTTTAATGATTCTAACATGCTCATTTATCCTACGTGATCATGTTAACACATAGCATGTTGTCATATGTCATCAAATAAACACATAGTTCGTTTTTAGTCATTAAAGTTTCCTAATATGGAAAGTTGCTAGTTTTGACATGCTTAACAGCAAAAATCACATAACTTACCACACAATAATCATATTTCATCATTTTGAACCATTTAACAAGTCTTGCATTTCTATTTCATGGGTTCATAAAATAAAGTTTCTAAAATTACCGGCTTTTCATTCTAAGCCTTATTTTAACCAAGTTATTGCATAATACTTGTTAATAACTCCATTAATAACAATAACACATCATTTTAACCATTTATTTCACCAAACATCATCCTCTATCAAGGTTTTACCAAATAAAGTTACTAAAAATAGTAACTATGTTCATGTCTTCAACAAATGTCTTGATTAACATTCCTAACCCATTACTTATGCATATATCATCATAACTTATAACAAATCATCATCCAAAGTCACTTGCATGGTCATATTACACCAAATCATCAAGTTGTGGCATGAAAGTTTCTATTAATAGCAAGGAATTCAAATAACTCATTTTCGAGCGTTAATCATCATAATAAATCTTTCAAATATCCCTCAACATCATCAATAATCATTTATCATCATTCAAAATCATCTAAAATAACTTAGATCATACATGCATGCAAGTAAAAATAAACTTTTCATGAGTTCATGACTCCAAATCACATTTTCATCAAATAAACTCATTATAGATCTACATAGATCATCAAGATTTCTCATTTCATCAACAAACCCAGATTCAAAACATCATAAAATCGTGCATCTGAAGATCTAGTGTGTGCATGCAAGCATCTTGGCTTGCATGTGGGTTTCCAAGACTTGCATGTGTGTTTTAAGGTGTGTAGTGTGCATAGTAGCCATGAGTTTACCTTCTATGGCTCCAAGAATGCTAGTTTGATAATAAATCACCTTCCAAAGCTCTTGGGATTGTCCTCCTAATAGTATAGATGATGGTGGTAGTGGTGGCAAGCTCCCACTCTTCTTCCTTGCTCTCAAAGCTTCAATCTCCAACTTGAGCTTCTAAAATGGTGATTATAGGCTCTAGGGGTGATAGCAGGTGGCTTGGGGGTGATATGACCGAGTTGTGGCGTCTGGTTTTGGTTATAATGATGATGGTAGGCTAGCAATGATGTTTGTGGTGTCCAAGAAGATTTTTTTGCAATTCTGGCTCCCAGGCGTACCGCCTGACGGGCTAAGCCGTCTCCAGGTGTACCGCACAGACCCTCCGGGTCTGAGGTGTTTCTTGTGTCTCGCACGCATCGCCCGAGGTCGAGGATTGGGTCCGGGCGTAGCGCCTGGCAGCCTAGACAAGCCCCATTGGCCCATTTTCATAGTTTGAGTTCGTTTTCGCTCGTTTCTCGACTGTAACATGTAGTTTTGACATCGTTCGAACTCTAATCGACAAATACTAGTCATAATTGACTTGTGTAATGTATTTGTGCTTAACTGGTTTGACGTTCACCAACTTTCGTGATTTCTGACACGTGTGTGAGGTTTTTCGATAATTCCTCGAATTATCATGTTGTGTGACTGTGTTAGTACTGCCGTGCCACGTGTCACACTAAATTAAACTAATTCTAGTGCCACGTATGCAAATGCCAATTAAATAAACATTTAATTAAAATAGAATCTGACCTGAAAATTACGGGGTGTCACACTTTAAAAAGGTTAAAATAAAACTCTTTTTATTTAAAGTTCGTAAATTTTGCGATTACGTTACGAAACGTGATATAAATGTAAAACCGAGCAAACGAAACGAACCTGAACTTGCTCGGGGTATAAAAACCCCAACCAAGCATTTATTTATTCATTTAATACCCACCTACCTACTTCTCTCTCTAACTCCCGTCTCTTTTTTCTCTCTCTAAAAAGTTCATCAAGAAATCATACCTAAAATCCTTGTTTCTTAATCAAAATCGATGAATTTGATATCAAATCGAAGCCCTTAACGAGTAGAACACAAAAGTACAGCAGTTCGGGCTTGAAATCCACCGATTTGAAGGTAATGTGAGCTCAAACTTTCGGATTTTTAGGGTTTTTAATAAACCCGAATGAATGAACTTAGAACTCTATTTTATCTCATCAAACCATGATAGATTCACTTTAAAATGAGTTTTTATCAATTATTTGAGCTTAAAATAACTTGAAAAATGGGGGTTTTGAGCAACCTGCAAATATACGGAAGAGCTGGGAACGAGAGGTTGAAGATGAGTAATTCAAGAACACGTTTTAGCACAAATTCGAGAACCAACCCTTTAAAATTTTCGAGAACCCTTTTGTTTTAAACCTCAAAGTCGAGAAACTCATAATACAATTCGAGAAACCCATAGAATTCAAGAACACATATGTCTAGTCGAGAACCTATTCTTTTTTATGTCCATGATTCGAGAACCCCTTCACATTTGAGATAATAAATCGAGAACACCTATGGAAATTTCTAGTTGGTTGAGAACCTCCATATTTTGATATCCCAAAATGAGAAAAACCTATTTTATTGTTCGGGCCGAGAAACTATTATTTGTTAATGCCTTGGTCGAGAAATACAATTTATTTGGAAATCATGGTGGACCACACCACCGAAAATTACATCTTCATCCAAGGACACCATTTAGGTGGTTTGTCTAAACCAAGAATAATTCACATTAATATTAATCGAAAACCCACTTGAGTTGGGTGCAATCGGGTTAAGGTGTTCTCACTTATATTACTTAAACTTTGGGTTAAAAACATAGATAAATTTTAAAACAAATGTTTAAACCATAGACATAGTTTTAAAACATGTGAAAAGTTTATAACTATGTTTATTTTGATCAAAGTAACCATAGGGTTTACTTATATAAAGATAAGTTAACCAATTTTACTACAAAGTTGGTGGACTTACTTAAGTGAGATACAATTGCTAAACCCTTTTGTAACACATTAAACGATTATTTTTTTATGTTTTTATAACATAATATTTGCACAAACACACTCAAGTGAGGATAGTTATATAAATCAAGAACGTATTTCATACTAATCTTAATCTAAAGTAATTAAGTATTAGTATGTTATACCCTCAAATGAGTTCAAGGAAAATCCGAGATACAAAGATTTATAAAAGTTAACCAACTTTAGGGTTAACCTACGAATTGATAACTCGTACTTATAAGTTACAAACAACATTGAATTCAACGCAGGTTTTGAATACAACATCATCACAACAACAAAGAGTGCGTGCATTTTTTGAATTATTAGTCAACCACTTCAACTACAAGGTGAGTTCATATGCCCCTTTTTACTAATCTTTTGATTTAACTGCGGGGCTGAGAACATGCTAAAACCTTTCTTAAAAGTTTTAGTACACTTTATGATAATAAGGTTTTACTTTGTTATTACAATTGTATGCCTTATTATGTTAATGTTAATGACTGTGAGATTATAACTGTTATTACTGTTAGACTATATCTATGATTCCTATGAATTCATTACTGTTATTTCTTTGAGACAATATCTGTGAATTCTAAGAGATAAGACTATTATTCCTCTGCGATTACAATTGTAATCCTTTTTGAGAAATGCATGATATTCCTAATGAATTATTGTATTAATTCTAATGAAACCATAACTGTTATTCCTGTGGGAATATTTCAATTAATTCTAAGATACTAGATATGTTATTCCAACTCTATCATTTTTAACACGGGTGATAAGAGTATGATAGTGTCTGCTAATTATCTCACCACTTCTATTCCGTGGATTGGCAGACTGAGTTACTGACCTCACTCAAGTCACAAGCTGGTGGCAGATAGCTGTGAGGTCTTGGGAAAACTAATGGATAGAATGAATTGAGGACATTGCGGTTTGCCTTTGTGGTGATTACAATGTGGTCAATTCAATTCTATAGATCAATGGGGACATAACTACGTGTCAGACTTACTCTCACTTCAAAATCAGATGTGAGTAATAGTAAGTTAAAGAGTCTACCACCATTAATAACTGTGGTAATCCACCACTTATAACTGTGGATAATTTGACTCTTCGAAATCTAAGGAGTATGCCCCCATTAATAACTATGGAAATCCACCATTTATAACTGTGGAGATTTGTACTCTTTAAAGCCTATTATGTTATTTTAAGATCACTATGAAGTAATGAACTATCATATGGGAAATCCTAGTTGTGATTAAGTCTATGTGTGATGAAATGGGTATCTATAGCTACAATGCAGGTGGTATTGAGTTCGGTTAAGTGTGAGGTGGGTTGGCGGCTTCATTCGTGATACGTATGCCCTATATATAAGCATGCTTAACTGGACGATATCCTATATGTACGCGTATCTATAGAGAGGACATGGGGATGAGTTAATGCCAAATGAGAATAACTGAGGCTTGTGCAATACAAGATGTGGTGTAAATAACTCTAAAATTTTTTAAATAACTAAAATTATGAACTCGCCAACCTAGTGTTGACATTGTTTAAATGCATGTTTTCTCAGGTGATGAACAGGTCTAGTTACAAGCACCTGAGATTAGCTAGTGGATGTTGGAAAAGACCTAGCTTATTTTTGTGTCGTGCATATTTCTGAATGACATAACTTTAAATCTTTTTTTGTAAATCTTGTGCAGATACAAGATAGAAACTCCTTGATTCTTTTTGGGTAGATTTACTTGGTTAAATTATGAACATTATTGGTGTAATTTAACTTTGTAATTCTATGTCAATGTCATGTTAGCATTTCTCATTATACATCATGTGCCATGAAAACAATCTGATCATTTTGATTATCCCATGATATCGCGCTCCGAGATCCTTCTGCCTAACGGGAAAGTTGATCCAACCCATCGGCTTGAGGTGTGACAACATTTTTGGGCTCGAGCTGGCTCGGTTCATTCGAGTTTTTTATCGATCTGTCCCGACTATTACATGAGCTGTCTTGATTCGTTTATGTCGCACCCCGGCCTTCCCGGCGTTTACAAGGGTGCGACGAGAGCACCGGTCATCGGTACTCGGCAGGATCGTAGTCTCTGGTCACAGTTGCGAGACCCACATGTCTGGTTGCATACGTACATCCAATAACTTGGATAAAACAGTTTTGTAAAATCAGAGTTGCGGAAGTTTAATGTCTGAGTTATCAAAACAGTTTTGAAATCATAAATTGCGGAAGCTAAGTTGAATAGTTTTCAAAACAATATACAGTTATAGTTGCGGAAGCGGTTTAAGTAGTTATCATTACATAACAAGATATATAGTAAATGTTTTCAAATGGCCTAAGACACTAAAGCAGATGCAGGAGACTCCAGCCTAGCATCTTATTCCTGGTGTGCGTGCCTTAGTTACCTGAGAAAACATGCGAGTAAAAGGTCAGCACAAAGGTTGGTGAGAGCACATGTTTTTCATAAGCAATAAACATCAAATGTTTAAAGTAAGTGTTTGCAGGAATACATATCATTACAATGCAATACCTGTTGATAGCTAGTCAATACAATTATATATATGTGGGTTCGAAACCGAAGCTGACTATGTGCCTCCTGCCATGTCCATCACAAGACAATGGCAAATAGTACTATCCTAGACTACCACGTTAGGCGCCCCGCGCTACTAACGGTCCGAGGTATGTTTGTGAGGACTTTGAGTTGTGATGTGTACCATACATGTAAAACTCCCTTAGATGCTAAGATCTACTGAGGATGAGCTGCAACAGCTTTTGATGGTGGAGATTCAGTGTGTTGATGGTTGCCTCTAACCTCCTAGCTTCTTCTCCAAGCTCTAAGGACTCCAAGATCACCAAGAATGAAGGAAATGGCTTCAAGAGAGTTTCCAGAGGGTTTGAGTGTTGGTTCCAGAGGGTTTTGGTCGAAATTGAGTGAAGAGACTCGATGGAGTGTAAGAGAAACCGAGTGAAATGAGTTGGGGTTGTTTTTACAAAGTTATTGACTTCAGGGACTCGTCGCGTACCGCCAAGCCCAAGGCTGCATGGCCTTGGCGCACCACTATGAATAAAATATTTGGTTTCTCCCCCGAGACGCGCCGCATATCGCCAATGCCCTTGTTGCATGGACTTGGCGTACCGCCAAGGATTTCGTAGTTCAAAACTCCCTCTCATGCTTCGCGTACCACCAAGGAATTCGCCGAGGTGTCTTGGCGTACCACGAAGGCTTCCTTTTTCAGTTTTTCGATTTCGTTGATTCGATTTCATTCGTGTTCGATTGGTAACGTTTATACTAAATGTTTGGTTCATGTTTAGCACAAAATCACATAATAACACATATGTTTGTTTGTTTGTTGTTTGTTCACCAACGTTCGTGAGGCTTGTGTGTGTTTCGATAATTTCTCGAATTATCAGTGGTTGTTTGTGTTCATCTATTACGAAATGTGTAACATCAGTGCCGAAATCACACCGGAACAGTGATCTTAAACAGTAACATGAACAGTAAACAGGTACGAACTATATACATTTTAGTGCAATTTCCAATTCATATCCATTGTCATTATCATTTTGTGTTATCAAACAACAAGTTCAGAAACATTTAACAGAAACAAAGTTCAGAATTTTGGTTCTTGAGTCAGATAATTACCTAGCAACACAGAACCATCATATGATTACTTGTTAGGAGTTATTATGTATAAACGTATGTGAGGCTTTACAGAACAAAACACACGGATGTTGTTATGTGAATGCTAAATTTACTGATTTTTCGTATTGGTGACGATCTGTACGAATATATCTGAAGGTTTTACGTTCTGAATGATATCCAATAATTAAAAAACAATATTGAAAAGTATAGTTATCGTCGTGTTCGTACGGGTGACGATTCGAACGAATACGCGCGACGACTGTACGATTCAATTTAAACTGTAAATTAATATTTTGAAAATTTTAAAAGAAATAAAAGATATTAGTTAATTTATTAGGAATCACAACTTAAAATAAATTTAGAAATCTTATTTTATAAACCGGGTCGTTGCGTGACAAAACTCACGAGAAAATGGTATTTTACGCGAAACCGATCAAGACCGAACGACCGGGTGTCTTGAAAGGGCATTAATGACTCCACCAACCACCACCCTCCCCTCTCCTTCTCTCATTTTCGTCCTAACCTCTCTCTCCCTCTAAGAAATTTTCTCTCAACTTCTCACTAAGATTTGGAGCTCAATTCTTGGTGGATTCAAGCATTTTCGGTGTCAAAACGATCCCCACGCGAAGTAGATCAAGGAGATACAAGAATTTCAAGCATTCACCCGTCGATTTAGAGGTAAATCTCCATCTCATTTTCGGTTTTAGGGTGATTCACGAGTTCTTGTAAATATTGCCATGATAATCAGTTGTAAGCACTTAAAATACTTAGGTTAAGGTGTTATACACACTTAGGCACTGTTAGGAGTGGGTTTGCAGCAGGTTGAGCTCGTTGGAAGATGATGATGATGCACGTCCGTGGTTAGTTCAGTCGGCCGAACCTTCAGGACCATGGCCGAACCCTAAACCGCCTAACAAAGAGAGACGAACCTAGCATCTTTCCTATGCGAACCTTCCATACTAGCCGAACCCTGCAACGAACCAACACCCACCCTGAGTTACGAACCTGTCGACCCTGATCGAACCTGCCACGAACCCTGTTGGTCTGCAACGAATCTGTGGGCATGCTGCAGCCGAACCTGTGGACCTACTACCCGAACCCTCACAGCCGAACCTTCCATGTACAGACGAACCATGAGTGTGCCACGAACCTAGGACTTCAGGAGGATGTAGCCGAACCTTGAGTGATTAAATCAGCCGAACCTTGTACCTTCTACAACCTAGAACTACAACGAACCTAAGGAAGTATAACTAGGGCTGCGAACCTTAGTGGGAAATCACGAACCTAGGATTACTCGCGAACCCTCCTATGGCAGACGAACCTTGTTCCTCCTCTCGGCCGAACCTTAAAGGTTCGTTGAGCTACTGCCATTGCCGAACCTCTTGATCAACCTAGCCGAACCTATGGGATTGGGCAATAGGTTCGCTGACTTGGGTGTTAACCGAATTCAGATCTCGTCGAATCAACGTAGTAATGGACTTTGGGCTATCAAAAACTAGTACTACGAACCTAAGGAATGATTAGTTGACCATTAACCTAAACTCCTCATAAGGATTAAACATCGTAAGTTGCATGCATGGATAACCACTTGAGTTTAGGTGTGAGTGTATGTATTGGGGTTACTATAACAAGAGCCTTCTTAACACACAATAACAACTCAACATGAGTTGTTAGTATGTATAAGATTGTTTAACAATCGTATGACATCATTATAAGTTCATGGGAATCAAAACAAAAGTATAGCAAGCAATGTAAAACCAAGGATCATCAATTGGGCTTAAGTGGGCCCAATGGGTTTAATTAAGCCCATCACCTGTTAAATAATGATTTAATTTAAGTAATGTAAGGATAATTAAAGAAAAAATGTTTTATAAACTCAGTTGAATTTAGCTAAATGATGTTACAAAGTATGTTAAATTTAAATGGAATTTATTTAAAAATGTTTAGTTAAAAGTTGTTATGATTATCTTATTGGGAAATTGTTGTAAATGGACAATATAATTGTCTGGATTTGAACAGAAAACAAAGGAAACTCTGCCCAAATTTCGTGAAAATCTAAAAGTAAATTGCTATAACTAATCATGGGATTGGGTTATAAATGGGTATTTAGGCTGAATTAGTTAGGCTAAGTCATAGAAGCACTTAGTAAATTAGGACACATAGTTACACACACCAAGACCTAACCCTAGATACAACGACCTATACATATACTTATCGTATTCAAACTCTTATAAAACAACTCAGGAACTGAAGAAACCTAAGCTACAACAAGAGCGCGCATTTTGTAATCGATCAGTTACATAGCAACACAGGTGAGTTCATTGCCCCTTTTCTAACATTTTGTTTTAAAACGCGGGGCTGAGAAGCATGCGTAAACTGTTTATTTAAATTGTTTACTTAAATGCTTTTAAATTCCTATATATCTTTTATATATGTATGAATGTTATCCTAGACCATGTCTAGGTAAATTTTATGCAGGTTTTTACTAAGTTTATCTACTTATGATATAAGTGGGTAATAAAGTTAAACTAAACATTTCAATCAATCAAACGAACTATTTTGACAAAACAAGTGTGTGTGATTTCAACGAATCAAACGAAACTATTTTGAGGAATCAAGTGTGTCATTTCAACGAATCAAACGAAACTATTTTGACGAATCAAGTGTGTCATTTCAACGAATCAAACGAATCAACAAGTCATTTTCAGGGAAAGTCTGGGAAATATCAAAGATAACATATGCCAACAAAACAATACGAAACAAGGGACGAATCAAGTACGAAACAAGAAATCCTACATTTCAAGAAGTCCTGGCTAGACCGTTTGATTTGTAGGTCATATGTTTGCTGATATTTACAGAATTCCCTAACTACTAAGAACCTTGATTGATAGACTAGTCCACTCGAGTTAACCAAGGCCCAATCATTAGGACTTAGAATTTTATTAAATGTTTATTTATTTATTTAATTAAGCATTTACTTTTCTGTTTCTACAATTATTGTGGTTGATCATAATTATGTGATGAACTTAAAGAGTTAATGAAACTTCTAATTGTGGAACTCAAGAATTAGTATGTCATTTTGGGTGTTCAAAGAGTATCATTTTCAGACGATCCAAGTGTTTACATTTTTCAAATGGATCAAGTAGGTGATTCAGGGTATTGGATGAAACGCTTAATTGTCATTAACAACAAAATATTATGTGGTTCGATATGTGGTGGGACGGTGGCTGGGGCTTGTCCCCTACATGTGCCCTATATATAAGCATATTGGATTGAATAATATAGGTGGTTGTTGGTGAGGTTAAGGTTGTCATTCGAACATGTTATCAAATTCATTTTTAAATAAAACTATATGAACTCACCAACCATGTGTTGACTTTATTTTTGCATGACTTCTCAGGTGACGAACAGGTCAATTAAGAAGATTATGCTTTTGGACTAGGACTTCAGTTAGAAGACTTAGTATTTTTGGACCTGCATACTTTTGGAAACATCATTATACATTTTTTTTGTATATCTTGTGCAGTTACAAGATAGATATATTATGATGTTTATAATAGATTTACATTGTTAAATTATGGACGATATGGATGTAATTTAACTTTGTAATTCTATTCTACTTAGCATTTCTCATTTATGTATCATGTGCAATGTAACAATCTGGTCACTTTGATTATCACTCATGATATCGCGCCCCGGGAACCTTCCGCCCGACGGAGAATCCGATCCAACCCCGCCGGCTCGGGGTGTGACAAAATGTTTGCATGCTTGATTAAACATAATCAATATGTAATGCACAATCCAATAATTCTCCAAATTATTGATTTGCGTTTGTGTTTGCTACACTTGGTTTCCAAAACCAATGTGCAATGTACAATTTGATAGTTCCTCGAACTATCGTTTCGCAGTTGTTTGTGTTTAACTCTTTCAATTAAACCTAATTAAATGAAATGCTACAAGTATGAATGTGAAATACAAAATTGTAAAGGCTACAATCTACCTGAAATTGCCGGGTGTCACAGTTTACAACCCTGGTTACGTTGTATTATTTAATTATTTGTAGTGATGTAGCAAAGTTTTAGACTCACTATCATTTATTTAACTACAATGATATAATTTACTGCTTTAAAAAAATCAAAAAAAATTGTTATTTTTGTGGTTGTTACATTGATGTAAATCCAAAATTTTTAGACCAAAATCAATTGAAAGTTACGTTTATAAAAAATTTAAATGTATTTTGAAACGAATTTTGGGTTATATTACTATAAATTAAATACAGGTTATGTTGTATCAATTATTTAATTACAGTGATGTAACTAGGTTTTTTTATATTTTTTCCGATGTTCGTATTTGCATCAATCTAAATAAATTAAATAATAAAAAAGTAAACAAACCGAGCTCGAGCTTAAAAACTTTCTAACGAGCTAAGCTCGAGCCTTATTTTGTCTAAACGATCTGAGCTCAAGCTTTAACGAGCTTGAGATCGGCTCGGCTCGTTTACACCCTAAACGTAACCCATATTTAATTTACAACAATGTAAACCAAAATTTGTTACAACGCGTTACAAATAATGTGTTATGTTTATACTTGTTACATTGATGTAAATATGAACATCCGAGGAAAAAAAACCTAGTCAAGACTATTAACGAAATTAAAAAGAAAAATAAAACGAGTAAAATGGTGCACTTTTTATAAAAAAAATATTATGCTATATAAAAGTTATGGATGTATAAAAAAGAGGGTAAAATTTAATTATAAAAATTAGTTTTATTAAATATATTAGAAGGTGACACATGACACCACCATATTAATTCTAGCCTTTTGATATGGTACAAATGACTAAACTACCCTTATATATTAAATTATGAATAAAGACACATGGCACAATCTTATAAACTTTACTTTTAGATTAACCATTTGATTTGAGTTAATAGGTTATTGATTAATCCAATGGTTTTCATTTGAACACTTATATATATATATATATATATATATATATATATATATATATATATATAGGGATGGTCAATTAAGAACTAGTGTTAGTTGAGAATTAAAAGAACCATTTATAGGCATAAATTTGAAGGGCATAAAAGTAACTTCCTTTATTTTTAAAGGAAATTACTTTTATACCCCTTAAATCATGTGAATATAAATGTGGTTTTTTTAATTATTTAGAACTTATTGGTTCTTACTAGAATTAATCCGTATATGTGTGTGTGTATTAGATATAAGGTAGTGTTCAAATAATAATCCACTCTTAAAACATTAACCCAAATAACTTTGCCGAGATGAAGCCAAAGGTTGGATTTTTTTTTAACATCATTGTAAGTTTTACAACGATGTTAATTCTCAAAGGGTGATAAATTTACGCAAACTCACAATAAGAAATGTTATAAATGTATTTAGAATGATGTCAAAAAAAATTCAAAGATTTGGTTTGATCTTGACCGGTTATTTCGGGTTACTGCACATTTAGTAAGTTATTTTTACTTCCATTCCCTACATATGTGTGTGTGTGTGTCTATATATATATGTATATATATGTGTGTGTCTATATATATGTATAAATATATATATATATATATGTATGTATACATATATGTGTGTGTGTGTATATGTATATATGTATGTATAGGATTGGGATCAAATGATAACTCACTCTTAAAGCAATAACCCAGATAACTTTGACAAGATGAAGCCAAATCTTGGATTTTGTTTGAACATCATTGTAATACATTTAGAACACTATGTTCTTTTATGAGTTTGCGAAAATGCGTCATCGTTTGAAAGTTTACATCGTTGTAAGTTTTGGGCCTAAAACAGTTACGGTGGTGTAAATCAAAAACTTACAACGATGATATCTCTTAAACGGTGATGAATTTTCACAAACTCATAAAAGAACATAGTGTTCTAAATGTGTTACAATGATGTTCAAAATAAAAATTAAAGATTCGGCTTCATCTTGGCAAAGTTATTTGGGTTATTGCTTTAAGAGTGGATTATTATTTGAACACTTCCCTATATGTATATGTGTGTATATATATATGTAGATATATGTACATATATGTATATGTACCTAGGATTGTGCTCAAATAATAACCAATGGATAGAGCAATAATCCATTAACTCAAATCTAATGGTTAATCAAAAAGTTGAGTGTATAGGATTGTGTCACGTGTCATCTTTCATATTTAAATACAGAAGGGTATTTTAGTTATTTGCACCATTTTTAAAAGCTATAATTAATTTGGTGGTGCCATGTGTCACCTTCTAATATATTATAATATATCTATATTTTATTTAAAGTTTACCCCCTCTTTTTTTATACATCCATAAATTTTTTCTACTATAATATTTTTTTTAAAAATTGCACCGTTTTACTCGTCTTATTTTTCTCTTTAATTCCGGTATAGTCTTGACTAGGTTTTTTTATTTTTTTTCGAAAGTTCGTATTTACACCACTGTACCAAATATTAACATTACACATTATTTGTAACGAATTGTAACTAATTTTGGTTTACATTTTCGTAAATTAAATACGGGTTACGTTTAGGGTTTATACGAGCCGATCCAATCCTGAGTTCATTAAGGCTTGAGCTCGGCTCGTTTACACAA
The DNA here is from genome assembly GCA_009363875.1 of Mikania micrantha. Taxonomy (NCBI): domain Eukaryota; kingdom Viridiplantae; phylum Streptophyta; class Magnoliopsida; order Asterales; family Asteraceae; genus Mikania; species Mikania micrantha. The sequence goes on from CM018691.1 coordinate 121,192,559, forward strand.
AATAGCTCGATAACACCCGTAGTTATGTTGTATCTTTTATTTATTTACAATGATGTAACAAATACGGTTACATTGTTGTAAATAAATATGGTTACATTGTATCAATTATTTAATTACAGTGATGTAACAAATATGTTAGGCTCACTTTAATTTACATCGTAAACGTAGTTCATTTTTAATTTACAACAATGTAAACCAAAGTTCGTTACAGTTCGTTACAAACAATGTGTTATGTTTATACTTGTTACATTGATGTAAATACGAACATCCGGAAAAAAATAAAAAAAAACCTAGTCAAGAATATAACATAATTAATGAGCTTGGGATCGGCTTGGCTCGTTTACGTTCCTAAACGTAATTCCTATTTAATCTACAACAAGGTAAACCCAAATTCGTTACAACTCGTTACATTGGTGTAAATACGAACATAAAAAAATAAAAAATAAACCTAGTCAAGACTATAACGTAAATTAAAGAGAAAAATAAGACTAGTAAAATGGTGCAATTTTTATAAAAAAATATTATAGGATAAAAAAGTTATGGATACATAAAAAAAGAGGGGGTAAACTTTAAATAAAAAAGTAAATATATTATAATATATTAGAAGATGACACATGGCACCACCAAATTAATTCCAGCTTTTTAATATGATGCAAATGACTAAAATACCATTCTTTATTTAAATAAGAAAGATGACACATGTCACAATCTTATACACCCAACTTTTTGATTAGCCATTGAATTTGAGTTAATGGGTTATTGCTCTATCCATGGGTTATCATTTGATCACTTCCCTATGTACATATATGTATATATATGTACATATATATATATGTACATACATGTAGATATATACATATACATATATAAATCTATATATGTATATATATATGTACGTATGTATAATTGTATTGAAAGTTCTATATATATTTTCCATCTCAAACCCGTGTAGTCGGTCTATACCCACGCAAAAGAAGACAAGAAGTTTATGTATTTTGCATTGCTTTAGTCGCCGGAACCAACATGAAGAGAGAGATCAAGAACTGTTATCCCCGAACCTTTATCACCAAAAACACGGAACGAAGAGGGGCTTGCGAAACCGCTACTTTCAACCTTCCATCTAGTTTCAGTTACCACTCATAAGGTAAAATCCAGTCATTTAGTATGTTCTGATTATGCGAAAATTTGGTACATGTTGTTACCTTGGTAACCAGCGGTTTATGTAACAACTAGTATACGAGCAACAATTAATTCTGAAATCCAAGGGTGTACACGACAACAATGGAGAAGAGTGTGGTGCGAGAATGACGATAATGATAACAAACACCTAATCAAACACACGGAAAATTCCTAAGACATATAAGGAAATCCGTTGAACCACATAAACATGAAGGAAAATGTAACATCAGTGCCGGAAACGTTACCGGAACAGTGACTTGTACGGTAACTCAGGTACGAACTATGTGTATTGCATGTATACTAATATCATTTGATGTTTGACACAGAACTATTACAAATTTATTTCAGAAACATGTTTCAAATCCATGGCTAAACAGTCAGAAACCTATCTGACAACACATAACTACTAGGTGAATGTTAGTTAGGACATTATTATGTATAGACGCATGTGAGGTTGTATAGAACAAAACCATAACGGATGTCGTACGTGAATGCTAAATTGACGGGTTATTCATATAGGTGACGATCTATACGAATATACCTGAAAGTTTAACATTCTGAGTGATGTCCAAAAATTAGAAAATCACATCGAAAAGTGTAGATATCGTCGTGTTCGTACGTGTGACGATCCGAACGAATACGCGTGACAACTATACAATTCGATTTAACAGTTAAATTTAACGTTTTCAGAAATTTAAAATAAACAAAAGATAATTAGTTAATTTACTAAGAATTACCACCTAAATGAAATTAATAAACTCTATTTTTAGAATCGCAACATTTCGTTACGATAACGATCGAAAACCGACACTTCTACGCAAAACCGAACGAAACCGAACGAACCCAAACACATCGGAACGATTAAAAGAATCAAATGGCATTAAATGTCATTTACCACCATTCACCTACCCACCCTCTCTCTCTCCATTTCCGTCACTCTCTCTCTCTCTAAACTCTCTCTCTCTAAGATTCAAAACCCTAGAAACCTCAATCCTTCACCAAATTGAACGTTCTTGGTACCAAAACGATCCTCACAACATGTAGAGCACGAAAGTACAAAGATTTAGAGCTTGGAACCACTGGAATAAAGGTAAAATCGAGTCCAAAGTTGCGATTTTAGGGTTTTCTTCACCCTTGAACGCCCCCACAGTCTAACCGGTTGTAAACCAACAAAAACCTATAGGAATGGCACGAAACCACTTTAGGATGGTGTAGGGGCTAGTGGAACACCTAAAACTACCCACGAATTCAACCAAAGCAGCAAGAACAGCCGACAACAATACCGTGCGAATGAAGGAGAGTTGTTCAGCTCGGCCGAATGGTCCTATACGAATGGATCCTCATTCGTTGGACACTACATTTGCTTGAGCTGGTCGGCCGAAAGAAGTAACAGACGAATGGGCTATTCGGGAGTTCTCGTTCGTGTGAAACCTGGTTCGTATGGTGCCCATTCGTATCACATTTCATTCGCCATTCGAAGCTTCATTCGCATGACATATTTCTCTCGTGGGTGTTCATCCGTGAGACCTTATTCGCATGATACATATGGTTAAGGATCTCCATTCGTACCACGGTTCTCCTTCACCCCAAATCTTGGATGTTCATGCATGTAATACCCATCCGTATCTTAGGTTCATTGTGACAACTAGTACCTGACCGGCCGGCAAGTTCGTACGGTATGTGTACTTTCAATAGTTACTATGTGTACATACATGTTTGTGAACAGTACTTGTATTAACAGAATTCAAAATACAAGAGACAGTTGTACATATTTATGTGTAAACTTAATTGCCGGAAGTACAACACTCAATATAAACAATAGTTGTTAGTATTTAGGTGAAAACCTAAGTACAGTTAACACAACAGATCACGAGAAACAACAGTGTTCAAGTATATAACAAGAACAAGTCGGTTGCGATTTGATATCCATAGATGATAGGAATCAGATGGCCAAAAAATCAGTACGAAAACAATGAGAAAACAGGATGTTTAGTTGAGTCCGTTAGTGTGGAAAACAATTCAAACACAATTTGCAGTGTTATTTCACAATAGCGAACTGACAGTGTGTTTGTGTGGGTGACGATTCACACAAACATATCTGTGAGTTTAACGTTGTGAAATAGTGACTGAAAAGTAGAAAACAAAAGTCGGAAAGCAAAACCATCGTCGTGTTCGTTCGGGTGACGATTCGAATGAATACGCGCGAAGGCGACGCCTTTCAACGAAACGAAAACGAAATACGATACGAACGACATTAAATTAAGTAAATAAAATATTTTATATTTTACAATTTTGAAACTCATCAAAATAATTAAAACAACAATTCTATTATTTAAAACACGTAAAATACGCGTTACTTTCCGGAAACTAAACGAAAACGTGAACCGAGCAACCGAAATGAACCCGAATACCCCCGGGGTATATAAGCACCAAATGAGGGTGTTTTTCCTCATTTCTTGGCAGTCACTCTCTCTCTAAAACCTAATCCACGAACCTCTCTCTTTCTCTCTAAGGATAACCACTCTTCAAATCCTCATAACTCACTCGTTTCTCAACGAAATCGGGCGTTCTTGGTGTCCACGCGTAGCCTTCGACCTCCTCTACCTAGAAGTACAAAGGATCTGGAGTTTTCACTGCCAAATTCGAGGTATGATGCTTGAAAGATCCGAAAATTTGGGTTTTCTAAGGGTTATTCGATCTAAACAACTAACCGGGCCTTACACCACTCTCTCGAACCTACACCTCTCGAGAGTTGGCCTACACGCAGCAACATCAGAGGGGATAGCCAAACCCAAGGTTGGAGCTTGATGATGATTGTGGAAAACATAGGGTTCGTGGGGGCTGTGTTAGCCGAACCTGGTGTTACTGGTACTCACGCGAGAGCCACGAACCTGTGGTGGCTAAACTCGACTAGCCGAACCTTTGGATTACAAGTCTTCCATGGCCGAAACTATTGCACAGCGAACCTATCATCATCACTCAACCTAGGGTTCGCCAACCCCAACCCCCGAACCTTGAGTGGCGCAGGTACCACGAACTAGGGGTGAGCATAATATAACCATAACCGAAAAATAACCGATAACCGCACCGAACCATAACCGATTTAACCGAAACCGACTTTAACCGATGGTTATGGTTAAGCGAAGCCATTAACCGAACCATTCGGTTATGTTTATGGTTAAGGCTAGTCATTAACCAACTTTAACCGAACCGAACCGAATAATGTATATTTTTTTTAATATTTATATGTTTGTATGTTTTTTTTAAAAAAGTTCTGGTGCAAGTCAAGTATATAAGATAAATCTTCACACATTTTCAGTAACTAGAAAGTTTTACAAGCTTTACTAAAATTTTCATCATTAACATATCTATAATTCACAAGCATATTTACAAGTTTTTCTTAGTTTTTCAACAATTCCACTATTAACCGAATTTAACCGAAACCGAGCCGTAATCGGTGGTTAACCGATCAATTGGTTATGGTTATGGTTATGGTTAAGGATTTAGAATTAACCGAAGTTGCGGTTTTGGTTATGGAAATGGTCATAACCGCACCGAACCGAACCATGCACACCCCTACCACGAACCCTGCCCATAAACGAACCTCTCGACCATGAAACAACTAGGTTCGCTGGCAGACCAGCCGAACCCCATGCAGAGCCGAACCTAGGACCATGGTGTAGCCGAACCTCAACCATGCAGCCGAACCTTTGAGCTTGCCACGAACCTCTTCGAACGAACCTGAGTTTGAACCACAAACCTTGTCTTGAAACCAAACCATCATGCGAGTGACGAACCTGCAACCTTCGGCCGAACCCATGTTGCACCACCCGAACCCTTGGCCGAACCTATGCTTAATCACTCATGAACCGAGCCCTTGGGCGAACCTTTCTTCTTGCGAGCATGGAAGCCACCGAACCTAGTCCCTCTGAACCCAAAAGGTTCGCTGCTCATGTGAGCAACCAGTTGCAACATTATGGATTTGATTTGGTTAACTCTATCTAATAACTAGCCCAAAACCACTTCTCGGTCCACATATTTACTGGGTTAACCCACCAACTTCGGCCCACTCAGAAATTAACAGGCCCAAATTCATTAATGTGGGTTCATGTCCCTTGATCAGCCCAACACTTTATTTGATCCAAGAAAACACACGCGGCCCATGGTGTTGGTTCAGCCCAACCTTTCGGCCCATGTAAAGCTATTGGTCTAAGGCCCAATAACAAATGCCTAGGCCCAACAGAAAGCATTTGGCCCAATGAGCTTAATTCGGCCCAAGATACATATGTTGGACCCATGATTGTTAGATGGGCTCATGGATAATCGAATTGGCCATATGCGTGACATTCGGCCCGCATGGGTGATGGTTTAGCCTAACACCTAAACGAATCAATAACTATGTATAACATGCAATTAAATCATATACTAAGTATGGTTACTACAAAGGTGGCAAGTTGAAGGTGTTGATACAAGTTGGGGAAATTATAACACAAACCTAAACTCAAGACATTAAAGATGGAGAATCTTTCACTTAAAAACCTAAGTTTTATACTTAGAATTTTTAATAATGATATCTTGAGTCAAGATGAGCAGAAAATCAATAACAAAGTACACTAACATAAACTTAATTGGGTTAAGTAGGCTGAAAACCTATAACAAGTACATGGGGCCGAATGATGACCAAGACCAAGAAGTGACAATCAATTTAGAACTAACACATACACGCGCACAAATCCATACGAATTATACTTATAAGATTACATACAACGTGAAATCAATACAGGATCGTGAGATCAACAACAAGTACAATACAGAGCGCGCGTATTCCTTGTTTAAGCTAAGTCAACCACTTCAATCAGAAGGAGAGTTCACATGCCCCTTTTCTTTAATCTTAACTGATTTTAAGCTCTCGGGGCTGAGAAACATGCTTACTTTTATTTACTTAAAAGTTTTAATGTTTAACATATTGCTTATACTATGATTAGATAATATTGCTTGCTTTATTATCGATTATCATCGTATGCATGCTTGTATGATCCTAATATGATAGGGATAACTCGGATGAATATGATAATATAACTTCATAACTCATCAACACAATAGAATAACATAGTTGTAAGATTTTATCTTATAACACTTAGTTATTCTTACACGAACAAACATTGGGATAATCACAGGATAACATAAAGGAGAACAAATATCATCCACCACCTGAGTCGACTAAGGGTAGTAAGACTAGTTCTTACCACGGCTTAATGGCAACATGGTGACTATATGGAACAATTATCATCCACCACCTGAGTCGATTAAGGGTAGTTCTTACCACGGCTTAATGACAACATGGTGACTATATGGAACAGCTAGAATGATAATCATGATAATGTAACTTCATGATAACAACATCATTCACACAGCAGTTAGCATTAAGTAATAAGACAAGTTCTTATTTAACCTTGTTAACAACAATGAGAACACAAGGAGAACAACTATCATCCACCACCTGAGTCGATTAAGGGTAGTAAGACTAGTTCTTACTACGGCTTAATGGCAACATGGTGACTATATGGAACAATTAGCATCCACCACCTGAGTCGATTAAGGGTAGTAAGACTAGTTCTTACCACGGCTTAATGACAACATGGTGACTATATGGAACAGCTAGAATGATAATCATGATAATGTAACTTCATGATAACAACATCATTCACACAGCAGTTAACATAATGTAATAAGACAAGTTCTTATTTTACCTTGTTAACAACAATGAGAACACACAACGTGGTAGAGGTAAATCGGATGCATGGTAATCTGATTACGTGAGGATTACAATGGATTCCTTTTAGGCTCTATGCGTTACAAGTTGAGAACAAATAACAAGTCGTTAACTAACACTTTGACTATTTAAAAGTGATCAACAGTTAACCCCACAAGTAATAGAATAATACAAGGAGTAGATTAAGTAAATCTAATATCCTTAATACATATAAGGGTTATCTATACTTCGGTTTGATAACTAAACCCTATTATTATATTATTCTATACATGAAATAACAGGTGATCAACTAATGAGATGAACATGTGAGATGGAGATGGATATCGATAGTTGTATTGCAAGTAGTGTGGAGTTCTAATAGTTATGTGGTGGGATGTTTGCTAGGGCTTGGTTCCCTTACATATGCCCTATATATAAGCATAACTACTAGGATGATATATTACTTGTGAATATAACTATTGAGAAGCCATTGGGTGAACGGGTGAATCAAACCACATACAAGTAACAAGAACTACATTGTGATTGTGCATGCGAACAAATCAAGGTTTTCATTTATCATACTTATGAACTCACCAACCTAGTGTTGACTTTGTTTAAATGCATGTTTTCTCAGGTGACGAACATGTTTAGTCACCAGGATTACAGGGACATAGCTAGTGGACTTTTAGAAGGCCTAGCTACATTTTGTGTTGCATACTTTTGGGATGACAAAACAGTGAATCATCTTTTGTATATCTTGTACAGATACAAGATATAAACTCATTGATTCTTTTGACTAGATTTACTAAGTTAAATTATGAGAAACAGTGTAATTTAACTTTGTAATTCTATTTCATGTCATGTTAGCATTTCTCATTTAATTATCATGTGCTATGTAAACAATCTGATCATTCCGATTATCAAACGATATCGCGCCCCGGGAACCTTCTGCCTGACGAGAAAGCCAATCCGTTCCCGCCGGCTCGGGTGTGACAGATTGGTATCAGAGCCATGGTTTTAGAGAAATATAGGTCATATTACTTAAACGGTTTGGCCTAGAGCATAACCTAGGGACCCTCATGTAGAGATTATATGACATAGGATTCTATTTGCATGTGTCTTCTGCATCTGATCACTGCACTAACCTATTTTCTTTCGGTTATGATCAGAATGCCGCCGAGAAGACCACCACCAGCTATACTTCCACCACCACCACATGATTCTGCTCCTCACTCATCTACACCTTCACCTGCTGACTCTCCTACACCACCGCCTCCACCTCCTCCTCCGCCACCACCTATTCATCAGTTGGATCCTGCTACCGTGGCACTGGCCACTCTTTTGACTAGTCAACTGAGGGATGTGATCCCGGAGATGATGAATAGGATCAACACCAACAACAGCAACAACATTTCCAACTCATCTGGAGAGGGCAGTGGCAATACCCGACAACATCAGGACTATTCCTACAAGAACTTTGTAGGATGCAAGCCACCCAGTTTCAGTGGCAGTGAGGGTGCTGTTGGATTAATCCAATGGATTGAGAAAATGGAAACCACCCTAGACATTAGTGGCTGTCCTGATCAGCACAAGGTATGATATGCTGCTGGCTCATTCCACAAAAGAGCGTTAACTTGGTGGAACGCTCAAGTTCAGATTAGGGGCAGGGATGAGGCCCAGTCTATGCCTTGGGATGACTTCAAGTCTATGCTACGAGCAGAGTTTTGCCCCCGGAATCAGCTGAAGAAGGTTGAGACGGAGCTGCTCAACCTAGTCATGGTTGGTGCTGGGCATCCGGCCTACACCACTCGTCTTCATGAGTTAGCTACATTGGCACTGGACGTGGTGCCAACACTGGAGAAAAGAATCGAATGGTATGTCGGGCGACTGCCGTCCTACATTCAGGGGCATGTGATATCTGCCCATCCTACTACCATGGAACTGGTTGTTACTCTGTCAGTATCTCTGACAGATATGATGGTTGCTTCTGGGGTATTCAAGAAGGAAACTGACTCAACCAAGGCTGGGAGTTCAAGGAAGCCGGATAAAAGGCCGGCTAAGAAACTGAAAGTGGTTAAGAACTTTGTTGCAACCACTCAAGCCCCAATGCTCAACCAGCCACCACCATTGCAGATCAGAAGGCCATACACTGGCACTGCACCTTTGTGCAAGACATGCCAGTATCATCATTTACCAAGCATCCAGTGCAGACACTGCACTAACTTGATTTGGCAGCTCAATGCAGGAGCCCGAGGGCCAGAACAGAAACAACAACGCAGCCACTACTACTGCTGCTGATAACAGGTCATGCTTCACTTGTGGTGAACCTGGTCACTTCTCAAGGGATTGTCCCAAGAGAGCTCAACCAAGGGCTCCGGCAACAAGAGGACGAGCCTTTCAGATTGGAGCTGCTGCTGCTCGACTGGACCCGAACGTGATCACGGGTACATTTCTCTTATCTGACTTCTATGCATCCATATTATTTGACACCTATGCGGATCAGAGTTTTATCTCATCCGACTTTGCATGCCATCTTAATTATGTTGAGGAATTGTTAGACTCCCCTTACACTATTGAGATAGCAAACGGCAAACAGATCACAGTAGACACAATACATAGGAATTGCCCACTAACACATGGAGACCACACATTTTCCATCGATTTGATACCGATGGAGCTGGGCAGTTTCGACATCATCATCGGAATGGATTGGCTATCTCTTAACCGAGTTGAGTTCATCTGTTCCGATAAGCTACTACGCATTCCAGTGGAGAACAATGGGATTTTGGAGATTCATGGAGATCAAGCGAAACGTAGTGTCAAGATAATATCGTGCATGAAGGCTCGCAAGTACATACGAAAACAATGAGTCGCATTCTTTGCTCACGTGGTAGAAAAAGACAAGAAAGCAATCAAGATTCAAGACGTACCAATTGTGAAAGACTATGCGGACGTGTTTCTGGATGATTTACCGGGACTGCCACCCGAGAGATCGGTGCAGTTCAGAATTGATTTAATTCTGGGAGCGACTCCTATAGCTAAGTCTCCTTATAGACTTGCACCATCGGAAATGCAGGAATTGTCCAATCAATTACAAGAGCTACTCAACAAAGGATTCATCCGACCGAGCTTTTCCCCGTGGGGAGCTCCGGTTCTTTTTGTTAAGAAAAAGGATGGAACTTTCAGAATGTGCATCGATTACAGAGAGATCAACAAACTCACCATCAAGAATCGGTACCCGTTACCGAGGATTGATGATTTGTTTGATCAATTACAGGGAGCACAGTAATTTTCAAAGATAGACCTGAGATCAGGTTATCATCAGCTTCGGATTCAAGAGGAAGACATACCAAAGACGGCATTTCGTACCCGTTATGGTCACTACGAGTTCATGGTGATGCCATTCGGACTAACGAACGCACCGGCTGTGTTCATGGATTTAATGAACCGGGTGTGCAAGCCGTACTTAAATCAGTTCGTTATCGTCTTTATTGATGATATACTGATTTATTCAAAGAACGAGAAGGAACACGAACGACACCTCAAAACAGTCTTGGAACTTCTGAAAGAAGATCGACTCTACGTCAAATTCTCTAAGTGTGAATTTTGGTTAAGAGAAGTTCAATTCTTGGGTCACGTGATTAACAGTGATGGTATTCACGTGGATCATGCCAATATTGAAGCAATCAAGAACTAGGATGTGCCTACAACACCTACAGAGATCAGATCATTTTTGGGATTGACAGGTTATTACAGGAGATTCATTTCGAATTTCTCCAAGATAGCCTTTCCTCTCACCAAACTCACACAGAAGAGCGAATCATTTGTGTGGACTCAGAAACAAGAAGAGGCATTCCAGACATTGAAACAAAGATTGTGCAATGCTCCAGTCTTAACACTCCCAGAAGGCAATGATGACTTTGTAGTATACTGTGATGCTTCCCATCAGGGACTCGGATGTGTTTTAATGCAACGAGACAAAGTCATTACTTATGCCTCACGACAGCTGAAGATACATGAGAAGAATTACACAACACACGATCTAGAACTGGGAGCTGTTGTCTTTGCTTTAAAGATATGGTGGCCCTACCTGTATGGTACAAAATGCACTATCTTCACAGATCACAAGAGTTTACAGCACATATTAGATCAGAATGAGCTTAACATGAGACAGAGACGTTGGGTTGAGCTCCTGAACGATTACGATTGTGTGATCAAATACCATCCAGGCAAAGCAAATGTTGTTGCAGATGCTTTGAGTCGGAAGGAAAGAGTCAAACCCTTGCGCGTTCGAGCAATGGGGATGACCGTGCAAACAAGTTTGAGAGAACAAATCATACACGCACAACAAGAGGCAGTGGCAAGAGACAATTTGAAACGCGAGCTCGATTGTGGAGCCGAGAAACAGTTCAAGACAAAACAAGATGGAGTTATCTATTATCTAGATCGTGTTTGGATTCCAGCAGTAGATGAACTCCGAACACTTATACTTGACGAGGCACACAAGACACGATATTCTGTTCATCCTGGTGCCAATAAGATGTACCAAGATCTTAGGTCGTTTTATTGGTGGCCGGGGATGAATAAAAGATGTTGCCACTTATGTTGGCAAATGCATCACATGTGCCAAAGTCAAAGCTGAACACCAGAAACCTTCGGGTTTGCTGGAACAACCTGAGATACCACAATGGAAGTGGGAACAAATAGCTATGGATTTTATTACCAAGCTACCCCGCACTTCCAGCGGACACGATTCAATTTGGGTCATCATTGATAGATTGACCAAGTCCGCACACTTTTTGCCGATCAGAGAAACGTACAAGATGGAAAAGCTATCAAGACTCTATGTTGATGAAATAGTAGTTCGGCACGGTGTGCCATTGTCTATTATTTCAGACCGGGACAGTCGATTTACATCGCGGTTCTGGCAATCATTGCAACAATCCTTAGGGACAGGTGTTAACTTGAGCACCGCTTATCATCCAAAGACGGACGGACAAAGCGAGCGAACCATTCCAACCCTAGAGGATATGTTGAGGACATGCATCCTAGACTTCGATGGAAGTTGGGATACACACTTACCACTCATTGAGTTCTCCTACAACAATAGCTACCATAGCAGCATTGGATGTGCTCCATTTGAAGCACTATATGGTAGAAAATGTAGGTCTCCAATTTTTTGGACCGAAGTGGGAGACAACAGAATCATTGGTCCTGAGCTTATTCAGGAAACTACTGATAAGATAGCCCAGATACAACAGAGACTACAACCAAAGCAGCAAGAACATCCGACAGCAATACCGTGCGAATGAAGGAGAGTTGTTCAGCTCGGCCGAATGGTCCTATACGAATGGATCCTCATTCGCTAGACACTACATTTGCTTGAGCTGGTCGACCGAATGAAGTAATAGACGAATGGGCTATTCGGGAGGTCTCGTTCGTGTGAAACCTGGTTCGTATGGTACCCATTCGTATCACATTTCATTCGCCATTCGAAGCTTCATTCGCATGACATATTTCTCTCGTGGGTGTTCATCCTTGAGACCTTATTCGCATGATACATATGGTTAAGGATCTCCATTCGTACCAAGGTTCTCCTAAACCCCAAATCTTGTATGTTCATGCATGTAATACCCATCCGTATCTTACGTTCATTGTGACAACTAATGCCTGACCGGCCGGCAAGTCCGTACGGTATGTGTAAAAACTGTAAAAATCCCAACAAACTTAAACATATAATTATAGATTAAATACTTAGGCCTAATAAGACCCAATAAGATATAAAGGTCCAATAAGATATAAAAGCTCAACAAGTTGTGAAGGCCCAAATAGGCCCATTAAAACCCAGTATGTACAACTTAGGCCCAATAAGGCTCGTTAAAAATATAACTGACGAAATAAAACGTATAATTATAACAAGATGATATTATCTTAATTATTAAAAATTTAAACGTCAAACCTAACCTTGGAAAATAACATGAACTGTGTAACATAAACTTGTAGAGTCGTGTTTAACACTAGCTAAACGATATTTAGAGTTTAAGCGTTCTAATATCTAAATCAGAGTAAAACGTGTCACTAATTAATAAGTATGAATCAGGAAAATATTAAAAACATAAGAATGCTATACTGAGTGAGAACAAATAAATTAACGAATTAAATACGACATATACACGATATTAACGTATTTTAACTTAATAATGTAAACAAATTAAATTTTGAAAGACAAAAATAAACATTCTAATATTGTTATAATTTATTTTTACGTGAGTTAGGAAGTATCGAGTTGATAATGATAAACGAAACGAAGTACGATCGCGAGACGGATCGGATACGCGTTTTCTTTAAAACCCTAGTCACACCCTAAGTATAAAAGGAATAACCCCTTTTGTTTCCCTAAGTATAAAACGAAACTAAGAATACGATTTGGGTGTTTCTCGTGGTTGTGTAACAATTCGACTAGGTGGCTGGTGGTGGTGGAGCGTCCATTATCCCAAATGGTGGTGTCCAGAAGTTGATGCCAAAGGAATTAGGGTTTTTGGAGATGGTTCTAGCCTGGTCAACGAAAGTCAACGCGAGTTTGGAACAGTCAAACCCGATCAGTCGTGGTCAACAATAAAAACCGAGTGATCGATTGTATTCGTTATTTAAAAACGATTTAAGAAACATGTTCGGGTTATGAAACAACGTACGATTAGTTTAATCGATTTTGGATACGCGAAACGAACGAGTGGAAAGGTAAAATCGCGCGCCATTAGCTTTTAATATATGGTTTATTTGTTTTAAACAAATATACTAAATTGGTTGAGCTTTTGGGTTAACTAACATAAATTATAATTTGAAATGATTGGTTAAAAATGCGATTATGGGTTGGAACCATATACCGGGTGTGATTTATGTTATAGATTCGGAGACGTATACATAAATAAACATAACTATACATGAGTGATTAATAAAAATAATATACATAGTTACACAAATATAAAATACTTGCATCAAAAATATGGATATAAATATGTATACATATAATAAATATGTCAATACTTGACTAATGAATATGATTTACAATTTGGTTTTACTACAGTATATGGGAAAAATAAGTTTAGAGTTTTAATTTGAATGAGATCTTATAATTTTTAAACCCACTAATTTAATGTTTAATCATAATAAGACTTGGAAGGCTAGATCATTAGTTAAGCATAATAAGTGATACAAGGCGTTAATGTGAACACTTGAAATATATATGTACATTTACATATGATAAATACATGTTTAAATGTGTATTACAAGTCTTAACATATAAAATAAGGGTACTTGTTGAAATTATATAGAACTTGTTACAATGTGTATAAATTAACTTAGAAACTTTAACTAAATAAAATTTTATGAATATAGAATTCAATGAATGTGTATAATACATATATTATTTCAAGTAGATATTAAGTTATTAAGTATACATATACATACTACACATACACGTTTATAGGATAATATACGATGATAGTTTAAGTAAGATTATATGTTTATAAACATGATTAATTCAATATGTTAACCATTGATTTTATACATCTATGAATAATCAAAAAAATAAATAAATAAGTTGAACTTAATGCATGTGCATACATATACTATATACATTGTAATGGTGTTAAACAATAGGAACTTGATACAAATGTTTAAATCAATCTTAATATGACTTTACATGTACTACCACTACTATACTAAATTCCATGTAGTCATGGATTCATAATAAGATTAATTATTTTTAAAGTATCATCTTTATTATTATTAGCAACATTAACATAATCATTTTCTGCTCCTTTAAGATTATTTAAAATCTTACTGTAAATTTAATTAAAATTATAAGAGTAATACTACTCGGCACATTAAAGATATGTTATTCAAAGTTTTCTAATAGTAAAGCTTATTAAAAACATGAATAATCAATCTAACATATGATATTATGCCATTTTCATATTTTTTTTCTATTAATTAAAATTTGACAACAGTAGCATTATTAATATTGCTAGTAAAATTATTATTATTATTATTATTATTATTAATGTTGTTATTATTATCTTTGATAATAGTTTCATCTAAGAATGTATAATTTTATTCATACATGTAAATTAAATTATGAATACTTTTAAACATTCTTTTATTCAATATTTATAACAATTACTATAGTTAGCATATACAATGACCCCAACATATATAATATCTTAGACCCCAAAAACATGCTAATTACATAAGTAATATCTGAAGTAGTATACTAGTAGTTATATTAATCATCCGTTAATAATAAAGATTTCACATACATTTATATGCACAATTGTATGTTAAGATTTCACTAAGTATTGTAATATCATGAAACTTATTACTAGTAATCTTTAATCACATAAACCCAAGAGCTCAACCACAATCAACAACCACAATGTATGAAGTCTTACAACTTATACATGTATAGATGAATACAAATAGGAAGTTGCTTTGATGATAGCATTGGGAACATAGCAAATCATGCATAGGGGCACAATGACATACTTGTACAGGAACAAAAGGAAGCCATTAAAGCAACCAGGTGAGTTCATGTGATCCCTTTTCTTTATACTGTTTTGGGATACTGAAAGCATGCTCCATAAACTGTTTATAAAATTATATTTATGTGATAATGAACGTCCGTTTCATATAAAATTGCTTCCCCTAGACATTAAACATAATTTACAACCATTAACTCATAAGGAGAGCCGGTGAGTATATGGGTAGTACTACTTGGGGAATCCCCCACGCACAGTGGCCCGAAAGGGTGGCCTTGTAAAAGTAAGGTTGAAACCCCACTAAGGTTAACATCAACCGTTGTGGCATATATTCTTTATGATACATGTACGACCGAGAGCAGGAACGGGTCTCGGAATGGGAAGTTAAATTAGAATGACCATGTTGTGGGCTAACATTATATGAGGCAAACGCCCGAGCATGGAGCAGGGTTGGTTGTATTGTTTTTGAATTATCACATGCTATTTATTATCGTGTCTGTATACTAAAACTCATGAGCTCACCAACTTTATAGTTGACGTATTTTAGCATGTCTTTCAGGTAATTAGAAACAGGTATGGCTCGGATACTTGGTTGCTAGAACAAGAATACAAGATGTAAAACAAGAGAACTTGGCTTAAAGATTAATAAAGTGTGCTGATGCCTGGATGGATCCAATAGCTCTAGAAAATTTCGCACTAGTTAAATCATAACTTTAGATTTGTTGTAAACAAGTTAGATACTTAGACTAAACCTTTGGTTAAATTGTAATATATTTATTTTGTCTTCCGCTACTTTGTGTTTTGAATCAATCGTTAGTCAAGCCCCCTGGTTGGGTTGTGACAGGTTGGTATCAGAGCCAAAGGTTTTAGCGAATTAGGAACCTTAGGATAAGTTCCTAGACTTTAACCTGAGTAGTTTAGGGGCCTAAACAGATAGAAACAAGATACTAGTGAGACCATGAAATCCCAGGCATATGAAGCACACGAATGGATAAACTAGAACAACCATGTAAATTAAATTCAGGATTATGGGTGCACACATAATGGTGAATTTGAAGTTACATGGGAGGTTCTAAGGTACACATAAAATAAAATTTGATCATAATGTTGATGATTATACGTATAAATACTTGTTATGATAATGATTATTGAAAAAAAAAAAAAAAAAAAAAAAACATTAGTTGACATTGGGAGCTAAGCATAGGATTTAAGTTACAAGAGGTCAACGATGATTTTATGGTATGCTATCTTTCTTTGTTCATCCTAACCTGGTAGAAACGCCATTTCAGTATACTCATCTTCTTTTCATCTCAATTACTACGAGAATCATGACTTCTTTGTTGTCAAGGTATGTTTACTATCAATTTCAAATCCTAATAAGGCGTTCAGGAATTTAACGTTTCAATTTTACAAACATTCCAAAATCCATGTAATTCTTGAACAAACTCTTGCTTAGAACCCCAGAAGTTCGATTATGACCATCAACTATGCGTACTCCTCAACTAACTACAAGACTGCACGGGTGAGTGAAAAATCACGAAGACCTTGGAGAAAGCATGTGATGACATCAAAGATATGTGACACACTCTACATTCAGATTCAGATTATCATACGTATCAACTTGAGAAACCCTTCATTTCATCGTTTCTCTTATCGACATTAGGTTACTCACCTTTAATAACCGACGACCATTCTTGTCTGTGATTACTATTTCTATTATCCTTAATAGTTCATCTTCGATCTCCAAACATTCGTCAACAATTTATTCTGTTCGCGACTCTACTGAACACGCCTTTAACTAAACCATTCCCAATTCTTGATAGCTAAATTAGAAGTATTGGAATTGTTTGTTGTTGAGAGGAAATTCCTTGGTTCACACTGCAGGAGTATAAACCTTCATTATGAAGTTCAGTTTACTCTAACATTTGAACTTTTGTTCCAGAAATGTTATTTCATAAGTAATCTGAATCATCATCGAAACTTTTTCCCTACCCAATCCAATCAATCGAACTCCTAATCCTAAACTAAATAACAACGTCATAGGCAAACAAGTTAGAAATCTCTAAAGGAGCTCCACCTAGGGAATATAATAGATGGAACACGAAGCTGTAGACCGAGAACATAATTTGAGAAGTTAGGTTGTCATGAGAAGAGGTATTTCCCCATGGATCATAAGAATGATCCAGATATTCTTTAGTAGCAAGGTAAAAGAGAAGACACGCAGGTCATTCAGTGTACGGCATATCGCAGGCTATAGATGGGATTGGGCTAAGCATCCTATTATTGCTTGAAGAAACTTCATTGGTTTGACAAGCGAGACCTCCATACGCATTGATACATGACAATCAGTACCAGCTACCGAATGATAGCAAGGTGAAGGAAGGTAATTAACTCCAAGAGGAAAAGACGATCTTCAAACCATTAGAATCGATGATTATCGGGAAAAAGAAGAAGTGAAAGATTAAATGGTGAAGGATTTAATCTTAGATTAGAAGAATTTATAGTGCCAAGAAATGTTTTGAGAAGCATTGAAGACCAACTACGAGAAATAGTATTTGCATCATAGCATCAACGTGAATCTTATGAACATGTGTAATATGAAAGAGGAAATTGTTTAGTTGATAAGTGTTAACTAACTAACATTTTACAGTCAAAGACATTTGGCAAGGACACTATCGTAATATACCGAAACAGTGGTGGGCTAGCGGCTGATAAGGCAGGTAGCCTGACTCTACGTATGCCCTATATATAAACTATGTTCGGTATATTGGGATAGTGTTAGTGCTGAGCGTTATGACAAGTAGTAGAACAACTAAAACAATTAAACAGAAATATAAAAACCATAGGAATTCTCATGGTATACACCTTATAAAATTTCAACAAGCCGAACTCATGAGTAGTTACATGAATGACACTAGTTAATACCGACCACTCCATAGTGGAGGAAGAGATATCCTGAAATTGAAGAGTTTGGGAACTTTGGAGGTTTTAATCATTGGGTGGATCTACATCGGAATTCACTCGTACAAACATCATCAAAAGATAATGAATTGAATTAGCAAGAAGGACAACTAATCTAGATTGTCACTGGAGGAAAATAGTAGCAGTATGGAAGGACTGCAAGGAAGTAAATTAGGAGGATCAATCTCAAATAAGTTAGAATGTGATAAATTGTAAGAAGAAAAGCTACAAAAAGGTAGCATAAAAAAGTTAAAAATCATTTGCGAAAAGTCAGCCTCAAGAGTGAAAACTATGGAAATATCTGTCGTACTTTGAGGATAACCAGTGAAGATCACGTTCGAGCCTAATGCACGTTTTCATCAGTTCAAGACGTAAGGTAAATAAAATATGTACACTAAGAGTATTCATGACAAGGAGATACGTCAGAAATCTTATCACAATAAGGAAGTTGTAAGATATAAGTCATAGGACGAAGTAGAACGACTAGTAAAGGAGAAAGGAAATGAAACAGGCGACCAATGCAATGACACAATGAAGTTGTGATCATGTACATAATGTGAAGGAAGAAATCTAGAACATTCTATTGACTACGCAAAACGATAAAATAATTATTTGTCAGATCTACTGCGAAGCCAACGACAATTTATACTCTTACATCTCATAACTTCATGTATCAATAGTAGGGTGGATAAATAATAGACAAGGTGTCAATGGAAACGATAGTATCATATACGAAAGTCATGTCTATTTGTTCGCCAAAAATGGGTACATTCATGGAATTATTAATAAAAATCAATAGCTCAATTTCTAGAAGCAACCAATTAATGTTTTGGTTCAAGAAGTCACCAGTAAAGTAATCTGTGCCGAATGGTTACTTAAAGGGATTTATTGAAAGAGATCAAATTATAGCCACTCTAGAACAAGGGTACCCTCATCAGTTTCGTTTGTAACCATGATGTACGTCTTTAAAATACCCTATCCGTTTCTTTACATCACATACTATTAATGTTTCTAAAATTCCCGATATAATTTCATTCGATTGATAGCCTTTGAAAGAATTACTCCTCGACTTTTCTTGGTGAGGACGAAAGCTTCTTTAAATCTCTTTATGTCCAAATTCTTATATTCCAAACCAGGTGATCAGAAAGTTTGACATATTCAAACAAGATAAGCTTTCCTCACGAATGATGAATTGTTCTTTAATTATTATTCTCAAAAGCTTCGGAGGAAGTGATAATTGCTGCAGACACTTGAAATAATGTTGAGTAAGATTCCGACACAAGCAGTGAGTCAAAATCCTTTGCATATCCAAAGTTATCAATCCTAGTTGAAATCTAACCCACCTATCTCTGTTAACTTGTCCCTTGGAATTCCATAATAACCTTAACTCAGGGATTCTTCGTCAACCTCTAGAATTTATCCATGAAGCAGATAAGCATCATCAAGATTAAGCTCCCTAAGTCAAGATAACATCCTTAGTCTGAAGATTTCTCGGCACAAGTATTTCAATAAAATCCTTAGCTTCTTTTAGTAGTACCACCGAAATCTCATTGGAGCATATTCCTTGCTATTCTAGACTTATAGAATCGATAACTCCACTTGTATATAGCTCAGACATCAGTTAAATTCAACATAAAATGTGATTTTTCTTTTCACACAATTACATTGTTGATAGGATCATAATTTTGTTTCTATCGTAACTAAAACATATTGGTTACACCTTAGTCCTTGAAAATCTTAACGATAGATTTCATTCACTTGAATAATTATTCACCTTCATTGGTGTTAGAAATCAAAGATATGTTTATTATTGAATAAATTTGTAGGCTCAAATAAGAAATCTTATGTCTATAGTATAAAAGATGTAATCAAGAATACAAATTGATTTACATTATGTACAATATAGTGCCCAATGTCATAAGTAAGTGAGAAAATTTTATTGATAACTTGGATGAGTCATTTAATGAATAAACAGGTATGCTTGATTGCTATGTTTATGTTGCGGTAAACATCGTATTCGGAAACATAATCAAAGGACTATGAGCCTTAACACATATTGGTTACATTCGATGTAAGATGAAACATTTCGTTTGGAAACATGATCAAAGTGATCGGACTTTGGAAACTATTGATGCATGTGATGCGTAATGAAACATGCGGGAAAATAGAATGTAACTTGGTATCCTATGAAACATTTATAATGCAAATAAACTTTATTTATGTGAATCTTCATGTATGATAGCCATATGAACGATTTAACTGCAACAAACGTAGGCCAACATTTCTTATTAGGCTTTACTGCTTATAATTATTAGAATCTGTATTAAAATCTTATGCCATAATGAGTAAAAGTGTATACTTGTTTAGTCAAAAAGGGTAGTCCCTTAGGATGGACTGGAACATAGTGATACTTAGAAAAGATGCACAAGAAATACCTACAACTATTCGAACATGCTAAACCGTAGTAACACCAAATTTCGAGGACGAAATTCTTTTAAGTTGGGGAGACTGTAACAACTGTAAAAATCCTAACAAACTTAAACATATAATTATAGATTAAATACTTAGGCCTAATAAGACCCAATAAGATATAAAGGTCCAATAAGATATAAAAGCTCAACAAGTTGTGAAGGCCCAAATAGGCCCATTAAAACCCAATATGTACAACTTAGGCCCAATAAGGCTCGTTAAAAATATAACTGACGAAATAAAACGTATAATTATAACAAGATGATATTATCTTAATTATTAAAAATTTAAACGTCAAACCTAACCTTGGAAAATAACATGAACTGTGTAACATAAACTTGTAGAGTCGTGTTTAACACTAGCTAAACGATATTTAGAGTTTAAGCGTTCTAATATCTAAATCAGAGTAAAACGTGTCACTAATTAATAAGTATGAATCAGGAAAATATTAAAAACATAAGAATGCTATACTGAGTGAGAACAAATAAATTAACGAATTAAATACGACATATACACGATATTAACGTATTTTAACTTAATAATGTAAACAAATTAAATTTTGAAAGACAAAAATAAACATTCTAATATTGTTATAATTTATTTTTACGTGAGTTAGGAAGTATCGGGTTGATAATGATAAACGAAACGAAGTACGATCGCGAGACGGATCGGATACGCGTTTTCTTTAAAACCCTAGTCACACCCTAAGTATAAAAGGAATAACCCCTTTTGTTTCCCTCATTTTATTCAGCCGTCACACACACACTTACATGTGTGTTTTAGCCGTTCAAACAATCGAGAGAGAGAGAGAGAAGAGTTGCGGCGGCCCCACGGCGGTCATACAGCGGAGCCACGGCGGCGCACGTCGGCGGAGCAACCTGACTACATCTACGAACTCATCTCCGCACGTTCTACAACTTTCTCTTCTTCAGTTTTGGGTGAATCCGGCTTTAAACGTGAGAAATGGGACGAGAAAATACATGGCGGCTAGGGTTTTCACCCTACCGCCGGCGAGGATGAGTTCTTTGGGTGGCGTTGTGAACCAGTAACGGGTGTTAGAAGATAGTAAGCGACCTGAAACACCACATGCAGCGGCGATGAGGGCTTCGGTAGCAGCTTAGGATGGCGGCGTTAGGGTTTTCGGCTGTAGCTCACTCTAGGACCGGCAAACAAGGTAAGAACACCCTGATGAACCCTCGATCTACTCGTGCATGTCGAATTTATGAAGGTTTTGATTCTGGAATTGTCTTTTTTTTTAAGTTCTTGCGGCTGTGATGGTAGCCAAGAGGCCGTAGGCGGCGGCGGTGGCTGTACAAGGTGGTTCTGGTGGTTCCTCACCTTCTAGCCGAAAACAAAAGAGTAAGAATGTTTTGATGGCTCTGATCTACACATGCATGTCATTTTCCTCGTTTGTTTTGAACTAAGAATACGATTTGGGTGTTTCTCGTGGTTGTGTAACAATTCGACTAGGTGGCTGGTGGTGGTGGAGCGTCCATTATCCCAAATGGTGGTGTCCAGAAGTTGATGCCAAAGGAATTAGGGTTTTTGGAGATGGTTCTAGCCTGGTCAACGAAAGTCAACGCGAGTTTGGAACAGTCAAACCCGATCAGTCGTGGTCAACAATAAAAACCGAGTGATCGATTGTATTCGTTATTTAAAAACGATTTAAGAAACATGTTCGGGTTATGAAACAACGTACGATTAGTTTAATCGATTTTGGATACGCGAAACGAACGAGTGGAAAGGTAAAATCGCGCGCCATTAGCTTTTAATATATGGTTTATTTGTTTAAACAAATATACTAAATTGGTTGAGCTTTTGGGTTAACTAACATAAATTATAATTTGAAATGATTGGTTAAAAATGCGATTATGGGTTGGAACCATATACCGGGTGTGATTTATGTTATAGATTCGGAGACGTATACATAAATAAACATAACTATACATGAGTGATTAATAAAAATAATATACATAGTTACACAAATATAAAATACTTGCATCAAAAATATGGATATAAATATGTATACATATAATAAATATGTCAATACTTGACTAATGAATATGATTTACAATTTGGTTTTACTACAGTATATGGGAAAAATAAGTTTAGAGTTTTAATTTGAATGAGATCTTATAATTTTTAAACCCACTAATTTAATGTTTAATCATAATAAGACTTGGAAGGCTAGATCATTAGTTAAGCATAATAAGTGATACAAGGCGTTAATGTGAACACTTGAAATATATATGTACATTTACATATGATAAATACATGTTTAAATGTGTATTACAAGTCTTAACATATAAAATAAGGGTACTTGTTGAAATTATATAGAACTTGTTACAATGTGTATAAATTAACTTAGAAACTTTAACTAAATAAAATTTTATGAATATAGAATTCAATGAATGTGTATAATACATATATTATTTCAAGTAGATATTAAGTTATTAAGTATACATATACATACTACACATACACGTTTATAGGATAATATACGATGATAGTTTAAGTAAGATTATATGTTTATAAACATGATTAATTCAATATGTTAACCATTGATTTTATACATCTATGAATAATCAAAAAAATAAATAAATAAGTTGAACTTAATGCATGTGCATACATATACTATATACATTGTAATGGTGTTAAACAATAGGAACTTGATACAAATGTTTAAATCAATCTTAATATGACTTTACATGTACTACCACTACTATACTAAATTCCATGTAGTCATGGATTCATAATAAGATTAATTATTTTTAAAGTATCATCTTTATTATTATTAGCAACATTAACATAATCATTTTCTGCTCCTTTAAGATTATTTAAAATCTTACTGTAAATTTAATTAAAATTATAAGAGTAATACTACTCGGCACATTAAAGATATGTTATTCAAAGTTTTCTAATAGTAAAGCTTATTAAAAACATGAATAATCAATCTAACATATGATATTATGCCATTTTCATATTTTTTTTCTATTAATTAAAATTTGACAACAGTAGCATTATTAATATTGCTAGTAAAATTATTATTATTATTATTATTATTAATGTTGTTATTATTATCTTTGATAATAGTTTCATCTAAGAATGTATAATTTTATTCATACATGTAAATTAAATTATGAATACTTTTAAACATTCTTTTATTCAATATTTATAACAATTACTATAGTTAGCATATACAATGACCCCAACATATATAATATCTTAGACCCCAAAAACATGCTAATTACATAAGTAATATCTGAAGTAGTATACTAGTAGTTATATTAATCATCCGTTAATAATAAAGATTTCACATACATTTATATGCACAATTGTATGTGAAGATTTCACTAAGTATTGTAATATCATGAAACTTATTACTAGTAATCTTTAATCACATAAACCCAAGAGCTCAACCACAATCAACAACCATAATGTATGAAGTCTTACAACATATACATGTATAGATGAATACAAATAGGAAGTTGCTTTGATGATAGCATTGGGAACATAGCAAATCATGCATAGGGGCACAATGACATACTTGTACAGGAACAAAAGGAAGCCATTAAAGCAACCAGGTGAGTTCATGTGATCCCTTTTCTTTTTACTGTTTTGGGATACTGAAAGCATGCTCCATAAACTGTTTATAAAATTATATTTATGTGATAATGAACGTCCGTTTCATATAAAATTGCTTCCCCTAGACATTAAACATAATTTACAACCATTAACTCATAAGGAGAGCCGGTGAGTATATGGGTAGTACTACTTGGGGAATCCCCCACGCACAGTGGCCCGAAAGGGTGGCCTTGTAAAAGTAAGGTTGAAACCCCACTGAGGTTAACATCAACCGTTGTGGCATATATTCTTTATGATACATGTACGACCGAGAGCAGGAACGGGTCTCGGAATGGGAAGTTAAATTAGAATGACCATGTTGTGGGCTAACATTATATGAGGCAAACGCCCGAGCATGGAGCAGGGTTGGTTGTATTGTTTTTGAATTATCACATGCTATTTATTATCGTGTCTGTATACTAAAACTCATGAGCTCACCAACTTTATAGTTGACGTATTTAGCATGTCTTTCAGGTAATTAGAAACAGGTATGGCTCGGATACTTGGTTGCTAGAACAAGAATACAAGATGTAAAACAAGAGAACTTGGCTTAAGGATTAATAAAGTGTGCTGATGCCTGGATGGATCCAATAGCTCTAGAAAATTTCGCACTAGTTAAATCATAACTTTAGATTTGTTGTAAACAAGTTAGATACTTAGACTAAACCTTTGGTTAAATTGTAATATATTTATTTTGTCTTCCGCTACTTTGTGTTTTGAATCAATCGTTAGTCAAGCCCCCTGGTTGGGTTGTGACAGTATGTGTACTTTCAATAGTTACTATGTGTACATACATGTTTGTGAACAGTACTTGTATTAACAGAATTCAAAATACAAGAGACAGTTGTACGTATTTATGTGTAAACTTAAATGCCGGAAGTACAACACTCAATATAAACAATAGTTGTTAGTATTTAGGTGAAAACCTAAGTACAGTTAACACAACAGATCACGAGAAACAACAGTTTTCAAGTATATAACAAGAACAAGGCGGTTGCGATTTGATATCCATAGATGACAGGAATCAGATGGCCGAAAAATCAGTACGAAAACAATGTGAAAACAGGATGTTTAGTTGAGACCGTTAGTGAGGAAAACAATTCAAACACAATTTGCAGTGTTATTTCATAATAGCGAACTGACAGTGGGTTTGTGTGGGTGACGATTCACACAAACATATCTGTGAGTTTAACGTTCTGAAATAGTGACTGAAAAGTAGAAAACAAAATTCGGAAAGCAAAACCATCGTCGTGTTCGTTCGGGTGACGATTCGAACGAATACACGCGAAGGCGACACGTTTCGACGAAACGAAAACGAAATACGATACGAACGACATTAATTAAGTAAATAAAATATTTTATATTTTACAATTTTGAAACTCATCAAAATAATTAAAACAATAATTCTATTATTTAAAACACGTAAAATACGCGTTACGTTCCGGAAACTCAACGAAAACGCGAACCGAGCAACCGAAACGAACCCGAATACCCCCGGGGTATATAAGCACCAAATGAGGGTGTTTTTCCTCATTTCTTGGCAGTCACTCTCTCTCTAAAACCTAATCCACGAACCTCTCTCTCTCTCTCTCTCTATGGATAACCACTCTTCAAATCCTCATAACTCACTCGTTTCTCAACGAAATCGGGCGTTTTTGGTGTCCACGCGTAGCCCTCGACCTCCTCTACCTAGAAGTACAAAGGATCTGGAGTTTTCACCGGCCAAATTCGAGGTATGATGCTTGAAAGATCCGAAAATTTGGGTTTTCTAAGGGTTGTTCGATCTAAACAACTAACCGGGCCTTACACCACTCTCTCGAACCTACACCTCTCGAGAGTTGGCCTACACGCAGCAACATCAGAGGGGATAGCCAAACCCAAGGTTGGATCTTCATGATGATTGTGGAAAACACAGGGTTCGTGGGGGCTGTGTTAGCCGAACCTGGTGTTACTGGTACTCACGCGAGAGCCACAAACCTGTGGTGGCTAAACTCGACTAGCCGAACCTTTGGATTACAAGTCTTCCATGGCCGAAACTATCGCACAGCGAACCTATCATCATCACACAACCTAGGGTTCGCCAACCCCAACCCCCGAACCTTGAGAGGCGCAGGTACCAGGAACCCTGCCCATAAACGAACCTCTCGACCATGAAACAACTAGGTTCGCTGGCAGACCAGCCGAACCCCATGCAGAGCCAAACCTAGGACCATGGTGAAGCCGAACCTCAACCATGCAGCCGAACCTTTGAGCTTGCCACGAACCTCTTCGAACGAACCTGAGTTTTAACCACAAACCTTGTCTTCAAACCAAACCATCATCGGAGTGACGAACCTGCAACCTCCGGCCGAACCCATGTTGCACCACCCGAACCCTTGGCCGAACCTATGCTTAATCACTCATGAACCGAGCCCTTGGGCGAACCTTTCTTCTTGCGAGCATGGAAGCCACCGAACCTAGTCCCTCTGAACCCAAAAGGTTCGCTGCTCATGTGAGCAACCAGTTGCAACATTATGGATTTGATTTGGTTAACCCTATCTAATAACTAGCCCAAAACCACTTCTCGGTCCACATATTTATTGGGTTAACCCACCAACTTCGGCCCACTCAGAAATTAACAGGCCCAAATTCATTACCGTGGGTTCATGTCCCTTGATCAGCCCAACACTTTATTTGATCCAAGAAAACACACGCGGCCCATGGTGTTGGTTCAGCCAAACCTTTCGGCCCATGTAAAGCTATTGTTCTAAGGCCCAATAACAAATGCCTAGGCCCAACAGAAAGCATTTGGCCCAATGAGCTTAATTCGGCCCAAGATACATACGTTGGACCAATGATTGTTAGATGGGCTCATGGACAATCGAATTGGCCATATGCGTGACATTCGGCCCGCATGGGTGATGGTTTAGCCTAACACCTAAACGAATCAATAACTATGTATAACATGCAATTAAATCATATACTAAGTATGGTTACTACAAAGGTGGCAAGTTGAAGGTGTTGATACAAGTTGGGGAAATGATAACACATAGCTAAACTCAAGACATTAAAGATGGAGAATCTTTCATTTAAAAACCTAAGTTTTATACTTAGAATTTTTAATAATGATATCTTGAGTCAAGATGAGCAGAAAATCAATAACAAAGTACACTAACATAAACTTAATTGGGTTAAGTAAGCTGAAAACCTATAACAAGTACATGGGGCCGAATGATGACCAAGACCAAGAAGTGACAATCAATTTAGAACTAACACATACACGCGCACAAATCCATACGAATTATACTTATAAGATTACATACAACGTGAAATCAATACAGGATCGTGAGATCAACAACAAGTACAATACAGAGCGCGCGCATTCCTAGTTTAAGCTAAGTCAACCACTTCAATCACAAGGTGAGTTCATATGCCCCTTTTCTTTAATCTTAACTGATTTTAAACTCTCGGGGCTGAGAAATATGCTTACTTTTATTTAAAAAAGTTTTAATGTTTAACATATTGCTTATACTATGATTAGATAATATTGCTTGCTTTATTATCGATTATCATTGTATTCATGCTTGTATGATCCTAATATGATAGGGATAACTCAGATGAATATGATAATATAACTTCATAACTCATCAACACAATAGAATAACATAGTTGTAAGATTTTATCTTATAACACTTAGTTATTCTTACACGAACAAACATTGGGATAATCACAGGATAACATAAAGGAGAACAAATATCATCCACCACCTGAGTCGATTAAGGGTAGTAAGACTAGTTCTTACCACGGCTTAATGGCAACATGGTGACTATATGGAACAATTATCATCCACCACCTGAGTCGATTAAGGGTAGTTCTTACCACGGCTTAATGACAACATGGTGACTATATGGAACAGCTAGAATGATAATCATGATAATGTAACTTCATGATAACAACATCATTCACACAGCAGTTAGCATTAAGTAATAAGACAAGTTCTTATTTAACCTTGTTAACAACAATGAGAACACAAGGAGAACAACTATCATCCACCACCTGAGTCGATTAAGGGTAGTAAGACTAGTTCTTATTACGGCTTAATGGCAACATGGTGACTATATGGAACAATTAGCATCCACCACTGAGTCGATTAAGGGTAGTACGACTAGTTCTTACCACGGCTTAATGACAACATGGTGACTATATGGAACAGCTAGAATGATAATCATGATAATGTAACTTCATGATAACAACATCATTCACACAGCAGTTAACATAATGTAATAAGACAAGTTCTTATTTAACCTTGTTAACAACAATGAGAACACACAACGTGGTAGAGGTAAATCGGATGCATGGTAATCTGATTACGTGAGGATTACAATGGATTCCTTTTAGGCTCTATGCGTTACAAGTTGAGAACAAATAACAAGTCGTTAACTAACACTTTGACTATTTAAAAGTGATCAACAGTTAACCCCACAAGTAATAGAATAATACAAGGAGTAGATTAAGTAAATCTAATATCCTTAATACATATAAGGGTTATCTATACTTCGGTTTGATAACTAGACCCTATTATTATATTATTCTATACATGATATAACAGGTGATCAACTAATGAGATGAACATGTGATATGGAGATGGATATCGATAGTTGTATTGCAAGTAGTGTGGAGTTCTAATAGTTATGTGGTGGGATGTTTGCTAGGGCTTGGTTCCCTTACATATGCCCTATATATAAGCATAACTACTAGGATGATATATTACTTGTGAATATAACTATTGAGAAGCCATTGGGTGAACGGGTGAATCAAACCACATACAAGTAACAAGAACTACATTGTGATTGTGCATGCGAACAAATCAAGGTTTTCATTTATCATACTTATGAACTCACCAACCTAGTGTTGACTTTGTTTAAATGCATGTTTTCTCAGGTGACGAACAGGTTTAGTCACCAGGATTACAGGGACATAGCTAGTGGACTTTTAGAAGGCCTAGCTACATTTTGTGTTGCATACTTTTGGGATGACAAAACAGTGAATCATCTTTTGTATATCTTGTACAGATACAAGATATAAACTCATTGATTCTTTTGACTAGATTTACTTAGTTAAATTATGAGAAACAGTGTAATTTAACTTTGTAATTCTATTTCATGTCATGTTAGCATTTCTCATTTAATTATCATGTGCTATGTAAACAATCTGATCATTCCGATTATCAAACGATATCGCGCCCTGGGAACCTTCCGCCCGACGGGAAAGCCGATCCGTTCTCGCCGGCTTGGGGTGTGACATTCATGTGTCAAGGAAACAAACGGTTATGGGTTAGATTAGGAACGAATTTACAAAGGGAAATCATTAGGGTTTAAAGAGTGTTAACCAACTTTACTAATCATCTATACTAAGCTTTTCAATACCAAAGCCTTTCCAAACTACTTTGACTCATAAATGTGGGTTTTAACAATCAATTGAATTCAAACCACTTGTATTTTGTCCCTAAGATCATGGACTAACAAGGGTAATAGAGAAGCTAAGTTGTGGGTTTAAACAAGTATTAGGTGAATGAGAGATGTTCATAAACACTAAACTAGTGAACTTGGGAGTTATAAATGTAACTTATACTTAGTAGGTCACTACAAAGAGTAACATGATTGTTACTTATGAGTTCAAAGAACTAAGGAATTGGGTTGGAATCCATGGAAGAACGAGAAACAAACTAAGTAGAGATGTATTGACCCTACGTGTCAACACTCTATACTTAGTGATTTTAGTACAATGGTATAATTAACTTAGATTATTCAATCCAATAATCTAATGTAGATTGTATTCAAGGACGAGCAAAGTACTAATGAAGGACTTAGAGTTAATCAAGTGGTGTGTTTTCAAAGAACTAACGGTCTAATCAAAGAACTAATTTCGGTGGTGTGTTTTCAAAGAACTAACGATCTATTCAAAGAACTATGTACAAAGAAATATTCTCAAGGGCATGTCTGGGAAATATCAAAGATAGCATGTGCCAATCCTATGTTTCAAAAGATGTCCTAGCTAGACTGATTGAATATAGGACGCATGTTTGATCATATTTACAGCATTTCCTAACCATTTTCAAGGACGATCTAGAAAAACTATAAAATCCTATTTATCAAAAGATGTCCTAGCTAGACTGATTGATTGTAGGTCGCATGTTTGATGATATTTACAAATTTCCTTCACTACTAAGAACCTTGATTCCTAGACTAGCCTACTCGAGTTGACCAAGGCCCAATCATTAGGTCTTAGATTTTATTAAATGTTTTCTTATTTATTTATTTAAGCATTTAATGTAATGTTTCTACAAATACTATGGTTGATCATGATTGAGTGATGAACTTAAGGAATCAAAAGAATTTCCATCTTTTGTGAAACTACAAGAACTAAGAACTAAAGAACTATTGTGTGGACGATGATAAATGAAATGCTAAATTATCATTAACAACAATATATTATACAGTTCGATATGTGGTGGGCTGGTGACTGCGCTGGCTGTAAGCTTGACCCTACATATGCCCTATACATAAGCATACTTGATTGGATAGTATAGGTGGTTCTTGATGAGGTTAAGGTTGTCATTGCGGGTGTTCAGTGTTAACAAACTTCATGTTGTTCAAAGGTTGTGAATGAAAGGTATGAGATGAAACGCTTAATTATCACCAAGAACAATATAGTATGTAGTTTGGTATGTGGTGGGCTGGCGGCTGGGCGGGCGGTAAGTTCGACCCTACGTATGCCCTATATATAAGCATACTGAATTGGATAATATAGGTGGTTATTTGTGAGGTTAAGGTTGTCATTTGGTCAGGTTTATACAAAATTCATTTTTAACAAAACTATATGAACTCACCAACCATGTGTTGACTTGATCTTTTTGCATGACTTCTCTGGTGACGAACAGGTCTAACTAAGAAGTTTATGCTTTTGAATAGGACGCCCAGATAGAGGACCTAGTATTTTAGACGTGCATATTTTTGAACATCATTATACATATTATTTTGTATATCTTGTGTAGATACAAGATCGAAGAATTATGATGTTGATATTAGATTTACATTGTTAAATTATGAACGAAACTGATGCAATTTAACTTTCTAATTCTATTTTATTTAGCATTTTCTCATTATATATCATGTGCAATGTAAACAATCTGATCATCACGATTATCATCCGATACCGCGCCTTGGGACCATTCCGCCCGACAGGACACTCGATCCGGCCCGCCGGCTCGGGGTGTGACAGAAAAAGAAAATACAAACGCCTTGTGAGGGAAAACAATGAATCAACCCTGAATGGATAACATTTTCAGTATCAATCTAACACAGTGAGTATTCGCACTGATCCTTTGCACCAAAACACTCCAAAACGTTATGCCATCATTTTTAGCCGCAAAATAACCACAAACAACACACGATTTCAAAAATGGCGTGTTGGTGAATATGCGGGCGAATGAGCTGTGCGAAGGGCTCATTCGTACGAATGGTATACTCCATTCGCCTGAGAAACTCATCAGAATGGACCTCTGGGCGAATGAGAAACTATAAGAATGAAACGGACTCATTCGCATGAGGCAACCATACGAATGAAGACCTATTCACACGAATGGATCACCAGAATGGAAGTGGGCATTCCCATCATTCCATTCGTGTGAATGAAGGTCATTCGCACGAATAGGCCAGTCGCACCAAAAGGAGACCAAAATGGCTAAGTGTTGAACGTCCTATCGAAAACCATCCATATCGATAGAATCAAACCTTAGACCAAATTTTAAATCTTAACATTATAAAAACACTTTTTTCCAAAATCACATCAAGAGCAGAACATTTAAACACCGAACGTGTAACTAGCTAATAAATACATGATGACACAGGATTCAAACTGAGAGAATACATCGAGTGAGTGCACTAACAATCTGATCACTTCGATTCAACCATGCCCCGTGACTATTCCGCCTGACCGGTTTTCGATCAAGCTCGCCTGCGCGAGGCGTGACAGTTTAGAAACCACATTTAGTTTTATTACAATTCGAAGATTGGTTTGATCTAAATGTGTTTACAATGATGTTAAAAAAATTCAAAGATTTGGTTTGATCATGACCGGTGATTTTGGGTTATTGCACATTTAGTGAGTTATTTTTACTTCATTCCCTATATACATAGGGGATGGTTCAATTGTTAACCCTTACTTATTGCGATAACCCATTAACTTTGACCAAATCAACCCAAATCTTTGAATTTTCTTTCATGGCCTTTATTATACATAAATAGGGGGTTTCTTTTTTGTGTTTTTGCTAATTCATCACCGTTTAGAATTTAAAACAAGTGTAAGTTTGCGTTACACTGCTTACATCAGATAGTGTAACACAAACTTACAATTGTTTTAAATTCTAAACGATGATGAATTAGCAAAAACACAAAAAAGAAACCCCCCTATTAATGTATAATATAAGACCATGAAAAAATTATTCAAAGATTTTGGTTGATTTGGTAAAAGTTAATGGGTTATCGCAATAAGGAAGAGTTAATTTTTGATCCTCTCCCTATATGTATGTATGTATGTATGTATGTATGTATGTATGTATGTATGTATGTATGTATGTATGTATGTACGTATGTATGTATGTATGTATGTATGTATGTATGTATGTATGTATTATTGTATTGAAAGTTCTATATGAGAAGCCCCGTGTCCGGGTACCTCCGAATGTTGGGTTTACATCATCATCACATAGATTTTAAACCAAAAACTTTCATAATCATGCAGCGGAAATTAAACATAGTTTGTCAAAATCATAAATACATATAAGTGTCTGTATTCAAACATCCTGGATAGCCAAAAACCACTTTATCTTCTGAATGTGCCACGAGCTCCTCCATTCCTTCTACATGTACTTCAACCTGACATACATACTAAAAAGTCAGCTTACGTTGGTGTGTTCTAGTTTTTATAAAACATCGTAAACGTTGGGTGAGTTAAAACATCATTACATTGACATAAACCTTATCACGTAATCGTCATAGTCATCGTAATCATGCAACCACTGTCATTAAACATCAACAATGTGCCGGCACAAGGCTCCATGTTTATAGTACGATCAACTCATACCATGTTATAGTCAGGTTGACTTTCATACCCTGTTATAGTCCGGTTGACTTTCATACCCTTCTCGTAATGAGTACGAAAGCATCATCATACTTACTAGGGGTGTTCACAGTCCGGTTCCAAACCGCGAAACCGCCCAAATCGTTCATCGGTTTGGTTTCACGGTCGGTTTTTTTCTCAAACATTTGGTCAGTCGGTTTCAAAAGTTCACAACCGTAATAACGGTTTGGTTTATGGTTTTCGTGAGAAACCGGTCGTTAAAAACTAGACCGGACGGTATGTGTTTGAGTATATACTAATATAGAAATATGTATATGCATGTAGATATATCTCTATATATAAATATATGTGCATATATTCATATATATATAATGAGTTCATTATTTATCTGTCAATAGAAAAATACATTTGGATTTAATGTAATTTGTTCGCCTTGTACTATAAAAGGTTTGTTTTGATTAAATTTTTACTTTTAACGAGATCAAAACCTCAAACCGTAAACCAAACCGGAACCAAACCGTTGATAACAGTTCGGTTTGGTTTGGTTTTTATTTTGAATGGTTCGATTTTGGTTTTTATTATTCAAAAATCGCTGTTAATGGTTTGGTTTATGGTTCCACCTAAAAACCGTAAAAACCTAACCGCGAACACCCCTAATACTTAGCCCATAACGAGTATGGGAGCGTCATTCATTTATCATGACATATTATATCATAACATCTTATCATCATAACATCTTAGCATCATAAAGATGTCATGCTAGCATTTTATCATTGTAGCATCATAACATCTTAGCATCGTAATCATGTCATGCTAGCATCTTATCATCATAACATCGTAAACATGTCATGCTAGCATCTTGTCATTTTTAACATCATAACCTTATCCTAACAGCATAGGACTTCATTATAACATAGCATCATATAACTATCATCATAGTAATCGTTATCATAGCATGCCATCATGCATTCATCATCATATTACATTATCATGATGTCCTCATCATAACACATTTTCATGCATTCATCATTCTAGTTACTTTCTATGCATAACTCATCATAACCTATCATCAAGCATTCGTTATCATAACACATTCACATACATCATAAAGCATCTTAAAACATTATCATAGCATGTATGCCATCCCAAAACATAATTACACATTACATGTTAAACTAGGGCACCTAGAACTCACCTGAAAATGAAGTAGCTCTTATCTTCCTAAACCGGATTGCCTTGGGCAAGGACTCAAGAACCTACATCATCACATCATCTCATTACTTTCCATCCCTTAGACTTAGAATTTATTCTAAGTCCTTATCGTCTACATAACTAGCTCTAGTATTCGAACTTGCACACGGTTCTGGAAATTGGAAAAGTTCCCAAAACCTCAAGTACACGAAATCCATGAAGTTCACGAAGTTGCAAAGTACACGAAACCCATGTAGTTCAAGAAACATCAAAGTTCACGAATTTGGGATTTTGGAAACTCTTAGTCCGTGTACTCTTCGAATACCATTCTTTTCTTCATAAAACATCTCAGAAAACTATCCAAGACTTATGAAGTTAGTTCTAGGCGTATAATGGTCTTACCAACACCTAGAAACTAAAAAGGAACGAACTTTATGCATAAAGGTGCAAGCTTTTTTGTATAAAAATCATAACTTTTTCACATCAAACACTTACCCGATGTTTGATGAACCCTCCTGTAGCTTCTTGTATGTTTTTTCCTCCTTTTGATCAAGTTGCAGCCGTTTCCAAGTCCCCAACTTCGAGTACTTCGAGAGAGAGTGATTCCAGCCAAAGGTGATCACGTTTCCCAAGGCACTACTATATATAGGCCAGGTTCACGAAGTTGGTACTCAAAATGGAGTTCAAGAAGTGGAGTTCATGAAGTTGAGTTAGTGTACTCCATTTCGTAATCTTTATTCAGTTTATTTTTCATCCCTTTACTACAAGTTAATTATCCGTTAACCACTTGTATGTTCAAATAACTTGCATAGAAATTTGGGGTGTTATACTATGTATATTTTCCATCTAAACCTGTGTAGTCGGTTTACACCCATACAAAGGAAGACAAGAAGTTTATGTCTTTTGCATTGCTTTAGTCGCCTAAACCAACATGAAGAGAGAGATCAAGAAATGCTATCCTCGAACCTTTATCACCAAAAACACGGACCGAAGACCAGGATGCGAAACCGCTACTTTCAACCTTTCATCTAGTTTCGGTCACCACTGATAAGGTAAAACCCAGTCATTTAGTATGTTCTGATTATGCGAAGATTGGTCCATGTTGTTACCTTGGTAACCATCGGTTTAGAAACCACCGTTAGTTTTATTACAATTCGAACGAAGTTTTCACGCAGCACGTAAAACATAATATTCGATTTTGAAATAACACATGATATCACGAACGAGAAGGGGGTTGCATAAATATTGTAACACCCTGCGCCGCGTGCGGAATCCACGACGTGGTGACGACTGATCAATTGAATCATGTCCAAGATTAAGTAAGAACAACCACAATATTTACTAGATTTCATAATGTTAAGTGTAGTTTAAATACAAATCATATCTAACTACCAAAAGAATACACGACTAACCGACCTCAAAATAATGTTTACAAGATAAGAACAGAAAAGATAATTAAACAAAAATGATTGAGTGAGTTTATAATACTCTAGCTTGTTTCTTGATCTTGATCTATCTTAAATAGCTCGTGATCTTGATCTATCTTAAATAGGTCGCCTTAGTTGCCCTTAAAAGTACATATCTTTGATTACTAGAAACATGTGAAAAATATCTGTCAACAACAAATAGTTGGTGGGATACATAGGTTTAATACAAAACAATAATTATTTATGAACAATAATTATTTATGAAACCATGCGACAGAATAAGTAAA
Source organism: Mikania micrantha (assembly GCA_009363875.1). NCBI lineage: Eukaryota > Viridiplantae > Streptophyta > Magnoliopsida > Asterales > Asteraceae > Mikania > Mikania micrantha. The sequence goes on from CM018691.1 coordinate 121,229,106, forward strand.
TGATGTACAACTCAAAGAATATATAACATAAGATAAATAACATGATGATTGTAACCCAAACTAGCATCAAGTATAATAATGTGTCAAACTTACGATCAATTCCCAAACTACGTTTGGATTTAGATCTAAAGTTGACATAAATGCGTACAATACGGCACATAATATTAAAGTTAATTAATACTAACTCCGTATTCCCGTAAATGCATCCAATATGGCCCATGATGTTAAAGTGAATTAACACCAACTCCATATTGTCGTTAATGCGCCCAATCTGCAGTTAGCTATAAAACAGATTTAAAGTCAACTCCAACCTTGTCGTAATGTGCCCGCTTTCCCTTGTTGTGATCACCCAGTACTAACAACATCTTGAAATGATGAAATTCAAGTCTAGAAAACTAAGAATACAGAATGCAGCCCTTGAAGTTCTTATGTTGAATACAAGATGTGAACAAGTTTGTTTACAACAATGATTACCGTGTTACAAGTCATGTTATATTTATGAAAACCAAGTTGTACTAAAATATCTTGTTAATGATGATGTTGAATTCCATGACTATGTTGCAAATGTTTCAAAGACTGTCAGTTGAATCATTGAAAAGGTTTATGTTTACCAACATCTATTGAAATGTAGTTTGAAGAAAAATTTATAAGGACTGTACACCTTGAAAGTTGTTAGTCACATGTATCACCCCAAAGAGTTTCAGATAAGAAAAGAGGGGCTATAATCTCACCTTGATTGATTGCATAATGAATTGAGTTTGATTATCGATGCTCTCGCTTGTTGTTGTGATTTGGTCGTATTTAAAGCTATGTGTTACATTTGATATGTTTTATGATCATAAGTATTTTATTGTAGCTTAATTATGTTTTTATTTTAACTTAAGTATGAAAACTATATTGCAATTTACACGAAATGCATAGTGTCCTCATTATGATATGAATAAGGGTTCATGTTATGGATACTCCTATGGACATACTAGGTCATTTTACTCATGTGTTAACCAATTGAGTTTAATCATGAACTCATGATCAAAAGGGTTTGTTAAACTGATAGGAAAACCTTGAAAACAGTTTTAAGACATTAGAATATGGTTAAGTTTTGGAAAATATGATAAACCCCTCACCATGTAATCATTTTGTTATGATGTTGCATGATGTTGTTATGTCAATGAAAGTCCATACGTCCATGATATACTTGCCAAATGTTTGTGTTAAACCTTTGTCATGATAACATAAGTTATGGTTGAGGTTGAGGTTAAGGTTGAAATGACTCAATTTTGACAATGTTAATTAAAGAGCATCTAGAGTCGGGTGAGGTTTTAGACCACTCGTACTCAACCCCTTATGCTTAAACGATTGGTTAACTCTTTGGTTATGGTTATCTTTGCTCATTTAGGTTTTAGGATACTTGGACAAGATTAAACTAGCAGGATCGATCGTTGGAGGGGCTGGGAGATGGTGTTGATACTGATTGTATCGACACAAGTATCGAAACAATGTACTTAGACCAGATTTGAAGACATCGATACTATAGTATCGACCATCCCACTTCTCATGGACATTAGATCATTGATATTGAGAGTATCGCCGCCCCCTTTGCACATGCACACTTGAACTTCATCAATATTGTTAGTATCGATCCACACTTAGGCTCTTGATGGCCGTAGAACTTACTAAGTTCGATGGAAGAACACCCCAAGGCATTCATCCATCGATACTACATACCCAGGTGGATCATCCATCGATACTAACTCCTTCGATCTTTACAACCTAGTACAACCTTCATATGATTAAACCAATCTTGTCCAAGTTAAGGTCGATGGAGTGTTAGTTATCAAGTTTAGGAGGCCTTAAACCAGTTTCTTTGTTCAAGAGTTTCCGGGTTGCATAAAACCCTAAAATCCGAACCTTTTCACTTCAATGTTGATTGTTTAGGGTCGTTTAAAGGTGGATCCTTTGCACTTCTAGCTTCCAAATGTCGAGAGGATCGTTTAGACACCAAGAACACACAATTTGGTGGTGTTTTGGATAGGTAGAGTGTGGGTTTTCTAGAGAGAGAGTGGAGAAAGAAAGGATACGAATTCTAGAGAGAGAGGGATAAGATCTACCATAAATGTGAGGTAGAAGAAGAAATGAAGGCTTTTATAACCCGAGTAGTGATACGCGTGTTCGAGTTCGATCTGTTTGACGTTAACGCGTTATTTTACGAACTTAACTTAATGCTACGTATTTGTCAAAAATAGTTTTATTTTACCCTTTTTAAGTGGTAAATCCTAATAAATATTTGAGTTCAATATTATCAATATTATTACTATTATTTTAGTTTCGAAAATGTTTAATTTAAATAATCAGCCAGAACGAATCGCTTTCGCGCGTATTCGTACGAATCGTCACCCATACGATTACGACGACAGCTTCGCTTTCTGTTTTGGTTTTCTAATTATGAGATATCGTTCATAACGTTAAACACACATGTCACACCCCGAGCCGGCGGGCTGGATCGACTTTCCCGGCGGGCGGAAAAGTCTCGAGGCGCGATATCTTCTGATAATTGAAATGATTAGATTATTTACAATGCACATGATATAAAATGAGAAATGCTAAAATGACATTGACATAAAATTACAAAGTTAAATTACACAAGTCATGTTCATAATTTAACAATGTAAATATACCCAAAAAGAATCATAAAGTTGATATCTTGTATCTGCACAAGATTTACAAAAGTGATTCATATATATGTCATCAAAATATGCACAATCCAAAAGAAAGTTAGGTCCACTACTAAGGTCCTCTAGCTTAAATCCTGAAATCTAGTGACTAAACATGTTCATCACCTGAGAAAAACAGCAATATAAACAAGTCAACACTAGGTTGGTGAGTTCATAAGTTTAGTAATTGAAAATAGTTGGAATTTGATATTCTCAAGTCTCATTGTCACACACAAGTCTTAATGTAATCCCAATGTATTAACTCACAACAATGTTCTCTCCATAGTTCCACCTATAGGTAGAATTTCACCCAATCTAGCATGCTTATATATAGGGCATACGTATCACAAGGGAAGCCACCAGCCTACCACACACTTAACTGAATTCAATACCACATGTATTGCAACTATGGATACCCATTTCATCTTCACATTTGTTATTCTCATTTGTTATCCCACCTGATATTCCCATGTGTTATGTATTCAACCCACAATGATGTATATAGAATAAAAGAATTTTGAAAGGGTATGTGTTACCATGACATAAGTAATGGTAAACCCTTAATGTTTTAAATATATAGATTTTAATAAATCTTAACCTTTTTATTTGTTCTCTCATATGTAGAGTTTACTGGTACTCACTTCTATACTAGAAGTGACAGTCAACTCATTTAACGTATTCACACACTTGAATGTATAGAGCATAAATGGAAACACATTGTGGTCGCCACAAAGTCAACCACAATGTCTCTAATTTATCTTTATCCATTTGTAATCACTTGTAATCCCAATGTCTTCACAACGATCTGTCACCAGCATTTTGACATGAGTGAGGGCAGTCACTTAGTCTGCCAGTCTACAGAATTAAAGGGTACAATTACTAACAGTTTCTGTTGATTAATATCACCCATGTGGCCGTTTACCAAACCTGACTGTTCAGCCCTGTTACCGGTCATACGATACCGGCCAATTGTCATAAAAATACGCATAATGTACCGACCTCACTCGCCAGAGCTTTGTCAGACCTATGGTACCACTACGTTACCGTTGGCTTAGCCTCTGCTACTTAATGATAAACGATATAGAAAGGGACTTAACAAAATAAATTGAATAATGGACACATGAATACAGTGATATAACGCAATCAGGCTTTCTAGTAATCAATATAATGTTATGATCTCATTGTTATTGTCTCAATGTCATCTCATCACATTGTTATTATCCCAATGTTATTGTCTCAATGTTATGTCTCAATGTTACGATCACCGTGTTATAAGTACTTGTCTTATCACACAATGTTATCACAATTGCTTAATGATATCACGAAGTTATATTATCATGATATCATCCTTGATATCTCAAGTAAATTTGATCCACACTTGAATTATCCCAAATATTATAGATACAATTTTACACACAAGCATAATTATAAATATGATAACAAAAGTAAAAACCTTTATTACCTGACAATCATGCATAATGAATTAAAGTACTAAAATCTTTAGAAAAAGAATTTAGCATGTTTCTCAGCCCCGCATTTAGAAATCAAAAAGATTAAAAAAGGGGCGTATGAACTCACCTTGTTATTGAAGTGGTTGACTAGTACTCAAGTAATGCACGCGCTCTTTTTTGTTGTAATGTGTTGACTTTCAAGCCATGTGATTATTTTATTTGGTATTCACAACTTGAAAGTATGAGTTGTAGTGTTATTATTAACCATAAGGGTTGTTAAACTTGTTGAAATCCCTATCATTTTGATTAGCCTTAAACCCACTTTGTAATATTAACACTTAACCATTGTAGGTTAAACTTAGTATGTTATGATATTCCTTAATTATATGTTTTGAGCTTGACCTTGAAATTTTAACATAATGTATGTTTTTGAAATCATTTATTCTCCTAAGTTATAACTTATACTTATGTTAAACATAGTTAGTTTCGTAAACCCTTGTTATGAGTTACCTAGTAACTAGGCAATTTAACCATGTTATTTAGCTTAAATCCATGATGTTTTATTCTCTTTTGAAAAGGTTTATAAAACCATAACACTTTAATGAAAAGTGTTATGCTTTAAGGTTTCAAAATGTTTTCAAAGATCTCATTAACATTTCATGAAACCCTAAGGGGTTTCATTCCACATTAATTAGCTTATAAGTTATTCTCTTCACTTGGGAAACTTCACTTGGTGTTATTGTTTATAATCATGTTTTGATTAGTAAAACGTGGGGTTTATAAGTTATACATGTTTTAGAAAGATTCAAAGGTAGTATCAATGGGCAAAGGCTAGTATCGATGGATTTATAATCGGTTAACACCAAGTGAAGTTTCCCATCGACACCACCTTGTTCCAATCGATCGTGTGACTTCAAATTTGATCCATATGGCTTGATTTTGAGTGTAAATTACTTGGATAACATCAACACGCTAATATGATGGAGCTGGACTAGTATCGACAACCTAAGTTCGATGGAACACTTGAAGAACCCAAACCAGGCCCTATCAATACTAACAAGTATCGACCACTGTTAGTATCGACGGTTGTTGCTTCTTCGAACCTTAGTATCGACAGCCACCCATCCAATTGCCCTTTGACTTGGTCGACATTAGCAATATCCATGGGCATAGGAGCTGGGAGTCGTCGAACTTAGCAATGTAGATGGAAAAAGTTGGCTGAAGCTGATGAACATCATCGATACCAGCTGATCTGGATTACATCCATCGATACTATCAGTTCATCCATCGATATTAATTCCTTCGAACATAGAACTTTATCCCAACATGGTTCAAAGGCTGTGAACTCATTTTCATGTGAATCTAATGAGGTTTGATGATAGAAATTCGGTTTACAAGTCCAGTTGTCCGAGTTTAACAAAACCCTGAAAAACCGAGACTTCAACCTTCATTTTACCTTGGTTCTTGACGATTTAAGGTCCGATCCTTTGTACTTTCGTGTTGTATACATTGTAAGCTTCGATTTGATACCAAATTTGAAGACTTTGGGGAAGAAATGAAGATTATGAGTTCAAAATCTAGATAGAGGATTACAGAGAGAGTTTCAGGTTGGGATGAGAGAGAGAGAGAGGTTATTGGGAAATATAATGAGGAATTTAATGTAGTTTAGGGTTTTATACCCTGTATAATTTCGGGTACGTTAGGGTTGTTCGGTTTCGCGTTTACGTAATTTTAAATAAAGTGATTTTCTTTTTACATCTTTTAAAGTGGGAATGCCTAGTAAATATTTTAAAAATTTCTTTTTCTTATTTTAAAGTTTCGAAATTGTTTATTTTATCAGTTTCGTCAGATCGTATCACCTTCGCATGTATTCGTTCGAATCGTCAACCGGACGAACACGACGATGTCTTTACTTTCTATTTGGTTTTCTACTTTCCATAACGTTAAACCCACAAATATGTTTGTATGAATCGTCACCCATGCAAACACGCTGTCAGTTTATTATTTGCAAACGATATCAAATTATTGTTTTGGATTTGACATTCTCACAGACGGACACAACTAAACCTAACTGTTTTACCTCTGTTATTACTGATTTCACCTTGATTTCTCATCGAGTTATCGGCTATCTGATTTCTGTTATTTGTGGGAATCAGATCACAACCGCACTGTTATGTCATTTGTACTTGCGATAAATTGTTATTTCACTTGAAATGTTATATTTTGTAATTTTAATTATCATTGAAATACATACAACTGTTATAAGTTTCACAAATTTTGTTATCACATAACTGTTATTCTCATAGTAATCACACACATAGAAATGAAAGTACACATACCATGCGGTTGCCGGACGGTCAGGTACTAGTTGTCACAGCACAGATATATTCGTGCGAATCGTAATTCCCACGAATACGCTATCCGTTTAATATTCCCGAACGCTATCCGCTAATTGTTTTGTATTTGCATCCTCATAATCGTTTATGTTTCAACGTTGGTGTATTTTGTTTTACATGGCTTATTTGTTAATTGTCAGACATCAGATTCCTCGTTATCGAATAATCTTATGCCCTAACTGTTATGTTTTGGTTATACGTTTACTTGTTCGTATGAAATTTCACACTTTTATTGACAAAACAAACTTATAAATACAAATAAGGGTTTACAAGTATCGTTTGTACATATGCATACTCTACAAATGTTACAGTCTCCCCTAGTCAAGGAACTTCGTCTCGTTAACTAGCCGAAGATACTGTAAAAAGATGAGGGTACTTGAGCTTCATCTGGTCTTCCCGTTCCTAGGTGAACTCTGCACCACATTTTCCTTCCCATCGCACTTTTACGACCGGAATCCGGCTACATTTAAGTTTCTTGACTACATGATCCATGATCTCTACTGGTTGTTCAACGAATTGCATGTTGTTTTGAATTCGAATGTCTTCTAATGGGATCTGAACTTCATGGTCGGCTAAGCACTTCTTGAGATTTGACACATGAAAAGTATCATGAACGTTGCTTGATTCGACCGGAAGTTTGGCCTTATAGGCCACGGGACCAATCCTCTCTAGGATTTCAAAAGGTCCAACGTACCTAGGAGCAAGTTTTCCATTCTTCCCGAAACGGACAACTCCTTTACAGGGGAAACCTTAAATAAAACTCGATCACCAACTTGGAATTCAAGCGGTTTCCGGCGTCGATCAACATAACTATTTTGCCGATCTCTCGCGGCCTGCAGTCTTGATTGAATGATTGAGATCTTATCAGTTGTTTCTTGAATGAGTTCAGGTCCTACGACCTGTGAGTCACCAACCTCGGTCCTAGTAGAGCGATGATCGGCACTTCCTACCATACAAATCTTCAAATGGCGCACATTGAATACTTGCATGGTAGCTGTTGTTATATGAAAACTCAATGAGTGGAAGATGAGTGTCCCAACTCCCTTCAAAGTCGATAACACAAGAACGAAGCATGTCCTCTAACGTTTGGATAGTCCGTTCGCTTTGACCATCGGTTTGGGGATGATACGATGTGCTAAGATTAACACGAGTTCCCAAGCCTTTTGTAATGATTGCCAAAAGCGAGAAGTGAAACGACTGTCATGATCGGATATCATTGACGTTGGGGTACCAGGACGCGCAATGATCTCATCTACGTACAACGTGGAAAATTTCTCCATCTTGTCATCTTCTCGAATAGGAAGGAAATGAGCTGATTTGGTAAGTCTATCAACTATCACCCAAATTGAATCATAACCCCACGGAGTTCTAGGCAACTTGTTTATGAAATCTATGGAAATTTGTTCCCATTTCCATTGAGGAAATTTGGGTTGCTGCAAAAGTCCGGAGGGTTTCTGATGTTTTGCTTTGACTTTCGAACACTTTAGACATTTCCCTACATATAGGGCAATGCCTTTCTTCATTTCAGGTCACCAATAGGACGTTCTCAAATCCTGATACATCTTATTGGCTCCCGGATGAACTGAGTTTCGCAACTTATGTGCCTCCTCGCAAATGAGGGTACACAAATCTTCTGATTTTGGAATCCGCAAGCGTCCGTTGAAGTATAAAAATCCATATGATCGAGGTTCTAGTTTACCTTGAACCCCGCAATCAAATTTCGACTTTAGTTGATTGTTTATCACAACCTGTTGTTGTGCAATACGGATGAGATCTTTCAGATTTGGTGTAACATCAGTGCCGGAATCGTAGCCGGAACAGTGACTTGTACAGTAGATCAGGTACGAACTATGTATATTACGCATGTATTATTATCATTTGATGTTTAATACGAAACTATTACAGATCTATATCAGAATCATATCATGAATCAACGGTTTAACAGTCAGAATCATCTCTGACAACACAGAACTGTTATGTGAATATTAGTTAGGATGTTATTATGTATAAACGTATGTGAGATTGTACAAAACAAAACAATAATGGATGTCGTTATGTGAATATTAAACCGACGGAGTATTCGTGTGGGTGACGATTCGCACGAATATATCTGTAAGTTTAATGTTCTGAACGATATCTAATAATTATAAAACTTATTGGAAAGTAACGTTGCCGTCGTGTTCGAACGGATGAGGATTCGTACGAATACGCGCGAAAACGATACGATATGATGAAACAATTAAAATAAACGTTTCTGAAATTTTAAAAATAAATAAAAGATATTTAGTTAATTTATTAGGAATTACCACTTTAAAAAGTTTCAAATTTTCTATCTTTATAAAGTTACGTAATGTAACGAAAAACGCCGAAAAATGACGCGCGAAACCGAAACCGAGCGACACCGAACACACCCGAACATACCCGGGCTATAAAAGCCCTTATTTTTTTCTTTTTCTCCTCACTTTTGCAGCCACACCTTCCTTCTTCCTCCATTTACCGATTTCCCCTCTCTCACTATATTTCTCAACTTAAAACCTACATATCTCTCTCATTTCTCCACCAAATTCGACGTTCTAGTAGTCGAAACAATCGTGGGAACGAGAGGAACACAGTAGTACAACTGATCGAAGCTGAAAACGGGCTGAGATGGTTGCATTTTTAGAGAGAAGTTGCTGATTTTGAGGGTTTTCTACTATTCCGGCGAGGTAAGCTTCAAATCCGTTTTTATCGCTTCAAATCAGTTAGGATCAACACTAAAACGACTGTAGAACGTGTAGATCATGTTAAGAGGAAGAAATCAAGCTTTGGGTCAACAAAAACGAAGCAAAAACGAGCTCAAACGAGCTAATTCTTTGGTTGTTACTGTTTCGGTGAGTCTCTCGAACACCAGCAATTTTTCAGTCGAATTTGGAGTTGTAAAACCCTAGTATCTTGCACTAAAATGAGTTAAGAACTTAAGTATAACAGTAGATTGATGTTTGGGTCAGTTGGGAATCGATTTGGAGCTGGATATTGGCAAAAATCAAAGGGCCAAGGGGCTGTTGAACCTGCTGTCCAACATAACAATGTCAACAGGTTTGGGGTTGGCTTCCATCGATAATAGACAAACCATGGCTATCAATATTGAGCTAGGGGCTATAGATACTAACACCTGATCATTTTCCAAGTGATTTGAACTTGGAACCAGCTCAAACCATCAAGAATTGAGTTCGTAAGAAGGGTTTGAACATGGATTGGTCAAGTGTTAAACTATTAGGTTTTCTAAGTGTCTAAACCGGTTTTGTTGTTCACTGAAACTAAGGTTTTCAAATCAAAACTATTCCTAAACTAACTAACACTTAAACAAATATGTTTATCAACCATTTCAGTTTAATATGGCTGAAATTGCTTGATGAAAATCATAAGTGAAGGATTAGCATTGATAATGGTCCATAAGGATTCTTTGTTGTGATAATCGATTTTGTAATCCATCAAACTTAAGGTTTCAAATCTCAAAGTTTTATAAACTACTTTAAACCACTAAACACATGTTTTATTAATCAGATAAGATTATTACTTATGGGTATTGTTAGATAAATCATGGAAAAAAAATGGTAGCAATAGTTAAGGTTCAAGGAATTTGTTACAAGGTGTAAACTAAAAACACTAATTACACAAACCTAAACTTAGTGATTTCTAAGCAAATGAACTAAGTATGTTTCATATAAAACTCAACAATCTAAGAGTTGTTAAGTGATTTTGGGTGTCAACTCTCAACACTTAGTGACTACATGGGAGTTCAACAAAACAACTAAGTATAGAGGTGTTGATTTTGTGTGTCAACTCTCAACACTTAGTGACTACATGCATCGTATAATCAACTTAGATTGTTTAAATTGAATAATCTAAAGAGATGATATACACAAGAATGAACAAAGAACAATGTTGTAACAAAGGACTTGAAGTTAATCTAGTAAGATTGACTTAAGTTCTAGCAAGTTAACTAGTATTTTTCATAAAAAATAACTTGTGTTTTATTAACATGTAATGATTTTTAATATGTAAACATAGTTTTATAAAATCCTCATAACTTGTGTTACTAAATGTTTTAATGTAACTTAAAATGATTTATAAACTTAAACTTTTAAAATGTTTTAATGTAACTTAAAACGATTTATTTAAAAGTTGTGTATCCTATTAGTATAAACCTTGTGTAAATAAGGTTTAGTTGTTATTAACTAACAGATAAGGGTTCATAGAGAGTATGTAACATAGAATAATTAGAGAAAAATCTACATTAGCAAGTACATAGGACACTTAGTCACCGAGACCTAAACCCTATATACGTCAACTATAAATACTTATCGTATTCGAATCGTAATAAATCAACTCAGGTGCTGAAGATACATAGTCTACAATCAACGAGCGCGCATATCTTTTGTGGTTCATTTGCATAGCAACACAGGTGAGTTCATTGCCCCTTTTCTAAATATTTTTGTTTTATAAACGCGGGGCTGAGAAGCATGCGTAAATTATTTTCCTCGGACTATATTTTACTTAAACTGCTTTTACATCATATATGTTTTATATGTATATTTGTTATCTTAGATTCTGTCTAGGTAAACTATTTACAAGTTTTGAAAAGAATTATTTACTCATTATAAGTAGATAATTGTTTCATTTTCAAAGAACTAAAGAAATATTTCAAACAACTGTTTGTAACGATCTATTTTCAAAGAACTAAAGATCTATCTCAACGAACTGTTTGCAACGATCTATTTTCAAAGAACTAAAGATCTATTTCAAAGAACTGTTTTCAATGATCTGTTTTCAGAGGAACATCTGGGAAATATTCAAAGATAGCATGTGCCAAAGAACTAACGATCTATACGAACAAAGACGGTCTAGAACGAACTATAAAATCCTATACTTCATGAAGTCCTAGATAGACTGACTGATTATAGGTCGCATGTTTGATGATATTTACAGATTTCCTCAACCACTAAGAACCTTGATTGCTAGACTAGTCTACTCGAGTTTGACCAAGGCCCAATCATTAAGTCTTAGTTTTAATTAAATGTTTATTTATTTACTTATTTAAGCATTTTTATTAAATGTTTCTACATTTGTTATGGTTGTTCATGTGTGTGATGAGCTTGAGAAATTAAAAGATCTTCCACATTTTGTTGAAACTAACAAGAACTAGTGTGTTGATGACGAGGAATGAAACGCTTAATTATCATTAACAACAATATGTTATGCGGTTTGGTATGTGGTGGGCTGGCGGTAAGCTTGACCCTACGTATGCCCTATATATAAGCATACTTGACTGGATGTCATAGGTGGTTGTTAATGAGGTTAAGATTGTCATTCGGTCAAGTTTGTACAAATTCATTTTCAAACAAAACTATATGAACTCACCAACCATGTGTTGATTTTATTTTTGCATGACTTCTCAAGTGACGAACAGGTTTAATTAAGAAGTATGTGCTTGTGACTAGGATGCCCAGATAGAGGACCTAATATTTTGGACGTGCATATTTTGAACATCATTATACATATTATTTTGTACATCTTGTGCAGATACAAGATGGAAGATTTATGATGTTATTAGTAGATTTACATTGTTAAATTATGAACGATACTGATGTAATTTAACTTTGTAATTCTATTTCATTTATTGCTTTCTCATTTTATATCATGTGCAATGTAACAATCTGATCACTCCGAATATCATCTCGATATCATGCCCCGAGACCATTTCGCCCGACGGGACAGTCGATTCGGCCCGCCGGCTCGGGGTGTGACATTTGGTTGTGTGTTGATCTCCATGGTTCTAACAGGTACTGGTTTGATTGGTTCCTCACGACTAAGAGCATCCGCCACCACATTGGCTTACCCGGATGATAGCGAATCTCACAGTCAAAGTCTGTTAAAAGCTCCACCCAACATCTTTGTCACATGTTGAGTTCATTCTAATTGAGAATGTGTTGCAATCTCTTGTTGTCCGTATATATGACACATTTAGTACTATACAGGTAGTGTCTCCAAATTTTCAACGCAAAAACCAAATCGCCTAACTCGAGGTCATGATTCGTGTAATTTTTTTCATGAAACATGAGTTGTCTCGGTGCATACGCAATAACCTTGTCTCGTTGCATAAGTACACAAATGAGACCAAGGTTTAAAGCATCACAGTAAACAACAAAATCATTGTTGCATTTTGGAAGACTAAGAATCGGGGAGTTGCATAACTTATGTTTAAGAAGTTGAAATGCATATTCTTGTTTCTATCCCCATATGAACGCTTGACTTTTCTGGGTTAAAGTCGTGAGTGGCAAGGCAATCTTTGAGAAATTTGCGATGAACCTGCGGTAGTAACCTGCCAAACCCAGAAATGAACGGATTTCTGTTGGAGTTGATGGGGTAGTCCAGTTCTTAATCGCTTCTATCTTTGCTGGATCTACATGTATCACATCCTTGTTAATGACATGCCCTAAGAAATGAACTTCTTTTAACGAAAATGAACTGTTGTGTTTCTGTTAAATGTTTACTTGTTCTCATTGAAATTCTCACTGTTGTTGAAAATCGAACTTATAAATACAAGTTTACATGGGTCGGATCCTAAGGCTCGAATCATTATCACAATCACATCCAAATAATTAAAGGTTCGATCCTTTTGTCAAACGAAAGTTTTGACAAATAAAGACAAAGGATCGATAATTATAATATTTAATCGTTTGTAAAAGTGGCTCTGATACCACTGTTGGGAATTACTCGTAACCAATTAGGTTTTAAAATCGTAATTTTGATTAATCTTATTAATCATTGAGATCAGATCTGACATATGTGGAGGTGTTAGGTTACAAAACATTTATTCAAAATCCAATTCCCAAATCAAGATCAAGATACAAACGATTAATCTACAAATACAATAACACAACCATAGAGAGCTTAGAAATTGACCTTCACGAAAAATCGAAAATCCACACATGGATGTGACAACGGTCTCGCTAGTGACTAATCACGATCACGTGATCCACGATCTTGTCCAACGAATCGCGAAAAAACTGAAATGTGATCTAGCCAACAAAACCCTAGGATAATCACACGGCTCGAGCCACAACTCGTATACGATTTGACTCGGCCCTAGTCCGGTCTCGAATAGTCCGATGTCTTATAATTTGCTTGTGGTTCGACTTGGTGCAGCTCAGCTTGCACCTCGGCTGCCCAGCTCGGGCTTGCGGCCTGCTTGGTTCGGCCCTGCGGCTTGGCCTTTGGGGGTGGTGGCCGAATGGTGGTGGCCAAGGAGAGGGAGGAGGGCGGCAACTAGAGTGATTGAGTGGAGAGAGATTAGGGTTTTCTCTAAACCCTAGATATAAAATCACCTTTTCTTAACCTTCAAATGTAAGGTAAACACGTTTATTTATAATAAACGTTTTACATTCTAAACCGTGTAACATGTATAGTAAAAACCCTCTAGTAATTAACTTGTTTAATTACTTAAACCCTATTTTACCAATTAACCATTAGTTGGTTAACTCCGTTAAATAATGGTTAAACTTTATTAAATGAACCATTTTATTATTTCCTAAATAATAAAATCTACAAAACCTTAATTCGATAATCGTGATCGTGTAAATGTATAACATCCTTAGACATTTAATATTGTTGTCATCCAAAATGTAGCTCTTTGGATCGTATCTCGATAGCAACGTTGAATTTATCGATAATTAAACATCCAATATCCAACAAATATCATGCAGAACGGTTCATGAACTGTTCGTTGAATTTTTGATTCGTTTATAACACTATTCAATATCATCATGGTTTTTTTAGTTGACTTTTGAGTTGTTACAAACAAAATATGTTCCAGGTCGGCCCATAAAATCTCTTCCGCATCACCTTGTTAGAGATTGTCTTCATACGTTTTTCAACTTATTTTTCTAATGTATGAACTTGTATATCTATAATGAGAACATTTTGTCACCCATTTGAATAAGTAGCACTGACAAGCATATGTTTTTTTTCGGAGAACTTAAATATCTATTGGTAGTTTGCAATCTCTGTATGCCTAAAACGGACATGTATGTTGATTGTTTGCGTGTGCGCGGTTAATTTTTGGAGTTCATGAAAGCAGCTTCTCGTGTGCCAAGGTTAAAAGTAAAGCTTGCCTCATAAGCCCTACATAATAACTACGTTACAAGTGAGATTTACTGAGGCATGATTGTTTTGTTGTTTTTGTTGTATGCAAGATTTTTAGGAGAAAATAACATTTCTAACATAACTACAAGGTCTACAGCAAAAAATAACAACCTCACAGAGTCAGTCACAAAATTAAATAATACATACTATTAATTTCCAAAGAGGTGTCTGAAATTGTGTTTTAAATTGATTAATAGTTTTGGGAGAGAGAAAAAACGTTTGCATAACAATTAAGATCATATTAAGATGAGTCAGTTCAAAAAAAAAAACAAAAAAAAAATAAAAAGAAAAAAACAATAGACTAGTCGGGTCAAAGATACCAAACAATCAATTAAGATGAGATTGTGAGGTTACTAGCCACAACAATTAACAACATAATAACTACACTTCACTACTTACAGCGGTTTCCAGTATTTGTAGAGTCCTGCTCCTAAATCCAGAAAGAACGCTGCGCAAAGATGTCAATTCAAAAACCCACCAGCCACCCAGAATTCCCAGTAGAGTGTACTTCTGGTCCCCTATTTCAATTTTAGCAATGCACAAGACTGTGTAATCGTCAACTTCAACTTTCTTCACGTATAATGACTGCATAATGATCAGAGCATTAAAAAAATAGATGAGTGTCCTTAGCCTATATACAGGTGGCAAAATGCATGTGTTCAGGCGGAAAAATCAAAATTGCTTAAGCAGACCCACATACACTATTTAAGATATAATGTATTGATTAAATTTGATTACAGAAATAACATACAGTAATCTTTGAAGTCTTTTTGATAAAGCAATATAAGAGGTTTTACGCATTTAAATACACCTTGGATGATTTTCCCTTTTGACCGGTGAGAGATATATCATAACGACATAACCCAAATGGGTTTATATTGCCAACTCTAATTGATCTATCTTAAAAATTGTGTTATAGATACACTTGGTAGCTGGCATAAGATGATGTCCACAACAGTAACGTAAGTTCTGTATACATGGGATGTTCATAGATTCTAACACAGCAAATGTTTTCAGTTACAGTCTATAAAATTTGTAGAAAACCATGTGCTGAAACACTGACCTTGAGTTTGTGTAAGATGGGGTGTCGGGTCCTGTATTGTTGCTGCAACTGAAATGTTGATAGAAATTTCAAAACTTATAGCAAAATTGCTTACATGACGTCTCAAGAACTGTTGATTTAAAAGCAAAGAATGCATGAGCAGATTCAATGCTTATTAGTCATCAAAAATTAACTAATGTGTATCAATATCAAATTGCGTTTTGATGTTAACACAACTTTATGGTCATGAAACTTATATTGGACTGTAAACTGACAAGCAGCCATTATAATTAAGCGTTGCAGGTGAAACCACGAGGAAAAATTGCCGT
Organism: Mikania micrantha; assembly: GCA_009363875.1. Classification (NCBI taxonomy): domain Eukaryota; kingdom Viridiplantae; phylum Streptophyta; class Magnoliopsida; order Asterales; family Asteraceae; genus Mikania; species Mikania micrantha. Next base: position 121,245,219 of record CM018691.1, read on the forward strand.
TCAAAAAAAAGGAAGCATTGCAGGTCAACTTACACAGTTAGCGACTGGTGGAGGCACCAATTTCAGCCCATTTTATCTATGCATGGGTCTATTTGGGTTACGGTTTATCTCAAACGTGTCAAATAAAAGAATTAGCTAAAGGAGGAACTAGTCAAACAAAGTAAGTTGTGATTGTCCTGACCTGTTCAATGTATACATAAACTGAGAAAGGGCTGGGTTTTGTGCTGAGAAGAGTAAGTGTTACTTTAACCCCAAGAACAATTGGATAGTTCCAGTTCATCCACACAATAAAGAGTAGAGCAATAGGCACCATCAGTTTCTTGGCAAAAATCATGAAATTGTGTGGATTGTCATCATTCTCTGATTCGCCCAACATGCTAATGCTATGAGCATGCGCTGAGCTGGCAAATCCTTCAACATCAAGTATCATAGATTTAGAACTATAAACACAGAGGTGTCACAACGAGCAGGTCAGGTAATAGGCCAGAACTGGTAGGTTTTATATTGGTCTGGGTTGTGCTGACACAAAACACATTTTGCTCAATTTTATTGGTTTTTGGTAAAAATAGAGTTCCAAATATAATTAGAAAGCACAACTTTAATTAACAATGGGTTGAATCTGCCACCTCTAGAAAGAAATCCATTCCAATTTACTAAAGTTAGAGAACTCAAAATGGGTAAATGAGTTGTTAACTAAGCATTAATCAGCTGCTTACCATCCATACAATGTGCAAATCGTGGCTGGAGCAAGAAAGATCCTAGTACAGCTGACACACCTAACAGCCTGCCCATGTTAGATTCATGTCCTGATTATCCAATATATAGCAGCTCATTAGCATAGGTCAGCAGCAAAACTTAAAATTTGATTCATAAATATAAGATAAGCAGACAGATAATACAGTTTCACCACACATGTGAAATATAATTTTTCAACAAAATACATCAGCAACCCCTTCCAGCCTTCAAGATCACATGGCAGAGTAGAACTCGGTTTAAAAAGGCGCGCTTCACTGATCACTAGGCTCTCAGGAAAACGCCTCATGTACTTCAGGTCAAAGTTGACTAAAATTATGGTTTGCAAAAGGCTGATATCATGATATGTAACAACCAAAGGAATGAAAAAATTATGGAAGGTATGCTTGATAAAAGAGGTTAAATGGAAATCAGATGAGAGAGACACAACCTCTGGTTGTAAGTAAACCTAATTTAGTCATACAATAAGCAATGACTCACACACGTGATGTGCGCACCTAGCGCCTCATCTTTTGGGACCTAAACTCTTAGAGGGAAACGCTTCACTCTTTCTTAAATAAACGAGTAGAATCATCATTCTGGCAAAAAAAATCTTGAAGAAAGAACACTAAACCTAAAGAAGTAACTAGAAAATGCTTTTTGATAATCCTAAAGCATCAACTAGACAACTAGTACACCTTGCAAACAAATTAAAGTTGCTACACCCTTGCTTCTCTCAAACAACAGTAAGCTATCATGTTGCCATTTGCCAAAAAGGAAGGTTAGCAGAGTCATAAATATCACAAACACAAATATTGAGGACCTGCCTACTTTAAGAAAATCTAATCATTCATAGGTGCCCTGTGCTCATGTGTTCTAAGAAACATGTAATGTTTCACAACTAAATAGTACTAATTACTGCAAAATCAGTGATCACTCACCAAATAGTATTCATACAGATAAAATTCAGTAGTGCGGTAGAAATTACAGAACATACAATGCGAAATTCAATGTCTGCATATACTAAAAGTCCTTTTGTGTCATTGTCAAATATTTTTTTAACTTATACACTTTTTCGTGCAGCAGTTAATAAGTTATTTTTAAATGGAATCCCAAACATGCTAAGGTTAAACCGTAAACTCAGAACCTCCGTGAACGATGCATCACCGTCCAACCAACCTCAATTCAATGTGTTACAAATCAATGAGCCAAAAACTGACCTGAAGTATCAGATTTCGTCATATGAAGGTATCTCTGACCGTGTAATTTCCAATTAATGATCAAGGGACGAGTGCATCGTCCAGATGGTGGGTCAAAAATCCTTATCAAACTCTTTAACGGTTCAAATGTTACTGATACTACAACAAATACGAAAACAGCATCTGATTCAATGAAGTTCATAAACAAGCTTCAAATTTAAGGTTTAATAACATGCTACAAGTGTTAGCGCTTTACTTACAAGAAAACTTTGGAGTTTGAATAATCGAGGTGAGAGATGTTGTCGTGCCTCTAACCCTAATTAGCCGGAAAAATCCTCTTGCGTGCGCCATTTTTCGTTTCTAAAGCCGAGCTAACAAACTACTGTCATTCGATGTATCATGATTTCATAGCCGGTCAACTCAAAGGCTTGTTTGGGATTTATGACTTATTTGACTTATTAGATTTTTAAAAAGGGAAAATTCTCATATTATATTAACCATGTGACCATATTTCTTTCCAAAATATTCATATGTCCACTTCTTCTATAGGGGCCGTCGCCCGTAGATATATGAGGGCCGCCCGTGTTTTCGCCCACTCATGTCTCTCCACGTGGCCGTTATGGGCGCCCACGCCCGTAAAAAATAGAAGCCACCCATAAACTTTTAACCACGGTCACGGGCGTCGGGTCCATTCTGACACGCGTGTCACGGGCGTCCCGCCCGTAAACAATTTTTTAAAAATTTTCATGGGCGTTGTGTACCTCTTGTCCCATATCGACTCTACAGGCGCCCGAACCTAGTTCATGGGCGTCCCTAACCTGATTAGAGGCGTCCCGCCTCCATTCCTTTGTCTATGGGCGTGCCGCCCGTATATTCAAATTTTCGTGGGCGTGACGCCTGTAAACCGAACATTTTTCCCCTCCATGGGCGTGCCGCCTATATTGTTTTTTGTGTATGGGAGTGGCGCCCATACACACTTTCCCGCCCATACTATTTGATCTTTTCAAGTTTAGATTACTCTCAAATAACACCATTCGAATTATTTTCATCTGCCTCATCAGAGGGATCTGACATTTTGCTTTAATTTGGTAAATGTATATAATTTTAATTTTATATAAAAACATTTGAGAAATACGTGGTATTTTATTTAAAATAAATAATTTTAAAATTAATTTATTTAACATCTACCTACTTTAATACAGGAGTATTTTTAAAAGACACGTGGCGTGTCTTGGTTAAATCTGAAAATGTTTTTTTCGCATCTCTCTCTTACTAAATAATATTAATTTTTAGTAATTAGATTATATAATTAAATATTTAAAAATATAATTTTTCTTATTCCATTAATTACTAATTTTTTATTATTCAACACGTGTAATACACGGGTTTTTTGGCTAGTGTGTAATACACACGTTTTTAACATAATTATATGTATAAAGTAATATTATACACTAAATTGTTGAGAACTCAAAAACTTCACCATTATTTTTATATGGTAATTTAATCCCTCTATTTTAAATAGTGAAAAATCTTAACAACATAGTATCTTTAGAAAACATTTCATCATAAAAATACTAGAAACCTGAATTTGACAAGAAGATAAAAACATTACATATTAATTAAATAAATTAAAAATTAAATTATACTTAGAGTATTCTCTAAATTTATGCTCATACATTAATTTACAATAATTCCAACGAAATTCTTTTGTTGCTTTTTCGGTGTCTTTCGTCTGGAATGTATACGTTCTCATTATTTATCAATCTCTCTAAAAATATACAAACCCAAACACCGCAATCTTCTAATAATCCCTTCTGATGTGGAACCGTATTCGGACACTCACGAATGAAAGGAGTATGCCTAAATGCAGGTCCCATATCATAATTATTATACACCAACCAGGTGGGAAACATAGTGTCCAAAAATCCCAAAATTTGGTTTCTAGCGTCCTCGCAAATTTTCGGAAAGCTACATAACAAAAAAAATTAGTACAAATTTTTAATTAATTATATGAAAACATAATAAAAAATTAATTTTACCTATAATAAACAGTTATTGTCCATTTTAGAAAATCTATTACCGTGAGACACCAATGTTGGTTTGTCATGTCAACCTGTATATAAAACCGCATAATAAAAATAGTAGTTATCATAATGCATTGTGTTTTGTGGTAGCAACTACAAATTAGTTAGTATATCACTTACGATATCAACATTTTCTATAGAAGGAAACGGCCACATTTGACCGGTTGCAAGACCGTGGAACCATGTTTTAAACATTTGAACGGAAGACACAAAAAAAGAGGGTAAGATGGTCCAGTCCACATATGTCTCTCTTTCTAAAATTAATTTATTTATCCAACAACCCATATGCTGTGAAAAAAAATAATTAGTAAACAATAACAATATTTCGATAATGAAATATATAATACAAAAAATACACTTACCGGTGTCTCAAACCAACCACTGTTAGCTGGCTGCCAAAACTCACAACCCAGAGCGACATTGGGATTAAACTTTGTGTATATCCAAAAATTTGTGTTGTTTGACATCTCATTCAACAATTGTTCAGTAAATCCAACGGTTTCCACTTCTTTGTCTTGAGGAGTTGTCTCAAACCCTTGATACGGTGTTGTAAGCAGTTTCGATTTTTTCTTTATTCTTCTTCCTCGTCCCTTTATTGAGGTAAACTGCAAATTTATAGTGTATACGTTTAAACGTTTTTTATAAATATATACATCTACATATACATATACGTATATATATAATTTCTGAAAGTCACTTTGTCTTTGCAAGTGCCGATCATTTGGGAGGATGGAGTTGCAAATTTGGGATCATCGGAAATTTTTATCGCATCATCTTCATCTTCTTCAAGTTGTTCTTTGTTTCCGTATCCAGAAGCATATTCATGCGTTAAATATAAAGGTTATATAAAAAATTCAAATTAAAAATTAATTAAAATTTAATTGTATTAAACAAATTTTACATCCATCCTTAAAATAAAGGGGTTGATTTTTTCATCCAAATATCCCTAAATGAAAAACAAACATATTAAAAAAATTATAAATTAACTTTAAAGTATTCAAAATTAAAAATATGTATATATAATAAATTGAAATTACTACCTGATAAAACTGATGTTGTGTTTCCTGATACTTAAACACTAAATCAAGCTTTTTCATAACTGAATTCATATTAGAGTTGCTCGATTTTGGATTTGTTCCTCCGAACGAAATATTATTTACATCATCATTATTAAAATTGACAAATATATTGTCAAAAAAACCGTTGTCATCCGGCCTGTAAACGTCTTCAAAATCAATGTTTTGTTGATTCAATCCAATTCTGGACTGAAACATATAATTAATGTAGTTGAAGCTTTCTTGAAGCCATTTCTGACTCCACTCTACAGCTGTTGGCATAAGATTTCTTGGCAAAAATTCCATCTGTATTATTTAAATACTATGTTAAAAAACTTTAAATATTTACGAATAAATTCATATAATAACAAACAAAATAACAAACCTGTGTTGATTGGTTTGAAATCTTTGCAACCATGGAGAATTTATTTTTTTTGGATTTGTTGCCATCCAATCCCCCTAGGTATAGTCTCTTTATACGTACATACCTTCCTTAGATACGGAAAGCATTCGTATATCCAAATCTGTTAAATGAATTAAAATTAACATCATACTTTACTAATCTTTTTTATCTTTTAACAAACTAAGTAAAAAAAAAGAATTATACCTTAAATACCCAAATAAAGCCGGTCAAAGAATATTGGAGCCTCTTTCCTGGTATTATTTTTTTCTTCATCAAAACATTTAAAAGCCTAGGATATGTCCTATCCCACATATATGAACCCCAGTTATAATCGTTCCATGAATTAAAGTCGTCAATCAGTATTTGGTGTTCTTTTTCAACTCTTTTATATGTTTCAACTCCCATAAACAGAGAGTATGGTAACAACAACATCGAAAGACGCACAACGTCCGCGTCATCAAAAATGTTTTCTTTTTCTTCTAAAAGTGTTTTTAAATCATCTACAGAAAAAGGAATCACAATATTATCAGGTAGTACACGGTTGATAAATCCACAACCGCCTTTATTTTTATTTGTGTTGTCACCAAATTTGAATCCGATGATTACACAAAACTCTCGAGGCCCAAAACGTAACGATGCGGTTTATTTATTGAATATGTAGTTTATACCGTCGAACTCGTGCTCGAGGTTTATGTCCTGTTGAAGTTGTAAAATAGAATGAATTAGGTGTCCATCTGGTTGAGTGCTTTGCAGATCTAACCAGCATCCGAAACATTGTTGATTCCAGATATTTTTCTGTTATCGTTTCTTTCAATAACAGTTTTCACAAGTTCAACATTTCTCCATGATATACGAGTTTTACATTGCGCCTACATAATACAAATTTGAGATTAGTAATGCTATGTGAGTAGGGACTGATTATCTACTTTTAATAATTCAACCACCGAATTTATTTGAAGATAAATCTAAAAGTAGAATTTTGTCATAATATTATTAGAATTTTATGTGTAGATAAATCTATGTATTCTCTCTTCATTATATACATAATATTATTACTACATACACAATAACTACATGCACAATATAAGATTTGTAATAAAACATATATAAATAAACATCCACTTGATACAAAAATAAATAATAAGTGATGATCCCAAATAATATTGAAATATGTATAATGAAATACACCAACCTGTTCCATTTTCTATTATATATAAAAAAATAGAAATATATAACGTGCAAAACAAATGCTCCAACAAAGTCAAATGCTCCACTCTTGCACGTGATTTCCAACAAAGTCAAATGCTGAAATTTATCCAACACAAACCAAAGCTCTCCACTCTTGCACGTGAATACTTGATGTGGTCCCAACAAAAGTCATCACCTGCATATAAAAATGAAACAAAACATATTCTTGGAGGGAAAATTGGACGCATCTTTCGGCGGGAAACTGTATGGGCGGCAAGCCCATAGAAAAATGCTACTATAGGCGTACGCCCATGTAGCCCATGCAGCTTCAGATTTTTGGCGGCAAAATGTGTAGGGGATGGACGACCACGGGCGGCACGCCCATGGAGGGGAAAAAGGTTATGTTTATGGGCGTCACGCCCAGGAAAATTTGAATATACGGGCAGCACGCCCATAGACAAAGGAATGGAGGCGGGACGCCTCTAATCAGGTTAGGGACGCCCATGAACTAGGTTCGGGCGCCCGTAGAGTCGATATGGGACAAGAGGTACACGAGTGTCAGAATGGACCCGGCGCCCTTGACCGTGGTTTAAAGTTTATGGGCGGTGATGTGCGTGAAACTATATATTTTTAATGATGGATTTTTCACACAGATTTTAGTTTTAAAATGGTTTTTACTAGAAACTAAATCACGCACAATAGGCAAGTGTACCTATCGTATAATAATATAGCTTATGGTAAGAACCGGATATCAATCCGTGGACACGATATCTCTCAATACTAAACCTCGGTCAATGTTTAGCAACAACATGAAAAATTCGGGTTTGTAATTTTAAAATAATAACTAAAAGGAGATTTTTAAAATAATCTAAAGTCTAAGAAAATTGCCTAGATCATGAATCCACTTAGTCTAGTGATGTGATTATTATGAATTGGTAAACCAAATGTTGACTAGATTCCGGTCACAGATATCTAATCATATAATCTTTTGGAAAATTAAAATGATAAACACATTCTAATCACCTAGGATTATTCTATGAAGCCTAATGTCAAGGTCTATGTCAAGATTTAATCAAGAATTAGTCATCCGTCAAGAATCTTAATTCTACAACTTAAGGAAAACTAATATGACTTATACACACTAATCACCCTAAGTTGCATAAATTCAACAAAGTCATAATTTCTTCCAACTTACAATCTATGAACACAATCATGCAAATGAGGTCATTTGGCCACAATTTCCTAACTCACATGTTAATCATATTCAACAAATCATAATATCACCATGGTTTTTCCAAACTTTAGTGAAAGAAAGTATACTTATGCAAGTTTTATAATATTCAAGAAACCAATTATCATTCCTAATCTCATGGCATAATCTTAAAAACAAGTTGTAAGATTATAAACAAATGTTTGATCATGGTTTTCCAACATAGTATGACTAAACATTCATCATTCTTGAACATTAATCGACCTACACAAATTTACAACATCATTGGAATACAATCATAACTTCATCTTGAATCTTGACATAAACCCATTTGACCAATTCATGAAATCATCATCACATAAACAAAAGTTTCATCATAATCTAGACAATGAAGTGTTTAGCCCATAAGGCTTACAAGAACAATAAGAAAGTAACTGAAATTAACAAGAGACATGATTAAAATAACAAAATGCAAACCACTAGCAAGCAAGGATTGAAAACAAGATGGTGTTGGATGCTCCTTGGATCTTCAAGACATTCAAAATCTCCCTTCTATAGCCTTAAGAATTCTGATCAGAGAGTATTTTAGCTCCAGGAAGTCCAACCATTTCAAATGAGGCAAAAAGCTCAATTTATAGAAATTCTGGAACTTGGCACGGTCGTGCACTATAGGTGCAAGGTCGTGCTAGGTGCTACAGTACTTCACTTTTGGTCTGGGACGGTTGTCGAAGTTTCCATTTTCAGCTAAGTCTCGAAAATTGACTCGAGGTGTCAGGCACGGTCGTGCCAAAAGTTGCACGGTCATGCACAAGTCGTCATGGCCGGCACTACCTCCATTTGGCCCGGCACTGGCTAGCTTGCACGGTCGTGCTAGGCTTATGCACGGTAGTGCATGGGCCTGCACTGCCATGCATGGCCTAGCACTACCTGGTTGCACGGTCATGCAAGATGGTGCACGGTCGTGCAAAGTTGTGCACGGTAGTGCATGGGCCGGCACTGCCAGTGCAAGATTTGGCATGACAGTGCGCATCTGGGGATTTGCTCAGAAAATGCTGAAATTCCATATAAGGCTTGATTTTCTTTCGAGCAAGGCCGTTTATCCTACAAATTCACAAAAACAATAGTTAGGACTATTTGTGAATGAATTTGCATGTTGTTAACGTTAAAACCGGGGGAAATTGAGTCGAATAATATGTATAATTTAACGTATATCAAACATCCCCACACTTGAACTTTGCTTGTCCTCAAGCAAACAATGAACCTTAATGGTGAAACCAATTTCCAATAATCAACTTGTAAGCAAAGATGAATCAAATAATTAAAAACTTACATTGTTTTTCAAAGGTTTACCAAATTTGAAATTGTAGGCAAGAAAATAAAATCAAAATTATCAACAAGAATTTTTAAACAAGAGGATTCACTAGCATGTTACACCTTATATTTCTCACAATGTTCACACATACTCAGTTTATTTCGGATTCATACATGTAATGTGTATGTATAGAACACTCAATTGCCAAGACAATGGATCAACAAATATGATATTTGTAATAAAAATCAACTTTAAATCAAATAGCAAAAACAAAGCATAATTTAATCTAAAGGCTTTTTATTGGGTTGTGTTTGGGTCGGAGGATGGTTGAGGATAAAAGGATTGAGAAAAAGGAAATCTGTTGGCTAAGAATTCGAACACAAAAGATATGCTACAAAGCCTTTTTGGCTTAAACAACATAGTTTTTTTTAACATAAGTACATCAACAAGCAAACATTGTGTTGCTTAATTATTTGTTTCACAAGAACTACTAAAAGGAAATATAACTCCTTGCCAACTTTGAAATGGGATTTCAATAAACGAAATGGGTTGATGGAGAAGGTGGTGATGAGAGTTTGTTCTAATGCCTTGATTAAATACAACCTTGTTCAAGCTCATGACTATGGAGATGTATGTTTGAAACAAATATTAATTTGTATGAAGCATCCGGCACACTCAATCCATAAAATATGCAATGACTACTAATGCTCAAGGTTTCAAATGCTCACAAAAAAAATGGAAGAAATGGGTAAAAATATAGGATATAACTTGTAGTTCCTCCTTTCGTCTAATCACAAATGATGATAACAAAAAAAATTATTTCACTTTTTAAGAATTCCAAATTAAGATACCCCTTTTCAAAACAAGCCTCGTTTTAATTATCAAAAACTTGTTTGCTTAACTTGTTAATTACAAAAAAAAAATTAATTGCACCAAAAGCAATAAAAGGTTCTTTGCAAAAATGCTTATTACTCTTGGACAAACAAAGTTATATCAACAATAAACGTATACCCCGAAAGTATACCCCTCCCCACACTTGAATTGCACATTGTCCCTATTGTGCAGCAAAAAACATGCAAAAAATAAGAGTGATCATGCACGAGTGTGAAAAGGAATAAAACTTCCCTATGGGTCCTTGGAGAGACCGGCGTGTAAAATCTGCATGAGCCTTGCAACGATAATGGCATTCCATGTACTTGCACTGAAAATCATCTACAAAGCAAGGCTGAAAGCAACAACTCACAACAACCAAGGGACCAAAACCGAAGCACAAGATCCATCAATCCATAAAAACAACCAACCAAAAACATTGTTTACAACCCAAATGAAAAACAAATATCCATAATAAACAGAGTTAGTACGTGTAGCAAAATGTACAACTCTCAAAAAATATCAATAACTAATCAGGAAACAAGCTAGGCTGTCGGGGAGGGAGAACATCAGACTAGTTCTCATCTTCATCGTGCGGACCAGAACCGCTAGCTTCACCATCATGTCCTCCCTGAGAACGTTTCTGCGCGCCACCCGAAGCATATCCATAGTCGAACCGAGGTGGCTCAGAAACGTAAAACTGATGAAAAGCTGTTGCCGACTGATGCGAGGCGAAGAGCCACTCAAAGCTCCTCCTCTGATCGTCCTGAATCTGGTGCAGCAGCTCATATTGCCTAGTCTGTTCAGTCTGGAAGTTATCAATACGCTGATTAAACCATTGCTGCTCAGCTTGCAGCTCCTCCTGTGACACCTGCAATCCCGCAAACCTGTGCCACAAGTCTAGATTGGACGGGGGGTCCGGACCATGAGCAGGTTCAAAGTTCAAATACTCATCATGGGGGGATACCCGTAGTCAAACCCCCCGAGTCCCGTACCATGTGGCCCCCCATCCTCGGGGCCCCTCTCTTCCTCATGTTCCTCTTCCTCCTCCTCCTCGTTCTCCTCAGGGATTGGATCCCAGATCCGACCGTCCCTACCCTTCAAACGCATCCCGACATGCGTCTGCTCCACAAGCTTCATATATCGCAATGTCCTCATGTCAAGTGGAGGCGTATCACACACATGAGTAAAACTGGCAATGTTCTCTTCGGTCAACAATCTGTAAGAGTCAGCCAGTTGCGTGATATACGCACCTCCACAGATGTGGCTCAACGCCTGTTTCCTTGAACTGGTGGTAAGAAAATAAGCTAAGCAATGGGCAATGTTACAATGAATGCCCCGAATCAAGCAATAGAGATAAAACAAATCTCTAGTGGGCACATTGCCCAAGCTGTCGCCTCGCTGAAGGATGGTACCAACCAGAATCCAATGAATGAGCCGATGAAGTGGGTCGCGAAGTTTTGTGGCCTTCGCTCTTCGGGGATCATAAACCCCTTCAGCAACTTCGGCCCAAAAGGTGGCCTTCTCGACTTCATCCTCAAAATCATGCAACCCATCAAAAACCTCTGTGTCAAGCTCCCCCTCAGTGTACAAACCCATCCGAGTCGCGAACTGCGCGACTGAAATCCTCCTCCATCTTCCCCCCAATCGAAAAGTTAAGCCAGAACGCTTTTGGTAGATGTTATGGGACGAGAAGCTAAAGGAGTATGACGCAAAGAACTCCATTAGCAATTCACGATACTGCGGACGGTTGATGTAGAGTAAGCGGGACCAAGGTTCGGTGATTAATGGTTGCAGCCTCGTTTGTTGATTGAGATTCACCACAAATCCCAACTCAGACACTTCATTTGCTCAATTTGGTGCCGATGCCCCCATAAAGAATGCAGCACGGGAATACACGGGGCGTCTCGCTCGTCGTTCGGATCAAATTGTAGGAACGGGTGATCCATCTGTTCAAGAAAATTCCTAAAAATATTAGTTGCCAAAAACTAAAAGAAAAGGGGAAAAAATCGAACGAAAAAAAAGAAAAAACTGGGCTGATATGGACATATGCACGGTCATGCAGAAACTGGCACGGTCGTACCAACCCAACATGAAGCTAGCACAGGCAGTGCAGGGCTGGCACAAACAAGTCGCACGGTCGTGCGTGCCTAAGGCACGGTCGTGCCATCCTCAGAATGACCTAAGCACAGTAAGTGCAAGGCCAGCACGGTCGTGCACCTCGTGAGTTTGTTCATCGCACAGGCAGTGCAATTGAAGCATTGTCGTTGAGCACCGTCGTGCGGGGTTAGCGCACGCTCGTGCGCCTTTGATTTTGAGTCTGCACGGGCAGTGCACAGGCAGTGCAAGGGTCGCACCATCGGTCCGCACGGTCGTGCTGGAGAGTCGCACGGTCGTGCACTGTGTAGAATCCAAATCAAAGTTAAACAAACACGAGATTTTCCATCAACAACCCAAAAATTAACAAAATTTATACAGATCCTAACAATTCTAAACCAAAATGATGTATTTACAAGCCCTAATTTGGACAAATCTAAGAAGTTTAGGAATTTCATTGAAAAGAAAGAGCAATTGAAGGATTGGAGGATATTAGTACCTTAGATTCTTGATTTGGAAAATGAAAAACGAGAGAAATTGATGGGGAACCGTTTCTGAAAATGTGGAAGTGAATTATGGGAGAGATGGTGTCAAGTGGGGTAGTTATTGGGCAAATATGACACGGCGCACGGTGGTGCGTACGGGCCGCACGGTCGTGCATCAGCAAAAGAGCACGGCCGTGCAGCTAGTCGCACGGTCGTGCGGACCTGCAGATTTTTTTTTAAGACCGAGAACCTCTCGGGATGGCTAAGTTTACTGAGTCTTCAGCTAGACTCAAGTCCCCGAATTCAGTTGTCCTTGGGGTGGAGTACGACAACCTCCAATGCCGGCTCGACGGGTCCGGACAAATATCTCTTCAACCGATGGCCATTGACTTTGAAAATTCTGCCATCCTCATGCTCAATCTCCACAGTTCCATATGGGAAGACTTCATGAACTGTGTACGGGCCAGACCATCGAGACTTCAGTTTGCCCGGGAACAACCTAAGACGCGAGTTATAAAGCAGAACGCGATCACCCACTTGGAATTGCTTGTTGTCCTTCAAGTGACTATCGTGTAGCGTCTTGGTACGTTCCTTGTACCTCTTGTCAACCTCTGAATCTGCAAGAATCGGTTCTCCCCCGCACTAGTCAAATCCATGTTGATGGATTTCAGCGCCCAATAGGCTTTATGCTCGAGTTCAACGGGGAGGTGACACGTTTTCCAATAAATCAATTTGAATGGTGTGGTTCCTATGGGAGTTTTGTAGGCTGTTCGGAATGCCCACAACGCATCATTCAACTTCACTGACCAATCCTTGCGGTTTTGACCAACCGTCTTCTCCAAAATGCGCTTGATGCCCCGATTAGTGACCTCTACCTGTCCACTGGTCTGTGGATGGTATGGCGTTGAAAATCTATGGTTCACTCCGTAGCGTGACAACGCCTTATCATGTTGGGAGTTGCAGAAATGAGTCCCACGGTCACTAATGAGTGCTTTGGGGGCACCAAAGCGAGAAAACAACTCTTTCAGAAATCTCACGACCACTCTATCATCATTGGTGGGCAAGGCTTGAGCCTCCACCCACTTGGAAACATAATCGACTGCAACTAGAATGTATCGGTTACCGTGAGATGTTGGGAACGGCCCCATAAAATCAATACCCCAGACATCAAAGATTTCGCAGACTTGGATTCCATTATGGGGCATCTTATCCCGTGATGAGATGTTGCTTGCCCTTTGGCAAGCATCGCAAGCTCGGACCATATCATGAGCATCTCTGAAGATGGTGGGCCAATAGAATCCGGCGTCAAAAACCTTCTTCGCAGTAAGTCGCTCCATGATGACCACCACTCGGTCCCTCATGACAATGCCTCAAAATCTTGTGCGCTTCACCTCCATACACGCACCTACGCACAATCTGATCAGCTCAAATCCTAAACAGTAAGGATCCTCCCACAGGTAATACTTGACATTAGAAAAGAACTTCTTCTGTTGATGTCTCAAGCCCTTCAAAACAATCCCACACGCGAGATAATTCGCGAAATCAGCAAACCATGGACATTCCTCATCCTGCGTCTATATGTGCATGTCACACCCCGACCCGCAGCGGAAGTCTTAACAGAGTCTTAGTGTCGACAGTAATTAACAACAACATAAGTTAAGCGAACGATTTAAATAAAAGATCGATAATTATAAACAAAAGTCATCGATAATTGTTAACATTAGTTCAACATCTTATTTATAAAACATTAGTTTCAACAATTTGACAACCGGTCCCAATAATAATTATCCGAGATACGCTCGCTTGCAAGAACCGGTTTTCCTTTCTTTTCCCCAAATGACTTGCTACTTACCTGAGAAACATACCAAATTTAAAACAAGTGTCAACCAAACGGGTTGGTGAGTTCACAGGTTTTCATAATAAAACATTTAATCAATAATCATGGAAAAGAAGGTAATGTCACGTTGTTGTGCTAGTGAACTCATCGTAGACTAGCAAGGTCCTACGATACGATAGACACCATGAGCTCATAATCAAACCAAAACCAACGTGCGAACACCCCTCAACATATATTGCTCCCATTACTCACGGACCATGACACCTGGTCGGGGAGCGGGTTGTCAAACCCGATAGATCTACCAATATATCCTGCGGTCTCTCCCCCGAGACTAATGATTACGACTGCGGGCACAAAACCATGCGCAAAAACACTCGGGAACAAATCCACGAGAAGCATGCCCAACTGCACTTACTCAAGAGCTATCAAAGTCACGTACCACACAAACAAATTACATTACAAAAACAACTTTTCTTTTCCCGGTATGTTTCTCCCCCGGTTTATCAAAAACCAAAACATAGTTAAAAAGGGGCCGTGAAACTCACCTCAATGCGTTCCTGCTAGCAACAAAGATTTCCAAATAACCCGACTGTCTCACTAGCTCCCTAAAACGCAAGGGACACATTAACAGTCTAAATAAAAGTCCATCATGTAAGTTGTTCACCCAACTTAACTTAGACTAAGAAAATATTCCACCAAGGAAAATAGTTTTCGTACAAACGACCCGTTGGTGACTCGAATTTAGTTATTTATCATAAATCATAAGTTAACGTTCTTAATTCATATTATATCCAAATAATTAAGTTATCTTTGTTAAAAATCTATTTTTAACTTCAAACTTAATTATTTAAAATAACTTGTCAAAAATGACAATTTTATCGTATTTTACTGACAAAACCGACAACGCAACATACAAGCACATCAACACGCATTATGACCTAAGTGACTTCTAATACTTCAAAATAAGTATTTTATACTTATTTTTACTCAAAAGTTGCTGTTTAAAATCAGTCACAAAGTTATGTCGAATTTTCGCTTTAAAACGATGTTTTTACGCCATTTTTAGACATAGTTTTCAAGTATTTCATTTCCTACTTTTCTTACATCATTTATATATTAAAATTTACATATTTTTATCATAAAAACATACAAATTTTTCTGACCAAAATCAGATTCATAAAATGATCATTTTTATATGTTAAAAATAGCCGAAAACGCGTATTTTCGGTCCTTTATAACCGTTATGTCGTTACAATTCTAAAACCACTTGATTTTATACTTTAAATATGTCATAAAATTTATTTTTATAGTTACATAACCTGTTCCAAATTATTTTTATAGAAAACTCTATTTTTATAGCTTTTATCTTATCAAAACATCCATTTTAAAGTAATATAAATTATGTCTAAGTTATGTAACCATTCTTTATTCATTTACCACAAAAATATTTATATTTTTAAGCATATTACAACATTTAGATCAGATTTAATATATTTCATAAAATAGCAATTATTATTATTATTTTTCACAAACAACAATTATATAAAAAGTTACATACATACCCATGCATGCATACATATACAACCATCATGCATGTCATGTTTTCTACCATATATATACTTATGTATATATATATTATCCTCATGCACATGTATACTTGAAATAATCATACATACATACACATGCATGCATGTACAATCAAATCATGTATACATCCATCCATGTATGTAAAATCATTATTCTTTCTTATACCTACATATACACACACATGATCACATACATATATATATATATATATATATATATATATATATATATATATATATAAGTACGTGCATGTCAACAAAACCCACTTATACATACAATGAGTTCATGCATGTAACCATCTCACCCATACATACATATGTATATATACAAACACATACATATACATATATGTTTATGCATGTAACTTATTTCACATCTACATACATATATATGCATGTATATGTACATGCATGTGGTTAAAATCACCATCCAAGCAAAATCATCCATGTATGTATGTGTGTATATTTTGAAAGAAACATATACACCCATATATACATGCATTACGACACACACACATACATATACTTACACACACACGTTTCACACACACACACAATCATCTTTCACAACAAGACCCACTTGATTTAAACACATTCTTTTGGGTGAACAAACTTTTAAATAAAAACCCATGTAGTGTGATTAAGAGTTTACCTTAAATGCTTGACAATGGGGTTTCTTGATCAAAAACTCTTACAATATTCCAAGTGCTCAACAAATACAACAAGATGAAGCTTAGAAAATAAAGAAAATGGTGGTGTATGTAGAAAGAGAGAGAGACGTTGAGATGGAGAGAGAGAGATGTGAGATATGAAATTTGTAAATCAAATGGAAGTGATGGGTGAGATTTGGAAAATTTAAAGAGATCTTGTGGTCACTTCTTCTTGACAAGTGTCTACCCACTTGTCTTTATATGGATAATTATGATTTAAATCAGATACAAACTGGTATAATCTGAGTCCCACGGTGTATAAACTTTGTACCGGAAATTTAATAAAAATACAATTTTTATTCTAAAATTAATAGAATATTTAATCGTACTAAAACGATCAAATTTTTGTCAAAAATAATGACCTTAAATATTATTTGAATAATTAATTCCATTTTGCCCGGCTAAAACGCAGATAAAGTCGGTTGTCAGTAAAATCCACAGTTAACACCAAAATTCACGGTTTTCATCGTTAACTTAATTTATACATTCATGATTTATCATTTTATGCTAAACCAAGCATATCTACTAAATTCGTTAATCGAGTCGTCACCAACGCTCGTTAAAACACCGCCGAACGATACAGAAAACTCGAAATTTTACGAAATGCAAATCCATGCATTTAAATAACACTCTGTGCTAGACTTTTTAATCAACATTAAATTTAATAATAAATATTAAATTATTAACGCATTAAATAAATTAAGTTTAGTACACTAACCATTACAGACTATCGTTCATAAAAATACCGGATGTCACAGTCTCCCCTGGTTTAAGAAATTTCGTCCCGAAATTATTAACCACTAAGACCTTTTCACCTCATAAGGAAATAGGTGGGGATACTTCTTTCTCATCTGATCCTCGCGCTCCCAAGTAAATTCTGGGCCGCGTCTTGAATTCCACTTCACTTTCACTAACTTGATCCGACTACGTCGAAGGTTATGAATTTCCCAATCTGAGATCTCAATAGGCTCTTCGACAAATTGAAGTTTTTCGTCAACATGAATCTCTTCAATCGGAACAACAGGCGTCTCATCAGAAAGACATTTCTTCAAGTTAGATACATGGAACACATCGTGCACACCGCAAAGTTGCGATGGTAACTTGAGTCGATACGCCACTGGACCGATTCGATCCAAAATCTCAAATGGTCCAATATAACGGGGACTAAGCTTTCCCTGATTACCAAATCTAACGACTCCTTTCCAAGGTGAGACTTTTAACATAACACGATCTCCAACTTGGAATTCCAATGGTTTCCGTCGATTATCAGCATAACTTTTCTGCCTATCCATGGCAGCTTTCAACCTATCTTTTATTCGAAAGACCTTATCAGTGGTCTCTTGAATAATTTCAGCTCCAGTAAGTTGTTTTTCCCCAACTTCTGCCCAACACAACGGCGAGCGACACTTTCTGCCATAAAGAGCTTCGAATGGTGCAACTTTAATGCTCGAGTGGTAACTATTGTTATAAGAAAATTCTGCTAGCGGTAAATGAACATCCCAGCTACCACCGAAATCAAGTACGCATGCCCGAAGCATATCCTCAAGTGTCTGAATAGTTCTTTCGCTCTGACCGTCTGTTTGTGGATGATAAGCAGTACTCATATCCAAACGAGTACCCAAGGCTTTTTGCAAAGATTGCCAAAATCTTGATGTAAACCGACTGTCCCTGTCAGATATAATCGACACAGGAACGCCATGCCTTGAAACGATTTCCTTCAAGTATAATCTTGCTAACTTCTCCGTTTTATCAGTCTCTTTAATTGGAAGGAAGTGTGCGGACTTAGTTAAACGATCGACAATTACCCAAATAGTATCATAGCCACTAGACGTTCGAGGTAATTTCGTTATAAAATCCATTGCAATACATTCCCACTTCCATTCTGGGATCTCAGGCTGTTGCAAAAGTCCGGACGGCTTTTGATGTTCTGCCTTCACCCTGGAGCAAGTTAGACATTTACCGACATATTCGGCAATTTCCCGTTTCATATTAGGCCACCAATAAAATTCTTTCAAATCTTTGTACATCTTGTCCGATCCTGGATGGATTGAATATCTGGACTTGTGAGCTACATCCATAACCAGCTCACGAAGATTACCAAAACAAGGTACCCATATACGATCCATGAAATATAAAATTTCGTCAGACTTTGGAATTAACTCCTTAACCATTCGGTGTAGGCCTTCGGTTTTGACATTTTCAACTTTAAGTGCTTCGAGCTGTGCATCATGAATTTGAGCAGTAAGACTCGTTTGGATAGTTAATCCCAATGCACGCACTCGTAAAGTTTTGTCTCTAACCTTTCTGCTCAAGGCATCTGCCACTACGTTTGCTTTTCCAGGATGATAACAAATTTCATAGTCATAATCATTGAGCAGTTCGACCCACCTACGTTGTCTCATATTTAGTTCTTTTTGATCAAAGATATGTTTGAGACTTTTATGATCAGTGAAGATAGTACACTTCGTTCCATAGAGATAATGTCTCCATATCTTAAGTGCAAAAATAACCGCTCCTAATTCCAGATCATGGGTGGTGTAATTCTTCTCATGGATTTTAAGTTGTCGCGAAGCGTATGCTATCACCTTATCTCGTTGCATCAAAACACATCCAAGACCTTGTCGTGATGCGTCACAATATACCACAAATCCATCATTCCCATCAGGAAGTGATAAAATGGGTGCAGTACATAGTTTCTGCTTTAAAAGTTGAAAAGCTTCTTCTTGCTTGGCGCCCCAGTCAAACTTCTGATCCTTCTGAGTCAACAGTGTTAACGATTGAGAAATCTTAGAAAAATTCTCAATGAACCTTCTATAATAACCAGCCAGTCCCAAAAACTGACATATTTCAGTTGGAGATGTAGGCGTACTCCAATTCTTAATTGCTTCAATTTTCATGGGATCCACTTGGATACCTTTCTCGTTAATTACATGACCCAGAAATTGAACTTCGCGAATCCAAAATTGACACTTGGAGAACTTAGCATAAAGCTTCTCATTCTTTAATAACTCCAAAACCAACCTCAAATGTCGTTCATGGTCTTCCTTGCTTTTTGAATAGATAAGTATATCATCGATAAAGACAATTACAAACTTATCCAAATAAGGTCTACAAACCCTATTCATTAGGTCCATAAATGCAGCAGGTGCATTTGTTAACCCGAAAGGCATGACCAAGAACTCATAATGCCCATAACGCGTTCTGAAGGCAGTCTTCGGAATGTCTTCCTCCACAATCTTCAATTGGTGGTATCCTGAGCGTAAATCGATCTTTGAATAGAAACTCGAACCACACAACTGATCAAACAAATCATCAATCCTCGGCAAAGGATACCGATTCTTGATGGTAAGCTTATTCAACTCTCTGTAGTCAATGCACATCCTCATTGACCCATCTTTCTTTTTGACGAATAAGACTGGTGCTCTCCAAGGAGAAAAACTTGGTCTAATAAATACTTTATCCAACAATTCTTGTAACTGATTAGACAACTCTTGCATTTCAGAAGGTGCTAATCGATACGGAGCCTTCGCAATAGGTGCCGCTCCTGGAACAAGGTCGATTCTAAACTCTATCTGTCTTGACGGAGGCAATCCCGGCAAGTCTTCTGGAAAAACTTCTGGATATTCTCGAACAACAGGTATCTCCTCGATCTTTGATTTCTCAGCTCTTGTGTCGACAATACTAGCTAAAAATGCAGAGTATCCTTTGCGTAGAAACTTTTGCGCCTTCATAACATTGATCATCTTCAAGGGAGGTTTCTTTAGTTCACCACGAATGACTAGGACTTCACCGTTTGAAAGGGGAAGACGAATCACCTTTTCATAACAAACAACTTCCGCCCTATTCTTAGATAACCAATCCATACCGACTACAATATCAAAGCTACCAAGTTCTACAGGCAAGAGATCGATGTTAAATGAATGATCCTCTAGCTGCAACTTACATCCCTTAATAATTTCTCTAGACTCAATAACCTTACCGTTTGCCAACTCTATATGATAGTGCTTATCTAATTTACTTGATTTAATGTCAAGCAAAGGTTCAAATTCTCTTGACACAAAACTTAGATCGGCTCCAGTATCGAACAATATAGATGCAAACTGGTTATTAACAAGGAACATACCCGTGACTACAGATGGGTCTTCGCGAGCAGTACCCGCATTCATCTCAAAGGCTCGACCTCTGGCATTAGTAGCTTTCAATTTCGGACAATCTTTCTTGAAATGACCACTTGCTCCACACTCAAAGCAATTTTTATTTCCCGTACTTGTTCCCGTTGGCAGTCTAGCTCTGCATGTCTGGATCAGGTGTCCCATCCTTCCACACCGTTCACAAAGCAACTTATCCCTTGCTGACCCCGAAGCACTTGCTGTGTAAAATTTTCCTGATCCCTGATTTCTTCTCTTCTGATTTCCAAAACGATTATCAGAATTCTTCCTTTTTCCGTCATAAGGTTTCTTCTCTGCGCTAACAATGCTTTTGTTTGCTTCCACTAACTTTTTGCCCTGGCTGCCGACTGCCGACAAGGTTCCCATCCTCACTGCATCATCCGTTAGTGCATGAGCAAGAGTGATTGCACTCTGAATAGTGGTGGGGTTGGATGCTGCTACCATGCCTCTGATTTGTGGTGCTAAACCCCAAATATAACGTTCTATTCGCACATGCTCTGGAGTGACCAATCTAGGTACCAGCCTGGCAAGTTCATGGAACCTAGTGGTATAACCTCGAATATCGGCGCCTATCATGACATGATTCCAGAATTCCTCTTCCAATTTCTGAACTTCCATTCTAGGACAGTATTCACGCAACAGTAGTTCTTTAAGCTCATCCCAGGAAAGACTGTATGCAACAACCTCTCCTCTAGCTTGCAGTTGGGTGTTCCACCAGGTTAGGGCTTCATCATGAAACGAACAAACTGCATATTTCACTCTTTGTTCAGGAGTACACCCACTAGTATTCATCACCGATTCCATCCTTTCAATCCAACGAATAATCCCCAACGGACCTTCAGCACCTGTAAACGGTCGCGGTCCGCAAGTCTGAAATGTTTTGTAAGTACACCCTTGTTGCAGCCTTTTTCCAACTTCCTCTGCGTCTTTTTGCGCCAGTGCTGCCGTAACATGTTGTGAAATGATCTGTGATAATTCCTCAGTAGTAGTGGGGAGTGGTGTTGAGTTAGTGCTTCCTCCAGTTGCCATGAATTATTATCTTGTAAAATTTTAGTAATAATGATTAGTTAATGTCAATCATTAACTCTATAAATCCATATTACAACCAAGTAAAATAATATCATAAATCAAAACAACTAAATATCCATCATTAAAATATATTGTTCATCAAACAACACATTCAAGAGCATCAAGTTCAACATAAATAAACCGTAAACCTACAGATCTAGACCTACTCCATGGACCAACTACATAGGTCTAGTGGGAGGGCCGCTAAATAAAATAGACAATATTAGTGCTCCACAGAGATTGGAGTAAGTCTGAACTGAGTTTAGTTCCTCAGTCATCATCTCTAATCTCTGCTCAGTGGCTGCTTGCCACCCTCCTAGTAGTCCAAATTGGGTTTCTAGAGTGCCCACACGCTGATCCAGAGAGACTCTAGCCGTCTCCTGGACAGTCACTCTAGAGTGCAATTGATGCAGTGCATTATTGTCAAGGAGGTGCTCCTCCTCCATGGACATCAGACGTCCATCCTGCGCTGTGGCCATCTCCTCTAGAACCTGTATCTTATCCTGCAATTCTCGTATGGTGCTCTCATACTGAGCACATTTCGCAGTCAATGCAATAAGTGCTACCTACAATGACTCCCTCTTAGTCACATGCTCTGTTGGGATAGTGGAGGGTCCCCCTAGCTCCATACCAGGGATCATACCCTCGGAGGTCATGTCCCGTACTTTGGTCCCAAGTTTAGGTCTCCCCCTAGTAATGGTATTAGTCTCATCATCCTCGACGAGTGGCCTCTTACCGAGGTTACGTCGTCTCCGGCGAGTGTATACCACCCTTATAGGTGGGGACTGTAGCCTGCTCACAACCTGTGTCGGGACAACCAAAGTAGTAACCGGGACAGACTCCTCATCTAACCACCCACAACCCTCCGGCCTGTGGGGGTACAATCCTTCTGCGAAACGGGCAAGTAAACTGAGTCGGACTCCTTGTTGGAGCCACGCATATTACTTCTATGATCAACCATCTAGAGAAAGAAGTACATCCATAAAATAATTAGGTTAATCACGTACTAATAAAGACACATTAATGTTTATCAATTTTCTCAGGCAAGTACACAAGCAACACCATATTGGGAAAATAAACCGTTCTTAAAATAATATTTTATTGGTTATAGTCTAGTTTTGTAAAAATATTTTACTAGTTCGCTATAACCTAGGCTCTGATGCCACTTTTACTGTCACACCCCGACCCGCAGCGGAAGTCTTAACAGAGTCTTAGTGTCGACAGTAATTAACAACAACATAAGTTAAGCGAACGATTTAAATAAAAGATCGATAATTATAAACAAAAGTCATCGATAATTGTTAACATTAGTTCAACATCTTATTTATAAAACATTAGTTTCAACAATTTGACAATCGGTCCCAATAATAATTATCCGAGATACGCTCTCTTGCAAGAACCGGTTTTCCTTTCTTTTCCCCAAATGACTTGCTACTTACCTGAGAAACATACCAAATTTAAAACAAGTGTCAACCAAACGGGTTGGTGAGTTCACAGGTTTTCATAATAAAACATTTAATCAATAATCATGGAAAAGAAGGTAATGTCACGTTGTTGTGCTAGTGAACTCATCGTAGACTAGCAAGGTCCTACGATACGATAGACACCATGAGCTCATAATCAAACCAAAACCAACGTGCGAACACCCCTCAACATATATTGCTCCCGTTACTCACGGACCATGACACCTGGTCGGGGAGCGGGTTGTCAAACCCGATAGATCTACCAATATATCCTGCGGTCTCTCCCCCGAGACTAATGATTACGACTGCGGGCACAAAACCATGCGCAAAAACACTCGGGAACAAATCCACGAGAAGCATGCCCAACTGCACTTACTCAAGAGCTATCAAAGTCACGTACCACACAAACAAATTACATTACAAAAACAACTTTTCTTTTCCCGGTATGTTTCTCCCCCGGTTTATCAAAAACCAAAACATAGTTAAAAAGGGGCCGTGAAACTCACCTCAATGCGTTCCTGCTAGCAACAAAGATTTCCAAATAACCCGACTGTCTCACTAGCGCCCTAAAACGCAAGGGACACATTAACAGTCTAAATAAAAGTCCATCATGTAAGTTGTTCACCCAACTTAACTTAGACTAAGAAAATATTCCACCAAAGAAAATAGTTTTCGTACAAACGACCCGTTGGTGACTCGAATTTAGTTATTTATCATAAATCATAAGTTAACGTTCTTAATTCATATTATATCCAAATAATTAAGTTATCTTTGTTAAAAATCTATTTTTAACTTCAAACTTAATTATTTAAAATAACTTGTCAAAAATGACAATTTTATCGTATTTTACTGACAAAACCGACAACGCAACATACAAGCACATCAACACGCATTATGACCTAAGTGACTTCTAATACTTCAAAATAAGTATTTTATACTTATTTTTACTCAAAAGTTGCTGTTTAAAATCAGTCACAAAGTTATGTCGAATTTTCGCTTTAAAACGACGTTTTTACGCCATTTTTAGACATAGTTTTCAAGTATTTCATTTCCTACTTTTCTTACATCATTTATATATTAAAATTTACATATTTTTATCATAAAAACATACAAATTTTTCTGACCAAAATCAGATTCATAAAATGATCATTTTTATATGTTAAAAATAGCCGAAAACGCGTATTTTCGGTCCTTTATAACCGTTATGCCGTTACAATTCTAAAACCACTTGATTTTATACTTTAAATATGTCATAAAATTTATTTTTATAGTTACATAACCTGTTCCAAATTATTTTTATAGAAAACTCTATTTTTATAGCTTTTATCTTATCAAAACATCCATTTTAAAGTAATAAAAATTATGTCTAAGTTACGTAACCATTCTTTATTCATTTACCACAAAAATATTTATATTTTTAAGCATATTACAACATTTAGATCAGATTTAATATATTTCATAAAATAGCAATTATTATTATTATTTTTCACAAACAACAATTATATAAAAAGTTACATACATACCCATGCATGCATACATATACAACCATCATGCATGTCATGTTTTCTACCATATATATACTTATGTATATATATATATTATCCTCATGCACATGTATACTTGAAATAATCATACATACATACACATGCATGCATGTACAATCAAATCATGTATACATCCATCCATGTATGTAAAATCATTATTCTTTCTTATACCTACATATATACACACACAATCACATACATATATATATATATATATATATATATATATATGTACATGCATGTCAACAAAACCCACTTATACATACATATGAGTTCATGCATGTAACCATCTCACCCATACATACTTATGTATATATATACAAACACATACATATACATATATGTTTATGCATGTAACTTATTTCACATCTACATACATATATGCATGTATATGTACATGCATGTGGTTAAAATCACCATCCAAGCAAAATCATCCATGTATGTATGTGTGTATATTTTGAAAGAAACATATACACCCATATATACATGCATTACGACACACACACATACATATACTTACACACACACGTTTCACACACACACACACAATCATCTTTCACAACAAGACCCACTTGATTTAAACACATTCTTTTGGGTGAACAAACTTTTAAATAAAAACCCATGTAGTGTGATTAAGAGTTTACCTTAAATGCTTGACAATGGGGTTTCTTGATCAAAAACTCTTACAATATTCCAAGTGCTCAACAAATACAACAAGATGAAGCTTAGAAAATAAAGAAAATGGTGGTGTAGGTAGAAAGAGAGAGAGACGTTGAGATGGAGAGAGAGAGATGTGAGATATGAAATTTGTAAATCAAATGGAAGTGATGGGTGAGATTTGGAAGATTTAAAGAGATCTTGTGGTCACTTCTTCTTGACAAGTGTCTACCCACTTGTCTTTATATGGATAATTATGATTTAAATCATATACAAACTGGTATAATCTGAGTCCTACGGTGTATAAACTTTGTACCGGAAATTTAATAAAAATACGATTTTTATTCTAAAATTAATAGAATATTTAATCGTACTAAAACGATCAAATTTTTGTCAAAAATAATGACCTTAAATATTATTTGAATAATTAATTCCATTTTGCCCGGCTAAAACGCAGATAAAGTCGGTTGTCAGTAAAATCCACAGTTAACACCAAAATTCACGGTTTTCATCGTTAACTTAATTTATACATTCATGATTTATCATTTTATGCTAAACCAAGCATATCTACTAAATTCGTTAATCGAGTCGTCACCAACGCTCGTTAAAACACCGCCGAACGATACAGAAAACTCGAAATTTTACTAAATGCAAATCCATGCATTTAAATAACACTTTGTGCTAGACTTTTTAATCAACATTAAATTTAATAATAAATATTAAATTATTAACGCATTAAATAAATTAAGTTTAGTACACTAACCATTACAGATTATCGTTCATAAAAATACCGGATGTCACAGTGCATAAGAAACTCATGGGGGAAATTGTCATTTATGTGTGACCCCACAAGTTCTGATGAAGCTGAGCACTCGAGACGGGAGAGGTGATGTGCTGCAACATTCTCGGCTCCCTTTTTGTCACGAATTTCAATGTCGAATTCTTGCAACAACAGAATCCAACGAATCAGCCTGGGTTTAGCATATTGCTTGCTAAACAAGTAACGGAGGGCTGCATGATCCGTAAACACAATGGTCTTTGAAAGGACAAGATAGGAACGGAATTTATCGAACGCAAAGATCACAGCTAGGAGCTCCTTTTCAGTGGTGGTGTAGTGCTCCTGGGCATCATTCAGAGTTTTGCTTGCAAAGTAAATCAGGTGGAAGTGCTTGTCCTTCCTTTGACCCAAGATTGCCCCAACAGCAAAATCGCTTGCATCACACATAATCTCAAATGGGAGTGCCCAATCTGGGGCGATCATGATAGGAGCATTAACCAACTTCTCCTTCAACAACCTGAATGCATGAAGGCATTCATCAGAAAACACGAACGGGGCATCTTTCTCAAGAAGCTGAGTCATGGGGCGAGCTATCTTTGAGAAATGCTTGATGAAACGCCTATAGAACCCCGCGTGCCCTAAGAAACTCCGAATAGATTTCACAGAAGTGGGTGGCGGAAGCTTGACAATGGTCTCAATCTTGGCTCGGTCGACCTCAAGTCCGTCACGTGAAATCTTATGCCCTAAAACAATGCCCTCCTTCACCATGAAGTGGCATTTCACCCAATTCAACACCTAGTTAGCTTCTTCACACCTAGCTAACATCTTCCTCAGATTTTCCAAGCAATGATCGAAGGAACTCCCAAAAACAGAGAAGTCATCCATAAATACCTCCATAGAGTCCTCGATCATATCATGGAAAATAGCCACCATACAACGCTGAAATGTGGCTGGAGCATTGCACAGTCCAAAGGGCATTCGCCGATATGCAAATGTGCCATAGGGAATGTGAATGTCGTCTTCTCCTGATCCTCAAGAGTGATTGGGATTTGAAAGTACCCAGAAAAACCATCCAAAAAGCAATAGAATGTCTTGCCTGACAATCTCTCTAACATCTGATCAATAAAAGGCAAGGGGAAATGGTCTTTTTTGGTGGCATCGTTCAGTTTGCGGTAGTCAATGCAAACTCTCCATCCGGTAACAGTACGAGTAGGGATCAACTCGTTTTTCTCATTGGTGATCACTGTCATCCCACCCTTCTTCGGGACAACCTGCACCGGACTCACCTAAGGGGAATCAGAGATAGGATAAATCAAACCTGCATCAAGTAACTTGATAACCTCCTTCTTCACGACGTCTTGCATATTAGGATTCAGACGTCTCTAATGCTGAACTACAGGCTTAAAATCCTCCTCCATTAAGATCTTATGGGTGTAAAAAGATGGATTGATGCCCTTGATGTCCATGATCTTCCATGCGATCGCCTTCTTGTGCATCTTCAGAACCTCAAACAATTTGGCCTTCTCTCCATTCGTCAACGCAGACGAGATGATAACGGGCAACCGAGACTCACCATCTAGGAATGCATACTCCAAATGACCGGGAAGCTCCTTAAGCTCAACAGATGGTGGGTCTTCAACAGAAGGTAGTGCCTTAGGTTCATCCTTGCGATCCATGACTTCAAACACTTCATCCTGAGGGGAAGGATCGTGGCTCAGCAATGCCACCATCTCCTTATCAAATTGACCCTCAGTAACTGGGTCTACATCCTCCCCTCCTAACAATTGGGTGTCAAACACCTCCACAACACACCCATCCTATGATGGATCACTCATACAAGAATCAACAACATCAATGAAGTAGAGTGAATCGTCCTGACTCTGTGGATGCTTCATTGACCTTCTGATATCAAAGGTCACCTCCTCATCATAAACTCTAAGTGTTAGTTTGCCCGAGCAAACATCAATGAGGGCTCTAGCAGTGGCTAGGAATGGACGACCAAGAATGAGAGGTACATTCTTATCTTCATCCATATCAAGGATTACAAAGTCCACAGGAAACACAAATCGATCAATCTTAACCAACAAATTCTCAACTATACCTCTCGGATATTTGACTGACCGATCGGCAAGCTGGATGCTCATTAGAGTTGGCTTAAGTTCCTCAACACCAAGTTTCTCAAACACAGCATAGGGCATTAGATTGATGCTAGCCCCCAAGTCAGCCAATGCATTACTGACTGATTAACTTCCAATCAAGCATGGGATAGTGAAACTCCCAGGATCATTCATCTTCTGAGGAAGTTTGTTTTGAAGGATCGCATAACACTCCTCACTCAATGTAACATGAGATGATTCTTCCAACTTCTTCTTGTTGGTGAGGATGTCCTTCAAAAACTTGGCATACTTAGGCATCTGAGCAAGTGCCTCAACAAATGGCAGATTGATGTGCAACTGCTTGAACAATTCCAGAAATGTTCCATAGTGTTCCTCAAATTTCTGCTTCTTCAACCTGCTGGGGTATGGAACAGGAGGAGTGTAGTCCTTGACTGGTTCCTTTGCTTGTGCTGTACTTGCTGGGCCTGGCCTGGAATGCACCTCAGCAGGAATCTCAGTCGCAACCTCCTTAATCACCAGCGGAAGAGAAGAAGAAGGGGAAGCCGGTGGAGGAGGTGCAGTGGTGGATTTACCACTCCTCAATGTGATGGCCTTAACATGAGCATTAGGATTCGGCTCAGTGTTACTCGGGAGGCCACCTTATTGCCTTTCGGATAGCAACTTAGCAATCTGTCCTACCTGATTCTCTATGGTTTGCATCGATGCCTTTTGGTTCCTCAACTCCGTCTCATGCTTATGGAAGCGGTCTTCCATATACTGATTCTGTTTCTAAGCCAACTGGCTTTGGCTCTCGGAGTTAGCTAGCAACCGTGCAACCATGTCCTCCAAATTGGATCGCTTTTCAGGAGCGGGTTGTGACCCACTGCTAGAACCTTGATTTTGGAGCTGGTTCTGTGGAGGACGAATGTGTGAGGACTGACCGTGAGACTGATTTTGGAATGGGGGACGCGGATTGAATCAGGGTGGTTGCTGATTTGTGGTACCAGACTTCCAACTGAAATTTGGGTGATTCCTCCACCCCGGATTATAAGTGTTACTGTAGGGATTATTTTGAGACTGAGTTTGGTTGCCCAGGTAGTCAACCTGCTCGTGAACGGATCTATCCCTAATCGAACACTCCCCACTATGGTGTGCTCCCCCACATATCTCACAACAAGATTGGACTTTGTTCACAGACATCTGCTCGATTTTGTTGGAGAGTGCCTCCAACTGTGCAGTCAAAGCAGTATAGGAATCAACCTGATGGACACCCTGCTTGGGTGCCTTGGCTCTTGGGGCCTGTTGAGAATAGCTCTTCCTAGCTGCTTTCTTGAGCAATTCAAATGCCTCTCGCGGTCGCTTCGCTCCAAAATCTCCACCCGCATAGCTGTCAAGCCACTGTCGTCCGCTCACATCGAGACCATTGTAGAATGTCTCGCACTGCCTCCATAACTCTAAATCGTGATGTGGGACCTTTCGCATCAGATCCTTGAACCGCTCCCACGCCTCGTAGAACATCTCACCATCATCCTGCTGGAACGAAAGAATCCTAGCTCTCAGCTTCGCAGTTTTCTCAGGAGGAAAGTATTTCTCAAAGAATTTTTGAGACATCTGATTCCAAGTGGTTATACAGCCCGAGGGAAGGGAAATCAACCATGCCTTGGCTCGGTCACGTAGAGTGAATGGGAATAACTGAAGCCGAATGGCATCATCAGACTCCATTGATCTTGAAAGTGGTGCAAATCTCCAGAAATCCCGCGATATGGAGATTAGGATCCTCGTGATCCTTCCCGTCAAACTGAACAGTGTTCTGAACCATTTGAATGATACTTGACTTGATCTCGAAATTGTTAGTGTCACACCCCCACTTTTCAACTAACGGAATCATACCGTTTGGGAACGTGACAAACCAGGATCTCAGATCATTAGACATAACGAAGACCTCTATATGAATTTCAAAACATACTTTGGTCTAAAACTGTAACATCAAAGTTTTCAAAGTTTGCGGAAGCATTTTAAAACCATAACAAACATTACAGTTGTAAAATGTAAATTACAATGCAAAGTTTTAAATTGTTCAAATCCAAATAACTAAAATGTAAAGACATGCATGCGACTCAATCTCCTAGTCCGTGCCTGCTTTCTTATGCACCTTAGCGTCCTGAATGCTGTCTTCGGAATATCTTCTTCTTGAACTCTTAGTTGATGATAACCCAATCTGAGATCAATCTTCGAGTAGTAGCTCGAACCTTGCAACTGATCAAACAGATCGTCAATTCTAGGTAACGGATACCGGTTTTTGATAGTAACCTTGTTTAGTTCCCGGTAATCGATACACATACGAAAAGTGCCGTCCTTCTTCTTAACAAATAAGACTGGAGCTCCCCACGGTGAAAAACTAGGTCGTATGAAACCCTTATCCAACAACTCTTGCAATTGTGTAGATAATTCTTGCATCTCTGACGGTGCAAGTCGATAAGGCGCCCTAGCTATCGGTGCTGCATCTGGTGTAAGGTCGATTCGGAATTCCACATGTCTGATAGGCGGTAATCCCGGTAAGTCTTCTGGAAATACCTTCGGAAATTCACAAACTACTGGGATATCTTCAACCTTCTTCTCAGCTACCGGCTTTTCAGTTATAAGTGCTATAACTGCCGTATGACCTTTACGCAGACATTTATGTGCTTTCATACAAGATATGAGACGCAGTGGCGTACTGCTCTTCTCACCTTGTACATACAATGTCTCTCCATTTGTAAGAGGTATACGAACGATCTTTTCATGGCATACTATTTCAGCCCGATGTTTGGACAACCAGTCCATGCCAATGACTATATCAAAACTACCTAAAGTGATAGGCATAAGATCAATTTCCAATGTTTGACCCATCAAATCAAGCATACATCCCTTAAAGATTTGTTCAACTACTATTAACTTACCTTCAGCTAATTCTACAGTGTATGGACTATCTAAGGCAGTGGGACTAACATTTAGCAACTTAGCAAGTGAACTAGATACAAAACTCCGATCGGCACCAGTGTCAAATAACATAGAGGCATAGTGATTATTTAAGAGGAATGTACCCGTAACAATGTTGGGATCCTCACGTGCTTGACGTCCTCCAATCACAAACGCCCTGCCCCTAGCACCATTGTTATTGTTATTGTTGTTGTTATTGGTGACATTGTCGTTACCGTTGCCGTTGCCGTTGCCATTAGCATTGTTATCCCCGCCTTTCTTGAGTTGTGGGCAATCCTTTTTATAGTGCCCCATCTTACCACACTCAAAACAACCCTTCTGTGCGTTGTTCTGGTTGTTATTCTGATTGTTGTGATTGTTTTGCAGCTCTCCGCGACAATCCTTAGCTGCATGCCCAACCTTACCACACCGTTGGCACTTAACTTTATCACACCGGTTTCCCGTATGATGAAATCCACATCTGTTGCACTTCGGATGTTTACCAATATAACCCCCTGACGATGATGATTGCTGACCACTATTTGAGTTGTGATAAGACTTGTTTGAGTCTTGTTTCCGGTTCTGCTGAAACGGCTGTTGGTTGAAATTCTTGGTGTTGCTGCTCTCCCACTTCCTTTTATGATCACCTACCTTAGTAGCTGCTGTTCGTTTAGGCAGATTCCCCTGTAACACTGCCTGATCAGTCAATTGGTGTGCCAGTCGAACAGCTTGTTGAATTGTGGTGGGATTTGCAGAAGTGACCAATCCCTGGATCTGAGGCACCAATCCCCCGATATACCTCTCTATCCACTTGCTTGCGGGAGTAGCCATGTGAGGTAGAAGTCTGGCTAATTCATGAGATCGAGTCGTGTACTCCTCGATGTTGGACCCCTCCATCTTGAGGTGCCAATATTCCTCCTCTAATTTCTGCATCTCACTGCGAGGACAGTACTCCTCCTGCAGCAAAGTCTTGAAACCATTCCAGGTTAAGGCATTGGCCTCACCCAATCCCAGAGTCTGAACATTCGAGTTCCACCAAGTCAATGCAGGACCCTCCAATGTTCCCGTAGCATACTTTACTTTGCTCTCATCAGGACAGTTGCACATCTCAAACACTGATTCAGCCTTCTCAATCCATCGAAGGAGTCCAATGGCCCCCTCCGATCCTTTGAAATTATGAGGCTTACAGTCCAAGAACATCTTGAACGTGCATGCCTGTGGATTCACCAATCCCCCTGCTGGACCATGTGGCCCTGCATTGTGTGTCTGAGCGTAGTTCGCGATAGCCTCCGCGACCCTGTTATTAATCAGCTCATTGAGCTCAGCAACTGTCATGTGAACGTTCCCCTCAGCCATTATCTTCCTAGTTAAAAGAAGTGTTAGAGCGTTATCAAAGTCCAATGTGAAACGTGTAAACAATACAACAAACATCAAACATGTAATGTAGAAATCAACACAACTGTTATCAATAATAATAGTTTTTAAATAGATAGAAATATGATTTGAGTACAATACTTTCAAAATCAAAACATAAGTCTTTCAAACTTTTAATGTAGGGACACAACCCACCCCTAATAAGTTTAAACAAACTAAAGAAAATCAATCATCCTCAACAGTAGATTCAGGATCAGAATCAACAGCTGGTGCTGGTTCTTCCCCTTCCTCCTCTTCATCTTCCGAGGCCACTAAATCCTCCAAGGCTTCAATTCTGCCTTCCAAAATCTTAGCTCGGTTCTCAGAAGCTTCGAGACGACCAATCAAATGGATGATCTCATCTCGCATGTCATTAACCAGATGAGCAAGGTTATCCTGTCTTTCATTTGCATCCCATAGTTCCCGAACATTATACTCAATCCTGTCATTCGCCCAGTACAAGTCCTCATGCAGTTTGGCAATCTCTTCAGCATCAGTCCTTTGCCTCTTAGGCTCAGGGACATCCAATACAGGTGGTGGATGAGTAGAAGGTCCCTCAGCAGGAATCTCCTGAGTACCCTCAGCTGGCTCCTCCTCCGGATCCTCATCCGGGTCCTCATCTGGATCCTCCTCCGGATCCTCCTCCGGGTCCTCCTCCGGGTCCTCCTCCAGGTCTGAATCATCTCTCTCAGATGGTGGAGGTGATGGGATAGGTGGTGCTGGTGAGGATGGTGGTGCTGGAACTATCGGCTCCTCATCCTCAGAATCATCAATGTAGATGTATGGTGCTGATGATGAAGATGCCATGTCTGTTACATAATACCATATGTAAGTGCAGTGCCATGGAATGTGTAAGAAAGTCTATTACATAATGTCATATGTAATTCCTAAGTAATGTGTGTAGGCATACGTGTCTAATGTCTAACAGTTATAGTCTAAGTCTACAAATGCAAACCTATTTCGCTATAACCAATGGCTCTGATACCAATCTGTCACACCCCCAATTTCCAACTAACGGAATCATACCGTTTGGGAACGTGACAAACCAGGATCTCAGATCATTAGACATAACGAAGACCTCTATATGAATTTCAAAACATACTTTGATCTAAAACTGTAACATCAAAGTTTTCAAAGTTTGCGGAAGCGTTTTAAAACCATAACAAACATAACAGTTGTAAAATGTAAATTACAATGCAAAGTTTTAAATGGTTCAAATCCAAATAACTATAATGTAAAGACATGCATGCGACTCAATCTCCTAGTCCATGCCTGCTTTCTTGTGCACCTTAGCGTCCTGAGAAAACATGTAAATCAAGTCAACACAAAGGTTGGTGCATAACACAGGTTTGAGCATTCACAAATGTTGAAACCATAGTTTGAATATAAAGTTTGCAGATAACATAATCACACATTGCATAGTCATGATAGCTAGTCATATATACTATTTACATAAGTGGTCGACACCGAAGCTGACTAGTGCATGCTATCGCATGTTTTGCCTTGCCACTATTGTCTAGCACAAACAATAGTAAATGATTGTTTGGTCAGTCAAACACCTGCGTAGATCCCATCTACCAAGTGAGGTTTGTCAAACCTAATAGATCTATTTCCAACTACCACGCTTTGCGCTACGGCAAACTAAACGGTTCGAAGTGTAAGGACTTTTAAATGCTATGTTGTCACATAATGTAAACAGTTAACTCATGCAAGTGATATGTATCTAAAATGTTTGTTGCACATGTTTTCTCCCCCAAAACAGTTTAAAATAAGAAAGGGGCCGTGTACGCACCTTTGATTGTTGCAGAATGATCAAATACGTGAACTCGCGTAGATAATCCTCTAACGAAGGATCTGTGTTTAAACAATAACGTTGTGTTATTCGGGATATCGTTTTGTGCTTGAAATCACATACGTGTCAACACACGTATGTTAAAGTGTTAGAAATGTACATACGTATGTATGCGTGACTTTGAAATCGTTTAAATAAAATCATATAGTCGTTTATGATTTTATTTGAATAATCGTAATTATACGCGATTTCGTTTTCGATCTAAAATGTGAATTTTATCATTCCAACATGTTCGGAATGAAATTCTGGTTCCAACGAAATTTAAACGGATCGAATCGGAGTTATAACGAAAAAGATATGGGCAAAATACTAAAAATAACCTTAAAATTCTAAAAACTGTTGGGGCCGGGTTCGAACCCGTGACCTCCAACACTAAACACACACCATCTACCATGTCAGCCCATCAAGCAATTGCAAACAGATGGCCCGATTAAATCTTTTAAACCCAACCCAACCGGTTCCCTTGAATTCCCTTTGACCGAACCAACTAGCATTCAATTGGACCTCGGTTCGAACCCGATCGAATCAAAACCATAGGGGTTATGTTCCTGGGATCCAACCGACCCTGTGGATGATTTTAATTCGAAAAATAAGCCCCTATAACCAGATTAATTGAGCATTAATAGTTTCGAACTCAAGTTCTTAAGCTCCAACTCAAAATCGTTCAATTTGCTAATGTGAGTCCCCGAAATCATGGGGTTTTCATTGATTATAGATTTTCGAAACTATCTGTAAAGGTTAATTTGGTTTTTAAAAACAATTTCATAGAAATCCCCAAAGCGTTTTTAACCCAAGAACCCTAAACCCAATCTCAAGCAATTCGATGTTTTATATAAAATTGATACATGGATTAGTTTAGTCGGGGTTATATGAAACTAATGATCTCAATTAATTTGATTAACAATCACGTTTAACTCAAAATCCCCAAATTAGTTTTCCATTAGAAACCCTCGAATCGAATTCTCCCAATTCGATATTGTATGATGAAATTATCATAGGTATTCCTTTCATCAGTGTATTTCGAAACTCACAGACTATCTTAATTTGATTTTACAACACGTTTGCCTAAAAACCCCCAATTGCATTCTTATCAAGAACCCTAGAACTCGAACTCTATCAATTCGAGGTTTCCAGATGCAATTGAGTTAGGGATTCACTTAATCGACCCTTTCTGATGATGTAGGATTGAAAACTTACTGGAATGATTGTCTAATTGATGAAGATCGACTTCTAGCCCTAGGTTCGGCCCCCTCGCGATCAAGTCTTCTGTTCGAGCTTCTTGAAATCAAATTGCTGGTTGTAATACTCTCTAAAGGAACCGACCTGATGTTCTGAATACTCGATTCAAGATATTGGAGTCGAATTGTGAGAATTTGATAATTTCTTGACGGTTTCTAACCTTTGAGTATCCATTGATATAAATTCGATGATCATTAATCATAAATCATCATCAATGTGATAATTTAAGTTGATAATTTCAGTTTCCAATTGGTTTTAATGAGGAATTTCGACCCTTGCATGCTAACCCAAACGAATTTTGACTTGGAAAGTCAAAATTAAGGCTTTTACTTAGATATAAATACAATCATTGCAATTTTTGATATTTATAACATTATTGAGTTCGATTAAAGCCCTTGTAGTTTGTTTTTGATCAATTTCACATCCTTTCGATTGATTTCTGGTTAACGGAGTTAATCCGAATTGCCGAATTGTCACTAATTGGGCCACTTAGAATATCATTGGACTAGATTAATCCTTTTGGGCCTCATAAATACAATTGGGCCTACCTTGGGCCTCATTGGGCCTACCTTGACCTCATTGGGCCTACCTTGGGCCTCCTATTTACAATTGGGCCTACTTCTATTCAATTGGGCCTCATAACATACAATTGGGCCTACTTCTATTCAATTGGGCCTCATTACATACAATTGGGCCTACGAGGGTTAACGAGGTTAATTCGAAAATATCAGATTGTCACATTTCTCGAAATGTGATTTCTGGATGCGAGAAGTACAATTCTTGGGTCATATAATTAATGAAAACGGTATACACGTTGATCCAGCAAAGATTGAAGCAATTAAGAATTGGGAAGCACCAAAAACTCCTACTGAGGTACGACAATTCCTTGGTTTGGCGGGTTACTACCGACGATTCATTGAGGGTTTCTCAAAGATCGCTCAACCACTTACAACTCTTACGCATAAGGGAATGTAGTATAACTGGACGGATAAACAGGAAGCTGCATTCCAGTTATTGAAACAGAAACTCTATAGTGCACCGATTCTGTCCTTACCGGAAGGGACGGAAGACTTTGTGGTGTATTGTGATGCATCTGCACAGGGTTTGGGATGTGTATTGATGCAACGTGATAAAGTGATTGCTTATGCTTCAAGGCAGCTACGACCACACGAAAAGAATTACACTACTCATGAGTTGGAGTTAGGAGCAGTGGTGTTTGCTTTGAAGATTTGGCGGCATTACTTGTATGGGACTAAGTGTACCATTTACATTGATCATAAGAGTTTGCAACATATCTTTGATCAGAAGGAGCTTAATATGAGACAGCGACGATGGGTTGAGTTGTTGAACGACTACGAATGCGCGATTAAGTATCACCCGGGAAAAGCTAATGTGGTAGCTGATGCTTTAAGCAGAAAAGATACTTCAACAAGACGGGTTCACGCACTTATGATGACAATACATACTGACTTACCTGACAAGGTACGCAGTGCTCAGCTCGAGGCCTTGAAAAAGGAAAACTTGGTACAGGAATCCTTGCGAGGAATGGAAGAACAATTGGATGTTAAACCTGATGGAATTCGTTATTTTGTTAATCGACTGTGGATACCTTTGTACGGAGGTTTAAGGGAACTCGTGATGGATGAAGCACACAAGTCCAGATATTCAGTCCATCCGGGATCAGACAAAATGTATCATGACTTGAAGGCGCTGTATTGGTGGCCTCACATGAAAGCTGACATTGCTAGATACGTTAGCAAGTGTTTGACTTGTTCGAAAGTCAAAGTTGAATATCAGAAACCATCTGGTTTACTGCAACAACCAGAGATACCGATGTGGAAATGGGAACAGATTTCAATGGACTTCATTACTAAGTTACCCCGTACACCGAGTGGTTGTGATACAATATGGGTAATTGTCGATCGATTAACGAAATCTGCACATTTCTTAGCAATCAAGGAAACCGATAAGATGGAAAAACTGACTCGCATTTACATCAAGGAAGTGGTAGCACGGCATGGCGTGCCAATCTCTATCATATCAGATCGGGATGCCTGATTTACTTCCAACTTTTGGAAATCACTTCATAAGTCATTGGGAACTCGTTTGGATATGAGTACCGCATATCATCCACAGACCGACGGTCAAAGTGAATGTACGATTCAAACGCTCGAGGATATGCTACGAGCTTGTGTAATTGACTTTGGTGATAGCTGGGAAAATCATTTACCGTAAGTGGAATTCTCTTACAACAATAGTTATCATACAAGTATTCAGGCAGCACCGTTTGAAGCTTTGTATGGTCGCAAATGTCGTTCACCAGTTTGCTGGGCTGAAATTGGTAAAAGTCAGATTACAGGTCCTGAACTAGTGCACGAGACGACAGAGAAGATAGTTCAAATCCGGAACCGTATGGCAGCGGCCCGGGATCGACAAAAGAGTTATGCTGACAAACGTCGTAAGCCGTTGGAATTTCAAGTAGGAGACCGAGTTCTTCTAAAGGTATCACCTTGGAAAGGTGTGATACGATTCGGTAAGCGCGGAAAGCTTAGCCCACGTTACGTAGGACCTTTTGAGATTCTGAAAAGGATTGGTCCGGTTGCGTATCAACTTAAACTACCAGATGAACTTAGTGGAGTTCATGATGTCTTTCATGTATCGAACTTAAAGAAATTTCTTTCTGATGAGACATTGATTGTACCATTGGAAGAAATACAGGTGGATGAACAGTTACGATTCATTGAAGAACCAGCAGAAATCATGGACCGAGAGGTCACACAACTTAAGCAAAGCAAGATTCCGATAGTCAAAGTTCGGTGGAATTCAAGACGTGGTCCTGAATTCACATGGGAACGGGAAGACCAAATGATGAAGAAGTATCCTCATTTGTTCAGAACAACAGCAACAAACACTGAGAGCGCACGTTAAATTTCGGGACGAAATTTCCTTCAACAAGGGGATGACGTGATGCTTCACACATCAACACTTCAGATTTTAAACGGTAAGCACAAACACTTTATTCAATTGGTTTTGTTACAAACATTTGTGCTACATTACATTTTATACATTTTATGTGCTACATTTCATATGTTACATGTTATGGTAGTACATGCATGATTAGTTACACACATTTTGCTATGTACGGAGTTGCATAGTACCAACAGTTGCAAACACTCACTATGTGTGAGGTTACACATCACAGTATGATCAAACACAAACAGTCACAGTTAGGTGAACTAACTAGTGTACACGCAAACAGTCACATTGAACGATCACATTTAGTTGTGATGTTGCAAGCATTAGATTTTGTGTGTGAGTACACACAAGCACACGGAATGATCAAACCACACTAACACGTACGATTTAAACTCGTAAGTAGTTTCCTAACTACTCCTAGTAATTACTAATTTTCGGGACGAAAATTCTTTCAACAAGGGGATGATGTGACAATCTGATATTTTCGAATTAACCTCGTTAACCCTCGTAGGCCCAATTGTATGTAATGAGGCCCAATTGAATAGAAGTAGGCCCAATTGTATGTTATGAGGCCCAATTGAATAGAAGTAGGCCCAATTGTAAATAGGAGGCCCAAGGTAGGCCCAATGAGGTCAAGGTAGGCCCAATGAGGCCCAAGGTAGGCCCAATTGTATTTATGAGGCCCAAAAGGATTAATCTAGTCCAATGATGTTCTAAGTGGCCCAATTAGTGACAATTCGGCAA
This sequence comes from Mikania micrantha, assembly GCA_009363875.1. NCBI lineage: Eukaryota > Viridiplantae > Streptophyta > Magnoliopsida > Asterales > Asteraceae > Mikania > Mikania micrantha. Next base: position 121,284,944 of record CM018691.1, read on the forward strand.
TTCGGATTAACTCCGTTAACCAGAAATCTATCGAAAGGATGTGAAATTGATCAAAAACAAACTACAAGGGCTTTAATCGAACTCAATAATGTTATAAATATCAAAAATTGCAATGATTGTATTTATATCTAAGTAAAAGCCTTAATTTTGACTTTCCAAGTCAAAATTCGTTTGGGTTAGCATGCAAGGGTCGAAATTCCTCATTAAAACCAATTGGAAACTGAAATTATCAACTTAAATTATCACATTGTGATGATTTATGATTAATGATCATCGAATTTATATCAATGGATACTCAAAGGTTAGAAACCGTCAAGAAATTATCAAATTCTCACAATTCGACTCCAATATCTTGAATCGAGTATTCAGAACATCAAGTCGGTTCCTTTAGAGAGTATTACAACCAGCAATTTGATTTCAAGAAGCTCGAACAGAAGACTTGATCGCGAGGGGGGCGAACCTAGGGCTAGAAGTCGATCTTCATCAATTAGACAATCATTCCAGTAAGTTTTCAATCCTACATCATCTAAAAGGGTCGATTAAGTGAATCCCTAACTCAATTGCATCTGGAAACCTCGAATTGATAGAGTTCGAGTTCTAGGGTTCTTGATAAGAATGCAATTGGGGGTTTTTAGGCAAACGTGTTGTAAAATCAAATTAAGATAGTCTGTGAGTTTCGAAATACACTGATGAAAGGAATACCTATGATAATTTCATCATACAATATCGAATTGGGAGAATTCGATTCGAGGGTTTCTAATGGAAAACTAATTTGGGGATTTTGAGTTAAACATGATTGTTAATCAAATTAATTGAGATCATTAGTTTCATATAACCCCGACTAAACTAATCCATGTATCAATTTTATATAAAACATCGAATTGCTTGAGATTGGGTTTAGGGTTCTTGGGTTAAAAACGCTTTGGGGATTTCTATGAAATTGTTTTTAAAAACCAAATTAACCTTTACAGATAGTTTCGAAAATCTATAATCAATGAAAACCCCATGATTTCGGGGACTCACATTAGCAAATTGAACGATTTTGAGTTGGAGCTTAAGAACTTGAGTTCGAAACTATTAATGCTCAATTAATCTGGTTATAGGGGCTTATTTTTCGAATTAAAATCATCCACAGGGTCGGTTGGATCCCAGGAACATAACCCCTATGGTTTTGAGTTCGATCGGGTTCGAACCGAGGTCCAATTGAATGCTAGTTGGTTCGGTCAAAGGGAATTCAAGGGAACCGGTTGGGTTGGGTTTAAAAGATTTAATCGGGCCATCTGTTTGCAATTGCTTGATGGGCTGACATGGTAGATGGTGTGTGTTTAGTGTTGGAGGTCACGGGTTCGAACCCGGCCCCAACAGTTTTTAGAATTTTAAGGTTATTTTTAGTATTTTGCCCATATCTTTTTCGTTATAACTCCGATTCGATCCGTTTAAATTTCGTTGGAACCAGAATTTCATTCCGAACATGTTGGAATGATAAAATTCACATTTTAGATCGAAAACGAAATCGCGTATAATTACGATTATTCAAATAAAATCATAAACGACTATATGATTTTATTTAAACGATTTCAAAGTCACGCATACATACGTATGTACATTTCTAACACTTTAACATACGTGTGTTGACACGTATGTGATTTCAAGCACAAAACGATATCCCGAATAACACAACGTTATTGTTTAAACACAGATCCTTCGTTAGAGGATTATCTACGCGAGTTCACGTATTTGATCATTCTGCAACAATCAAAGGTGCGTACACGGCCCCTTTCTTATTTTAAACTGTTTTGGGGGAGAAAACATGTGCAACAAACATTTTAGATACATATCACTTGCATGAGTTAACTGTTTACATTATGTGACAACATAGCATTTAAAAGTCCTTACACTTCGAACCGTTTAGTTTGCCGTAGCGCAAAGCGTGGTAGTTGGAAATAGATCTATTAGGTTTGACAAACCTCACTTGGTAGATGGGATCTACGCAGGTGTTTGACTGACCAAACAATCATTTACTATTGTTTGTGCTAGACAATAGTGGCAAGGCAAAACATGCGATAGCATGCACTAGTCAGCTTCGGTGTCGACCACTTATGTAAATAGTATATATGACTAGCTATCATGACTATGCAATGTGTGATTATGTTATCTGCAAACTTTATATTCAAACTATGGTTTCAACATTTGTGAATGCTCAAACCTGTGTTATGCACCAACCTTTGTGTTGACTTGATTTACATGTTTTCTCAGGACGCTAAGGTGCACAAGAAAGCAGGCATGGACTAGGAGATTGAGTCGCATGCATGTCTTTACATTATAGTTATTTGGATTTGAACCATTTAAAACTTTGCATTGTAATTTACATTTTACAACTGTTATGTTTGTTATGGTTTTAAAACGCTTCCGCAAACTTTGAAAACTTTGATGTTACAGTTTTAGATCAAAGTATGTTTTGAAATTCATATAGAGGTCTTCGTTATGTCTAATGATCTGAGATCCTGGTTTGTCACGTTCCCAAACGGTATGATTCCGTTAGTTGGAAATTGGGGGTGTGACAGTTAGCTTCAACAGTCGGTCGAGTGATGCTTGGCTCCAATCCTCCAAGTGATGGTTTCGCGAAGTCAGAAATCGTCCGGTCATCATCTTGGTCCGCCATGGTCGTGTCTCCCGTGCCAAAGATATTGTCGGTCTCTCCGTCTCCTTCGATGGTATTTGCTACAATACGGGATCGCTCCCGCAACCTTTGCCGAAAATATCGCTCAGTTTCCGATCTAGGCTCGACAATGTCCTGCTCGGGGGTTGAGGACATACACACTTAATGCATAAACGAGTTACCGAATCAAACCTGTTAAAAATAAAAATAAAAATAAAATAAAATAAAATTTTGAAAAATAAATAAATAATAAAAACTAAAAGGCAAAAATCAAACTAGTGAAATAAACTAATAATAAAAAAAAAATATTTTCACACTAAAAACTAAGCTAAATCACCAACTCTGATTTTTCTTGAAATCACCGTGTCCCCGGCAACGGCGCCAAAAACTTGATGTGCGTGAAACTATATATTTTTAATGATGGATTGTTCACACAGATTTTAGTTTTAAAATGGTTTTTACTAGAAACTAAATCACGCACAATAGGCAAGTGTACCTATCGTATAATAATATAGCTTATGGTAAGAACCGGATATCAATCCGTGGACACGATATCTCTCAATACTAAACATCGGTCAATGTTTAGCAACAACATGAAAAAGTCGGGTTTGTAATTTTAAAATAATAACTAAAAGGAGATTTTTAAAATAATCTAAAGTCTAAGAAAATTGCCTAGATCATGAATCCACTTAGTCTAGTGATGTGATTATTATGAATTGGTAAACCAAATGTTGACTAGATTCCGGTCACAGATATCTAATCATATAATCTTTTGGAAAATTAAAATGATAAACACATTCTAATCACCTAGGATTATTCTATGAAGCCTAATGTCAAGGTCTATGTCAAGATTTAATCAAGAATTAGTCATCCGTCAAGAATCTTAATTCTACAACTTAAGGAAAACTAATATGACTTATACACACTAATCACCCTAAGTTGCATAAATTCAACAAAGTCATAATTTCTTCCAACTTACAATCTATGACACAATCATGCAAATGAGGTCATTTGGCCATAATTTCCTAACTCACATGTTAATCATATTCAACAAATCATAATATCACCATGGTTTTTCCAAACTTTAGTGAAAGAAAGTATACTTATGCAAGTTTTATAATATTCAAGAAACCCAATTATCATTCCTAATCTCATGGCATAATCTTAAAAACAAGTTGTAAGATTATAAACAAATGTTTGATCATGGTTTTCCAACATAGTATTGTTGGATTTTATGTACGGACCCGATAAGTTAACGTAACTAACCGAGCTGTGACCCGTAAGAGTTACACCTTGGTCAACGAACATTAAATCCACTTAACTTGATTAACTGGTATTTACGAACGGATTTATAATTTATAATTGTTATAAATTATATAAGTTTAATTACTTATTTTAATTAAACTAATTGTGTTAGGCTTGGTATTACATATTGGACCTAAACTAACCTGACTGGGCTTTAGGGCTTGCTAATATGAAATTAAAAGATTATTTTCAAATACCTAGATATATAACATATTTTTCCGTCAAAAACAAATGGCGTCTTTTTCTTTTTGGTTGCTGCCGTCGCACAAAACAAAACAACATAAAGTTGTTTTTCTTTTTGTGAGCTGCCGTCAAAACAAGAAAACTAGAACAGGAATTTGTTTTTTTTTTCTTTGGTTGTTCGTTGCACACATCAAGAAAAGAAGAATTTTATCTTCTTTCTTGACTGTCACACAAGAAACAGAAAGGCAATCCAATCGTGGTTCCCGGTTAACCACCGCAAACCACCTCCTGCTTCCACGGTGAACCAGGATCCCATTCGTGCTCGTGATCTAGCAATAGTTCGTTGAACCTCGGTGTCTCAAACGGTTAATCATTAACCAAAAGGGTATATCTTTTCTCATCGGTAGATTAGATTAGTTTTATATCCGTGTTTGTATGTTTGTAACCATGATCCTGATTGGGAATTTTAAAAGTGTTAAAGTTTGAAACCCTAATTCCGCTGCGTTATATAAAATATGGATTTAATATACTAGTTGGTCAAACTAGTTTTTACCTAAAAGTCAAACCGATTACCACCAATATTCCCAACAAGTATGACTAAACATTCATCATTCTTGAACATTAATCGACCTACACAAATTTACAACATCATTGGAATACAATCATAACTTCATCTTGAATCTTGACATAAACCCATTTGACCAATTCATGAAATCATCATCACATAAACAAAAGTTTCATCATAATCTAGACAATGAAGTGTTTAGCCCATAAGGCTTACAAGAACAATAACAAAGTAGCTGAAATTAACAAGAGACATGATTAAAATAATGAAATGCAAACCACTAGCAAGCAAGGATTGAAAACAAGATGGTGTTGGATGCTCCTTGGATCTTCAAGACCTTCAAAATCTCCCTTCTATAGCCTTAAGAATTCTGATCAGAGAGTATTTTAGCTCTAGGTAGTCCAACCATTTCAAATGAGGCAAAAAGCTCAATTTATAGAAATTCTGGAACTTGGCACGGTCGTGCACTATAGGTGCACGGTCGTGCTAGGTGCTACAGTACTTCACTTTTGGTCTGGGACGGTTGTCGAAGTTGCCATTTTCAGCTAAGTCTCGAAAATTGACTCGAGATGTCAGGCACGGTCGTGCCAAAAGTTGCACGGTCGTGCGCAAGTCGTCATGACCGGCACTACCTCCATTTGGCCCGGCACTGGCTAGCTTTGGCCCGGCACTAGCTAGCTTGCACGGTCGTGCTAGGCTTATGCACGGTAGTGCATGGGCCTGCACTGCCATGCATGGCCTAGCACTACCTGGTTGCACGGTCATGCAAGATGGTGCACGGTCGTGCAAAGTTGTGCACGGTAGTGCATGGGCCGACACTGCCAGTGCAAGATTTGGCATGACAGTGCGCATCTGGGGATTTGCTCAGAAAATGCTGAAATTCCATATAAGGCTTGATTTTCTTCCGAGCAAGGCCGTTTATCATACAAATCCACAAAAACAATAATTAGGACTATTTGTGAATGAATTTGCATGTTGTTAACGTTAAAACCGGGGGAAATTGAGTCGAATAATATGTATAATTTAACGTATATCAGGCGGCTTCGATTTTTTACGGGCGTGGGCACCCATAACGGCCACGTGGAGAGACGTGAGTGGGCGAAAACACGGGCGGCGCTCGTATATCTACGGGCGGCGGCGCCCATAGAGGAAGTGGACATATGAACATTTTTGGAAGAAATATGGTCAACATGGCTAATATAAGAATTTTCCCTTTTAAAAAAGGCAATAAGTTAATAAGTTGTTTGTCAAACTTAAAAAGATTTTTTAAAATGACTTTTTGTAAAAAGGTAATAAGTTGTTTTTCAAAAGCTAAAAATTATAGCTTTTCAAAATGACTTATGACTCATTTACATAAAATTACAAATCTACCTCACTCTTTACCCTTTACCCACACTAACCTTAAAATGATGTCAATAAAAAATGTCATTTTTGGTCATTTTAAAAATTTATTCTTGAAAAGTTAATCCAAACACATTTTTAAAAACTTCATTTCAAAAAGTCATATGTTAATAAGCGCTTTTGACAAAAAATCCTTTTCAAGTTAAATAAGCAATCCCAAACAAGGCCTAAGCCGTTTAAAATGATGAAAATGAGCCGTGTAAATTTAATTTAGAATTATCACCTCTTTCTATCTACTAAATTGATTCAATTATATTATTGGACCTGATCACCAGACGGGTATAAAACTAGTTATAAAGAGATGTTAAAATACATATAATATAACAATAGTTTACCTAATAATTATTCTAATTGTCATTTTTTTAATTAAATAAAATATCATTACCTTAATCATTCTTCATTCAAACTCGATTTCACATGATTATGCGAATTATTCAAATGATTGCTTGCTTATTTCATTAATTGAGAAGACAAGGAAACTATATATACAAAAGATCCACGTAGAAGACAAGGAAACTATATATACAAAAGATCAACGTAGAAGACAAGGAAACTACCTATTTAAGATCCTAAGAATAAGATATTGACAATAATATAAATATTTTTGCTCCTATAATTATGCTAATCTAATCAATATAAATATAATACATATAATTCTTCTAATACACCCCCTAAGTTGGGGTGGAAGGAGGATTGACGCACATGTAGGTCCCAAAGTTGATCAAGATCTTAACTTTATGACATCAAACATCATCAAATGCCTTTTATTGTGTGCGGAAACTAAAATAGAATATATAGAAAGTAATTTCTATTGATAAATGCGTGAACTTTTTACAAGGTGACTTCAATGCGTCTAGAAGCTCTACCTCGGGATTCTAATCCTAGACCAGTACACTGTACGTCTATTTATACTAGTCTAGGAGTACACGAAAATCAAAGTACACAAACACTAAAGTACACGAAAATTAAGGAACTTGAACTTCAGCTCGATGAGATCTTGATTTTGTCAGTCTCTTGTCTTTAGTCGGGCTCTACAAACTCCCCCTAGACTGATGAAATTAATTGATCTGCATCATCTTCTTAAAAGGTATGGCATCGGCATAAAATATTGTGAGTAGTTGCTACGTGTGAAAGGCATGGCCTCCTGATCATAACCTCTTGCTACTCTGATTGGGTTCAGAAACAGAACCGTCATATCAGTCCTTCCAAATTTTAGCGAGTCATTGGATCCAGAAAGAAAAAGTTATGAGAGTCACAGACGATGACAGCTCCATAAGTCAGCTTTTTAAAGTACAAGAACTTGAAGTCCTTGAGCGTGTCATCCGGTAACTCTCATATGAACCGGCACTGATTTCTCCGTGTTTGGAGGTGGATACTTTCTGCAAATCCATGGCTCAAGCCTTATGAGATCAAGCATGTACTTGTTCCTAAATATTCTTCCTTTCGCAGGCTTCATAAAAGCAAAGTCTTTGTCGCATTGATCCTTCAAAAACTTAGCGAACAAATTGTAACATCCCGTTTTATGAATATAAATAAAATATCGTTTATAATTAAAATGTTATTAGTCAAAATATATATATATATATATATATACTAGTCGGAAACCCGCGCGATGCGGCGGCGGCAACACCAATATACAACGCGATGTTCATATTTTTCTAATTTATCACTGCTTTCGAAAAACAGATAGTGTTCGTGTTTTATGTACAAAGTTAGATGTGAATTGTCTACGTAATGACTTTTACAAACTACATTAAATTAAAATACACAAAAAAATAAAGATTATTACAGACACTATGATCTTGTAAAAAAGGAAACCGAATATACAAGCCATGTCTTCTGCTTTTTCTTCAATCCAACCAAAGCAAAATCCTAAATTATTTGAGAGAGAAATGAATAAAGTCAATATATTATAAAAATAGTATAATATTATCAAAAACTATTATTAAATTACCTTAAATAACACATGCATTTTAATCATCGTGCAACACTTCACGAAAAACAACGTTAGATGTGTAAACACCGTCTCGTCCAAAATCCTTAGCAGGATGCACCAACACCTTCGTATTTTCGCGTGAGATCCCTCTTGACAATGCCACATAAAGTTGTCCATGTGAGAATACTGAATTTGGTAGGTAAACACCAACATGTGGAATTGTTTGTCCTTGAGCTTTATTGATTGTCATTGCAAAGCTAAGTTGAATCGGAAATTGTTTCCTTTTAAGCTTGAATGGAAACATGTCGTCTTCAGAAGGACATAGAGGAATTCTTGGCAAAAATACTCTTTTTCCGGTGTGTTGACCAACAGCAATTTCTGCATCTATAACATTATGCTGGAACCCTTTACAAATCAATCGTGTCCCATTACATAAACCATGTGATGGGTCGATGTTCCGTAACAAAATAATAGGGCAACCAAGTTTTAATCGAAGCTTATGAGGAGGCAAGCCACTAACAGTAAGTGAGTTTAGGAACTCGATCGGATAAATGTTGCGACGATCATCTTCTACTTCGTCAAAACTGTAGTAAATCTTTTCCTCCCCTTGAAAAAGGTCAATCATTTGATCATTAATATCATTGACGCTGTCATTGGTGGTAGATAATATTGCTCTAGAGATGATATAATCAGAAGAATACAAATTGGTTTCAATCAACGGAAAGATGACATTAATCAAGTCTTTGATTGAATTTTCTGGGATGGTGAATGGAATGGTCATGTCATCAGGTATGCGAATAAAACTTCCTTCAACAATCTCTTCGTTTCCATCACCAACTCTTAAAAGAAAATCAGAAAACCAAGGATCATTACGGGCTCTCATATTTGTGGTCAAACGCATCTTTTTGGTTACTGACCAAAGAGGCGACATTCGTAGGCTCGCGTCTACAACCTGTGCTCGAGTGCCTCGTTTAATAACCGGTAAAACTTGTCTGAAGTCACCTCCCATAACCATTATCTTTCCACCAAATGGAAGACTAACGCCCATAATGTCTTGGAATGTTCGATCGACTGCCTCAATCCCTTGTCGTTTTGCCATCGATGCTTCATCCCAAATGATTATTTTGGAATACCTAAATAGTGCAGCAGATCCACTTTGTTTTTTAATGTTGCACAAAGAATTATTATCAAGATTAATGGGAATCTTGAACCTTGAGTGAGCAGTTCTCCCTCCAGGCATATTATTTGCTGCAGCACCTGATGAAGCTGTAGCAAGTGCAATAAGACCACGTGAACGAACTTCGGCAAGCAAAGCTTTGTACAAAAATGTTTTCCCCGTTCCATCTGGACCATCTATAAAAAACACACCTGATAAATCATTATCAACATGCAACATAATTTCATCAAACACGTTTCTTTGGACAGAATTAAGCAAATCTTTGGCACATAAGTGTTCAACATCCACAACTATCTCGTGCTCTTCTTGTACCTCACGATGAGTTACATGTTGTACGTTAACATCTGCTGTTATGTTTGGCAGATCAAAATCATTGAGATTTTTACCCATAGATCTTAGAAAAACCTCAATATCAGTAAGAACCATATTCCGAACTCGTTCAACACTTTGACAATGTAAACGATGATCTTCTGATAGTGAATCAAAGTGGTCGTTCCATAACTTCCGAACATCCCCTGGTTCGCAAAAAATCATGATGGTCGCGAATAACCTTCTTAAGGCATTCGGGAACTGAAATAGAGAGGCTTCTGTGAGACAATGTGATAAACTTTCATCGTTTTCTATTAAGCCTAACTCAAGTGCTGCTTTCCGAAATGTGGTGTGTCTGACACCATTAACTGTGCAAAGATCATCAAATGAAGTAGGACCTTTAACATTTGACAAAAGTAGCCGTAAATAGTACCTTTCTCCTTCCGCTGGATTAGCTGAAACAATGCGACCCCTCTGTGTTTTATGTAAACGGGGATTCCAACGACGGGTGGTTCCATTCCAAGTGTAGTGTTTGGGAAAATCTTTATACAGATATTGTCTTGATGATTCGTCTGTTTTGTTTGTTTCAAAAAATGCAGTCAACATCGTTCTCTTATCTCTTTCCCTATCAACAATGTCAGACATTATATCATTATCACTGAATCTAACCATCTGATTATTAGGGAGATGAAGTTGTAAGGCTAAAACAGCTGGATAAATCTGTGAAAGAGGGAATGAAAAAATGCGCCACATAGCCTCTGGCGGCGATACATATCGTGCATCTTGAAATTTTTTAATCTCATTAATGACAGATTGTTGTTCGTCTTGATCTTGCTCAACTTGAATAACTTGTTTATCATGGCCTTTGTAAACATACTTGAATAAATATTTCACTGATTTTATGCTTGAGCAAACCTCGACATTGATGTGACAGTTGAACATCATCAAAAGACTTGGATTATATGGGACAACCCATCTGTTATCCAGATTTTTTCCCCGTACATCCACTTTTATTCCATTATCTCTCCTTCGATATAATGGATATGCATCATCTCCTTGGGTTGTCTGTTCATTAAATTGTCTAGGATAACGAAACCGACAAATGGGAGGGTCACCCTGCATACAAGGACTGTTTGAACGTAAGCGTCCACAAGGACCATGAATCATGTGTTTGACAACAAGCTCGTGCAACTTGGGATGTGTTAGTCTGTCAGGGATTTCGGCACATACAATCTTATCATAGTGGTCTGGATTACTGATTTTGTCTTGCGGGTACAAAATAAGAAGAAAATGTGCATGCGGCAAACCACGCTTTTGAAACTCGATGACGTAAACATATGCCTTTACTTTCCCGAGGACATGTTTCTTGAATAGTTGTTCCTTAAGATCTTCCAATTTAGCACGGAACACCCTTGAAACAAGATCAGGTCGATCCTGTGCAGTTTGACCAACTTTTAAATTATCACATATCTCAGGCCATCGCGGATTACATGTCATTGTAAGGAATAAATCAGGTTTTCCGTCATCTTGAACCAAACACATAGCATCTAGATACCGACGACGCATGTCCCGAGGCCCTCCAATGAAAGAAGTCGGCAAGACAATGCGTTGTCCGACTCTGTTAGCATTAACCTCGCCAGCATTAACGCAATCCACAATACCTTGATACAAATCTGCTCTTAACTTAGCCTGGTTTTGCTCACAAAACTGTAAACGTGATGTTTCAAGTTTTATGTAAATATCTACAACAAATTGTTGTAGCAATCTACCACCAAACAAAAGCACGTTTTCTGTTGAGCGAATTTGGAACTTGTAACAGTAGTACTCTCGCATAGCCACTGTTTTCCGACCACGTCGTGTGCTAGACTCTGAATAAAAGTAATGTTAATAGATAATAATACTCATTAATGTATTATATTTAAGTATTCACTTAAAAAGGATATGACTATTGTTGATACCTTCCATTTCCTCGTCGATGTTGTCATCATTATTATGAACTTCATTGATCGATACTCCTTCCCGCGGTATGTTAGAATGCCAGCCTGACTCACCGTTAGGGAAAAATAAAGGATACGACAATGGATCATAACAACCAAAGTATGGCTGAATAGTTTCACCATAATCAGACCTACCATAAACGACAATACTTCTTTTGTACGAAGTTATATTGTCGTTTCCTTCAACCCAAATACCAGCAACCTATATAATAGTGTGTTGTAATTAACTATAAAAATCTAACTATATGCATGAAATTTTATTTCATAAATGTAATAACATTAGTCAAACCTCAGATGTCGTTGGTCTGTTATACACTCTTTGGTCAAGCTCCACAGAAGCATTCAATGTGACTCGATAGTTGTCCAGAGGTCCTAATTCCCCAAGGCTACGAAATGTGTTGACGTATGGGTTGGCAGAAAGAACACGTGTCAACATCCGAGTAATACTTCGATCAAGATTGGGCCATTGGAGTCTATGATCTAACTCGGTATCCGGATCATAAAAATATAATTGTAGATATTTAGGTTTTCCGTCCCTTGGAACCAATTGATCAATCTTGTGATATATTCCTTTATGGGCACGAAAGGTATAAACACCGTCTCTCATATTGTTCATTGTTTCATCCAATGTCACACCCATTGAGGCAAAAGAAAAATTGGTGTTATAAGCACGTATATTCTGCCTAAATATTTTTCCAATCTCATCTTGTGATGTGAAAAGGTAGAACAATTCATTAGGAATTTGCGAATTTGCTAACTTTGTTTTCCCGCTCATACAACAAAAGGTAGCAAATTCAAATGGAAATAATTTTGCGCCGCAATTAGGACATGGACTCCGCTCCTTTAAAACACGATGGTCTCTAGGTATACCATCGTAAACAAAATTATACGGATCATCTTCAACGTTTTCCTCTATAATAAATACAAATTCATTATATTAAACAATATTTTGTAAAACATATTATTGTAATAGAAAATGATCGTCAATAAAATAACCTTGTGCTACTGCAGTTGTGGCTTCATTTAAGAGACGATGGCTTTGTATGTTATCATCACGAACGGTTGGTTGATGAAACACGTTACGAAATTGAGGTAATAGTGTGCGTGGTTGAATTCTATTACCTATAAAGTATGCTTTAAAAGTGAAGAAAATGACCAAAGACGTCAACTTAAGTAATCAAATAATTGACAAATAAAAAAAAACCTCGTGATATTTCTTGCATCACTTCGCCAATTCCGCAAGGGAGTGTACTTGTCGGGGTACTATCTTCTGTTGGATTTTGTGTGTTTGACACATCCTCTCTTGGGAGTTGTAAATTTTCACTACTATTAGTTTGTAACGTTCTTTGAGGTATCAATATATTTCTTTCAGAGTTATCGCCAATGCAAATTTTAGATACTTTGCAACTCTCTTTGCGTGAAGCATAATATCGCGCGTTAGCTGCTTTTCGTTTTTCACGTGAAGAGGATGCACTTGAGCTAGAAGCAACATTGGTTTCTTGTGGTTTTCTATTCTCCTTAAGAGACGCATAATATCGTGCGTTATATTCTCTCTTTTTTTCAGCTGGCGTACACACAGATGAGGCAGAAGCACCATCAACATTTTTTGGTCGACCGTTAGTCATTGTAATTTTATGAATACCTTGTAAATATAATAAAGGAGACTTATCATATAAAGTTCATTTGCCATAAACATAACACACGATAGATTATTAATTATTCATTTAATATAAATATCTTAAAACATTAACATAGATAATGCTACATTCAGTTAAAATTAAATTAAAGAGTTGGTGAAAGAAGAGTCTCCACAAACATTGCTCCCTCGAAACAACGAAACCTATTAGAAGCATAAAAGCATTCAAAGGGCTTCCTATTTGTTTCAATTACGTAAGGTTCCCCACGGTTAGTGACTAAAAACCAATTACCATTAGTCATAAAATGTGTTATTTCACAAAATAATCCCAATGGTATAGGTGGAATTGGAGGAAATAACAAACTCTTAATCCAGCGATCATCTTCTAACATCCACAACTCTATCCACATAAATTCTATGCCAGTGCTAACGAACATGTGAAGTTCATTATTAATATTCACTAAGTCTCCGAAAGTCATTCCTGCTGAAGCTAGGGGTGGAAAGGTTATCTCCTTAAAAGTCTCTGAATTTACATCGAAACAAATCAGCACATTTTCACCTCCGATCCAACATTCCGAAACTGTGAAATATAGGGTATCAACGCAGAAAGTACCGGACGACACGGAGAAAGACGGGCTTGCATACTTCGATCTTGTTAAGAATGGTATATTCCTCCAAGATTCAAATCTCCTAGAATACACGTTTACAGCAAATTCACCAAATCTACGCTTTATGTGAAGGACCTTGTAGTCGTCATAAGCATCGATGTACAACCCGACCGCATCAGCATTATGTTCAAAAAAGCCATGACGATCGTGTGTAGACAAAAGTTTGTAAGAACCGGTGACTGGATTCCAAAGAGCTAACTCAGAAGTATGGTTCAAGCGAACACACAACAATCCATCCAAATGCGCATGAATTGTTACATTATTAAATGGAAAAGAAAGAATGGTGCCTGGCCCATAATCACCGGATTGAAAGTTGATTGGATGAGCAGAACATGTATGGTCATCAACTAAAACGGCTCTTTGATTAGCAGCAATTAATGAGCGGGAACAATGTATTTTAACAAATTGTGGTGTTAACAATAATGCCTTCCATTTCTTACAAACACAATAAGAACGACCTCCAGTCCTCGCTGCCGCCCTTGTTAATATCTCAAATATGATTATTTCATCAGAAATGTGAACCATGGTGATACCTTCGTTTTCAAAAAATAATAATGGTTAAAGATTAGCGATGAATGTTTGACTAAACTTCAGGCAAACAACAGTTGACACATATAAAAATACTTATATAATATTTTAAAGCATACATAAAAAAGATATTACGCATAAAAAACATACTTATACAATACTTAAAGCATACATCCAACATGAAGATAAGAAAACTTAATACATCAATTAATATATAAAAACATAATAAATCATCTAAGCAAATTTTAACACATAACAATTACAATTCTAGTATATTGATGTGTGTTTTAATAATCCTTAGCATGAACACGGACTTTGGTATCGATCTTTTATTTTAATATTTCTTGCCTCGTCCACTTCTGGTTCAAAAATAATCCTACTCAAATTGGTAGACCTCAAAATATTAACTGAATTAACAAAAAAAAAATAACAAATTAAATTAAAAGAGTTATTATATGAAACTATTTATTAAAAAGTTTGTGTTTGGGGAATAACGTACTATCAAATAAATGAATTAACTTAACGCGAGATACATATATGGTAGACTTTCGTGAGATGGCTCGAACGATACGTATAGCATCAGTAAACTCCAAATCCAAAAAAAACAATTGTATTATGTGACCGCTGTCAATAACAATTTTGTGTTAACATTGTTTTAATAAAATACTATTTGCTTAAATAAAAGTGATTACTTACGTCATATCTTGAAGGAAAAGTTCAAAATTACAAATAGAGCGTTCACCTGCTATTATTCTACCAACAACATCTAAAATAAAAATAATAAATACAATATAGGTTTATGATTAGTATTTATTTTATATACAAAAAAAATTTTAAATTGTGGTATTTAAACGTACCAACAATTAGTTTTGTAGATCCTCTGTCGTGTGTAAGAGTCATTATAGAAGGCACTAAGGGATACAAACGAAACCCTTTAGGAACATCACTTGTAAATGGGAGAAGTTTAGTGTGTTCGGTAATCACAATCTTGTAATCGCTCCAAATCAAGATGTAATTTTCATATTTTGGCCACTCTTTGTAATCGAAACTCTCTATTTGGAACCGATTTAATACAAACATGTTGTCGACCAAATTCGTATTATTGTAAAATTTCATTAAATTTGCAGGGATGAAAGCAGGTACCCTATTTCTCTAAAAAAAACAATATGTATTTAATAAGTAAATAACGAAGTCTAAATATCATATAAAGTACTAACATAAAAAAGAAGCTTACGTGTTGGTCGAGAAAAATAACCAATATTTTGTTTTCACAAATAGGCAAAATGAACTCAACCCAAACAAAAGACAACGTATACCAAACTCCATACTGTGTGAGCGATGAAACTGAGTCAACAATAGAATGCACATCCATGTTCAATTAAACCTTCAATTGTTAAAAAAAATCAAACCAAAGTCCTAATCAACATTAATAAGTGGTTTCTTTGGTTTTGTTGTTGACAACAATTTATCTGTGTCATGAGTTTAACATCCATAAATAACAAACAAAAAGTAATATAAATATAGTTATTATTATTATTTATATGAAAGAAATACCTTAAATGTCAAAGTATAAAGACCTGAACGCCAAAAATGTATCTACAAAAACACAAAATTGCAAATGGTTAGCATACTATAGAAATCACATATATATACACAACAATTTGTAACATATATATATATATATATAAAATAATAATATAATACATGGTAAGATATACACAAATATGCAAAAATGCCACGAAGACTAAAAAGTAAATAAATAATATTAAACTATTTGGGAAGTTAATTTAATTATAATATAAATTGTTTTCAAAAAATTACTTCCTAACATAACTAAATTAAGTAACAACTTTGACCAACTGTTTTGACCCGCAAACATACTACTACATTAACATTTGACTAAAATGCCATTATATATCTTCCCATAAAGTTTAAGCCCAAAAATCACTCCCCTAAGCTTGACCATATTTCTTATTAGCTTCATTTCTTCTTTGTAGCAGGGCCACAACCAGGAGGCCAATCTCGGATTGCTGGAACCTTCCTCTTCTTGATTGCTAATTCATTTTGTTGTTGAGATTCTCTTATGTTGTTGCTCATTCCTTCTTTAATGTTGAACTGAGAATCTTCAAGTTGTCTTCTTCTAACGTTTGCATGATACACATCCATTTGTTGAAGGTGCTCATCATATTGTAACATTAGCTGAAACCCTTTTCTTGGATCCAATTTCATGTCAGAAGCGATTAATGACCAAAAGCCATTTTTTGTTACGTTTCTTTTTCCACCATTCAGTTTGACAGCCATATACAGGTAATACAGGTCCACTTCACATCCCTCCATAACTGGAACCCAAAAATCATTCTTCTTTATTACGTATTTATTGAACCACTTCACCATTTTGTTGAACCGAACCTTGACACATTCTTCTTTGACTATCCTCTTATTGAAGGTATTCAATAAATCCAGGAACACCACCATTTGCTCAATGGTGCTTACCTCCAATGGTTCCAAATTCTCAAAGAATTGCTTGCCATTTCTAGTCTTGTTCATAGTTGGAATCCTTTCGGCATGTAATTCCATTTCTTCAAAGTAAAGCCTTGAACCAAATTGTTTAAAAACTCAAGACTATAAAAGCCTTGAGGTAAAATTACAAATTGATTTAACGTTAAAACCGCATAAATACATACAGGTTCTACATGTATGTTGGTTTTATAATTAGTTTATATACACACACTGATTTACATACATATACACATGCTGCATACATACATACATACTAAACCACATACATATACATATAAGACATACATACTAAAACTTATACATACACACTTAAATATGCTAGACCTGCATAAATATTAAAGAAAAAAAGCGGTTTAAAGTCTATTTTTTGGCCATATTTACCTTTTATAACAAATACTTTATACACATCAAAGTTTTAATTAAGTGAGAAAACTCATATCAGATCATACATACATAGTTATAGATACACACATATACATACAAAGATACATAGATAAATGTAACAGATCATGCAAACAGGTATGTATGTATTTTATAAATACCTAAAGAGATGAAAGTAAACAAACCTTTAAAAAAATTGTTTAAAAATTCAAGACTTTAACATGTTGTGTAAAAACTCAAGTCTTTAAAAGCCTTGAGTGAAAATTGTAATTTGATTTAATGTTTGAACTTAATACATACACATGCTAATAAAACTTTTTAACAACTCAAATATATAGCTATTTGTTCTTAGGTTGATAAACATAAAGTAAATAGATATTCAATTTGTTTGTATGCAATCTGTACATGTGTATATGGTTTGCTTGAAGTTATGTGTTTAGCTTATATGTATGTATGTAGTCTGTAAGCATGCAATCTATATCTATATATATGCAATCTGTATGTATACATAACTAAGCATACATATACATACACATACATAAATCTATGCATGATGCTCACATAAAGAACTTGTGGTTCAAAACTTGTGGTTCAAAGAACTTCATACACACATATTACAGAATACATTAATGAACATTTATACTAACTTATAAAAATACATATACATACACATACATAAATCTATGCATGATGCTCACATAAAGAACTTGTGGTTCAAAACTTGTGGTTCAAAGAACTTCATACACACATATTACAGAATACATTAATGAACATTTATACTAACTTATAAAAATACATATCTATACTCCTACATAAATCTATGCATGATGCTCACATAAAGAACTTGTGGTTCAAAACTTGTGGTTCAAAGAACTTCATACACACATATTACAGAATACATTAATGAACATTTATACTAACTTTTAAAAAATTCATATTAAAAATTTTTAAACAGGTATGTATTTATGTTGTATGTAGATATTCTAAACAGGTATGTATGTATTTTGTAAATACCTAAAGAGACGAAAGTAAACAAACCAGAAGGATAATGATCTCTATTATCTCTAGCGCTCGTGAATCCAAGATGCTTTCTGATTAAAACCAAAATTCAGCATATATTATAGTTGATACTGTTAGTGAAAGGTGAACGCAAAAACATCATTTTTATTCTGTTTAATTATGTTATTCAACATTAATTTAGAGAAAATAATAAAATCAAATCTTGTTCAAGATTACTTACCAAGATTACCATCAAAATGCAGCTTCAAGAGTGTTTAGAGGGTATGGTCTGATCTGGTCCATCTACGCTTCACTTTGTCATATAGTTGTATCTGTTTCGATTTTGAGCAGTTTAGATATACGTATAGCTAAGGAACCAACCCATTCATAAACAATTACACTCTAACATAATAATCACTATGCCCTGTAACATTTAGAACATGTTACCATGGTTTCAAGTGTTAATAAACAATAACCAGCACAAAAGAAATTCGTCTATAATCACAGATTCAAATCTGTTAAATATCTGATAGATATTCATCAATAACTGCATATATCATACTAACAGCTCAAAATGTGCAGACTGCACATTTTTGCATATGTGACCGTTTTAAAAACATCGTTAGGACTACTCAAATCTGCTATGGCAGGGGTCTGCTATGGCAGGGGGAAGGTGTTGTGGCAAAGAGGGTCATAAAAAAAAGCAATAACAACATGCTAATCAAAGCAAGTTAGTCAGCAAGTAAAAAATTGACCAAGTATAAAATCGAGCAAGTAATTTTTGACCAGTTGTTTAAACAAAATTTAACCCAAACCAAGCATATCCAAACCAAGACTTCAATAAGTTGTTTCAAAACTCAAGAATTTAACAAAATTGTTTAAAAAATATGTTAATTTTGTTAACTGCATACATATACATATACATATACTTACGACATACATATAGATACAAGCATACATACCAGCACATATGTATATAACTGCATACATATACATATACATATACTTACGACATACATAATAGCATAAGCACATATAACGAAGTAATTAAAATCAAATATGACATATAAGTTGGACCAGCATACATAAAGCTGGACCAACAAAAAATGGTTGTGGTAGGGTGTCCTTGGGAGCAAAAAAAAACATGTTAATTTTTAAAAAATGTCATATTTGTTCAATTTAATATGAGATGTCATCTATATGTATGTATAGATAAGTATGTTTATCTTAAACTTAACACAAATGATTGGTAACACCAATCCTTTTAAAAAATGGTTAATACACTAAATTTTAAAAAATTCATAGTTGTTAGAGTTTTTAAAAAAATAACTGGGGCAGGGGGAAGGTGCTGTGGCAAAGGGTAGGGCCTGTGGCAGGGGGAAGGGCAGGGAGAAGGAGCTGTAGCAAAGAGGGTCATCAAAAAAAAAGTAATAACAACATGTTAATCAAAGCAAGTTAGTCAGCAAGTAAAAAATTGACCAAGTATAAAATTGAGCTTGTTTTTTTGAGTTAATCTTTGTTTCTTTGGACCGATTACTTGGCCAGCATGGCATGTTACTATAATGGGAGTGACATGTTGTTTGGCTTGTATAGCGTGGCAGGAGGGCTGTGGGTGCTGAAATTGAACATACCTCCCTTTCATGTAGAACACAAAAGGTAAAAATAAAACCAAAAAACTTCCTTAACTCTTACATCAAAAGAAGTAGCAGCAATCTGATTACATAAAAAATGACACAACATACATATCTATAATAACATACATATATATACCAGCATTGATATAGATAACTGCATACATATACATATACATATACTTACGACATACATACCAGCATAAGCACATATAATGAAGTAATTATAATCAAATATGACATATAAGTTGGACCAGCATACATAAAGCTGGACCAGCAAAAAATGGTTGTGGTAGGGTGTCCTTGGGAGCAAAAAAACATGTTAATTTTGTTAAAAATGTCATATTTGTTCAATTTAATATGAGATGTCATCTATATGTATGCATATATAAGTATGTTTATCTTAAACATAACACAAATGGTTGGTAACACCAATCCTTTTAAAAAATGGTTAATACAATAAATTTTAAAAAATTCATAGTTGTTAGAGTTTTTAAAAAAATAACCAGGGCAGAAGCTGCTAGGGCAGAAGCTGCTAGGGCAGAAGCTGCTAGGGCAGAAGCTGCTAGGGCAGAAGCTGCTGGGGCAGGGGGAAGGTGTTGTGGCAAAGGGCAGGGCCTGTGGCAGGGGGAAGGGCAGGGAGAAGGAGCTGTAGCAAAGAGGGTCATCAAAAAAATTAATAACATGTTAATCAAAGCAAGTTAGTCAGCAAGTAAATAAATGTATGAAGTAATGGCATGTTTAATTCATCGGTTATAACTACATATGAAGTAACATGTATATAAACATACCAGCATACATACATGTATATAAACTAATTATTTAACCATCATATACATAAAGTTAGACCAGCAAAAAATGGTTGTGGTAGGGTGTCCTTGGGAGCAAAAAAAACATGTTAATTTTGTTAAAAATGCCATATTTGTTCAATTTAATATGAGATGTCATCTATATGTATGCATATATAAGTATGCTTATCCTAAACTTAACACAAATGGTTGGTAACACCAATCCTTTTAAAAAATGGTTAATACACTAAATTTTAAAAAATTCATAGTTGTTAGAGTTTTTTAAAAAATAACCAAGGCAGGGGGCTGCTGTGGCAGGGGGAAGGTGCTGTGGCAAAGGGCAGGGCTTGTGGCAGGGAGAAGGAGCTGTAGCAAAGAGGGTCATCAAAAAAAATTAATAACAACGTGTTAATCAAAGCAAGTTAGTCAGCAAGTAAATAAATGTATGAAGTAATGGCATGTTTAATTCATCGGTTATAACCACATATGAAGTAACATGTATAACATACCAGCATACATACATGTATATAAACTAATTATTTAACATACATATATATAACAGAATACATTATCTATAACAACATACATATATATACCAGCATAGACATAGATAACTGTATGTATATGTCTATATTATCTATCACAGGGGCCTATGGCATTCAGGTGTGTATAAAAACTAATTATAAAGCCAACATACATATATATGTAACTGCATACATACCAGCATTCATAGCAGCAAATTAATTACACAAATGATCAAGTAAGTGTAATTGTCTTAATGGGTCAAAAAAATTGCTATGTCCTTGTCATACCAGCATATATGTCTTTTTCATCCCTCTTTGTTTAACCCATGAACTGGTTTATATAGAAAGTTAAAGTAACTTAACAGGTAATTTACATACTTTACATGTAGTTTACTCTTTTGACTAACAATTGAGGTTGTGTATAAACTAACTTGAATTGTAAAGGTCATACTTGATAAAAAATGGTTAATACACTAAATTTTAAAAATTTCATAGTTATTAGATTTTTTAAAAAAGCATCTAACTAAATCTGATATGTACACACTTTTTAAAACCATGGATTATAAGGTAATTACAACTCCTAAAAATCAATATGCTCAAGGTTTAAATATAAAACTTTGAGTTACATTTATGGTTCTATCGTCAAGTGTTCGAGCTCTGCTAAATTGAGAGCATTTGGAGGCTGTATTTTGATTATGATTTAGTAGATTTGGGTTTGATATTAAGGTAAACAAACAAGCCAGTACCCGTTTTTTTAGAGATATGTAATGTAACAAAGATCAAGTAATTCATAGGATTTGCAGAATTAACAGTGAACTCAAAACTTTTGTATATGTATGTTGTTATTTTTTAACCTTTAGAAGAGTGTTGAAGAGTGATTTCAAAACTTTAATATATATGAATCTTTGGACCAAGTATAAAATTGAGCTTGTTTTTTTTTTGAGTTAATCTTTGTTTCTTTGGACCGATTACTTGGCCAGCATGGCCTGTTACTATAATGGGAGTGACCTGTTGTTTGGCTTGTGTAGCGTGGCAGGAGGGCTGTGGGTGCTGCAATTGAACACACCTCCCTTTCATGTAGAACACAAAAAGTAAAAATAAAACCAAAAAACTTCCTTAACTCTTACATCAAAAGAAGTAGCAGCAATCTGATTACATAAAAAATGACACAACATACATATATATAACAACATACATATATATACCAGCATTGATATAGATAACTGCATACATATAGATACCAGCATACATACCAACATATATGTATCTATACTTACGACATACATACCAGCATAAGCACATATAATGAAGTAATTAAAATAAAATATGACATATAAGTTGGACCAGCATACATAAAGCTGGACCAGCAAAAAATGGTTGTTTTAGGGTGTCCTTGGCAGCAAAAAAAAAAAACATGTTAATTTTTGTTAAAAATGTCATATTTGTTCAATTTAATATGAGATGTCATCTATTTGTATGCATATATAAGTATGTTTACCTTAAACTTAACACAAATGGTTGGTAACACCAATCCTTTTAAAAAATGGTTAATACACTAAATTTTAAAAAATTCATAGTTGTTAGAGTTCATACATACAGACATACATACACAGAGAACCTCTCTTTAGTGAGTATGTAGTTTCCAAGCTTCATCTTAGAATACACATATGATATATTTTATTTGTTAAGTTCATACATACATACATACACAGACATAACAACATACATTTACATATAGTAGCTATACATAAACTGGTTAATAAAATGTTGCTCTTAGTGTCAAATCTTTTTAGAAAAAAAACTCATGAATCATGACCAAGCTTTTATTAAACTATGAAAGATCTAAAGAGAACCTCTCTTAGTGTCAAATCTTTTGATAAAAAACACCCATGAATCATCACCAAGCTGTAAATACTTCATGACAAAGCTGTGAAGTTATTAATAACCCAGATTCTTACACTTGTACTAAGTTTGTACAAAAAGTGAAAAATACCAAGGAAGGGTTATACGTATTCTGGACATTCTGCACATTAAAATTACCATACTTCTTTCATGCTCTAATTTAATATACGTTTGAAATCAAATAAGAACACAAGGAAGGGTTATACCTATTCTGGATTCTCTGATAAATGGTTAAACATAAACTCTCAAAATAGTTCAAGGAACCTGTTTTAAATAACATAGAATCAAGAAATTAATATATGTAATATATTACTTTCTCTTAACTTTTACCCAGGGAAAGAACTAAAAAACAAGGTAAATCGAAATGTGAGGAGGCATACCAATGACAATTGAAGGTGATGAAGTGTGGTTGCAAATAACTCCAGGCTTTGAACTAAAAATAAAAAATTAGGTTAAACATTGCATCAATCGAACAATAATATTACGAAGAGGAATACCAATTTCGAAAGCAGATTGGCTGGACCAGAAACGAATTTGAAGATGTGGCTTCAATCAAACAAAATCCGCTCTCTTTAAAGGAGAAATCTGGGATTTGAAATTTGAATGTGGAGCCATTTTAGCCGAATTCATGTGTTAATTGTTCAGATGCGAGGAAATCAAAGAAAGATGCTTACCCTTTGCGACTTCCTTCTTCCGGGCACCTCTGTGGTTGAGAAATCTAATCTCTGCTGACAAAATCCAATTAAGGAAATTTCTCATTCTGAAGATGAACTGATCGTTGGTTTGGAGGGGAAGGAAGAAGAAAAGGGAAAAAAGGGTTTAGGGAGGGTGGAAAGATGGAAACCAAACATCACATGTATAAGCTGGTATGCTATGTGATGTTGTACAAGATGCTTCATTGATGGTACATTTCTTAATTTTAAGATCATGGGCACTCTCTCTCCAATCTCCATTTTAAAGGAGTATAGATATAATAATAAAAATCGATCAATAAAAACGTAAAGTCTCGTCTAATAATATAAAATAGTTTATTTTATGATTAATTGAGAAATAAAAGTAAAAATAAACGTTTAAATTTTTAACGTTCGTTTAAACGAATAGGTAAGATGAAAGTTTAAACGATCACTGACTATTATAGGAGAACGCCTAAAATTAATAAAATATCATATAATTAAACTTTCTCCGTTTTTAACGAAACTTTAGTCGAAATGTAGAGAAAAATGAGCTGATCCCAGCAGTATTTTTAGAATTTTATAAAACGACATATTTTAAAAGTTATAAGAGAAAGAACAAAATTCGAGCTAAATTAATTACAATAATATAATAATTATGTGTGTGTGTGTAAAGTGATGTGTGCAGTAGAAATATGGTGCACGTGTGTATGTGTAAAATGAACTTATCATCCAAAAAAAAAAAAAATCAAATCAACATACATTTGGCAAACCAACCTTCTTTGTCGTGTATATATACCTACCCACATATATATGTATATTTAAAAGAAACCGACCCATTTAAGTCGGTCATATATTCCATAAACTTAAAATGAATTTCATTAAACCAAGAACTCGACTGCTGATCCATTACAAACAACTCTCTCTCAACTACTAGCTGCTATATGTTTTGGTATGTATTTCGATGTATTAGATTAACTTCTAAATTACAGCTTCGTATATTATTAACTCATACTGTTAGGGTTAAGATCATATCCTATATATGTAAATATTATATTGAAATTATGGTTCATTTTAGGAACAGAAAATTAACGCATCAGGAATCATTCTTGCAAACTAATCCTAAGGATTTAATTTAATATTAACCTATAGGGTTAGAATTAAGCTCCGACCCTGTGTATATATTAAAATTTTTTTATAATGATAATCATAGTATTAATAATAATAATAATAATAATAATAATAATAATAATAATAATAAGCGTAATAGTAATAACAATAGTAATCGAAATCGTAATCGTAGTAGTAATAATAATAATAATATTAATAGTAATAATAAATAAATAAATCTTCCTTGCAGAATAATTATAAGAATAGATTAAGCAGAAACACTGCCCAAATTTATATCGAGAAGTTTAAGCTGTCACTCAGTCAACCAAAAATTAAGGTGAATACATCTAACTTCTTTTTAAATTTATAAATGAAATTTTATGAGCATGGTATGTTTAAACTTTGACGCATAAAGGGATACTATTAGACCAGCATTTAGGCCATTAGTATACGTACGAATTGCAAATTGTATCCGCTATGGGTGAAATTCCCATATGTGGCTGGTAACGTGGGCTGGAAGGTTATACGTAAGACGCACTCCGCAGGCAACCTAACCAGTGACGGGCTGTGGGCTGGAGGCAACAATTGTAAGACGCACTCCGCTGTTGCTCCTAACCAGTGACAGTACAAGCCAGGGTATGCAGTGGTTGTATCGATCAGTGAAATAACCTGCTAAATGTGTAGTATTGCCACTAATAATTATGGTTAAAGTACCGAATATGCTATGCTTACATATCGAGTCTGTTATTTGTATTCACCAACTTTATGTTGACGTTTTACTTTCAAAAACTTTTCAGGTAATAATGAATGACCAATCAGAAGCAAGATTAGAGATTTAGGGTCTATGATACCTTAAATAAAAATCTTGTGGCGAAACCGAGGAGCGATTGGAGTTATACCTCCAAGTCCCATGTAACCAATATATGTAAATATATGTTTGTAAAACTCGGTTTAAAATGAAATAAAATGTTGTGTTCATATCTATGCATATGAAATTTTATAAAACCCTGAAAAGCTATTTACAGGCGATAAACATGTGGTTTTTCATACCCATGCGTATGAATTATTTGTAAATTATGAAAAACGGATTTCACATCCATGCATGTGAATTATTTATAAAATTACCAATTTATGAAACAACGCTTCCGCTAAAATATATTAAAATAAATAATAAACTCTGACCGAGACTTTATTTATCTATGAAACCAATCGGGTCGCAGCGCCCGGGCCGCCGAGAGCCCGGGGTGTGACACAAACCAACCTAATTATCTTTGGAGTCATTTTTGAATACGACGTTGTTGATGCTCCGCAGATCTATCTTGGGCAAGGAGGAAAAGTCCTGTGGTCTTCGGAAATACTCCAACTTCCCATTAAATCGTTTCACCAAATACAACTGCTTCTCTTTATCTTAACTCCAGCAGACGACTCGTGACCTGTCGTTGTGGTGTGCATAAACATCGCGTGAGCATGCAATGTATATATACTCTGGATCCTCAACATCTTTGTCTTCAATGGGAGTAATCCAGGTTTGTTGTACTGCTTTAGGAGCAGGCTTCCAATCTCTTTTCTTGTCGAACCAACTTTCCATCACTTGATTGAAGCCTGTGACCTCGTCTCACAAAGCTGTGACATACTTGTGAGCATACAAGTAGTCTATGTATGGATCGGTTGACACGTTCCCAAGCAATATGTCTTCGTGTTGATCCTCGTTAGATTCTCCTAATGAGGTTCTAGGAATCTCTTCAAGTTATTGATCAATGATGGCATTAAAAACCAACTCCACGCTGATATCCTTGAACATATCAGGAAAGCCTTCATTAATCATGTCTTCGGCTGATCCCTCAAAAGTTATGTCATAAGGAAGATCTTCAAGAAGGTAATCATCATAATCATCGGTTGGCTTGCTTGATGATGCATTTCCTTAATCGTCCCCACCCTTATCCTGATCATCTTCCTTGGCATCCTTCTTCTCAGAGGCTCCACCCTTATTAGCACCATCATCATCATCATCATCATCATCATCATCATCATCATCCTTCTTATCATCTTCATCATCCCTCTTTTTTTCCTTAGCTTCATCATCATCATCCTTTTCTTTTTTAGTCTCATCACCATCTTTCTTCTAGTGTTCATCGTGCTTTACACTTTTAAGAGCAGCTATCTCTTTTCTTAGATCAACATTGTCGTTCAGTAAAATGCAGATGTCAATCTCAAGACTCTCAATCTTTTCCACAACAGCCAAAATGCCTGATCTCAGATACTCAATATGTAGATCTTTCTTAGTTGAGCCTTGTTCAAGATTAAAGACCCGATCCTGAAGAAGATTGGGATTTGTAGGCACATATTTTGGCTCGTAAGATGATGAAGTTCCCATGGAAGCCTTTCCTTTAATAGTCTTGGCTAGAGGTGCACAAATCGGGTTTTTTTGGAACTGGTTCCTGTTCCAATCGGTTCCAGTTCCGGTCGACAAAGTCAATACCTGGTTCCGGTTCCAGTTCCGGGTTTCGATCGGTTCCGGTTCGTGTTTTGGCCGGGTACAGGTGGAACCAGTTCTGTCACACCCTTGTCGTTGCGGAAGCGTACTATGTGACTTTCAAGGTTTCACAGTCATTTTTTACAACAAAAATACTTATGTTTTATAATACACACTATGTTATAACTACATTAGTTACAAGCTCAATGTCATAACAGTTTCAACTGAGTTTCACACATATACTATGCTATGTTTCACACTGTTAAGTCTAACTATCATAGACTCTACTATATGTCTCCAAGGACTGAGCTCCCAGCTCCACCCCTGTATCATTATGCATCTGAGAAAATATGATTTTAAACAATCAGCGATATGCTGGTGAGTTCACAAGTTTATTTGTCAAAAATGTATGTAATGTATCCCAAACAAATCAAATGTTTGCATCAAAAAGAGTTAAATAATATTCATGTCCCAAACTGGGTGTAAAACATTGGTATCCAGTGCGAACATTGTTCCTTCCAACAATGTCGTGTATTAGTTCCCGACCAACTGTCCAATTATAACTCATGGGCTCCCGTAACTGAGCTGACGAGTTCAGTGTTTGCCCATTCCCAATGGCCTTGTCGCAAGACATTGTGTGTTCTAGCCTTATTGAGCGCCCGCTCGACATCTGGTCGTGGTTTTAGCTACGAACCACGGGCGTGGATTGTCAATCACAAATAGAATCTATTCTCAATAATCACGCCCCCCACGGTTAATGGTTACAGAATAGGGGACTTAGCGACTAATGTGTAACCCGTGAAATAATGACAAGTTTGGTCATGTGTTTCTCTCCACTGTCATGTGTTTCAACCAATTGTTTTACAACACTTTTGTTTTCATGTTTCAGAAAATGTTTCAAAAGTGTTTCAGCGTTTCACATGAAGCAAATCAGGTTTCAGGTTTCACAAAATGTATCGAAAGCATTTCAGAGTTCCACCTGATCTAATCAAGATTCATGTTTCACAAAATGTATCGAAAGTGTTTCAGAGTTCCACCTAATATAATCAGGTTTCATGTTTCACAAAATGTATCAAAAGTGTTTCAGAGTTCCACCTGATCTAATCAGGTTTCATGTTTCACAAAATGTATCGAAAGCGTTTCAAGGTTCCACCTGATCAAATCATGTTTCATGTTTCACAAATGTATCAAAATCGTTTCAAAGCTTCACAATAATCAAGATGTTTCGAATGAGTTTTTATGTTTTCTCATTCCCCGAGTTCAAAAACCAAAATACAGAAAAATGGATTCGTGAACTCACCTGAGTTTATTCAAATCAATAACAATGCACAACGTTCGTATCACTGGTTCTTGAACTCTAAACCTGTATGTTATTAGAGTTCTATGAGTTACTTAAGCTTAATCTGACTCTCATAATTTTCCTTGACGTTCAATGTCAAGGACATTACAACTCAAGTCATCAATCTTATCTCAAATGTTCAATCAGTTTCCTTAGTTTAACATCTCACAACGTGTGATAACTGAGAACCTATAACGATTTAGGTTCTTATTAAGAAACTTAGGACTTGTTGGTTTAATCAGGACATTTCCAGATTAACCAAATTAATATTGTTGTTGATTATATCACCAAAACAGTTTCTCAATGGATTCCAGGTTTAGAAATTGTTAATCCTTGTCATTGATCATTCCAAAAAATGATCAGGACAATCACAACCATTGTTATAATCAAACGGTTAAAACCATTATGATCTATGATATGGTTTCATGATAATAGGACATTATAACGGATCAAAACAAAGATTTCACCGTTAACCTGTCGAGTTCTTCGTTTCTAACTATTCCTAGCCATCATCTAAGCAATAATCAACAACAATAACCATGATATCACGTTTAAAAATCTAGATCTAAACCATTCATTATCAAAATAGTAAGATAAAACGAATCGTTACCCGATCGGACGGATTTCTCGGATAAAAATGATGATCAGGACTTGTAGAAACGTTCCCTAGCTCGATCCGGAAGTTTGAATGGCTTCAAATATGAGTTTAGATGGTAGAAATAGCTCTGTTTTCGTCTGGAAATCGCATATTTTAGTCTAGAAATGTCATCTGATCGAGCAGATCATATTTTTATACCAGATAGGTCCTTCGCGTACCGCCAAGGGTGGAAAGAGGGTCATTGGCGTACCTCTACCGCCTTAGTCAGATTTCAATTTTGTTTTCGCGATTCCGGGAGCATACGAACTCCGTTTTACGCGCCGTTTTCGCCCACGTTCACGATTTTTCGAGTTCTTTCCAACCATTATAATTTCAACACCTGAAAAGTTCAAAATATCTGATCTCTTTTTTAACGTTATATTCGACGCAGTGTATCTTGAAATCGGAGCCTTGTTTCGTGATTTCGCTTACACTCATTCTCTTTATTTTCAAGTTATGATTCTAACCTGGAAATTGCGAATTGTCACAAGTTCCGGTTTTCCCGGTATCGGTTTTAATTTGTCTAAAAAACCGGACCCGTTTGTACCCATCGGTTCAGGTATGACCAGTTCAGGTATGACCAGTTCCGGTTCGGGTTGCCGGTTCCGGTTCCGAGTCCGTTTTTTTGCCCACCTCTAGTCTTGGCTTTGGGTGGTGAAAGAGGTTGTGAATAGTGAATGGCTATGGGTGATTAAGGAGGTGAGTTTGGTTTTTGTGGGGGTGGTGATGGTGGTGTTTGGAGTGGTTTGTTGTGAGGAAAGGATGGTTTCAGGTAGTCACACCCCCTGCGCCGCGTGCGGAATCTATGGCGCGGTGATGATCAATGGTTGAATCATACACAAGAATTGAAAGAAGAACAACCACAATGCATTACTAAGTTTCATAATGTTAAACATTTGTTTAGTTACAAGCTTTCTGATTATCTACCAAAAGGATGACAACTAACTGACCCAAAAATAATGTTTACAAAATAAGAACAAACAAGATAATTAAACAATCAGGATTAGATGAGTTTCTATTCCATCTTAGCTTGTTTCTTGATCTTGTTTTATCTTAATATGGTCTCCTTAGTTGTCTTTAAAATGCTCTAAACCTGATTACCTGAAACACGTGGAAAATAACTGTCAACTACAAGTAGTTGGTGATAACAAAAGGTTTAACAGTTGAAAATATGAATCTGCAGTTGTAAACAGTATGAATAAAACATTGAATAAGCATGTCATGGATAATTGTAACACAAACTATCATCAAGTAAGAATGACATGTGCAGACAGTCAATGACTATCTACTAAATAAATACCGACATCTGATCAAGTCCCAAATTACATTTGGAGTTAGGTCAGTAGTCAACTCTACGCATTCAACACGAGCTGTACTAATGAGTTTACTCAAAAGACAACTCCGTGTTGACGTAACCCGGCCAATATGACCTATGATGGTAAACTTAATTAGCATATTACCGTAACACATCCAATATGCAGTTAGTTTTTAAAACATATTTAAATGTTAACCACAGCCTTGGCGTAACCAAACGTGTCGCGCTTTCCCTTGTCGTGATCACCCAGTACTAGCGTTAATAGATTAAGATTAAGAATGAATGAATGAATGAATGTGTCTCGATGTGTATAAGCTTGTTCACAATGATGAACACCATGACTATTAGTTCTTAAGATTGAATGATTGATCAACATGATGGATTACATTGATTGAAAACCCTTGATTGAATACCTTGATTTTAAACCTTTGATTTGAATACTTGATGGAAAACCCTTGTTGATTTGAATACACTAACTCACCAAACGTCATTTATCTTTAAAAACTTGAAACAATGTTAGTGTTAATAAAAATGTATATATATGTATAATTTAGTTATGCTTAAACGAACCAAAACAAGCGAGTCAAATGAACGAGCAAATGAGAGACTATCTGAGCGAGCGACGGGCGAGCTTATCTTAGCCAGTGCTATGCTAGCTCGTTCGTTTAAAACTGAGCGAAATTGAAACGGACATTTTTAGAGCATTTTCCGAGAGGCGTTAGTATTTTGGACAGCCTAATCACCCCCTTCGGCCTTCACGCCACTTCCCCCTCCCCAACGGTTCCCCTCCTTCCCCCCATCACAAAGCCTCACGCAGCCTTCCCTGACCACCCTCACGCCGTTGCCCACCTCACCCTGGGTTACAACACGCTCGTTCCGTTTTCTAACGTTCTGCATGAGCTTTTTACTTCTGGATTAAGCTATAAATCAACACTATAATAAGAAGAAATTCCTCAAATACTGATGTTACACGTTCGATTACTTTTTCTCTTGATTGCTAGTTTCAAAGTTGCTGCGATTTTAGACGATTCCGGTATGCTTTGTTGAAATTAGTTTAAATTTGGTGTTAAATTTGCTAAATACATGAAATCGTATGTAAATGTGGTTTATTAATAATGTTATTTTGTTGATCATGTGCTGTGTTTGATGGTTGAGGTTGATTAGGGTTTCTCTGTTATCGATTTCTGTCCATGTGATTCAATAGTTGATAGTGCTTGTTTTTTTCTGGGCATTCTTTTCGATAAGATATTGATTTTTTTTTCTTTGTTGTTCTTGTAATTTTTTTACATGTTTGTTTGATTTTGATGGTGAGCCTTCTTTTCTATGCTGGACAGATTGAAACCTTCTTTCTGGAGGGCTAAAGGTTACAGAGAAATGGTACTTCTGTAATCCATAGTTGAATTTCTAGTGTTTGTTTGCCATGTTTTTTTTACTAATTTCATGATCCCCTTTTTAACGTAACCCTGATTTATACTGTTTAACCTAATGCCAATTTCTAGTTTTATTTTTTTCTTTTCGTATATTGATTTCACTTGTAAAGGATGATCATATTTCTGGCGAGGAGGATGAAGGTATTGATTGGGATACGGAAGATGAACTGGAAATTCAGAACACAGTCACATCATCTTGCTCAACTTTGGTAACTAGGAATGCTGAAGCTATTATTAGCAAAGAGGAGGTAACTTTATTGGCTAAATAATTAATCATGACAGTTGTTTTAAAAAGTGCGCATGAGGCTCAAGCCTTGGCTCAGGGCCCATCGCATTGGTACATGTCGTGCTTTTTTAAAATCAAGATTATAACCTTAAAATGAATCAAGTTACATGGAGCACATAGGTAATCTATCTTACAAGTTGTATTTTTTGTATATTTGAAGTTAAATTTCCTACATAAAAATTGACTCATTCTCTTTATGTTTCCAGTCAAGTTCATCAGCTGGTCCTTCAAACTCCAATCTAGTTCAGCATTTTCTAGGGATGGGTTTCTCTAATAAATTGGTTACAAAAGCAATCAAAGAAAATGGTATCTAATATGATTATATTCATTTAAGATCAGGTTTATCTGGGAGTCATGCTTTCCAACTTTATTTTCATGTGTAGTGGAAGGTGACACAGAGTCTATACTGGAAACCCTGCTTACACTCTCAGTGGGTGATATTTTTCATTTTCTTTAATTACTGCATATGTTCATATGATCTACATTCACGCATGAACACTTTGTTTGGTGTGCAGAATAAGATTTAACTGAGCAGAGATTATGTATTATTTTGCTCAAAATATGTGCAGACCTTTTAAAGATATTTATGCTTTATAGCTTTGGCGATGTCTTACAGGCTCTTGATAATTCTCCAGAGGAACAAAGCTCATGTGATCTTAATTCTCACCAGAAACAACAATGTGTAGATGATGATGAGTTTTCTTCTGACTATGATGAAAGTTTTCTTGTAGATTTCTCTGAATCTGACAGTTGGTCTGATGATGAAATAACTGTGAGTATATGCTCTAAATTTTGTTTTTCTTTTTGAACTATCATTAGTATATTAGATGAAGATAAGTTGCTGATATCTTTGCTATTCAATAAACCATCTCCTTTTCAGTTTACCTTATTTATCGTCAGCAAGAAATCCATGTTTGACGCACTCGTAGAAATTTACACACGCACACACACTAATATGTTGAGATTTGAGACAACCGCCTTATCCCTTGTATTTTCTAATATATAAATTAACTAAAGTGCTTGTGGATTTCAATATATTTAAGATTTATTTAAAAAAAAATGATTGTCCTCTTTTATCACTAAAAACATTCAGGGGAGGAGATAAAATCGTATAAAGAGTGGAAAGAGAGAAATATACGATTGATTTTCAGTTCTTTTATATTGAATTAGTATGTAAAAATCTTATGTATATAAATTTGTGTGTGTCAGTCACCTTTTAAAGAATTGGAGTATTTGTTAAACTAAAACATTTCTGGAATGTGATATTAATCTTGTACAGGAGAATGGTGATTCTCATCCAACAATATTATGCTTGGCAAGTATGGGGTATACAATGGAAGAAGCTATGGCAGCAACAGAGAGATGTGGTGTGTGAGCGCCATTGCTATTTTTTCTCTACTTATCAGAGGTGGAAAATGGTTGGGTTGGTTAGTTGGTCATAGGGTAATTTTATGCAATGTTCAAAGCCGATCAAGTTGGGTTGTGCCAATTCACTAACATTTTTTGTCCAATGTTTTGAATTTAAATAGTTGATGCATCAAATATGATTTTTTTTCATAAGATACTAAATAGTTTTATGGTTTTTTTTATATAAAACTATTGAAGACATTGTAATCAGTTGTTTAAATCAATCAACCCATTTCATTTTTAGCTAATTTTCTGTATTGTACACATGGAACTTGTCTACAAGAAATTACAAACTGGATTGACGTATTTCTATACAGTCGGTTCATATCACCAGCTCACCGTATCTACTTATGGTGTTTGGTCTAATGGACTTGTTAGACTGAGATGGTCTCTATGTTAACAGAAATGATTTTATAGTCTAAAAAAGAAGTTTCTTTGTTTGTTACACTGGAAAAGCTAAA
The DNA here is from genome assembly GCA_009363875.1 of Mikania micrantha. Taxonomy (NCBI): domain Eukaryota; kingdom Viridiplantae; phylum Streptophyta; class Magnoliopsida; order Asterales; family Asteraceae; genus Mikania; species Mikania micrantha. The sequence continues at coordinate 121,319,182 of CM018691.1, forward strand.
TTTCTAAACGTTAAAAGTTAAAACAATGATACTTGTTTATGCTTTGATAGTATATGCACTTCCTTATTTTGTTCATGTTGTAGTTCTTGAAGGTGTACTTGTGACTTGACCATTTTGCAGGTCCTGATGCCTCTATTGAAGAACTAACTGATATTATTTATGCTGCTCAAATGGCAAAGACAGATGCTATATTTTTTGAGGAAGAGGTGGTCACTCTTCTTGACAATTTGGTTTCTAAAAACTAATAAATACTATTAGATAATTTCAACCATTTTACTAATGTGAACAGGCTGGTTTTGATAATCTATAATCTCTAACGAATCAATGGCCAGACAAAAAATGATTGAAAAAAAACGTGTCTATCAGTCAAAAACATAGCCCAAGTGCATTTTTAGGTACAAACAGGCATACAATCTCCTAAATTGTTCTATTATAGCAAGCAAGCAAACAAACAAACTTACCCTATATATTCCCACTCTTTAGTAGGGTCTGGGGGGAAAGGATGAAGACAAACCTTACCCCTATCCCGGTTGGGATAGAGACGCTGCTCTGAAATAGTCCCCGTCTAAGCCATCGTTTGAAGTTAATCATCCCAACGCTTTTAACGTTATTTTCACAAAATAAGTAAAATAATGTTATTTTCATAAATATATAGTTTTGTGAGTCATATTCAACATGCTAATTATTTATTTATAATTTAAAAAAGCTGGAAAAGGTGTTTTGAGTGAAAGCGATTCGCCTTGTTACAACTCACATAAAAAATTAACCAATTAACCCGAAGTTCCGAATCTGTTTCCCAACCCGCTCTCTATCTGCCCATATCTAACAAAAAACATGTTCCAATTCTATGGTTATTCTTTAACATTTTATCATATGGTCTGCGCATTATTGTGCGTATTTTTAAATTTCTTTTTATCTATCATAAAAGCAGAAGCCCAAGAACTCGTGTGTTATGAACCGGAAACAGAAGAGGAAAATGTTTGAGCTGGAGGCATGGAAAAAAAAGAAGCAAAAGGGCCCAGTAACTGATGCAGATGAGGTGATCCGTCTTCCAAATCCCATGATAGGCTATGGTGTTCCATCAGAATCCAGTGTGATAACTCATAGGACACTCCCAGATGCAGCTATCGGGCCTCCATTCTTCTACTATGAAAACGTGGCTCTTGCTCCAAAAGGCGTTTGGGAGACAATATCTCGATTTCTTTACGACATTGAGCCCGAATTTGTTGATTCCAAATATTTCTGTGCAGCTGCAAGAAAAAGAGGATATGTTCATAATCTTCCAATAAATAACAGATTCCCAATTCTTCCACTTCCTCCTAGAACCATAAATGATGCATTACCTTTAACAAAGAAATGGTGGCCTCCATGGGATAAACGTACAAAACTCAACTGCTTACAAACTGTTTATGGGAGTGCTAGATTGACAGACAGGATCCGGAAGGCTCTAGAGAAATGGGGCGATGATCCACCGCTTCATGTGCAGAAGTTTGTTATTGAGCAATGCAGAAAGTGGAACCTAGTTTGGGTTGGAAAAAATAAGGTTGCTACTTTGGAGCCAGACGAAGTGGAAACGTTGTTGGGGTTTCCTAGAAATCATACAAGAGGAGGTGGTATAAGCAGGACAGATAGATATAAATCACTTGGTAACTCATTTCAGGTGATCATTTCTTATTTTGTTAATTTGTTTCGATATTGCAGTAACTCCGCAGAAAATAGAACTATTGGAGTTTGACCTTTATATTCCTGCAAGCTACTCACTCTACTCCCAAAATTATTGTCCATCTTGCTATATCTAATTCTCAAAACTTAGGTGGTGTTTGTTTTTTCAGAGGTAAAACGTCTGCGGTCTGCGGACCACATCTACAAACCTCTTTTGCAGAAGAGGTGGACCAAACCTCTGCAAGAAGAGCTTTTGAGGGTGTTTGTTTTCCAAAAACATCTTCAAACAACAAAACCTCTTCATATGAAAACCCAACCCACCGTCCCCCAACCCCACCGGCCACCGATCCTCCGATCGTCCACCACTGCCACCATCACCTCCGATCGTCCCCCTCCACCCACCATCGACCGTCGATGAGGCAGCTCCGATCGAGAGGATGAACCGTCGAGGAGGGCGAACCCTAGAACCCTAGATCGAGAGGATGAACTGTCGAGGAGGGCAAACCCTAGAACCCTAGATCGAGAGGAGCCCGGCTGTGGAGGAGACCGGCGGTGGGGGGCGCGACTGAAAAGGGGGGAACCCTAGAACCCTGGATCGAGAGGAGCCCGGCTGTGGAGGAGACCGGCGGTGGGGGAGCCGGCTGTGGAGGAGACCGACGGTGGGGGAGCTGCTGTGTAGGGGTTGATGAAGTGAGAAGAGGTTTGAAGGTGTTTGAAGTGGTTGGTCCATGTCTTCTCCAAGAAGAGGTCTCGCAGACGTTTTTTAATGAAATGTCTGCGAGAAAACAAACACCCTACATCTTTCCTTGGTCTGCGGGGCGCAGACAAAAGAGGTCTCGCAGACCTTCGCAGACGTTTTTGTAAAAAACAAACACCACCTTAGTGTGTACTTGAAAAAAATTGATAAAACTAATTTTGTTTCCCTACATACCCTAAATCTGAATTATAACGATACTTGAGAAAACCATTAAATAACCTGGCAAAACAGTAAAATTATCATTCTACTAAAAGAAAAAAACTGCAATAATTATACTATTTTGTAACCTTGATTTTGTCTGCTGGACAATCATTTTGGGATGGAGGGATTATTACCATAAAAATAGATATGTACTAGAATGAATCTTGAAAATTTTTACTAACTTCTTAACAACCATGAAAGCCTTGTAAGACAAACCATAAAATCTTGGTTTTAAGCTGTAACAAAATATTATAAGAATTTTGAATTAGTTGCAGCTATAGATTGGACCTCAGAAGGCAGAATATTTCCTAAAAATTAACTGTAATTGTCCAGCCCACCCTCAAAAAAGACCTTGTTTATTACCTATGAAAGGAGGAAGGGTTCATGCACATCAATTAGGAGTTGTAAGTTTGACCCATTTACTTACGAACTGGCTAATTTAGGTAGTGTTTTATCTCAAACTGCTCAATTCAAAGAAATTAGCTAGTGATGAGCATGCCAAACGGGTTGAAAGTTGCCCATAGTCTATTATTGATGCATACGAACTCCAAAATTGTTTTATTCAACAATTTAGATTATTGTTGTAATTACACTACTGTTTTTATAATTATAATTAAAGGACACATTAATTATTTATTAAAAATGTTACAAACGAGCAAAAAAAATCGTGTGTTTAAAATTCTCTTTCCCTAGGTGGATACAGTAGCATATCATCTCTCGGTCTTGAAGGATGTATTTCCTAACGGTATAAATGTGCTTTCTCTCTTCTCTGGTATTGGTGGTGCTGAAGTTGCTCTCGACAGGCTCAGGATTCCCTTAAAAAACGTCGTGTCAGTGGAAATCTCTGAAGTCAACAGAGACATAGTCAGAAGCTGGTGGGAACAGACAAAGCAAAAGGGCAATCTCATTCATTTGTCTGATATTCAACATGTAAACGGCGACACACTAGAGCGGTATATTGTTTCTTTTGGTGGTTTTGATCTCGTTGTAGGTGGTAGCCCGTGCAATAACCTTACAGGCGGTAATAGGGTAAGCAGAGACGGGCTTGAAGGTGAACATTCTGCTCTGTTTTATGATTATTTCCGCATCTTAGACTTGGTTAAATGCATAATGAGTAGGCAAAACTAGTTCAAGGCATGATATGGGTCAAAACTTGGTTGATGATTCATTTTGTATGTATCTAAACTAGAATAATCTCCATGGCCCTTTATTTTTATGGCTTTTTGTTTATGTTTAGTGAAGTTTTAGATCATGACTTGTAGACTTTGTAAGAAATGACTTAAACCTTTACTAATGATGCAATTAAGTGCCTGCTGATGCTTTGACTAATTGAGTTAGCTTGTTTCATGTACTTTTGTAATTATTCTCTTTTATGAACATTAAGATTGATAATTTCTGGTCCCCTTGCCAAGTGACTCATAGCAATTTGTTGCCCCAAACTAATGGATTAGGTTGTGTGCGAGTGACTGTCGAGATATCACAGCTAGCCCAAGATGTCACACCTCATATATCCAACATTTTGTATTTTAGGAGACATCATGTTTTTTTCTATCCTTAAATACCTTAAAGGCTCAATTTTTGCTAGACATATTATGTTGTAGGTTTAGGAGTAAGATTAGACGGGTGTGTGTGTGTGTGTGTTTTTCTTTCTTTGTTCTAAGACCCAAAAAATATATATATATATATATATATATATATATATATATATATATATATATATATATATATATATATATATATATATATATAGAAAAATGTATTCTAAGGATCAAGTTATTGATCTATTATCCAATTAATCAACAAGCATAAATGATTGCCCAAGATGAGTCTTTTGACTAGTTTAAGTTGATATTTTATACTTTTGAGACATTTGGTATGAAGGTAAATAAACTCAAGAGCATCTTCAATGAATGCTTCATAGATGAAGATACGTAAAGCTGTCTCTATGAAACGGGTGAATGCACCGCATCCTCTCTTTCCCATAGTTTTCGTCCCCACATGCTTATTCCTGGACTTCCGTGTAGGCCCAAATCGAGTATTTTGGAAACCGGGTATTAGGAGGAACCGGATTCCGCTCAGATCAACCGGAATTCCGGAAATGGCTAACTTTTTTTTTTTTTAAAAAAATAGATCTAATAAAATAAAATTTTTGTTATATATATAGTTAAATGTAAAAAACAAAAGAAATACATTTGTTAGAAAAAATTATTTTACAAACTAATATGTTTTTACTTTTATTTTACTCATCGTCTTAGACATCTATATTTGCGAACATACCGATGCATAAAACGTTAATTTTTCATAGGAGATGCCAGAAGATTCGCTATCATTTGCATATTCATTGTGTAATTTTATTCTTTGTTTTGATGAAACCTTGCCACTAAAAGAAAATGCAAATTTCAAAGTTATTGTAAAAGCTTTGAATGGTTAGTAAATCATGAGTAGAGATGAGCATAAAAACCATTTTGGAATTGGAATCGAAGGTTCGACCTGGAACTTGTTTTCCAAACTCGTACACACAAGAACCGGTTTGTACCTAATGCAACTTGTTGATTCCTACCTGATTTGAAGTTTAAATTTTTTTACCGGTTCCTACCCGCCTAAGAAAAATTGGTTCCTAACCAATTCTAGCCGTTGTATCGATTTTGAGCCATTGGAACCCGATTTGTATCTAGTTTTTTGTGGCTCCTTAACTTGGTATAAATAGACGTGTAATGATTTGGTTAGGTACCACATTTGAAAACAAGGTTAAGTATCACATTTGAAAACAAAAAAAGAAATGCAAAAAAACAATAAAATCATTTGTATGTAGAAATTCGGGTCTGGGTTTTTTCAAATCTGTACAACTGGTTTCGTGTATAGGGGATGCCTTGTTCTAGTTCGAGTTCTCATATATAGAGGTGGGCAAAACACCCGGAACTGGAACCGACAACCTGAACTGGTGGGTACGGTCGGTTCCGGATTCTCAAAGAAATCGGAACCGGAAACGGTAAACGTTGAACCGGTTCCTCCTTTACCCGGCAAAACCCGAACCGGAACCAGCCAAAACTAGAACTGGTTGTTGACTTTGTTGTCCAGAACCGGAACCGGAACCAGTTCCAAAAAACCCGGTTTGCCCACCTCTACTCCTATCGATAACCCATACCCATATGGAACTGATTCGGGCTGGGTTGTGTACAGGTTGGGAATTAAAACTGGGTACAACCGTTCCAGCTTAATATTTTTTTAATTTCTTATACTTGAACATTTAAATAACGTAAATTTCATTTTTATTTATTTTTAACAATTTACAAACTAACACTTAAACATTTGAATAACATAAATTTCATTTTATATTTATTGAGAATTAAAAACTAATACATACAAAAACTAATTTTTCAAACTTTTCGTCTTCCACTCGTTTTGTTTAGTCTTCACTAAAAGTATTGTTCATCCGAACCGATTTGTCATAGACGAGTTCTTCGTTATATATATCAGAAGACAATCCCTTGCTAACCTCTTCTTCGTATATATGAGCTTCAATTACTATTTCGTATTCGATATTTGTTGTGTCTTGTATACGATCCTTCTTGGCCAAGTGATCTTTTAGATAAATGCACATTTCTACTACCGCTAGGGTGAGTCTTGATCCCAAAGCCTTAAACTAGGATGGGTTTATATTAGACTCATATCTTATTGATTGAATTTCATACATTTGTTTTATGTTATGGTGGAAAATATATTTTCTCATTTGCAAAATTTGAGTAATCATTGTAAGAGTCATCTTCGTACATACATAATTCGGAATTTATTTCGTCAATTATAGTTTCTACCCTCGTAATATTTAAAATAAGGTTTAAGGCCGTGACACAAGTAAAAACAGCGGGGAGTGATTTGAAGTATTTTATAAAATTTTCTTTCATTGTTGTTACTATTTTTGTAAACAAATTGTTTTTATTTTCAAAATTTTGTAAAATATTAGCCATTAAATATAATGCAGACAATACCAAAGTACTAGTGGGATAATAAACTTTGATAATTTTGTAGTTGAGTTTTTAAAAACTCCAATAAATTTAGGGGTTAAGTTCACACTAGTTTGAAAATTTTCAAAAAATTAAATTAAAACTTGTTTTACGCTTTTCCATATTTTTAAACAATAACGTCTAAGAATAGTGCAACTTAAGTGTGTGTAACGAGGTTGGGACGTCTCTCGAATCTTTTTTGTTAAACGAGGATTATCGAAGTGGTGAATGAAAAACCTTCTTGAATCACGAACATAGACATTTTATCTTGAACCATGTTTATGTCATATATAAACATTCGACCGTCAACATCGACTTCTGTTTGTTCGAAATCCGAATTTCTTTCTTGCCTTCGTAAAATTTAAGAACGTGTTTCCTCAATTTAGTGTTGGACTCTTTTGTCAACAAACACCAAAAAATTTGCAACGAGCCTTTGAAGATTCATGACTCGTCTCACACAAATCCTAATTGTACCAATGTCACACCCCGAGTCAGCGGGCTGGATCGACTTTTCCATCGGGCGGAATGGTCTCGGAGCGCGATATCGTGTGATAATCGAAATGATCAAATTGTTTACATGGCACATGATATAATGAGAAATGCTAAATTGATATTGATACATAATTACAAAGTTAAATTACATAATTTGTGTTCATAATTTAACAATGTAAATCAACCAAAAAGAATCATATAGTTAATATCTTGTAACTACACAAGATATACAAAAGTGATTCACAAACACGTCATCAAAGTATGCACAACCAAAAGAAGCTAGGTCCACTACCCAAGCCCACTAGCTTAAGTCCTGAGTCCTGGTGACTAAACCTGTTCGTTACCTGAGAAAACATGGAATTAAAACAAGTCAACACTAGGTTGGTGAGTTCATAAGTTTAGTGTTTTAGAAATATTTGAAACTGTCTTTCTCAAATCTTATTGTCATTCACAAGCCTTTTTGTAATTCTCATGCCTTACTCCCCATCAATGTTCTCTCCTTAGTTCCAAATACAGATATGTTTTCACTCAGTCAAGCATGCTTATATATAGGGCATACGTATCACAAGTGAAGCCGCCAGCCCACCACACACTTAACTGAATTCAATACCACTTGTGTTGCAACTAAGGGTGCCCATTTCCTTCCCACATTTGTAATTCTCAATTGATATTCTCACATGTTCTCATCTCACAATTGTATATATATAGAAATAATGTTTTGTTGGGTATGTATTACCATAACATAAGTGATGGTAAACACTTAATGTTTTAAAGATATAGATTTCACTGTTGTAAAAATCGGCCTAGGCGGTCGCCTAGGCGCTAGGCGCCCATCTACTGTCTTGATTTTAGCCTAGGCGGTGCCTAGTCGGCCTAGTCAGTTTCTTAATTTTTTTTTGACTTTTTTCTGGTAAAAAGGGACCAATTACATGATTATTTAGACATTTCTCACCAAAAATCCTTAATATGTTTTTGAAACATCGAATCCAGCCAGTTAAAATCTAAATTCATCTCTAAACTTTGAAATCCGTGTTTAAGTTTGCACTTTAAAGTACTTTATTTAGTATATTTAAGTTTATTTTTTAAATTATTTGAATTATTATATTAAATTATTGATATTGCTGTGTGTATATAATATATATTTGTAAAATTTCATATAAAAATTCCAATCCGCCTAGCGCCGATTAATCCCTAGGCGGTACCTCGCCGCCCGACTAGCGCCTCACGACTTCTACAACAATGATAGATTTTAATAAATCTTAACCTTCTATTTATTCTCTCATATGTAGAGTTTACTATTATTCACTTTTAAAGTAGAAGTGACAGTTAACTCATTTTATATATTCACCCAATTGACGAATAGAGCATAAATGGGACCACATTGTGGTCAACACAAGGTCAAACCACAATGTCTCCAATTTATCCCTATCCATTTGTAATCACTCGAATTCACAACGATTGTCACCGGGTTTTGACATGAGTGAGGTGAGTCGCTCAGTCTCCCAGTCTACAGAATCGAGGTGGTACAATTACTAATAGTTTCTGATGATTAATATCACCCATGTGGCCGTTTACCAAACCTGACTATTCTGCCCTATTACCGTCAGCTTAGCCTCTGCTACTTAATGGTAAACGATATAAAAAGAGACTTAACCAAATGAATTACATAATGGACACATGAATACAATGATATAATGCACTCAGTCTTACTAGTAATCAATTGTAATGTTATGTGTTCTCTCGTTGTTATCATCTCGTTGTTATCATCTCGTTGTTATTGTCTCAATGTTATCATCACAATGTTACAAGTACTTGTCATCTCACACACAATGTTATCTCAAAATGTTTAATGATATCATGAAGTTAATCATGATATCATCATTGATATCACAAAGTACTTGTTATCAACACTTGAATACCCCATATGTTATAAATATTTATTCACATACACATAGATATAGAAATAATAACAAAGACGAAACCTTTGTTATCTTATAAACATGATTATTGAAATAATGTACTAAAATCTTTTAAGAAAAGAGTTTAGCATGTTTCTCAGCCTCGCATTTGAAATCAAAAGATTAGAAAAGAGGCAAATGAACTTACCTTGGTGTTGAAGTGGTTAACTGTTAATCAAGAAATGCACGCGCACGTTGTTGTTGTATGTGTTGCATTCTAAGTCCTATAGTTGATTTAGTTGATGTTCACAACTTGTAAGTATGAGTGTTGTGTTATATATAACCCTAAGGTTGGTTTAACTTGTTGAGACTCCTTATTGTTCACATACTTCGTTATTTCGATTAGCCTTAGCCATAATTTGTATTAAAATATACCAATGCTTAACCATTTAGGTTAAGCTTAGTATTATCTTATTTGTCTTTGAACTTGACATTACACATTAGACACAATGCATACTTTTGAAACCATTAGCTTTCCTAAGTTATAACTTAGGTTCATGTTATGACATAGTTATTTCCCAAAACCTTTGTTATGAGTTACAAACTATCTAAGTATGTTTAGCTAAGTTATTTACCCTTTAATCATTATGTTCTAATTTGTTTAAAATCATGACACTTCAAAAGAAATGTTATGTTTTTAAAGTGTTGCAAATCTTTTATCACTTAATAAAAACCCTAATGGGTTCCTATCATTACTACATTGTTCTAACCAATTCCATGACCTCAAATTTGATCAATTCTTGATTGTTTTCAGTTCTAAAACATTTGGATAGGCTTGAGTATCCCTGATAACTGTTTTTAAATTAGTTTCGATAGTTTAAGACTAAAAAATACTAGTATCGATGGGGGGTATTATCGGCTAAGGCATGAGAGCCTCCTTGCCAATACTGCCACCTTTAAGCCGATTCCATAGCTTCATAACCGAGTATTATCATCAATTTATTAGTCTAAAGTCCTTGGATTACATGAGCTAACTGACTTTCTAGGATCTGGGTAGCTAGATTGAAGCATCGAACTTATAGTATCGATTAACAGCTGGAAAACCTCCCTGTCGATACTAACAGTATCGTTAAGGCTTAATATCGATGGCTTGTATAATAGTGATGTTAATATCGATGGAGTTCATTTCCCAGACCCTTGGACCAGTCGATACTAATAGTATCGACCATGTTTTCATCGATTCTAGCTGTCATCGAAACTAACAATCTCGATGAAGAGTGGATCACTTAAACCATCGATACTACTTGTCTTGCCCAGTTATCCATCGATACTATGCTATCATCCGTCGATACTATTTGGATTGAATCACAGATCCTCATTTCAACCTTCTCCAAGTAATTAGAATCCATTTTCATGTGAATCTTATGGGTTTTGATGGTTAAAAATCAAGTTACAAGTTCAAGGGTTCCAGGTTGAACAAAAACCCTAAAAACCGTAACTTGGAACTAAGTTTTACCTCGATAGGGTTCGTTTTGGTACCAAGATCTTGTGTTTTGGTTGAGTTTTAAGAGGTTTGGATGTTCAAAATCTAGTGAGAGTGTAGAGAGAGAACCGGATTTCTAGTGAGAGAAAGTGGTAGATGAGAATTAAAGAAGAAGATGGTAAGGTTTAAAGGCTTTTATATCCCTGTTCAATTTGGGTACGTTCGGGTTCCTCGGTTTTGAGTTTACGTAATGTGTCACACCCCCAAATTCCCACTCGTGGTGTCAGTCCACGTGGGCGTGACGTGGCCAGAATCACAGCTCAAGGTCATATAGAACAACTCTATATGCGTTTCAAGTCAAAGTTTGACATACAAGTATTAAAACAGTTTGCAGCGGAAAATGATATAATAAGTTAAGCAGCGGAAAATAACGTGTTTGACATATGCAGCGGAAAATAAATAGTTGTCAGACACCACATTGTATCAATACATAACATAAATAAAATTGTTTCAAATGATAAAACAGAAATGCATGCAGTTCCTATTGCTCGTCCCTTAACATGTGCATTCCTGACATCCATAGCCTGCTAGTTACCTGAGAATACAAGTTTGAGAAAAAATGTCAACACAATGGTTGGTGAGTTCACAGGTTTTGATATACATATAGTAATAAAAGTGTGTCATGCTGTTTATCAAATGTTAGTACCGAGCCCAAGGCTCTAAGTGTCAGTACGTCACTACCGAACTAGACTTGTTTGTCCTTGCCTCCGCTATGTCTCGTATACATAGCAAGTTAGGTCAAAGTTTGCACGGGTTATGACATCCAGTCAACATGGTGCCCCGTGGGGTTAGTCATTCCCTAATGGATCCATTCAAACCTACCACGTTGTTCGTACATTAACGGTAAGACTTTGTGAGGGCTTGTTACGAGTTCAACACTTAATGTTTGTCTAATAAACCAGCATACACAAAAATGTTTGTACAGTAATAAATGTTTGACTCGATGTAACTAGTATTCTCCCCCTATTTAAAAGCGTTTGAAAAGAGTAAAGAGGGGCCGTAAACTCACCTCAGTGCAAATGATCAAGTAGAGTATGCGTAAGCTCCTCGAGAAAGTAGCGCGTTGGTCACCGGCAACCTATATCGTATACCGTATGTGAGTTTGTGTATGTGATCGTGCTAGTGTTTGTGTTAGTGCTCGTGTTTGTGTCCAACAACCTTCGGTTGTTCATGTTTGTCTGTGTCGGTCCACAATGACCGTGTTTGCTCGTGTTGGTCCACATTGACCGTGTTTGACCGTGTTTGACCATGTTTGACCAAGTTTGACCAGAGTTGACCGTGTCAAGTCAACGACCCGTTGGTGAACCGTGTGACGGTTGTGAATCGTGTAGCAATCGTGTAAGTGCTTGTCGTGTGCAAAATGCGCAAGTCGCGTCTATGGACAACTTACTATTTATAGTAAGTTTCCATTTATGGAAAGTTCACAAATCATATCGATTTTATTGTTCTAGCATGCTCATTAGTCCTATGTGATCATGTTAACACATAGCACATCATAATGCGAATTCACATAAGTCGTTTATATCATGTTAGCACATAAAAGTTTCCTAAAATGGAAAGTTTCCATTTATAGCATACGTGATATCGGAAACCATCTAACTTAGCATCTAATCATCATGTTATAACATATTAAACCACTTAGCATGCTTAAATCATACAACATGTTTATAAATCGGTTTTTCTAAAAATAAAGTTACTATAAATAGTAACTTTGTAGTTTTTCATAAAAATAACCATTCTAACATTTCTAATCCGATTTTCATATCACTAATCATCATAATATGCTACTTAGCATCATCTTAAACATACCAATATAGTCAAATCATCTCCTATCATCATTTTGACCCGAAAAGTTACTAAATATAGTAACTATGTTGAAAAATGACCAAAACATTATCAAACTCACATTCTAAGTACTCAAATCATCATATTAACATCCAATTGGCAAGTTCATCCACATGCATGTTCACCATTTTCACCAAATAATCATCTTGTAACTAAAAAGTTACTAATAATAGAAAGTTTGTCAAAAATCATCATTTTAACCTTTTCAACATCATCTAGACATGTAATCATCATCCAATATCATCAAGATGCATATTTAAACACTGAAAATCATCCCACATGCCATGGATCATACATGCATGTGGGTTTTTCATTTGACAATGACCAAATCATGCATTCTAATGACACACATCATCATGGATCGTCACAAAACTAAATCTAAACATCATAGATCATCAAGGAACTCATCAAAATCACCAAACCCAGAAATAAAATTCGTGCATGTGCTTCAAAGGTGCTTGCATGTGAGATTTAACACATGCATGTGTGTGTAATGTTGAGAAAAGGGTGTTTTATGCTACAAGGGGTGAAAGACTACCTTCCAAAGCTTCAAAGGTGCTGGGATGAGGGGAACAGCTTGTGGGTCTTCTGGACAGCAAGAACTCGCAGCAATGGCGAGGTGATGGTGATTCTTCGAGCTTCAAGGTGGTTAACAAGCTTCAATCTCCCAACTTAGAGCTTCCAAGGGTTCATCAATGGTGGAAAATGGTGGTTTCAAGGTGTAGGAGACGAAATCAGTCGAGGTGATGCGTTTAGAACCGAGTGAAATGATGAAAAGAGTAGTCTAGGCATGATTTGTCTTGGATTTATAAGATTTTGTCGACTGGGCGGCGTCGCGTACCGCGGTGGGGCTTCCAAATCCTCTCCGCGTACCGCGGCAGATTTCGGGAGTCAAACCCCCGCGATGTAGGTCGCGCACCGCGGCGATGCTCCTTGTTGGGCCATCGCGTACCGCGATGGGCCCCTGGAGAGCCCAATAAACCCCTTTTTAATGGATTTGATCCGTTCGTCGTCGTTTTCACGCTTCCGAACTATCGTTTGGCCTCGTTTGAACTTCCAAGTTCAATGTGTGAGTGTTTTGTGAGGTCTCAAGTGTTGTGTTACACAATGTGCTAGACGTTCACCAACGTTCGTGTGTTTTGACACGTGTGTGCTGTTTGTCGATAATTCCTCGAATTATCTAGTCGTGTGTCGGTGTTCGTACTGTCGTGCCACGTGTCACACTAAATTAAACTAATTCTAGTGCCACGTGTACATAAATCATTTAAATAAATAAATGCTGACCTGGAAATTACGGGGTGTCACATAATGTTTACGGAACGTAAATTAAAAATATGTTTTTATAATAAATGATTTCATTTTAATTCGTTTTAAGGTTGTAATTCCTAATAAATATTTCACATTTCTTTTTGTTAATATTAAAGTTTTGAAAACGTTTAATTTAACAGTTTCGTCATATTGTATCACCTCCGCGCGTATACGTACAAATCGTCACCCGAACGAACACGAAGATGGCTTCACTTTCTGATTTGGTTTTCTACCTTTAAGATATCATTCAGAACATTAAACCCACATATATATTTGTACGAATCGTCACCCACACAAACACATTGTCAGTTTAATATTCAAAAACGATATCGGATTATTGTTTTGGATTTGACATTCTCACAGACGATTACAACTAAATTTAACTGTTTAACCTTTGTTCTCACTGATTTCCCATTGATTTCTCATTGTGTTGTCGGTTATCTGATTCCTGTTAGGGAATCAGATCACAACTGATCTGTTATTGCCATTTGTTCTCATGATAACTTGTTATTTCACATGAAATGTTGTATGTTGAGATTCCAATTCTCATTGAATTACACACAACTGTTATAAATTTCACAAAATTTGTTTTCACATAATTGTCATTCACATAAGTAATCACACACAATAGTCATGAAAGTATACATATCGTACAGTTGCCGGACGGTCAGGTACTAGTTGTCACAACCAAACTTTCGGGTTTCAATTATTAGGTAAAAAGAGAACAACGATAACATCGGTAGAATAACCTTCACTCTGCAACGACCCATTTTGGGATTTTATTGATGAAGTAATATATTATGATGAATTCTAAATTACAGTGGTGCAAGGCCAAAAATTGTTAAGGCCAAATCAGTCAAACCTAAAGGGGTTCACAAGAAAGAACTTGTTGTTTCTCATGTACCTAAACCTGTTATGGTTTGGGTACCCATCTCTCATTGATCGTGTAAGAAATGCAGGGACGACCAAATAAGCCAAAAAATGTTTGGTATGTGGATAGTGGCTGCTCCCGGCATATGACTGGGGATTTCTCTCAGTTGCATGAAGTTACATCTTTCAATGGAGGATATGTATCATTTGCAGGAGACAAGGGAGGAAAGATAAGCATGAAAGGCACAGTTACAAATGGAACTCTTAGTTTCGAAGATGTGTATTATGTTGAAGAGCCCAATCACAGTTTATTGAGTGTATCTCAGATTTGTGATAAGAACTTTTCTACACACTTCACAAACAAGGAGTGTCTTATTTTAAAGCCTGATTTTGTTGTACCTGAGAAGTGGATATTGATGAGGACTCCAAGAATCAATAATGCCTACATTATCAATATGAACTCAGATTCATTCACAGAGAACACCTGCTTGTTCTCAAAGGCATCGGAGCATGATTGTCTACTTTGGCATCGCCGACTGTGTCACGTCAATCTGAAGAATCTCAACCGACTTGCTAAGGGAGAGCATGTTATCGACTTACCTTCCAAAGACTTCTCCACAATTGAGAAGTGTATCGCGTGTGCCAAGGGGAAGCAACATAAGAGACCCCACAAGCCTAAGTTGTTCAGTTCTATATCATCGATTCTGCAACTTCTTCACATGGATCTCTTCGAACCAGTCAATGTTATGAGTATCGGGAAGAAATCATATTGTTTGGTGATTACAGATGATTATTCCAGAATTACTTGGGTGTTCTATTTTTGGCCAAGAAAGATAAGACACTAAAGATTCTGAAGAAGTTTATCACCATCATTGAAAATCAGAAGAACTTAAAGGTTAAGGTGAATATAACCGACAACGGCACTGAATTTAGAAATCAGATTCTCATTGAATCCTTCGATGAGAAGGGGATTGCTCGGCATTACAGTGCAGCACGTACACAGTGGCGTACCCACATGTATACTTGGGGGGGCAGCCGCCTCCCTTGAAATTTTTTTTAGTAGTATATATATGTTAAAATCCTGATTGCCCCCTGTAAAATTTTACAATCGCCCCCATTAAACTTTTGATTTCTAAGTGTTAATTGATAAACTAAGTTGATAAATGCCCAACTAATAATTTAAACCCAATGTAAAATCAGGTTTAGTATTAATTATAATAAGTCTAAACACCACTAAACCGGTTAAAAACCAAATTCAATTGAATATACCAATTAAAACAAATAAACCAATCCAAATAAACCAAATTCAACCAAACAAACTGAATTCAAAAAAAATTTGGAACCAATAACCATACCGAAACCGAAATTTGGATACAGTTAGGAACCGACTTCGGAATTCAGTTCGTTTTTTTTGTTACAAATACGGTTAAGTTTTTTGTATTAACAATTTTCAGCTTTTTTGAATACCCTTACTTTAATATTCGAATTCACTATGTGGCCTTTTCTTTTTGACTCGTCCCGGGCTCTCCCAATTCTCAGAGCCGCCCCAAACTAGCCCATTATAAAAACTTATATTATTAATTTAAATAACATATTAAAATAATACTTTAAGTTAGATTTGCGTAATCGAATTGGTTATGAGAATTTAAACGATAATTGTATTTGTAAAGAGTTATTTAAGAACGTCTCATTACACATTGTTTTGAACATATATAAAAAAAAAGATCACGTAATATATTGTATCTTAATTATGTCTTTATATATAAAATTTAGTTTGATTGTCGTTTTTTAGCATGACCCGACCCGATCCGTCCTAACCGAACTTGAACACCAGTGAACCTAAAAAATTTCGGCCCCCCATGAAAAAAATTCCTGGGTCCGCCACTGCACGTACAACTCAGCAAAATGGAGTTGCTGAAAGGAGAGACAAAACACTCATTGAAGCTTCACGAACCATGCTGTACATGGTAAACCCTTAGGTCACCCTCAATACTCGACTAATCGGGAGGAACAAGTATGGCTGCAAACAACCGGGCTGGTAGTCTCTAAGGAAAATCGTCCTAATAAGCCAAACGCACTCTTGTATTGGTTTATTTTGGTATCGCTTTTAGAAACATACGGGTATAAAACATGATCAAATTTCACACACGTGTTCTTGGAATTCTTATAGCATCTGATTAGAGGTTCAAAACTTTTTTTTATTGGCAATCTGGTACATATGAAATGGTCTTTGGTGTGGAAGCAGGAACCGGTTCTGGGTTTGGAACATCCTACTTGTTGGAACCTGTTAGGGAAGGGTTAGTTATGGGTCACATACAACCGTACAAGAACTGATTCTTGTTGGTTTTTTTAATCAATTATAATAACACAAAAAAAACAAATAAATACACTAATAATTTTTTTATTTTTTTAATTGTTTTCTAAACAAACAAAATTAATACGTTACTATATATACATTTAAGAAACGACGTTATTACGAGTGAATAATAATAATAATAATAAAAATCTATGCCTAAGTTAAAAAAAGCATTCGAGAATAATTATTATCGTTATATCATATTAACATTATTTATATAATTAATAATAATAATAATAATAATAATAATAATAATATTAATTAATTAATTAATTAACTAACTAATAATAAAAAAAATTCAATTTATTGTTTTAGCTGAAACTAAAAATCGTTACGTCCACTTTTTTTGTCTATGTCTTGATGATGTTATCACGACATAATGATATGTCTCCAAATTAATTAATAATTACTATTAAATAATAAATAACAAGAATAATTAATTTTTTCATAACATCTACACTTTAAGGATTTACGTTATACTGACAATCATTGTCATATGTTTTTATATCCGTGTTGTTGATATATAGAATTGTATTTGTATATGCGTTTTGATATTCGAAGTTGTGATGGAATTCCCGTCGTAACGCGCGGGAAACCTAGTATTACTACAATTGCTGCTGCTATATATACATTTAAGAAATATAATCATTTCGAGTGACAGCGATAATAGTTTTTTTATTCTAGTTGTTTTTCGCTTGCTTCTCACGAACAAATGGCAACTACTGCAAAAAATTTTAACTGTTGCAAAACCTTTTTTTAATAATGTTAATTAATTAATATATTTCATTTTCTTTACCTTTTTTTTACAACCGCGACAAAAAGAAGGGAAAATAATAATTTTGTATATGCTATATATTTAACGGCCTCAAAAGAAACAATGAACCATTGTAAAAACATTTAAAAAATAAATTAATTAATACATTATTATATTTCAATTGAATCATCTTAAAAAACAAATGAAACCGTTTTGAAAGCATTTGGTAAGACTGTCTTAAAAAAATATTGATATTCATAATTCTGCAACAAATTAATAACGATTCATTTATTTACAGACAATTACAACAAATTTTTTGAACTAGGTTTGATTATTTATATTTTCTAATAAACATTTACTATTTAAAATAAAAAATAAAACTAGAAAGATGTGAAATTTAAGCAAGTATGAAAAAAATGTAGTTATAAGACATGAGTGTACAAAAATAGCCTGAAATGAGAATATATATTTGTAATTTTAGTTTAGCATGGGAATATATGTAATTTTGATGTTTAATAAGAGGATATATGATATTATCCCTATATTAAAAGACATCTTAACTAAAACATACTAAGTATAGTGAGTAACGTACATATAAAAAATGAAAACATATTAATTTCATATGGTTATCCTATATGATTAAAGTATAAACATTTGTTTACTATCTAATAATTAAAAAATAATAATAATTATATATGTGAGCACATTCTATAATTTTTAACATTGTGTGTGTATATTTGAATTTATATTTTTGCTATTATCACTTTTGCAACAATTTGATTTATTGCTTTAGGCCGGATTAATAATTATTGCAGCCTTTTTTGTCTGTGTTTTGACATTTGAGATGATATAACGGCCACGTGTTCGAATACATATTTCAGCAAAACTGTATGATTCAATAATTTTTTATGGTAGAATTTTAATTTGGTAGATGTCGTGTTTTTTCGTTCAATACAGGGTTACCGTCGCAACGCGCGGGTTAAACCCTAGTTTGTTAAAAAAGCACGATTTTTTTTGTTAAATCATCAAAATCCATATTGCTACAAATGAGTGTGGGCATCGTGTTGCTATGTCGAGAGATGGATCTTTATCCACCTCTTCGTGTACATTTGTTTCAAATTTTACTTCATCTTTAAGGCTTGTGACATCTTGAATTCAATTGATCTTGACTTAATGATCATTAAAGCAAAAACATATCTATACTGCCAACAGAGTGTGTTGTTTTTAGTAATGATAAAACCTTGTCATTAAGAGAAACCATAGATTATGAAGCTATAGTAAAAGCATAGGCTGTTAGTAAATCACGGGATATGATGATTAATTTCAAAAATCATATTTAGTTCTTTTTCACCACGCTAAAAGATCTAAATTGTGATAATCATCGGATCGAAAAGTTGACATAAACTCCTTTCAATTATATCTTTCGAGCTTACTTGATTGGTGTTACCCTTTTATCGTTTTGCCATCTCATGATGATGATGACGACGACGAGGAGGAGGACGAGGACGACCATCATAATAATAATAAAATGTAAAATAAAATAAACAATTGTTGATGATCGTGGTGAGTAAATTTTGGTATATTTTGAAAAATAACACAATCAACTTAAAGAATCATTTTAAGAATGCTTGTATGGAAACTACATATCCTAAATTTCCTAATAAAATCCTTTGTTTTTGGAACCTGCTTATTCTACTCATCAATTTACACCATATCAAGTTTATTTATTTAATTAATTAATGGTTACATATGCTTCAAGTCCTAATAAAGATCATCAGAAACCAATGGATCAAGCAACAGTATTAAACTTTCAGATGTTTGGATCAGCATTCAGGCATTCTCCTGAACAAGTTTCTTGCTTGAGCTCTGTTGATAACGGGCTTCAAAAAATAGGAAGCAATAACGGCAGAAGAAAGGGTAGTAAAGTTTGTCGGAAAAGCGTAATCGTTAAAGGTCAATGGAATTCTCAAGAAGACGGGTAACACATTATTACTTATCTATTTATTATTTCTTTTCTTCTAATTTTTGTTGATTTTTTTTTCTATTATTTATTTTGAATATGGTGTTTCTTTTTGTCAGGTTGTTGGTGCAGTTGGTGAAGGAGCATGGGGATAGCAAATGGTCCAGGATTGCTGCAAAGCTTCCTGGAAGGATTGCAAAGCAGTGCAGGGATAGATGGCAAAACCATCTGAGGCCAGATATTACGGTATCCTTAAATTTTCAAATTATAAAACCTTGCAAACAGATTAAGATTTTATATGATATAAATGACTTCTTATTATAGAGGTGATAATTTTGACCCGTTTGCTTGATTGGATTGGGTTATAAGTTATATATAATTGTCTTGCATACGAATGACAAGGTCTAAATTGAAAAGTCAAAAGTGACCTAAAGTGTGTTTAAAGGCCTTAAAACTTCAAAAACAGATTAATATCTTATTATTATAACTTTCTTTAATCATTTTTAACACATTACTTATTTACAAAATTCAAGAAAAAAAATGTAGAAGAAAATGATTGCAGGTCATAGTTGTGATGCGCTAGGCATAAAGGGTGAGCCTTTAAGTCTAAGCACAAGATGCTTAAAAAGTGAGGACTCGAGATAAACTAGGCATGTGGCAATTTTTAGGGCTTTTAGACATGATTTAGGGTTGGGCTAGTTTAGGATAGTATTGGGCAGATTCCAATACGATTTTTAAGGTTTACGCTAAGTAATAGGATTTGGCGGAATCCGGCCAGAATTATTGCTGAACCTCACCAAAAGGCTTGGATGTACGCAAGGGATTTTCCTTGTGCCTTGCCTCACCAGAAAGTCAAAGTGTGTGCCTGGTGGGATTTTGACAACATAGGATTGAACGGGTCAAAATTCATGTAACATGTTGAAATATGTGCTGGGCTGATCACATTTTGACATGTTACTCGATCTGCTGTTGGTTTTCTTATTGAATTTGTTAACAAAACACTGGCAGAAAGATGCATGGTCAGAGGAAGAAGACAAGCTATTGATTGCAATTCACAAAGAAGTTGGAAACAAATGGTCAGAAATAGCGAGGAGGTTACCAGGCAGGAGTGAGAACACCATAAAAAACCATTGGAATGCAACTAAAAGGCGCCAGCTGTCCTCCCGGAGGCATGGAAAATCGAAGTACCAGTCACTTCTGCAAGAGTACATCAGGAGCGTCCCTTCATCTACTTCATCAGAAGATCAAATCAACATCAAACAAAATATTGACAAAAATTCACAGGTTATCAATGCACCAATGAAAACCCCTCTGCATACAAGCTTCTCATCTAACGTGTCTGGCCTGTTTTCATCTTTGACCGAGGACTACAGTTTAGGGGCTGAGTTTTGTTACATACCAGGTGGGCCAGTGTTCAATGAGAACTGTATTGAGTTTGACCCGGTGCCATCTCATTTGACCACTCAGTTGGAGTTTGATTTCCAGAAAGAGATGGATTTTCTGGAGATGCTCTATCAATAGAGGTTTTTATTAATTATTTTGTTTTCTGTATGAGCCTGGGTTTAAATTGTGTTTAGTTCATGTTCTTTCTTTTGGACCGCACTATGTAATAGATTTATGTATCAGCTTTATGCTTTTTTGGCGGGATAAAAATTGCATTTGAAGATCATATTGTTATTGCTTCAATTTTTTTTTATTTCTTATTTGTTTACTTTTTTTTTTTTTTTTGAATTTTGATTCAATCTTAAGCTTGGTTTGTGGAAGAATTTAAGCATGAGTTGGTTAGAGTTGATGATTGCCAGTGCCTAATACTTAAGTAAATTGAAGGATGCTTTCACCATTTCAGTTTTAATTCTAGGTTCTAACCATGATACCTTGCCATCAAAAACCTTACAGGACCTCGCCAATACCCTAATAACCAATGAGCAGTTTACATTAAGCAAACTATAATCAAGGGGGATAATGACAGTAAATCAGTGAAAGCTGGATTCAAACATCAGATCACTGCTAAAAGGACTCAAATGCTTACCGGTGAAGGTTACCATTTCACCTGTTTATAGTTTTAATCTATTTGTAAAGTTTATTAATCAGTGGTTTAAGTTATTTAGCTCCATAACAATTTTATTGAAGAAGCTAAAACTAAACACATGTAAAATTGGTGGTCTTAGTATCCACAAAAATTCAAAACAAAGTGTTAGTTATCAAGCATTCAAGCCTCATTCAAAGCTACGAGACTAGCAACTCTAGATGAACTTGATGCAACACATCATGCAACACATTTGAGTCTAGCAAATGTTAAATAGCCGGTGTGACCTTATGCCTCATTAGACAGTCTAGCCATCACAATAGGTGAACCAGAATTATCTTGTTGCCAATGATTTGCTTCACCTGCATGGTGCTTCCTCTTGCATGGGCGGTGAGAACCAGGAGTACCTTCTTCACCTTGACATTGATCCATTTTTGCTTCTCGAACTTCATATGTGCGCAGAAGCACCTCGAATGTTCTTATATCTGCATACACATTTTAATTACATTCACATCAGACGTTACCAATCTCCAATATTGGCCAATATGCTCTACAACATAATTTATTTATTTATTTATTTTTATCTTAATCCAAAAGTGCACAATTCAAATTTCAAACCATATATAAGTATTCATACACAATTTTAAATTTAGCAGTTCTGCACTAGAAGTGGCAAAGTAGGCAGATAAGGTAACAAGTCAAAACAAATAATGTTTTAGTACAAGTCAAAACAAGTAGGGTTGGGTGGGTTGACCCAAAAACACATTTTTCTCCAAAATCTTTGAATTTTCAACAAATAACAGGCGTGCCAAAAATGATTACAGAAACTATATAACAGTTGAATTTTTTTTAATTATAAGCTATAAGGAATTACGCATTAAAAAACATTATTTCAATTTCAACAACTTGTATCATATGAGCAACTTCTTTTTAGCTTAGTTTCCAAATTACATCTGTTATAGATAAAAATATAAAGTTATCAAGACAATGAACCTCAAAAGTTTGAAACTTTGAAGAAGAAAGGAGACTCATATTTGCATACCCGTAAATTTTGATGTGAGAGTTTCAGATGACCGTTGCACTTGTTCAATGCAAGGTGAGAATGAACACAAGACTCCATCCTGTTTCAACATTTCTCCAGCAGAAGGTATAGCTAGCCAAGGCTGTGGTAGATCCAAGAACACCGCATCTGCAACACCAGTCAAATCTTCCGGGAACCCCTCACCCTGAATATCTCTAACTCCCACTGTCACCAAACTGCTCAAACCTGTCTTCTCAAAATCCTCTCTAGCAGCCACAACCCTCTGCTCATGAAAATCAAATGTATAAACCTGACCCATTGGAGCAATGGCCCTTGCTAGAGAAGTTGTAAGTGATCCACTTCCAGTCCCAGATTCAAGAACCACACAACCAAAAATTACTTCCATGTACATGATCACAAAGCTTATATCTGCAATGTAAAGGATTTGAGTCCTGTGGCTCAAAACTAATGTCCATAGCTCAGGAGTTGGAGACAGCAAGTAAACGAAACCACCCTTGTGGCTTGACACTTTGCAACCATACGGTTTTCCGATCCAATCTGAATGTTTGAAAACCCCAAAACGGTTTTCGAGAACCGACTTCTCGCATACTTTTACCGCCTTCATGTTATCATGTTTCTCATATACAATAACCAAATCTCCATCATTAATGTATCGATTGAATGATAATTTCTTTGTGTAATCAGTGGACAGCATCCTTGGGATTGTAATATAGACAACCACCTGGCTCATATAAATATGTTCTTTAAATATGTGTAACAAAGAAATCACCTAATATCTCTGTAACTGTACACAAATAGAAGTTGAATCAATGTCATTTTCAAACGAAAACTAATGGTTATTTGCGGTAACTGAATCGTATATCTATATCTTTTTATTCCTCTTTTTTCCATGAACGGATGATTTAAAGCTTTGTGATTAATGTATGTGTAGTTACAGCATGTACCTGATTCAAATTCTGGCACCCACTATCAAACGCTAATATCGTTCAGAGGTTGTGATTGTTCTTCATCCTCCAAAATCAGGGCTTAGGGTTTATGTGCAGGTGGGTTCGTTGGTATGACTTAAATTATCATTTGACCCTTAGACTCTTGATATGATAAATGATAATTTTGTTTTTCTTTCAACTCATAACCATTTTTTGTTTTCTACAAATACATTTTAAGCTCGTTACCGGATAAACCTATTTGTGAAAGGTTAATCACGTCATCAAAACACAGACATTGCTGGTGACTTGGCTCGCCCATCATTCCAAAAGAAACAACCGTCAGAAAACTCACTGTGATAAAACATATGACTCACATGAAACATATTGTTTCAAGTTAGACTCAAACTCATAAATTCACATTAACGGTAAATTTCACTTGTACTACAAAAGTGCATTACAACAAACAAAAATTCGACCGAAGCTTCCTTCTTCACTCTTGAAACTCTAGAAGCCTTCTATACATCATTTCCAATCAATCCTAGCTCGTGATCAAGTCCAGGGATCAAGCAAGTAGAGAAAATCAACCATAAAAGTTTGACTTTTGGTGGGTTTTGAAGCCAAGATCAAAATCAGTATGTTCTAAACCCAATTGTTTGTTTCAATAGCCTTATATAGCTTAAACTAATGTTAATAAGCTTTGGTTAAGGGCCGAAAACTATAAGATCTTTAAAAACCATGAAAAGGGCAAAACCGAGTCTGGAACGTAAAATCGATTAAAAATAGGCGATTTACATCAAAATCGGATCACCAGATTGCGAAACGAAGTTAAGAACACGAAAATAGGAAAATATGGTTTATGCTGGAATATTCCGCCGGCGGCAACTTTTCGCCGAAATCTTGCCGAAGTTTAGCCAGATTCCGGCCAGCGGCGACAAGACCATCGACCTTCCTCACTGGAAGTAGCTGGCACGTAGGGGTTTTCCAGGCTCCACCCATGAGGTAGGTGAGTCCTCACAACAGGTAGAGCTTAGAGCACAGCTCCGCCAGGTGACGATAGATTTGCAGGGGACCCGTCTGGAGCTGCACGAGTTGTGTGCCTCCTTAAAGGAGACACGAACTATATTTCTCGAGACTCGTACGTCTCATCAGATGTTGATAGAGCAGGTGACCGCCCTGGAGGTAGGCACTAGAACTTGGAGGTAGGTTGAATAGTATTATGTCGGGGAAATTTTTGATGTATAGGATAGTCCCCAAACAGATAGGTTGATTAAATAATCAAGATAGCATTAGGAAATTTTTATGTACATATCAATTCTGATGTATAAAACATTATTATTATAATGAAAAAGTTCTTTTTAGTATGTGTGTTTCGTATCAAAATGTGTATTTCATATCAAATTTGTATTTCATAACTAGTATTTTGTGTCATAACATAACATATCAAGGAAAAAACTGTGTATGATTTCAAAAACTTATAAAGCGTTACAATGGAGTGGAACATATCAAAGTTTGCGTGATAACGTATCAATAAGCATGTACAACATCATGGCAAATCCTTAAACTTGAAAAGTTACTACAATAGGCAACCCATGAACAAAACACATTTAAAACAACAATTCATCTATTCTAACATTTCATACCATCACTATACGATTGTAGCATGCATGATCTATTACAAAGTATTCAAATGGTCCTACTTGAACACTTGTTTCACCAAGGTCACCATTACTAACAATATTGCAAAATTCCATCAATTGTCACATTTCATGCATCCACATCATCAATCTTATCATTGTATAACATAACTAGCATACATGATTCCTCATAATCATTCAAAACATCCTAGACCAAAACATGCAACATTAAAGTTACTAATATTAGCAAGTGCAACAACACTATCAATTGTCCAATTTCGATGGTTCCAACTACATACATCATCATTACATAATATTGTTAAGCTATTAGCATCATCATCATCATCTAGAACATCATAGGTTGCAACTTGTAAAATCAAAGTTACTATTATTAGCAACCTTTGAACTATAGCATCCAAATGTCAAAACTCATGATTTAAACCAACCAATATCATCATAACATATCATTAGCAACATATATACATCCTCAGCATCATCCATAACATCCTTATTCAAAAGTTCATCCTAAAAAGTTACTACTATTAGTAACCCTACAACAATCACATCAAATCGTGAAATTGGTCATCCATACATATAATAGCACCATATTTAAACACATATCAATCATCATATCACATCAATTTAACTTATAAATCATATAATCATGATTCATGTAAATAAACCCTAAAAATTGGGGCTTTACCTTTTAATGAAATTTCTTGCAATTGATGTTACCACATGATAGAGCAAGATCCTAGAACTCCAAATCAAGCTAGAAACCAACAAAATTGATGAAGATTGATGGTGTATTCATGGGCTAGGATGGGTTCGGCTTTGGGGTTGTTTTCAACGTGGTGATCATGAATGGTGATGGTGTAAAGGATGCTTGATGGTTTTAGTGCCTTCCAAACTCCCAAGCCGGTGGGTTGGATCGACTTTCCCGACGGGCGGAAGGTTCCCGGGGCGCGATATCGGAAGTGATAATCGTGATGATCAGATTGTTTACATAGCATCAATGTTAAGAATAAGTAAAGCACAATGACATTAAACTAGAATTTACAAAGTTAAATTACAATTGTCAACGTTTAATAATTTAACCAGGTAAAGCTAACAAATGAGTCATAAGTTTGCTATCTTGTCACCGTACAAGATATCAAAAGTGATTCACAGTAGTCAACAAAATATGTGCTTCCCAAAAACTACTAGGTCCTCTAACTAGCATCCTAGCATGCATTCCAGAAACCTTAGCTTAATCCTGTGCATCACCTGAGAAAGCATGAAAGAAAACAAAGTCAACACAATGATTGGTGAGTTCATGTAGTATAGTTTTTTTTTGAAAAATAGCTTTTGCAAACCCT
The DNA here is from genome assembly GCA_009363875.1 of Mikania micrantha. Taxonomy (NCBI): domain Eukaryota; kingdom Viridiplantae; phylum Streptophyta; class Magnoliopsida; order Asterales; family Asteraceae; genus Mikania; species Mikania micrantha. The sequence continues at coordinate 121,345,815 of CM018691.1, forward strand.
TTTAGGTAATAACCGTGACAATCCGGTATTCCGGATTAACCCCGTTAATCAGAAACAAGCAGAAATGAGGAAAAATCGAACACAATCAAACCTGAGGGATTAGAATTAACCAAAATCAGTTCAAAAATACTTCAATTACAAGGATTGAACTTGTAATTGGTTAAGACACATTAGTTTGACTTTTAAAGTCAAAATTCGTGGGATTTAGCAACATAAATTCGAATTCCACATTAAAATTAAGTTATAACCGAAATTAATCAACTTAAATCATCACATTGATGATGATTAATAGTTATTATACGTTATGGGAACATCAATCATCGAATTAAACTAAAAAACGTTCTAAAATGTTAAAACCATGGCTATTCAATATCAAAACCACACAATTCGATTACACCTAGACTTCAGTCGGCATTCTTAGGAGGTTGTACATTGATCAATTCGAGTTCAGAAGTCATGGATAGAAGAATCGATTTTGGGGTGGCCGAAATTGAAGCTTATAGTCGATCTATTACAATTCTACATCAAATCAGGTGCAAGTTTCTTTCTACACAACCTAAGCACTTCGATTTAGCATAACCCCATGCTAAATTATGGTTCTAATAACGAATTAATAGAATTCGATTATTAGGGTTCTTAATATAGAACGATTTGGGGGTTGTTGATCAAACGGGTTTAAAAATCAAATCAAACTACACCTACAATACCTAAAAGGGCCGAATAAAGAAAAACACATGCCAATTTCTAGTTCTAATATCAAATCATACGGTTTTGATTATTAGGGTTCATGTTAAGGACCGATTTGGGGATTTCTATTCTAATGAGCATAAAATTCGAATTAAAACCAACAGAGAGTTTCGAAATCATTGTTTTAATGAAATACATATGTTAATTTCATCAAACAAATACAAATTCTAGCATTTCGATTTCTAGGGTTCTTGATAAGAACGCAATTGGGGGTTTTCATGAAAACAAGTTTTAAAATCAAATTGATTGATACCCTTAGCTCCAGAAGATTCCTATTTAAGTTAAACCTATGTTAATTTCATGAAACAACAATGAATTAAATGATTTTGAAATCTAGGGTTTATTAGCTAAAAGGATTTGGGGATTTTGAGGTAAATAGACTTAGTTTTTGAATTAAGTTATGCAGAAAGGTTCGGAATCTCTTGAGTAGTGAAAACCATATTATTTGGTTGAATAACATTAACGAATTCAAAGAATTGAATCAAAGCTCATGGTTTTGAGTTCAAACTCGAATTGGGATTATAAAACCCTAATAATTCGATGAAATAAGGCTATTAAAAACACATGTGAACTCATTTGAATCTCTAGAACGATAACCCTATGGTTTTAGGATCGATCGAGTTCGAATCGCGGGTCAATTGGGTCCCCATGGTTTCGGTTTAATAAACAAAGGGAAACTGATCCCTTGTTGGTTAAAAGAATTTAAAAAGAAGTCTATTGATGAAATTTGAAACAGATGAGATGGTGAGGAGTGTGTGATAAGAGGTAGAGGTCGCGGGTTCGAACCCGGCCTCTGCTGGTTTTTGAGTTTTAAAACTATTTTTGTGTTTTTATCACAACTTTTTCATTTCAAACCCGATTAAACCCGTTCGAATTGCGTTGGAACCATAATTTCATCCCGAACAAAATAAAATAATAAAATTTATATTTTAACTTGAAAACATAATTGCGTATAATTACGCTTATTTAAATAAAATCGTATACGATTATATGATTTAATTAAACGATTTTAAAGTCACGTGTATTCGTATATGCACATTTCTAACACTCTAACATACGTGTGTTGACACGTATGTGATTTCAAATACGATTCGACATCCCGAATAACACAACGTATAATTATCACACAGATTCCTCGTAAAGGATTGTCTACGTGATTTCACGGGTGTTTGATCATTCTACTGCATTCAAAGGTGCGTACACGGCCCCCTTTCTTATTTTAACAGTTTTGGGGGAGAAAACATGTGCAACAAACATTTTAGATACATTTCACTTGCATGAGTTAGCTGTTTACATTAAGTGTGAACATAGCATTACAAGTCCTTACATATCGAACCGTTTAGTTTGCCGTAGTGCAAAGCGTGGTAGTTGGAAATAGATCTATTAGGTTTGACAAACCTCACTTGGTAGATTGTAGGTCTACGCAAGTGTTTGACTAGCCAATTCACATTACTATTGTTTGTGCTAGACAATAGTGGGAAAGGCAAATTACATTCTAACAGTCAGCTTCGGTGTCGACCGCTTATGTAAATAGTACAAATGACTAGCTATCATGACTATGCATGTGTGATTATGTTATCTGCAAACATTTCATTTCAAACAGTTGTTTTAAACATTTGTGATCAAACAAACCTGTGTATGCACCAACCTTTGTGTTGACTTGATTTACATGTTTTCTCAGGACGTTAAGGTACAGGAACAAGCAAGCATGGACTAGGAGATCAAGTCTCATGCATATTTTAATTCTTGTGTTTTAAATTTGGACATTTAAGATTTTGACTTGTAATTTACAGTTTTCAAACCCTTGCGTTTGTTATTGTTTTAAAAACGCTTCCGCAACGTTACAACTTTGATATTACAGTTTTAGACCAAAGTTATGTTTGAAAAGCATATAGAGGTCTTCGTTATGTCTAATGATCTGAGATCCTGGTTTGTCACGTCCCAAACGGTATGATTCCGTTAGTTGAAATTTGGGGGTGTGACAATAACCTTAACCTCATTAACATCACTTGTAATATCCAACTCGGTATGCTTATATATAGGGCATACGAAATGGTCGAGCCTACAACCCGCCCAGACGCCATCCCACCACATACTAAACGACATATGACATTGTTGTTAATGATAATTAAGCATTTTACCTACCATTCAATTTCCATTTCAAAAGAATAGCCTATTACAAATCTTTTAGGTAACAACCCTAACTTCATTAACATCACCTATATCATCCAACTCGGTATGCTTATATATAGGGCATACAAAAGGGTCGAGCCTACAACCCGCCCAGACGCCATCCCACCACATACTAAGCCACATAGGAAATTGTTGTTAATGATAATTAAGCGTCTTACATATCTTCCAGTTTCATTCCCATTCTAGTTTCAAACATTTCGTTTAGAAGTCTAAAAACATGTATACATTAGCATTTACCAATCTCTTCAGTAACAACCTTAACCTCATTAACATCACCTGTATTATCCAACTCGGTATGCTTATATATAGGGAATACGAAAGGGTCGAGCCTACAACCCGCCCAGACGCCATCCCACCACATACTAAGCCACATAAGACATTACAGTTAATGATAATTAAGCGCTTTACCCACCACCCATCTTCATTTTAGAGTTTGATTTTCCACAAATTGAAACATCACTGATTTCTTGAGTTCACCATGTACTCATGATTACCCATAACACTTGTAGAAAATATAATATTAAATGCTTAATTAAATCAATAATTAATCATTTATTTACAACTAAGACATGATGATTGAGTCTTATTTGACTCAATCAATTAGACTTAGTTGATGGTAGTGTCCAAGTTGTACCGTCTCACACGTGGCCCATATCAGGCGTGACCCAAAATGAGTCTACCTGTATGCGTTGGGACTTTCATGTTTTGCCCATATCAGCTTGCCCCTCAGGCCTACTATACATGTCGGGACTTTAGGATATCCTTTGATTCTTGATCGTCTTTGTTCTCTTGATTTCATTTAATCGTTTTAATTATGCCCATATAACTTGACTACAAGAGTCTACTATTTATGACGGGACTTTCCATGTGTTACACATGGTATTGATTTACATACAACTGACATCCACCTTAACTTGAGCATTAATGATTTCATTAGATCTTAATGATTTCATTATTTCATTGATTCACACACGGTTATGATTCCCTTGATTCTCTTGATTCTGATCTTTAGAATTTCCATGATTTCCACATTGATTATAGATTCTTGAATAGGATCCTTGGTTTCACTGATCATACACTGAATTAGATTCCTTAGAATTTGATCCTTGGCTTTAGTTCTCTTGGTTTCACTTCGAGTTTAGATTCTGAGAATTTGAATATTGATGGACTAAGTGTTTGTTTTAGATTTTTAGAATTAAGGTATTACTCATAAGAGTAATTGATTAATTCGTTAGATTTTCCTGCATAACATACACCTAGACAGGAGTATAAACATGTATATATAAAACATACAATAAGTAAAGCATTTACGTAAAACATATTTACACAAAAAGGTTTACGCATGCTTCTCAGCCCCGCGTTTGAAAACAAAAATGTTTAGAAAAGGGGCAATGAACTCACCTGTGTTGCTGTGCAAATGAACCACAAAAGATATGCGCGCTCGTTGATTGTCAACTATGTATCTTTAGCACCTGAGTTGTTTTAAGAGAATTCGGATACGATAAGTATTTATAATCGTCATATCTAGGGTTTGGTCTTGGTGTGCAACTAAGTGTCCTAAGTTACTAGTGTGTTTCTAGGATTTCATCTAATTAGTCAAATGTATTACCCATAAATAACCCTTTTCCCAATATTATTCATTACTAAACCTTAGATAGGTAGGGTTAATGTTAATTACATCATAAGTCTTAAATGAAAATATTCCTAATATAATTCCTTTTAAGTTAAACCTTAGGTTAGATATCATTTATTTTGATTTAATAAGGTTTATTAATTAATTTCTTTTATCAAAAACAAGTTAGTTTAAGAAAAGTATAATTTACGCATGATGGGCTTGGGTTAATCCCATTGGATTAACCTTGGGCCCGTAACTAGCTTTTGTTTGTCCCAATGATTCTTGATAGATTCTTTGAATATCTCGTACTAGATAATTCGATGAATCATCTAGAATAGTTACGTGTTCGTTATGAAATTCATAAGGGTTAGGTGTTAACAACTAAATTAACACTCCAAACCTTAGGTTATTGTTTTGATCCTCCATGAATCCCAAGTGTTTTGAACCCAATAATATTAAGACCTATGTTTTTAGTTTATAATGTAATTTATGAAAACTCTTGTTAGTGGAAACTCTAATTCATGAATCCTTGCATGTTAGACTAATCTCATATGAATTAACACATTATTAAGCCTCATATTCCTTAGAAAGCATTTGTGTTTACCCCATTAGACTCCCATGTTTAGATTAACATATGATTTGAGAAATCTCTCAATACTCAAACCCTAATCTAAAGTTAAACCCCATTGTCCCTAAGAAACCCTTAGTTTATTCATAATTAGTTGCATGGAGTGCAACCCTAATGTATCCCTCATGCACACACACATAAGATAACTTCCCATGCATGCAACTTAGACTAAGTCACCTATGTGTTTAAATCTCCAACCATGCATGCATCCACGTGAAGGATTCCCATGCACAAGGTAATGTGTCAAAGCTCAAATAAATGATTCACTCAATCCCACCACCGTATGTGATTTGGCCGATTGAGACTTTATCCTACCGAATGTGGGATGGCCGAATGTGGCTTAGACCGAAAGAATTGGGCCGCATGGGTCTTGGCCGACTAGGGTTGGCCGAATAGGAGGGCAGGCCGACCGAAGTAGCTACGGCCGAAGGAGGGGGCTCAGCCGTATGAAGCCTTGGCCGTATGGCTTGGACCAAATGGCTTTGGCTGAATGTGAGGCTTGGCCGAAAGAGGCTAAGGGCAAATGAAGCGAGGCCGAAGGAGACTAGGCCCGAATGGGGCTGCTTCGGCTGTGGCCCAACCAACTTGGCCATTCGGCCGAATGAGGGAGGACGGCTCATTCGATGGGCTGGTGGGATTTCCATTCGGGTGTTCGAACTTAGCACCCATGGCAGCCATATCTTCGTTCTAGTGGCTAAACTATGGTGTACATCAAGTTCCTAACTTCTCCTAAGCGTGTATTGTGGTGATTTCCTAAGGACTTGAAGTAGGTTGACCGGTTTAAAGGAGGGTTGAAACTAGGGTTTTCAAAACCCCAAAACCGAACATGAATCATGGATTTACCTCGAATCTACCGGTTAGAAGTTTAGATCTGCTGTACTTTCACTTTCTACGAGTTGTAAGGGTCGTTTGGACACCAAGAACGCGAGATTTCGTTGAGAAACGAGTGAGATCTAGGTGGTAGAAGTTTGAACTTTCTAGAGAGAGAAAGTTCCGGGTTTTTGATTTTAGAGAGAGAGAGAGAGTGAAGAGATTAAATGAGGAAGATGACTCATTTAGGGTATTTATGCCCCGGGTGAGTTCGGGTTCGTTTCGGTTGCTCGGTTTAGCGTAAAACGTTTTTCGTAACGAAACGTTACGGTTTTAAAAAAAAGTTTCTAAATTTATTTTATATGGTTATTCCTAGTAAATTAATTAAATATTTTCCGTTTATTTAAATTTTTCTGAAAATTATTTAAATTATAGTTTTAATCGAATCGTACAGTTGTCGCGCGTATTCGTTCGAATCGTCACCCGTACGAATACGATGATAACTATACTTTTCAATATGGTTTTCTAGTTATTGGACATCGTTTAGAACGTTAAACCTTCATATGTATTCGTACAGATCATCACCTATACGTATAATCCGTCGATTCAGCATTCACGTAACGACATCCGTTATTGTTTTGTTTTGTAAAGCCTCACATACTTTTATACATAATAGAATCCTAACAATCAATCACATGATGGTTCTGTATTGTCAAGTAATTATCTGACAGATGAACCATGTTTCTGAGTTTCGTTTCTGAAATGATTCTAAAACTGTGCTATGATAACATAAAATGATAATGATATATGAACATCAACTGAATTATGTACTTGAATCACTGTTCATGTTACTGTGTTGATCACTGTTCCGGTGACGGTTCCGGTATTGATGTTACAATACCCTTCGTAAGGGGAAGGCTAGGGTTTAGTTTAAGTTTCCAAATTTACACTTCCCGCACCCGTGGTTCATATTTTATGTTCTTATTGACCCTAAACGATTTGCAAGCTTCCTAACACTAAAAATACTTCCAACTTCTCAGATATAAGTTTAAATTATAATGTATGGTCCTTCGTGTTGTCGGTTTATTCGTTTACAGCTTAAATTGTGTGTTTCCGACTTTTTCGTACGTAATAATTTTGCGGAATTAATTGTAAATCTCCAATTTAATTCCAATTAAGTTATTATGTCATTTTATATATAAAATTATTACTTTTAAGATTTCATTAAAGTTTTCTAGCCATAACGCGTGTGCGAATTTACAAAGTCTTCAGACTTACCATTACGGAAACTGTTTCGCAATTTAACGTGAGTGACAAGTGTTACACTAAACCACACTTAACCAAGTGCCTTACGAGAATATAATTAACTATTAGTGAAATATGACCTATGGGTTGACCCCAAATTACCGGATGTCACAACACGTTTGTGCGTTTTCGATAATTCGTCGAATTATTGTTCAATGGTATGTGTTTGAACTAATGTGCCACGTGTCACACGAAATTAAACTAATTCTAGTGCCACGCATGATTTAACAGCTTAATATGTTATCAAATTAATCGAATTACTGACCTGGAATTTACGGGGTGTCACATCATCCACTCGTTAAAAAGAATTTCGTCCCGAAATTCAGCTCGTGTTGCTAGTGTTGGTTGAGTTAGCGTACAGTTGTGGGTATTTCTTCCTCATCTGATCTTCATGTTCCCACGTGAATTCCGGTCTGCACCTCAAGTTCCATCGAACTTTGACTATAGGAATACGACTGAGCTTGAGTTTCTTGATTTCGCGATCCATTAACTCGACCAGTTTCTCAAGAAAGTGTAATTGTTCATCAATTTGAATTTCCTCAGGTGGAATTGCAAGCGTTTCATCTAATAAGCACTTCTTGAGGATTGATACGTGAAAGACGTTGTGCACACTGCTCATTTCGTTTGGCAAGTTCAGTTAGTAGGCTACGGGGCCTATTCATTTGATGATCTCAAACGGTCAAATGTAATGAGGATTCAACTTCCCTCGTCTCTCAAATCGTTTGACTCCTTTTTGTAACCTTTATGGTTTTCTAGTTTAAATCATAAATTTTAAGAGTTTCAAATTACTAATAAATGAAGTTTATGGGAATCTTCTTAAAAACTAATTATATATATATAAATATATCTATGTGTATGTATATATAAATATTATTAGGCTGTAAATAATTATTATAATTAAAGACAAACGAACTAAACTTTGATAAAATAAAACAAACTAATATTAAGATTTTGTATTTAGTAATATGTAAAATTAATTCAACAACGAATATATCTAAAAAAATAATAATAAACAAAATAAGATTTTAATAAGTAATGTTTGAGTCTATAAAAGTTTTGTAAATTATATTAAATTATGATACTAAAACATAATTTTATAATACTATTTTTAGAAGTTATTAATTATAAAATAGTAAATAGCAACTCTAATGACTAAACATGTATATAAAAGGAAATATTTTTTAGGAGATAGAAACTATTAAAGATGGAAAGAAACAAGGCTATAAACCTCGAGGACCATTCCTGTCATATCCCTAAATAAGCCATATCCTTTGCATGTTTTCTTCACTGGTTCGACCCACCATCAATGGCAGCGACCCAAATCCATAAAACCACAAATTACGCGTTTACAGCTGGATTGTGGTCGAGTTTGGTAAGGTTTTCTACGCGTTAATGATTCTCAATCATCAATTATGACTAACAACTAGACAATAACGAGCAAGTTTCCAAAACCATTAGGAATGAAAGTCAAAACTTTTAATCATACTAAACATGTATAAAAACTAAAATTTATTGATCCATTTGATTCTTTTCATACTTTCGGAGCTTTCTGCGCACCCACATAATATTTTATTTAAAAATATTTTATTTAGATAAAACTCACAATTTTGATAAATTTATTCTATTATTATTATTACTATTATTATTATTATATAAAAATAATAATTCTCACTCCCTCTTTTACTTTTTGTAAACTTTTTGGGATGTTACATATGCTTTATACAAAAACACATTCTTAGAGCCAAAAACATATACATGATGCAAACTCTTAAGCTTTGTAGACATGATTTAGATGCTATGTGAATTTGTGCTAAATGCTATGTGGGAATTAGGTTAGAAGACGTTTCATACATCAAACATGTAACATCAGTGCCGGAAACGTTACCGGAACAGTGATCTGTACAGTAATTTGCACAGTAACTCAGGTACAAACTATGTGAACTATCATTATGCTATTATCATGTAATGCTTGACACAAAACTATTATGCAATTGTTTCAGCAATCTGATTAAATCTCACGGTTTAACAGTCAGAAACATATCAGACAACATTGAATTAACACACGAATGCTTGTTAATATGCTATTTTGTATAAACGTATGCGAGGTTGAACAGAACAAAACAATAACGGACGTCGTTACAGGAATGGTAGATGGACGGATTATTCGTATAGGTGACGATCTGTACGAATACATCTGAAAGTTTAACGTTCTGAATGATGTCCAATAATTAGAAAACCATATTGAAAAGTGTAGTCATCGTCGTATTCGTACGGGTGACGATTCGAACGAATACGCGCGACGACTATATGATTCGATTAAACTGTAATTTAAACGTTTTCAGAAAATTTAAAATAAACGAAAGATATTTAGTTAATTTACTAGGAATAACCACCTAAATTAATTTAATAAACTTTACTTTTAAAACTGTAACATTTTGTTATGAAAATGGAACGAAACAACGCTTTTACGCGAAACCGAGCGAAACCGAACGAACCCGAACATACCCGGGTAAACTAAAGCCATTTATTATGGCCTTTAATGCCATAACAACCACCACCTATGTAACACCCCGACCGATGGCGGAAATGTCGGGATGCCACGAGGGATGCGTAGATTGTTTATAAGCTCGTGGGCATCTAATTAAATAATCACATATCAATTAATCAACCAAATTAATTACATCAAAAATCATGTTCATCATGAATTAGTTACATCAAATACACAAGAGATTTAGCTAAATTAACTAAACTCTATTCTCCAGAATTTCAGTTATTTTAGCTAAGTCCAAGAATCCTATGTGATGATGTCCAAAAGGTGTAGAGCTATCCTGTCCTACTTACTTCTCCTCATTCCCGGAAACATGTAGAAAAATCAAGTGTCAACTACGAAGTAGTTGGTGAGTAATCATAAGTTTTTATATTTCAAAAATAGTTTACAAATATTTATGAAAGCTTATAGTTTTATGAGAAAATCCACATGAGCACCTGCGAGATAATCCAACACATAACCCAACACACAATAACAAACACATAGTCACCTATTTCAAATAATCACAGATAATCAACCACATATACATTCAATCAATCTCAATCATCAATATCTTCAATTAGTATAAGTGACAATACATGCATCATTGTGAATGACCAAGGTCAATGACAACGACACACGGAGTTGTGGCAATCCACGTGACAATACATGCAATCATTGCGGATGACTGAAGTCAACAACAACGACCCATGGAATAGTGACAATACTTGCAATCATTGTGGATGACAGAAGTCAACAACAACGACTCATGGAATAGTGACAATACATGTAATCATTGCAGATGACCGAAGTCAACAACAACGACCCATGGAATAGTGACAATACATGCAATCATCGCGGATGACCGGAGTCAACAGCAACGACTCATGGAATTATGATAATCCAATAATATGAATATCATAACAATAAACATGTGTCATCCATATGTTATTATGATAATGTGCAAATCTGGTATACATGTTCCACCTCCGAGTTTAAAACAAAATAGTTTAAAAGGAGGTTACGAGAACTCACCTGAGTCCTTAGAATCAGTGTTTTAGTAGAATGCGCGCTCGCGTATATAAAATCAGAAGCAACTCAACAACCTATATTTATTGCATGTTTGATTTCATAAGTATCTATGTTTGATAATAATTAAGCTCTTTATATTCATTTATCCTTTGATTATAAGATGTGCGAGCTTCTTAGGTTTATTACCTAAGTTAGAGTGAAAATCATTAAGGACTATTATCTTCCTCATACAAGGTTAACTCAACCTTAAATAGTTTAGTCAACCCACTTATGATGGTTTTTTTTTTAAAAAAATATAAAAGGTTATACATATTGTAAAGGTATCAAACCTCATACGCATATGTACACATTCATATTTACATGCATGCATGTTAATTACATTAACCACCACAATCTAATTTACAAAATCTAATTTAAATTTAAGAAATGGTACTTATGTTATACTCATAAAATGTTTAATTCATGTAATAGTCTTATTATTCAAAAATTTATATATCTTTAAAAAAGGTAATGGTTCTTTTTAAATCATCATGCATGCATGGTTATAAGATTTTCTCAAGTTCCTTGGTTTATCCTTAGTTTCTTACATACTTGTGTAATCCCTTCCCTTAATTCATAGATTAATTTCGATAGCCCCTCCCCCCGACTTCCATGATGGTTCTAAGTTCGGTTATCCCTTAGCTACATAATCCCCTTAGGTTCGACGAACCTCCTAAGTGAGCAGCCTCTCAATCCAGCGAACCTCTCAAGTGGCAGCCCCTAGGTTCGCGGCACTGGTTCGGCAGTCAATAGGGTTCGGCTAACCAGGAAGGTTCGGCCCAAAACAGCTTCGGCTAGAGTTGGCTTCGGCTGGCCAAGGTTCGGCCAGCCTTAGGTTCACGATTCTATGGCTTCAGTTCAAGGCTATATTCGTTTAAAAGGGTAGGTTCATGGCACCTGCTAGGGTTCATCCTATGGCAACAGGTTCGCCACATGCCAAAGGATACTCCTAGGTTCGGCCATGCATTGGATCACCAGCCAAGGTTCGGCTGTTCCTATGCAGGTTTGAACAACGAAGGTTCGGCCACACTCCAACAGGTTCGGCCGACATAACACTCCACCGAACCAGCTCCCATCATCATCATCTTCAAATTCTTAGGTTGTTACAGGTTTGTTCATGGCTTCCATAGATCACTACTAACTCGATTAATACAAATAAACCTTAGAAATCGGTTAATGAGATAGTTGCCATGTTCTAATAAAGTTCTTAACAAAACCAAAAATAAAAGCCTTGGATTTACCTCGAATATTGACCAAATGATGAGTTTCTTCTTAGGTTTGTGTTCTCCTTGATCACGCGGTCGTGTAGGCGCCAAGATCTCTTGAATCGGTTAAGCGATGAGGGAGATAATCTAGAGAGAAGTTTTAGAGAGGGAGAGTGACAAAAATATGTTTTAGAGAGAGAGAGAGAGAGAGAGCTTGGTTGGTGAATGAGGAAGAAGAAAATGACTTTCTTTCTTATAGCGCGTATCATCACCACGTGCTCGGTCTCGTTTTTATCGCGATAAAATTTATAAAATGTTCGGTTTAGCTCGTGAATATATTTAAAGCATAAAGCCTCTAAATAATTATGTTTCATAATAACAAAATGCTTTTATTTAAATTATTTCGTAAACGATTCTCGTTTTATTTTCGTTAAATTATTATTTATATAAAACCATTTGTTCGGATTTGTTTTTAGGTTGTGATTCCTAATAAACGTTATAAATGTCCATTTATTAATTTAATATCGTTAGATATTATTTCGTTATCTCATCGAAACGCATTACTTACGTACGTATTCGTAAAGATCGTCACCTTTCCGAATCCGTCGCTTGTATCGTATTTCGATTCGATTTACGATTTATGGAATATCGTTTCAGAATATTATTCCTAATAATTATATTCGTGTGAATCGTCACCCACGCGAATACATTATTAAGTTAATATTTCTGAAATAACATTCACGTGTAATTAATAATTGTAACCTCACCATCGTGTAATCATTTCAAATATCATTTTCATGATTTAATTATCTTTAATATTATAAATCCCATTCCAAAACCCACTAAACCATATCACTGACACATCCGTGATAGGCCGAAATATGCATATGTATAGGGCATATGTAGGGGTCAGTCGCAACTGCCCCAACCACCGTCCCACCGCTATTTCGATAAACCATGACCATGTGTCCTTGACTATGTTTAGCAACCAATCAACAACCAACTCCTACTTCCTTTCCATTCCAAACTGATAATTCATATATGTGAATTTAACTGCGATAAACTCTCTGGTTCTATTTAGTTGGGTTTCAACTAAACTTCCCATGGTTTATGCATATAATAATATGTTCTCAATATGTATACCAATATCAGTAATAACATCAAATAATGCATCATCATTAATAATTATCATATCAGGTCGTAACAGTACAAGTAGTTATGTACGGACAACCTGAAATACAGTGATGTTACAACCTACCAGCCATCTTCCACAACTCGTCACTCTCTCTCTCTAACTTTCTCTCTCTAGAAACCCACACCCTAACTCTCTCATTTGTCGACCAAATCGAGTGATTTTGGTGTCTAAACGACCACCATATCACGTAGAGCACGAAAGTACAAGGATCTGGAACCCAAGATCGCTTGATTTGAGGTAAAATCTAGTTCTAAGTTCGAGTTTTTAGGGGTTTTAAACCCTTTTGGGTCGGCCACCTTATTTCCGGTTAAACCCTCCCAAAACCTTAGGGAAATCACTCACCAACACTATAGGATAATGTAGGAACAAAGGGGATGTCACAATCTAGCCTTAAACAATGAATTATGAGGGCTGCACACCTGGGAAACAGCTCGACCGAATGGCACAGCAGCAGATGGGCCGAATGGCCACCAGCGAATGGCCAAACTCACTGTCGGCAGAATGGCCACCATCTCATTCGATCGGCCAAAGGTGCTTCTTCATTCGGGACTACCTCATTCGACCACCACCCATTCGGTTCAGGCCTTGATTTGGTCAGCCACCCTTATTCGGCCAAGCTTTCCTTCGGCAGCCCAATCGGCCAGGTCTTATTCGGCCAAGGACCTTCGGCCACCTCTCTTTCGGCCACAACCCTATGCGGCCAAACCTATTCGGCCCAAGGCCCTTAGGTTAGTTGTTAACCGAACTAGTACATGAGGCTTAAACAATGAAGATGACAAGAACTATAAGGGTCACATGGGAGGTTTAAACACTCACACCCACATGTTATGCATGCATAATGTGTGTGTGCATGGGAAGTGTTGGGGTTTTCTAATATGAGACCAACCTAGTTTTAAACAAAGGTGATAATCTTATAAACTATTTATGATTAGGTCACCAATACTTTGCTAAACAAATGTTGAACATATATCTTGTCAATCACATGGGGTTGAAGTTAAACAAGGATTTATGCAACAACACTAAGGATTTTAACTATTACAAACATAAAGCATGAATTACGAGGAGCAAGGAAGTAACTAAGTGTGGGTGTGGATTAGGTTCCAACATCCAACACTTAGTGATTCTATGCAATCATATAACTAAATTAGAGAGTTCCTTGGAGTTCTCTAAGCTAAGTTATACACAAAGGTGATTCAAGAATCATGGGTAAGTCAAAAGCTAATAACGAACCAAAGGTTAATTGAATGGAATTAACCTAAGTCTAACAAGCTAAATTAAATTATGTTTTAGTAAAATAAAATGAGTTATAAATTAAAATTGATTTCTAACTAAATACTTAACCTAAATTGAATTGGTTAAAATGTCTTAATTAAAGATATTGAATACAATTAGCATAAGCCTTACATAACTAAGGTTTATATAACAACTATTCGTGAGAAAATGGTTATAAAGGGGTAATGTATTAGATTAGTTAGAAATAATTATGGAAACTCATTAGCAACATAGGACACTTAGTTGCACGCCGAGACCAAAACCCTAGGTTGCGTCTATTACGAAGACTTATAGTATTCGAATTTCTTAAAACAACTCAGGTGTTGAAGATACTTAAGCTACAACTAACGAGCGCGCATTACCTGTGGTAATTTATACTTAGCAGCACAGGTGAGTTCATTTGTCCCTTTTCAAACTGTTTGATTTTACTTCGGGACTGAGAAGCATGTTATACCTTTTAAACAAATGTTTAAATGTTGCATAAATGCTTTTATACTTATTCATAATACTAATACTAATGCTTATGCTTATTACACTTATTCTAAAAGCTAAAAGCTAAGGCTTTAGCCTAAATGCTAATGCTACATGCTATTGCGAAATGCTAATGCTACATGCTAAGACTACATGCTAAGGCTACATACTTTTATACTAGTTTGCTTAAAACCCTGGATGCTTTTCATATGCAAAGAATGCAAAGACTAACAGGTTGAAATGCTTTTATAAACTAACTTTGAAAGCTTGAATGCTCAAACTCAGAAAGGCTTATATGCTTGATATGCTCACTGTGCTCGAATGTTCGAAATGTTTGAAATGCTCATAGTGCCATAAACTCTTGTATGCTTTATGTGCTTGAAATGCTAAGACAAACGGATTGGCCTCTCAGTGCTTTCCATACCGGTTGTGAAGCTAGTACTTGTGCATAGGATACGTAAATGCTATGATATATGAATGCTATAAACTTGTATGCTAAAGCTATCGGCTATGGTAGAACATACTGATTGGCCTCTCAGTGCTTGCCATAGGGTGTTCTTCATAGTCAGGACTTTGAGGAACAGACTGTTGGCCTCTCAGTGCTTGCCATACAGTGTTTCCTCATTGTCCACCCATGTTTTGTGATGTGCGACTAGGATGATTCTGGTTTCTCTAGTTGACTCTGTGTCATCATTGGGAATCCTTTATCAAAACACCAATGTTGCTAATCACATCTAGTTCCGATATAGATTGATACTGGATTCCTTGGGGTGTTCAGTTGTCCATAAAGGTAACTCTCAAACTAGACTTGCAAATGCTATTGTGTGCGTGTTGTAAACTTTTAAACAGAATGCTAAAGCTATGATGAAAATGAGATTGGATGGTAGGTAAAACGCTTAACTATCATTAACAACAATGTCATATGTGGTTTAGTATGTGGTGGGATGGCGTCTGGGCGGGTTGTAGGCTCGACCCTTTCGTATGCCCTATATATAAGCATACCGAATTGGATATTACAGGTGATGTTAATGAGGTTAAGGTTGTTACCGAAAAGGTTTGCAAAAGCTATTTTTTTTCAAATACTAAAACTACATGAACTCACCAACCATTGTGTTAACTTTGTAATCCTAGTTTAATGCTATTTGTGCTTTAGTTATTCTCAATATTGATGCTATGTAAACAATCTGATCAGCACGATTATCACTCACGATATCGCGCCCCGGGAACCTTCCGCCCGTCGGGGAAGTCGATCCAACCCGCCGTCTCGAGGTGTGACAAAACATATACTAGTACATAGTAGCCTAAGAATGTGTCTACATTCTTCGCAATGACTTATGTCTTGTGTTAAAAAGGTGAAATGTACATAAACATAAACATAAACATTATTATTTACATTGTTTAAGTCAAAGACCTAACTAGTCTTGAATTAAGCCTTGTAATATCACTTGTTTGGATTCTTGCTTTGTGCTTAACATGATACTTGAAATTACATATGCCTTTAGATATAGTTCTACATAGTTTAATAGTTTTGCATCTTTTTATACGTATTATATTAAACTGCTATGAATTGCTCACCAACTATGCAAATAGTTGACCCGTTTATTTTACATATATAACAGGATAAGATGAAGACACATGGATAAGACATAGATCAGGCTTAGAAGACCTAGTTAATTTAAACATTGTTTAGTTTTTCAATTGTAATTTGTTTTGAACTATTGTATGTTATTGAATATTTTGTATGAATAATTTAATATGGATGTTTTAAATATGGAAATCTTAACATAGCACCATGAGCTTTTGAGCATTCACAATCGTGCCTTGACGTATTCAGCCGTCGGTCGGGGTGTGACACTTTCCACGACAAGACTTTGAGAAGTACCTTGTCCCATACTTGGAACTCTAAAGGCTTGTGCCTTTTTTCGGCATAGCTCTTTTGTCGATCTTGAACCGCTGCCATGCGATTTCATATTTGTACAATCTTCTCAGTTATCTCATGCATAAGTTCAGGGCGAGTCAGTTGGCTTTCGCCTACTTCTGCCCAGCAAATGGGTAATCGACACTTGCGCCCATAAAGCACTTCAAACAGTGCTGCTTTAATGCTATTGTGATAACTGTTGTTGTAGGAGAACTCTACTAGAGGTAAGCGAATCACCCAACTTCTGCCGAAATCTATCACACATGCTCTAAGCATGTCTTCCAGCGTTTGTATCATTCGCTTGCTCTGGATGATATGCAGTGCTCATATCTAATTTCGTTTCCAATGCCTTACGTAAGGACTTCCAAAAGTGTGCCGTGAATCGATTGTCATGATCGGAGATTATCGAGGTTGGCACTCCGTGTCGAGTGACTATTTCCTTCAGATAAATTTGGGTCAATTTATCTAGTTTTAAATTTTCTTTGATTGGAAGGAAATGTACTGGCTTGGTGAGTCTGTCTACAATTACCCAGACGGTATAGCAACCACTTGTGGTTTTGGGCAGTTTGGTGATGAAGTCCATGGAAATCTGCTCCCATTTCCACACAGGTATTTCATGCTGCTGTAGTAGTTCTGATGGCTTCTGGTATTCAACCTTAACCTTTGAAAAAGTTAGGTACTTGCTCACCTAAGTCACGATGTCAGACCTTCATGTTCGGCAACTTGTACGTTGTATTCAGGTCATGGTACATCTTGTCAGAACCAGGATGTACTGAGTATCTGCTCTTATGAGCTTCATCCATCACTACGCTTCTCAACCCTCCGTAGTGTGTTACCCAAATTCAGTTCATAAAGTAGTATGCTCCGTCCGTCTTCACCTCTAGTTGTTTATCAATGCCGTGCAAGGATTCATGGGTGAGGTTTTCTGTTTTCAGAGCATCCTGTATTTGGTTAGGTAGGTTGGAGTGTATGGTGAGCTTTAGCAGCTGTACACGCTTTGTTATTTCTTTCCAGCTCAAAGCGTTGGCCACTACGTTTGCTTTTATTGGGTGATACTTGATTGCACAATCGTAATCACCTATGAGTTCAACCTATCTTCATTGTCTCATGTTCAACTCTTTCTGATTGAAGATGTGTTGTAAACTCTTATGGTCGGTGAATATGGTGCATTTCGTGCCGTACAAATAGTGTTGCCAAATCTTTAGTGCAAACACTACGGCTCCCAACTCTAAGTCATGAGTTGTATAGTTTTTTTCATGAACCTTCAGCTGTCGTGACACATAAGTGATGATTTTCTCGCGTTGATTTAATACCCAGCCGAGTCCTTGTTTCGAAGCGTCACTATACACCCCAAAGTTATCACTACCCTCGGGTAAGGATAGGATCGGTGCACTGCATAATTTCTGTTTCAGTAAGCTAAACGCAGCTTCTTGTTTCTCTCCCCATTCTAACTTTTTGTCTTTGTGTGTTTTGGAGGTGAGTGCTTGCACGATCTTCGAGAATCCTTTGATAAATCGTCGGTAGCATTCTGGTAAGCCAAGGAATTGACGCACCTCCATCGGAGTCTTTGGTGCTTCCCAGTTTTTGATGGCTTCAATCTTAGTTGGGTCTACATGTTTTCCTTTCTTGTTGACCACATGTCCAAGGAATTGGACTTCGTGAATCCAAAAGTCACATTTGGAAAATCTCGCGTAAAGCTGCTCGGTCTTCAACAATTCCAAGACGAGCCTTAGATGTTCAACATGTTCGTCCTGACTCTTGGAGTAGATTAGGATATCGCCTGTGAACACTATTATGAACTTGTAAGGTAAGGTTTGTACACGCGGTTCATGAGGTCCATAAATACCACCGATGCTTTGGTCAGTCCAAATGGCATAACCAAGAATTCGTAATGCCCGTGATGCATTCTGAAGGTTGTCTTAGGAATATCGTCTTCTTGTATCCTCAGTTGATGGTGTCCAAATATCAAATCGATTTTCGATTAATAGCTTGCCAGTTCATCCTCTTCCTCCTCGAAGGGTTCCTTATCCTCATCCTCAACGGGAACCTCCTCGTCCTCGAAGGGTTCTTCTTCCTTCCTCAGGTGCTGGCTCAATTGCCACCTGTGCAACTACAACCTCGACCATAGCTTCTGTAGCTGCTGCTCGTGCCTCGGCTAGTGCTACCCTAGCCTCAGACATCTCTAAACATGTTGTGACATCGCTCAACTGCACCTCTAATCTATGCACAGTGTCGACCAAGTTGTTTTGGAACTGGTCGGTGTCGAACAACTCCTCCTCAAGATGTGCCACCCTCTGGGTGATGTAGTGCTCTCCCTCCAATAGGCTGGTAATGGCTCCAGCTGTGCTTCTCATCTGACGGATCTCCCGATCCATCGTCGCGACAAAGGCCGTGAATGCCTGCTTTAGAGGTTATCCCAGAGCTGGAAAAGTAGGCATGCTCGAACTGCTGCCTGGTGTCTGTGGTGGGGGTACCTGATCCCCATGTAACCATCCTTGGATCATGCCGGGGTAACAACCCCAATCCTACGTGTTGCTGCGAGAGCGAACATGCATGACATCACCAAGGAAGATATCTGCTAAGGGTACCATCCTCCTCTCTTCCTCCTCTGATGTCTCTTCAGCAGGTCTCTTGCCTGAGTTTCACTCTGTTTTTGCCATTCCTATTAATTTTGTTTCCATAAGTACATATAAAAAGTAAGATATACGTGTAGCGTCTAAGTGTAGAGCTATGGCTATAGTCTAAGTTTACTACATGCAAACCTAATTCTCTATAACCAAGGCTCTAATTCCAGTCTGTCACACCCCCAAATTACCACTTACGATGTCAAGCCGTTGGGTGTGACATGGCAGGATCAGATACGTTAGTCATATAGAACGACTCTATATGCTTTTGAAAAATACACAATTATATTATATTAACCAAAGTAGTTCTAAGTGTTATGCAGCGGAAAGTAAAAGTTGACACAACGGAAAATTTAAAGGAGACACTACTTTGTTTTACATAGACATAATAATGTAAATTTTTCAAAATATTGGTTAATACATGCAGGACCCTCTTCCTGTGACTCCTTGTGCATCCTAGCTTCGTGCATTCAATTACCTGAGAATACATGCTAAAACGTGTCAACATAAAGTTGGTGAGTTCACAGGTTTAAATAATATTAAAACAGTTCATGAGATATATACTGGGCATGTTAGGTTGTAGACCATAGGTCCCAAGTGTATATGTTGCACCACTACCGAAACTAGACTGTTAGATGCCTCTGCCATGTATATCGTAAAAACTATGGCAATAGGTCGATATTACGCTCGTCCTGACCGCCAGTCAGAGTTTTCGTCTAGTGGGGTTTGTCAGACCCAATAGTACTATCCAATAACACCTCGTTCATGTTTAACTAACGATAAGGTTTTGTGAGTACTTTGTTAAGATATAAACACACTTAAAAAGTTGTTTTTACAACATACCAGTCATATATCTAAAAATGTTTGCAATGTATTCTCCCCAGTTTAAGTAAAACAGTTAATATAGAAAAGGGGTCGTAAACTCATCTGAGTTGTAATTGTTGTTTTTGTGAATGGTTGTCCTTAACTGTCACAGATATCACATAGGTACTGTGAGTTCATGTTCACAGTCATGTTCATGTTCATGTTCGTGTTCTTGTTCATGTTCATGTTTATGTTCATGTTCGTGTTGGCCTATCTAGGCCATGTTTGTGTCCAAACAACCCTTAGTTGTTGTGTTTGACTGTGTTGGACCGTGTTGATTCCACAACCCATTGGTGACTCGTTTAATTCATTATCGTTTGTTATTATTTATAATTTATTATATAATACACGTAATCACATAGAGCACGTTAAATGGGCAACTTACTAATTATAGTAAGTTTCCATTTTAGCAGGTTTCTGTCTTTAGTAAGTTTCTATTTTTAGTAATTTTTCATAAATTCACATTTACCATTCTAAGCATGCTAGTGTTCCTAAATGATCATGCTTATTACATAGAACATTGTCATATAACATCATTTAAGCACAAAATCCATTTTAAGTAATTAATGTTACTATTTTTAGAAAGTTCCTATAATGATCATGCATATTACTTCCTACCAACATAACATATCATTTTAAAATACATTCCATCATCTAACATGTTCCTAAACCTTTATTTACAAAAATCCCTAAATGAAGTTACTATTAATAGAAAATTCACTTTAGAACTTATTTTATTCAAAATTAAACTACGAAAATATGTTCATAAGACTATTATCATCATTAATACCTTAAATATTGTAGGATTCAACGTGCATGTATGTTCTTTACCATTAAAGTTTCTATTTATGGAAACCCATGAGCAAAACCATCAATTCTTCAACACAAGCTTATCTAACATGTTTATATCATCAACAATAGCTACAAATCATCATTTTAAACTACATACCATGTCTAAAACATCATCTATCACTATTTTGTATCATCAAAGTTACTATATTTAGTAACATTATGAAATGATCACCAAATGACATATTTAGACAAACCAATAACTCAAATCAATCATCTAGACCTCCAATACCAGTGTTCAAGATGCAAAAATTCGTGCATGTGACCACATTGGTGTTACATGTAGTTATAAATGCTTGTATGTGTGTTTATGGTGCTTGCATGTGCGTGTAAGTGCAAGATTAGCTCTTAATACTACCTCACAAAGCCCTTAGAAGGCTATATGGAGCTAAGATTGCAGTTTAGTAGCCCTGGATGTTTGCTAGTGATGATTCCCAGTTTCTACAGAGAGTTGTTGATGGTAGAAAGCTTCCCAAATATCTCCTTCAAGCTCCAAGACCTCCAAAGACTTCAAGATGGCTTCTGGGGGTGAGGGTGAAGCTAGCAGGTGGTTTTGGTTGCGGTTGTGGTATTTCAGTCGAGGAAAATGTTAAAGGGTGTGAATAAATGAAATGGGATGCTATTTATAAAGTTATAGGCTTTTGGAAGCCATCGCGTACTGCTAAGAGGCTATCCCGGCCTTCTTGGCGTACCACCAAGGACAAAAGAGTCGGGTTATCCACCGAGATAAGCCGCGTACCGCCGAGGTGGAAAATGATCGATCGTGGCGTACCGCGATGACTTTCAGCTTAATTCAAATTGGCGCCCAGCCTTCGCGTACTACGAAGGATTTCGCCGAGCCCCATCGCGTACCGTGATGGGTCCTTGGCTGGCACAATGGCCTATTGTTATTTATTTGATTCGTTTTCATCTATTTTTCTTATTGTTTATTTTTTTTTGACATACGTGTCACACCTCGAGCCATCGGGCCGCATCGAATGTCCCGTTGGGCGGAATGGTCACGGGGCGTGATATCGGGATGATAATCGGAGTGATTAGATTGTATACATAGCACAACATTTGAGAACAACTAAAGCACAATAATAATTAACTAATAGTTCAAAGTTAAATTACAGGTGTCATGTTTGAGAATTTAACTTAGTAATCAATTTCACTAGAATCATAAATCTGTCATCTTGTGACCGTACAAGACATCAAAATGATTCACTGTTATACGGAGGATATGTGCTTCCAAAAGTTACTAGGTCCACTATCTGAGCATCCTAGCATGCATCTGAAGTCTTAATCTAGTCCTGTACGTCATCTGAGAAAAACATGTAAATAAACAAAGTCAACACATGGTTGGTGAGTTCATATAGTTTTGTTATTGAAAAATGAATGTGTACAAACCTGCCCAAGTGACAACCTTAACCTCACCAACAACCACCTATACTATCTTGCCAAGTATGCTTATATATATGGCATACGTAGGGGACAAGCCCCAACCGACATCCCACCACATACCGGACCACATAGTATATTGTTGTCAATGATAATTAAGCGTTTCACCCCACACACTGAACTGAAAACCTTGAACATTCTGAAAATGTTAAACTTTGAACCATATGAAAATGACCACCTTTGAACACCCGAAATGACAACCTTAACCTCACTAACAACCACCTATGCTATCCAGCCAAGTATGCTTATATATAGGGCATACTTAGGGTCAAGCTTACTGCCCGCCCAGCCGCCAGCCCACCACATACCGAGCCACATAACATATTGTTGTTAATGATAATTAAACGTTTCACTCTCAACCAACATCACACAGATACGACAACCATTGAAAATATAGATAGTAGTTAACTAAAATGCTTAAATAAATGAATAAATAAACATTTAATTAAAATCTAAGTCCTAATGATTGGGCCTTGGTCAACTCGAGTAGACTAGTATAACAATCAAAGGTTCTTAGTTATTGGCAGTGTCCAGTCTATATCATCTCACACGTGGCCCATATCAAGCCTGATCCAAAAGGGTCTACATGTATGTGTCGGGACTTTATGATGTGCCCATATCAGCATGACCCACAAGGTCTACTGTATGTGTCGAGACTTTACGATGTGCCCATATCAGCATGACCCTCAAGGTCTACTATATGTGTCAGGACTTTCGGATATCCATAGATTAATGTTTCTCTCTGTTTCCTTGAAGTTAGCTTGATTGTTTACTTGTTTGATTGTTGCGCATATCAGCATGACCCTCAAGGTCTACTGTATGTGTCGGGACTTTCAGTTGTTTTACACGTGGTCTTGATCGACATACGACTGACAGCCACCTAGAATTGTTCTTTGAACATAGATCTTTGAAAATAAATAGCTCTTTGAAAATAAATCTTTGAAAACAGTTCTTTGAAAATAGATCTTTTAAAATAGTTCTTTGAAAAATAGATCTTTGAAAATAGTTCTTTATGAAACCTGAAATAAGTTTACCTAGACATAATCTAGGGTAACAATTATACATATGAAACATATAAAATGTAATAACATTTAAGCAAACTTAGGTGTTTTAAGCCCAAATGATTACATGAAACACATGTTTAAGTTTTAGATTAGTTTAGAAAAGATTTTAGTTTGAAAACTTAGTTTCGATGAACAACACAACCAGTTTAAACACTTAGAAATCCTAATGGCTCACAATCGACTAACCCATGTTCAAACCTTTCTAATGAACTCAATTCTTGCTGGTTTTGGTTGGTTCCAAGTTCTGGGTACTTGGGAGACCTAAATTTAGCTAATCCTGATAACCAACAGCAACATCGATGGCCATAAGTCCAGTAATATCGATGAGACAACGGTCCAGGTCCTGCCCATATTGCTGCAGTCGACAGCAGGTTTGACAGCTCCTTAGCCCCTCGATTTTTGCCAATATCCAGCTCCAAATCGATTCCCAACTGTTCTAAACTTCAATATAATGTGTTCCTAAGCTTCCTAACTCGTTTTGGTGCAAGATCCTAGGGTTTTACAACTCAAAAATCGACTGAAATAGCTGCTGGTCGTTCAAGAACTTACCAAACAGGGGCAGCCACTAAATCAGCTCGTTTGAGCTCATTTTTGGTCCGTTTTTGGTGATTCAAAGCTCTATTTTTTCATCTCTTCAAGATCTACATGTTTCTAGAGTCATGTTAGTGTTTATCCTAACTGATTTGAAGTGATAAAGACAGCTTACCTTACCGGAATAGCGAAAAACCCTCAAATTCAGTAGCTTCTCTCTAAAACTGCAACCACATCAGCTCGTTTCAGCTCCGATTGTCTGTACTATTGTGTTCCTCTCATTCTCACAGTCGTTTTGACTACTAGAACGTCGAATTTGGTGTAGAAATGAGAGAGATATGAAGGTTTGAAGTTGTGAAATGGAGAGGGAGACTGGAAAACGGTATTTGGGTGGGGGAGAAGTCTTGGATTAGCAAAAGAGTGGAGAAGAAGAAGATATTGTGGGCTTTAATAACCCGGGTCGTTCGGGTGCGTTCGGTTTCTGTTTCACGCGTCGTTTTAGTTGTGTTTCGTAACATTACGTAAATTAATAAGCATAGAAATTTTTAAATTTTTTAAAGTGGTAATTCCTAATAAATTAACTAATTATCTTTCATTTATTTTGAAAATTTCAAAACCGTTTATTTTTATTGTTTCATCGGATTGTATCGTTTTCGCTCGTATTCGTACGAATCGTCACCCGTTCGAACACGACGACAATGTTACTTTCCAATATGGTTTTCTAATTATTAGATATCGTTCAGAACGTTAAACTTACAAATATATTCATGCGAATCGTCACTCAGACGAATATACTGTATGTTTAATATTCATTTAACGACGTCTGTTATGGTTTTAGTTTGGATTTCCTCACGTACGTTTATATGTAATAAGATCCTATCTAAAATACACATAAGTTATCCAATCACTGTTTATCATGTTTAACATATCAGTATTGTGTCTGTATGTGTTGTTTGTCAGTTCTGAGTTTCTGCACTGTTAACATCAGTCATTTCATATAATGTTAACACAGAATACTATGCGAACACTTTCCGTACCAGTATCTACATTACTTTCCTACTGTTCTGAAATTACTGTTCCGGCACTGATGTTACAATACGTGTTGGTTTTCATTGTTATGTGTTCACACGTCATTTAATTTTGTTCATTTTTTTTCTTTGTTTGATAATTCACCAACGTTCGTGAGTTCGAGACACGTGTGTGCATTTCCGATAATTCGTCGAATTATCGTTCAATTGTCTGTGTTTGAAATACTGTGACACGTGTCACACTTGTTAGTGCACGAATTTATCAACAGCTTTCGATGATTACTGAAGATATTATTTTAAGTCCAAGTTATGTAATTGAGTTGTATTTTGGTTTGTATTTGAGTTGTAGTTAGTATTGACAACTTGTCTGGTACCGATACTATTAGTATCGGCAGCTTGTCTGGTATCGATGCTATTAGTATCGACATATTGTTTGTCGATATTACTAGTATCGACATGCACTTAGTTTTTGTCATGTGTTTAGTATCGATACTACTGAACTTGTAAACCTATAAATAGGTTTCTCTAGGTTTTGAGAGATAAGTTCTTCATTCACAACAATAAGAGTTTCTTTGAATCTAAAGAGAGAAACATTATAGAGAGACTTTGCATTTCATTCTTCTTATTAAAAGTCTTGTAATCAGATCTTCATTCAATGAGAATTCAGATTACTTACATTGTCATCTTCAATCTTTCACACACACACATCGACACGTTTACGGATTCCGCACGATTACGAGTCGGGTGATCTCGGTTTGATCCAAATCAAATGGACTTTTAAGTGGTATAAGAGCCATAGTGCTCGGTTCTAAGATCACAATGTGTTTTGAACAGATTCGGATTGTTGAAGATTCAAATTTTGAAAGTTTGTTTAAGTTGAAAGTTTGCATCCACGTTTTTAGGCAAATCGATCCTTTTCAGATGTGATTTTGATCAAGTTGACCGGCTAGGGTTGTGTATTTTTGAATTACGAAGAGATTGATATAAATTCGACTTCTGTCTCTTAAAAATGAAGATTTTAGAAGGATTTTTTTGATTTTTTCTAGCTGGTCGGACTTAACAGATTTTGCCCTCATTTTCTTGCATCGATACTATTAGTATCGGTGGAACCTTCATCGATGCTATTAGTATCGGTGGAATCTTGGATGATACTATTTAGTATCGGTGGAATCTTAGGTGATACTATTAGTATGAGTGGAATCCTTATTGATACTATTAGTATCAGCCTTGACTTTCATAGATACTGTCAGTATCTACGAAACAAGACTTAGAAAATTTTTCGAAGTGTTGAAAAATTTTTCTCGAGAATTCAAAATGGCAAATTATTCAAGATTATCTCCTTTGTTTAGTAAAACAGAGATTGAAAATATGTCAAAGCTTCCGGTTCTTTTCTCGCTTAGTGATATTTCATTTTGGAGTAAACAGTTTGAAGTGTTTCTCGAGCTTGTTTACCTGAATCTCAAAATTCCTATATTTGATGGATATTTTCATCCTAGGCTCATTGGAGTTTATAAGAATCCATCAATATTAAATAAAGAAGAGAATCAATGGAGTCTATAAGAATCCATCAATATTAAATAAAGAAGAGAAAGAAAGCTATGATCATGAGAAGAAGGTTTTTACCTTGCTTTCTATGGCAATCTCCAAAGTCATTTTTCAGACGTTCAAACATATCATGAATTCTAAAGATCTTTGGATTGCTATTGCCAACTTGTGTGATGATTCTAAAATGAAGAATGATCTAATGATTTAAAAGATCAGACTAATGAGCTGAAAGATGAAATTATGAGACTGAATAAAAAATGTGATGAATTGGATTTGTTGAAAGAAGAGAACGTAAGATTGAAGAAAGAAATTGAAGAGTTTAAAATTAAATCTGAACTCCAGGAAAAGCGGATGGATGAAGATCATATTGATATTTCTAAGGAAGTATTAAAGTCAATATCCAAACCTTTTGAGTTTCAGAAACAAAACAAGAAAAGGAAAACAAGGAGGAGGTCAAGAAAGTCACGAAACAACAAGAAAACAACAGAGAATGTCAACTTAATTGACTTATTGACCAAGGCTTTCGGTGATTATTTTCAAATAGAAAAGATGAAGTCAAAACATGTTTATAAACCATAGGCTTTTAATTCAAGATATTCTGTTCCAATTGTGAAACAGAATAACTATTGATCGAGGTGTCGTAGGTCAATCAAAAACAATGTAAAACTAGGGACTTAGCTACCTATGACTATAGCAAGGGTAAGTAAGGTCGTCTCCACATGGAATCAGTGGAAAGTACTAAGCTTTAAGTTATTACTTGATTAAACAAAGAAAAATGTAAACTTGAATTTAAATTGAATTAACGAAATGTTCAAAGCAACAATTATGATTAATAAGTTGAAAACAACTGAGAAAAAGGTAATCACTTCCGGGTTTAGGTTAGTAGATTCACAATGATTTTAGGTTAAACTTAGTTGGAAATCACATAGACATGATCTTGTTAATTGGTTTGATCAAAGTGACAACAATGGAACAAACGTTTAAGAGTTGCTCATTCACACAATTGTCAATTTAGATATGTAAAGCAACACCCAAATACCAATGAGTAAACGATACAAGAAAACCGAATCACTGATGGCAAAACGTAATGCTTAAACACAAATAAATCGTTTACATCAATCTAACCACAATTGAATTCGAGTTATTAAAACTAAAACAATCCAAAAACCTAAGTTTAAACATTCAATCAAAGTTTATCCACTAACCTAATTGCCCGGAAGCAATTACAAAAGAAAACTAGCCACGCATCTTCATTAGCACTTGTTGATTCTTGATTCGGGTGATGATTCCACGATTACGGATGGATTCGGAAGAGTTTAGATGCCCAAAATCGTCACTTTTTCGCCCCCAATTCGTCCAGAAAAGAGTTACTTTCGAAACCCTAGGATAATGCCTTAAATATGGGAAATATTTGCTAAAAAATCAAGTTTTCCGGCCTCCGGCGTATCATACGCCGGGCCTGGGCGTATGATACGCCCAAATTGATGCCCTACGCTGGCCAGATTCTGCCAACGCTCAAAACTGGGCGTATGGTACCCTGGCCGTAAGAAACGCCGGGCTGGGTGTATCATACGCCCAGATTGACCTCATCTATGGCTTCGTCTCGTCAAGAAACTCAGTTTTCATATATTATGGGCCCCGTAACTCTTCTCCTAGCTCCAGTTATGCGCCCCTGAAGTTTTGGCTTCCCGAAAACCATGTTATTGCACTCTTTAGCACTCGACGCCTCTTCTAACCCTCCAATTTGCTCCCGAACACGTCTTTAAACTCTTCACACCTGAAATTCACAAACTTACTCAAAGTAAACGTGTTTCGGACCAAAATTCACTAATATCACGTATTTACACATTGATTAAAGCGATTATTTACCACGTGATCACATCCCCACACTTGTTCTTTGCTTGCCCTCAAGCAAAGCTCATCAAAACTATCCAATCATCATGATCAAATACATTTCCCAATTTTCCGCCAATCCTCAAATCCGGTTCCAAATCATAACCCATTCACAAGACTTAAAACAATACATAGTTTTACATCGTGACAAGTAAAGTTGATTTTTTCAAGTAAAACAGGGAACAACTTCTAATTAGACCTAACATGCCTCAAGTTTTTCACATAAATGCCATGTACCACTCACAAGGTTCTCTCCACTTGGTTTATTTATGGACTAGTAATGATGTACTAGTGTATATATGTACTCTCAAACCGACAGTGATTAATCATCATCATAGGCTTGTGTTGCAATCAAATTTCCATCGACTTGCTGAAAACTATGCACAAATCAAGAGGGCTTGACGGGTTGTAATGACAAGTAAGGGTAGCGGGTAAGTAAAGGGATTTGATAGTGACGAAAGACTAAGGGAAACCCAAACTTATTAACCCAAACAAACAAACACAATTTGACATCATACTATAAAGACTCTTTTTCTTGCTTTATACTAAGGTCATTTTGACCTAATATTCAGCATTTTTTTCTTCTTTTCAGTTTTTTTTTTTTTTTTTTTTTTTTTTTTTTTTTTTTTTTTTTTTTTTTTTTTTTTTTTTAACAACACTCAAGTTGAATTCCCTATATGGTTTACACTAACACAGTTTGCAAGACATTTTGGTTAGTGCAATGGGGTTAACAAATGAATAGGCAATTGGCTCAACAGGGCAACTAGGGAGGTTTTCAAGGTTTGGTGGCACAAACAAACAAGGCTAAAACAATGAGTTATCCTAATGCCTCTATCATTTCTGTGCAAGTATTCGCATACGATCTCAACATGCATTGCAACACAAGTTCTAACTTTGACAACCACTTTGGTATCACTCGAAACAATGAATTACATAAGTATGTTACAATTAAGGCTCAACTCTCACAAAAATGGTGGATACAAGGTTAACGACACACAACATTCATGTTACTCACAATATAGCATGTCACCCCTAACTAGTCATTGTTCCCTTGATGATTTCTAAGAAAAACTTGACACAACCACTATCATGCAACTTAAAGAACAAGTTATGACAAGGAACCAAAAATCTAATGCATTAACGGGTCAAAAGTTGATGATTTACATTGAAAATTCTGATTTTCAAGCCATTTGAGCTCAGTTAAAGGTTTCACAAAATTTCAAAAATTTCAATTTTACACCCATCATCCCCACACTTAAACCTTACATTGTCCCCAATGTAAATTTTCTACTAAGTACGAGTGTCAAATGAGGGTAATAGGATGATCCACCCGTATCCATATTACAAATAAACATTAACTCATCAACCAAATCATAATAAACGCGAGGAAGGAAAAACACATGGACCTGATAAGTTATGCAAACATTGTTTCCGACCCTTGATTTTTAGTGCTTCGCCCTGAGGCACATGATGAATATGTCAACCTGAAAGCCCGTTACTCTTCCCCACACTTGAGTGTTTGATAGGATAATTAAACCTATGCAACACAAAATAAACAAAACAAGAAAAACGATACAACCCAAACAAAACTAACTCACTTTCGTAGGAATCACGGTTGCATTTAGCGTATGCAACAAGCCTTTTAAACCCCTCGGTAGCCCGAGTGGACGAGTGAAGTCTCGTGAGGGTTTCTAGTGAACACGCCCACAAAGTTCATTGGTTGCCTCCCAAACAGCGCTAAGTTTTAGGTCTTCAGCCGGACCATACCTGATTTTGGGTTTATGGTGGTTGAAAGATAAATTCACTTCCAACCGTCACCTTACCAACTTGGTTGTTATCAACCCAACTCCAACTTTTCTCTGCTATCTTTCTCGTATCAGCTAACTCATCTATCACTCTCATCTTCACAAATTCACCATTTTCATGCGAGTGCTTGATATGTTTAGGTGGCTTCTTCAATCCATTCGATGACTTTGATGATCTTGCCTCCACCTTGATATGCTCTTTTGAGTTTTCCACTTGTACCATTGATTCCTGAGCTTTTTCATCTTCATTCACTATTTTCTTAGCATCCTTCACTGGGGACCTATCAAACACGAAACCGTTCTCTGTGGTGCCCCTCTCAATAACATTGGAATGAGAATGGCTTTTGTTAGTAATACCTTTTATCACACATTTATTTTCAATAAAATAAGTAAATGAATTTGACGATATATCTAAGCTCAACTTACGGTTTCCAAAGGTCATGCTAACCGTGTTGTCCCGACAATTGATCTGTGCATTGGCAGTTGCCAAAAATGGTCTTCCAAGTATGACCGTTGGTTGCTCCTTCTTTGTGATCTGTTCATAGTCTAGTACCAAGAAATCCTCGGGGTAACAAAATTCCCCAATCTTAACTGAAACGCCTACCAACATTCCTCGTGGTCGTCTACATGTTGAATCTGCTAGAACCACGGTGATGTCAACTGGATGTAAAGGACCAAACTCATATTGATCATATATGTTTCCCGGTAAAATACTAACACTAGCTCCATAATCTAAAAGTGCCTTGTTAGTTTTTACTTCCCCAATATGAATTTGAATGATAGGTGCTCCTAGATCACCTTCTTCCTCTGACTCACTCTCTTCACTACACTTATGTGTGCACACTGAACTAACATGCACATTTTTCATATTCTTTGAATTGGAACTCTGATGTAATGGGTTTACTACGGTATCACTTGGTAGTTTACCCTATTCCTTTCTGTATATTGCCACCTCTTCAGCCAATTGTCCAACTTGCTTGGATAATGCCTCAACTGATTTGTCTCGTACTTCATTGGCTTTCTTCATTTCTTTGAGAAAATCCATGATTTCCTTGTTTGATGTTTCAAAAGTTCCCGAATAGCTTCCTTGATCATGATTTGTTTGGTAATTCCTTTGGTAGCCCTTGTTTCCACCTTGATTGTACCCTTGATTGTTGTAGTTTGATTGCCTATTTTGGTATTGTTGGCTTCCTTGACTTGATCCCTGAAAATTAGGATTAGATTGATTAGAAGAGTTACCATAACAAAAATTTGGATGGTTCCTTAAACTTTGATGATATGTATTGGAATTCATATCATATTGCTTTCGGTCTCCATAAACTTGATTCACTTCTTCTTTTCTTCCACCTTGCCTAGGACAATCCATAGTTGCATGACCTAATTCTCCACATCCATCACAAACATGGAACACTTGATTCTCCCTTGTAGCATCTTTGATTCCACTCATCTTCAAATTTGCTAACTCTCTTTCCAATGCTTGATTTGTTTTCTCCAACTTCTCCATTCTATCATAGGAGCTTCCTGAGGCTTTCACCGTGGCAAATTTCTTTCTTCTACTTGATTGTGCTTGCCTTTTGGAATTCACTGCCATATTCTCCAAATAATCCCAATCTACATCCACTGGATTAGACAAAAATGTTCCACCTGTAGTGGAATTCACATCCCTTATGTCATCAGTAGATAACCCATCATGAAAAGCAGTAATTAATTCCCATTTGGAAATCCCGTGATGTGGACAAGTCCTTAGCAACTGCTTGAATCTTTTGAAGGCTTCATAGAATAACTCTCCCGATTGTTGCTGAAATGTCCTTATAGCATGTCTAGCATCACTTGTTCTTTGTGGAGTAAAGTACTCATCGAGAAATTGTTGCTGCAAATCCTCCCAAGTGAAAATGCTAGCAGATGGCAATGCTAAAACCACAACTTAGTTGCATCCTTCAAAGTAAATTAAAATAAAACTAGCTTCACTTGATCAGGTGTGAAGCCTTGCCCTCCTATTGTACCACAAACCGCTTCGAATTCAGACAAATGTAGATACGGTTCCTCACTTGCTTTTCCTTAAAAGTTGGGCAACACGTTCAAGAACTGTGGCCTTACTTCAAATGATCTTCCTCTCACCTCAGGACGGACAATAGGTGAAGCATTCACTGCTATGTGTGGTCTAAAATGACTTTCCACACCTTGAACTAGGCCTCGATTAGGTGCCCTTGGCACACCATCATGAAAATGGTCATATCCTCCATCGGGATATTGATTGACATTAGGCCTTCTATGAACCCTTGGTTGACCTTGATATCCTGGATTATGATGATCATAATGTTGATGGCCTTGATATCCATATCCATCATCATGGTTTTCATTATCCCAACCTCCTTGATAACGTTGATCTCCTTTATTGACCACTCCATCATCCCAATCATCAACCCTTCCTCTTATGTTGTCCTCTTGATACAAACTATTTGCTCGGCAAGAAGGTGCATCATGACGATTCAAATGAGTTGATTGTGTGTCGGACGACCCTTGATTAGATCTTTGTGGAGTCCTTGGTGGGTTATGTGGAGGTGGTGGATTTGGCGGTGGCCCAAAAAGAGGATTTGGTTGAGGTCCAAAAGGTTGGAAATTACCCCCTCTATATAAGCCTTGAGGTGGTGGTTGGGGTGGTTCGGGATAGGGTTGAAAATCATCATCCTCTTGGTAGTTAGGTGGTGGTATAGGATGTGGTGGTGGTGGTGGAATTGGGTAGTTTGGTGGCGCTCCATTATCACTATGATGACTCATAGTTGATGCTTCTTGATCAATTTGTTGTTGGATTGGAGAAACTAACAAACCGGATCTATGCAACACCCGGTTATGCCTTGCGGTTCTCTCAATTTCAGGATCAAAGATCAACGGTGATGTCTTCCTTGAATAACGGTATGCATGCAATTAGAAAATCACCTGCACAACACAAACAAAGAAAACCCACGCGTAATTCCGAACAATAAACAAAACAAAAATAAAAGAAAAATCAAATCTTTTTGTATTTTTATGTTTTTGAAAAGCAAATGCAACAAAAATTAAACTAAAACTAACCTAAAAACTAGCACTTTGCGCGTTGATTCCCCGGCAACGACGCCATTTTGATCGAGGTGTCGTAGGTCAATCAAAAACAATGTAAAACTAGGGACTTAGCTACCTATGACTATAGCAAGGGTAAGTAAGGTCGTCTCCACATGGAATCAGTGGAAAGTACTAAGCTTTAAGTTATTACTTGATTAAACAAAGAAAAATGTAAACTTGAATTTAAATTGAATTAACGAAATGTTCAAAGCAACAATTATGATTAATAAGTTTGAAAACAATTGAGAAAAGGTAATCACTTCCGGGTTTAGGTTTGTAGATTCACAATGATTTTAGGTTAAACTTAGTTGGAAATCACATAGACATGATCTTGTTAATTGGTTTGATCAAAGTGACAACAATGGAACAAACGTTTAAGAGTTGCTCATTCACACAATTGTCAATTTAGATATATAAAGCAACACCCAAATACCAATGAGTAAACGATACAAGAAAACCGAATCACTGATGGCAAAACGTAATGCTTAAACACAAATAAATCGTTTACATCAATCTAACCACAATTGAATTCGAGTTATTAAAACTAAAACAATCCAAAAACCTAAGTTTAAACATTCAATCAAAGTTCATCCACTAACGTAATTGCCCGGAAGCAATTACAAAAGAAAACTAGCCACGCATCTTCATTAGCACTTGTTGATTCTTGATTCGGGTGATGATTCCACGATTACAGATGGATTCGGAAGAGTTTAGATGCCCAAAATCGTCACTTTTTCGCCCCCAATTCGTCCAGAAAAGAGTTACTTTCAAAACCCTAGGATAATGCCTTAAATATGGGAAAGATTTGCTGAAAAATCAAGTTTTCCGGCCTCCGGCGTATCATACGCCGGGCCTGGGCGTATGATAGGCCCAAATTGATGCCCTACGCTGGCCAGATTCTGCCAACGCTCAAAACTGGGCGTATGGTACGCTGGCCGTATGAAACGCCGGGCTGGGCGTATCATACGCCTAGATTGACCTCACCTATGGCTTCGTCTCGTCGAGAAACTCAGTTTTCATATATTATGGGCCCCGTAACTCTTCTCCTAGCTCCAGTTATACGCCCCCGAAGTTTTGGCTTCCCGAAAACCATGTTATTGCACTCTTTAGCACTCGACGCCTCTTCTAACCCTCCAATTTGCTCCCGAACACGTCTTTAAACTCTTCACACCTGAAATTCACAAACTTACTCAAAGTAAACGTGTTTCGGACCAAAATTCACTAATATCACGTATTTACACATTGATTAAAGCGATTATTTACCACGTGATCAACTATATAATTTATGGTGGTTATAGACAAAGAAATACAATGTGCTTTCAGTCATATACTCAATCTTTTCAACGAGCTTGGAATAATCAGATATATGATTCCAGTATGGATGGAAAGAGAAGGTATCGTATTAATCATGAGATTAACAAAGAATCTAAATGCCAGTTTCATGAAGATGAAACAATTATGTTGAAGTCCAAACCAAAGAGGGTATGGAGAGTTGTTAATTCTGATACCCAGGCTATTACTAAGGGGGAGACTGTTGGTACACAAATTAGTAAAAGCTTTGGGTGATTAATTATTGTTATTTGATTACAATAATTCATAATAAAGCTCAATTACTTGAGAAGAAGCAGAAACATTTTCAAAGACTTGTAGATCTTGATTTGGCATAAGATACTTGGTGAAAGCTACTGTTTGTCTCAAAAGAGCTAATCAGAGAATAATCATTGAGCTGTTGCTAAGGGGGAGTCTGTTAGTGCACGGATTTATCAACAGCTTTGGATGATTTTTGAAGATATTGTTTTAAGTCCAAGTCATGTAATTGAGGTATATTTTGGTTTGTATTTGAGTTGTAGTTAGTATCGACAGATTGTTTGTCTATATTACCATTATCAGCATGTACTTAGTTTTTGCCATGTGTTTAGTATCGATACTATTAGTGTACTACAGAACTTGTAAACCTATAAATAGGTTTCTCTAGGTTTTGAGACATAAGTTCTTCATTCACAACTATAAGAGTTTCTTTGAATTTAGAGAGAGAAACATTATAGAGAGACTTTACATTTCATTCTTCTTATGAAAAATCTTGTAATCAGATCTTCATTCAATGAGAATTCATATTACTTACATTGTCATCTTCAAACTTTCACACACACATCGACATGTTACGGATTCCGCACGTTTACGAGTCGAGTGATCTCAGTTTGACCCAATTCAAATGGACTTTCAACACTAAATTAAACCAATTCTAGTGCCACGCATGATTTAACAATTTTATATATTATGAAATTAATCGAATTACTGACCTAGAATTTACAGGGTGTCACATTCGGATATCTGGAAGCTCGTATTCAGATAGTAGTTTTGAAAAATTTTGGATAGTTCGGATATCCAAACTATCCAAAGTAGTTATTTTTTCGGATAGTTTTCGGGTATTCGGATAGTTGTCTGACATCCGTATATATTTTGTTAAAATTTTATATATTTTGTTTAGAGTTTGGATACCGAAAATCACTATCAGAAATTTATGGATATCTGAATCACCGGATATCCGAATTTGAACACCTCTAAGTGTCACCAGTGACGGTTCTCCATTTAAATATTAATTACTATATATAATTAAAACTCATCAAAAATGAATAGTAGTAATATTATTATTATATAGTGAGTGGGCTCCATTTTTATAATATCTTATAACTATATATAATGTATATTGGTGAGATAGTGTTGGATCTCTTAAAATTAAGAGATGTACAAGCTTTTATGCTTTAGGTACAACCCTTAATGCCTAATGTGGGTGAGAAATGAAAGGATTCAAAAGCTTAATTCAAAATTCAAATTCAGACATCTCAACAAAACCCTAGCCCAAATCTCTCTCTCTGATTCTTTACGGCGATCACATCCTCACCACCTCTGACGGGAATCAAGCGGCACAGCCGCACCATTGGTGAAGGCGACAACATTGTTCTCAAGGCATAGTTTCATCTTGAGATGATTTCTCTGATGATTCTACCCTATTTTCTTTTTCTAATCCAACGCAACATATGGAATAATTCATTTTTTTCTCCCTCTCAAATTCCCTCTATGTAGGATGAAGATGGATGCGTCGTGATGGTGGATGAGAAATTTTCTTCACTCAAGTACAACATGTGGTGGTGACTGGGTGGTAAATTGCACGTGAGACGACTCCCCACACAATACGACAATGGCTATGGTGGTACTAGGGTTTTACCCTTGGCCTTGGCGTGCTTTCGATTGAAGAACAACATCACCTGCAATTTTGTTTTTGACTGGGTGTTTCTCTTTCTCTCCAGCCAGGTAACTATCTTGGATTTCGGATGTGATGAATGATCGGTAGTGATTTTGATTATAAATTGAGTAGCTGACAAAAGTTTTTATTGATTTTTTATGGTTGTGTTTATGAATATCATACTCGGCAGCATTTCCACAGATCCTTATATTGACTATTTGTATGCTCACAAATATGTCGACACACTTGGATAGGAGGTCACATCACTTGGAAAGGTGATTGACAGTTGGTTTGACAAGAAAGGTGATTGGACTCCTGCTCCCCTGTAAGTGCAAATTTCTTGGCTGGGTGAAGGACCCGTTGAAGAAGATAATGAAGTGATGTACACTTCCAGCTCCCGAGATCTATTTTTTGTTTGCAACGAAATATCAGAGGTTATAAGCTGGATGATCGACAAAGAGAAGCAGTTGTATGTTGTGAAATGACTGAATGGAAAGCTTGAATATTTCAAGCGACCTCAGGATTTCTGTTCCATGCCTAAGTTTCACATCAGGAGCATCAACAAGGCAATGTTCTATAATCTGTCCAAAGACAGTCATGCCGAGTTGTTTGCAAAATTCCTGTAGGATCAATGCGACAAAGATTTCCCCACGATAAAGACAACAAAAGGAAAAAAGATATGTCTGTTTGTGCATTGTCGATCCAATCAAAAAGAAGCCATGGATCTATTATAGATATCCTCCTCCAGCAACTGAAAAAGCAGTCCCAGTCTCATCAAGGGTTCCTGAAAATACGCTGAAGAACTTTGACTTCTGGTACTTTGTTGAAAAGACACATGCAATGGTTATCATGAAGACAAAGGGTGATTTGAATGATTTGGAGATAATTCTGGACCCGATGGACTTGCTTAAGTTTGGCGAAGATGATATGCAGGTACTTCATGAAAACCCGATTCGCACCTATGGAGATTGGGACGAAGAGGCTAAGCCATTCACATGTGCCGTTGCATTGACTATGGAGAGGAAATTGTATGCAAGCGCCGGTCCTCACTCTGTCACTCTTGCTATTGATTGATTTCATCAGTGTAGGGGGAATTTGTAGAGCCCAATTCAGAGACGAAGACTCGTGATCAGATGAAGACCTAGTTTTGTGTATTTCGTGTACTTAGTATTTTCC
The DNA here is from genome assembly GCA_009363875.1 of Mikania micrantha. Classification (NCBI taxonomy): domain Eukaryota; kingdom Viridiplantae; phylum Streptophyta; class Magnoliopsida; order Asterales; family Asteraceae; genus Mikania; species Mikania micrantha. Next base: position 121,383,934 of record CM018691.1, read on the forward strand.
TGTACTTTAGATTTTTGAGTACTCAACCATTTCGTTTACATATGTAACATCACTGTAATTCAGGCATTTCATTACATAAATACTTGTACTGTTAAGACCTGATATGATAATTGATAATTAGTATGGATTGTTGGATGTTATTACTGTTGGTATACATTATTGAGAACGTATATTATCACAATAAGCATAAACCCTGGGAAGTTTAGTTTGAAACACAACCAAATAGAACCAGAGTGTTTATCGCTGTTGAATTAACATGATATGGGTTGTTGACTTGGAATGGTAGTGGGATAGGATTCTATAACCAAAGATAGGCAAGGATATGATCATGGTCTATCGAAGAGGTGGTGGGATGGCGGCTGAGGCAGTTGCGACTGACCTCTACATATGCCCTATACATAAACCATCTCGGTTTATCATGATTATATCAGTGTTGAGGCTTTGGTGAGGAGAATCCGAGGTTTTGGTTTAAAATGGAAAGGATTTATGAGTTGGATATTGTTTGGTTACTAAACATAGTCAAGGACACATGGTCATGGTTTGTCGAAATGGTGGTGGGACGGTGGCTGGATAGGTTGCGACCTACTCCTACATATGCCTTATACATAAGCTTATTTCGGTTTATCATTGATGTGTCAGTGATATGGTTTAGTGGGATTCAGATTGTTATCAGAGCATGGGTTATAGGGAATTAGGTTACTAGAAATGGTTGACCTAGTCTATAACCGTAGGATACCTTAGTATGAAATTATTTCATACACTAGTTAATATATTCAGGATTTCATGCTTATGTGTTTATTACATGTTAACTGAACTCCTGCTATATATCTGAATTGCACATGTTACTTGCTGATTATATGATTGTTTGTGCCCTAATGATTCGATAAGGACATACACGTGGTGTATCGTAATGGTAGTGGGCTGGTGGCTGAAGCAGTTGCGACTGACTTCTACATATGCCCTATACATATACCATTTACGGTACATTAGGTAGATGTCAGTATTGAGGAATAAGGGAACTACCCGTTTGGGAAATTATTTGCTTAAGAAATTAATTGCTTAGGAATTTATTTGTTTAGGAATTGCTTGTTTGATCTTTGATCACCAGACAAGGACACACTCGTCGTATACTACAAAGGTGGTGGGACGGTGGCTGGGGCGGTTGCGACCTACCCCTACATATGCCCTATACATATACCATTTGTAGTATATTGGGGGTCTGTCAGTGTCGAGAACTTAGGTTATTATTAGGAAATGCTGGAAAGTTGTTGATGGAATGTTGGTTAAATTTATTTTGGATTGACATATTGGATGATCTCATTTGATGGACATGTATATATAATCACTTATGAACACACTTATTGGACACGTGGGGTGAATAGGATCAATGAATGATACGCACACTTAATGACGAAATGAATATTTAGTGCTGAGATGGCTACAATGAATGATATGGACACTTACTGACGGACTAAATACTTGAGTATTGATATGGACACTTGGTGATAATATGAACGCGTAGTGATGATACTAACACTTAGTGATGGTATGAACACTTGATAATGAGATGTGGACACATAGTAAACTTAGACATTAGGGGAGCTTAATTGTCAGGTAAACTTAGACATTAGGTGAACGTAGAAAATAGGTGAACCTAGTGTTAAGGTGAACTTAGACATTAGGCGAACCTAGATGTCAGAAGTACTGGAACACACTTCACTCATAATTATCCTTTATAGGATAAGTTTGTGAAGTGGAACACTTTAGAAACATATGTATACCCTAAATTCTAACAAGGGCATAATCGTGGTGCAATGCAATAGTGGTGGAACATCGGCTGATGCGACTGCGGTCAAGTCTACGTATGCCCTATATATAAGCTTGTTGCACTGCATCGGGAGGTTGTCAGTGTTAGTATAGGGTGGGAATTGTTGAAACTTAGGAATACTTAGTTAATATTAAATATGACCAATTAGGATGCTATAGTATAATATTAGGAGATTACTTTATTATGGGTTTAATAACATATGGGAGAAAAATATAGTTCCTATATGTAATCCTAACTGTTGTAATGAACTCATTTGACCATAGTTTGTATGACTTACGTTGTAAACGGTAGTAACATGTTTCTAAAATCCTCAGAAACATGCCGCCACGCCGTTACAACGAAGATACTACAAACCCACATGACGGAGAAGCTAACAATGGTAATGCCAACAACGGCTTTCAAGAGTTAGCAAATCTTATCTCCGGTTTGGTGACTCAGTTGAACCAAGCCAACCAAACTCTCAATAAGAACAGAGGTGGTTCAAACCCACCAGTTTGCACATTCAAACAGTTTAACTCCTGTAATCCACTAAAGTTTACGGGTTCTGAGGGAGCCACTGGTCTGTTACAGTGGTTTGAGAGTATTGAAAACACCTTCATCAACAGTGACTGCCCAGAAAACTTGAAGGTGCGCTATGCCACCAGTGTTTTCCAAAAGAGAGCACTAACTTGGTGGAATGGCGAAAAGTGAACTAGGGGAGTAGATGCAGCCCTAACACTGACGTGGACTGAGGTCAAGAACCTGATGACCACTGAATTCTGTCCTCGCAGTGAGATGAGGAAACGGGAAGCTGAGTTCTGGGAACTCAAGCAGGACAGTGGTGAGAATGTAATCTACAATTCTCGCTTCCATGAGTACAGTTTGCTGGTACCTCATCCGGTGACACCATTGGAGAGAGCGATTGAGAAATACGTAGGCGGTCAACCTATGCAGATTCAAGACACAGTCTTTGGTAGCAACCCTTCCACTTTGGAAGCTGCAATCCGTCTATCAGCTACATTGACTGATAATCACGTGAAGGCTGGAACACTCACAAGAAAGGGATCTAAGAAGGTGGATACAAAGTCAGCTGCAAAGGAGGCTTCAACTGAAGTCAAAACTGAACAAGGCAGCTCCTCAAAGAGCAGCAACAGGAAGCGAAAGACCAGGAATTTCATTGTTACTACTCCTGCTGCTAAGTCTGCTCAACAATTATCAAACAACTCAAATGCCAGAAATTATGTTGGGGTTGTTCCTTAATGTAATGTCTGCAGATATCATCACATGCCTAACTTGCTCTGTCGTGTCTGCAACAACTGTGGCAAGTATGGCCATTTTGCTAAAGTTTGTCAGAGTGCACCACACGCACAAAGGATGCAACCTGCACCGCTTGGACTGCCAGCTCCACATGCTCAACCAATTTCGGGCACTGGTTGTTAGTAGAACCAGAAATACCCATGTGGAAGTGGGAGAATATATCCCCACGAGGGATGTGTAGATTGTTCATAAGTCTCGTTACTCAATCCATCCGAGTGATGAAAAGATGTATCAAGACCTTAGAGCCTTATACTGGTTGCCTGGAATGAAGAAGGATATTGCTGAATATGTGGCCAAGTGCCTTAACTGTGCGAAAGTCAAGGCAGAACTCCTGTGACCTTCGGGATTGTTAGGACAACCAGAAAAACCCATGTGGAAGTGGGAGAATATATCCATGGATTTTATTACCAAACTCCCACAAACTGCAAGTGGTAATGATAGTATTTGGGTGATACTAGATCGATTAACCAAGTCGGCTGATTTCTTACCGATACGCGAGACGTACCCTGTGCGGAAATTAGCTCGTATCTACGTTGATGAGATCGTTAGTCGACATGGAATTCCCCTAAGCATAATATCGGATCGTGATGCTCGTTTCACGGCACGATTTTGGGAATCGCTTCATGAAGCTTTTGGAACAAGATTGGATCTTAGCACCGCTTATCATCCTCAAACGGATGGACAGACGGAGCGAACGATTCAGACATTAGAAGATATGCTAAGAGCTTGTGTCATCGATTGTGGTGGCAACTGGGATAGCCATCTGCCATTAGTCGAGTTCTCGTATAACAACAGTTATCACGCGAGCATTGGTATGGCGCCGTTTGAAGCTCTTTATGGTAGAAAATGTCGGTCACCTATTTGTTGGACCGAGATCGGCGAATCGCAGATCACTGGTCCTGAGATTATTCAAGAAACGACTGACAAGATTCACCAGATTCGCGACAATCTGTTAGCTGCTCGCAGTCGACAGAAAAGTTAAGCGGATAAATGACGGAAACCTTTAGAGTTTGAAGTTGATGATTTAGTACTACTCAAAGTATCACCATGGAAAGTAGTTGGACGATTCAGGAAGAAGGGTAAGCTTGCTCCACGATATGTTGGCCCTTTTAAGATTCTTGAACAGATCGGGAAGGTTGCCTACAAGTTGGAACTTCCTCCTGAACTTAGTAATGTACACCCGACGTTTCACGTGTCCAATTTAAGAAAATGCTTAGCTGATCAGGATCTTCAGGTACCACTCGATGACATTCGCGTCGATGATACCATGCACTTAGTTGAAAAACCAGTCGAGTTAATGGACCGGGAAGTTAAGAAACTTAAACGCAGTAGAATTCCAATTGTCAAGGTACGATGGGAGTCGAAGCGTGGTCCAGAATTCACCTGGGAACGGGAAGATCAGATGAAGCTTAAGTATCAACATTTATTCACTATGGTCACTCCAAGTTGAATTTCGGGATGAAATTCCCTCAACTATGGGAGACTGTAACATCACTGTAATTCAGACATTTCATTACATAAATACTTGTACTATTAAGACCTGATATGATAATTGATAATTAGTATGGATTGTTGGATGTTATTACTGTTGGTATACATTATTGAGAACGTATATTATCACAATAAGCATAAACCCTGGGAAGTTTAGTTTGAAACACAACCAAATAGAACCAGAGAGTTTATCGCAGTTGAATTAACATGAAATGGGTTGTTGACTTGGAATGGTAGTGGGATAGGATTCTATAACCAAAGATAGGCAAGGATATGATCATGTTCTATCGAAGAGGTGGTGGGATGGCGGCTGAGGTAGTTGCGACTGACCTCTACGTATGCCCTATACATAAACCATCTTCGGTTTATCATGAATATATCAGTGTTGAGGCTTTGGTGAGGAGAATCCGAGGTTTTGGTTTGGAATGGAAATGATTTATGAGTTGGATATTGTTTGGTTACTAAACATAGTCAAGGACACATGGTCATGGTTTGTCGAAATGGTGGTGGGATGGTGGCTAGATAGGTTGCGACCTACTCCTACATATGCCCTATACATAATCTTATTTCGGTCTATCATGGATGTATCAGTGATCTGGTTTAGTGGGATTTAGATTGGTATCAGAGCATGGGTTATAGGGAATTAGGTTACTAGAAATGGTTGACCTAGTCTATAACCGTAGGATACCTTAGTACGAAATTATTTCATACACTAGTTAATATATTCAGGATTTCATGCTTATGTGTTTATTACATGTTAACTGAACTCCTGCTATATATCTGAATTGTACATGTTTCTTGCTGATTATATGATTGTTTGTGCCCTAATGATTCGATAAGGACATACACGTGGTTTATCGTAAAGGTGGTGGGCTGGTGGCTGAAGCAGTTGCGACTGACTTCTACATATGCCCAATACATATACCATTTACGGTACATTAGGTAGATGTCAGTATTGAGGAATAAGGGAACTACCCGTTTGGGAAATTATTTGCTTAAGAAATTAATTGCTTAGGAATTTATTTGTTTAGGAATTGCTTGTTTGATCTTTGATCACCAGACAAGGACACACTCTTCGTATACTACAAAGGTGGTGGGACGGTGACTGGGGCGGTTGCGACCTACCCCTACATATGCCCTATACATATACCATTTGTAGTATATTGGGGGTCTGTCAGTGTCAGGAACTTAGGTTATTATTAGGAAATGCTGGAAAGTTGTTGATGGAATGTTGGTTAAATTTGTTTTGGATTGACATATTGGATGATCTCATTTGATGGACATGTATATATAATCACTTATGAACACACTTATTGGACACGTGGGGTGAATAGGATCAATGAATGATACGCACACTTAATGACGAAATGAATATTTAGTGCTGAGATGGATACAATGAATGATATGGACACTTACTGACGGACTAAATACTTGAGTATTGATATGGACACTTGGTGATAATATGAACGCGTAGTGATGATACTAACACTTAGTGATGGTATGAACACTTGATAATGAGATGTGGACACATAGTAAACTTAGACATTAGGGGAGCTTAATTGTCTGGTGAACTTAGACATTAGGTGAACTTAGAAAATAGGTGAACCTAGTGTTAAGGTGAACTTAGACATTAGGCGAACCTAGATTTCAGAAGTACTAAAACACACTTCACTCATAATTATCCTCTATAGGATAAGCTTGTGAAGTGGAACACTTGAGAAACATATGTATACCCTGAATTCTAACAGGGGCATAATCGTGGTGCAAAGCAACGGTGGTGGGACGGCGGCTGATGCGACTGCGGTCAAGTCTACGTATGCCCTATATATAAGCTTGTTGCACTACATCGGGAGGTTGTCAGTGTTAGTATAGCGTGGGAATTGTTGAAACTTAGGAATACTTTGTTAATGTTAAATATGACCAATTAGGATACTATAGTATAATATTAGGAGATTATTACTTTATTATGGGTTTAATAACAGATGGGAGAAAAATATTGTTCCTATATGTAATCCTAACTGTTGTAATGAACTCATTTGACCATAGTTTGTATGACTTACGTTGTAAACGGTAGTAACATGTTTCTAAAATCCTCAGAAACATGCCGCCACGCCGTTACAACGAAGATACTACAAACCCACATGACGGAGAAGCTAACAACGGTAATGCCAACAATGGCTTTCAAGAGTTAGCAAATCTTATCTCCGGTTTGGTGACTCAGTTGAACCAAGCCAACCAAACTCTCAATAAGAACAGAGGTGGTGCAAACCCACCAGTTTGCACGTTCAAACACTTTAAATCCTGTAATCCACTAAAGTTTACGGGTTCTGAGGGAGCCACTGGTCTGTTACAGTGGTTTGAGAGTATTGAAAACACCTTCATCAAAGTGACTGCCCAGAAAACTTGAAGGTGCGCTATGCCACCAGTGTTTTCCAAAAGATAGCACTAACTTGGTGGAATGGCAAAAAGTGAACTAGGGGAGTACATGCAGCCCTAACACTGACGTGGACTGAGGTCAAGATCCTGATGACCACTGAATTCTGTCCTCGCAGTGAGATGAGGAAATTGGAAGTTGAGTTCTGGGAACTCAAGCAGGACAGTGGTTAGAATGTAATCTACAATTCTCGCTTCCATGAGTACAGTTTGCTGGTACCTCATCCGATGACACCATTGGAGAGAGCGATTGAGAAATACGTAGGCGGTCAACCTATGCAGATTCAAGACACAGTCTTTGGTAGCAACACTACCACTTTGGAAGCTGCAATCCGTCTATCAGCTACATTGACTGATATTCACGTGAAGGCTAGAACACTCACAAGAAAGGGATCTAAGATGGTGGATACAAAGTCAGCTGCAAAGGAGGCTTCAACTGAAGTCAAAACTGAACGAGGAAGCTCCTCAAAGAGCTGCAACAGGAAGCGAAAGACCAGGAATTTCGTTGTTACTACTCCTGCTGCTAAGTCTGCTCAACAATTATCAAACAACTCAAATGCCAGAAATTATGTTGGGGCTGTTCCTCAATGTAATGTCTGCAGATATCATCACATGCCTAACTTGCCCTGTCGCGTCTGCAACAACTGTGGCAAGTATGGCCATTTTGCTAATGTTTGTCGGAGTGCACCGCAAGCAGAAAGGATGCAATCTGCACCGCTTGCACTGCTAGCTCTACATGCACAACCAATTCAAGATGTACCCGTTCGCCAAGAACCTGTATAGGCAAGAGCCTGTTATGAGTGCGGTGAAGTGGGTCATTTTAGAAACCAGTGCCCGAAATTGGCAGGAAACAATCAAAGGATGGCGAGAGGCAGAGCTTTTCAACTGAATGCTCCAGCAGCTCAAGCCAACCAGGATGTGGTCAATGGTACATTTTTGATTAACAACTTTGATGCAACTATCTTATTTGATTCTGGTGCTGATTGGAGTTTTTTTCACATGATTTTGAATGTATGCTTGGAATAACACGTACTAAGATAGACAAACCGTTTAACATAGAGGTGGCTGATGGTAATACTATTGATATTGACATTGTTATTATTGGATGTACTGTGAACTTAAATGATCACGTTTTCTCAACTGATCTTATACCTATGCAACTTGGTAGCTTTGATGTTATCATAGGCATGGATTGGTTAGCCACCCACAAAGCGGAAATTGTTTGTCATGAAAAATATATTCGTATTCCCTTGCCTTCGGGTGAAACTTTAAGAGTTTTTAGGGAAACTTCTAGTAAAGGTCTTAAGCTAATGTCATGCACTAAAGCACACAAGTACCTTAGGAAGAAATGTATAGCATTTTTAGCACACGTTGTGGAGAAAAAGGAGAAAGGTAAGAGCATTGAAGACATTCCTGTGATAAGAGATTATCCTGAAGTATTTCCAGACGACTTGCCGGGTCTTCCACCAGAACGTCAAGTAGAATTTCGAATTGACTTATTACCTGGTGCGAACCCAGTCGCCAAAGCTCCTTACAGACTTGCGCCTTCGGAGTTACAAGAATTGGCGAGCCAACTACAAGAACTGTCTGACAAAGGATTCATTCGTTCGAGCCATTCACCATGGGGTGCACCAGTCCTGTTTGTCAAGAAGAAGGATGGGTCATTCCGAATGTGCATAGATTACTGGGAGTTGAACAAGCTGACTATTAAGAATCGATATCCGCGGCCGCGCATTGACGATCTTTTCGATCAACTTCAAGGCTCGGCATGGTTTTCGAAGATCGATCTTAGGTCTGGGTATCATCAGCTTCGTATACATGATGATGATATTCCCAAGACGGCTTTCAGAACAAGATATGGCCATTATGAATTTCTGGTAATGCCTTTCGGCCTTACCAATGCACCAGCGGTTTTCATGGACCTCATGAACCGTGTTTGCAGGCCATACTTGGATAAATTTGTGATTGTATTTATTGATAATATTTTGATATATTCCAAGAGCAAAGAAGAGCACGAGCAACACTATCACACCCCTGCGCCGCGTGCGGAATCCACGGCACGGTGACGTATGAACAGTTGAATCATGCACAAGTATTGAATAAGAACAACCACAATGGATTACTACATTTCATAATGTTTAGACAGTTGTTTAGTTACAGACAATCTATCTACCAAAAGAAAGACAACTACAGACCCAAAATATAGTTTACAAAATAAGACTTCAAACGAGACAAGTAAACAATTAGGATTTAGTGTGTTTCTAATCCATCCTAGCATGTTTCTTCATCTTGTTCTATCTTAGTATGGTCTCCTTAGTTGTCTCTGAGAATGTCTTAAACCTGATTACCCGAAACACGTGAAAAGTAACTGTCAACTACAGACGTAGTTGGTGAGAACAATAGGTTTAATCATTTGTAAACATGAGTATATGATATAAGGCATAGGTAAGTTAAAGCAACATAAGATTCACACGGATGAGCTGCAACCCAAACTAACATCAAGTAAGAAAATGAGTGTAAACAGTCCAATCACTGTTTGCACGAGAGTCAACATATACTATCAAGTCCCAAACCACGTTTGGAGTTAGATAATGTGTCAACAGTTTTGATAAAACCATATGTAACCGAAATCTGCAGTTGGTTTATAAAACAAATTTAAAAACTAACTGCAGCAATCGGTCTGCCCCAAATGTGTGTGTCCGCTTTCCCTTGTTGTGATCACCCAGTACTAACGCTAATGAATATGATACTCGATGCTTTTACAAGTTTGTTTACAACAATAGACACCATGAATCTGAACCTTACTTTAACCGGATGTGTTAATGCCTTATTTGATAACATGAATTGAAAACCTAGATTTAATTCCACGAATTAAATCCTTTGTTTTGAATACCATGAAATGAATCTGTTGATTTGAATACCATGAAATGAACCACTTGATTTGAATACCATGAAATGAACCACTTGATTTGAATACCATGAAATAAACCACTTGATTTGAATACCATGAAATAAACCACTTGATTTGAATACCATGAAATAGTGACCTTGTGTAGCAACAAGGTTTATAACAAAAGAGTTTATAAAATCATTTATTTAAAAGTGCTTATCCTTCAAAAATACATTTGAGTAAATCGGTTGTAAAACAGTTCAAAGATTCTTTATAAAACCTTTTAGTGAAAAGAGTTTAATAATTGATAATTCCTTTAAAACAGTTGATGAATTCCTAGGATTCGTAAAATGAACCCATAATGTTTATAAGAATACACACACCTTGTGTAATGAAATATGATTGTAAACGATTGGTTTGATCACGTGTTCCACCCCAAAACAGTTATAAAACAGTAAAAGAGGGGCTAAAGTTCTCACCTGTCTGCAGTAGACTCTGAACTAAAACAGATAGCAAGTAGCAAACAGGACTTCTAATTGTTTCCTATAACATTGTAATCATACATAAGATATAGGATTTATAATTGTATAGACTTTGATTCATTGATTGACTTGTGTTCTCATGATTAAGATTGTTGTGAAAACTTGAAAGTTATGATTTGAATCATTTGATTGATCATGGGTCCAAGAAACGAATATGAATTGATCCTTTGTGCATAAATCTTATGCATAAAATGATAATTGTTCAAGGATTTGATAACCATTGATTAACATGACTTATGAAAAGATGTTCCAATTGTTTAAGTCCTTGAGATTGTGACTTGATCCCATGATTAGTTTAAGTTGCAACTTAAACCAACTAAGATCAATTTACAATCATTTTGAGTTGTGGCCAACCATGGGCCATTTAAGTTAACCATGAGCCAATTGAAAGTGGTGTTGGGCCAATTGAGTGTGATGTTGGCCCAACAACTTGTATATAGGCCTCGTAACGCGCCCAAGCTAATATCGAGCTAATTAGGATCATAATGAGCCGTATGGGCTTGGATTGGGCCTAAGGGATTTGAGTTGGGCCGTCCAATGTTCATGTAGGCCATTTAAGCTTCTAAGGCGTTATTGGGCCAATTGAAGATCTAAATGAACCAACCTAACATCCCTTGGACTTGTCTCACCCTATGGGCCTTTTATTAATGGAATTTGGGCCGAGTAGGTTGAGGTTGGGCCGAAAGGAAGGTGGGCTGCCATTTGGGCAGCGAACCCTTGGAGCCTAGGGTCTAGGTTCGGCCAAGACTAAGCCATAAGGTTCGGCTCTAATAATAAAAGGTTCGGTTATCATGGTAACATGCATGGTTCGTTCCTAAGTTCCAAGGTTCGGCAGAAATCAAAGAACCATGCAGGGTTCGTCTGCACAAGGTTCGACATAGTAGGGTTCGTGGCATCTAGGGTTCGTGGCTTGACCGAAAGTCTCGTGTAGGTTCGTTGGCCTATACATGGTTCGGCTACATCATCCAGGGTTCGGTTCTCTTGAGATAACTTGCATGGTTCGTTGCTAGATGACCACATAGGCTCGTTGAACATTCAAGGTTCGTTGATGGCTTGATAATTCGGCACAGGTTCGTGAGATCCCCCTAAGGGTTCGGCTGGAGGTTGACGAACCAGACAGGCTCGTGGACACCCCTTAGGGTTCGGCTAAGTGCTGATGAGGGTTCGCCTCCTGAACCTTCGAACAAACCTGTAACCTTTATCATCATCATCCTCAAAAACCAGTGATTCCAGCTCTGTATACTCCATGTTAGTAATCTAGATTCATGATCGAGCACTTATGGGTTGAAATGGTGAGATATTATCCGGCTAAAACTCACGTTCACACAACAACACCCAAAAACCCTAATTTTTAGCACTTTAATTCGACTTTACCTCGTTTTTGGCTAGACGAATCTACGAAACTCTTGTACTTTCGTGTAGAGGATGTTGAGAGCTTCGCGTGGACGCCAAGAACACCAAAATCCGTTGAGAAACGAGCGAGATACGAACGTTTAAAGTTTGGAATTTTAGAGAGAGGTGGGAGCCGAATTTTCTAGAGAGAGAAAGTGTTGTAGGTGAAATAAATGAGATAAATGATCTCATTCAAGGCTTTTATAGCCCGTGTGGTATTCGGATCCGTTTCGGTCGCTCGGTTCGCGTTTCCGGAACGTAACGCGTATTTTACGCGATTTAAAAATAAAAGAGTTGTTAAACTCATTAAAATGATGAGTTTCAAAATTGTAAAAATTTAAAATAATTAATATAATTATTTTTACTCTTCGTGTGTTGCCAGATCGTTAAACATTCACAATTACGTGTATACCCGCAATCGCGTACGTTTTTCGATCGTATAAAATATTTAAAGTCGTTTAATCATAATTATAAGTTCAACATTTGTATTATTATGGATCGTCACCCATAACTATACTCAGTCTCGCTTACTTATTAGGATTCTTGTTGAATTAATTGTCATAATATTCGTCTTAACACTACGCACCAACACTATCCTGTTATACCGAACGCAGTATATATATAGGGCTCACTCTCGCTGCCCACCACTGTTTCGATATAACACAATACTGTTCTTGCCTAGTGAACTCGACTGTAAATAAATAATACATACTTGTTAAATGATAAAGATTCTAACACACAAGCACATAATGACACATGATTCACATTGACTGACTGAACATGTACACACACTGTTCTAACATTGTTTACGACTATCATGACTAAATGCACAAATGTTACAAACACCTTAAGTTGGTTTTGGAGATCTTAAGAGAAGAACGACTGTATGCCAAATTCTCCAAGTGTGAATTCTGGCTTAAGGAAGTTCAAATTCTCCAAGTGTTCACGTGGATCCTATGAAGATTGAAGCGGTGAAGAATTGGAGTACACCGAAGACACCAACGGAGATTCGATCATTTCTTGGATTTGCTGGTTATTATCGACGGTTTATTTCGAATTTCTACAGGATTGCTGTCCCTCTCACTTCTTTAACTCAAAAGAATACGCCTTATGAGTGGGGACCGAAGCAAGAAGAGGCATTTCAGACCTTGAAGCAGAAACTTTGTGATGCTCCTGTCTTGACACTGCCTGATGGAAATGATGATTTTGTGGTTTACTATGATGCATCCAATCTAGGTCTCGGTTGTGTTCTCATGCAACGGGGAAAGGTTGTGGCATATGAATCGAGATAGTTGAAAATTCACGAAAAGAACTACACTACACACGACTTGGAACTTGGGGCAGTCGTGTTTGCTTTGAAGATATGGAGACATTATCTTTATGGCACTAAGTGTGTAGTCTTTACAGATCATAATATTTTGCAACATATTCTCAATCAGAAAGAACTCAATATGAGACAACGGAGATGGGTTGAACTGTTGAATGATTATGACTGTGAAATTCGCTACCTCCTTTTTAAATCATTTTGCTTTTAAACTCGGAGGTGGAACATGTATACCAGATTTAAAATATTATTTTGATAACACATGGGTGACACCTGGTTTATCAATATGATATTCATATTATTGAATTATTATTGATTATGGATTGATATGGATGATTGCATATTCCGTGAGTCATTGTTGATTGAGTTGACTTCGGTCCTCCGCAATGATTGAGTTACTGTTGGTGAGTTGACTAAGGTCCTCCTCAGTGATTCCACTGTTGGTTGAGTTGACTACGGTCCTCCGCAGTGCATGTATTGACACTTATACTATTTAGGAATATCGTTGGTTGAGTTGACTAAGGTCCTCCGCGATGATTCCGCCGTTGATTGAGTTGACTGAGGTCCTCTGCGGTAACTTATATTTAGGTGATTATAGTGAATATTGATTATTGATTGATTTGTGATTGGTGGAGATTGGTTGAATATATGTGGTTGATTATTTGTGATTATTTGGATAATGTGATTGTTGTGCTTGTGTTTGTGTGTTGGCAGTGTTGGATTATCTCGCAGGTGCACATGTGGATTTTTCTCGGAAAATTATAAACTTTCATAAACATTTTGTAAACATTTTTTGAAACATAAAAACTTATGATTACTCACCAACTACTTTGTAGTTGACACTTGATTTTCTACATGTTTCAGGGAACGAAGAGAAGTAGGTAGAGCAGGATAGCTCTACATCTTTTGGACATCATCACTTAGGGTCTTGGACTTAGCTAAAATAACTGGAATTCTGAAGACTAGAGTTTAGTTAATTTAGCTAAATCTTTTGTGTAAATTGATGTAACTATATCATGATGAACATGATTTTTGTGCAATTACTTTGGTTGATTTAATTGATATGTGATGATTTATTTAGATGCCCACGAGCTTATGAACAATCTACACATCCGTCGTGGCATCCTGGCGTTTCCGCCATCGGTCGGGGTGTTACAACATAGGTTCGAGTACTCCTAAATGTAGTATAAATATACGTATTTTGTACTGCACTAGGTTGGATTCCCGAGGCAAAGTTCTCTAGACGTATTGAGGCTTTGTCTTGTAAAGTTCACGATTTTAATCAAAGCAAGCATTTTTCCATATCTTCTGTTGCTTCTAACTTGGATTTCGTACTCGTCGGAGGCATTTGGTGTCGATTGGAGTGATTAAAAAGATTTGGAGACACTATCTTTATGGTACCAAAATGTGTTATATACATAGACAACAAGAGCCTACAACACATTCTCAATCAGAAAGAACTCAACTAGAGACAAAGGCGTTGGGTTGAGCTTTTAACTGATTACTACTGTGAGATTCGTACCATCCGGGTAAAGCCAATGTGGTGGCGGATGCTCTCAGTCGCAAAGAACCAATCAAGTCGATACGTGTTAGAGCTTTGGAGATCAACACTCAACCAAACCTGAAGGATTTTGATTCGTATTGCCTAACAACAAGTGGTGATTAACAATCAACTAAAGACGGAGTTAGATTACGGAGTTGAAGGTAAACTGGAACCTCGATCAGATGGAGTTCTATACTTAAACGGCCGCATGCGGATTCCAAAATTAGAGGAATTACGCACTCTCATCTGTGATGAGGCTCATAAGTCGCGATATTCAGTGTATCCGGGAGCCGACAAGATGTATCAGGACTTGAGAACATCTTACTGGTGGCCTGGTATGAAGAAGGACATTTATCTATATGTAGGGAAATGTCTAACGTGTTCAAAAGTTAAGGAAGAACATCAGAAACCCTCAAGACTTCTGCAGCAACCTGAAATTACCCAATGGAAATGGGAACAGATTTCCATGGATTTCATAACCAAGTTGCCGAGAACCCCACGAGGGTACGATTCGATTTGGGTGATCGTTGATTGACTCACCAAATCTGCCCATTTTCTCCCGATCAGAGAGGATTACAAAATGGAGAAATTGTCCACATTTTCTCCCAATGTCAATTATTTCTGTTCGTGATAGTTGTCTCACTTCACGCTTTTGGAAATCATTGCAAAAGGCTTTGGATCCCGCGTTAACCTTAGCACGGCGTATCATCCCCAAACTGACGATCAAAGCGAAAGGACTATTCAGAGTCTCAAGGACATGCTACGTTCTTGTGTGATTAATTTTGGAGGATGTTGGGACACCCATCTTCCACTCATTGAATTTTCATATAATAATAGCTATCATACGAGCATACAATGTGCACCACCTGAAGCTTTGTATGGTAGGAAGTGCCGATCACCGGTCCGCTGGACCGAGGTTGGTGACTCATAGGTCGTAGGGCCTGAACTCATTCAAGAAGCAACAGATAAGATCTCGATCGTTCAATCAAGGCTTAAGGCCGCAAGAGATCGGAAAAAGAGTTATTTCGATCCAAGTCGGTGATCGAGTCTTACTTAAGGTTTCTCCCTGTAAAGGTGTTGTTCGATTCAGGAAGAAAGGAAAGTAGCACTAGGTACATATTACAAAAAACTAGGGTTTTAAGGACTGAATAATCAGTCCTCAATACCTTGCAATTAGTCGCAAATGGTTATCAGAGACTGATTAGGGAATGAAAAAATCAATGACGGATACCTAGTCCTAGATTGTAGTCCTAATAACTGAAAATCAGTCCCCATTGTGTTGCACCAATATGGACCACCGCTCGGTATCCGATACCCTAAAATTCTGTCCTTAATTTGTATCTCGGTATCACATCATCTTAGACCCTTATGCATTCCATATGCAACTACAAATCAGTCTCGGATATTATCGTATTTCAGTCCCAAAAATATAGTTTTAAGGACTGAAAATTACTCCTTTAAAAGTGTCTATATTATCCCTAATGTGTTTTGATATGTTTGTGTTCAGGTATCAAATCAGTCTCCAAAAGTATATGTTAAATATAGAAAATTATTCATTGATGCCAATAAAATTCAGTCCTTAATATGACACTTTTAAGGACTAGAAATCATTCTAATAGAGTTTAATTCAGTCTCCAATGTTTTGTTAATAATAAGCTTTTATGAATATCAAATACTGAAAACTAATTTGTTAGTACATATTTGTAATAGGTTGCTATTCAAACATGTAAATTATAGAACAGTTAATAAGGTTTGGCTTAGGTTCGTCTGGCCCACGAACCTTAGCAGGTTCGGCGAACCTATAACCTTGGAAAGGTTCGGCGAACCTATTAGGTTTGGCAACCTAGGTTCGCTCAGCGAGGTTCAGCTGGCGAACCTAAGGGTTCGGCTAGGAAATAGGTTCGGCTGACAGTGAGTGTATATATAGAAGGTTTGTCTGATTTTCTCATAACTCTTGGAAAACTCTTGGAGAACTTCAGAAACCTGTGTGTGTTTTCTCTGTGTGAGAAATTCTCTGTGTGAGAGTTGTAATCAATTTTTTATTGATTAATGAGATGAAGATGTTTATGGAAATACTTGTTGTTCTTTGATTCTTATAGATCAAACATAGATTCCGCATGTGTTTGATTGTTCGTAGAACTTCTTGATACGATCCAGATCGATTTCACCAAACCAACAGTGGTATCAGAGATTTTGGTGAAGTTTTATACAAGTTTTGTCAAAGAAATTCAAGTATTTGAAGATTTGAAGATTAGAAGATTATCAAATGGATCAAAATTCTACTTTTCTTGTTGATTGATTGCTGTTTTGAGTGTGATTTCATCATCAATTGTTGTTCAATCTTAAAATTCACGAATTTGTGGTGTTAATTTGGAGATTTGGAAGGATTTTCTTCAAATTTTGAAAGGTTTTCCCTCCAAAATTTCGAATTTGGAATTACAGGTTCGTGAGCCGAACCTGTGAACAGCTGGAACAACAGATTCGCTGTTATTGATAGTTTTCTGAGGTTCGTTTGCAGTTTTAGTAGAGGTTCGTCTGATTTGAGAGGTTCGTTTGAAGGTTTTTGAAAAGGTTCGTTGTTTTTTCAGTAGAGGTTCGTTGATTTTCTGCAAGGTTCGTTGAGGTTTTCTGCAAGGTTCGTCTGCAAGAGGTTCGTCTGACTTGAGGTTCATTTGTCTCAAGGTTCGTGAAAATCAGATTTGTTTCAAGGTTCGTTGCATCAGGTTCGTGTGACTTGAGGTTCGTGAATTGAGGTTCGTGACTTAAGGTTCGTGACTCAAGGTTCGTGACTTGAGGTTCATGAATAGAGGTTCGTGTCTTCAGGTTCGTCGCTGAAGGTTCGTCTAGTTCAAAGATTGGTGAAGGTTCGCCTGATTGATAGGTTCGGCTGATTGATAGGTTCGTGAAGTGAAAAGGTTCGCTGTTAAAATCTTGAAATCATGGCGCAGATGTATGCTGTAATGGCTAATTAGAATTCTAAGTTTCATAGCATTCTGATTAGTGAGACTGAAGTTGGAAGTACGAACAAAGTTCCAAAATTGCTGGATTTATCAGATTATGATAATTGGAAGGGTCGTTTTGAAACACACCTTAATGGAACAGACACTAATATTTGGGAGAGGATTTTGTCTCCATATGAAAGACCTAGAGTGGTGGGAACTGATTTGTATCAACTCTTAGAAAGATTAGATGTTGATGAAAGAAAGAAGTATGATTCGGAGAAGAAGGCTTATTGGTGTTGAGCCAAGCCATTCCAAATTAGATTTTACATCAATTTGATGAGCACAAGACTTCTTATAGTCTATGGAATGCTTTGAAAGCCAGAGTTGAGGGAAATACAAATATGAAAAAGATGAAAGCCACTGACATTCGTAAAGAGTTTGAAAACTTCAATTTTATTGGCAATGAAAGCCTTGAAGCATTGATCACAAGATACAGACATCTGTTAACTGAAGTCAGAAAGTGTGGTATTGAATATATTGAAGATGAAAAGATCGATTGCCTTGCAGATGCTTTGCCTGACAAGTGGAATTCGTTGGTGCTTATCTTGAGAGAAAATTTACCAGGAGTGACCTTGGTAGAATTTATTCAAAAGCTTGAAGAGCAAGAGATGAACGATAAAAGAAAAGCTAGAAGAGTGAATGTTACACAAGATCCTTCATTATACGATGGATTTGTAGTTACACCACCGGCTTCATCTGCAAAGATTTAGACAACATTTGTTTCTAGTACTTCTGAAAGTACTCCTGCTACTTCTGCATCTGCAAGTTCCAGTTCATCTTATTCTACAAACGAAAAGAAGTCTGACTCGACACCAACTCCTGTTCAGCCAAATACAACAAATCTGGGGAAAGTCACTGTAGAAGCTGTGCTGGATCACATGTCAATTCTGTCTTGTGTGGTCAGTGCATATGATGAACAAGTTGCAGGAAGGATTGGAAACTCTAATCTTACATTTAAATATTATGAGCAAATCGATGATGATGAAATGGAGCAAATTGACACTTAATGGGCACTGGCAAGTGTGATTCGAAGAATCAATCGATATGAAAAGAAGACTGGCAAGAAATTCACTTTCGACCGCAACACCAAGTTTGGATTTAATCCAAAGACTACTAAATGCTACAACTGTGGTGAGTTAGGTCACTTTGCCAGAGAGTGTAAAAATCCTAAGAAACAAGGGAATTTGAACCCGTTCAAGCCAAAGGAAACCTATCAGAAGAAGAAAGAAAAATCTGAAGAGTCATCGAAAGCATTGGTTAGTCAAGCTGATGAAGGCTATGATAGGGGAAAGCAGTATGATGAATTGATCGGTGCTTTTATGGCTTCTTTGGATGAAGACACTGGTAAAGGAAAAGAGAAAGTAGATGAGGTAAATGAGGATCTGTTAGAGATCATTGATAAATTGAAAGAGATGAATTCTCAGCTGACTGCTGATCTGATAGAGTGCACAGAGGCAAACAAGAAGTTAATTTCAAGAGAAAAGGCTTTTGACAAAAAGATAATTGATTTAGGTAAAGAAAATGAAGACCTGAAAATCAAAGTTTTACAAAATAACCATGCTGTGTCTGTGCATCTCGAATCAGTTCAAAAGCTGAAAGTTGAATTATCAGCAGCAAAAGCAGAAGCTGAGATAAACAAGAGCAAGTTGGAGAATTACTAGAATTCTAAGTATGTCATTGATTACTTTGCTGCCATGCAAAGGTCATCAAATGATACCACCGGCTTGGGTTTTCACTCTATTCCACCTCCTCCCAGTTTTGTTTCCAGACCACAACTTAATCCGGATTTGGAAGTTCATCCTGCTTCATTGAATGAACGTGTGTCTGAATCATTGGTCGATGATGTTGGAGGTTCATCATCTGATGATAAAATGTCTCTTGATAGTGATGCTCCTATTATTGAGGACATCACTGAATCAGAATATCCACCTGATATTCTGAGACAGACCGGTTATCAAATTAAACCCAATGTTGAGAAAAAGAGTCTGAAGTTTCAGAAATCAAAGTCTGAGATGAAACCAGCTGAGAAAGTGGTGGTTAAATCAAATGTTGTTTCCAAACCAGTAGTGAAAGTAAAATCAACTGCTACTCTCAAACAGATGGTGTATGTCAAGTAATCCACTACACATCAAGGAGAGTCTAGTGGTGTTTTTCAAAAGCAAAAAGGATTTTCTGAAAAAGTTGTCAAGGTTGTTGACAAGGTTAATCAGTTTGGGGTTGGAAATAAAGGAAAATCAAAGGTTTTTCAAAATCAAATGAATAATTCCAAGATAAAATCCACTGGTTTGAGGACCACATTCTCATCTGCAAAGGTTTCTTCTAAAACTTTAAGTTCATCTAAGTATTATGATGAACCAAGACCAAAGACTTATCCACAAAGAAAATGCTACAGATGTGGTAAAATTGGTCATTTGATTTCTGATTGTGATTTGGAGTTTAGCTCTTCTGATTGTTGCAGTTTTAGGTCTTTTACACCAAGAGAAACACAAAAGTGTTTTACTTGTTGTGGCAAAGGACATATTTCTGCAAACTGTCCAAACAATAAGATCAGGAAGAGTTCAGATGATGACTGTTGGGTGAATAAGTCTGGTGGGAGTCCTAGGAAAGTTAAACCTAGTGAAGAGGAGATGAGAGTTCTTAGGAAGTTTGATCCTGACTGTGTTTGGGTAAAAGAAGAAAAGAAACAGAAGAAAAGAGTTTTTGATAACAAAAATATTGTGAAAAAGCTTGAGAAAATTGTGACATCATCTGATGATGATTTTTATGACAAATTTTCTTCAAAATCATTTTCCAAACAAAATGGTAAGTCAAAATCTTTTTGGAAATTGAGATGCAGGTCAGGTGATCAAATTTCTGGGAAAAAGGATGAAAGCATTGAAGATGGGTCTTCAAGCAGTTCATCACAACAGAATGGCAGAAGTCCATTTAGGGAGACTCGACGCCGGAATGGCTGGAGTCATCCCTTTTGATACTGATAAAATTTTAATTTATTGTGCAGGTGGCATTCATGGGCCATATCAACAGTCGCTGGATTTTTGATAGTGGATGTTCACGGCACATGACGGGAGAGTTGGGTTTGTTGAAGGATTTTAAGTCAATGAAAGGTAGTTATGTTAATTTTGCAGGTGACAAAGGTGGTCAGATTACCGGGTTTGGTAGTTTGACTAATGGTAAAGTTTCCTTTGACAATGTTAATTACTGCAAAGAATTAACTAACAACCTGTTGAGTGTGTCACAGATTTGTGATAAAGGTTATAAAGTGTTGTTCGATAAAGATCGGTGTTATGTACTTAAACAAGGAATTCAGATTCCTGAAGAATGGATTCTGATGACTGCTGACAGGAGCAAGGATTTATATGTTCTTGACATGGCGAAAGCGGAGACGGTGAATAAGGTGGAGACGTGTCTGGTGTCTAAGGCAACCGAGCAAGATACACGGTCTTGGCACAGACGAATAGGGCATATTCATATCAGGAAGATGAATCATCTAGTACACAATCATTTAGTTGAGGGTGTACCTATTAAACACTTTAAACTCCCTGATGTGTGTGTGTCTTGCAAGAAGGGTAAATAGAAAAGGAGGTCACATAAAACAAAGACAGTGTTTTCTATTGATAAACCACTTGAGCTTCTTCACATGGATTTGTTTGGTCCAATCAATGTGAAGAGTATCGGTGGTGAATCATACTGTTTTGTGGTGACTGATGATTTTTCTAGATTTTCATGGGTCATGTTCTTAAAGTATAAATCTGAGACTTATGAAAATTTTGTGTTGCTGGTTAACAGGCTGGAGACATTATACAAGTTGAGAGTAAGGCGTGTTCGTTCAGATAATGGGACAGAGTTCAAGAATCATCAAATGGAAGAATTTTGTGATTCAAAGGGCATTCAGCAGCAATTCAGTGCACCATATGAACCACAGATGAATGGTGTAGCTGAGAGAAAGAACAGAACGTTGATTGAGTCTGCTAGAACCATGCTCGCTGATTCTAAACTCCCCATTACATTTTGGAGTGAAGTTGTTGCTACAGCCTGTTTTACTCTTAATAGAGTTTTGATTGTTAAAAGACACAATAAGACATGCAATGAGTTGCTTCAAAATCGAAAACCTAATTTGGAACACTTGGAACCTTTTGGGGCTCCTTGTACCATGATTAAGAAAGATTCAAAATTCAACTGTAAAGTTGAAGAGGGTTTCTTTCTTGGCTACAATCTTCCCAACAAACGTGTATTTAATAAACGTACGGGTGTTGTGGAATTATGGTATAATGTGGATGTTCAAAGACATACACCTATACCTGATGGAAAAGGACGAAATTGGCTTTTTGATTATGATACACTTTTTGAGTCTTTTAATATGTCTCCAAATATTTCTGATGATGAAATAACCTTACAAATGTTATATGATTTGCAGAATTCTGAAGATCAAGGCATTTCTCATCAAGCTGAAAATAATCATCCACCTGAGGAAGGCACTTCAGGAGCAATTATTGATGATTGGTCATCTGATGATGATCATGATGTTTTTGAAGATGCTGTTTCTCATGATCAAGAAGTTGATTAGAATATTACCAATCTTGATCATAATGTTGGAGTCCCGCAAATGCCTGTCACTAGAGTTCATGTAAATCATCCTGTTGAACAGATAATTGGAAATCCATCTGCTGGGGTACAGACACGACATCAAGTTGCAAATGTGGAGAGTATGTATGTTGAGTTAGAAAGAACTCATGGAACTCAAGAGCTTTGGATGCATTCTGCATTCATTTCTCAGATTGAGCCAAAATCTGTTACTGAAGCATTGTGTGAGCCTGCCTGGGTGGAGGCTATGCAAGAGGAGCTGAATCAGTTTCAGAAGTTGGGTGTTTGGCATTTAGTTGATTTGCCAAAGGGAGAAAAGAAAATTGGCACTAGATGGGTGTTAAAGTGCAAAAGAGGTGATCGAGGCATAATTGTTCGGAACAAAGCATGTTTAGTGGTTCAAGGTTTCAAACAAGTTGAAGGGATTGATTACGATGAAGTGTTTGCACCAGTGGCGCGGCTAGAAGCAATTAGACTATTTCTGGCTTTTGCTGCCCACAAGAAATTCAAAGTTTTCCAGTTGGATGTCAAGTCTGTATTCCTGTATGGGTCTTTGAAGGAAACAGTGTATGTTTGCCAGCCACCGGGCTTTGAGGATCCTATCCACCAGGATCAGGTTTACATCCTTGACAAAGCACTGTATGGTCTACATCAGGCTCCACGTGCCTGGTATGAGACATCGACTCACCTTATTGAACACGGGTTCAATAGGGGTCAGATTGACAAAACACTGTTTTATCGGGAAAAGGGCAAGGATATTATTCTTGTTCAGATCTATGTAGATGACATCATCTTTGGATCTACCGATGAACAACTGTGTTTGGAGTTTAAGGAGGTTATGATTGAGAAATTCGAAATGAGTGCCATGTCAGACATCAAATTCTTCTTGGGTTTAAAAATTGATCAGACTGATGATGGAATCTTCATTCATCAGACAAAATACATTCAAGATGTGCTAAAACGGTTTAGCATGCTTGACTCTAAACCCATTTCCACGTCCATTCAGCCCAATCACGGGATTGAGCCTGATATTAAGGGGGAGATAATTGATGCTACTTTGTATCGTGGAATGATTGGAAGTTTGATGTATTTGACTGCCTCACGGCCATATATTGTATTTGCTACAAGTATCTGTGCTCGTTATCAATCAAAACCTAAAGTGTCACATTTGATAGCAGTCAAGAGAATTCTTCGTTATCTGAAGGGTACACCAGACACCGGTCTGTGGTATCCTAAGGATGATAACTTTTCCTTCAATGCTTATAGTGATTCTGACTATGGAGGATGTAAGACTGATGCGAAATCCACAACTGGAGGTGCACAATTTTTGGGGGAGCGTCTAGTTTCTTGGCAGTGCAAAAAGCAGACATCTGTTGCTACTTCTACATGTTAGGCTGAGTATGCAGTGGCTGCCAGTTGTTGTTCACAAGTTTTGTGGATACAACAACAGATGAGAGACTACGGTTTGAATTTTCTGACTACCCCGATTTATGTTGACAACGAGGCTGCTATTGCTATAACCAAGAATCCTGTGTGTCATTCACGTTCCAAACACATTGATATTAGGTTTCATTTCATACGCGATTGCTATGAAAAGAAACTTATTGATGTGGTGAAGATACATACCAATGAGCAACGAGCAGACCTTCTCACCAAGGCCTTTGATAAAAACCGTTTTGAGTATTTACTCAAATTAAATGGCATTAGGGTCTTGGGTGAGGTAATTCCAAATTAATCTCCTTCTTAATCAATTTTTCTTGAATTAACATCAGATATTTTAATTTTTGTTGTTTTGTGTTTTAGTTTTTAGGGGGAGAAAATTTTGAAAAATACAAAAACATTAAAAAATTAAAATTTTGAGAAATTCATTCGACCAAGTGAGAAATGATAGCACATTGTTTGCAATTGGAAGCACATTTGTATGATACAAAAACTTAAACTTTAAGAGCAGTTACAATTATTAAGTTTGATGTGTTAGTAGGTTTATAACTTAGTTAAGATGAAATTAGACAAAAGTTTGATTATGCTTTATAAGAAACAGATGCTTAAAATACAGTACTTAGTTTTTTCCTGAATGAGTGGTAATTTTTCTTACAAAATGTTTCTTGAACAAAAAGTCAGGTTACTAGTTTTGATCATGTGTTTAATTTTCAAAAGAAATTCTAATTGTGTTTTTCTTTTATTTTAGTTTAAAGCTGAAACATTCTTTGCGTATACTTGCGTATCGACCTGATTGTTATAGCTTTAAACAATTCAAATTTGTTTTCTTGTTTTTGATTAAGGTTTGGACAATCTCTGCGTATATGAAAATATCGATCTGATTGTTAAAAGCTTAATCTTAAATTATTTTTTTAGTTCATTATCTGGATCATCTCAGCATAAGTAAGTGTCAACCTTGATTCCAAGATTTTGAACAAATTCAAATTATTTTATAGTTTGTTGTTTTAAACAGAAAATTTTGCTTTTTTTTACATGATCAAGCTAGCTAAAATTGATGTAATTAGTTTCAAGAACATTTGTGTTTGATTAGCTATTCACAAACCGGGGATGTGTTCAAGTAAATGGACATTATAAGGTATTTGATTTTTTTTGTTTTTAATTAACATCTTAACTAAGTAATTAAACTTAAAGAGGATAAATATACTGACAATCATCTTTGAATTGTAATTTGCTGATAAATATATTCATCCAATTGGTTCGTTAGGCAGGTTCGACTGAGAGGTTCGTTGAAAGGTTCGGTCAACAGATTGGTCAAAGGTTTGTGGAAAAAGGTTTGTCAATAGGTTCGCATATAAATACCAGGTTCGTGAAAAACGTTCGTCACTTTCATCTGATCTGGTTGGCGAACCTGCAAGACAGAATTTTTCTATTTTTGATTTAGGATCTCCGAAGCCTTTTTCTTGACATCATTAGATTCGAAATCAGATTGTTATCATTTTTAGGTATAGATCTTGGAATTTGACCGGCTAAATTAGGAGATATGACTGGTTTTAGGACGTTTAAGTCGAACCTAGTTTGTTGAGTCAAAACCTATTAAAATCAAAGTTTTGGTCAAACTGTTTTCATTAAATTTGTTCATTGTTGAGTTTCGAATCTTGGGATATAAACTTTTTCATTTATTTCGAAGATTTGAAAATTTGATTTTAGAATTGGATTAGGTTCGTTGGATGAACAAGGTTCGCTGGATGAACTAAGGTTCGCTGGATCTTGAAGGTTCGTCTGAAGCTGATAGGTTCGTGACGAACCTCTGAATTTCAGAAGAACCGAACCTTTGTTGGTCAAGGTTCGTTTGACCAACAGGTTCGTTTGATATGAAGGTTCGTTCAATGAAGGTTCGTTCATTCAAGGTTCGTTCAGTTGTATAGGTTTGTCTGATCAACAGGTTCGTCTAGACTTAGGTTCGTCTCAGGGAAGGTTCGCGGGGTTCAACACTTATAAATTTTTTTTATTTTTTTTAATTTTTTTAATTTTTTTAAATTTTGTTTTGATTTTGTTTTATTTCTGATTGTAGAAATGGCGAATCTTACCTTAGGCGACAAGCATAACTTGTGTGCATATTTGGATCCTACTACCAAGAATGGCAAAGACTTTAGACCGATGATCGAGTTTCTTAGACGATCAAGAATTTATCATGCTATCTCCAACTCATGCCAGATCTACAGATCACACATACAGAGCTTCTGGGAATCTGCCAGGTTGATATCTGTTGATGAGGAGTATGTGATGGAGGCGAATGTGCTTGGACAAGCAATTCGTGTTACTGAGGCTGATATCAGAAGGGTTTTACAGTTCAGGGGAGAACCTGCTGGTATGACACTTATACCAGAGAGGTGTATCAAAGGTTGCTTCTTGCGGATCAGATATTTCGGAGCCTACAATGTAACATCGATCAAGAAAGGCAAACTTCCACTATAGTATAAACTGCTTGCATATGTGTTATTACATTGCCTAAGCATGAGGAAGGGGACTTTTGATGAGCTCAGAGACTTGATGCGATCAGCTATGGTAGCATTGATCTTGAACAAACCGTTCAATTTCTCTGCGATGATATTCAGATATATGTCTGATAATATCACCAAAG
This sequence comes from Mikania micrantha, assembly GCA_009363875.1. Classification (NCBI taxonomy): domain Eukaryota; kingdom Viridiplantae; phylum Streptophyta; class Magnoliopsida; order Asterales; family Asteraceae; genus Mikania; species Mikania micrantha. Next base: position 121,410,337 of record CM018691.1, read on the forward strand.
CTAAAGATCGATTTTATATGTATCCCCGATTTGTTCAGATGCTTATAGATGAGAGATTGCCCGAGCAGATGTTGCCAAGAGATGCTACTGATCTTCTCAAGCTCAAACACTTGACTGACTCAAGTTTTGGTCAGGTCAGGGTATACCAGAAGAGTGGTGATGCTGTATTGGAAAAGGAACTAGTTGGTCACTGTGCCAGGGCTAATTAGGTAGCTCCTGAGGATGATGCATGGAGGCATGCAGATTTAGCTTCTGATAGTGAAGTGTTTGATGATGATGATGACCAACAACCACCACCTCCTCCTCCAAGACAACAAACTAGGAAATCACCAGCTCAGTCCTCCCGATCACAACAACCAAGACAATCTCAATCTTAAGGGCCAAGTGTAACTCCTACTACACTAGTACCTCTTCAAGTTATATTTCCAGATCAGCAGGGTGAACAAAAGCAACAAGAAGACACTTCTTATGTTCATGTTGATGCTGAAAAGGTAGAGGTTGAAGATGAAGGTGAAGAGTCTTCTGATACTGAGTCTGAGTTTGAGACTGTACAGGTTGGAAACAATATGGTAAGGAGACTGAAGAAGGGAGCTGCTCCACAACAAACAGAGGAAGCAAGAGAAGAGATAGATGATCCTAGTTTTATTGTTGAAGTGCCTGAGTCATCTAGGCCAAAGAATAAGAAGAGGATGGCCAAAGGAGGTTCAACAAAGAAGAAGGCTAAAGCTCCTAAGATCATTGTATCTTCATCTGCTGTTACTTCTACAGTTTCTTCTACATATGTTCCTGTTGTTACATCTTCTTCACCTGCTACAGTTCATACTTCTTCTCCACATACTACTATTCCAGTTTTTGTTTCTACAGTTCCAGGAAGCTTTGGGCAAGCTCCTGAGTATGTGAATGTAGCTTCTTTTGTTACTTCTTTCATGGAGACTATTACAGTGACTACATTATTTCCAGAAACTTCATTTCATCATGCTTCTACTTCCAGAGAAGATACTTTATTTGGAAATTTAGAAGATTTGGATCTAAATTTCACTGTTGATTATAATGACACCGAGCTTAGAAGAAGAATTTCTTTGTTATCAAAGGAGTTTGATTTATACAAGATGGAAAAGGAGAAGGTTAAAGCTGATCAACCATCTTCTTCGGGTACCAGTGAGTTAGATGAGATGAAAAGCCAAATTGCTCAATTAATGAAGTGGAGGGAAGAAGATGTGGCTGAGAAGAAGGTGTTGAATGAAAGAATTGCTTCTTTGGAGCCTATGATTGATATTCAGAATGCTGATATTGCTGAATTGCAGAATGAGAATAGAGATTTGAGACATAAGATTGAAGATATGAAAGTTAAGGATTATCATGTTGAAGCTTCTGATGCTGAGAAAGTTTTTGTAGATGTGGAGGAAGAGAAAGATGAAGATGAAGATGAGAAGGTGGACTATGGTGATTCAGATGTCGATGAACATCCAAGATTAAATGACTGGAGCTATGGTTGTATATGATCCTTCAAAGATTTCTTTGGATGCTACTCCTGTTATTGATGTGTCTTCTGATAGGGCTAGAGATTGTAATGATGATGATTTTGAAGATTTAACTGAAATGGAACCAAAGAAGATTATTGATTATTCTCTGCCTACATTTCTTGATTTATTTAAACAACATTCTGATATTGATTTACAGAGATTTATTGTTGAAAGATCAGAAGAGAAAGAGTTGGAAGAAGGAGAGATAGCTGGTGGTTACTCAACAAAGGATTTCAATGATATGTTTGAGATTGATGCAGATCAAGTTTTTGACTTTGAGCAAGATGATGAGTTGGATTTATTTGATTTTGAGAAGGATGAGCCAATGGATGAAGACTTGTACAACATGAATACTTTAAAGAAGATTTTTGATCTTGGAGGTGTGTCAAGAATATCATTGGCTGAAGTTAAAGAAAAGACTAATATGGATATATGGAAAGAGAATCAAGAGGATATGAAGTATATTGTTGATCATTTATATATCTTCAAGCAAATGATTGAAGTAATAGACGATAAAGCTCAAGACAACCAAACTAAACAATTCACAAGATTCAAGATTGGATCTAATTCGAAGATGATCGGAAGAATTGTTAGTTATGGTTACTTTCACAACATTCCTGGAAGTATTACTGATAAAGGGTGTTATGTAGTGAAACAGATTGATGGATGAAAGGGATTCTAAGCATGAAGCAGAAAGGTTAGCTAAGATTCCTAGATCTGTTGTGATTCAAGCGGTTGATAATGTTTTTGGAGAAACTAGTGGAGTTGATGACAAGACTGAAGATACAGCTGAAGACGAAGTCTAAAGATTTTTGATAGCAACTATTAAGGGGAAGTTTGTTAGTACATATTTGTAATAGGTTTCTATTCAAACATTTAAATTATAGAAAAGTTAATAAGGTTTGGCTTAGGTTCGTCTGGCCCACGAACCTTAGCAGGTTCGGCGAACCTATTAGGTTTGGCAACCTAGGTTCGCCCAGCGAACCTCAAGGTTCGGCTGTCGAACCTAAGGGTTCGGCTAGGAAATAGGTTCGGCTGACAGTGAGTGTATATATAGAAGGTTTGTCTGGTTTTCTCAAAACTCTTGGAAAACTCTTGGAGAACTTCAGAAACCTGTGTGTGTTTTATCTGTGTGAGAAATTCTCTGTGTGAGAGTTGTAATCAATTGATATTGATTAATGAGATGAAGATGTTTATGGAAATACTTGTTGTTCTTTGATTCTTATAGATCAAACATAGATTCCGCATGTGTTTGATTGTTCGTAGAACTTCTTGATACGATACAGATCGATTTCACCAAACCAACATAATTCCAATTAAATTTGTTATACAACTGATTTATAGTCATAAATATTTAATCATAATCACAATATCGATCTGAAACATAATACAAAAATTTGACAAAAATTTTGTAATAAAGAACATCATTCGAATATCTTAATGTTTACACTTCGCGATTAATTTAAACATTGATGACAACAACTATCATAAAATCTAGCTCCGAAACATCTCATGATATCCATCCTGTCATCATCAGCCATATAAAAAACATTAGTAATAAGCGCATAACAAAACCTCATGCCATAAATATTGGGAGATTCAAGTCATTAATATGGTTAAGACAACATGATTAGGACTTAACAATTAAGAATAACTCACTTTAATCACAATGTCAACAAGATTTGAAAAATCAATCATATAAACATCTTTTTTGTCCTATAAAATGAAGTTTTGGCTACTTAATTTCATATCAGGAAACAACATAAGCACATCCATTGAATATTTTAACATAGTTAAAAGTAACAAGTTTAAAGTAATTACCATTATCGTTATGACTTGTTGAAGAAGATATTTCATTAACTAATAAAGAGTTGTTATCGGCCGAAGAATCAATACGACATATCTAAAAGAATTGAATGAAACAATGGCATCAGAAATAAACATAATTGTAAAGGAACAAATAATGGTTCATGAATGTAAAAGAAAATAGTGGTCCACGCTATGGAAGATCCATTTTTTAATCTCATTTGTTTCATTTGGATGAATAAAAAATTTAGATTGCAAAAATATTTATATTAAACTTGTAATTAAATAATTTAAATAAAATTAAAAAAATATATGATCTTTAGCATCAATAAAGTTAGGTAACAAGAAAGGTTTGGTTTTGTCACGACCAGTGCCGCGTGCGGAATCGACGGTGCGCTGACGACTAATGGATTGAATCATGACCAAGATTAATGAAAGAACAATCACAATGTATTACTAAGTTTCATAATGTTAACCAGTTGATTACATATCATACTAACTACAAAAAGAATAACAACTAACCGATTTAAAAAATATTGTTTACAAAATAAGAACAAACAAGAAAATTAAACAACAAGGATTTTGTGAGTTTCTAATCCATCCAAGCTTGTTTCTTGATCTTGTTCTATCTTAACTAGGTCACCTTAGTTGTCCGTGTAGTGTCCTATCTCTGATCACCTGAAACATGTGAAAAAGAATCTGTCAACTACAAGTAGTTGGTGAGATACATAGGTTTAAAGATTTTAAAAGTATATAAGTTTAAAGATATCAAAATATAAGTTCAAAGATGTAACCAAATGTACATACGCAAGTACAACCTGAAGGAGACATGAATTGAAAACCATTGGACCATGTGCAACAGATAATGAATATAGAATGTAAATGTACATAATGTAAAAATAGTAACATGATGATGTAACACAAACTATCATCAAGTATATCCACATGTCATCTTAAATACAAGTCCCAAACTACGTTCGGAGTTAGGCAAAGACTGACTAATAAACCAACACAGCCCATGGTAATAAAGCTAATTAATACCAACTCCGTATTACTAAGCATGTGTCCATTATGATCTAAGCTGTTAAAGTTAATTGACAGCTAATTCATATTGCTAAGCCTACACCAATCCACTATTGGCTTTAAAATTAAATAAAGCCAACCCTGACCTTGGTGTAGAACCCGCTTTCCCTTGTTGTCATCACCCAGTACTAACGATAAACGATTGCGTGAACTCAAGTTAGAAGGCTAAATTAACAGCTTCCAACCCTTGAGTCCTAAGATTAATGATTGCATGAACTTCTAGTGTGGAATCTAAGAATAGTGATTCCAACACTAGAAGTCCTCAGAATAACGATTACGTGAACTTCAAGTCTGAAATCTAAGAATAGTGATTTCAGCCCTTGAAATCCTAAATAAGGCATAGAATATGTGAATAATTTTGTTTACAAGAATGCGTCCATGTTACAGAGTTTGTTATGAATTTGAAAACAACTTGTACAAAAGAATGCAATGGATTAGGTCGTGTGCCATGACAAGTCATGACTATGTGCCTTACATCCAGATTTTAACTTAAATGTATTTAAGTTTTACCAACATAAGCCAAACATAAGTTATGAATATGAAAACCATTTAAGAAGTTAAGTTCTAAAATAGTTATTCACATGTTCCACCCCAAAAGATTTCAAAGTAGAAAATACGGGCTATGTACTCACTTTGATTGAATGTGATGTGTAGTGAACTGAGGATTGATAGTCGATGCTCTCACTTGTTGTTATTGATTTTACTCAAGTCCCTATTTGTGTTAACATGATTCATGCATTTGTAAATTTATGTTTATTTCGTGTTAAGAACTCTATGTTATTTAGACTTACTTTTTTAAGTATATCTTAGTGACTTGGCCTTCATTACCCATTCTAAGCATATTCCATAACTCTTTATGTTAACATTATAAGGTTTATTACTTTCTTTCGTTTCATGTTTAAAACTTAAGTTGTCACACCCCGGGCCAGCGGGCCGGATCGGAGACCCGTCGGGCGGAATAGTCCCGAGGCGTGATTGTAATCGGAGTGATCAGATTGTTACATTGCACATGATGATATGAGAAATACTAAATTCATTAAATGAATAAAATTAAATTACAATTTTTTTATAATTAATTCTACTACAACTTGACTTGGACATCTGGAATGAGGGCCAGATGTCCCACAGAGGTTGCTTGCACAGGTACAAGTCTTGAATCTTGTATCCGGGCTAACTGGAGAGATTCCATGTAGGAGTTGTAGGTTCCTCTTAGGGATCCTATCTTTCTCTCTCTAAGGTCATCCTGTTTCACCTGTTCTTCACCTGAGAACATGTAAAATCTGTCAACACTAGGTTGGTGAGTCACATTAGTTTGAAAATGTTAGGTTTTGTAAAAGGTTTGGTGAAAGTCTTTCCATTCACATCGATTTGAAATATGATGTGTGAATAGTGTTGAAAACACGAATGAACTACACAAGTGCGTCGGTCTGACCATAATTACTGACACCATCCCAAATCACCAAAGGTAGTTTATATATAGGGCATACGTAGGTCAGGCTTACAGCCAGCCCAGCCGCCAACCCACCACCCCTTCGATGATCCACGAGGGTGTCCTTAACGGAAATCAGGCCTCATCACTTGTGTATCTCCACTCTACTCGACACGACTGATGATTGTAACCAAGGAATTATGAGAAAGAAGCGTATGCTCTGTATCCTGATATAGGAGACAGGTTTTGTTGTTTTGGTAAATCACATAAATGACGCTTCTTTCTTGTAGGAAAACATTGTTTAATGTGTACTCGTTTGAAACTCGTTCAAGACCAGGTCTTGAACATTTATTTGATTTGAATACTCTTGTTTGTATTGTGTGGTCTATCCGTAATATCACCCTTGTGGTCATTTACCAACCCTAACTGATATGGTTGTGTGATTAGTTCCCTTGAAACTAATCTAAATTGTTGTTGCATGTGTGTATGCATGTAACGTACCAGCCTCAGTGCTGGAGGTTTGTTAGACCTATGGTACCATCTACGTTACCGTCGGTTGACTCGCGTCAACTAGTGGTAAATGACTCTGATGTGAGTTGTTCGAGAATTCCTCAGCGAATTCTCGATGTGATGTTGTGTGGACTCATGTCCTAGTGAATTACCCTAGACAGATACCATGTAAAAATGTTGTTTATTGATGGGGGATTCCCATGAAAATGATGGTATTCGATTGTGCACTACACAATTCCATGATTTGCGTCCGTTCACCTCTTGCTTGGGGACAAAGCCTCGAACTGTTGTGGTCAACGGACATCTCCTAGATGATTTGTGTTTTGAACCCTCGAAAATGGTTTGCTGTTGTTGTTTGATGAAAAGTTTAATAGAACGATGAACACTCAGTAAAAGTAATTGGAAAGACTCTTATTCGTATAACATTCGAATAAGAGGTTGAAAGTTGATCCTTTTATTGAAATCATTTGAAAATAACTCTTATTCGTTGATCACTCGAAAACTCTACTGTGAACTCACCTGAGGTCTGGGGTTGTCGATGCACTCACTCGGTATGTTCCCTCGGTTTGGATATGTGTTAAATATTTGTTAGTTAGGTGTTTGGTGATTATGTGCTCTGTTTCTTGATGTGATTTTGGAAAATGTGTTTTCATTTATTTTAGTTTCATTAGATTTAAAATCGGGTCTAAGGTTCGGTTCTATCGATACAAATGGTGTAAGATAGAACTTTCAACACTTAGCCATTTTGGGATGCTCTTGGTGCGAACGGGTGGTTGGTGCGAATGGCCCCCATTCGCATGAATGGAGTGATGCCAATGCATAGTCTCCTTCTTGTTATCCGTTCGTGATTATGGGTCTTCATTCGTATGGTTGTTCCACACGAATTGAATGAACCTATGTCGTTCGTGCGATTGCTCGTTCATTCAGCAGCTCGTTCACGTGACTCTTCTTCACGAATGAGGCTTCTCGTTCGCACGAATGAGCCCTTCGTAGGGCTCATTCGCCTGCAAGTTCACCAAGAATGCCATTTTTAAAATCGGTGGTTGTTTTTGGTGTTTTTATGGTCGAAATTAATGGTAAAACGTTTTGGAGTGTTTTGGTGCAAAGAATCGGTGCTAATACTTACTGTGGAACTCGTATTTGGCCGAAATGAGATGAAAAGGGTTGCAATATTAAATGGTAGTGTTGGGGTTGAAATACACATGATTTGGACTGTGAAATGGTCCGATCTCGTGTGGAAATACCTGAAAATTGAGAGGGGCGAAAGAGGGTTTCGTTTGAGAGAGTTGGGTGAAAAATAGGTTTGAAAAACGGAAGTGTTGCTTTTATAGCTGTGCTGTCGCACAAATCAGCCATTCGTGCAAACGAACTGTGACTATAAAGCTTCACGAATTAGACCGGTTCGTACGAATAAGAGTCCATTCGTACGAACAGTTGGGTGTTTTAAAATTTTGATTGTTTATTAAATTGCTTTGGTGGGATTTTATTTAAAATTGTTATTATTTTACACTAACGTTAAAGACTCATGCTGACATTTGTATGAATCTTCACCCATATAAATGCCGCATTGTATTTAACTGCTGACATTCTTTGATACTGTAAAGATTTCAATTTGGGTATTCAAATATAACAACATATCCACATGGATCATCACTCATGTCGATATCTCGTTGGATTGACACTCCAAATCTTATCTATTCAGGTTTTGTTCATTGTTTTCCCTCACAGGTTGTTTTTCTTTTCTTTTGATTCGTGTTCATGTGATTAAGTGGATTTTCCTAACTATTTTAGGAAAACCTGTGTATTTTGTTGTTGTTTAATATTGTTGTCTTCACTCTCGTAACCCTATGTCTTACACTGTAATTGTGTACACCCTTGGATTTACGACTCATGGTTGCTCGAATTCCTGTCGTCACATTAGTCTTAGTTTATTTAGTGAAACATGAAGACATATCCCATTACACAAGGCATGAGACCCACGCATAGTGTATTGTAGGAATTTAACGATAATATTGATAATGTAATGTTCATAGTGTCCTAATCAAGTTCATGAGATAACCTTTAATTGTGTTAACTTAAGTTGTAAACAATTTAGACTAAGCGTAGATGGTTAGAAAGAAAAATTTTATCACTTAGGATCGGCTAAGGTTAGGACCACCCATTCCCGACCCTTTGTGCTTCCTAGCTTCATTACTAACTCGTTTATGATTTTTTTCGATCATTTATAGGTTCATAACACTTGGAGGAGGTCAAGTTATTAGTATCGACGGTTAGAGGGGCTGAGCATGGGTGTCACACCCCGAGCTGACGAGCCGGATCGAATGTCCCGTCAGGCGGAAGGTTCTCGGGGCGTGATATTGAGTGATAATCGAAATGATCAGACTTGTTACATAGCATCAACATTTGAGAATAACTAAAGCACAATAAACATTTACTAGGATTACAAAGTTAAATTACAATTGTCACTGTTTGATAATTTAACTAAGTAAACCTATTCAAAAGAAGCATGAGTTTACTATCTTGTAACTGTACAAGATATCAAAATGATTCACAATTTGTTAACAAAATATGTTCTTCCCAAAAGCTACTAGGTCCTCTATCTGGGCATCCTAGTATGCAATCCTGAGCCTTAGCTTAATCCTGTACATCACCTGAGAAACATGTAAGAAAACAAAGTCAACACTTGGTTAGTGAGTTCATAGATTTTAGTATTTGAAAAATAAGTTTCACACTCCTTTTCGGTAACAACCTTAACCTCATTAATAACAACCTATCCTATCTAGTTTGGTATGTTTATATATAGGGCATACATAGGGTCAAGCTTACCGCCAGCCCAGCCGCCAGCCCACCACATACTAAACCACATATGATATTATTGTTAATGATAATTAAGCATTTTACCTACCATTCAACATCCATATTCACCATAGTTTCCAAGAATTCTGCTTAAACCGAGTTCACACATACACACAATAGAATTTGAAAACCAAGTTTTTAGAGTTTACTCCTATGGACAACTGAATACTAATGGGAAGTGACTCTTAAAGACACTCTCGGAGGCACTCAATAACAATCCGTAGAAGAAACTAAGTGTGACTTTCAACATCAGTGTTTTGATAAAGGAACCTCAAGATGACATAGAGTCAACTAGAAGAAAGCAGAATCATCCTAGTCACTCGCCACAAAACCATGGATGAACAAGAAGAACACTGAATGACTAATGGGGCTTGACCAATGTCAACGCTCGGCGGCCAATCAGTCTGTCTTACAAGATTCTGACAACGAAGAACACTGATGACTAGTGGGGAGTGAATCTTAAAAACAATCTCGACGGCCAATCAGTCTAGCTTACGAAGTCCTATAGCTTATAGCATACAAGTTTATAGCAAACAAGTGTTTAGTTTTCCTGTACCATGTGCACATGTACCTGCTTCCCATCCGGAATCCCATTCCGCATAGTTAAGTGTTTAGCATTTCAAGCATTTCAAGTATTTAAGTTTCAAAGCATATAAGTTTCTGCGAATTTAAGTATATGAGCTTTTCAAGAATATAATTTACAAAAGCATTCAATATTCATAGCATATAGTTTCAAAAGTATTCAAGTATCATAAGTTTCAAGTATTTAAAATCATGAGTTTAAAGCATTAAAGTATAAGAGTATAGAATATCAGTATCAAGAGTAAGTATAAAATATTTAAGAAACATTTAAACATTTATTTAAAATATTTAAACATGTTTCTCAGTCCCGAAGTAAAAAAAATAGTTTGAAAAGGGACAAATAACTCAGATGTGTTGTAGTATGTCTGACTAACCGAGAATTAGATATACGCGCTCTCGTACTTTGTAGACTAGGTAGCTTCAAAATCTGAGTTGATTTATTGTGATTCATACATGATAAGTATCTATAATTGACGTAGATAGGGGTTTGGTCTCGGTGTGTGACTATGTGTCCTATGCTTTTACTAATGAGTTACTAGAATTTCCCTAAGCATTCTATGCTAAGTATTCTCTGTGAACCCTTATTTTTTAGTTAATAACAGTTATAAGGCTTGCTAGATAAAAGACATTACTTTTTAGCAAATCATCATTTATAAAATCTTATTAAGTTACAAACAATTTAAGTTTATAAATCCTTTAATTTATTTTGAAATACTTTAATAAGTCAAGTTATGATCATTTTTATAAAACTATGGTTACACTTTATAAAACGTTACATTTTATTGTAGAATACATGTAATTTATATGAAAACATGTGTTAATCATATAAGAACTTGAGTTAACCTATTTAGGTTAATCACAAATTCCTTTGCTAGTTTCACGTTATCTTGTTGATCTTGTTTACTCTCAAGTTGATAACTAACTAAGATCATTCTATTCGAATAATCTAAGTGTGTTATAAATAGCTTGTAATAACTAGTAGTTGGGTGTTAATCCTATAAGATTAACATAATCCCATACTTAGTGTTTTTCCTTGAATCCTCATAAATGTCTTCTAGTTATTTAGCTTCTTTGAACTCATGGCTTCGCATCATATTGCTTCTTGATAGTATTTGTTAAGTAAGCTCAGTTTATTAGCTTAAAATACTTAAGTTAAACTTGGTGCTATTAGGGTTTTTAGGTTAACACTCAATTAAATACCTTTTTGAACATAATTGGTTCTCAACAACCTTGTTCATGGTTGCATTTAACAAAAACCCAAGTGACTTATAACCTTTTGACTATTAAAACACTAGTTTAGTTGTTAAGAATGCTTAGGAAGTATTAACAGTACAAAAACCTTAGTATCGTTGGTAACAAAAACCGGTTAACATCATAAAACCCTAGTGACTATCCATCCCGACCCTTATGTGTTCCAATCGATCCCATAGACTCAATTCTTGATGTTTTCAGTTGGTTCCAAGTTTAAAATACTTGGATTAGGTTGACGTACTAATATTGACAATTTGAGAGCATATTATCGATGGCCCATTTAATTTAGTATCGATGGAACATGATGTCTAGTCACCGATTCTATAATATCGACCAATGCAGATTCAGTGGCTTCCAGCCCATCGATACTAGTAGTATCGATGGTGCTTTATACTCTGAAACTTGGAGGGCATCGAAATTAAGAAGATTGACCATGTCCCAACGATTTTAGCCTGTCGAAGTTAGCAATCTCGACACAAGAACTGGATGAATTTTGCAGCTCATCAATACTATTTTTGCTGGTTGTTCTTATGTCGATATTAACATTTCCAGGTTATAACTCGATTCCAATCAACCCAAACTTCAATATAAGCTGTTCCTTAGCTTCCAATGTCGATTTGGTGCAAGATCCTATGGCTTAGAAGGTCGAACATGAGCTGAAAAGTTCAGATGGTTCGAGATGAAGGGGGAATAGTATAACTCACTGAAAAACAATGATTTCTCACTCGATTTTACCTCTTTTTTAGCGATTCAAAGCTTGGTTTCTTCATATCTTCACGATCTACACGTTTTCACGGTCGTTTTGACACCAAAAACGCCCAATTTAGTGCAGATTTGAGCAACATATGGAGATTTTAGTGTGAGAAAAAGGTAGAGAGAGAAATGGATGGGTTGGTGAGAGAGAATGGGTTGTTGAGGTGTATAAAATGACATATATTGTCATTTTATCATTTTCAAATAATCGGGTGTTTCGAATCCATAAATGACATTTTATCATTTATTCGATACTAATTTTCAGCACATCCCACAACCTCTAATGCCTTCCAAACTCTAAGGCAATTGCCTCCAACTGTTTAGAATCCAAAAATTGTTTGTATTAACATGGTTGGATCGATCTTTAACCAGTTCTTTGTTCCAGACTTCCGGGTTATGAGAAAACCCTAAAAACCCGAATGTTCAAGCACCAAACAGCTCGAATCTAGATGTGTTGAGCTTCGATCCTTGGTACTTTCTTGATGTAGACCTCGAGAGCTTTCCATAGACACTAAGATCTCACAATTTTGTTAAGAAACGAACAACATCTATGGTGATCTTCTAGAGAGAGAAAGTAGAGAGAATGTGATGAAAAGTAGAGAGAGAGAGGAGTAATTGCTGGTTGGTGGGGGAAATTAAATGAAGTTTTTACACCTTAAATACCCTGGGTGGTCGGGTTCGTTCGGTTTCACATTTGCGCGTTACGTTACGTAAAATTTGTGAATGTTACGCTTTCACTGAAAATAGTTTTATTACATCATTTTGGCTTGTATTTGATGAGTTTCAAAATTGTAAAAATAAATAATATAATATTTTACGCATTTATGTAATATTCGTCTGTTTTGAACCGTTAACGAATATATTTACGCATATACCCGTAACTATATACGTTTTTGGTTATTTCATGTATTTATTAACGTTTACTCGTAACGATAAGTTCAACATGGATATCTCTATGGATCGTCACTCATAAAGATATTGAGTCTCGCTTACGCATTACGATTTTTGTTTAAGTGATTTATTTCTTTTATTATTCGTCTTTACACTACGCACCAACACTACCCAATATACCGAACTTAGTTTATGTATGGGGCATACGTAGAGTCCGGCTACCTGCCTAATCAGCCGCCAGCCCACCATTTTTTCGATATATTACAATAGTGTTATTGCATAGTGTATTTGACTATAAATACTTAAGTATATACTTAATTTCTCACGATAGAATTTCTAAACTATACAAACGATTGTACAATGATTCCATTATTGTTTGAATGCATGAACTATGATTGCATAGCGTTAATAATTAAAATGTGATTACGTACAGATGTTACAGTCTCCCGTAGTTACGGGAAATTCGTCACGAAATTAACTAGCTGAAGCTACTGTAAAAGATGTGGGTACTTGAGCTTCATCTGGTCTTCACGTTCCAAGGTGACTCTGCACCACGTTTGCCTTCCCACCACATCTTTACGATCGGAATCTGGTTACGTTTGAGTTTCTCGACCCCGTGATCCATGATCTCCACAGGAAGTTCAACGAATTGCATGTTGTTCTGAATCTGGATGTCCTCCAATGGAATTTGGACATCGTGATCAGCCAAGCATTTCTTAAGATTCGACACGTGAAATGTGTCGTGAACGTTGCTTAGCTCAACTGGAAGCTTAAGTTTATAGGCTACGGGACCAATCTTTTCCAGGATCTCAAAAGGTCCAACGTACCTAGGAGCAAGTTTCCCTTTCTTCCCGAATCGAACAACGCCTTTCCAGAGAGAAACCTTTAGCAAGACTTGATCATCGACTTGAACTCAAGCGGTTTTCGATGTCGATCAACATAACTCAAGCGGATTTTTTGAGGAACGTATCGAGAGAGAATTTGATTTGGTTAGACAATGTGTGGTTGGTAAACAAGGATCGGTTTTTTCACAAGGTATGGAATGTATCGTCAAATATTCAATATGATTCTACAAGATCTAGTTTCGTTCAAGTAAGGGATTCTAGAGAATTGAAAGGATCTTCTGATCAATTCAGAGATCATTTTGATTCCATTAGTAATAAGGATTCGGAATATCACACATTGCTCAATCAAAGAGAGATTCAACAACGTCAGCCCAGTGCCGGAAGTTCAAGGAAGTTGGTGGCCTGATGACAGGGGAGCCAATGACAGAAGTCCGGTGAACGGCGGCCGTAACTATAATGGTCCTAAGGTAGCGAATTTACTTGTCGGGTAACTTCTGACCCGCACGAAAGGCGTAACGATCTGGGTAGTGTATTAGAGAGAGGCTCGGTGAAATAGACATGTTCGTGAAGATGCGGACTACCTGCACCTGGACAGAAAGACCCTATGAAGCTTCACTGTTCCCTGGGATTGGCTTTGGGCCTTTCCTGCGTAGCTTAGGTGGAAGGCGAAGAAGGCCTCCTTCTAGGGTGTCCGAGCCATCAGTGAGATACCACTCTGGAAGAGCTAGAATTCTAACCTTGTGTCAGGACGTATGGGCCAAGGGACAACCTCAGGTAGACAGTTTGGGGTGTAGGCCTCCCAAAAGGTAACGAAGGCCTGCAAAGGTTTCCTTGGGCCGGACGGAGATTGGCCCTCGAGTGCAAAGGTAGAAGGGAGCTTGACTGCAAGATCCACCCATCGAGCAGGGACGAAAGTCGGTCTTAGTGATCCGACGGTTCCAATAATGACATATCCGATTTGACCTATGGACGAATATGCAAGCATATGTTTCATGATTGTTTGAGTAATAGCAATGAGATTCCCCAATATCATGCTAAGAATAGCTAGGATTTCCAGAAGAAGATGCCATTCGTTTGATGAGAAATAAAAATGAATATCGAAAATTCGAGTGGTTGAAACTGAAGCAGCTACTTTCGAAGTAACAGAAAGAAAAGCAACGACTGGAGTGGGAGAGTTAGATTCACTAGCATCAATATCGTTGGCATCTCTAACTATTTGGTTAGCGTCTTTCACTTAATGAATCTAGCCTTTTTCAAAGCATTACTATTCCTGAGTGCAGGTTCGGTGATTCATGCCATGTCGGATGAGCAAGATATGCGGAATATGGGGGGGCTTGCCTCCTCATTCCTGTTACCTACGCCATGATGCTCATGGGCATCTTATCTCTAATTGGATTTCCTTTTCCAACTGGATTTTATTCCAAAGATGTGATCTTAGAGCTCGCTTACACTAAGTATACCATCAGTGGGAACTTTGCTTTCTGGTTGGGAAATTTATCGAATTTGAAAAAGAGTCAGAATAGATGGTTTGATAACTTATCACGAATCCCCTGATTCCTGCTGCTTCCGTTATTGCTGCTGGATTGGCAGTAGGGCTTGCTTTTATTGGACCTGGAGTTGGTGAAGGTACTGCTGCTGGTCAAACTTTAGAAGGTATCGTGAGACAGCTTGAGGCGGAGGGAAAAATACAAGGTACTTTATTGCTTAGTCTAGCTTTTATGGAAGCTTTAACAATTTATGGCCTGGTTGTAGCATTAGCACTTTTGTTTGCTAATCCTTTTGTTTAATATTAGAAATATGAAAAATTTTTATGTGATGACTAGAAGCGCTACGGATAATAATGATCCACGAAGAAGAGCCGCATAGCTCAGTATCATCATACTTACGTGCATTATTAACCACTCCGATTGTAGAGTAGGTACTAATATTGTGGGTTTGTGTATTTAATTTAAAAGACCCGAAGTAGCAAAGCCTGTTGCTCTCAGGTGATATGGATGCAACATCAACTATTGGATTACGGTTTGAATTTCAATTACACTCCTATTTTTTGTGTTAACGATGCAATAATTCAAATTTGCAAAAACCTGGTTCAACACTCTAAAACCAAGCACATTGACATGAAAGTTCATTTTATCAGAGATTGTTATGATCACAAACTCATTAAAATGGAACAAATGGACACAAAATTAAATGTGGCTGACATATTCACAAAGCCGGTGAGCATTTCAACTTTCAATGTGCTTGTGAATTTGCTAAAAATGATTGTTTTTGAGGACTGAGTTCGTGAAGTGACTGATGCGAGTTTGTTGGAGGTTTATTCGTATTTTTCTTACAAGTTTCTTTTAAATAAATTTTTTCATAATATGAATAAATTTAGGAGATATATGGAAAAGAAATCAAGTCTAAACATGTTTTGGGAAGTGATATAAACTTTCGTGATAAAGGGTAAGTTTAAAAATACCTGAAAAATGCTATATCCAAATGAACTAGGATTGAAATGATATGCTGGTAGGCTAACTTGACTGAATTAGTTGATCTATTTTGTGCTAAACTAAAGAAATTGTGTGTTGCGTTGTCGATATATCACTACTTAGAAGAGTGCATCACCTATTTGATTGTCTTAGAAATCATATGACACTTTTGATATGCACAAGATTATGAAAATATGTCGAAAATCGAGTGCTTTCTCTGAAAGCGCTTTACGTCTGTACTTAAAAACCCGCAGTGCTCATGGATGTCCTCTCTCTGTCCTGCTTCCACAGAGACCTGAGAAGTGTAGCTCTCTCTGTTCTGTTTATGCGGAGAGCTGAGATGCTACTTGCATACATGAGTATGTGCTACGAAATCTGGATCTGCTTACACCAATAAAAGATGCCTCATAGCACAGTCATGCAAAAAACATGTTAAAAGAGACCCTCAAGAGTCCAAAACCCAAGTTCCACTATAAATTAAGCCTTGTATATTAAAACCTATGATCCATTCTTGCTTTCTCCCTCTAAAATCTCAGACATACAACCAGAATCGGATGCATGTTGAATCGAAGTAGGAATTCTTTTGCTTGATAAGAGTGCACCATAGGTATCTAGGATTTAGTGTGATTCGCACGTAACACACTTAAGGTACCAAAACATGATAAACATGCACAAATAGAAAAGCGAAAAAGGTTTTAAGACTGGGTTTAGATGGACAATATACCGGCAATCACGATATCCAGTTTATAAGGGTTAGCATTAAAAGGGGGATTTTTTTTCTGACTTAAGAACGATTTGATCCCAAAAACAAAATAACTCAATTTGTATTAATCACACATGATGGCCTAAATTAAATGCCTCAGGTTTATGGGTTGGAAAATGGGCTTGGACAGAAATTGGGTCGGTTAATGGATGATTTTGTAGTCCACGGGCTTGGACGGTAAAAAGATAAGAGGGGGAAAATTTAAATAGGTTAAATTAAATCCTTAATCATTCAAATTTACTCCTCACTCATTTTCGAATATTCAAAAAGTTGATTTAAAGGATCTCGAAGCAGAGTCTTTTGTGATTTCGAAACCAAAGTGCTCGTTCTCGAATTCGTTCATTAGGTAGTCACTAGTCATCATCTTGCTCACATGATTTTGAGGTATCTGTTGCAAGTTATGTTTTCTCTTTTCGAGAAAATGGGGGAAAGCTGTCGTTCGGAATTTGAGTTTTTGATTATGTTTGATTTTGATAAACTGAAATGTTAATGTCGAATCATCATATGTTCTCGATCAACATAGTTCTGAACTGATATGTAAGATTGGTTGATTTCATCGGGATTGAGTTTTGAGTGTTTTTGAAAGGGATGAGTGGTTCTCGAGTTTGAATTCGAGAAAGGAGCAGACATTAACGGGTTTATAAACTAAATCTAAAATTTGAGAATGGAAATTGAACTCAAGAATGGAAATTGAACTCGAAAATGAAAATTGAACTTGAGAATGAACTCGAGAATGCTTATTTGAATTCGAGAAAGGAGTAGTACTCGAGAACGACAACTAAAATTTTTCAAACTCGAGATTCTTTGGGTCTCATTCTCAAAGTTGAAATTCAGTTTCAAAATAACGTTGAAATTTAAAGATTCGTTTGCTATGTTACAAAAGAAGTGCCTCTAACTTGAATCATTGATGTGTTATGAAAAATTTTAGATTAAAATAGGACAACAACTGCAGATACTGTGGAAGGACAGTCACAAATTAGCACTATTGATATCTCCTCCACCAGAGAGTCAGAAGCAATTTGCATCTGCAATCCACGGCTTTAACGCCTGCAAAATTTATCATGCCCTGAAAATGAATCCAGTTATTTATGAAAATCTTGTCCAAGAATTCTGGTTGTCTGCCAAGATACACAAAGAAGGAGATAGTGGAAAAGGAACTATTACTGCACGAGTTCAAGATATAGAGATTGTGATCTCAGAGACTGTGATTAGAGAAGTTGTGGCCTTTACCGATAAACCTATTGATCCTGTATCTCTAGAGAAAGGGGTGATCGAGGGTGTCTTGTCAAAGATGGGTTATGAAGGAGTCTATCCGATGCTGCAGAAGAAATTACTGATCCCTTATTGGATATATATTGCTCATGTCTTCATGGTATGTATAAGTGGAAACAAAGGAACCTTTGATATGCTAAACAAGGAGCAATCTTCTGCGTTTGTCACCCTTGTAATGAACTTGGATATAATTTCTCAAAATTCATGCTGAATGAGATGAAAGGAAATCTGAAAGGAAGCAAATCTGAAAGATTCATGATGTATCCAAGATTTCTGCAAATGATATTTGATGAGAGATATTTTGGGTTACAAAGAGGAGTTGTGACTAGAGATCTGAAGATTTTGAGTGAATCGACATTTCCTTTGATAATGCAGAATCGAGGTGGAAAGTACAAGTTTGAAGCTTTGCATCCTTTAAAGAATTTTGGTCAATTTGCTGAAATAGAAGATATTGATGCTGCTGAAGCGTCTGAAATTCCAAATGTCGTGGTTGAGGAAGAACATGATGTACAAGTTGCGGGTTCAAAGAGTTCAGACGAAGACGTTTATGTAGTGCATCCGCCAGAGTATGAAGATGTTGTGACTAGAGATGAACCTGACTTAGATTTTGATTTCGAGAGGGAGACCATACCAGTTGAAAGTGATCGTCCTGAACAAGTTAATCTGTTAACTACTGAAAATCATGAGGCACTTCTTGAGCATGTCAAAAGGAGTGTAGGAAATCCTCCTCCTGCATCTTCTTTTGCTAATCAAGAGCCACCTCTAGATTCAACTGCCAATCTAGTACCAAGGAAGAGAAGAAAAAGAGACCCAAGGCCAGGGATTATTTTTAGTGAACCAGAAACTGAACTCATTTCATTAAGTCAGATGCTGACCATCACCGTTGAACTAACTAAACCATTGCCACAATTTAAAGAGTCTACTACTCGATCTTCTTCACATACTGAAGATGTTGATTATGATTCTTTTCTGGCTGGAGAAACAGTAACTAGAGCTGATAAAGGAAAGAATGTATTGCTTGATGATGAACCAATTGATGTAGTAAAGCTTCAGAGTAGAGTTTTCGAGTTGGAACAAGACTCTTTGTCTCCCACTTTGTTGATTAAGGAGCTGAAAACTAACAATGAAGTTAAAGACAAAAAGATTAAGGATCTTGAGACAAATATGGGACACTTATCAGCTATTGTCTTGGATTTGAAGCAAAAGTTACAAGATAAATTCAAGGGAGAGTTTCTTTGTAACATCACTATACTTCAGGTCGTCCGTACATCCGTACGATTGTACTGTTACGACTTGATATAATAATTATTAATGAAAATAAATTATTGGATGCATTATTTAATGATTATCACTGTTATTGGTATAGATGCTTAGAAAATATTGTTATACGCGTAAACCATGGGAAGTTTAGTTGTAATTCAACTAAACAGAACCAGAGAGTTTATCGCAGATGATTACACGGATCATGGATTTTGTTATGGAATGAAAGGAATTAGGAGTTTTTATGGTTGGATTGCTAAACATAGTCAAGGATACATGGTCATGGTTTATCGAAATAGCGGTAGGACGGTGTAGGGGAGGTTGCGATCTACCTCTGCATATGCCCTATACATATGCATATTTCGGTCTATCATGGATGTGTCAGTGATATGGTTTAGTGGGATTTGGATTGGGATTGATACTATTAAAGATAATAAAATAATTGGAATTAATAACGCGATGGTGAGGTTACGAACACGAAATAAACACGAATATTAAATTAGAGATATTAACTTAATAACATATTCGCGTGAATGACGATTTACACGAATATAATTATTAAGAATAATATTCTGAAATGATATTCTCTAAATTTTAAATCGAGTTGAAATACGGTACGAGCGTCGGATTCGCCAAGGTGACGATCTTTACGAATACGTACGTAAGTAACGCGTTTCGACGAGATAATTAAATAATACCTAACGATAATAAATTAATAAATGGAAACTAAAAACATTTATTAGGAATCATAACCTAAAACAAATACGATCAAATTATTTAAACGATTTTAAAATTTAAAACTATTTTATTGAAAACGAAACTTATCTATTTAAATGTCCAACGTTTTAAATATGTTTAACGAGTAAAAACCGAACATTTATTATGGTTTATCGCGATAAAAACGAGACCGGACACGCGGGGAGTATACGCGATAAAAGGAAGAGCTTTCTCTTCTTCCTTCTCATTTCTCATTTTCTCCTTCTCTCTCTCAAACACCAAAAACGCCACCTTCTCTCTCTAGATCTTCTCTCTAGCTTATCTTCTTCGTTTCTCAACGGAATCACGAGATCTTGGCGCCTACGCGTTCGTGAGATCGATGAGAACAATAACCCACGAAGAAACACGAGTTTTGATCGACGATTGAGGCAAATCTATGGTTTTTAAATTCGGTTTTTGTGTAAATCTAGAACCACAAAACTCATCTATGTTCCAACCGATACAAAAACTTAGAAATATGCAAGGAAACTATTGTAGCTCATTTGGAAGCCTAGAACCCAGATCTCCTACGAAAGTGGCTCGATTGAAGGGTTGGTGAGCAGTGGATCGCGACCCACAGGTTGGCGAACCTTTTCCCGTTGAACATGCAGCAGGTCGGCGAACCCTTGTGAGAACCGAACCTTCCAGCCGCCACTCCCGAACCTACTGAGCTGGGAAAGGACTGAACCCTAGGGAAACCCTAGCCGAACCTTGGCCTAGGCGAACCCTTAGCCGAACCAGGGGAGTCACGAACCTGGACCCTCACACGAACCTCTGCGTGGCACGAACCTTAACATGTCACGAACCCACAATGGGCGAACCAGCTTGCATGGGGCGAACCTTGCGGAGTCCCGAACCCAGGACTGCCGAACCTTGGCTGGGCGGCGAACCCTATACAAGGACCGAACCTTCTATTGTGTTAGCCGAACCTTCTGGTTCGTGGAACCAGCCCAGCCTCACGAACCTTGGTTAGTCGAACCTGCATGGCACCCTGTGAACCCATGTGGACGAACCTTATCACTCAGACGAACTCCATAGTCACGAACCTACTATGAGCAGCGAACCCATGTGCCTTGCGAACCTTAGGCGTCTCTGACTGGGCCGAACCTTTGTTTCTCTTGGCCAAACCTTCTTTTTCTTTGGCCGAACCTAAGGGCGACCTAAATAGGTTCGCTGGTTCTAGAAACTTTGAATCCAAATTCCTTCTAAACTAAGGGATTAGAAATAAAACAAGGGATTATAAACATGTATATATGTGTGTATATGTATACATGGATGTATCCATGCATGCATGAACCATTTAAGTTAACACCTTTCTTTGTCTAATTCAAGTTTTAAAGAAACTAAGGATTTATATGTATGTTGAACTTGTGTTATAATCAACTTAAGCATGGATTTTATTAAACTTTAATTAGAGTGTTATTAACTTAAACTAAGGTGGTTAGCATAGTGATCATGCATGTAAATGTATACCTATAATAGTATAACAAGTGGATCATTATAATATAGTTGGAAACTAACAAGACTAAACTATTAATTCATGATGAACACTTATACAAGATTTGGAGATTCATTTCAACTTAGATTAAGTAAACTAAGTTAATGAAACACTAATGATTAAAAAGGGAACACTTGTGAACATTTAATCGAAATAAAATGCATACGCTTATGAACATAAACCCATGATAATTACAGATTGATTTGGGTTGTTCTGATTCTTCTTACGTGAGCGCGCAAATTACGAGAACACGGATTCTAAGGACTCATGTGAGTTCTCATAACCTCCCTTTCTTTTAAACTATTTTTGTTTTGAAACTCGGAGGTGAAACATGTATACCAATTTATTTATTGACTTGATAACGCAGGGATGACACTTATTTACTTTTATGAGATCCATAGTTATGGATTGTCATATTCCATGAGTTGTTACTGATGACTTTGGTCATCTGTAATGACTGCATGTATTGTCACTACTCCATGAGTTGAAGCTAATGACTTTGGGTCATTCGCGACGACTGCATGTATTGTCACGTGGATGTTTCCACAACTCCGTGTATTCATTGTGGTTGACTTCGGTCTTCCTCAATGTTTGCATGTATTGTCACGTGGATGTTTCCACAACTTCGTGTGTCGTTGTCATTGATCTCGGTCATATACAATGATACATGTATGGTCACTTATATACATTGAGAATATTGGTGGATTATTATTGGTTGGTTGAACATGTGATTGATTTTCTATGATGTGTTAAAGTATGTGATTATGTGTTTGAATTATGTGTTGAGATTGTGTATTTGGATGTTGTGTTGGATGATCTCACAGATGCTCATACGGAAGTTATCAAGAAAAAATAAACTCCTTAAAACTCTTTATAAGGTATTTTAAATATAAACTTATGATTACTCACCAACTACTTTGTAGTTGACACTTGATTTTCACATGTTTCAGGTAATGAAGCTAAGTAGGTTGAGGAAGAAGAACTCACACTTTTGGACATCATCATATAGGATCTTGGACTTAGCTAAATAACTGAAATTCTGGCGTTTAGAATTTAGTTAGATAGCTAAATCTTTTGTTGTAATTGATGTAACTATTTCATGATAGACATGAATTTTTGTGTAATTAATTTGGTTGATTGAATGTTATATGATGATTTGATTTAGATGCCCACGAGCTTTTGAACAATCTACACATCCCTCGTGGCATCCCGACGTTTCCGCCATTGGTCGGGGTGTTACAGATGGGTATCAGAGCCTGGGTTATAGGGAATTAGGTTACTAGAAATGGTTGACCTAGTCTATAACCATAGGATACCCTAGTATGAAGTTACTTCATACACTAGTTAGTATAGTCAGGATTTCATGCTTATGTGTTTATTACTTGTTAACTGAACTCCTGTTATACATTTGATATATAATTGCTGCTTATTAATTTCTTGCTACTTGTGCCCTAATGACTCGATAAGGACATACTCGTGGTGTATTGTAAAGGTGGTGGGACGGTGGTTCGGGCGGTTGCGACCTACCCTTATCATATGCCCTATATATATACCATTTACAGTACATCGGGTGGATGTCAGTATTGAGGAATAAGGGAACTACCCGTTTGGGACACTTATCTGCTTAAGAACTTAACTGCTTAGGAAATTATCTGCTTTAGGAATTATATGATAGATTTTCTGATCTCCAGACAAGGACACACTCGTAGTATACTACAAAGGTGGTGGGATGTTGGCTGGGGCAGTTGCGATTGACCCCTACATATGCCCTATACATATACCGTTTGTAGTATATTGGGGGTCTGTCAGTGTCAGGAACTTAGGATATTACTAGGAATTGTTGTAAAGTTGAGATTGATGGGATATTGAGGTTGATGGTATGTTTGTTGGATTTGTTTGGATTGACTCATGGATGACCACACTTAATAAACACTTATAAAATCACTTGTGAACACACTTATTGGACACGTAGGGTGCATAGGATTAACGAACGATATGAGCGATTAGTGATGGAATATGGATTTGGGTGATGATATAGACACTTGGTGATAATATAAACGCATAGTGATGATACTAACACCTAGTGATGGTATGGACACTTGATGAGAATAAATTATAGGGAGGATATGAACACTTAGTGACAATAAGAGCACTCAGTGATGATATGATCCCTTATTGACGATTATGGACATTGAGATTTGGTATGGAATTTAGTGAACTTAGCCATTAGGGGAACTTTAATGTCAGGTGAACTTAGACATTAGGTGAATTTAGAAATAGGTAAACCTACATGTCAGGTGAACTTAGACATCAGGCGAACCTAATTATCCAAGGGAACTAGAGACCACTTCCCTCAAAATTATCCTACCTAGAATAAGGTTTATGAAGTGAGACTATGGTAAGATACATGATACACCCTTAATGCTAACAAGGGCATAATCGTGGTGCAATGGAACGGTGGTGGGACGGTGTAGGGGAGATTGCGATCTACCTCTGCATATGCCCTATATATAAGCTTGTTGCATTGCATCAGGAGGTTGTCAGTGTTGGTATAGGGTGGGGAATGTATGGAACGTAGGAATAGTTAGTTAATATTAGCTATGACCAACTAGGACACTTAGTATAATATTAGGAAAGTTATAAATGTTATGAGTTTAATGACAGATAGGAGAAAAATATACTTCCTATATGTAATCTTAACTGTCTAAATGAACTCATTTGACCATTGTTTGTATGACTTACGTTGTAAACGGTAGTAACATGTTTCTAATTCCACAGAAACATGCCGCCGCGCCGTCACAACGAAGATGACTCGAACAATGGAGATGCTAACAACAGTAATGCCAACTCTGGCATACAAGAGTTAGCAACGCTTATCTCTGGATTGGTGAATCAACTGACACAAGACAATCAATCTCTTGCTCAGAACAGAGGTGATGCAAACCCACCAACTTGCACATTCAAACACTTCAACTCCTGTAATCCACAGAAGTTTACGGGTGCTGAGTCAGCCACTGGTCTGCTGCAGTGGTTCGAGAGTATGGAGAACACTTTCATCAACAGCGATTGCCCCGACAATCTGAAAGTTCGTTATGCCACTAGTGTTTTCCAAAAGAGAGCACTAACTTGGTGGAATGGGGAAAAACGAACTAGGGGAGTTGATGCTGCCTTTGCACTGACTTGGACTGAGGTCAAGAATTTGATGACTACTGAATTCTGTCCTCGCAGTGAGATGAGGAAGCTGGAGACGGAGTTCTGGGAACTCAAGCAGGATAGCGGGGAGAATGTTATCTACAATACTCAGTTTCATGAGTATAGTCTACTGGTACCTCATCTGGTGACACCCTTAGAGAGGGCGATTGAGAAGTACATCGGTGGTCTGCTGATGCAGATTCAAGATACTGTCTACGGAAGCAACCCCAAAACACTTGAGGCTGCAATCCGTCTATCTGCTACACTTACTGACAATCATGTGAAGGCTGGAACACTCACTAGGAAGGGGACAAAGAAAAATGAGGTGAAGACTGCTGTGAAAGAAACAAAGACTGAGGTCAAGTCTGAAGCTGCTAGTTCTTCAAAAAGCAGCAACAAAAAGAGAAAGACCATGAATTTCGTGGTCACTGCTCCTGCTTTTAAGTCTGTGTAGCAATCAACCAACAACACCACTGCAAGGAATTATATTAGGAATACTCCCCAGTGTAATACTTGTAGATATCATCACTTGCCTAACGTGCCTTGTCGCGTCTGCAACAACTGTGGCAAGTTTGGCCACTTTGCAAATGTCTGCCGGAATGCACAGCAAGCACAAAGGATGCAACTTGCTCCGTTTGCATTGCCCGCTCCACAAGCTCAACCGATACAAGCTGCACCTGTTCGCCAGGTACCTGCACAGGCAAGAGCCTGTTATGAGTGCGGCGAAGTGGGTCATTTCAGAAATCAATGCCCAAAGTTGACCGGGAACAATCAGAGGGTGGCAAGAGGCCGGGCGTACCAACTGAATGCTCCAGCTGCTCAAGCCAACCAGGATGTGGTCAACGGTACATTTCTGATCAACAACTCTTATGCATCTGTCTTATTTGATTCTGGTGCCGATAGGAGTTTCGTTTCATATGATTTTGAATGCATGCTTGGTAGAACACGTACATATTTAGCTAAACCGTTTAACGTGGAGGTGGCTGGCGGAAACACTATCGATATTCACACTATTATTATTGGATGTACTGTGAACTTAAGTGATCATGTTTTCCCAGTTGATCTCATACCTATGCATCTTGGTAGCTTTGATGTTATCATAGGCATGGATTGGTTAGCTGCCCACAAAGCGGAGATAGTTTGTCACGAGAAATACATTTGTATTCCCTTACCTTCGGGTGAAACTTTAAGAGATTTTGGGGAAACTTCTAGCAAAGGTCTTAAGTTGATGTCATGCACTAAAGCACACAAGTACCTTAGGAAGAAATGTATAGCATTCTTAGTGCACATCGTGGAGAAAAAGGAAAAAGGAAAGAGTATGGAGGACGTTCCAGTAATCAGAGACTTTCCTGAAGTATTTCCAGATGACTTGCCGGGTCTTCCACCAGAACGTCAAGTAGAGTTTCGAATTGACTTGTTACCTGGTGCGAACCCTGTCGCCAAAGCTCCCTACAGACATGCGCCTTCGGAGTTGCAATAATTGGCAAGCCAGCTGCAAGAACTTACTGATAAAGGATTTATTCGCCCGAGCCATTCGCCATGGGGTGCACCGGTCCTGTTTGTTAAGAAGAAGGATGGGTCATTCCGAATGTGCATCGACTACCGCGAATTAAACAAAATCACAATCAAGAATCAATATCCACTGCCACGCATCGATGATCTCTTCGATCAGTTACAGGGCTCGGCATGGTTTTCCAAGATCGATCTGAGGTCTGGGTATCATCAGCTTCGCGTACATGATGATGATATTCCCAAGACTGGTTTCAGAACAAGATATGGCCATTATGAATTTTTGGTAATGCCTTTCGGCCTTACCAATGCACCTGCGGTTTTCATGGACCTCATGAACCGTGTTTGCAGGCCATACTTGGACAAATTTGTGATTGTATTCATTGATGATATTTTGATCTACTCAAAGACCAAGGAAGAACACGAGAAACACCTTGAGTTGGTTTTGGAGATCCTGAGAGAAGAGCGACTGTATGCCAAGTTCTCTAAATGTGAATTTTGGCTTAAAGAAGTTCAATTCTTGGGACACATAGTCAATGAGAATGGTGTTCACGTAGATCCAGCGAAGATTGATGCGGTGAAGAATTGGAGTACACCGAAGACACCGACGGAGATTCGATCGTTTCTTGGACTTGCCGGTTAATATCGGCGGTTTATCTCGAATTTCTCCAGGATTGCTGTCCCTCTCACTTCTTTGACTCAAAAGAATAAACCATACGAGTGGGGACCGAAGCAAGAAGAGGCATTTCAGACTTTGAAGCAGAAACTTTGTGATGCTCCTGTCTTAACACCGCCTGATGGAAATGATGATTTTGTGGTTTACTGTGATGCATCTAACCTAGGTCTTGGTTGTGTTCTCATGCAACGGGGAAAGGTCGTGGCATATGCATCGAGACAGTTGAAAATTCACGAGAAGAACTACACTACACACGACTTGGAACTTGGTGCAGTCGTGTTTGCCTTGAAGATATGGAGACATTATCTTTATGGCACTAAGTGTGTAGTATTTACAGATCACAAAAGTTTGCAACATATTTTCAATCAAAAGGAACTTAACATGAGACAACGGAGATGGGTTGAACTGTTAAACGATTATGACTGTGAAATTCGCTACCATCCTGGTAAAACGAATGTAGTAGCAGATGCGCTTAGTCGCAAAAGTCAAGTTCAGATTCATAGTGTCCGAGTGCACACTAGTCTCCGAAATGATGTTCTCACAGCCCAACAACACTCATTAGCTCAAGATAATTTGAAAAATGAGATGTCTTGTGGGGCTGAGATTTTATTGGAAACTAAGGATGATGGGTTGATGTACTATTTGAATCGGTTGTGGATACCGAACAGGGGTGATCTTAGGATGGTGATTATGGATGAAGCTCATAAATCTCGTTATTCAATCCATCCGGGTTCTGATAAGATGTATCAAGACCTTCGGGACTTGTACTGGTGGCCTGGAATGAAGAAGGATATTGCTGAGTATGTGTCCAAATGCGTTAACTGTGCCAAAGTCAAGGCAGAACACCAGCGACCTTCGGGATTGTTATTACAACCAGAAATACCCATGTGGAAGTGGGAGAATATCTCCATGGATTTTATTACCAAACTTCCACGAACCGCAAACGGTAAAGATAGCATTTGGGTGATAGTTGATAGATTGACCAAGTCGGCTCATTTCTTACCGATACGTGAGACGTACCCTGTGCGGAAATTAGCTCGTATCAACATTGATGAGATCGTTAGCCGACATGGTATTCCCTTAAGCATAATATCGGATCGTGATGCTCGTTTCACGGCACGATTTTGGGAATCACTTCATGAAGCTTTTGGAACAAGATTGGATCTTAGCACTGCCTATCATCCTCAAACGGATGGACAGACGGAGCGAACGATTCAGACATTGGAAGATATGTTAAGACCTTGTGTCATCGACTTTGGTGGCAATTGGGATAGCCATTTACCATTGGTTGAGTTCTTGTATAACAACAGTTATCACGCAAGCATTGGTATGGCACCGTTTGAAGCTCTTTATGGCAGGAAATGTCGGTCACCTATTTGTTGGACCGAAGTCGGTGATTCACAGATTACTGGTCCCGAGATTATTCAGGAAACGACTGACAAGATCCGCCAGATCCGCGATAACCTGCTGGCTGCACGCAGTCGACAGAAAAGCTACGCGGACAAATGAAGGAAACCTTTAGAGTTTGAAGTTGATGATATGGTATTACTCAAAGTATCTCCTTGGAAAGGCGTTGTGCGATTCGGGAAGAAGGGTAAGCTTGCTCCACGTTATGTTGGTCCTTTTAAGATCCTTGAACGGATCGGGAAGGTCGCCTATAAGTTGTAACTTCCTCCTGAAATTAGTAACGTGCACCCGACGTTTCACGTGTCCAATTTAAGAAAGTGCTTAGCTGATCAGGATCTTCAGGTACCACTCGATGACATTCGCGTCGATGATACCCTGCATTTTGTTGAAAAACCGGTGGAGATAATGGATCGTGAGGTTAAAAAGCTCAAACGCAGTAGAATTCCAATTGTCAAAGTACGTTGGGAATTGAAGCGGGGTCCAGAATTCACTTGGGAGCAGGAAGATCAGATGAAGCTTAAGTACCCACATTTATTTACTACGGTCACTCCAAGTTGAATTTCGGGACGAAATTCCCTTAACTAGGGGAGACTGTAACATCACTGTACTTCAGGTTGTCCGTACATACGTACGATTGTACTGTTACGACCTGATATAATAATTATTAATGAACATAAATTATTGGATGCATTATTTAATGATTATCACTGTTATTGGTATACATGCTTAGAACATATTGTTATACACGTAAACCATGGGAAGTTTAGTTGTAATTCAACTAAACAGAACCAGAGAGTTTATCGCAGATGATTACACGGATCATGGATTTTGTTATGGAATGAAAGGAATTAGGAGTTGTTATGGTTGGATTGCTAAACATAGTCAAGGATACATGGTCATGGTTTATCGAAATAGCGGTAGGACGGTGTAGGGGAGGTTGCGATCTACCTCTGCATATGCCCTATACATATGCATATTTTGGTCTATCATGGATGTGTCAGTGATATGGTTTAGTGGGATTTGGATTGGGATTGATACTATTGAAGATAATAAAATAATTGGAATTAATAACGCGATGGTGAGGTTACGAACACGAAATAAACACGAATATTAAATTAGAGATATTAACTTAATAACGTATTCGCGTGAATGACGATTTACACGAATATAATTATTAAGAATAATATTCTGAAATGATATTCTCTAAATTTTAAATCGAGTTGAAATACGGTACGAGTGTCGGATTCGCAAAGGTGACGATCTTTACGAATACGTACGTAAGTAACGCGTTTCGACGAGATAATTAAATAATACCTAACGATATTAAATTAATATATGGAAACTAAAAACATTTATTAGGAATCATAACCTAAAACAAATACGATCAAATTATTTCATTAAATAATGGATTTAACGAAAATAAACGGAGGCTTTTTATTTAAACGATTTTAAAATTTAAAACTATTTTACTAAAAACAAAACTTATCTATTTAAATGTCTTACGTTTTAAATATGTTTAACGAGTAAAAACCGAGCATTTATTATGTTTTATCGCGATAAAAACGAGACCGGACACGCGGGGAGTAACGCGATAAAAGGAAGAGCTTTCTCTTCTTCCTTCTCATTTCTCATTTTCTCCTTCTCTCTCTCAAACACCAAAAACGCCACCTTCTCTGTCTAGATCTTCTCTCTAGCTTATCTTCTTCGTATCTCAACAGAATCACGAGATCTTGGCGCCTACGCGTTCGTGAGATCGAGGAGAACAAGAACCCACGAAGAAACACGAGTTTTGATCGACGATTGAGGTAAATCTATGGTTTTTAAATTCGGTTTTTGTGTAAATCTAGAACCACAAAACTCATCTATGTTCCAACCGATACAAACACTTAGAAATATGCAAGGAAACTATTGTAGCTCATTTGAAAGCCTAGAGCCCAGATCTCCTACGAAAGTGGCTCGATTGATGGGATGGTGAGCAGTGGATCGCGACCCACAGGTTGGCGAACCTGTGATGGGGGCCGAACCTTTTCCCCTTGAACATGCAGCAGGTCGGCGAACCCTTGTGAGAACCGAACCTTCCAGCCGCCACTCCCGAACCTACTGAGCTGGGAAAGGACCGAACCCTAGGGAAACCCTAGCCGAACCTTGGCCTAGGCGAACCCTTAGTCGAACCAGGGCAGTCACGAAGCTGGACCCTCACACGAACCTCTGTGTGGCACGAACCTTAACATGTCACGAACCCACAATGGGCGAACCAGCTTGCATGGGGCGAACCTTGTGGAGTCCCGAACCTAGGACCGCCGAACCTTGGCTGGGCGGCGAACCCTGTACAAGGACCGAACCTTCTATTGTGTTAGCCGAACCTTCTGGTTCGTGGAACCAGCCCAGCCTCACGAACCTTGGTTAGTCGAACCTGCATGGCACCCTGTGAACCCATGTGGACGGACCTTATCACTCAGACGAACCCCATAGTCACGAACCTACTATGAGCAGCGAACCCATGTGCCTTGCGAACCTTAGGCGTCTCTGACTGGGCCGAACCTTTGTTTCTCTTGGCCGAACCTTCTTTTTCTTTGGGCCGAACCTAAGGGCGACCTAAATATGTTCGCTGGTTCTAGAAACTTTGAATCCAAATTCCTTCTAAACTAAGGGATTAGAAATAAAACAAGGGATTATAAACATGTATATATGTGTGTATATGTATACATGGATGTATCCATGCATGCATGAACCATTTAAGTTAACACCTTTCTTTGTCTAATTCAAGTTTTAAAGAAACTAAGGATTTATATGTATGTTGAACATGTGTTATAATCAACTTATGCATGGATTTTATTAAACTTTAATTAGAGTGTTATTAACTTAAACCAAGGTGGTTAGCATAGTGATCATGCATGTAAATGTATACCTATAATAGTATAACAAGCGGATCATTATAATATAGTTGGAAACTAACAAGACTAAACTATTAATTGATGATGAACACTTATACAAGATTTGGAGATTCATTTCAACTTAGATTAAGTAAACTAAGTTAATGAAACACTAATGATTAAAAAGGGAACACTTGTGAACATTTAATCGAAATAAAACGCATACGCTTATGAACATAAACCCATGATAATTACAGATTGATTTGGGTTGTTCTGATTCTTCTTACGTGAGCGCGCAAATTACGAGAACACGGATTCTAAGGACTCAGGTGAGTTCTCATAACCTCCCTTTCTTTTAAACTATTTTTGTTTTGAAACTCGGAGGTGAAACATGTATACCAATTTATATATTGACTTGATAACACAGGGATGACACTTATTTACTTGTATGAGATCCATAGTTATGGATTGTCATATTCCATGAGTTGTTACTAATGACTTTGGTCATCTATAATGACTGCATGTATTGTCACTACTCCATGAGTTGAAGCTAATGACTTTGTGTAATTCGAGACGACTGCATGTATTGTCACGTGGATGTTTCCACAACTCCGTGTATTCGTTGTGGTTGACTTCGGTCTTCCTCAATGTTTGCATGTATTGTCACGTGGATGTTTCCACAACTCCGTGTGTCGTTGTCATTGACCTCGGTCATATACAATGATACATGTATGGTCACTTATATACGTTGAGACTATTGGTGGATTATTATTGGTTGGTTGAACATGTGATTGATTTTCTATGATGTGTTAAAGTATGTGATTATGTGTTTGAATTATGTGTTGAGATTGTGTATTTGGATGTTGTGTTGGATGATCTCACAGATGCTCATACGGATGTTATCAAGAAAATATAAACTCCTTAAAACTCTTTATAAGATATTTTAAATATAAACTTATGATTACTCACCAAATACTTTGTAGTTGACACTTGATTTTCACATGTTTCAGGTAATGAAGCTAAGTAGGTTGAGGAAGAAGAACTCACACTTTTGGACATCATCATATAGGATCTTGGACTTAGCTAAATAACTGAAATTCCGGCGTTTAAAATTTAGTTAGATAGCTAAATCTTTTGTTGTAATTGATGTAACTCTTTCATGATAGACATGATTTTTGTGTAATTAATTTGGTTGATTGAATGTTATATGATGATTTGATTTAGATGCCCACGAGCTTTTGAACAATCTACACATCCCTCGTGGCATCCCGACGTTTCCGCCATCGGTCGGGGTGTTACATTCTTGATGAATCTAGTTCATCAGCTACTGTTGAACCTGTTCCAGAGATGACTAGAGCTGATTTTGATGAGCTTAATCGAAGCCGAGAGGAAGGTCTAAGGAAATACTTTGCTGGTGATACCAGATTCAAGGTCAGCATAGCGAAATCCATAGAGCTCACGATGATCACCGACAGAACCACTCAAGAGGCTAAAGATGTAGCAAAGTTTAAACCTACAAGGTTTATTGTTGATGTGGGAGACAGCCGGTACAACTATGAAGGGGATAGATCTGGAATTGTTTGCTGGGGTTATGATGAGGTTAAGGAATTATGGTGGATATGCAGAAAGTTAACCAAGCGGATTGAGTATTATGATCATCCCTCTTTGTTCAAATCATTGACTGTGGTAGATATGGTGGAGCTAGCGAGACAAAGATTTTACAACCCAACGAAAAGTAATGACGAGAAAGCTTCTATACTTCACTGCAACAACATGTAAGGAAAGGATTCTCAGACATGACTCTTGCCCAATCCATCAGAACAAAGAAGAAGAGGAACTCGCTTGGAAATCCCATTGATATAGATGTCTTTGAAGTGAGATGGCTAGCTATAGACTGGATGAAGAAAGTACCAATACTTCCTGATCTACCTGAAGGAGCATTAGATTATTTCAAATTTTGGGCTTTTGACTAACAACCATATGGAGTGATTATCAACTGTGGAGAAGTGAAGTACACATTTTATGATCCAATTGATCTAATGTGTTTAAGTTAAAAAGATATTAAATTTCTAAACAATTAAGAGATGAAAGTGGATAAGGATCATTTGGAAGATGCACTGGAGTTTGTTGTGCATGTTAGAGTTATTGTAAAGAATGAAGCTTGGTCAGGAAGAAAAGGAGACTCGTCTAAGTTGATGGTAAAGTGGGGTGAATCTGATGAACCTGAAAAAGAAAAGAGTGCTCAGGAAACACAAAACTAGGGGGAGATTGTTGGGAAGTGCTTAAGTTTTTATGTTTCAAGTTGATAATATAGTGGTTCTCGACTTGGATTGGGGTTCTCGAATGGCTTTGGGGTTCTCGAGTATATTATAGCTTATTTTGTTTGAGTTTGTTTAAGTACAATGGGCCGAGAGGCCTAATTCATGTATGGGTATTATATAAACCCTGTTGCCTAGTCATATTAGGGTTGGTTCTTTCCAGTCATTGGTTTTTCTTTGTTCTTGGGATAAACGACTTTTGTACCAGTCGGTTCTTGTGAAACTGAGTGCAATTAACGTGATCATTTGCATTGTTCTTCGTCTTGTTCTTAATTATTATTTCTCTTGCACACACATGATACCATTCCGCACTTTCACGTGTGTTGTGTTAATCGATATCAGTTTTAGATCTTTAATTGGGACTAACACACAGTCGTAATCAGTTAGCAGCTCAACCCAACGCCTTTGTCTCATGTCGAGCTCTTTTTGATTGAGAACGTGATGGAGGCTCTTGTGGTCTGTATAAATGACACATTTTGTACCATAAAGTTAGTGTCTCCAAATATTCAATGCAAAGACCACAGCCTCTAACTCAAGGTCATGAGTAGTGTAGTTCTTCTCATGACCCTTAAGTTGTCTTGAAGCATACCCAATAACCTTGTCTTGTTGCATAAGTACACAGCCAAGACCAAGATTTGAAGCATCACAGTAGACAACGAAATCATCATTGCCTTCTGGAAGACCAAGAATAGGAGAGTTGCATAACTTCTGTTTAAGAAGTTGAAATGCATCTTCTTGTTTCTGCCCCTATATAAACGCTTGACTTTTCTGGGCCAAAGTCGTGAGTGGCATGGAAATCTTTGAAAAGTTCGCGATGAACCTTCGATAATAGCCTGCCAGACCCATAAATGAATGGATCTCAGGTGGAGAAGATGGGGTAATCCAGTTCTTAATCGCTTCTATCTTTGCCAGATCTACATGTATCCCATCCCTATTGATCACATGACCTAAGAAATGAACTTCCTTTAACAAAAATTCACATTTTGAGAATTTGGCATAAAGTTGTTTAGTTCTTAGTAACTCTAAGATTTTCCTCAAATGATTCTCATGTTCCTGTTTAGTATGTCAGGGCTAGGCCGCCAGCCCACCACCACCTCAGTATGTCAGGGCTAGGCTGCCATTTGTATTTGAAGCTAACATCCCAACTCATGATTGTGCAATTTTGCTTACGATTGTTCATGATTGTTTCATAGACTATGATTGAGAAAACTATAGTTTTGGTTCACTTAGGTTCCATGTTCTTGTGTCCTGAAATGCTCATTCTAGTCACTCAATACCTACAGTATTGAGTATGATGATCTCATGATGAGAACTTCAAGTTAGGAATACTAAGAATACAGATTCCTACCCTTGAAGTCCTTTACAATTGAGAATTTCATATCAAAGATACTAAGAATACAGATCCTTGCATCTAAAATCCTTTGTTAAAACAAAATTAAGGAATTTAGTCTGTGCCTTAAAATTATAGAATCCCGGCTGTAGGTATGTGGTTAGGTTCTAATTGTGACACCCCGTAATTTCCATGTCAGCTTCTATATTAATTAAGTATTTATTTAAGTGACATTTGCATACGTGGAACTAGAATTAGTTTAATTTAGTGTGACACGTGGCACGACAGTACAAACACAGTCACACAACAGGATAATTCGTGTAGTTATCGAAAAACCGCACACACGTGTCAGAAATCACGAACGTTGTGAACGTCATACTAGTAAAGCACAAGTGTATCACACAAGTCAATTATGACTAATAATTGATGATTAGAGTTCAAACGATGTTAAAACAATGTGTTACAGTCGAGAAGCGAGCGAAAAAGAGCCCGAATATGAAAAATGGTCCAATTGGGCTTGTCAGGGTAGCCAGGCGGCACACCCAGACCCAACACACAACCACAGGCGGTACGTGCGAGACAGATGAAGCTTCTCAGACAAGAACCATCTGCACGGTACGCCTGGAGACAAGCTGCCCCGTCAGGCGATGCGCCTAGCAGCCGAATCGTAGAAAATATCCTTGAATATCACAAAAATGATGCCTACTCTATTTTCACTCATCATAACCGGTTCTAGAAGCCATCTACTCGAAATATTCACCCCTGATTCATCTTCTATACCTGCTTGAACTCAAGAAACTCCATTGGAAGCCATTGATTGAAGGATTTGAAGCTTGGAAGCAAGAAAGGAAGGATTAGAGGCTTGTCACCACTCTCACCATCACCTTCTAGCCTCTAGAATCTCATTCTCAGTTGATTAAAGAGTATTCCAGACCTGTTCAAGAAACACCCCACCTTGTTTGAGGCTTTAGAGGGTAGTTTTATATCCCTTGTGGCATAAAAACACTCAAAACACACACATGCATGCACTAAATCCACATGCACACACTCTATCATCACATGCACAAATTTTTGATGATAAGAATCTGTGTTTAATGACTAATTTGGATGATCTATGAGGACCTATGATGAGGTTTATTGATAAAAGTATGATTTGGGTCATGAATCTATGAAGTGTTTGTCGGACCTAAATCAAGTCTAGAAACAACTCAATCTGATAGATTACCTGCTCAACAGCCACTAGAATAGTGCGGAATCCTATTCTAGGGTTTTCCAATCGAGAACAACAGCAAAAGTGGTGATCCAAAGATGAAAGATGGACGTTTGAGTGTAAATAGATCACCACTAGCTATGATTCGAACTTGGACAGAAGAAGGACGCTCAAAAACCCTAAGGTTTGACACTGGAGTGAGTTGGGACGAATGAGGGCTCTTCTGAAGTTGGGGTTGAAATGATTTGAACTTGTATATATAGGCAGTCGACATTCGGCCGAATGAGAGGCCGAAGCAACTCATTCGGTGAATGGCATCTGTCGAATGATAATTCAGCCGAATGAGTCATTCGGCGAATGACTCATTCGCTGAAATGAGCCATACTCTGGTTTCATTCGCCGAATGACTTCATCCGTTAGAGTCATTCGGCCGAATGAACCAGACTCATACTCAATTACATAATCAATCACATCAACCAATAACATAAACATATAACCAATATTAAACATTAAGAACAATGTAGAAAGACAACTTCCATTAATATAATATGAACTTTACATGATATCAAATACAAAATTGAACTAGGTACATAAATTGCATCTACAAACTCCCCCTTGGACCTAGTTCAGCTTGTGGAAGCGTCCTTCTTGAAGTATTTGGCAGATATAGCTTTCCAGTCTGCTCCAGCATGTATCTTGAAAATGCTGCAGAGACAGATCACTCTCATGAATTGTAGTGCCTGCACCATGTCTTGAACATCAAAGAAGATTTGGTGCCTGAAAAGAGCTTGGACATCAGTGTGGGACAGATTTGTCAACCACATGGGCTCGAATATCCTTATGGTCTCCCACTTCTTGTCCTTGCACAATACTATCACAGCCTCGCCAGTTCTCCCATCATAGTACCACCATCGGAAGCCCTCCATAAAGTCCTGTCGCATCTTCCGTAATGGAATCTTCTTTATGACTTTAGGAGGAAGCCACTTCAGGATGACTTTATGCTTGCGGGTATCTCTGTCAATTTCTGGCAAATAATAACGTTCCGGCTGTTGGGGCTGGAAGTTTACCCACCTTTTCCCGTACTCATACTGTATCTGCCTAGAGAACCAGGCAGACATGCCAGAATCCTCACTGTACAGTAACTTCAGACGTGCTAGTTGATTTACTTCAAAGCCCAGCAGCGTCTTGAAGTCGTGAGGGTGCTTGAAGTAATCGATCCCCCTTTCTCTCTTCACAGCATAGCACCCGAGATCATGGAAGTATGCCCAGCTCAGGATTTGACCTCTAGCTTTGTAGCCTTTGGTTCTGTAAACTTTCTTGTGCGTTGCTGGCATCTTCTCGGTGCTTTGCTTCTTTAAGACCTCCCAATAGGTCTGCCATTCCTCTTTTCATCTCTTTTGGTCATCTGCTTCGGCTTTGCTGGTTTCGACTTGTTCCTCTAAGTATCGGATCAGTAGATCTTCAGTCTCTTAATCAAACTGATCAGTAAATGTTGGCAGCTCAGCCTCAGCAGATGTATACTTTGGGTACTCTTCTTCTGTGATGTCTTCTAAGATAACTTCGTCAATGTCATCAAAGACTTCTGGCTCCGGTTCATCAACGATAGGAACGGAGGTATCATCAGTGATCACCTCGTCCGGATTAAGCCTGAACAGCTCAGCAATCTGCTCTCTGGATAGGCAGTGAATAATTTCCCCTTCCTCTTTGTCATAGCTGTCCGAGTGCTGTATAATGCCCTGAGCGTCCAAGATCATAGTCAACGTCTCATCTAGATGATGTCTCAAGGGCACAGCTTCTACTTCCTCGGCCGCTGTGGGTTCATCTGTCTGTGCAGGAGGAGGTGGAGAAGAGGCTTTCTTCTTATCATTGGCTCTCTTGGATCGAATCTCTGATGAGGGAGGGGTCTGGTCATCATCGTCATCATCATCAGTACTCGATGAACCAGAAGACCCACTCCCAGATCCGTCCTTGGCCTCATCATCATGATGATCATCATCATCAGACTCATCGTCTTTGTCTGAGTCTTCATAGTCAACCTGTTCCTCATCAGACTCTTCTTCTTCGTCTTCGTCTACTTCTTTGTCTGAATCATCTGAAGCAGCAGCAGAGCCTTCAATTCTAGGAGTACTGTCCTTGAGACTGTCAATCTGATCTGCCAGTCTGGCGTTCTCAGTCTCTAAGGACAGTATCCTTTCACTGAAGTCAGTGACTGTTAGGGCGAGCTGATGATGTTCGTCTATGTACTTTAGCAGCTGCTGCTCCTGTTGAGCAGTCCTGGCCCTCAAATCAGCCCTCTGGTCTGCTGCTTGAAGAAGCAGAGTATCCTGCTCTTCAACCCTCCTTGTGAGCTGAGCTATAACCAGCTCTTGCTCTTTATTCTTCCTTTCTTGCTCCATGCTCCTCTCCATCAATCTCAAGACCATACTGTTCAGTGTACTCAGCTGATCTACAACTGACACAGTAGGTATAGAAAAATCAGCACGTGAGATGGAGGGACCGGAGGATGCAGCAGTGTATACAGGCGCCAGGGACACAGAGGTGGTCAGAGGGGCAGCATCGGCATGAACGTGAATTACCCTTGACCTGGCCAGTGAAGAAACTGCAACAGCTGCTACTGATGTAACAGTAGTTGCAGCAGCTGTTGACAGTTCTGACCTCCTCTGGAAAGAGAACCTAGATCTCTTCCCTCTCCCTGCTCGGGAAGCTGTCGGCTGGGAGGTATTAGTGGATGTAACTGTGATAATAGGTGCAGAAGAACGAGGAGGAGGAGAGATATCAAACTCCGGAATAAAGGAGGGATCAGTAATTTCCTCCATCTCTACCTCACTCCTTTTCCTCTTCCTCAAAACCAGCCGACTTCCCACCATTACTCTCTCGTAGTCATCATCATGAGTGGCTTCAGACTCAGAACTGGGACCAACATCATCACCATCTTCACCATCACTAGAGTCCTCGGACTCATCACCATCTCCTGAGGAATGT
Organism: Mikania micrantha; assembly: GCA_009363875.1. Classification (NCBI taxonomy): domain Eukaryota; kingdom Viridiplantae; phylum Streptophyta; class Magnoliopsida; order Asterales; family Asteraceae; genus Mikania; species Mikania micrantha. The sequence continues at coordinate 121,449,383 of CM018691.1, forward strand.
GGAACTGTAACATCTAGTGGAGCGGTCACTGAGGATGTAGTAGTAGACAAGAAATCTAAATCCATCAGTGAGTCGATGTTCACATCCTCCTCTGCAGCTACGGTGGTACTAACTCCTGCACCAACAGTCACAGCTGTTGTGCTAACATCAATCAAGCTCACACCAACCGAGCTATCAACCACCCCACCAGCTGCAACACCACTAACACCTGCACCATCTCCACCTAACACATCATCTCCATCATCACCCTTTCCTGCATCATCTGGAACAACAATGTCTTCAACTTCTGAGTCTGACTCATCGTGTCTCCATCTCCTACCAGCAGGAGCACGGTAGTCAGGCCTAGAAAGATGGCCAAACAAAGATCGAGAGGCTGGCTTCCTCTCCTTGCCTCGATATGACATCACCCTGTTGAGGGTTAAGTCATTCATATGTTCCAGCTTGATCACATCGGCACCAATCTTCGGCAGATCAGGTAACTGAGCATCTATGAGCTGCTGCAGAAACCTGGGATACATAAGGAACTTCTTGTCTCCCTTGAGAGTCACGTTCTCCTTCATGTGTGTAAAGACCATTTCTGAGAAGTTGAAAGGCCTGTTCAGCACAAGAGCCACGAAGGCACACTGGATCGTCTCTCTCATGTCATCAAAACCACCCCTCCGGGAACCAAGGCAGTGGATCAGCACGTGTGCCAGGTATTTGAACTGATGTGACATGAAAGCTTTGTTCAGAATACCGGCACCAAGGTCTCCCTCGTACTTGCACCGCATGAAGCAGCCCCTGACCAAGAAACGGTCTAAGAGATAGGGCTGATCAGGAGCATCTTGGAATCCACACACCCTCCTGATGTGCTCAGCAGAAATCACCACATCCCGACCAAAAACCTTGCCCCGAATAACTGTAGGCTCGGCCTCACAGTCAATATCAGCAGACTCCCAGAAGTCCTGCTGATGAGAGCGATAAGGAGTATGAACCGTAGAGATAGCAGTGAAGATCCTCGAACGCCTGAGAAATGTAATGATCTCAGTATAGTGCCTGGCGTTCGGGGTCTCGAGGTCCAGATGTGCACAGATGTTGTTCTTCGTAACTGATTTGAGTCCAGCCATTCTGAAAAACAAATTAAAACAAGTTAGAACCAGTCAGATATAACAACAAGATGAAATCAGATGAACTTCTGAAATTTAGATATCAACAATCTGATATGCCGAATGACAGATAATTCTGGCGAATGAGCACATTCGCCGAATGTCATTGGTCGAATGAGTTGCAAATAGCATTCATTCGCCGAATGAGACATTCGAATGAGAGTCATTCGTCGAATGAGTGTCATTCGCCGAATGAGTGTCATCGAATGAGACATTCGTCGAATGTGAGTCATTCGCCGAATGAGCTTCAACGAAAAAGAGTCATTCGTCGAATGAGAGTCATTCGCCGAATGAGACATTCGCCGAATGGCGTCATTCGGCTGAGATTTGAATTTTAAACCCTTGTTCATCCAAAAAGCAAATCAGTCAATAAAATTTGCATACACACATTCAGAATCGACCGACTAACAAGTTTAAAACATGACTTTTTGGGTTTTAAGTTCGTTTTGACAGTTTATTTCTTAGGCGATTTCTAAAACCCTAAAAATCTAAAATCTGTTCAGTTCTTGATGATTTCACGGTTGGAAATCACTGAGATTTGTTTCCCCAGTACCTGAAATGATATGGAAACCGAAAGTTAGAAGATGGGTCCAAGACAAGCACTAGAAATGATCGAACGAAGGAGAGAGAAGGTTCGGGCGAAAGAGGGCTGAGTGTTTCGGCGAAAGAGGATTTTCAGATAAAAAGAGTGTCATTCGCCTGAAAGTCTTTATTTATAGCCTTGTCTCATTCGCCGAATGAGACAGGCGAAAGGTCGGATGACAGACACCCACATTCGCCGAATGACACTGTCGAATGAGACATTCGTCATCATTCATTCGCCGAATGAGAAAATCGACACAGCTCATTCGCCGAATGAGACTTACTTAGTCTAGTTCATTCGGCCGAATGTGTGAGTTTCACACTTCATTCGTGCGAATGGAAATGTTAGCATTCAAAAACACAAACTTTTTCAAGATTTTTCATTTATGAGCATCAAATTTTTGACAATTTATGAAGATATGTCTGGTTGATTCAGGATTCAAATGTGAAAGACATCTGAACCTACAAATGATCATCTAAACTAAAATTGAAAATAGAAAATCTTTTTGTATTTTTCTGAATCAAAGATTACAACTGTACAACTAACAATTAAAAAAAAACAAATAGGCACATATTTTTGTGAGAATGGTCTACTAAACAAATAACACATAACTCTAATCATATCACATCAGCTTTATTGAATGTTTAACCTTAGACACATTGGTTTTATGATACGATTACTGATATGTTTGTCCAATTTTAAACCATACAATACATAACAACTAAACATACTTGATAATTACTCATGTTTTCTGATTGAGTTCCCCATTTCATTACACCATTAAAGATCAAAATCAGTTTATAACTCATCTCTGCATATCTTAATACCAGTCATCATAAATTCAATAAGACTCAAACTTTATTATCTTTTTGTATTTTTCTTGTTCTATCCAAATGGATGGCTTCAGCTAGGTCCGTCCCAGCAATATGGCACATGTATGGAATCGAACTTAATTTGTTTAAGTTTTTCTTCAAGCTTAATACCAGCTTGTTTTTCTTTTTCTTCAAGCTTAATACCAGCTTGTTTTTCTTTTTCTTCAAGCTTAATACCAGCTTGTTTTCCTTTTTCTTCAAACTTAATACCAGCTTGTTTATTTTTTTCTTTTGTTTGAAACCTCATTTGATTCCATGATGACCGGTGTATGCTTGATTTGAGTCAAAAACTATTTCTTACTTAATTGGTTTTATGAAACAGTTCCCACAAATCAGACTTTCTAAGTTATCACAAGTTGTTTATCTATTTTGTAAAGTCGGCCTATCAGTGCATCCCATCATAATTCTCTTGTGTTTTCATTTTACACATTCACTTCTGCTTTTTATGACATGATAGATTAATGTATTATCTTTTAAAGGACGACCATCTCAATTTTTTAATTTTTCAGATGTTTTTGGTTTTTCAATTTTTCGAATATCTCCCCCTAAAAACCTAAAACAGAAAATCTTTTTGGGTTTTTGAAAAATAAAATAAAGTATACAAGAGAGAATTGAAATGCGATAAGTAAATAAACAAAAACGAAAATTATCTAAGAAAAAGTTGATGATCATTTATTAGATTCAGATGCAGATTGGATTCCATCTTTTTGAAAAACACCATTAGCCGATAACAGATATAAAAATCTGGATTTATCAAACGCTTTTGTAAAAAGATCGGCTTTCTGGTGATCTGTGTGAATTTTAACAACATCGATTAATTTCTTTTCAAAACAATCACGTATGAAGTGATATTTAATGTCGATGTGTTTTGTTTTGGAATGCTGAACAGGATTTTTAGTGACAGCTATGGTGGCAGTATTATCAACATAGATAGGAGTGTTAGAAAAATGTAACCCATAGTCCCTGAGTTGCTGTGGTATCCAGATGATTTGAGAACAGCAACTAGCAGCAGCAATATATTCAGCTTCACAAGTTAAAGTAGACACCGACGTCTGCTTCTTGCACTGCCAGGTAACTAATCGGTTTCCAAAGAACTGACGTCCTGCCGATGTTGACTTGAAATCTCTTTTGCATCCACCATAGTCTGAATCACTGTATGCAGTTAGCTCAAAGTTATCATCATTAGGGTACCATAGGCCAAGATTCGGTGTACCCTTCAGATAACGCATAATCCTTTTGACAGCAATCAGATGAGACACTCTTGGCTTTGATTGATATCTTGCACATAAGCATGTGGCTAACATGATGTCTGGACGAGAAGCAGTAAGATACATAAGAGATCCAATCATTCCTCGGTACTAAGTAGCATCAATTAACTCCCCCTTTTCATCTGGTGTAATCCCGTGATTGACATCCAGTGGGGTACCAGCAGGCTTTGCATCAGACATACTGAACCGGCTTAGTATATCCCCAACATATTTGGTTTGATGAATGAAGATTCCTGCCTCAGACTGATGTACTTGTAATCCCAGAAAAAATTTCATTTCTCCCATTGAGCTCATCTCGAATTTCTCTTTCATAACCTTTTCAAAATCTTTGCACAGATCATCATTTGTGGAACCAAAAATGATGTCGTCCACATATACTTGTACCATGAGCAAGTCACCATCCTTTTCTCGAATGAACAGTGTACAGTCAATAACACCTCTTCTGAACCCGTTGTTCAGAAGGTGTGTGGACAATGTTTCATACCAGGCTCGCTGTGCTTGATGCAATCCATATAAGGCTTTGTCTAGTTTGTAGACTTGGTCTCTATGCAATGGATCCTCAAACCCGGGAGGTTGACTTACGTACACTGTTTCACTTATCACACCATGAAGAAAAGCACTTTTTACATCCATTTGATAGACTTTGAACTTTTTGAAGGATGCATAAGCCAAGAAGATACGAATGGCTTCAAGTCTAGCAACTGGTGCAAATACTTCATTGTAGTCCAACCCTTCTATCTGTCTGAATCCTTGAACCACCAGACGTGCCTTGTTTCGCACTATGATCCCGTGATCATCTTTCTTGCAACGAAGAACCCATCGAGTGCCAATGACTTTTGCACCTTTAGGTCTGTCAACCAATTGCCAGACACCTAACTTTTTGAATTGCAAAAGTTCTTCTTGCATTGCATCAACCCATGATTCTTCCTTGAGAGCTTCAGTGACAGTACGCGGTTCAACTTGAGAAATAAAGCAGGAATGAGCACAAAAGCTTACATCTGCAAAATCAAGAATGTCAGCAAGACCACCTGAAGAAATCTGACTTCGAGTCTTCACTCCATCCAAAGGACTCCCAATAATATTTTCTTGAGGATGAATACGATTAATTCTTCCAACAGGAAGAGCTGGAACCTCAACCTCAGGATCTAAGTTATTCAGATTCAAATCCTCAAGACCAGGTACAAGATTATCAACAATTGGTTCAGGAGCAGCTGGAGAATTGTCATCTGTGTCTGAGCTGTCATCATTTATCTGTGTAGTAGGAACGGATGCAGATGAAGGTTGAAAAGTTTCATCAGGTGCATTTTGTACATCATACAACATCTGAACAGCCACATCTTCATCTGAATACATGGGGAGCATATTGAATGAATCAAAAAGACTGGAATAATCAAACATCCAATCTGGCCCTTTTCCAGGTGGGGGCATAGAATATTTCTGAACATCAACATGGTACCACTCCTCCACATTATGAGTTGAAATGTTGTAAACTCGTTTATTTGGAGTGCTATACCCAAGAAAGTACCCTTCTTCCACCTTCTCATGGAACTTGCCCTGTTCATGTTTCTTCAGCATAGTGCATGGTGCACCAAACGGTTCAAGATACTTAAGATTTGGCTTTCTATTATGGAGCAGTTCAAAACAAGTCTTCCCATGTCTTTTTACAATTAGTACCCGGTTCAATGTATAGCAAGCATTTGCTACAGCTTCATTCCAGAATTGAACCGGCAGAGAAGAATCAGCAAGCATGGTTCTAGCAGCCTCAATCAATGTCCTATTTTTGCGTTCAGCAACACCATTCATTTGAGGAACATATGGAGCACTAAATTGTTGCACAATTCCTCTTGCATTACAAAAGTTTTCCATGTTGTGATTTTTGAAGTCCGTTCCATTATCAGTTCGAAACTGACGAATCTTGAGCTTATAAAGTGATTCAAGTTTGGTAACCAAAACTTGAATGCAATCAAACGTTTCTGATTTCTCCTTCAAAAAGAAAACCCAAGAGTATCTGGAATACTCATCAGTGATGACAAGACAGTATTGATCGCCAGCTATACTCTTCCAATTCACTAGACCAAATAGATCCATATGGAGAAGCTCCAGAGGAACATTGATTGAATGAAACTTTTTCAGCTTGTGAGACTGCTTGGCTTGCTTCCCTTTCTTGCAGGATACACAGATATCAGACAGCTTAAAATTCTTCAAGCTAACTCCCTCAGCCAGACTATTATGAACCAAATGATTCATTTTGCGTAAACTCAAATGACCCATCCTCTTATGCCAAAGGACTGAATCTTTTTCAGTTGCCTTTGTCATAAAACATGAAGCTGTGGAGGATGTAGTTGAAGCTGTGGCCATATTGAGAACGTACAAATCTTGCTTTCTTGGAGCAGACATCAAAATCCAATCTTCAGGGATCTTAACACCTTGCTTGAGAATATAACATTTTGACTCATCAAATAAGACCTTGTACTCTTTGTCACAAATCTGAGAGACTGACAGGAGGTTGTTTTCCAGCTGTTTAACATATCTGACATTATCAAATGAAACTTGTCCATTTTTCAGAATTCCCTCTCCTGTAATAAAACCGCCTTTATCTCCAGCAAAAGCAACATATCCACCCCGAACTTCATTCACATTGGTGAGCAGAGAAATATCACCAGGCATGTGTCTGGAAGCCCCACTGTCAACGATCCAATTGCTGTTAACTCCAGCTTTTGGGGCAACCTGCACAATAAAGAGACAATTAGTTCACTTTGGGAACCCAAGCCTTTACAGTCTTGGGTTGACCCATAGAGTCTCGGATCCAAACATCAATCCATTTTCCATCAGGAAGAGATTTATCTGAAATAAGTGGAATAGAATCCTCAGATGATTTAACTTTCCAAATTGCGTTTTTATCAAAAGAGGTTTTCAGATAAATGGATGATGATTTTGCTTGGTTAACTTTAAGCACACTTGGAACATTCAATGTTTCCAGTTTTCCTTTACCCTTGTCTAAAGTTTTAATCAGAACTGGTTGTTTGGCCTTTGTTTGAACATGCTTAAGAACAGATTTTACCGGTTTTGGTAAAGCATAATTTAATTTTCTGAAAGAAACAACCTTTGGCTTGATCAGATGAGGACAAAATCTCACAATGTGCCCAGAATCACCACATTCAAAACAAACTTTGTTACCTTTTTTATGAAAATGTTTTAACTCAGAAAATGGTTTTCTATTTGATTTAAAACCATGTGTTTTCTGACTATCTAGATCAAAACCCAAACCCTTTGTCCCTTTGTTACCAACAAAAACTGATTTGGTAACACACTTAGCTTCAGACTCTTGTGAAGCCTTCACAAAACACAATTCTTTGTAAATCTTAGAGTTGCAGATTGGGTCACCTTTCATAACAACAGGAGTTTGATTCCGAGGAGTATTACACTTAGGTGAATAATCTGATTCATCCTCGGAATCTGAGACCCAATCTTCAACAACTCCATCCACCCGAGATCCATCAGTCTTTGATAAACTCTGATTTGTACTCAGACCGACTGGATCAATTACTAACGGAGTAGTAACTTGAAAATCCTTTACATCTTTGTCATTTGTTGTATTGACAAATGCATTGAGGATTGGTGGAGGACAATTTTGATAGTTAACCTTTTCCTTCCCCTGATCAGTACCCCTACTGATCATGTGCTTAATGATATAAGATGAGCTTTCATAGCTCTTGAGCTTCTGGCCTAGAGTCTCATAGTCACATTCGACTATTGCTAACTTCTTCTTGATCTCATTGATGATGTTTAGATAAGAAGTTATAGCATCTTGCTTGTTCAGAACAGCGATCTCGGCCTCATGCAATTGTCTATTTAAAAGATCAATTTTAATTTGAAAATCTTTTTCATTAGATTTTAAAATTTTGTTTGCTTCTATGCACAAGTCAAGATCGTTCAACAAGTCACTGTTATGCTTCTGATAAGCAAGAACCTTACTTCTATGATCAACACAATTAAAACACTCTGAATGTGAAGATGAACAGTCAGTGTATACCTGTTCTGACTCTGATGAAGCAGAAGAGTTTACCATCAAGGCAAATTGAGTAGAGGAGTCATCAGCTTCAGCATCAGAATCTTGAGTGTCTGAATTTGTCATGCTATCTGATTCTGAATTTGAGACTTTATCATCATTCACCATTGAGTCTTCCCGAATGCTTTCCTCACTTTGATCTTCAGATTGTTGAATCTCAGCAACACAAGCTTTATCTTGTTCTTCTTTATCAGCATTGAATCTGAAATCCCAGTTCACCCCTTCATCTTGTCGAACCATTAAAGCTTTACTTGCAGAGGATGAAGATCCAGCTTGAGAAGGAGAATCAATGGGAACTAATCTCCTTTCTGGATTGGCAGTGGAGGATTTCTGATGCTGGAATGGATTCTTGTTGCCTGCTTTCTTCGGCTGTTTGCACTGTCTGGCAAAATGACCTTTCTCTCCACAATTGTAGCATGTCACCGATGCCACATCAAATCCAAACTTAGACTCCTTGTTTAAATTGATATCCTTCCCAGTCCTCTTGACAAACTCCTTAGCTCTCCTAACCGCACTTGCCAACGCCCACATAATGTCAATTCGTTCCATGTCATCAGGATCTATCTGAGAATAGTCATCATTAGTCAAATAAGGATTACCGATCTGACCAGCAACTAATCCATCATATGAGCTAACCAATGTAGATAAAAGACCCATATGCTCTTTTGCAATCTCCACGGTGACCTTGTCAAAGTTGTCTGTCTTCAGGCTGGTAGTAGGCTGATGATGTTCTGTTTGTGAACTGGTTGAGGATGATTGACTGAAATTAATCTGAGCAGTAGATGGAGCCTCAGATGTCTTAGAAACAAAAGCAGTCTTTAGAGGAGCATGAGTATTGGATTTATCTACTGTGGGAGTGGAATAGTATAAGGAGGGGTCCTGAACTTGAACAACTCTCTTGGCTTTCCATTTGTTTTCTATCTCCTGCTCTTTCAGCTTCTGGATAAAATCATTGATATCCATATGTGCCAACATCTAGTTCTGCTTGAGTACCATCAAGAATGACTCCCACTTTGGAGGTAGAGCATCTGCCAAACACTGGATCTTTTCCTGAGTTGTTGTCTTGACTTCATGATTGAATTACTCACTCAAAAGATGATAAAATCTAGCAATCAGCTCATCCAGTGACTCATTTCCCACATACATGAAGCTATTGAATTCCTTTCTCAGTGCCTTTGACTTGATACTCTTCAAAGCATCATTACCCTCATATCTTTGTTGCAGTGCATCCCACAGTAGCTTAGCAGAAGTGAATTGTCTAAACTGATGGAAAATATCAGTAGCAATGGACTGTGACAAAATAGCATAAGCTTTCTTCTCATAATCATACAGCTTCCTTTGAGGCTCAGTCATCCGTGTGACTAGCATAGGAGTTCCATCTTCATTCAGAGGCCTCAGATAACCTCCTTCAATCATCATCCATAGATTTGTATCCACCCCATTAATGTGAATCTCAAACCGATACTTCCAGTGAGGATAATCGTCTAAGGTTAGTAACTTGGGAGCTTTATTGGAGTTCCCCGTCTCATTCTCTATCAACAAAAATGTCTGAATGCGATGGTTCTGATTTGCCATGAGAGCTAAATCCTCCATTTAATCAGAAACGATAAAATTCAACACTTAGAAAAATTTTCAGAATTACTGCCGAATGAGATGATTTGGGCAAATGTTGGGGACCGAATGTAGGACCTAACTGGCGAATGAGAGGTCGAATGAACCTATTCGCCGAATGTCTTAACCTAAGAAGTCTTTCGCCGAATGAAGGATCGAATGTGGGCTATTCGCCAAATGAATAACCGAATGAGAGATATTCGGCGAATGAGAGGTCGAATGAAGCTATTCGCCGAATGAAGGCTTATTCGGCTGAAACTATTCGGCCGCCAAGCTCATTCGCCCGATCTGAGGGTTTTTGCAACCAAAATCACGATATCTCAATATTTAGACCAGATATAAGTACCAAATTTGGTACAGAACTCCATGAGATGATAGGAAACAAATTGGGATGAACGTTTAGTTGAAAACACCACAAAAATCCACAAAAAGGCAATGAAACAGTAACCTTTCGCACAAGGGTTTAGGGTTTTGATAGGTTTCGAACAAGCAACACCAGAGGAGATGATTTTGATCGGAAATTGAGCAGAATCAAGAGCCAAAGCTCTGATACCACTTTGTCGGACCTAAATCGAGTCTAGAAACAACTCAATCTGATAGATTACCTGCTCAACAGCCACTAGAATAGTGCGGAATCCTATTCTAGGGTTTTCCAATCGAGAACAACAGCAAAAGTGGTGATCCAAAGATGAAAGATGGACGTTTGAGTGTAAATAGATCACCACTAGCTATGATTCGAACTTGGACAGAAGAAGGACGCTCAAAAACCCTAAGGTTTGACACTGGAGTGAGTTGGGACGAATGAGGGCTCTTCTGAAGTTGGGGTTGAAATGATTTGAACTTGTATATATAGGAAGTCGACATTCGGCCGAATGAGAGGCCGAAGCAACTCATTCGGCGAATGGCATCTGTCGAATGATAATTCAGCCGAATGAGTCATTCGGCGAATGACTCATTCGCTGAAATGAGCCATACTCTGGTTTCATTCGCCGAATGACTTCATACGTTAGAGTCATTCGGCCGAATGAACCAGACTCATACTCAATTACATAATCAATCACATCAACCAATAACATAAACATATAACCAATATTAAACATTAAGAACAATGTAGAAAGACAACTTCCATTAATATAATATGAACTTTACCTGATATCAAATACAAAATTGAACTAGGTACATAAATTGCATCTACAGTGTTCATTGTTACTTGCATGCATGTATGATCTAAGCTATTTTAGATGATTTTGGGTTATGATAAATGGTTATTGATGATATTTGGATGTGCTATATGATTCGTTATGATTAAAATGGTCAAAAATGGATTACATGAGATAGTTACTATTTTTAGTAACTTTTGTGTTACAAAGTGATGACAGATGTGAAAGTATGAACATGCATGATGATAATATTTGTGGTACATTATGGTGATACTTTCAAAAGAAATGGATCGGGAATGATAGAATACCTATTTGTTGATCATTTGAGCATAGTTACTATATTTAGTAACTTTATTCTTGTAAAACTATGTTAAATAATGAGTTTGATGAAATAAGTAGTTAAAATGATGAGATAATGTTATTAATGAAGTTATTAGCAAGTGATATGTATTAACTTGGTTAGAATAATGCTTAGAATGAAAACTTGCTAATTTTAGAAACTTTATTTTATGAATTCATGAAATGGCAACATAAGTCTAGATTTATTTATGATAAATAGCTTGGAAAGTTGAAATATGATTATTGTGTGAAAAGTGATGTGAATCTTGTCGTTAGATATGCTTAATATAGAAACATTCCAGTTTAGGAAACTTTAATAACTAAAAACGACTTATATGTTTATTTGATCGTTTGTAACAATGTGCTATGTGTTAACATGATCACTTAGGAATAATAAGCATGTTAGAATCAATAAAACGATAAGTGTTGTAAACTTTCTAAAAATGGAAACTTACTACAAATAGGGAGTTGTCCATAAACGTGAATTGTGTGTTTTGCTCACTATGTACACGATCACGAATGATACACGAGTTATAACCGAAACACGGTTCACTAACGGGTCGTTGACTTGACACGGTCAGACATGGTGAAGCACGGTCAAACACAGTCAAGTATGGACCGACAAGGACAAACGTAACAACCGAGGGTTGTTGAGCACAAACTTGAGCACGAACACGAAACACGGTCACATACACGAACTCACATACGCTATGTGATATAGGTAGCCGGTGACCGACGCGTCGAAGGACACAGAAGCATACGCTTACCGACGATCAACTAAGGTGAGTTTACGACCCCTTTTTAACTCTTTTACAAACTTTCAAAATAAGGGGAGAATACTTGTTAATCGAGTCAAAAATTATTACTTGTACAAACATATTGTGTATGCTGGTTTATTGATAAACATTAAGTGTTGTATCGTAACAAAGTCCTCGCACAGTCTTACCGTTAATGCTCAAACAATGAGGTGAGTTTAGATAGATCTATTGGGTGTGACGAACCCCACACGGCGCCAATACTGACCGGAGGTCGGGACGCGTGTAATCTCGACCCATCGCGCCATTGTTAATACGAGACATGGCGGAGGCAAGAGCTAACAAGTCTGGTTCGGTAGAGACGCAACTGACACTTGGAGCCTAGGGCTCGGAACTAACATTTGATAAAAAGCATGACACGTGACAAACATTTCTTTTGCATATTTATGTATATATCAAAAACTGTGAACCCACCAACCTATGTGTTGACACTTTTTCTTAAACATGTATTCTCAGATAACTAGCATGATCATGGATAGGGATGCACTTAAGAGATCAAGCACTGGAGTCATATGCATTCATCCCTTATCTTTCAAAAACAATATTTAAATTTATCATGTCTTTACAAACAAGGTAGTGTTAAACGTTTACATGCCGCTGCATTTGAACAATCTATTATTTTTCCGCTGCTTATGTATTTTAATATTCCGCTGCATCTTATTTAACAAGTTGAGTTAACACTATGGTCACAAACTACATTTCAAAAGCATATAGAGTCGTTCTATATGACCGAGAGCTGTGATTCTGGCCACGTCACACCCCGTGGTCTGACACCGCACGTGGGAATTTGGGGGTGTGACAGACTGGTATGAGAGCCTTGGTTATAGGGAACTAGGTTTGCATGTAGTAAACTTAGACTATAGCCATTGCTCTACACTAGACACCACACTTTGACATTGCACAATAATATGCTTATTATTATTGTTATATGATTACTTATTAAACCGAGATTACAGGATGGACAACAACAAAGATGGGAGAGACCCAGGAAAACGGCCTGTGGAGGATGATCTGATCGAGGAGGAGCGACGCTAGAGGCGGTGCATATTACCGGATATGGAGCTAGAGGAGTAACGCAGGACTCGCCCGTCAAGTAGTGTCAGACCATGGGATTGGTACCCCATGACATTTTGGCATTGGATAGAGGAGGAGCGCGTGTCTCTTCCCAGACTGCCAAGTGACGCACCGGGCGATCACCGACTTCCGGCATTAGGTGTGCCATTGGAGCGGGCGTTCGCGCCCATGTCTCCAGGTCGGACCGCGAGGCCCGATACTTGTACGAGCTGATCGGAGAGGTTAGGGCTCTACGTGATAATAACCAACATCTCCGAGGACAGGTCGAGTACCTACAGAAGGAGCTCGCGTCTACTGACAGGGTACATGACGTCTTGGCCGGTATGACCAAGGACTCCATACGCAGACAGGAGGAGATGGCAATTGAGGTCGCAGAGTTGCGTGCTCGTACTGGACATCTGGAGGAGCACCGGGAGGCTGTCACTGAAGTGGTCCAGGAGCAGGGAGCCCGTCTGGGAGCTGTCGAGGTAGTCTCAGAGGATAACACCTCTCAGATACAGGCCAGCGATGCGATGATGAACGCCTGGTCAGCGCAATTCATCGAAGAGCCGGATCCTGAGGACGACCCGCAGTTTGATGCGGAGGATCTTAACAAGGACCTTGATGAGGATCCCGAGGATGACCCTGATGAGGATTCGGATGAGGAGCCTTTTGAGGAGCAGGATGACGGACCTGCTGCCAGTCGAGACTCTCACTCTACGATTGCCTCAGAGTAGTTAGTTATTTTATTTCAGTCTATTTTGGTATGTTGTACACCTAGATGAGCGGGTTGTGCTCATATGAACTATAATGATTAGTGATATGTTTTGAAAACTATGGTTGTACTCAAAGATATATTATTAATGAAATGATATTTTGGGTCTAGCATATGTGTATTTTATTTATGTTGCATTCTAACTCAACATCTAACGCCACTGACGACTAACACACTATCTATTTCACATAGAACTAACAAATGGCTAGAAGAGGAACCCACTCCCGAGCACACAAACGCCAGATTGGCGCAGCAACTATCAAAATGATGGATGACTGGCGTGTCAACAAAGTGATCGCCGAATATGAGGCGAGTCGACTGCACAGTGAAACTAGTGGCACAAACAACGGTACTAACAACAACTTAAATACAAAACACTAGGTATAGTTAACGCGATCACTAACACACAACGTTAACTACTGACAAACAGGACCTCATAGCAATGCAAACTGAGGATGTTCATTCAAAACCTTCCTCAGCTGTCACCCACACTCATTCAAGGGAACGGAAGGAGCAGTTGGGATGCTACATTGGATTGAGAAGGCGGAGTCAGTCTTCTCAATGTGTGACTGTGTTGAAGATAACCAAGTAAAATTTGTGACTGGAACATTGAAGGGCCTGGCCCTCACCTGGTGGAACACTCACGTCCAGACACTTGGTCTGGAGGTCGCCAACTCTATCACCTGGGAGGAGTTTACCCGAATGCTCCAAGAGGAGTATTGCCCGAGGCATGAGATTAAGAAGCTGGAAGAGGAATTTTGGGTACACAAAATGGTGGGCTCAGAGATCGAGCAATACTGCACATGTTGAACTACAGGAACCTCGAGTAGTAGCTGTAGGAACAATACTTTAGACACTTAGTCAAAACTTAGGTTTTAGCTCCCTCTAAAGTTTTGCACAAGTTATTTTCATTGTTTTAGTTTTCTTGCCTAGCGAAGAGAGAAGATGAGAGAGAGAAAGCACAAGGAAATATGGGGGAAGTGATCCTTAATTATTCAGATAATGTTGGAACTTAAATACCCAAACATTCTGCAATACAAGACAAGAAATAATAAGACAAACAGCTAACATTATTACAGACACTGATACAATCAGACTAGTACAAACACAAAGTCAACAATAACGAAAACAAGAATCTTCAGGTCTTCCGATGTTGATGCAGATGTGCTGAAGTTCAGTGTTTATTCCTTCGGAAGTTTGTTCATCGGAAGCTCATTAAATAATCAGTTAATTGGGAAGAGAAGATTTTCTTCCGAGTCATTTGACTTCTTCCGATGAAAAGGTTGTCTTCCGATGATATTAAAATCAGCTAATGTCTTCTAAGGGAAACAAGTTCAGCGATACTTTCTTTTGGCGAAGCTTCCCATGAGAGTCTTCCGATGTTGAATCAGTTCTTCAATCGGAAGAGGAGCATCCGCGGCTTGTCTTTCTGCGGTTTTATTCAGGTGTCTGGCTTAAGTGGTTTTGCTCATCAGTCCTTATATTCCAACAATCTCCCTCTGGACTGATGAAGCCAAAACCTACTTATTTTGTTTTAAAGCCAGACTAATTTTATTTCTGGGAGTTCGAACATAGTTCAGAATCTCATACTCTGTATCAGCATTGTCCAGAGTTTTGTGCTGCAGTTCCTTCAGATCATTAGTTGGTAGGGAGAGGATCTCATCCCAATTAGAGAAGAAGGTTCTTGAGCCATTGAATCCTTCTACGGCTAAACTCTTGGAGACAGAGTCATAGAACCATCTCTTTATTTTTATTCTTGAGTTTATGATCTGAGGAGGCTGAGACTTGGCATATGAAGGTTCGGTAGACCCAGCACCCAGAGTTCCCAAGGGTGCATTAAGTAGGTGATCAATCACTGTGCTTGGGTTAGCTTCCTTGAGCTGAGTCACAAGGATAAGGAATGACATCTTTTCAAAGCTCAGGGTGGTCTTTGTTTTCTCTTTTGAACTTAGACCATTCATCAAACAGCACTTCATCCTTCCATCTTTTTATTTTATTCTTTGCTCCCCATTGGTTTTGAATGAGGATGTGCTTTATTCTTTTCCTTTGCTCAAGGATCTTCTTCTTTCTTACTTCAGCTTTTATTCTTTCAGATAAAACTTTGGCTTCAATTCTGAGGCTAGTGATATCCTAGTTGCTGAAGTTTTCAACCTTGTATTCCCCTTCATCCAGCAGGTAGTTGATCAGCTGCTCCCTCTCAGCCTGATAGGCTTTATCTTGCTGCTGATCCATTCTAGCTATTTGTTCTTGATAGGTCCTTATCAGTTCAACTCCTGAAAGACCTGAGGCTTCAAGACTAGCCAGAATAAGTTTTTCTATCTCCGTTTCTTTATTCTTTATCTTCCAAAGGTCTTTATTGGAAGGAAAGGTCCTAACAGGTGAGTAGGATTCCTTTTCTGGAGAGGTTTGTTGTTTCTCAGCATCTGCTGATCTTATTGGTGAGGGAACTTGGATGGTATTTGAAGGTTGAGACTCATCAATATCTGCCAATAGCAGCCTTCTCTTTTGTCTTCTTGAGAAAGACTGAGTGATTATAGGGATTTGGTTTTTCTGACCACACTCTTTTGTCTTCTTGAGAAAGACTGAGTGATTATAGGGATTGGTTTTTGGCCAATGTTGGAGGCATTGAGAGTGACAGGAAGGGAAGAAAGTTCAAGGAGGGTTTGAGAAGTAGTGTTTGGAGAGAGAGCGGGTGAACTTTCTTTATTTGGCTGTGTGGAGGAAGGTGGGGCAGCGGTTGTTGGCTTGGTTTGCTCTGTAGGAGCAAATTTGGAAGGTCTGGGTTTTCTGGATACTCCAGATGTCCCAGTATTTATTTGAGCCTCAGCTTTCTTTTGCTTCTGCTCTGAGCTAGCCTTGGCAGCTTGAGTTTGGAATTTTTGATCCAATGCTGCTTTGAGAAGTGCTTTTTGGTTCTACAGCCTTATTTGTTTCATCCTCCTTTGCTCATTCTTGTCTTCTGCCCTTTTAGCAGCTTGGGTAGCAGACATGATTCTTTCATGCTCCCTCTTTTTGGCTTCATTAGCCTGTTCTTTGAACCAGGGAGAAGGAGGAACAATCCCAGTAAGGGACTCAAGAAATTTGGTGTTGTTAGTGATTTCATGTTGTAAGGAAGAGACTTTGGTATCGACTGAAATTTTCAGCAGATCCAATCGAATCTTTTGGGTGGTCAGAAATTGGGTGGTGAAGGATTGAAGCAGGGAAGTAAGTTGGGTAGTAAAAAGTGGGTTTAACACTTCTTGAAGAATCTGAGGGGAGAAGATGGTGGCAGTGGAAGTAGGTAGTGTGGTGGAAGAACCTTCAAGTGAAGGTGCCTGCATGGGGATGGATTGGGGTTGCAGGGCTTGATTGCTCAAGACTGTTGAAACAAGCTCAGTGAGCTTAGTTACATCAGCCTGAATGTGAGCCACGGAATCCGTCAATTCCTTTATTTTAGAATCTGATTCGTCCAAACGTTTAGGGATATCATCCGAATCCCTGACTAAAATGGCAGTTTTATCATGACCTGAGTCCACCTCAGGAATGTTATGGACCCCTGTTTCTTGGTTCCGGGGATTTCCAGCCTCAGTTTCAAGAACTTCATGGGATGTTGCCATATCAGGAGTCTTATTGCCTGATCCATTCAAATGAAAGTCTAGTGGATTCTCATGTGAAGTGGATGCTCCAGATATATGATCAAGATGTCTAGAGGGACTCGTCATCCTGATTTCATCCTCTTCTCCATGGGTAGGAGATTGAGCTATTTGAGCAAAGGTTTGATGGGGCAGCTCCTCTTGTAGAGAAGGGGGAGGAGAACCAAGCTGCTCAAACACAACATCAATCTCATGGAGAACATGGGT
Organism: Mikania micrantha; assembly: GCA_009363875.1. Lineage (NCBI taxonomy): Eukaryota > Viridiplantae > Streptophyta > Magnoliopsida > Asterales > Asteraceae > Mikania > Mikania micrantha. The sequence continues at coordinate 121,466,912 of CM018691.1, forward strand.
AGGAGAGTTAAGGGCTGCATGTGGGGAAGAAACAGAAATGTCCTTAGGAGAGTGGACTGCCGACTGAGTGTCAAGTGACACTTCAGTGGCTATGGAGGGTTCCCTTTGAAGTACAACATAATCCTGTTGAGAGGATTGATGAGGAGCTGGGTGGAATTGAGATGCTTGATGCATCTGTGAGGGTGGAACAGATGTATCCAACTGTCCAGTGGGGATAAAGACATGTTCAGGGATCTCATCTTCCTGAACAGCCTTTTTGGGCTTCTTAGGCTTAGAAACTTTGGTAAAAGCTTTTCGTTTGGGTGGTACCTTTACAAGTGTGGAGGAGGTGGATGTGGGTTCACCGAGGATGGGTGTTTCCTCAGTGTCATCCGTATGTTTTGGATCAGTGTTCAATCGAGTGAACACTTGTTTGTCAATGCTCTTTACAATGGAAAGAGGAGCAATGTGACAAACATTATTAAGGTCAGCAAAGAGGCAGGCCATTACAAACCTAGGATAGAGCCGAAACTTGGGACTTTTCTGGTGATTCACCAGATGATCAAAAATTATTTTAGACAGATTGACCTTTTCATTGGAATGAACTGCGTACATGACATATTGCATGTCATATGCCATTTCTCCCCAACTTGTCGACTTTTGCGACAAACACTGAAGAATAGTGTGATACAGGAACTTGTACTTAGGGTAGAAGAAGGCTTTGTACAAAATCCTGTGTTTCAAGTCACCCTGATAATCGCACTGGATGAAGGTATTATGAAGGAGTTTGAGAGAGACGGTGGAAGGAGCGTCACTGTCGTTCAAGTTTAGGGCAACACTTATTTTTGTGGGAGTGATGGTGACTTGTTGACCAGCGACCACCGAAGCGATGCTTTCAACATAGTCATCCTTCATCACCAAGGATGAGTTTGCCCAAAACTGGTTTAGAGCAACTTCAGAACTAGGAGGGTTTAGAACAAGAGTAGTGTGAACGAAAGAGTTTACCAGAGTGTTGATAGCTTTGTTGTAATGAGGATACTGAGAAGATTTGACAAGGTAAGCTCCGAGGTTATGGATCGGTTTGATTTTCAAGGCCATTGTTATTTCGTGACGATGAACACCGAGCACTTTTGAAGGCAAAGTGTGAGGACAAACTTTGCTTTAAAGAAAACGAGATGAGGAAGACTAACCGTTCACACACAAGAGCAGTTTGAAAAATGAAAAAACCGCCACTACTTATATTATACCAAAAGCTTTACCTTAGGGTTTTTACCCATCGGACCAACCTGTGATCATGAGAGAGAAAAGGCAAACGACAAAAAAGTACGTTCATGCACACCCTGAAGTACAAACAATGCTTTGTCGGGAATGAAACCTGGTCTGATGTCGTTACACCATCATCATGAGCATAAAGCTCAGATGGAAGCAGTGGAAATGCATCGTGCCAGGCGACATGCCTGACAAGCAGTAGTCCTTCGCCATGAGTAGCAACCGGAAGCGTCAAGGTTGAAGGAGAAGTGTTCTTGATCAAGAATGATCAAGAGGTGTTATGAAAGAACTGATGGATTAAAGAAGACAACGACTGATATAAATAAGGAAAGAAGATCAGTGGTCATTTAGAGTAAGAGGGATAAAAATGGAAAGAATATAGCAAAGCCGTGAGAACAATTAATGAGTGTCAATTCTATTAACTGTGAGAGGTCTAATCTTACAGAGAGATTAGTGACGGCCGAATCTGTCGTAATTATCAAGAGATTTGATAACCACTTGGGCAAGGAAGATTTAAATAAGAAAGATTATTAATCTTCGGAAGAGATTTGATAACCACTTGTCTACCCTCTTGATGAACAAAGTCTTATCAATGGTTCCCCAAGAAAATTTATTAGAAAGAAGAAATTGAGAGAAAGTATCATACCATGCTCTGGGTGCCTGTTTCAGACCATAAAGTGCTTTGTCTAGTCTGTACACCCAATCAGGATGATGAACATCATCGAATCCTGGAGGTTGACACACATAGACTTCCTCCTTTATTGTCCCACATAGGAATGTACTTTTGATATCCATTTGGTATACCTTTATGTTATGGGAGATAACAAATGCTAGGAAGAGTCTAATGGCTTCCAATCTGGCCACAGGAGCAAAGGTCTCATCATAATCAATGCCTTCCTCTTGGCAGTAACCTTCTACTACCAATCGTGCTTTATTTTTGATTACAATACATCTGTCATTTGTTTTATTTTTGAATACCCATCTAGTTCCGATAGGGTATTTTCCTGCAGGCAAGGGGCAAAGAGTCCAAATATTTTGTCTTTTGAACTGTAACAGTTCATCCTGCATAGCCTCTACCCAATTATTATCTTTGAGAGCTTCCTGATATTTGGAAGGTTCAACTTGGGATAGAAAGGCTGCATGAAGACAAAAGTTCGAAATCTGGCTCCTAGTTTGAACACCTTTATGTAAATCACCTAAGATGTGTTCTAGAGGATGATTTCTACTGAAGGTAATGATGTCCAAAAAGTTATTAGAAGAGGCAGCATCGGAAGAAGGTGAGTTTTCTGTATGGCCAAGAGAATTTTCTGAAGGGGAAGCATGACCATTTTTAGGAACATCTACATGTGTGTTATCCAAGACTGGGGATAAAGGAGTAGATATCTGTTCACTTTGGTTCTGAGAATTTATTTAAAGAGGAGGAAGAGAAGAAAAGAATTTAGAGACAGAACACTCTTCAAGAGAGGACAGATCTTCAGAAGTTTGACAAGATTCTGAAGAAGAAGAGGAAGAAGGGGTAGAAGAGATGTAGGTGAAGCTTTCAAGATCAAAGAGATCATCAGGAGCAGATGGGAAAGATGAGGTCGAAGCAGATTCATTGAATTTGACATCAATAGTTTCTTCAACAATTTTAGTCCGGAGATTGAAAGCTCGGTAAGCCTTAGAAGTCTGAGAATATCCAACAAAGCATCCGGAATCTACTTTAGCAGCAAACTTGGATAAAGAGTCTTTTGTGTTCAAGATGAAGCACGGACACCCAAAGACTTTAAAGAAAGAGATGAGAGGCTTTATGTTATGAAGGACTTCATAGGCAGTCTTGTTATGTCTTTTCACAATTTGAACTCTATTCAAGACATAGCAAGCAGTGTTTACTGCCTCAGCCCAGAAGGATAAAGGTAATCCTGAATCTGCAAGCATAGTTCTTGCAGCTTCAATAAGTGTCCTATTCTTCCTTTCCACAACTCCATTTTGAGCGGGAGTTCTAGGAACACTATATTGTCAAAGGATTCCTTTAGAGATGCAGAACTTATCAAGAACCTGGTTCTTGAATTCAATTCCATTATCACTCCTTATTGTTTTAACTGGAAGACCAAATTGTCTTTCAAGTTGAGTGATAAGTGCAATTATTTTCTCAGAAGTCTCATCTTTGCTAAAAAGAAAGAAGGTCCAGCAAAATCTTGAGTAATCATCCACAACAACTAGACAGTATCTCTTTCTGGCCAAACTGGCTACCTTCACTGGACCAAAAAGATCCATGTGAAGTAGATTGAGACAGTTAGTTGTTTTGGACTCCTTAATAGACTTATGTGATGTGTTATGTTGCTTTCCCTTTAAGCAAGATTCACATTGACCTTCAAGGTGAAATTCTTTGGAAAGTAATCCTTTTACTAATGAAAGGGTAGAAAGCTTATGAAGAGATTGGTGGTTGAGGTGACTGAATCTTCTGTGCCAAAGAGCGGTTTCAGAAGATGATGCTTTGGCTATCAAACAAGTAGGAGAAGATGTTTGAGAGTCAGTGGTCATGTCTACAACGTAGACATTTCCACTTCTTTTAGCCATAAGCAAGGTGTGTTGATCAATTAAGATCTTTATTTTTGAATTTATTTCAGGGGAGAGAATTTTACAACTGTCCTTGGTGAAAAATGAACTGAAGTCTTTGTCAGCTAGTTGAGAAACACTCAAGAGATTAAACTTGGGATTTTCAACTAAGCTAACATCCTTAAAGTGCAGTTTTCCACCATGAACAGAACCAGACCCTACTATCCAACCTTTTGCATTATTTCCAAAGGAAACAGATCCTCCATTCTTTGGAATGAAGTTATTTAAAATGGATCTGCATCTTGTCATGTGCCTAGAGCCTCCACTGTCCACATACCATAGATGACTTTGGTTTGAAGAAGGTCTCCGCACATGACAAATTTATTTGCAATAGGTTAGATATGGGTCTTATTTTATTTTAGAGGAGAAAGAGGATGTTTATTTATTTTGCTGAGAATTATTCATCAATTTCTGCATCATTAATATCAGCTGTTTCTGATTTTGATGCAAGATATTGATTTGTGAATCCATGGAAGGAGGGTTCACTTCAGCAGAAGAATGGGTAGCAGGAATCATCGTGGAGTAAGAAGGTGGTGTTCCAAGGATAGAAGGCCCGGGTGAAGCAAGTGAAGAAGAATGAGGTGATGAATAAGAGGATGCTGAAAATCTATTAGCCTTTTTTGATTTCTTCATTTTATTAGGAGATTTTCCTATAGTTGAAGAACCCTGTTCGGCTTTCAATTTTTCAGCATTTAGTTTTTCTCTTGCTTTCTCCAGAGGAGTTTTTGTCCAACAATTTTCAGTAGTATGATTATACTTAAAACATTTTAGACAGGTAGGAGACAAAGCAGGGTAGTTGGGGATGAAAGGCTTATTTTCCTTCATTATTGGATTGGGGGATGAGGATGAGAAGGAGGAAATCTGATGTCAAACATGGGCCTCTTTCCTTTGTCAAGGCGGGCAGCATGACTATCAGAAGTCTTATGAATACTTGTATCTTTCGATCTTTGAGTAGAGCTCATGGTTGGAGCCATCTCAGCTTGTTCAAAAGCATTTTTATTTTGATCACTTTCCAAAGGTGTTTCCTCCTGTCTCTCAATGTTAGTTTCAGTGGGATAAACAAACGTGGGAAAGTGTGGAGGTTGGTACACTCTTGGAGGTGTGATTGTGATGGATGGAATTTCATCCTGAAGAAAGGTGGGAGAAATGGGCTCTGAATCAGTCTCATTTATTTTATTATCAATCGTGGTGTAATCCTCTGGGGGACTAGTATGATTAAACCCGATTCCAAACTTGGCTTTGCTGTGAACTTGCTTACTTAACAGCATTTTGAACCCTTTGCAGGATTCGACCCACTTGTCACAGCTAACCTTGGTCTGAGACAATTCATCTCTACAAGCTGCATATTTTTCATTTTGCAAATCAAATAGAGTTTGTTGGTTGGACTTTTCAGTCATTAGGACAGATATTTGACTGTCTTTATTCTTTAATAGTTTTTCCATTTTAGAATTTTTATTGTCAAGCAGTTGCTCCAACTCCTGATTTTGTTGTTGAAGCAACACATTGGCTTTCTTTATTTTTGCAAAAGCCTCTATGCACGCATCGGTACATAGTTTTTCTAAAGTGGAGGAAGATACCTGTGCATCAGGAGTGTCTGTAGCAGGTTGTTCAGAAGGAGAAAAGTCATCACCAATAGCCATAAGAGCGAAATCTGTTGGTTCGGAGGCAATGAGGGCATAGCCTACATCTTCAGGCAAGCTGCTCCAATCGACATACTCTTGGGTAAAGAGAGCTTGTTGACCGGAAGAAGAAGAAGATTGAGCAGCAGGGCCTGGTATGTTTATTTGAGAAGAAGATGGTGCAACAATTTGAAGAGGTGCATGAGTCAGTTGATACATGCTACCATTTGCAGCTTGTACATATTGTACATTAATAGAAGGGGGTTTGTACAATGTGTGCTGACTCCTGAGGATTGTTGTGCCTTCTGAAGGAAGAAGAAGAAGAAGAAGAAGAAGAAGAAGAAGAAGAAGAAAAAGGTGCAGAAGAAGTATGTGATTGTCAGTTGGGAAAGGTCACATACGGAGAATAATTTGAGTGGGGAGCATTTTTGCACTCCCTGGCGAAGTGTACAGTGCCATGGCATCTGTAGCATTAGACCTTAGCCTTATTTAGGCTGAACCTGGTTTTCCCTTGAATACCAGGGAATTTCCTTCCGGTCCTTTTATAGAACTTGTTCGTTCTAATGCTCAAGAGGGCCAGTTGGTGCAGAATATCCATCTCTTCCAAGTCATCTCTTGGAACTTGATGGAGATCATCCATGATAAAACACAGATGATCAGAGATGGGAGACTGGTCATCACAGGAAGAAGAAGAAGTGATGCCAGTGGTTATGTCAATATATTCATCATAACCCTGAACATGTGATTCAGAGTTATGACTCAGAAGAGCTGTGTTCCCTTGCACATACTCTTCCGTTGATTTACCAGACTTGATGAGTTTTCTCCTCCGGTCAATCTCTCGCTCAAATGTGAGCAACTTACCATGAAGTTGAGTGAGCGAGAGCTTGCCAAAGTCTAGAGAGGATCTCATGACAATGGAATAGGTCTCCCATTTGTCTGGTAGAGATCTCAGGAAGCGGTTCAAGACCGACACAGGGGTGTACTCTTGACCATCAATTTTTAATTCACTTAAGAGGGAAGTGAACCGTTCAAACTGCTGAGTCAGTGACTCATTATTTAGTTGGGAGATTGTCTCGTATTGTTGAGCTAATATCTCCCTGGTATTAGCCACAACGTCTTCGGTACCACCGGATTGCTCTTTTAGAGCATCCCACAAGTCTTTAGTAGACTCATGGTGAAGAAGACCAGAGTATATTTCGTTGGGAAGAGCCATTTCCAACTGAGCATGTGCCTTTGCATCAAGCTCCAACTTTTGGTAATCCTCTTCGGTGTAGTTCCGAGGATTTTTCGGGACATTATTTCCAGTCTCCGTGTCCAGGACCGTTGGTTTGTGCGGTCCGTACATGACAGACTTCCAACATCCTGTACGATTATTAGACATGAAGTGTAACATCCGCCTCTGCCAAATGTTATACTGATGCCTGACCAAGATTGGCAGCTTCGTGGCAGAACCGATGTTATGGGGATCGATTGAGAATTTCTCTGCCATTGGTTCACAAATAATTATGAGCAAATAAACTAGTGATGAGAACTCAACGTGATTTGTTAGAATGAATTTTGAACACAGATTAGTTCAAAAGTCAAACTCCTACAGATTTAAAGAAAACTAGAAAGACAGAAGAGATAGAGTGCAGAAAACTAAAACAACAAGATATCAATTTGAGCTTTGAGTTTTAGTCTTGATGGTTAAACCAAGACTAAGGACAAGGCTCTGATACCAATTGTTAAACTACAAGAACCTCGATTAGTAGCTATTTTAACCAGGAACAATGCTTTAGACACTTAGTCAAAGCTTAGGTTTCAGCTCCCTCTAAAGTTTTGCACAAGTTATTTTCGTTGTTTTAGTTTTCTTGCCTAGAGAAGAGAGAAGATGAGAGATAGAAAGCACAAGGAAATATGGGGGAAGTGATCCTTAATTATTCAGAGAATGTTGGGACTTAAATACTCAAACATTCTGCAATACAAGACAAGAAATAATAAGACAAACAGCTGACATTATTACTGTCACACCCCGAGCCGGCGGGACGAATCGACTTTCCCGTCGGGCGGAAGGTTCTCGGGGCGCGATATCGTGAGTGATAATCATGATGATCAGATTGTTTACATAGCATCAACATTGAGAATAACTAAAGCACAATTAGCAATTAACTAGGATTACAAAGTTAAATTACAACTGTTAATGTTTGATAATTTAACTAAGTAAACTTGTCAAAAGAATCAAATGTTTTCTATCTTGTATCTGTACAAGATATCAAAATAGCTTCACAGCGTTCATCAAAACATGTGCTTTTCAAAATCTACTAGGTCCTCTAACTGGGCATCTGTGAGGCCCCGAAACCGGGCACCTCGCAGAGGTTGGTTTTCATCATAACACATAGCTCTTAAACTAAAAACTTTCATAATCATGCAGCGGAAATGTAATCATAGTTTGATAAACAGAAATCAATAAAGTGTCTGTATTAAAAACACATCGGATTGCCAAAACCAATGGATCGTCTGACTTGATGCCCGAGCTCCATGCCTTCTCTTATCGTACCTTCAACCTGACATACATGCTAAATCAAGTCAGCTTACGCTGGTGAGTTCTAGTTTTCATAAAGCAACGTTAAAAATACTTAACATAAACATCATTTCATACACATAGTCCATAACCTTAGCACATAACATCCTTAACATCATCATATGTTCCACTGTCACCGTACGAACAGTGGGCTCATGCCGGCACAAGGCTTCATTCCCAGTTATAGTCGTGGTTGACTATCATACCCAGTTATAGTCGTGGTTGACTGTCATACCCAGTTATAGTCGTGGTTGACTCTCATACCCAGTTATAGTCGTGGTTGACTCTCATACCCAGTTATAGTCGTGGTTGACTCTCATACCCAGTTATAGTCGTGGTTGACTATCATACCCAGTTATAGTCGTGGTTGACTATCATACCCAGTTATAGTCGTGGTTGACTATCATACCCAGTTATAGTCGTGGTTGACTATCATACCCAGTTATAGTCGTGGTTAACTATCATACCTACCCAGCACAATTACTGGTACATCCCTCATACATATCCTATAACACTTATAGGATCATCGTTCATTCATCATGCATGATATACTAGCATCATATCATCATACCATCATAACATACTAGCATCATTATCATATCATAACATCATGGCATCATGTATACATATCATACTTTCATCCTAGCAACCTAGGACCTTGTCATACTCCTATAACTATTCTCATAGTTATCATCATGAAGCATGTTATCATAAAGTCATCGTCATATCATATGCTAGCATCATTATCATGTCATGTTATTCATCATCATAACTCATTTATCATGCATTCGTCATACTTAACATACTTTCATGCATAAATCATGCTATCACATAAACATGAATACATAGTCAGGGCATATCATCATTCATTCATCATCATCATAAGAACATAACATCATAGACATAACAATAAGCATGTATGCCAGCCCAAAACATTAAGCATAAAATAGGGCGTCTAGAACTCACCTGAATATGGCTCCTTATCTTCTTAACCGAACTCCTTAGTTAAGACCTGGGAACCTACATCATTACATCATCTCATCACATACCATTCTTAGACTTAGGATATATCCTAAGTCCTCATAGCCTACTAGTTCCCCCCCTCATAACTTCAAGTCCTCGAACTTGGATAGTATACGAAATACCCATGTACACGAAATCCCTGTATTCGAAATTAGTGTACACGAAGTAACCTTTGTACACGAAATGACACTTTGTACTCGAAATAGGCATACTCAAAATACATTGTACTCGAAATACATGCATGATTTCGAGTACCCTCGGTACATGATTTCGTGTACTCATCATTTTGTCATTAAACACCTCATAAATTCATCCAAGACTTTGGGGAGCTAGTTCTAGGTTCCTTAGGTTGTTACCAACGTATTGGAACCTCAAAGTTACGAACTTTATGCATAAAGGTGTGAGCTTTATGCATAAGTTCACTCTTTGTTTAACCATCCTAACTTTTGTATAAAAATCCTAACTTTTCAGTCTAGAACACTTACTTAAGGTAGATGATCCCTCCTGCAGATTCTCGTGTGTATCCTCTTCCGTTTGATCGATCAAAGCTCGATCCTTGAAGTTTCTGGGTTCCAACTTCGTGTACTCGAGAGAGGATTTGCTTCAGCCAAGGGTTAGCACGTTTCCCAAGACCCCACTATTTATAGGTAAGGTCCCTGTATTCGAACCCTCATGTACACGAAATATGGTGTACACGAATTCTGGTGTACACGAATTCTGAAATTCGAGTACACGATTTCTAAGCTTCACTTGGTTATTTTCCGTCCCTTTTCTAGCAAGTTAGTTGTTTGTTACGCATTCGTAAGTTCAAGTAACTTGTATTAGAAAATTTGGGATGTTACAAGTCTCCCCTCCTTACAATAGGTTTAGTCCCGAAACCTGCCTCGTTACGTATCGAACAAATGAGGATATAAGTTCCTCATCTCGTCTTCCAATTCCCACGTCGTGTCTGAACCCTTCCGATGCTTCCACTGAACTCTTACTTGACGAACCGTTTTATTCCGTAGCTGCTTTTCTTTCGTATCCACAATGACGACTGGTTCTTCAATGTAGTTCAGTCGGTCATCTACCTCAATGTCATCCAAAGGAACATGTGCCTGCTCGTCTGCCAAGCACTTCCTAAGATGTGACACGTGGAAGGTAGGATGAATCCCGTTCAGCTCCTCTGGTAGGTCCAGTCGATACGCGACTTTCCCTACCCTTGCCTTTATCGGAAACGGTCCGATGTACCTCGGACTCAACTTGCCTCGCTTTCTGAATCGAATGATTCCCTTCCATGGTGATACTTTCAGCAACACTCGATCGCCAACATCAAACTCGATCGGTCTTCGGCGCTTGTCAGCGTAAGACTTTTGGCGATCTTGTGCAGCTTTCATTCGAGCTTTTATCACCCGTAGCTTTTCTGCCATTTCAATCACGGCAGCCTTGTTTCCCATTTCTTTGTATCCAACTTCACCCCAGCATACCGGGGTTCTACATCGTCTTCCGTACAACGCCTCATATGGGGGCATTTCGATGCTGGAGTGGTAGCTGTTGTTGTATGAAAACTCTACCAATAGCAAGTGGTCATCCCAGTTTCCCCCAAAATCGATAATGCACGCCCTAAGCATATCCTCCAACGTTTGAATAGTCCTTTCCGACTGTCCATCCGTCTGAGGGTGATAGGCGGTACTGATATTTAACCTCGTTCCCATGGCGTCATGAAACTGCTTCCAGAATCTGGAAGTAAACCTCATATCCCTATCTGACACAATGGAGACAGGAACTCCATGTCTGGCCACAATCTCTTTCACGAACAACTCAGAAAACATTTCGGACGTATACGTTTCCCTGATAGGGAGGAAGTGTGCACTCTTCGTCAGTCGGTCCACAATCACCCATATGGTGTCATGCCGTTTAGCTGTCTTTGGTATCTTGGTGATGAAATCCATGGTGTGTTCCCATTTCCATTCTGGTACCTCTAGAGGTTGCACATATCCGTAGGGCTTCAGATGTTCAGCTTTCACTTGCGCACAAGTAAGGCACCTATTCACATACTGCATCACATTAAACTTCATGCCCGGCCACCAGTAATCCTGTCGAAGATCTTGATACATCTTCGTCGCACCGGGGTGCACCGAATAACGTGACTTGTGGGCTTCATCTAAAATTCTCGTTCGAATGTCCCCATTTCTGGGCACCCACATTCGACCGAATCGTATCTTTATCCCATGGTCGTTGTCTTCCAAGTTCTTGACTTGTCCGAAGACACGTTCAAAACCCACGTTTTTCAACCCTTCCTGTTGCGCCTGCTTGAGCTCATTCAGAAAGTCTGGCGTTATCACCAAACTATATGATTTTACCCGTATGGCAGGATGATCCGTCTTGCGACTCAAGGCATCTGCCACTACATTGGCCTTTCCCGGGTGATATAGAATATCACAATCATAATCCTTTAGCAGCTCAAGCCATCGTCTCTGCCTCATGTTCAAATCCTTTTGCTCGAAGAAGTACTTCGCGCTCTTGTGGTCGGCATAGATGGTACTCCTTACTCCATACAAGTAGTGCCTCCATATTTTCAATGCGAACACCACTGCAGCGAGTTCAAGATCGTGGGTCGGGTAGTTAGCCTCATGAATCTTTAGCTGGCGCGAAGCATAAGCTATCACCCTTCCCCTTTGCATCAGTACGCATCCCAACCCTTGTCGCGATGCATCGGTATACACAACAAGATCATCATTTCCATCCGGCAATGCTAGAACAGGAGCTTGGGTAAGTTTCTCCTTTAGCACTGAAAACGCTTGTTCTTGGTTAGGGCCCCATTCGTACTTTACATCCTTCCTCGTAAGCTTTGTCAATGGCGTCGCTAGCTTGGAGAAGTCTTGAATAAATCTCCGATAGTAACCGGCCAAACCAAGAAAACTGCGTACTTCCGTAGGTGACTTCGGAGGGCTCCATTTCATAATCGTTTCAAATTTAGCTGGATCTACCATAATGCCTTCTGGGTTCACCACGTGACCTAGAAACTGTACCTCTCGTAACCAGAAAGCGCATTTGGAGAATTTAGCATAAAGTTTCTCTTTCCTCAGGATCTCCAATACCTCACGTACGTGGCAAGCATGGTCTCCCTCGTTCTTTGAATAAATCAAAATATCGTCAATAAACACTATCACCGATCGGTCCAGCATCGGTCGACATACCCTGTTCATCAAATCCATAAATGCTGCGGGAGCATTCGTCAATCCAAACGACATAACGAGAAACTCGTAATGTCCATAACGCGTACGGAAAGCAGTCTTTGGAATATCCTGCTCTCGAACTTTCAACTGATGGTAACCGGATCGGAGATCTATCTTTGAGAACCAGCTTGCACCTTGCAATTGATCGAACAAGTCATCAATTCTAGGTAGAGAATACATGTTCTTTACGGTCAACTTATTCAGTTCCCTGTAATCGATACACATACGCATACTTCCATCTTTCTTCTTAACGAACAACACCGGTGCTCCCCACGGAGAGACACTCGGTCGTATAAAACCTTTATCTAGGAGTTCTTGTAGCTGGGTCATCATTTCCTTCATCTCGTTTGGAGCTAAACGGTACGGTGCTTTGGCAACGGGTTGTGCCCCCGGCACTAAGTCGATCTGGAACTCAATTTCCCGTTCGGGTGGTAATCCAGGCAATTCCTCAGGGAATACATCGGGGAAGTTACACACCACGGGAACATCATCAATCGTCCTCATATCCATACGTTCCTCAATCACGTAGGCCAAGTAGGCTACACACCCTCGCCTCATCATAACATCAGCCGTGATCATCGAAATGATCTTAGGCGCATACATCGCTTTATCACCATAAACCGTCACAGAGCTCCCATCCATCGCACGTAAACATATCATCTTTCGTCGACATACAATGTTAGCCTCATATTTGGCTAACCAGTCCATACCCAAAACCACATCGAATCCTCCTAAGGTAATAAGAAACAATCGTACTGGGAACCTATGACCTCCTATCTCAACATAGCAATCATCAATAGCCTCAGTCACCCTGGTCATCTTACCAATAGCCGTCTCTACATCAAATACCCGATCTATCTTCTTAACCTTCCCAGATAACCCATCACAGAAAGTAGAAGACACAAAACTCTTACTGGCACCAGAATCAAACAATACAGAAGCAGGAATATTGTTGATAGAAAAGGTACCTGTGACCACATTGGGGTCCCCGATAGCATCATCCTTTGTCATCGTGAAAGCCCGTGCTTTAGCCTTCTGCTTCTCCTTTCCTTTCTCTTCCTTCTTACCCGAGCCCGAAGCATCGGCCCGTGGTTGCCTGCAATCTTTAGACAGATGTCCAAACCCGTTGCAGTTGTAGCATCTGGTGGCACTTGGGCAATTGCCGGAAAAATGCCCCGTCTTTCCGCATCGGAAACATAGGTTAGTGCCCACCAAGCACTATCCGGTGTGAATTTTACCACACTTGCTGCATCGGTTCGCATCCTCACGCTTCACCTTTTTGCCTGAAAACTTTCGTTGGTCTGTTCGACCCCGCTTAGTCCCCGAGGACTCTTTCACCTTTGCTTCCTCCTTGGCTGGCTCATCCGACATAACATCGTCCCAAACTATTCCACTGAGCTCCACAGTGGAATCATAAGTCTTGGGAGCATTCGCCTTCACATGAATTCGAACCTTGAGAGGCAAACCCTCCATGTACAACTTCACCCTGCGTTCCTCGGTAGAAACCAGATGAGGAACAAGTCTAGCCATCTCGTTAAACCTCGACGTGTACTGGCGGTGGTTCAAACTTCCAGCTTTCAGAACCAGAAATTCCCTTTCGACCTTATCCAGCTCGTTCTTGGGACAGAACTGTTTAGTAACCAGTTCCTTGAGATCGTCCCAAGTCATCTTCTCTACATCAGCTGCAGCTTTGGACTGCTTAATGGTGTTCCACCAGTGAAGTGCCTCCTCGACAAAAGAGTGAGCTGCGAACTTAACAGATTGGTCGACTCGGCATTTACTGATGGAGATAATAGCCTCCATAGCAGATATCCAGTGGCAAGTAGCCACAGCATCCTTCTTTCCATCAAAGGTCGGTGGGTTACATCCCTTGAAGGACTTGTAGTCACAGCCCTTCAGTTTCCCAGTCATAGAGTCGTCGCTCTTAGTCTCGATGATCACAACATCCTCATCTCCCTTAGAGCTTTCCTTGGTTCCCTCGGACTTGTCCTTCAGAGTATCCTTCAGTGCCTTAGCAATCAAGGCTGGTAGCTTTTCATCCATGATTTTGCATACCTCGTCTGAAATAGCCTTTACCACAATAGGCTCTAGAGTGAAGTCGTCTTCATTCTCAGGTTGCTCGTTGTGCTCGTGGTCGCCCTCATTGACGGGTTCTTCATCCTCGACACGTGGTTCTTCGGGTTTCTGTGGTTGCTTACGTGGTCTACCCTTTTGTCCAGCCATCTAACTATCTACAGGATGCAACAATTGATGAGTTAGTATAGGAATCAGTTTAGCATGAAATAAGCTTTGTAAATCATTAATGACGTTGATCAAGTGCTATTAACCATTTACCCAACTCATAGGCTCTAAACGTTTCCCATCCCATCTCTTCAATGTGCATGACACTAACTACATACATAACCTTACAACTAACCCTTAACTCATACATAGACATTCAGCTCGTGGCATCCGTTCATCCGTGGTTGGCAATCCGCGTCACTTAATCCCATTCTCAGTTTAAGTCTTGGCATTTGGGATGCCAAGATCTCTCAAACTATGGCTCTGATACCAACTTGTGAGGCCCCGAAACCGGGCACCTCGCAGAGGTTGGTTTTCATCATAACACATAGCTCTTAAACTAAAAACTTTCATAATCATGCAGCGGAAATGTAATCATAGTTTGATAAACAGAAATCAATAAAGTGTCTGTATTAAAAACACATCGGATTGCCAAAACCAATGGATCGTCTGACTTGATGCCCGAGCTCCATGCCTTCTCTTATCGTACCTTCAACCTGACATACATGCTAAATCAAGTCAGCTTACGCTGGTGAGTTCTAGTTTTCATAAAGCAACGTTAAACATACTTAACATAAACATCATTTCATACACATAGTCCATAACCTTAGCACATAACATCCTTAACATCATCATACGTTCCACTGACACCGTACGAACAGTGAGCTCATGCCGGCACAAGGCTTCATTCCCAGTTATAGTCGTGGTTGACTATCATACCCAGTTATAGTCGTGGTTGACTATCATACCCAGTTATAGTCGTCGTTGACTGTCATACCCAGTTATAGTCGTGGTTGACTGTCATACCCAGTTATAGTCATGGTTGACTCTCATACCGAGTTATAGTCGTGGTTGACTCTCATACCCAGTTATAGTCGTGGTTGACTATCATACCCAGTTATAGTCGTGGTTGACTATCATACCCAGTTATAGTCGTGGTTGACTATCATACCCAGTTATAGTCGTGGTTGACTATCATACCCAGTTATAGTCGAGGTTGACTATCATACCCAGTTATAGTCGTGGTTGACTATCATACCTACCCAGCACAATTACTGGTACATCCCTCATACATATCCTATAACACTTATAGGATCATCGTTCATTCATCATGCATGATATACTAGCATCATATCATCATACCATCATAACATACTAGCATCATTATCATATCATAACATCATGGCATCATGTATACATATCATACTTTCATCCTAGCAACCTAGGACCTTGTCATACTCCTATAACTATTCTCATAGTTATCATCATGAAGCATGTTATCATAAAGTCATCGTCATATCATATGCTAGCATCATTATCATGTCATGTTATTCATCATCATAACTCATTTATCATGCATTCGTCATACTTAACATACTTTCATGCATAAATCATGCTATCACATAAACATGCATACATAGTCAGGGCATATCATCATTCATTCATCATCATCATAAGAACATAACATCATAGACATAACAATAAGCATGTATGCCAGCCCAAAACATTAAGCATAAAATAGGGCGTCTAGAACTCACCTGAATATGGCTCCTTATCTTCTTAACCGAACTCCTTAGTTAAGACCTGGGAACCTACATCATTACATCGTCTCATCACATACCATTCTTAGACTTAGGATATATCCTAAGTCCTCATAGCCTACTAGTTCCCCCCCTCATAACTTCAAGTCCTCAAACTTGGATAGTATACGAAATACCCATGTACACGAAATCCCTGTATTCGAAATTAGTGTACACGAAGTAACCTTTGTACACGAAATGGCCATGTACACGAAATGGCACTTTGTACTCGAAATAGGCATACTCGAAATACACTGTACTCGAAATACATGCATGATTTCGAGTACCCTCGGTACATGATTTCGTGTACTCATCATTTTGTCATTAAACACCTCAGATATTCATCCAAGACTTTGGGGAGCTAGTTCTAGGTTCCTTAGGTTGTTACCAACGTATTGGAACCTCAAAGTTACGAACTTTATGCATAAAGGTGTGAGCTTTATGTCACACCCCCACCTCCGCGTCACCAGACGACGTCATTTCTAAAGGTAGCGGAAGCATAGCGGCGAAGTCTCGAAGGTGAGGGGTGACTTACTTGATCCGGTATCATAACACACATAGTTAAGAAAAGCACTAATTACAAATCACGACAAATATTTATTACATGTCCTGAATATCCGTTTACAACTTAAGTTCCTTCTATTGCATCCCAAGTCCTAACTACATGGTGCGTGCACAGGTGTTTCCTCACTGTTGGTACTGATTACCTGTAAAAGATTTAAAGTTTAAAAATATCAGTATAAAACTGGTGAGTTCATAAATAGGACTCGATACAATATGATATGATAGTAAAGTCAATGGTACACATTAACATAAGTGAATAATCATGTGACCCGTATCCAGATCCTTTCTGACAGTCCAGTCTAGAAAATAACCGAAGTTAAACTCCGTGCCTCTAACTCAATGTCTCACTACATCAAGTCGATACCAGGAATGGTGACAAGCATTCACACAAGGGTAGACGCTATCTATCCATGAATGGGGTTGTCAGCCCGATAGTACTATCTTTGTCCACACATTCGGCCCCACATGGGTTAACCAGATACAGTTGGTTTTGAGGACTTTTGTTGTACACAGAAAATAGTCATAATCCCATGACACCCACATGCAAGCCGGTATTGCAATTGTTACTAAACATATCACACATTTGATAAAGATTTCATAATAGTCACCCCGATGTTAAGAAAACAGTAAAAGAAAAGGGGTTGTATGAAACTCACCTGAAGTTTATGAAAAGATAAAATCACACGAACGATGGCTAAAAATGCTAATCTGCATTAGTTTATTTATAATTAATTATTTGTGTTTTAACTTGCTGATTAGATCTGTTTGAACGTTCAATGTCACCGACATTGTAATGAAAAGTCATCGAACTAACATTAGATGTTTAATTAATTATTTAGTCTAATATCATACAATGTACTATAATGTAGGTGCCTATACTCGTTTAGGTACCTTGTATTAAGTTGATGACTCATTGGATTAGCCGTAATAATCTCCGACTAATTAGTTAGGTAATGCTGTTGATTATATTACTTAAACAGTCCCTAGATGAAATCTCGGCTTAGGAATGATTAATTCTTGTCACTAATTATCCATGTATCACAAAACATAACAATATGACATTTGAATAGGTTAAACAATCATGTTTAACATATTAATCCGATTGTTATCATAAAATCAGACAGTTATTCCAATTGGTAGGGTAATAACTGTGATTAGTTTGAAACACTTGAGATTAACCTTGCATTTCAAAGATTAACCAAAATAATCACTTACATTGTCATAATCCAATGGTTTAAACCATTAGAAGTATTGTTATGGTTTAGTGAAAACCGGGCATTATAACGGATCAAAACAGGCATTTATCCGTTAACAAGACAAGTTATCCGTCAAAAATCATTCCTAGCTATCATCTAAGCAATAATCAACAACCCTAACTATATCATTACGTTCAAAAACACGATTTAATCAATGAAAATCAAGTCAGAAGGTTAAAAAGGATAGTTACCCAAATCAGACGATTCTACGGACAAAATCACGATCAGGACGCGTATACACGTTCACCGGTTCGAGCTGGACGTTCTGGTGGTGTCAAATATGAGTTTTGGTGGGAGATTGGTCAAGATTTTGAGTTAAAGAGGTTTAAAGTCGAGGGAATGAAAAATAAAATTATTCTGCATGCTTCTGCGATTTAAGAAGCTGGTTCAGCAGACCGACCTACTCGTCGCGTATCGCGACGAGTAGCCCACATGTCGTCGCGTACCGCGAGGGATTCCGGATAAGATTTGATATCGTAACTTGTCGCGTATCGCGACAAGACTCCAAGGAGTCGTCGCGTATCGCGAGGGATCCAATTTCAAGATTTTTCTTCGTTTCGCGATTCCGGACAATCCGTAACTCGGTTTCACGCACGGTTTTCTCCCATGTTCCCAATTTCTCGCACACTTTAAACCTGTAATGATTAAAATCATCAATTTAACACAGATTCCTAGAACGACCAAACGTGCTCGTGCTATTGATGACGTAATGTTTACCTGCAATTGTCACAGTCTCCTCCTGTTACAGAAATTTCGTCCCGAAATTTGCTTTAACTCCTACAGTTTGATCGTCTATGTAAACAAATGAGGATACTTCTGTTTCATGCGGTCTTCACGTTCCCAAGTGTACTCTGGCCCTCGTTTAGAATTCCATTTGACTTTTACAATTGGTATTCGACTTCGTTTGAGGGTCTTTTCATCTCGATCCATTACTTCGACTGGTTCTTCCGTGAACTGTAGGTTTTCGGCAATGTGTATCTCATCAAGAGGTATGACTAGTGACTCGTCCAATAGGCACTTTTTCAGATTTGAGACATGAAACACATCATGTATGTTACTAAGTTCTGAGGGTAACTCTAATCTGTATGCTACCATTCCAATCCTTTCAAGAATTGTAAATGGTCCTACAAATCTTGGTGAGAGTTTTCCTCGTTTTCCGAATCTGAAAATACCTTTCCAGGGAGAGACTTTTAGCATCACTTTATCACCAATCTGGAATTCGAGTGGTCTACGTCGATTATCAGCATAACTCTTCTGTCGATCGCATGCTGCTTTAATTCGTTCCTGAATGAGCGCGATCTTATCAGTCGTTTCCTGGATCAGTTCCGGGCCAATAATCTGACTTTCGCCTACTTCTGACCAACACACAGGAGATCGACATTTGCGCCCGTACAAAGCTTCAAATGGAGCACATTGGATACTAGTATGATAGCTGTTATTATAGGAAAATTCAACCAATGGCAGATGAGTATCCCAGCTACCTCCAAAATCAATTACACAGCTTCGAAGCATGTCTTCTAATGTTTGATTTGTACGTTCAGTCTGCCCATCCGTTTGTGGATGATAAGCTGTGCTCATGTTGATCTGCGTACCCAAGGCATGTTGAAGAGTTTGCCAAAAACGTGACATAAATCGACTATCTCTATCAGAAATAATAGAGATTGGCACTCCATGTCGCATTACAATTTCGTTGATGTAAAGTTTAGCTAGACGGTCCATAGAATAGTCTTCCCGAATTGGTAAGAAATGTGCTGATTTGGTAAGGCGATCTACGATGACCCAAATAGCATCATGGTTATGCGCCGTTCTGGGTAATTTAGTGATGAAATCCATGGAAATTTGTTCCCATTTCCACATAGGGATTTCTGGTTGTTGCAATAGCCCAGATGGTCTTTGATGTTCTGCCTTAACCTTAAGGCACGTTAAGCATTTATTCACATATTCTGCTATTTGTTTCTTCATACCAGGCCACCAGTAGAAGTCTTTGAGATCTTTATACATCTTATCAGCACCTGGATGAATAGAATATTTGGATTTGTGAGCTTCGTCCAAGATAATTGGTCTGATATTACCAAGTACCGGGATCCATGCTCGGTTTTTGAAATATAATATTCCATCCGTTTTGGTTTTAAGTTGTTTATCTAACCCTCGTAATTTCTCATCGGTGTAATTTGTTGTTTGCAAGGCCTGCCGTTGAGTTTCACGTATTTGTGGGTTTAGACTAGTTTGAGTCGTCATTTCCAGCGCTTTCACACGTATGGGTTTGACTCTCTCTTTGCGACTTAACGCATCGGCTACAACATTTGCTTTACCTGGGTGGTAACGGATTTCGCAGTCATAGTCGTTCAGAAGTTCCACCCATCGCCTTTGTCGCATATTTAACATTTTCTGATCTAGAATGTGTTGAAGACTTTTGTGATCTGTATAGACCGTACACTTCGTCCCGTACAAGTAATGTCTCCATATCTTGAGTGCAAACACTACTGCACCAAGTTCTAGATCATGAGTGGTGTAATTCTTCTCGTGCACTTTTAGCTGCCGAGAAGCATAGGCAATCACCTTGTTGTTCTGCATCAGCACACACCCAAGTCCTTGACGTGAGGCATCACAGAAAACTATGAAATTCTCTGTGCCTTCTGGTAGTGCCAGAATAGGTGCATTGCAGAGTTTATGCTTCAACAGTTGAAATGCCTCCTCCTGTTGAGAGTCCCATATGAACTTTTGATCTTTCTGGGTTAGAGTAGTTAAAGGCAAGGCTATCTTTGAAAAGTTCTTGATGAATCTTCTGTAATAGCCCGCTAACCCTAAGAATTGACGAATCTCTGTTGGGGTTTTCGGTGTCTCCCATTGCTTTACCGCTTCAATCTTGCTGGGATCCACTTGTATACCATTTTCATTTACTACATGCCCAAGAAACTGGACTTCCCGTAACCAGAACTCACATTTGGAAAATTTGGCATAAAGTTTCTCATGTGCTAAAAGTTCCAAGATCAGTTGTAAGTGTTGCACATGTTCTTGTTGACTGCGGGAGTAAATGAGAATGTCATCAATAAAAACAATCACGAATTTATCCAAGTAAGGTCTACACACACGATTCATCAGATCCATAAACACTGCAGGCGCATTAGTCAGCCCGAAGGGCATCACTAAAAACTCATAATGCCCGTATCGAGTTCGAAAAGCTGTTTTAGAAACATCATCATCATGGATTCGTAGTTGATGATATCCAGATCTGAGATCGATTTTTGAAAAATAGATAGCACCTTGCAATTGATCGAATAGATCATCTATACGGGGTAGTGGATAACGATTTTTGATTGTCAATTTATTGAGTTCCCGATAGTCGATACACATCCTGAGAGTACCGTCCTTCTTTTTCACAAAAAGGATAGGTGCGCCCCAAGGTGAGTAACTCGGTCTAATGAAACCTTTGTCTAAAAGTTCCTGTAATTGACTCGATAGTTCTTGCATTTCCGATGGAGCCAATCGGTAAGGAGCTTTAGCTATAGGTGCTGCTCCTGGTACTAAGTCAATACGAAACTCAACTTGTCTTACTGGGGGTAATCCTGATATATCGTCAGGAAAAACTTCAGGATATTCTCGAACTACAGGAATGTCTTCAATACGTTTTTGATGTGGTTTGTTTTCAGTCACGTGAGCTAAAAAGGCTTGACAGCCCTTTCTTAAGCACTTTCGAGCTTGCATACATGATATGATACTCAGTTTCCTGCCAGCCCTTTCACCTTGTATCATAAGTGTATCACCATTTGGTAATGAAATACGAATCATCTTATTTTGACATATGACTTCCACTCGATTTTCTGAAAGCCAGTCCATACCAATAACAACATCAAAGCTTCCCAATTCAATAGGAAGAAGATCAATATTAAAAAGATGATCGTTTAGATTCAATAAACACCCTTGAATCACATTGTTAGTCATAATTGACTTGCCATTAGCAAGTTCAATGATGTAAGGGTTTGTTAGGTTATCAACGGCCAATCCGAGTAGTGAAGCAAAATCAGAGGAAACAAAACTTTTGTCCGCTCCGGTGTCAAAAAGAACAGATACATAGTGATTGTTAAGAAGAAACGTACCGGTAACGGTGTTGTTATCACGTCGAGCCTCTTCCGCCCCTATCTGGAAGGCTCTTCCTCTTGCTTCATTGCCCTGGTTGGTGTTGTTGGTAGGGCAGTTTTTCATGAAGTGATCCGGGCTTCCACATCTGAAGCACGACCGGTTGATTTGTTGTGGTTGTTGTTGTTGAGTTCCTTGGTTTGATCGGCGAACAGGGAGATTGCAATATTTGGAGAAATGCCCGACCTTGTTACAATTGTTACAAACAGGGCAGGGTCCCACATGATGAAATGGGCACTTAAGACATTTAGGTGCTTGCCCTACATAGGCTTTTCTCTCCAAAGTTGTGGCAATATATCCCTTTGCCATTTGCACATTCCGGCTGGGTTCCACCGGAGCCCCTGGTTTGCCTTTCCCAACCCATTTTCGTTTCACCCCTTTAACAGTGCTGGGGGTAGTGGTTGCCAGACTGCTGCTTGACTCACCTTTCACTGTCAATGTACCACTTCTTACTGCAACATCGGTAAGCCTGGTGGTTAAGGTGATAGCATGTTTCAAAGTACGTGGTTCAGCTGCCGTGACCATTCCCTTGATTTGAGGTACCAGACCTTTGATATATTTTTCTATCAAAGCCTGCTCAGTTGGAAACATGTTTGGCAGCAGACATGTTAATTCGTGAAATCGATCGGTATATTTCAAACAATCAGCACCGATCATAGAATGGTTCCAAAATTCCTCTTGGAGCTTTTGGATTTCAGTGATGGGACAATATTCTGACAGAATCAAAGTTTTAAACTCGTCCCAAGTCATAGCATCCACAACAGCCGTGGTCAAGGTTTTTGCCTGGGTATTCCACCAGGTCAATGCTGAGTCTGTCAGTGAACAAGCTGCATAAGACACTTTGTGTTCAGCCAAACACTGGCTGATCTTGAGCTTAGTCTCCATGCTCTCAATCCATTTCAAAAGTCCTGACGCTCCTTCCTTCCCCGTAAAAGTAGGGGGATTGCAAGAAGCGAAGTACTTATAAGTGCATCCTCGTTGTGGAGGATCCGGATTGATTGTGTTGGTACTAGTCGTATGGCGGGTTTCAACATGTCCGCCTGTAGCATTATGCTCCGTATGGACTCTACCCGAGCCAGGAGCACGATTTGTTTGATATTGGGCCAACATGCCCGTAAGAACAGCGGATAATTGGTCACCTGCTATACGAGCAACGTCCGCTTCATTTAGACTAGGTCCACTCACAGGTGGATCCTGAATGGATTCTTGAGTTTGAGGATTTTTAGCAGAACGACCTCTTCTAGGGGCCATAGTCTGATCACACACAGATAAAGTAAAGTCAGAACAAGAATCCATAGTCGTGATAAAGACAAATGTTGTATAACTACTTCGAGTTTTTCACAGTTATATTGTACACCACTAAGTCATGTTCATAATTGCAGTTATACTAGTACATCTGTTTGTCTTACCAAGCGTATACTAGTATCATTTTATAGTCTACCAAAATGACACCGATTTAGACATGTTACTACATTGATATGTACTAGTATTACATTATTTCACTATAATGTAGTACCGATATTAATATGTTTCTACACGTGTTTGTTATGTACTAGTATTACATTATTTCACTATAATGTAACACCGATATTGATATGACCCTATCACAAATTTTGTTACGCACTAGTATTACATTACTTCACCGCAATGTAACACCGATATTGTTATGACTCCACGAGTCTTGTTATGTACTAGTATTACATTACTTCATCGCAATGTAACACCGATATTGTTATGACTCCACATGAGTCTTGTTATGTACTAGTATTACATTACTTCACCGCAATGTAACACCGATATTGTTATGACTCCACGAGTCTTGTTATGTACTAGTATTACATTACTTCACCGCAATGTAACACCGATATTGTTATGACTCCACATGAGTCTTGTTATGTACTAGTATTACATTACTTCACCGCAATGTAACACCGATATTGTTATGTTTTCGCACAAGTTTTCTTTTTATATGACTTGAAAAGTTAGCACCGGCTATAATGTAAAGACACAATGTTGCACATACAATGTTAAAAGAAAACTTTTATTATAACTGTCACAGTTGTACATTAGGATTAGTACATATACAAGAAAATATCCTAATGCAGTTGTACCCACTATTACAACCTAACCGTCCGAGGCCTATTTTACAAGTCAAAACTTCCTCGGAATAGTACAGTCCAGCCTATTCGATTCCTTTACCGTAGTAAATACAGTAAACATGTGATAATGATGGCCACCGCTGCCATCACTATTGCTGCGTCCAACAGTCGTAACTCCATCCTCATATTTCCTAACCCTACCATCCATCCCCTAACTCTCTCTACCCCACTCCTACACATACCACCTAAAGTCCACTGAAGTCTACCCTCAATCACCTCCCTCCATGCCCTGGCACCTGCCTCCATGACAGCAACATGTTCAGCTAAACTCTCATAGGCCGTGCGAGTTTCCCACAGAGTGTCACGTGTTTCCTGCAATGAAACACGCGATAACTGAAGATCCAATGTAACCCGTTGCAGCTGAACTCTCATCTCAGCCTGCTGAGATGACTCGCCTTCCTCATGTATGGAATGAGGTACATCCCGAGGTGCTAGTGGTCCTCTCGGAACAGGACCTGTCGAGATGCGGGCTCGTCCCCGCCTTCCTCCAAACCCTGTAAATACTGGTACTTGCTGTGGTGGTGTAGGGCTTTGTGCCCTCCCGATAGCTGGTGAGTCAGCATCTAACAGATGCTGAGGTATAGGTGGTGTAGGTGGTATTGATGGTAAAGTCTGGTGGGACATTTGAGATGACGGCACTGTCTGTGTTGATCCTGAACTTGTTTCCATGCCAAATGAATCACTTTCTGAGTCTGACATTGCTGTATCGACACACAAGTTCGTATTAGTAACATAAAATAAATAAATAACAACAACATTTATTTGAGTGTTTATATTTGTTAACTATGTTCGGTGCTCTCAGTGTAACTATTCGAGCCTATGGTTATAATCTAGGTTTCTAAGTCCGCCTAAATTCTATAACCTGTGGCTCTGATACCACCCTGTCACACCCCCACCTCCGCGTCACCAGACGACGTCATTTCTAAAGGTAGCGGAAGCATAGCGGCGAAGTCTCGAAGGTGAGGGGTGACTTACTTGATCCGGTATCATAACACACATAGTTAAGAAAAGCACTAATTACAAATCACGACAAATATTTATTACATGTCCTGAATATCCGTTTACAACTTAAGTTCCTTCTATTGCATCCCAAGTCCTAACTACATGGTGCGTGCACATGTGTTTCCTCACCGTTGGTACTGATTACCTGTAAAAGATTTAAAGTTTAAAAATATCAGTATAAAACTGGTGAGTTCATAAATAGGACTCGATACAATATGATATGATAGTAAAGTCAATGGTACACATTAACATAAGTGAATAATCATGTGACCCGTATCCAGATCCTTTCTGACAGTCCAGTCTAGAAAATAACCGAAGTTAAACTCCGTGCCTCTAACTCAATGTCTCACTACATCAAGTCGATACCAGGAATG
The DNA here is from genome assembly GCA_009363875.1 of Mikania micrantha. Classification (NCBI taxonomy): domain Eukaryota; kingdom Viridiplantae; phylum Streptophyta; class Magnoliopsida; order Asterales; family Asteraceae; genus Mikania; species Mikania micrantha. Next base: position 121,492,530 of record CM018691.1, read on the forward strand.
GTGACAAGCATTCACACAAGGGTAGACGCTATCTATCCATGAATGGGGTTGTCAGCCCGATAGTACTATCTTTGTCCACACATTCGGCCCCACATGGGTTAACCAGATACAGTTGGTTTTGAGGACTTTTGTTGTACACAGAAAATAGTCATAATCCCATGACACCCACATGCAAGCCGGTATTGCAATTGTTACTAAACATATCACACGTTTGATAAAGATTTCATAATAGTCACCCCGATGTTAAGAAAACAGTAAAAGAAAAGGGGTTGTATGAAACTCACCTGAAGTTTATGAAAAGATAAAATCACACGAACGATGGCTAAAAATGCTAATCTGCATTAGTTTATTTATAATTAATTATTTGTGTTTTAACTTGCTGATTAGATCTGTTTGAACGTTCAATGTCACCGACATTGTAATGAAAAGTCATCGAACTAACATTAGATGTTTAATTAATTATTTAGTCTAATATCATACAATGTACTATAATGTAGGTGCCTATACTCGTTTAGGTACCTTGTATTAAGTTGATGACTCATTGGATTAGCCGTAATAATCTCCGACTAATTAGTTAGGTAATGCTGTTGATTATATTACTTAAACAGTCCCTAGATGAAATCTCGGCTTAGGAATGATTAATTCTTGTCACTAATTATCCATGTATCACAAAACATAACAATATGACATTTGAATAGGTTAAACAATCATGTTTAACATATTAATCCGATTGTTATCATAAAATCAGACAGTTATTCCAATTGGTAGGGTAATAACTGTGATTAGTTTGAAACACTTGAGATTAACCTTGCATTTCAAAGATTAACCAAAATAATCACTTACATTGTCATAATCCAATGGTTTAAACCATTAGAAGTATTGTTATGGTTTAGTGAAAACCGGGCATTATAACGGATCAAAACAGGCATTTATCCGTTAACAAGACAAGTTATCCGTCAAAAATCATTCCTAGCTATCATCTAAGCAATAATCAACAACCCTAACTATATCATTACGTTCAAAAACACGATTTAATCAATGAAAATCAAGTCAGAAGGTTAAAAAGGATAGTTACCCAAATCAGACGATTCTACGGACAAAATCACGATCAGGACGCGTATACACGTTCACCGGTTCGAGCTGGACGTTCTGGTGGTGTCAAATATGAGTTTTGGTGGGAGATTGGTCAAGATTTTGAGTTAAAGAGGTTTAAAGTCGAGGGAATGAAAAATAAAATTATTCTGCATGCTTCTGCGATTTAAGAAGCTGGTTCAGCAGACCGACCTACTCGTCGCGTATCGCGACGAGTAGCCCACATGTCGTCGCGTACCGCGAGGGATTCCGGATAAGATTTGATATCGTAACTTGTCGCGTATCGCGACAAGACTCCAAGGAGTCGTCGCGTATCGCGAGGGATCCAATTTCAAGATTTTTCTTCGTTTCGCGATTCCGGACAATCCGTAACTCGGTTTCACGCACGGTTTTCTCCCATGTTCCCAATTTCTCGCACACTTTAAACCTGTAATGATTAAAATCATCAATTTAACACAGATTCCTAGAACGACCAAACGTGCTCGTGCTATTGATGACGTAATGTTTACCTGCAATTGTCACACTTTATGCATAAGTTCACTCTTTGTTTAACCATCCTAACTTTTGTATAAAAATCCTAACTTTTCAGTCTAGAACACTTACTTAAAGGTAGATGATCCCTCCTGCAGATTCTCGTGTGTATCCTCTTCCGTTTGATTGATCAAAGCTCGATCCTTGAAGTTTCTTGGTTCCAACTTCGTGTACTCGAGAGAGGATTTGCTTCAGCCAAGGGTTAGCACGTTTCCCAAGACCCCACTATTTATAGGTAGGGTCCCTGTATTCAAACCCTCATGTACACGAAATATGGTGTACACGAATTCTGGTGTACACGAATTTTGAAATTCGAGTACACGATTTCTAAGCTTCACTTGGTTATTTTCTGTCCCTTTTCTAGCAAGTTAATTGTTTGTTACGCATTCGTAAGTTCAAGTAACTTGTATTAAAAAAATTGGGATGTTACACTAGTACGCATTCCTTAGCCTTAGCTTATTCCTGTACGTCACCTGAGAAAACATGTAAGAAAACAAAGTCAACACAATGGTTGGTGAGTTCATATAGTTTAGTAGTTGAAAAATAGCTTTAGGAAACCTTTTCGGTAACAACCTTAACCTCATTAACATCACATGTAACATCCAGATCGGTATGCTTATATATAGGGCATACGAAAGGGTCGAGCCTACAACCCGCCCAGACGCCATCCCACCACATACTAATCCACATATGACACTGTTGTTAATGATAATTAAGCGTTTTGCCTACCATCCAATTCCATCATAGTTTCAACCATCCTGTCTAGAAGTATAAGATGTGAGCCCAATAGCATTTACAAACCCTTTCGGTAACAACCTTAACCTCATTAACATCACATGTAATATCTAGATCGGTATGCTTATATATCGGGCATACGAAGGGTCGAGCCTACAACCTGCCCAGACGTCATCTCACCACATACTAATCCACAATTGACACTGTTGTTAATGATAATTAAGCGTCTTACCTACCATCCAATCCCGTCTCCATCATATCTTTAGCATCACTATTTAAAAGTTTACAAGTTTATAGCATTCACATAGCTTGGCCTTTACGTATACTGTACACGGATAATAGCTTCGCATTAACGTAGCTCAGCATTTACGAATCTCATGCATGGCTCTAGCATAGTTTAGCATTTACGTAGCCCATGATTAGATACAAGCTTTGCTCAAGCACAGTTTAGCCATTACGTATCTCATGAATTTATTCTAGCTTTGCATTAGCGTAGTTAGCATTCACATATCTCATATATGTAGATACAAGCTTTGCATTAGCATAGTTTAGCATTCACGTATCTCATATATAGATACCGGCTTTGCATTGACATAGTTTAGCATTCACGTATCTTATGCATAGATACCAGCTTTGCATTAGCATAGTTTGGCATTCACGTATCTCATGCATAGATACAAGCTTTGCATTTACATAGTTTAGCATTCACGTATCTCATGCATAGATACCAGCTTTGCATTAGCATAGTTTGGCATTCACGTATCTCATGCATAGATACAAGCTTTGCATTTACATAGTTTAGCATTCACGTATCTTATGCATAGATACCAGCTTTGCATTAGCATAGTTTGGCATTCACGTATCTCATGCGTAAATACAAGCTTTGCATTTACATAGTTTAGCATTCACATATCTCATGCATAGATACCAGCTTTGCATTAGCATAGTTTGGCATTCACGTATCTCATGCATAGACACAAGCTTTGCATTTACATAGTTTAGCATTCACGTATCTCATGCATATATACCAGCTTTGCATTAGCATAGTTTGGCATTCACGTATCTCATGCAAAGACACAAGATTTGCATTTACATAGTTTAGCATTCACGTATCTCATGCATAGATACCAGCTTTGCATTAGCATAGTTTGGCATTCACGTATCTCATGCATAGATACAGCCATTGCATTTAGCATATAATCATAGCTTGTAGCATTTAGCATCTAGTATTAGCATGTAGTTTGAGCATAGAGTTCATAGCATTCGCATTAGCATATAGTTTAGCATGTAGTTTAGCTTGTAGTTTATAGCATTGGCATTAGCATGTAGCATTAACATTAGCATGTAGTTTTGCATGTAGCTTATAGCATTAGCATTAGCATTTGCATATAGCTTAGCATGTAGCTTGTAGCATTAACATTTGCATTAGCATATAGTTTAGCATGTAGATTGTAGCATTCGCATTAGCATTAGCATTAGCATTAGCATTAGCATTAGCATTAGCATTAGCATTAGCGTATAGTTTAGCATGTAGCTTGTAGCATTAGCATTAGCGTATAGTTTAGCATGTAGCTTGTAGCATTTTCATTAGCATCGAGTGGAAACATGTAGTTCATAGCATTAGCCTTAGCATGTAGTTTGAGCATGTAATATATAGCATTGGTATTAGCATTAGCATATAGCATTAGCACTTAGATTAAAGTCTTAGCTTTTAGCTTTTAGAATAAGTGTAACAAGCATAAGCATTAGTATTAGCATTAAGAATAAGTGTAAAAGCATTTATAAAACATTTCAATACTTGTTTAAAATGTATAACATGCTTTTCAGTCCCGAGGTAAAACAAATTAGTTTGAAAAGGGACAAATGAACTCACCTTGTTGTTGATGTGGTTGACTTAGCTTAAACAAGAATGCACGCGCTCTTTATTGTACTTGTGGTTGTTTTCAAGATCCTGTAGTGATTTCACGTTGTATGCAACTTATAAGTATAAGTCGTAGTTGGCTAACACTTGTGAATCTCGGTCATCATTCGGCCCTGATCCTATTGTTGTAGATTTTTAGTATTACTTGTCTTTTTGTTGTGTGTTAAAATTTAACTCATTCTTGAGATCTTAACACTTTGCCATTTCTTGTGAACATTTTGTTTTTTAGGAACAAGGCCTTAAGACTTTGGAAATTCATTAGCTTCAAAACACTACCATCTTTGTAGTAATTTAAGTTGTTAATTCCATGCAAGTGATCATTAGTATTGATTCAAAGTGTTTTTACCTTATTTGTTATTTGGGCCGAATGAGCCAAAGTGGGCCGAAGTAAATTAAATGGGCCGAATGATCTTGGCCAAGTAGGTGTTGTTTGGGCTGAACCAATCACGGTGGGCCGTAGCAAAGGAGTTGGGCCGGTTAGAATTACTTGGGTCGCATGGTTTGTAGGCCAAGTTAACTAACATGGGTCAAGCAATTTGGTTTAATCCGATTGAAGGGGCATGATTCCAATTCCAGCGAACCTCAGTGGTTCTTTAGCTAAAGGTTTGGCCACCAGTGGGTCAGCGAACCCATTAATTACATCCATCAAGTTGATGGTTCGTGGTTAGCAGATTCGCCTCCCCTTGGTTCGTGACTCCATCTTAGGTTCGGTCAAAAATCAATCCAGTTGGTCGAAGGTTCGCTCAAGGAAGGTTCGTCCATCCATGGTTCGTGGCTGTTGAGGTTCGACAGTTCAAAGGTTCGTGAACATGAGAGGTTCGGCTGATGGTAGCTTCGGCCGTGCAAGGTTCGTGGCTCTCTCCTAGGTTCGGCTGATCGTGGTCCAGCATGGTTTCGTGAACCCTGGGTTCGTGGATGAAGGTTAAGGCTGCTAACAGGTTCGGGACTCCTAAGTTTGCCACCTAGGGTTCGCCGGTGGTGAGGTTCGGCCGAGACATCCCCTTTCACAAACCCTGATGCATCATCATCATCGTTCTAGCTTCTGAGTTGTTCCCGATTGTTTCCACCCTCCTACTGGTTTGTTCTAACCTGCGTGGTGTTTAAATGAAAGCCTAGGGTCGGGTAGGTCGAGGTTTCAAACTGTTTTCAAGTGTGGTCGACCAAGAAGGAAAGAAAACCCTAATTTTCATGGATTTCATAGCTCCATACCTCGAATTTCAGGGGCTAACTTCTCCGATATGCGGTACTTTCTTGTAGAGGAGGTCGAGAGCTTCGTTTAGAAACCAAGAACACTCGATTTCGTCAAGAAACATGCAAGTTATGATAGTTTGAAGGTTGATTCTTCTAGAGAGAGAGAGCAAAACGAGTTGGTGAGTTTAGAGAGAGAGAGAGGATAAATTAAATGAAAGAAATGTCTCATTTAGTCATTATATACCCCGAGGGTATTCGAGTTCGTTTCGGTTGCTCGTTACGCGCATTTTACGTATTTTAAATAAAAGAATTTATTTTAATTATTTAAAAGTGGTTATTCCTAGTAAATCTTCTAATTTGCTTTTCTTTAGTTTATTATTGTTCGAGTCGTTTTTTATTTAGTTTCGTCAGAACGCGTCACCTTCGCGCTTATTCGTTCGAATCGTCACCCGAACGAACACGACGTTGGTTTCACTTTCTAATTCTTGTTTTATACTTTTCAGTCATCATTTCAGAACGTTAAACTTTCAGATTTATTCGTACAGATCGTCACCCATACGAATAATTCGTCGATTTAGCATTCTGTAACGATATCCGTTATGGTTTTGTTCTGTTTAACCTCGCATACGTTTATACATAATAGCATTAAATCAAACATTTGCGTGTCAGTTCAGTGTTGTCTGATGTGTTTATGACTGTTAAACCGTGAGATTTAATCAGATTTCAGAAACAGCTGCATAATAGTTTAGTGTCAAGCATCACAATGTCAATAGCATACAATAGTTCACATAGTTTGTACTTGAGTTACTGTGCAATTTACTGTGCAGATCACTGTTCCGGTAACGTTTCCGGCTCTGATGTTACAATTACAGACATTGATACAATCAGACTAGTACAAACACAAAGTCAACAATAACGAAAACAAGAATCTTCAGGTCTTCCGATGTTGATGTAGATGTGCTGAAGTTCAGTGTTTATTCCTTCGGAAGTTTGTTCATCAAAAGCTGATTAAATAATCAGTTAATTGGGAAGAGAAGATTGTCTTCCGAGTCATTTGACTTCTTCCGATGAAGAGGTTGTCTTCCGATGATATTAAGATCAACTAATGTCTTCTGAGGGAAACAAGTTCAGCAATACTTTCTTTTGGCGAAGCTTCCGGTGAGAGTCTTCCGATGTTGAATCAGTTCTTCAATCGAAAGAGGAGCATATGCTGCTTGTCTTTCCGCGGTTTTATTCAGGTGTCTGGCTTCAGTGGTTTTGCTCATCAGTCCTTATATTCCAACAACACACTATTTCACGAACTGTGCAGACTATGCCCGAGGATGGTGACCCCCGAATACAAGAAGATCGAGCAGTTCATTAGTGGACTGCCTGAGCAAATCCAGAGCATGGTCACAGCTTCTGACCCAACACTGATCCAACCCACCATCCGACTGGCTCACAAACTCACCGATCAAGCGGTTGCGCAAGGAAAGCTACCCAAGAGGGGTGAACATTTGAAACACCTAGACATCAACAAACACAAGTGGGATCCCAGTCATCATCAATCACACTCCTCACATCAACCTCATCAAATATTTGCACCAGCACGAGCATTCACAGCTACCCAACCCGATGGCAAAGGGAAGGGCGTGTATGAAGGGAAATACCCTCTGTACAACCGGTGTTCATACCACCACTTCGGACAATGCGAACGGTACTGTTTTCTGATGTGACATCAGTGCCGGAAATGTAACCGGAACAGTGATCTACACAGTAACACGAACAGTAATTCAGGTACTAACTATGTGTTTTACATGTATATCATTATCATTTCATGTTTATCATAGCACAATTCCAGATTCATTGCAGAAACGTAAAATAGAACTATGGTTCAACAGTCAGATATCTATCTGATGACACAGAACCATCATGTGATTGTTAGTTAGGATTCTATTATGTATAAACGTATGTGAGGATTTACAGAACAAAACAACAACGGATGTCGTTATGTGAATGCTAAATTGACAGATTATTCGTATAGGTGACGATCTGTACGAATATATCAGAAATTTTAACGTGCTGAATGATGTTCAATAATTATAAAATCAGATCGAAAAGTGTAGTTATCGTCGTATTCGTACGGGTGACGATTCGAACGAATACGCGCGGCGACTACACGATTCGATTTAAACTGTAAATTAAATATTTTCAGAAATTTAAAATAAACGGAAGATATTTAGTTAATTTACTAGGAATTACCACCTAAATTAATTTAACAAATTCTATTTTTAAAACCGTGATGTTTCGTTACGAAAACGAAAGGAAACCAACGTTTCTACGCGAAACCGAGCGAGACCGAACACACCCGGGTATTTTGAAAGCATTAAATGGCTTTTAATGCCATTTTCACTCCCACCTACCAGCCATCACCACCCCTAAATCGTCACTCTATCTCTCTACTTTTTCTCTCTAAGAACCACAAGCCCTAGATTCACCATTTCTTCACCAAATCTACCCATCTTGGTGTCAAAACGACCACTACAACTTGTAGATCACAAAAGTACAAGGATTTAGAGCCCAAGATCATCTGATTTAAGGTAGATTTGAGTTTTACATCTCGGTTTTTAGGGTTTTCTAACCCTCTTGTTCGAACCTCTTGAAATCCGGCTAAAATCCCTCAAAACCTTAGGGAAACACCACGAAACCATCTTAAGTTGAGTTAGGAACATGTTATATAGAAGGGGCTAGCCACTTAGTTCGAAAAATGGTGGGTTCACCTTGCTGTCATTCGAAAGGCCGAATGATGAAACACCAGGTTGGCCGAATGGCCTATGGCCGTAGAAGCCTCGACAGAACGGCCCAAGGCCGAAGGAGCTAGGGCCGAAGGACCATGGCCGATTAGGTCATCGACATGAGCCTCACATTCGGTCCAAGCCTCTCATCCGCATGAGCCACATTCGGTCGAGACCCTCTTTAATTCGGTCAAGCTGCTCAATCGCACGAGTCTGATTTGGTCCAAGCCTCATTCTCCCCTACTCTCATTCGGCCAAGCTAGTTCCATTCTAATGCAAGCTTATTCGGCCAAGGGTGTCGACATAGTGAACTTGCATGGGATAATTACGTAGATTTTATGCATGGGCTTGGTTATCTAAAGGTCAACATGGGAAATGAATCATTAGTGTTTTCTAAGGTGGTGAATGGTTTTGTGAACAATATACACCAAGGTTTAATACTAGAGTTTTATAAATAACAATGGTGAGTAAACATGGGTTCGCGAATATAAACTGGGTTAAAAACACACGGGCTTCACTTAATGAAATCATGATTAGGGTTTTCAAGAACAAGGGTTTTCTTAAATCATATTGACATCTAAACATGGGTGGTGGACATCATTTGAGTTCAAAAAGGTGAAAATTCATCAAGGATCAAAATAATAACCTAAGAATATAGGTGTTGATTTCATTATTCACACCTAACACTTAGAAATTTCATGAAAACATATAATTACATTAGATGGTTCACTTGAACTATTTAGGATGGGTTATAAACATGAGTGATCAAAGAACCATGGGAAAATCAAGATCTAGTAACGAGCTTAAGGTTAATCGAATGAGATTAACCTAAGTCTAATCATGTCAAATTATATTTTCTTAAAATAATTTATGTTTTTAATAAAAGAAATTGATTTATAAACTTCTATTAAATGATTTCTAACTTAATGGTTTAACTAAAATTGAATTGTTTAAAATGTTTAATTAAAAGACTTTGAATGTAAACAACATAAACCTTACATCACTAAGGTTTAATAATGTCTATTCACAGGATAAGGGTTATAAATGGGTAATACGTTTAGACTAGTTAGAGAGAATCATAGAAACACATTAGTAACATAGGACACTTAGTTGCACACCGAGACCAAAACCCTAGATATGTGTATTATAAATACTTATAGTATTCGAATCTTCTTAAAACAACTCAGGTGTTGAAGATACTTAAGCTACAATTAACGAGCGCGCATTATCTGTAGTGATTCAATTCTTAGCAACACAGGTGAGTTCATTGCCCCTTTTCTAAACATTCTTGTTTTACAAACGAGAGGCTGAGAAGCATGCGTAAATTATTTTCTTTGGATTATATTTACCTTAATGCTTTTACTTAATATATGTTTTATATGTAAACTGGTTATCCTAGATCTTATCTAGGTAAACTAATTTCATATTTTCAGAATGAGTTATCTATTGAATAGCTAAGAATTTTAAAGACAAAGAACTAATTTTCAAGATCTATTTTCAAAGAACTAAAGATCTAAAACAAAGAACTATTTTCAAAGATCTAATTTCAAAGAACTAACGGTCAAATCAAAGTATCATTTTTTATGGTGTGTTGTCAAAGAACTAACGATCTATTTCAAAGAACTATGTACAAAGAACTATTTTCCATGGGTTTGACTGGGAAATATCAAAGATAGCATGTGCCAATCTCAGGTTTGAAAGATGTCCTAGCTAGACTGATCGAATATGAGACACATGTTTGATGATATTTACAGTATTCCCTAACCAGTTTTGAGGAACATCTGGAAAATACTCAAAGATAACATGTGCCAAAGAAATAAATAACTATACGAACCACGGACGATCTAAAGAACTATAAAGCCTGTATATCAAAAGATGTCCTAGCTAGACTGATTGATTATAGATCGCATGTTTGATGAGATTTACAGATCTCCTTTGCTACTAAGAACCATGATTGCTAGACTAGTCTACTCGAGTTGACCAAGGCCCAATTGTTAGGTCTTAGATTTTATTGAATTTTTGCTTATTTATTTATTAAAGCATTTAAATGAAATGTTTCTACAAAAGCTATGGTTGATCATGATTGCGTGATGAACATAAGGATTAACAGAAATTCTATTTTGTGGAACCACAAGAACTAAGAACTGAAGACCTAATGTGGCAAAGGTGTGGAATGAAACGCTTAATTATCATTGACAACAATATACTATGTGGTTCGATATGTGGTGGGATGTTGGCTGGGGCTTGTTCCCCTACGTATGCCCTATATATAAGAATATTTGACTGGATAGTATAGGTGGTTGTTAGTGAGGTTAAGGTGGTCATTTTGGGTGTTCAAAGGTTATCATTTTTAGACGATTCAAGTGTTATCATTTTCAAACGGTTCAAGTATGTGATTCAGTATGTGGGATGAAATGCTTAATTATCATTAACAACAATGTAGTATGTGGTTCGGTATGTGGTGGGATGTCGGCTGGGGCTTGTTCCCCTGCGTATGCCCTATATATAAGCATACTTGACTAGATGGTACAGGTGGTTGTTGGTGAGGTTAAGGTTGTCATTCGGACAGGTTATCAAATTCATTTTTAAATAAAACTATATGAACTCACCAACCATGTGTTGACTTGATCTTTTTGCATGACTTCTTAGGTGACGAACATGTATGAGTTGGAAGTTATTGCTTTTGGACTAGGATGCCAGATAGAGGACCTATTATTTTTTGTCACAACCCAACCAGGGGGCTTGACTAACGATTGATTCAAAACACAAAGTAGCGGAAGACAAAATAAATATATTACAATACAACCAAAGGTTTAGTCTAATGATCTAATTTGTTTACAACAAATCTAAATATGATTTAACTAGTGGGAGATTTTCTAGAGTTATTGGGTCCATCCAGGCATCAGCACACTTTATTAATCTTTAAGTCAAGTTCTTCAGGTTTCCATGTAATGTTCTTGTTCAAGCAACCCTGTATCCGAGTCAAACCTGTTTCTAATTACCTGAAAGACATGCTAAAATACGTCAACTAAAAAGTTGGTGAGTTCATGAGTTTTAGTTTACAGACACAATAATAAATAGCATGTGATAATTCAAAAACAATACAACCAACCCTGCGCCATGCCGAGCGTTTGCCTCTTATAATGCTAGCCCGCAACATGGTCTACTAAATCTACTTCCCATTCCGAGACCCTTTCCTGCCCTCGGTCATTTATGTATCATAAGAATATATGCCACAACGGTTGCCATAACCTCAGTGGGGTTTCAACCTTACTTTTATAAGGCCCACCCTTTCGGGCCACTGTGCGTGGGGGATTCCCCAAGTAGTACTACCCATATACTCACCGGCTCTACCATGAGTTAATGGTTGTAAATTACGTTTAATGTCTAGGGGAAGCAATTTTATTGAAACGGACGTTCATTATCACATAAATAACATTTTATAAACAGTTTATGGAGCATGCTTTCAGTATCCCAAAACAGTAAAAGAAAAGGGATCACATGAACTCACCTGGTTGCTTTAATTGGTTCCTTTTGTTCCTGTACAAATATGTCATTGTGCCACTATGCATGATTTGCTATGTTCCCAGAGTTATCATCAATGCAAGTTCCTATTTGTAATCATCTATACATGTATAAGTTGTAGTTTCATACATTATGGTTGCTTACTGTGGTTGAGTTCTTTGGGTTAATGCGTTTTAGAGTTTACTAGTTTAAAGTTTCATTATATTACGATACCTAATGAAGTCTTACCTTATATTTGTACGTCTAAATGCATATGCAAATGTTGGTATTATTTGATGTTTAGTGTAGCTACTAGTATGCTACTTATGTGACTAGCGTGTTTATGGTCTTTCAAGATAATTGATTTTTATTGAGACTAATGGTCTCATATTTTAAATTTGGGTCACCATGTTTGAGAGTTTGAGAGACAATCGATATAAAATCGTTTAAGTGTATTACTAGTCACGGTGTCTTACTAATAATATAAATTTATGTAATGCATAAGGTATTACAAAGCAATAAGATAATTATTATAATGTATTCACTTAACATAATAGTATTAGAGATAATTAATAGGTATTTCATACGTTACAAAATAGTTGCAATTAGCATTAGTATCTAAGATATTTACATGTTGTAGTCATTGAGTATACTAACTATTGTAATTATTATAATTATTGAATAAGAAAGTGTTTAAAGTATTCATAATTTATTTTCTTTGTTTAATGTAAGTAAACATTCTTAGATGAATCAATTATCAAACATAATAATAATAATCTTAATAATAATAAAACTAATTTCACTAGTAAAATTAATAACACTACTATTGTCAAATTTTAATTATTAATAAAAATATGAAGTTGTATAATAGCATATGTTAGAATGAATAATCATGTTTTTAGTAAATTTTATATTTGTAAACATTGAATTTACAAATATTTAATGTGTCGAGTATGATTACTCTTATAATGTTAACTAAATTATAGTAAAATCTTAAATAATCTTAAAAGAGTAGAAAGTGATAATGTTAATGTTGATGAAAATAATAGTAATACTTATAAAATTACATCATCTTAATATGAATTCAAACAAATTCGTGATCAAATAGAACATTAGTATGATATAATTACTTTTTATAAGATCATATTATTATCAAGTCAAACACCCTTGTTAGATTCCAAATTATTTAACACTAACATATATATAGTGTAGATATGCACATTTATGTTATTAAATTCTATTCTAGTTTACCTATAGATGTATAAAATCAATTGTTAACATATTGAACAAATCATATCTATAAACACGTAATCTTACATAAACTATTATTGTATATTATTCTATAAACGTGTATGTATAGTTTGTTTAATGATCTAATACCTACATAAAATCATATATATTATATATCTTCATTGAGTTCAAAATATATATGATTTTATTTAATTAAAGTTTCTAAGTCATTTTATACATAATGTAACAAGTTTCATATAACTTCTAATATGTATCCATTTTAGATATCAAGACTTGTATTAACCATTTAACTTGTATTTATCATATATAAATGTACATATATATTGCAAATGTTCACATTAACACTTTGTAAAACTTATTATGTTTAACTAATGATTTTAACTTTCAAAGTCTTGTTATGATTAAGCACTTAGTTGGTTAAAAATTTATAAAATTCATTCAAATTAAACTCTAATCATTCATATCACATATACAATGATAAACTGAATTATAAACCATATTCATTAATCAAGTATTGACATATTTAGCAAATGTATAAATATTTATATACATAATTTTGTTTAAGTATCTTAAGTATATCATTTTATAAATCACTCATGTGTAATTATAATTATTTACATATACGTCTCCGAATCTCTAACAAAATCACACACGATATATGGTTTCGTTAAACATTTTTATTATTAACTAATTATTATGAACCATATTTTATCCTATTTAACCCAAATGCTCAACCACTTTAATTTATTTGTTTAAATATATTAACCATACATTTAAAGATAATGGCGCGCGGTTTTACCTTCCCACTCCTTCATTTCACGTATCGAAAACTGATTAAATTAATCGTACGCATGTTTCATAACTCGAAAATGTTTCTAAACTCGTTTTTGGGTAACGAATGAAATCGAGTAGTCGGATTTTTCCTGTTGACTGAGTCTGTCCGGGTTTGACCAGCCCTATACGCGTCTGACTTTTGTTGACCGAGGCTTTATTCGACACTAAAACTCTAATTTCCTCCATATCTTCTTTTGGCCTCCGCCGGTTCCCCTGGTGGTTGCTCAACCGCCACCAGCCACCTACTCAAAACCATCACCACCGCATAGAACCATCCAAAACATGTATCAGTTCATAACAAACGAAGAAAATGACTTGCATGTGTAGATCGAAGCTAGTAGAGTTGATTCTTACCCGATTTCTCAACCTAACAGCCACCCATCGTTGCTGTAAACTCACCAGTGGGTTGAGACCACCACCATCGTGCAACCAGCCACTCTCTAGCCACCGTGAACCATCATTCAGCCACTGGTAACTTCCCTATCTCCACATCCGACGACCACCTTCACAAGATTTTCCAAAAACGCATGTAAAACAACTAGAATCCTCAAGATATTGTCATGCATGGATAAATCGGAGGATTACAGAGTCGTTTCTTACCTTTGAGGGCTGCTTGTAGCGAGAACAGTGGTCGGAACTCACATGCACCGCCGCACAGCCCTAGCGGAACCCTAGCCGCCGTCGCATTGTCACCCCTTTTTGACCCTTCTAGCGTCGAGATCTTGCGAAGCTGAAGAAGAAAAGGTTGTAGACCTGGTTGAGAGGATTCCGAAGGTGTAGCCACCTTGTTCTGCCGCCGTGATGCCGCCGCGCCTCCGCCGCTGGACCACCGTGGAACCGCCGCTGTCTCTCTCTCTCTCTCTCTTTCTCGGTTTTCTTCGAACGGCTGGAAGCACACACACATAATGTGTGTGTGCGGCTGATAGAATAGAGGGGGAAAGGGTTTACATCTCCTTTTATAATTAGGGTTAAATCTAGGGTTAAAAGGAGTTTAAAAACGCGTATCGATCCCGTCTCACGCTCGTGTTTCGTTTCTGTTTATTATTCCTAACCGAGACTTCCTAATTATAAATAAAAATACTCGAAATATTATTAGAACGTTTAATTTGATCGTTATAAATAATTTGTTAAATTAATTATGTTGACACACGTAAATATCGCGTATACACCATATTTAACGGATTTAATGTTTTCACGCGCCAAATAAGATTCTTGTATATTTAATATTGTAAATATTTTTAAATAGGTATTTATCAAGGCTATTTACCTCAGCTCGGGAGTCAAAACATTTAATTTAATTAATACCGGTGCTCACACATTAAATTTTGTTTAAATTCCTTAATAGGCCTAATTGGGCCTAAGTTTCTTATTGGGCTTTCACATCTTTTTGAACCTTTATATCTTGTTGGGCCTTTATATCTTATTGGGCCTTATTGGGCCTAAGTATTAAATTTGTAATTATATGTTTAAGTTTGTTGGGATTTCTCACAGTTGTTACAGTCTCCCCAACTTAAAAGAATTTCGTCCTCGAAATTAGTTGTTACTACGGTTTAGTAGGTTCGAAAAGTTGTGGGTATGTCTTGTGCATCTTTCCTTAAAGTTTTAAATTTGGTTTATCATTTCTGAGTATCACCATGTTCTAGCTCATCCTAAGAGACTACCCTTAAACTAAACAAGCGTACACTTTTACTTATTATGGCATAAGATGTTAACAAAGACCATAATAATTATAAACAGTAAACCTATCAAAAAAAATGTCAGTTTATATGCATTGCAGTTTAGCTGTTCATGAAGCTATCATACATAAAAATTTACATAAATAAAGTTTATTTGCATTATAATTGTTCCATAGGATACCAAGTTACATTCTATTTTTCCCACATGTTTCATTACGTATTCAATGCATCAATAGTTTCCAATACCTAATCACTTTGATCTCGTTTCCAAACATAATGTTTCATCTTACGCTGAATGTAACCAATAAGTGTCAAGGCTCACAGTTCCTTGATTAAGTATCTTAATACAATGTTTCTTACGACATGAACATAGCAATCATGCATACTCATTATTCATTTAATGTCTCATCCAGGTTATTAATATAATTATCTCACTTATACATGACATTTGGCACGAAATTGTACATAATGCAAATCAATTTGTATTCTTGGTTGCTTTCTTTTACACTATACATTTATGATTTCTTATCTGAGTCTACAAAGTTATTTATTGATAAACATATCTTTATTTTCTAAAACTAATAGAGTGAAAGTAACCATTCCAAGTAAACGAAGTCTAACGTATAGATTATCAAGGACTAAGTTGTAACCAATATGTTTTAGTTTAGATAGAAACAAAATTATAGTTCTATCGACAATGTAATTGTGTGAAAGGCACAATCACGTTTTATGTTGAATTGAACTTATGTCTTAGCTATATACAAATGGAGTTATTGATTCCATAAGCCTTGAATAGAAACGAATTGGCTCCAATGAGATAACGATGGTCCTACTAAAAGAAGCTAAGGATTTTATTGAATTACTTGTGCCGAGAAATCTCTAGTCAACGGATGTTATCTTGCCCTAGGGAGTTTAATCGTGATGATGCCTATCTGCTTCATGGATAAATTCGAGAGGTTGACGAAGAATCCCAGAATTAAGGTTATTATGGAATTCCAAGGAACAAGTTAACAAAGACAGATGGGTTAGATTTCAACTAATATCGATAACTTTAGATATGCAAAGGATTTTGACTCACTGTTTGTGTCGAAGTACTAATCAAAATTAATTCAAAGCTTACAGCAATTATCACTTCCTATAAAGCCTTTCAAAACAATAAATAATGAACAAATCATCAATCGGGAAGAGGGCATTCTTTCTTTTGTATATGTCCAACTTTCTGATCAACCGGTTTGGGATATAGGGAATCAAAGATACAAAGATTTAAGAAATCTTTTCGTACTAAGGGTTGAGGAGTAGTTCTTCCAAACGTTACAAACATAATGTTGATCTACAGGGAGTTTTAGAAGCACCATTAGTATGAGGTGGTGTAAAAGAAACGGATTGAGTATTTACATGACGTATAAGACGAGTACAAACGAAACTGACGAAGGTACCCTTGTTCTAGAGTGGTTACAATTTGATCTCTTTCAGTAAGTCCTTCTAGGTAACCATTCGACGCGCATTACCCTAATGATGATTTCTTGAACCAAAACCTCAATTGACTGCTTTTAAGAATTCAGTTATTGAACCTCATTAACACTTCCATAAATGTACCCACTTTTGACAAACAAATGGATATGACTTTCGTATATGATACTGTCTATTCCAATGATACATTATCTATCATTTATCCACTTTGCTATTGCTACATGAAGTTATGAGATGTAAGAGTATAAATTGACGTTGGCTTCGCAGTAGATCTGACAAATAATCATTTTATCGTTTTGCGTAGTCAATAGAATGTTCTAGATTTCTTCCTTCACATTATGCACATGATCACAACTTCATCGTGTCATTGCATTGGTCACCTGTTTCATTTCCTTTCTCCTTTACTAGTCGTTCTACTTCGTCCTATGACTTATATCTTACAACTTCCTTATTGTGATAAGATTTCTGACGTATCTCCTTGTCATGCATACTCTTGGTGTACATATTTTATTTACCTTACGTCTTGAACTGATGAAAAGGTGCATTAGGCTCGAATGTGATCTTGACTGGTTATCCTCAAAGTACGACAGATAATTCCATAGTTTTCACTCTTGAGGCTGACTTTTCGCAAATGATTTTTAACTTTTTATGCTACCTTTCTATAGCTTTTCTTCTGACAATTTAATACATATTATCTTCCTTGAGATCGATATTTCTATTTTACTTCACTGCAGTCCTTCCATACTGCTTAATCATGGTAAGAAACTATTTACCTCCGGTGACAATCTATATTAGTTGTCCTTCTTGTTAATTCAACTTATCATCTCTTGATGGTGTTCGTACGAGTGCATTTCGATGTAGATCCACTCAATGATCAAATTCTCCAAAGTGCCCAAACTCTTCAATTTCAGGATCTCTTCCTCCACTATGGAGTGGTCGGCATTCAACTAGGGTCTTTCTTGTAAATACTCGTGACTTCGGCTTGTTGGATTTTATAAGTTGTATAGCATGAGAATTATTGTAGTTATTAAAATTTTAAATAATTGTTTTAATTGTTCTACTACTTGTCATAACGCTTTGCACCAACACTATCCCAATATACCGAACATAGTTTATGTATAGGGCATACGTAGAGTCAGGCTACCTGCCTGATCAGCCGCCAGCCCACCACCGTTTCGATATATTACGATAGTGTCCTTGCCAAACGTATTTGACCGTATATATGTTAGTATATACTTAGATATCAACTAAATGGTTTCCTATAACATACTATACATGTTCACCATATTCACGCTGATGTTAGGAGGCACATACCTTTTCTTGCTGTTGGTCTTCAACGCTTCTCAAAACATTTATTGGCACTATAAAATCTTCTAATCTAAGATTAATTCCTTCACCATTTAAATCTCTCACTTCCTCTTATTCCCGATAATCATCGATTCCAACGGTTTGGAGGTTGTCTTTTCCTCTTGGTGTTAATTACCTTCCTTCACCTTGCTATCATTCGGTAGCTGGTATTGATTGTCGTGCATCAATGCGTATGGAGGTCTCACTTGCCAAACTAATGGAGTTTCTTCAAGTAATAATAGGATGCTTAGCCCAATCCCATCTATATCCTTCGATATGTCGTACATTGAAGGATCTGCGCGTCTTCTCTTTTACCTTGCTATTAAAGAATATCTTGATCACTCTTATGATCCATGGGAAATACCTCTTCTCATGATATCCTAACTTCTCAAATTATGTTCTCGGTCTGCAGCTTCATGTTCCATCCATTATATTCGCTAGGTGGAGCTCCTTTAGAGATTTCTAACTTGTTTGCCTATGACGTTGTTATTTAGTTTAGGATTAGGAGTTCGATTGATTGGATTGGGTAGGAAAAAGTTTCGATGATGATCCAGATTACTTATGAAATAACATTTTTGGAACAAAAGTTCAATTGTTAGAGTAAACTGAAATTCATAATGAAGGTTTATACTCCTGCAGTGTGAACCAAGAAATTTCCTCTCAACAGCAAACAATTCCAATACTTCTAATTTAGCTATCAAGAATTGGGAATGGTTTAGTTAAAGGCGTGTTCAGTAGAATCGCGGACAGAATAAATTGTTGACGAATGTTTGGAGATCGAAGATGAACTATTAAGGATAATATAAATAGAAATCACAGACAAGAATGGTCCTCGGTTATTAAAGGAGAGTAACCTAATGTCGATAAGAGAAACGATGAAATGAAGGGTTTCTCAAGTTTATATGTATGATAATCTGAATCTGAATGTAGAGTGTGTCACATATCTTTGATGTCATCACATGCTTTCTCTCGGGTCTTCGTGATTTTTCACTTACTCGTGCAACCTTGTAGTTAGTTGAGGAGTACGCATAGTTTATGGCCAAATCAAACTTCTGTGCCTGTAAATAAGAGTTTGATAAAGAAGTACAAAGAGAATCTGGAATTTGTAGAATAAGACAAAAGATTCTCGAACGCCTTAAAAGGATTGGAAGTTGACAACATATGTACCTTGATAACAAAGAAGTCATGATTCCCATAATATTTGAGGTAAAAAGAGAATAAGAATACGGGAACGTCGTTTCCACTAGGATAGAATGAATGAAGAGAAGATAACGTACCATAAAATCATCATTGACCTCTTGTGACTTAAATCCTATACTCAGCTCCCAATGTCAACTAATGTTTGTTTCAACAATCATTAACAAATCAAGTATTTATACGTATAATCATCGACATTACAATCAAATTTTTATTTTATGTGTACCTTAGAACCTCCCATGTAACTTCAAATTCACCATTATGTGTGCACCCATAATCCTGAATTTAATTTACATGGTTGTTCTAGTTTAACCATTCGTGTGCTTCATATGCCTGGGATTGCATGGTCTCACTAATATCTTGTTTCCATTTGTTTAGGCCCCTAGATTACTCAGGTTAAAGTCTAGGAACTTATCCTAAGGTTCCTAATTCGCTAAAACCTTTGGCTCTGATACCAACCTGTCACAACCCAACCAGGGGGCTTGACTAACGATTGATTCAAAACACAAAGTAGCGGAAGACAAAATAAATATATTACAATACAACCAAAGGTTTAGTCTAATGATCTAATTTGTTTACAACAAATCTAAATATGATTTAACTAGTGGGAGATTTTCTAGAGTTATTGGGTCCATCCAGGCATCAGCACACTTTATTAATCTTTAAGTCAAGTTCTTCAGGTTTCCATGTAATGTTCTTGTTCAAGCAACCCTGTATCCGAGTCAAACCTGTTTCTAATTACCTGAAAGACATGCTAAAATACGTCAACTAAAAAGTTGGTGAGTTCATGAGTTTTAGTTTACAGACACAATAATAAATAGCATGTGATAATTCAAAAACAATACAACCAACCCTGCGCCATGCCGAGCGTTTGCCTCTTATAATGCTAGCCCGCAACATGGTCTACTAAATCTACTTCCCATTCCGAGACCCGTTCCTGCCCTCGGTCATTTATGTATCATAAGAATATATGCCACAACGGTTGCCATAACCTCAGTGGGGTTTCAACCTTACTTTTATAAGGCCCACCCTTTCGGGCCACTGTGCGTGGGGGATTCCCCAAGTAGTACTACCCATATACTCACCGGCTCTACCATGAGTTAATGGTTGTAAATTACGTTTAATGTCTAGGGGAAGCAATTTTATTGAAACGGACGTTCATTATCACATAAATAACATTTTATAAACAGTTTATGGAGCATGCTTTCAGTATCCCAAAACAGTAAAAGAAAAGGGATCACATGAACTCACCTGGTTGCTTTAATTGGTTCCTTTTGTTCCTGTACAAATATGTCATTGTGCCACTATGCATGATTTGCTATGTTCCCAGAGTTATCATCAATGCAAGTTCCTATTTGTAATCATCTATACATGTATAAGTTGTAGTTTCATACATTATGGTTGCTTACTGTGGTTGAGTTCTTTGGGTTAATGCGTTTTAGAGTTTACTAGTTTAAAGTTTCATTATATTACGATACCTAATGAAGTCTTACCTTATATTTGTACGTCTAAATGCATATGCAAATGTTGGTATTATTTGATGTTTAGTGTAGCTACTAGTATGCTACTTATGTGACTAGCGTGTTTATGGTCTTTCAAGATAATTGATTTTTATTGAGACTAATGGTCTCATATTTTAAATTTGGGTCACCATGTTTGAGAGTTTGAGAGACAATCGATATAAAATCGTTTAAGTGTATTACTAGTCACGGTGTCTTACTAATAATATAAATTTATGTAATGCATAAGGTATTACAAAGCAATAAGATAATTATTATAATGTATTCACTTAACATAATAGTATTAGAGATAATTAATAGGTATTTCATACGTTACAAAATAGTTGCAATTAGCATTAGTATCTAAGATATTTACATGTTGTAGTCATTGAGTATACTAACTATTGTAATTATTATAATTATTGAATAAGAAAGTGTTTAAAGTATTCATAATTTATTTTCTTTGTTTAATGTAAGTAAACATTCTTAGATGAATCAATTATCAAACATAATAATAATAATCTTAATAATAATAAAACTAATTTCACTAGTAAAATTAATAACACTACTATTGTCAAATTTTAATTATTAATAAAAATATGAAGTTGTATAATAGCATATGTTAGAATGAATAATCATGTTTTTAGTAAATTTTATATTTGTAAACATTGAATTTACAAATATTTAATGTGTCGAGTATGATTACTCTTATAATGTTAACTAAATTATAGTAAAATCTTAAATAATCTTAAAAGAGTAGAAAGTGATAATGTTAATGTTGATGAAAATAATAGTAATACTTATAAAATTACATCATCTTAATATGAATTCAAACAAATTCGTGATCAAATAGAACATTAGTATGATATAATTACTTTTTATAAGATCATATTATTATCAAGTCAAACACCCTTGTTAGATTCCAAATTATTTAACACTAACATATATATAGTGTAGATATGCACATTTATGTTATTAAATTCTATTCTAGTTTACCTATAGATGTATAAAATCAATTGTTAACATATTGAACAAATCATATCTATAAACACGTAATCTTACATAAACTATTATTGTATATTATTCTATAAACGTGTATGTATAGTTTGTTTAATGATCTAATACCTACATAAAATCATATATATTATATATCTTCATTGAGTTCAAAATATATATGATTTTATTTAATTAAAGTTTCTAAGTCATTTTATACATAATGTAACAAGTTTCATATAACTTCTAATATGTATCCATTTTAGATATCAAGACTTGTATTAACCATTTAACTTGTATTTATCATATATAAATGTACATATATATTGCAAATGTTCACATTAACACTTTGTAAAACTTATTATGTTTAACTAATGATTTTAACTTTCAAAGTCTTGTTATGATTAAGCACTTAGTTGGTTAAAAATTTATAAAATTCATTCAAATTAAACTCTAATCATTCATATCACATATACAATGATAAACTGAATTATAAACCATATTCATTAATCAAGTATTGACATATTTAGCAAATGTATAAATATTTATATACATAATTTTGTTTAAGTATCTTAAGTATATCATTTTATAAATCACTCATGTGTAATTATAATTATTTACGTATACGTCTCCGAATCTCTAACAAAATCACACACGATATATGGTTTCGTTAAACATTTTTATTATTAACTAATTATTATGAACCATATTTTATCCTATTTAACCCAAATGCTCAACCACTTTAATTTATTTGTTTAAATATATTAACCATACATTTAAAGATAATGGCGCGCGGTTTTACCTTCCCACTCCTTCATTTCACGTATCGAAAACTGATTAAATTAATCGTACGCATGTTTCATAACTCGAAAATGTTTCTAAACTCGTTTTTGGGTAACGAATGAAATCGAGTAGTCGGATTTTTCCTGTTGACTGAGTCTGTCCGGGTTTGACCAGCCCTATACGCGTCTGACTTTTGTTGACCGAGGCTTTATTCGACACTAAAACTCTAATTTCCTCCATATCTTCTTTTGGCCTCCGCCGGTTCCCCTGGTGGTTGCTCAACCGCCACCAGCCACCTACTCAAAACCATCACCACCGCATAGAACCATCCAAAACATGTATCAGTTCATAACAAACGAAGAAAATGACTTGCATGTGTAGATCGAAGCTAGTAGAGTTGATTCTTACCCGATTTCTCAACCTAACAGCCACCCATCGTTGCTGTAAACTCACCAGTGGGTTGAGACCACCACCATCGTGCAACCAGCCACTCTCTAGCCACCGTGAACCATCATTCAGCCACTGGTAACTTCCCTATCTCCACATCCGACGACCACCTTCACAAGATTTTCCAAAAACGCATGTAAAACAACTAGAATCCTCAAGATATTGTCATGCATGGATAAATCGGAGGATTACAGAGTCGTTTCTTACCTTTGAGGGCTGCTTGTAGCGAGAACAGTGGTCGGAACTCACATGCACCGCCGCACAGCCCTAGCGGAACCCTAGCCGCCGTCGCATTGTCACCCCTTTTTGACCCTTCTAGCGTCGAGATCTTGCGAAGCTGAAGAAGAAAAGGTTGTAGACCTGGTTGAGAGGATTCCGAAGGTGTAGCCACCTTGTTCTGCCGCCGTGATGCCGCCGCGCCTCCGCCGCTGGACCACCGTGGAACCGCCGCTGTCTCTCTCTCTCTCTCTCTTTCTCGGTTTTCTTCGAACGGCTGGAAGCACACACACATAATGTGTGTGTGCGGCTGATAGAATAGAGGGGGAAAGGGTTTACATCTCCTTTTATAATTAGGGTTAAATCTAGGGTTAAAAGGAGTTTAAAAACGCGTATCGATCCCGTCTCACGCTCGTGTTTCGTTTCTGTTTATTATTCCTAACCGAGACTTCCTAATTATAAATAAAAATACTCGAAATATTATTAGAACGTTTAATTTGATCGTTATAAATAATTTGTTAAATTAATTATGTTGACACACGTAAATATCGCGTATACACCATATTTAACGGATTTAATGTTTTCACGCGCCAAATAAGATTCTTGTATATTTAATATTGTAAATATTTTTAAATAGGTATTTATCAAGGCTATTTACCTCAGCTCGGGAGTCAAAACATTTAATTTAATTAATACCGGTGCTCACACATTAAATTTTGTTTAAATTCCTTAATAGGCCTAATTGGGCCTAAGTTTCTTATTGGGCTTTCACATCTTTTTGAACCTTTATATCTTGTTGGGCCTTTATATCTTATTGGGCCTTATTGGGCCTAAGTATTAAATTTGTAATTATATGTTTAAGTTTGTTGGGATTTCTCACAGTTGTTACATTTTTGGACCTGCATATTTTGAACATCATTCTACAGATTATTTTGTATATCTTGTGCAGATACAAGATAGAAGAATTATGATGTTAATAGTAGATTTACATCGTTAAATTATGAACAAAACTCATGTAATTTAACTTTGTAATTCTATTCTATTTAGTATTTTCTCATTATAAATCATGTGCAATGTAAACAATCCGATCATCACGATTATCATTCCCGATATCGCGCCCCAGACCTTTCCGCCTGACGGGACACACGATCCGGCCTACTGGCTCGGGGTGTGACAGATTGGTTTCAGAGCCATGGTTATAGAGAAATATAGGTCAATTATTTAAACTGTTTGGCCTAGATTATAACCTGGGGACCCTTCATGTAGAGAACACAGGACAAATTACTTGCATTGTGTCTTCTGCATTCGATAATTGCACTAACTGATATTCTATTGGTTGTGATCAGAATGTCGCCGAGAAGACCACCACCTCTATTGACTCCACCACCACCACCACCTCCTCCTCCTCCTCCCCCACACACTCCACCTCCTGACCCGAACGCGACTCAGAACTTGGATCCTGCTACTGTTGCTTTGGCAACCCTACTGAGCAGCCAGCTGACTAATCAGCTGAAAGTGGTGATACCGGATATGATCAACCGTATTCGGAACGACAACAACAATTCAGGGAACTCATCAGGAGAGGCCAGTGGGAATACTGGCAGTGCATCTCATTACTCCTACAAGTCATTTGTAGGATGTAAGCCGCTTAGTTTCAGCGGTACTGAGGGAGCCGTTGGATTAATCCAATGGATAGAAAAGAGGGAGACTACTCTAGACATCAGTAGTTGTTCGGAACATCACATGGGTCGCTACTCTGCTGGATCTTTCAACAAGCGAGCCTTGACCTGGTGGAACTCACAGACTCAGGCCAAGGGAAGGGAAGAAGCTATGGCGATGCCATGGGGAGAATTCAAAACATTGTTGGGGAATGAATTTTGCCCCAAGAATGAGCTGCAGAGACTGGAGATCGAGCTGTCAAACAATGTAATGAAGGGGGCAGATCACATGGGTTACACTACTCGTTATCACGAGTTGGTTGCATTGGTGCCAGACATGGTACCAACTCTGGAGAAACGGATTGACATCTATGTATGTGGACTACCCACCTGCATACAAAGTTTAGTTGTTTCAGCAAATCTTTTCACACTAGAGTCAGCAGTTAGTCTATCAGGGAAACTCACTAACCAGATGGTAGCCTCTGGAACTCTGAAGAAAAAGGCTGACTCCAGCAAGCTTAAAGAGGAATCATCTATGAAACCCCACCATCACCCCAAGAAGAAACAAAAGGTCATCAAGAACTACACGATGGCCACACCTCTCAACGAAGTAGCAGCTGCACCACAGAACCCTACATTGGTGCATATCCTCTGTGTGCCAAGTGTCAATACTATCATGCTGCTAACACTCCCTGCAAGCAATGTACGGGATGTGGACGAAAGGACCATTGGGTCCAACAATGCCGGATGACACCTAATCAAGCAGTCAACGATGCTGCTTTAGTTCTCCCTCCACCCAACAACAAGAACAACGATGGATGCTATAACTGTGGTGAAATCAGACACTTTTCCAAGAGCTGCCCAAAGAGAGCACAACCAGCAGTTCAAGCACCCCGGGGAAGAGCTTTTGCAATAGGAGCTCCAGCTACACGCCAAGACCCGAACGTGGTCACTGGTACATTTCTCTTACATGACTTTTATGCATCTATTCTGTTTGACACTGGCGTGGATCAGAGTTTTATCTCTACCGACTTTGCATGCCAACTAGATTCTATTGAGGAACTGTTAGATTCCCCTTACATTATAGAAGTAGCTAACGGGAAACAAATCACAGTTACTACAGTATACAGAAACTGCCCATTTACACTTAATGGTCATACATTTACCATCGATTTGATACAGATGGAGTTGGGTAGTTTCGACATCATCGTTCGAATGGATTGGCTATCTCTCAATAGGGTGGAAGTCATCTGTTCTTAAAAGCTGCTTCGAATTCCATTGACGAACGAACGTGTGTTGGAAGTTCGAGGGGATCAAGCAAAAAGAAGTGTCAAAATCATATCTTGCATAAAGGCGCGTAAGTGCCTACAGAATCAGTGTGTAGCTTTCCTGGCACATGTGTTGGATAAAGAGAAAGACAAGAAAAAGATTCAAGACGTGACGGTAGAGAAAGAATATCCAGAAGTGTTTCTTGAAGACCTACCAGGTCTGCCACCTACGCGGCCGGTAGAGTTCCATATTGACTTAGTTCCTGGAGCAACTTCTGTTGCTAAATCTCCTTACAGGTTAGCACCTTCAAAGATGCAGGAGTTGTCGAATCAACTATAGGAGCTACTTGATAAAGGTTTCATCAGACCGAGATACTCACCGTAGGGAGCTCCGGTTTTGTTCGTGAAGAAGAAAGATGGATCCTTTCAATGTGCATAGAGTATAGAGAGCTGAACAAGTTGACTATCAAGAATCGGTATCCATTGCCAAGGATTGATGATTTGTTTGATCAGCTGCAAGGAGCACAGTATTTCTCAAAGATCGATTTACGGTCCGGATATCATCAACTCAGAGTTTAAGACGAAGATATACCGAAGACGGCGTTCCGAACCGAATATGGGCATTACGAGTTTATGGTGACGCCTTTTGGATTGACGAATGCACCAGCGGTTTTCATGGACCTAATGAATCGAGTGTGCAAGCCGTATTTGGATCAGTTTGTCATTGTCTTTATTGATGACATACTGATTTATTCCAAGAGCAAAGCGGATCACGAGCAACATCTCACGAAGATCTTGGAGCTGTTGAAGGAAGAGAAACTCTATGCTAAATTCTCTAAGTGTGAATTTTGGCTAAGAGAAGTTCAATTTTTGGGTCATGTAGTCAACAGTGAGGGAATACATGTAGAACCTGCAACGATCGAGGCGATCAAGAACTAGGATACTCCGAAGACACTGACGGAGATACGGTCTTTTCTGGGACTAGCACGTGAATGCTAAATTGACAGATTATTCGTATAGGTGACGATCTGTACGAATATATCTGAAAGTTTAACGTTCTGAATGATGTTCAATAATTAGAAAACCATATCGAAAAGTGTAGTTATCGTCGTATTCGTACGGGTGACGATTCGAACGAATACGCGCGACGACTATACGATTCGATTTAAACTGTAAATTTAATATTTTTAGAAATTTAAAATAAACGGAAGATATTTAGTTAATTTACTAGAAATTACCACCTAAATTAATTTAAAAAATTCTATTTTTAAAACCGCGATGTTTCGTTACGAAAACGAAAGGAAACCGGCGTTTCTATGCGAAACCGAGCGTGACCGAACACACCCGGGTATTTTGAAACCATTAAATGGCTTTTAATGCCATCTTCACTCCCACTTACCAGCCATCACCACCCCCAAATCGTCACTCTCTCTCTACTTTCTCTCTCTAAGAACCACAAGCCCTAGATTCACCATTTCTTCACCAAATCGACCCATCTTGGTGTCAAAACGACCACTACAACTTGTAGATCACGAAAGTACAAGGATTTAGAGCCCAAGATCATCTGATTTGAGGTAGATTTGAGTTTTATATCTCGGCTTTTAGGGTTTTATAACCCTCTTGTTCGAACCTCATGGAATTCGGCTAAAATCCCTCAAAACCTTTGGGTAACACCACGAAACCATCTTAAGTTGAGTTAGGAACATGTTATATAGAAGGGGCTAGACACTTAGTTCGAAAAATGGTGGGTTCACCTTGCTGTCATTCGAAAGGCCGAATGATGAAACACCAGGTCGACCGAATGGCCTATGGCCGAAGAAGGCTCGACATAATGGCCCAGGGCCGAAGCAGCTAGGGCCGAAGGGACAAGGCCGATTAGGTCATCCGCATGATGCTCTCATTCGGTCCAAGCCTCTCATCCGCATGAGCCACATTCGGTCGAGACCCTCTTTCATTCTGTCAGGCTGCTCATTCACACGAGTCTGATTCGGTCCAAGCCTCATTCTCCCCAACTCTGATTCGGCCAAGCAAGTTCCATTCGCATGCAAGATTATTCGACCATGGTCTCATTCATGGGAACTGCTCTATTCGGCCAAGGGTGTCGACATAGTGAACTTGCATGGGATATTTACCGAGGTGCGACAATTCCTAGAACTGGTGGGGTACTACCGACGATTTATCGAGGGATTCTCGAAAATCGCTCAGCCACTGACTTCCCTGACACACAAGGACAAGAAGTTCGATTGGGGTGAAAAACAGGAGTCTGCCTTCAATCTATTGAAGCAGAAATTATGCAGTGCGCCTATCCTATCCTTACCTGAAGGATGCGATGGCTTTGTGGTATATTGTGACGCTTCGAAACAAGGACTTGGTTGTGTGTTGATGCGTCGCGAGAAGGTCATAGCATACACATCACGACAGTGAAAGGAGCACGAGAAGAACTATACAACTCACGACCTAGAGTTGGGAGCCGTGGTGTTTGCCTTGAAGATATGGCGACACTACCTATACGGCACGAAGTGTACAATCTTTACCGATCATAAGAGCCTACAACACATCTTCGATCGGAAAGAGTTACATATGAGACAACGAATATGGGTTGAACTTATTAGCGATTATGATTGCGCCTTCAAGTATCATCCTGGCAAGGCGAATGTAGTGGCTGACGCGTTAAGCCGAAAAGAAACAACAAAATGCGTACGTCCACTACAACTCACCAGGAAGCTCTGAAAGTCGAAAACCTCACTCAAGAATCCTTGCACGGCATGGATAAGCAATTAGAGGAAAAGACTCACGAGGCGTACTACTTCATGGACCGGATCTGGACTCCACACTACGGAGGATTGCGAAACGTAGTAATGGATGAAGCTCACAAGAGAGCCGGTATTCAATACATCCGGGCTCTGACTAAATGTACCATGATCTGAAGACGACCTACTGGTGGCCGAACATGAAAGCAGTGATCGAAAGTTACGTAAGTAAGTGCTTAACGTGCTAAAAATTCAAGGTTGAGTACCAGAAGCCATGAGGTCTACTTCAGCAACCTGAGATACCGATGTGGAAATAGGAGCAGATTTCCATGGACTTTATAACTAAGCTGCCTAAGACGGCAAGTGGTTGCGATACTATCTGGGTAATCGTAGACCGATTAACGAAGTCTGCGTACTTCCTACCCATTAATGGGACTGAAAAATTGGATAAACTGACTCGGATTTATCTAAAGGAAGTGGTTACTAGACATGGAGTACCGATCTCGATCGTCTCTGACCGCGACAGTCGACACAATGTATTTCACGCATCGAACCTCAAGAAGTGCATGTCCATTGAGACTCTTACTATCTCTCTTGAAGAGATACAGATGGACGAACGATTGCATTTCGTTGAGGAACCGGTGGAGATTATGGACCGAGAAAATCAAGAAACTCAAGCTTAGCAAAATACCAATTGTGAAAGTGCGATGGAACTCGCGACGAGGACCGGAATTCACCTGGGAGCGTGAAGACCAGATGAAGAAGAAATACCCACACCTGTTCGCTGAACCGACAAACACTGACAACGCAAGATGAATTTCTGGACGAAATTTTTCTAACAGGGGGATGATGTGACACCTCGTAATTTCCAGGTCAGCTTCTGTCTTAATTAAATAGTTATTTAATTGACATTTGCGTACGTGGCACTAGAATTAGTTTAATTTAGTGTGACACGTGGCATGGCAGTACAAACACAGTCGCACAACAGGATAATTCGTGGAATTATCGAAAAACCGCACATACGTGTCAAAAATCACGAACGTTGGTGAACGTCATACTAGTTAAGCACACGTGTATCGCACAATTCAATTATGACTAATAATTGATGATTAGAGTTCAAACAATGTTAAAACAATGGGTTACAGTCAAGAAGCGAGCGAAAATGAGCCTGAATATGAAAAATGGTCCAATTGGGCTTGTCCGGGTAGCCAGGCGGCACGCCTAGACCCAACACACAACCACAGGCGGTACGCGCGAGACAGGGAGAGCTTCTCAGACAAGAACCATCCGCGTTGTACACCTGGAGACAAGCTGGCCCGTCAGGCGATGCGCCTAGCAGCTGAATCGTAGAAAATCTCCTTGAATATCACAAAAATTATGCGTACTCTATTTTCACTCATCATAACCGGTTCGAGATGCCATCTACTCGAAATATTCACCCCTGATTCATCTTCTACACCTGCTTTAACTCAAGAAACTCCATTGGAAGCCATTGATTGAAGGATTTGAAGCTTGTAAGCAAGAAAGGAAGGATTAGAGGCTTGTCACCACTCTCACCATCAGCTTCTAGCCTCTAGAATCTCATTCTCAGCTGATTAAGGAGCATTCCAGACCTGTTCAAGCAACAGCCCACCTTGTTTGAGGCTTTAGAAGGTAGTTTTATATCCCTTGTGGCATAAAAACACTCAAAACACACACATGCATGCACTAAATCCACATGCACACACTCTATCATCACATGCACGAATTTTTGATGATAAGAATCCGTGTCTAATGACCGATTTTGATGACTGATTTTGATGATCTATGAGGACCTATGATGAGCTTTATTGATAAAAGTATGATTTGGGTCATGAATGTATGAAGTGTTCATTGTTACTTGCATGCATGTATGATCTAAGCTATTTTAGATGATTTTGGGTTATGATAAATGGTTATTGGTGATATTTGGATGTGCTATATGATTCGTTATGATTAAAATGGTCAAAAATGGATTATATGAGATAGTTACTATTTTAGTAACTTTTGTGTTACAAAGTGAGGATAGATGTGAAAGTACGAATATGCATGATGATAATAGGACCATTTGTGGTACATTATGGTGATATTTGCATAAGAAATGGATCGGGAATGATAGCATACCTATTTGTTGATCATTTGAGCATAGTTACTATATTTAGTAACTTTATTCTTGTAAAACTATGTTAAATAATGAGTTTGATGAAATAAGTAGTTAAAATGATGAGATAATGTTATTAATGAAGTTATTAGCAAGTGATGCATTAACTTGGTTAGAATAATGCTTAGAATGAAAACTTGCTAATTTTAGAAACTTTATTTTATGAATTCATGAAATGGCAACATAAAATCAATCAATCAATCAATCAACGTACTCAGTATATCCCGCCATTAGCATGCTAAGGCAGGGTCTGAGGAGGGTGAGATGTAGACAGCCTTACCCCTACCCCGTAGGGGTAGAGAGGCTGCTTCCAGTGAGACCCTCGGCTCATGATGCTTGATCAACCGTCCGAAACGATTTTAACGTTATTTTCACTGAATAAGTAAAATAACGTTAAAATTAGTGCAATTTTACTTTTGCCCCTCAAGAGCTGTCGACACATATATACATTATATGTGGCAACATAAGTCTAGATTTATTTATGATAAATAACTTGGAAAGTTGCAATATGATTATTGTGTGAAAAGTGATGTGAATCTTGTCGTTAGATATGCTTAATATAGAAACTTTCCATTTTAGGAAACTTTAATAACTAAAAACGACTTATATGTTTATTTGATCGTTTGTAACAATGAGCTATGTGTTAACATGATCACTTAGGAATAATAAGCATGTTAGAATCATTAAAACGATAAGTGTTGTAAACTTTCTAAAAATGGAAACTTACTACAAATAGTGAGTTGTCCATAAACGTGAATTGTGTGTTGTGCTCACTATGTACACTATCACGAATGATACACGAGTTATAACCGAAACACGGTTCACCAATAGGTCGTTGACTTGACACGGTCAAACACGGTCAAGTATGGACCGACATGGACAAACATAACAGAGGGTTGTTGAGCACAAACTTGAGCACGAACACGAAACACGGTCACATACACGAACTCACATACGCTATGCGATATAGGTAGCCCGTGACCAACGCGTTGAAGGAAACATGAGCATACAGTTACTGACGATCAACTAAGGTGAGTTTAAGGCCCCTCTTTAACTCTTTTACAAACTTTCAAAATAGGGGGAGAATGCTTGTTAATCAAGTCAAACATTATTACTTGTACAAACTTATCGTGTATGCTGCTTTATTGACAAACATTTAGTGTTGTATCATAACAAAGTCCTCGCACAGCCTTACTGTTAATGTTCAAACAACGATGTGAGTTTAGATAGATCTATTGGGCGTGACGAACCCCACACGGCGCCAATACTGACCGGAGGTCGGGACGCATGTAATCTCGACCCATCGCGCCATTGTTATTACGAGACATGGCGGGGGCAAGAGTTAACAAGTCTGGTTCAGTAGAGACGCAACTGACACTTGGAGACTAGGGATCGGAACTAACATTTGATAAACAACATGACACGTGACAAACATTTCTTTTGCATATTTATGTATATATCAAAACCTGTTGTAACATCAATGCCGGAACCGTAGCTTGAACAACGACATATACAGTAAATCAGGTACGAACTATGTATATTACATGTGTATTATTATCATTTGATGTTTAATACGAAACTATTACACATCTATTTCAGAAACATATTGCAAATCCATGGTTTTAAAGTCGGAATCATATCTGACAACACAGAACTGTTGTGTGAATTGTAGTTAGGATTTCTTATGTATAAACGTATGTGAGGTTGTACAGAACAAAACAATAACGGATATCATTATGTGAATATTAAACTGACGGAGTATTCGTGTGAGTGACGATTTGCACAAATATATCTGTAAGTTTAATGTTCTGAACGATGTCCAATAATTAGAAAATCAAATCGAAAAGTATAGTTATCGTCGTATTCGTACGGGTGACGATCCGAACGAATACGCGCGAAAACCGTATAATTCGATTAAACCGTAAAATTTAAACGTTTTTGAAATGCTAAAAATAAATAAAATATATCTAGTTAATTTATTAGGAATTACCACCTAAAATAATTTAGAAAACTTTATTTTAAAAGATCGTAATGTTTCGTTATGAGAAAAACCGAAACCGACGCGTTCACGCTAAACCGAGCGAAACCGAACATACCCGAATGTTTAAAAAACCATAAAAAGACATTAAAAACGATTTGAATCTTCACAAAGCTCATTATCTTTCTCCAAAACTCGTAACTCTCTCTCTACCTTTCCTCTCACTTAAACATCCATATCTTTCTCAACTCTGCACCAAATTGGGTGTTCTTGGTGTCTAAACGACCGTAGCAACGTGTACATCATGAAGGGATGAAGAAATGGAGCTTTGAATGGCCAAAAACGAGGTAGAATCGAGTGAGAAATCACTGATTTACTGAAACATATACTATTCATCTTCTTCCTCGACCCAACTGAATATTTCAG
Organism: Mikania micrantha; assembly: GCA_009363875.1. Taxonomy (NCBI): domain Eukaryota; kingdom Viridiplantae; phylum Streptophyta; class Magnoliopsida; order Asterales; family Asteraceae; genus Mikania; species Mikania micrantha. Next base: position 121,526,250 of record CM018691.1, read on the forward strand.
CTCATTTTCGACCTTCAAACCTTTAGGACCTGCACTAAATCAACTTGGGGAGCTAAGGAACAACCTAGATTGAAGATTGGGTGGCTGGAAATCGAGTTGGATCCCCGGGTTTGAGGTAAAAATGAACCAAACTTGACTGCTTTTATGTTTAAACATAGGTCTGAACACAGCTTGTTTTTAGTTCTTTTTCGACCACTAAAACCCTTAGGTTTGCACAAAAATCGACCTAGGAAAGTTAGGAACATCTTGGAATGAAGTTTGGTATAATTTATTTCGAGTTTAGGATTGGGTTTGAGCTAATATCAACACAAGAATGAAGAAAGGTATAGTATGGCAGAAGCAGATTGTTTGCTGGGTTCTTGGGTCGATATTGCTCAGATCGACCAAGCAAATTCGATGGAACCTCTTCAGACTTGCTGATATCGAAGATCTCTAATGTCTGAACCATCCAGGGCTGATGATTCTATCAATATTGGTGGCCAAGAACTGGTTGAACATGGCTGGTCGACATTCGTAGAAACGACAGGGCTGGGTTTCATTTCTGCTCGGTATTGAGCTTCCTTGGCTATGGGTTTAGTTCAGCTCTTGTTGACACTAATGCTGAAACATGTTACAAGTATTTCGAACTTGAAATCAGCCACTAACAATCAAAATTAAAATGGTGGGAGCTGATTGAACACATGGGAGCCGAGTAAGAAACTATTAGGATTGCTAGAGTTAGTCCATCGTAATTAATATTTTTCTAACACTAAATTTTCTCAAAACTAACTTGATATATATACAAGTGTTTATACAATAAAATGGGACTAACATAAGTGGATGTTGTCAAATAGGAACATAAATCAAGATGTTAGTATCGGCTTTGGGTCATGGGTTAGTCGATTTTGATGTCATTGGGGTTTTGAATGATAAACTGGTTTTGGTTGCCATCGACATTAAAGGTTCAACTTAAATCTTTTCTAAACTCACTTAACATTTAAACAAAGGTTTTAATGATCATTTGTGTGTAAAATTTGCTGGTTTGTTAACTAGAATTGATGAGACTATTTGAGGTGTTAACCGGTTTTACTTATACATCATTAATAGTTAGACTTTAAACTCCAAAGCATTTTTTTTAAACCTAGTTTAACATCTAATGTCACACCCCGAGCCGGCGGACTGGATCGACTTTCCCGCCGGGCGGAAGGTTCCCGGGGCGCGATATCGTTGTGATAATCGAATTGATCAGATTGTTTGCATAACACATGATATATAATTGAGAAATGCTAACATGACAATGATATAGAATTACAAAGTTAAATTACAATCTATCGTTCATAATTTAACCAAGTAAATCTATCCAAAAGAATCAATGTGTTTATATCTTGTAACTGTACAAGATCTACAAAATATGATTCATTGTTTTGTCATTCCAAAAGTATGATCACACAAAATGTAGCTAGGTCTTCTAAAAGTCCACTAGCTATGTTCTTGATGTCTGGTAACTAAACCTGTTCGTCACCTGAGAAAACATGCATTTAAACAAAGTCAACACTAGGTTGGTGAGTTCATAAGTTTGAATATTGAAAACCTTGAATTGTTCATACACACAGTCACAATGTCATACTTGATACTTGTAATTATTGGTTCACCTGTTCCACCCAATGGCCTCTCCTTAGTTATATGTACAAGTAGTATTTCACCCAATCAAGTATGCTTATATATAGGGAATACGAAAGGGTCAAGCCCAGACGCCATCCCACCACATACTCAATCAAGTTCCACACTACTTGCAATACAACTAAGGATGTCTATTTTCATCTCCCGTATGTTTAACTTGTTCGATATGTATCCATCTGGTTATCATATGTAGAATAATAGGTTTAGAGGGGTTCAGTTATCAAACCGAAGTATTGATACACCCTCATTGTATTAAAGAAATTAGATTAATATAATCAGATCCTTGTATTATTCTATTACTTGAGGGGTTAACTGTTAACCACTTTTAAATACTAAGAGTGTTAGTTAACCAATTGTTATTTGTTCTCAACTTGTAGAGCATAGAGCCTAAAAGGAATCCATTGCAATCCTCACGTAATCAGATTACAATGCATCTGATTTACCTCTATCACCATGTATTCCCAGTGTCCTCATCGAAGCGGTAACTAGTATTATGACTTGACAGAATAAATTCCTCAGTCTACCAGTCAATGGGTAACGATGGATTAATTACAATTTCACTGCAGATTAATATCACCATGTGTCGCTTACCCGAACCTGACTTGGGTCGCCCTGTTACCGGTCATACGTTACCGGCCAATGTATCAATACGATCAACATACTAGCCCTACAAGCTAGAGGTTTGTCAAACCTATGGTACCTCTATGCTATCGTCAGTTTAGTCACATCAAACTAACTGGTCAGCGATTTATAAGGGGCTTACAGTGATCAACATAAGTACATGGCACATGATTGAAATGATATAATGCAGACAGTTCAATAGTAATCAATTGTATTGCGTGTTCATCAGTGATATTGTTCTCAATGTTATATGTTCTCAATGTTATTAACAAAGTTGAATAAGAACCTGTCTTATTACGTTATGTTAATTATTGTGTGAATGATGTTGTTATCATGAAGTTACATTATCATGATTATCATTCCTCGTTATTCCATATAGTCACCATGTTGTCACTAAGCTGTGGTAAGAACTAGTCTTACTACACTTAGTCGACTCAGGTGGTGGATGATTCATGTTCCATGTTCTCTTGTAATATGTATTGAGTTGTAAACTAAATGTTATAAGCACTTGTCTTATTACACTTAATTAACTCTAATGTTGAATGATGTTAAGAAGATGTGTTATCTTCATATCATTCTTGTGTTTTGTTTCTTGCCATCATGTTCATCTAGGTTCATCTCAATGTTTGTTCTTGTAAGAATAACTAAGTGTTGTGAGATATAATCTTACAACTAAGTTATTCTATTGTGTTGATGAGTTATGAAATTATATTATCATATTCATCTTAGTTATCTCTGTCATATCATGATCATACAAGCATGCATACAATGATAAATAATAATAAATCAATTAATATTATCAAATCAAAGTGTAAGCAATATGTTAAACATAAAACTTTTAAATAAATAAAAGTTAAGCATGTTTCTCAGCCCCGAGAGTTTAAAATCAGTTAAGATTAAAGAAAAGGGGCATATGAACTCACCTTGTTGTGGTTGGTGTTGACTTAGCTTAAACAAGAATGCACGCGCTCTTGTTTGTACTTGAGTTTGTTTTCACAATCCTGTATTAGTTTCAAGGTGTTTCTCATTTATAAGTATAAGTTATAGGTGATTTGGGTGTGGGTATGTGTTAGCCTTAAAGTTGGCTAACATTCGTAAGTCTCGGTCGTCATTCGGCCCTTGCTCAATTGTCATACGTGTTGCTAACCCTTAGCCCAATTTAATTATTATACATGTCATGGAAATAAGGGAACCTTTTATTATTTGTAAGCACACAACTTAGACTTTAGATCAAAAGTTATAACCCATGAATCTATTGTAAATGAGTTTTGTGCACCCCTTGTCCCATGCGTTTCATCAATATGTAATCATGTGTTGTTTTCAAAAGACAATGTTCTAAGTTTTGTGAACATTATTAACCAAATGCCCTTGCCAACTTTGTAGTGTTTTAGATTACCCCATGCATTTTGTGTTAAGTCTAACTTGTTTCAAGTGTTATTTATTTGTAAATTAAACCAAGTGGGCCGAATAATGATACCGGGCCGAATTTATTGTGGGCTATGTTAGTCACATGGGCCAAATCAGCCTATTGGGCCGAAGCAGTTGCATGGGCCGCGTAGTTGGGCCAAATCAATTATGTTCTGGGCCGGCTAGTAAGCTGTGGGCCGAACAGCCTACATGGGCCTACTGATTGGGCCGGAAGGATTTTCTGGGCTTAAAACCGATGTGGGCCGAGGGAATGCTGTTGGGCCGCATGACTGGGCCAAGCAGTCCCTAAGCCATTTCATGAGAGTGGTCGGGTAGCTGCTGGTGGCCGGCTAGGGTTGTTGCATGAACTTGGCCAAACCAAGGGGTGGTTCGAGCGAATCAGGTGAGGGCGTAGGCCGACTGAAGTGTCGATCGAATGGCTTCATGGTCGAGCGAAGGAGAACCGGCGAATGAGTACCTTCGGCCCCTGCTCATTCGACACATGGTCATTCGACCATGCTAGCTCCTTCGGTCGTCCTCCTTCGTCCTCCTTCCATTCGGCCGGGGTACATTCGGTTGGCTGTAGGTGTGTGTCGGCCTTGGTGCTCAACCAAGTTCCTACCCAGATCTATGGTGGTTTTAAGTGTTGATGTGTGTTGTAATCATGTTTCGAGGGTGTAGGGGTCGAGGGGTAAGCTTGGGCCGGTTGAGGGTGACGGTTCCAACAAGTGGGTTATGAAAACCCTAGTTTTCGAGTTGTTCACAGCTCCATACCTCGGTTTCGGATGGATTTGGCTCTAGATCGGTTGTACTTTCGTGTAGTAGAGGTCAAGAGCTTCGTTTTGGTCCAAAGATGGAAGGATTTGGTTGAGTATTGAGGGAGATACAATGGTTTGAAGCTTCAAAAATGGTGGTGGGAGGTGAAATCCGGAAATAGGGTTTTGAAGAGAGAAGAAGATGAGAAAAATGAGGAAAATGGCCTCATTTAGTGTATTTATACTCCGGGCATGTTCGGGTTCGTTTTTGTTGCTCAGTTCGTGTTTTCGTTGCGTTTCCAGATCGTAACGCGCGTGTTTTACGGGATTAAATAAAAAGAATTCATTTTAATTATTTTGATGAGTTTCAAAATTGTAAAACATTAAAATATTTTATTTTCTTAAATTATTGTCGTTCGTGTCGTTTTTGTTTTCGTCTCATCGAAACGCGTCACCTTCGCGCGTATTCGTTCGAATCGTCACCCGAACGAACACGACGATGGTTTTGCTTTCCGACTTTTGTTTTCTACTTTTCAGTCATTATTTCAGAACGCCAAACTCACAGATATGTTTGTGTGAATCGTCAATCACGCAAATGCACTGTCAGTTCGTTATTCTGAAATAACACCGCAATTGTGTTTGAATTGTGTTTCCTCACTGACGGACTCAACTAAACTTCCCGTTTTCACATTGCTTTCATACTGAATCATCGGCCATCTGATTCCTGTCATCTATGGATATCAGATCGCAACCGACATGTTCTTGTTGTTTACGTGTGTACTGTTGTTTCTCTTGATTCGTTGTTTTAACTGTACTTAGGTTTTCACCTAAATACAAACAACTTTGTTTATCGTGAGTTGTTGTACTTACCGTATTTAAGTTTTCACCTAAATACGTACAAGTGTTCACTGTATTTAGACTTCTGTTATCACAACACTGCTCATATACTTGTATTTACACACAGTAAATAGTGAAAGTACACATACCGTGCGGACTTGCCGGACGATCTGGTACTGGATGTCACAGTCTCCCCTTGTTAAAGAAATTTCGTCCCGAAATTTTAGCATTCAAGTCAGGCTTTAATTCTCGAACAGATGGGGATATTTTGTCTTCATGTTGTCCTCGCGCTCCCAGGTAAATTCTGGTCCACGCTTGGAGTTCCATCGAACCTTTACAATAGGGATATGGCTTCGTTTCAGTCTCTTGACTTCACGTTCCATAATCTCTACAAGTTCTTCAATGAAATGTAATTGCTCGTCAACTTGTATCTCTTCCAATGGTATGATCAATGTTTCATCTGCTAATAGATTCGTTCTATATGACCGAGAGTTGTGATTCTGGCCACGTCACACACCTGTGGTATGACACCGCACGTGTGAATTTGAGGGTGTGGCACTAATGATCTTGTATAACTAGATATTATGTGTGGAATCCATAATATCAAATTTGAACACAAAATGAATGAATTAAGAAGAATAGAAACAATCACATAAATGAAATTTCCTTGTATTAATGTCTTGAATGAAGTGTGTACAAGTAGAGAGAAATTCACAAGATTCAATGTCGATATTAATAATAGACAATTCCATCGATACTAATAGAATCGACAACATCAATGTCGATATTAATAATATCGATAAGAATGCCTTCGATACTATTAGTATCGATATAACAACTATTGATATTAATAGTATCGACCAAATCGATACTAATACAAATTTACAAACTACTGAAGGTTGTTGCTATCAGGGTACTAACATGCTCCCCCTTAGCAACAACTCAGTGTTAATCTTCATTCTTCCCATTGCAAAGGTAAATGGCTACCAGCACAAATTTTATTCTTGATACACACATTCAAAACCTTCTTAAATTGAATTGCTTCATCTTTGAGATTTTTAGGATACTGAATCTGTTTTATTTCCAACATTTTCTGGTCTTCCTCTGAAAGATTGATTAAGTGGATTGGATCAAACATTTTGCAAAATTTCACTTTATTTATATCTTGAAACACAACTTCAGAGGTATAACCATCCAAATACCATCTATGGAAGTTATTCATAATTCCCAAGATAAACTTTAAAAGGGGAATTCTCTTTAAAGATTTAACTGGTTTGAATTCATATCTCACTTTCCATTTCTTGGTAATCCAGTCAAGATTACCAACTATTGGTATCTTCTTTAGTTTCTGAGGTTTTAAAAACTCAAACTGCATTGTCCAAACCTCTTTTCTTAATGTTCTTTCAATCAAGTTAGCCATGTAATCGTCTCCATTATTAATTAATCGGATATCATCCAAAACTCTTAGTTCACATAATGGAAATTAATTGAAGCTTCTAATTTATTTCTTCAAATATTGAACTCCATCAATTCGTTTTACTACAAACAATTGGCTTTCAGCTTCATATTTTCATGCAAGAATTTTTCCAACACATTCCACTTTATTCTTATAATGTTTCTTTACACTTGGACTTTGTGGAGCATTGAGTAAATCATTTTTAGCCAACTGAATGACTTCTGCAGTTGTTAAGAATTTCAAAGAATCTTCATCAATCTTCTCAGCTTCAACTTGTTTCATTCTTATTTCATCTTTTGTAGATTTAATAACACAATCAACAATTATCTTCTCAATCTTTACTTTCATGTCTTTTTCTTCCCAATCAAGATCTAAAAATAAATCTCTAATCTCTTTTATAGGAAACCATTCTCCTTCTTCTAACCCTGTCCCAACATCCTCATCAAGATCATCATAACATGGTTCAAGACGATATTCTTTTTCATTCAACCGAGGATCAAAATCAAGAACATAGTCACCATCTTCTTGATCATCATATCCAAGGTCATCATCATCTATGTCAACAAGAGTATCAATCATCAATTCATCATCTTCTTGAATTTGATCTTGATCAACAATCATCAAATCAACAAATTCTTCTTCTTGTGTTTTTCCCTTTCCTTTGTCATTTGGTGCTGTAGTTTGTTCAACTGGCTCCCCTGAGTTACAGACTTAACTGTAGTTGATCCTTCTTTGTTTTCGGTAACGGGTTCATTGCCAGTTGAACCACCAGTAACCGGATCACCTTGATTATCATCATTTTGATTGCCCTGTGGCCTAGTTACTTCAACTCGACATGTAATCTCCCCCTGGGCTTCATGACCTTTAAACACCTTAACTGAGCTAGTAACAAGATTAGTAATCTTCTTGTTCAAAACACTCAAATATACCAACTCAGTTTGATTCAATTCAAGCTGAGTCTTATGTTGAGACTCAACTTGAGATTTAAGCAAACTCAGTTGATCTTGCAAAGGTAAGATCAAAGAGGTTTTCTTCTGCAGCTCCTCAACTGTCACCTCTAGAGTATTCACTCTAGCCTTTAATTGAATATTTTCAGTTTGTAGTTCTTCCACTTGTGATTGTAGAGCTAGAATTTGTGCAGACTGTGTGGCAAAACTATCAATCATCATGGCACTGATATTAAGAGAATCAAAAGTGGGTAAAGAAGAAACCATAGGTGAAGTAACCGGAGGAGAAGTTACAAGAATGGAAGAAGTAGAAGATGGACCAACAGGAGCAGAAGAAGATGGAACTGGTGAATCAAAATGAAAATCCCTGTCAGAAGGAAGACAAACAGAATCAGTATCATCAGATTTCCTTTTCTTCTTAACAACAGCTTCTTCTTCATGAGCTTGTTGAACTATATCAGCATAAGGTTCTTGCTCAGACTTTTGCTAATCAATATGTTACCACTAGAATCAACATCATCATCATCATATGTATCTGTATCAGAGGTAGAAGTATCTTCAACAGCACCTTCAGTAGCCACAGGAGTAACATAATCCAGAGTTTCCTTCTGAACTTGTTTAGGTTGATGTGAAGTAGAAACAACAATATCTCTGAACTGAGAAACAATGAATGTAGTATCAGTAACAGCATGAGAAACTTTTTCATCTTCTTGAACTTGTTCATCTAAGTGAGCTTGTTGATCTGCTACTGGTGTGACAACTAGTACCTGACCGTCCGGCAAATCCGTATGGTATGTGTACTATCACTGGTAACTGTGTGTAAATACTATGTGAGAAACAGTGTGTGATAACAATTCAGTGGAAACAATTGACAGTTATATATATTTCAATGAGAATTGAAATATGAATATACAACAACACATGAGAAATAACAATTGTGAAGAACAAATGACAAATACAAATCGGTTGCGATCTGATATCCACAGATAACAAGAATCAGATGGCCGACAATTCAGTGAGAAAACGATGTGAAATTAATCATAACAATGTGAAAACAGTTAGGTGTAGTTGAGTCCGTCTGTGAGAATGTCCAATTCAAAACAACAACTCAGTATCGTTTAAGAATGATAAGCTGACAGTGTGTTTGTGTCACACCCCTGCGCCGCGTGCGGAATCCACGGCGCGGTGACGTATGAACAGTTGATTCATGCACAAGTATTGAATAAGAACAACCACAATGGATTACTATGTTTCATAATGTTAAGACAATTGTTTAGTTACAGACCACTATCTACCAAAATAGAGACAACTATAGACCCAAAATATAGTTACAAAAGAAGACTTTAAACAAGACAATTAAACAATTAGGATTTAGTGAGTTTCTATTCCATCCTAGCATGTTTCTTCATCTTGTTCTATCTTAGAATGGTCTCCTTAGTTGTCCCTGAGAATGTCTTAAACCTGATTACCTGAAACACGTGAAAAGTAACTGTCAACTACAGACGTAGTTGGTGAGAACCATAGGTTTAAACATTTGTAAACATGAGTTATATGGTATAAGACATAGGTAAGTTAAAGCATCATAAGATTCACACGGATGAGCTGCAACCCAAACTATCATCAAGTAAAAAAAAATGAGTGTAAACAGTCCAATCACTGTTCGCACGAAAGCCAATAATATCAAGTCCCAAACCACGTTTGGAGTTAGATAATACGTCAGCAGTTTTGATAACCATATGACACCAGACCTGCAGTTGGCTTTTAAAAGCAAATTTAAAAGCCAACCCCATCCTGGATAAGAAAACAATGACACCAGACCTGCAGTTAGCTTTTAAAACAAATTTAAAAGCTAACTCCATCCTGGATAAGAAACAATGTGTCCGCTTTCCCTTGTTGTGATCACCCAGTACTAACGCTAATGAATATGATACTTGATGGGTTTATAAGTTTGTTTACAACAATGGACACCATGTTTTCTGAATCTTACTTTAACCAGATGTGTTAATGTCTTATTGAAAACCTGGATTTAACTCCACGAGTTGAATCCTTTGTTTATGTAACATGAAATGAATCTCTTGATTTGAATACCATGATGTGAACAACTTGACCTGAATACCATGTTTTGAACCAATAAATTTGAGTACCATATTGTGAACCACTTGTTTTGAATACCATGATGTGATGACCTTGTATAACAACAAGGTTTATAACAAAAGAAGAGTTTATGAAACCATTTATATAAAAACATTTAACCTTTAAAAGAACATTTGAATGAAACTATTATAAAACATTTCAAAGAAACAATTTATAAATCCTTTTTATTAATAAAAGTTTAACAGTGAATAATTTTCCTTTAAAACAGTTGACAGTTCCTTAAACAGTTGAAGAATCCCTTGGATTCATAAGATAAACTTGTAATGCTTATGAATACACATAAACTGTGCCATGAAACAAGATTGAAATAGCGGTTTTGATCACGTGTTCCACCCCAAAACAGTTATAAAACAGTAAAAGAGGGGCTAAAGTTCTCACCTGTCTGCAGTAGACTCTGACTTAAACAGTTAGCAAGTAGCAAACAGGACTTCTAACTTGTTCCTATATCATTGTAGTCATACATAAGATATAAGATTTATAATTGTATAGACTTTGATTTGTTGATTGACTGGTGTTCACTTGAACTTGTTTAACTTGATTACTTGATTGATCATGGGTTCAAGAAACTTGTATGATGTCTTTTGTACAAAACTTGTTTGTACACATCACATGTGTTTGAGAAATTGATTAACCATTGATTAACATGAGTTATGAAAAGATGTTCCAATGTTTTAAGTTCTTGAGATTGTGAATTCATCTTCATAAATGCCGTTAAGTTACACACTTAACAAATTTGTGATCAATTCATAATTGTCATAATCGAGGCCTCATATTGAGCCTTAAGCCCATAATTATGATAATAGCTCAAATGGAGGTCCATGGGCCTTTTATGTTAATAAAGGCCACTTGATTATGATTTTGGATCAAGTAAATGTAACGTTTGGTCCAACATCATTTATATAGGCCTTATTACATCCCAAAGACAATATCGTACCAATTAAACTCGTAATGGGTCGACCTAATTCCCTTTGGGCTTGGTTTAACCTATAAAATCGATTGTTGGTGGAATTGGGCCGCATAAGAATTTGATTTGGGCCGATGGTCATGGGCTGCCAAAATAGGCAGCGAACCCTTCCCCATTTCATCTAAGGTTCGGCTTGCATGGCTAAAGGTTCGTCCAAGATGAGATTGGTTCGTGAAAAGCAAAGGGTTCGTTCATGATGCGAGGTCCAAGGTTCGTCAGCAAATCCACGAACCATGCAGAGTTCGTCATCCCTGGTTCGGCTTAGGAGGGTTCGTGGGTCATATAATGGTTCGTGAAGGCTCGTGGGAAACTCTCTAGAATTCAGCTGTGCATGCAACGAACCATGCGAGGTTCGTTTAGGATTAGGGTTCGGCCAATCAAGTCAGGGTTCGTCTAGGTTGTCTGATCGAAAGAGGGTTCGTCTGACAAAGCTGATGATGGTTCGTGAGCTGGTTGGTTCGGCAACCATCAGATGGTTCGGTCACAGCAGATTAGGGTTCGCTGCATGCAATAACAAAGTTCGTGGACAAGCTTGCATGGAGGGTTCGTTCCTAGCCCCTTGGTTCGGTGAAAGTTCATGAGATCCCCTAAGGGTTCGGCCAAGGTTCAACGAACCATACAGATTCGTGAAGCCCCCCCCCCCCCCATTAGGGTTCGTCCACCTGATGAGAGGGTTCGGCCGTCGCCCTGTTTGCCAGCCGCATTACCATCATCAAACCCTGCATCCAAGCTTCGATCTAAGCTAGACAATCATCAGAGGTTGTTTCTATGGTCTCGAGATTGAATGTGGTTGACTAGACCCGGCTAAATGTCGAGTTTAAACAAAAACACACAAGAAACCCTATTTTTCCGAAACTTCAAGCCTCATTACCTCGCGATTTGCTGGCTGGATCTGCAATAATCTTGTACTTTCGGGTAGAGAATGTTGAGGGCTTCGCGTGGACACCAAGAATGACGAATTTCGTCGAGAAACGAAGAAGATACGCGCGTTTGAAGGTCGGTTTTCTAGAGAGAGAGAGGGTAGACGGGATTTCTAGAGAGAGAAGTGGTGGTTGGAGAATTAAATGAGAAAATGACCCTCTTTAGGGCTTTTATAGTCCGGGTGGTATTCGGGTGCGTTTCGGTCGCTCGGTTCGCGTTTCCGGAACGTAACGCGTATTTTACGCGGTTTTAATTAAAAATAGTTATTAAACTCATTTAAATGATGAGTTTCAAAATTGTAAAAATATAAAATAATTAATTTAATTATTTTACTCTTCGTGTGTTGCCGGACCGTTAAACATTCACAATTACGTGTATACCCGCAATCGCGTACGTTTTACGATCGTATTAATTATTTAAAGCCGTTTAATCGTAATTATAAGTTCAACATTCGTATTATTATGGATCGTCACCCATAACTATACTCAGTCTCGCTTACAGATTACGATCTTGGTTGAATTAATTAATTGTTATACTATTCGTCTCAACACTACGCACTAACACTAACCTGTTACACCGAACGCAGTATATGTATAGGGCTCACTCTCGCTGCCCACCACTGTTTCGATATAACAAGTTACTGTTCTTGCTTAGTGAAATCGACTGTAAATAAATAATACATACTTGTTTTCTGATTACTAAGATCCTGTAACACACAAGCACACATTTTGAACATACGAATCACATTGATGAACTGAACCATGAATAGACACTGTTCTAATACTGTTTACAACTACATGACTATATGCACAAATGTTACAGTCTCCCCTAGTTAAGGGAATTTCGTCCCGAAATTAACTAGCCGAAGATACTGTAAAAAGATGAGGGTACTTAAGCTTCATCTGGTCTTCACGTTCCCAGGTGAACTCAGCACCGCGTTTGCCCTCCCATCGCACTTTCACGATCGGGATACGGCTGCGTTTAAGTTTCTTGACCCCATGATCCATGATTTCAACCGGACGTTCTATGAATTGCATGTTATTCTGAATCTGTATGTCTTCCAGTGGAATCTGAACATCATGATCCGCTAAGCATTTCTTAAGATTTGATACATGAAAAGTATCATGAACATTGCTTAGCTCCACTGGAAGTTTGAGTTTGTAGGCTACGGGACCAATCCGTTCCAGGATCTCAAAAGGTCCAACGTACCTTGGTGCAAGTTTCCCTTTCTTCCCGAATCGGACAACGCCTTTCCAGGGAGAAACTTTGAGTAAAACTCGGTCACCGACTTGAAACTCAAGCGGTTTCCGTCGTCGATCAGCATAACTCTTCTGCCGATCCCGTGCGGCCTTAAGCCGTGACTGAATGATTGTGATTTTGTCTGATGTTTCCTGAATGAGTTCTGGTCCTACGACCTGTGAGTCACCAATCTCGGTCCAACAGACCGGTGATCGGCACTTTCTACCATATAAAGCCTCGAATGGTGCACATTGAATGCTTGTATGGTAGCTATTGTTATATGAAAACTCAATGAGTGGTAGATGAGTGTCCCAACTTCCACCGAAGTCAATGACACAAGAACGAAGCATGTCCTCAAGTGTTTGGATAGTCCTCTCGCTTTGGCCGTCGGTTTGGGGATGATACGCCGTGCTAAGATTAACACGCGTTCCCAAAGCCTTTTGCAATGATTGCCAAAAGCGAGAAGTGAAACGACTATCACGATCAGATATGATTGATGTTGGAGTACCATGACGTGCAATGATTTCGTTGATGTACAATGTGGATAACTTCTCCATCTTGTAATCCTCTCGGATAGGGAGAAAATGAGCAGATTTGGTGAGTCGATCAACGATCACCCAAATCGAATCGAAACCTCTCGGAGTTCTCGGCAACTTTGTTATGAAATCCATGGAAATTTGCTCCCATTTCCATTGAGGAATTTCAGGTTGCTGCAGAAGTCCCGAAGGCTTTTGATGTTCTGCTTTGACCTTTGAACATGTAAGACATTTTCCCACGTACAGTGCTATGTCTTTCTTCATCCCCGGCCACCAGTAAGATGTCCTCAAGTCTTGATACATCTTGTCGGCTCCAGGATGAACTGAGTATCGCGACTTATGAGCCTCATCACAGATGAGTGTGCGCAATTCTTCAGACTTTGGAATCCAAATGCGGCCGTTGAGATATAACAACCCATCAGCTCGAGGTTCTAGTTTCTTCTCAATACCACAATCCAAGTCTGTCTTGAGTTGATTATCTGTTACTACTTGTTGTTGTGCAATACGAATCAAGTCTTTCAAGTTTGGCTGTGTGTTGATCTCCATGGCTCTAACACGAATTGGTTTGACTGGTTCCTTGCGACTAAGAGCATCCGCCACCACATTGGCTTTACCCGGATGGTAACGAATCTCACAGTCGTAATCAGTTAGAAGCTCAACCCAACGTCGTTGTCTCATGTTGAGTTCTTTCTGATTGAGAATGTGTTGAAGGCTCTTGTGGTCTGTATAGATAACACATTTAGTACCATACAGGTAGTGTCTCCAAATCTTCAATGCAAAGACCACAGCCCCTAACTCAAGGTCATGAGTAGTGTAATTCTTCTCGTGAACCTTAAGTTGTCTTGAAGCATAAGCAATGACCTTGTCCCGTTGCATAAGTACACAACCGAGACCAAGGTTTGAAGCATCACAGTAGACAATGAAATCATCACTGCCTTCTGGAAGACTAAGGATAGGGGAATTACATAACTTCTGTTTAAGAAGTTGAAATGCATCTTCCTGTTTCTGTCCCCATATAAACGCTTGACTTTTCTGAGTTAATGTGGTAAGTGGCAAGGCTATCTTAGAGAAGTTTGCAATGAATCTTCTATAATAACCTGCCAGACCCAGAAATGAACGAATCTCTGTTGGAGTAGATGGAGTAGTCCAGTTCTTAATCGCCTCAATCTTCGCCGGATCTACATGTATCCCATCTTTGTTTATGACATGTCCTAAGAAGTGAACCTCCTTTAGCCAAAATTCACACTTTGAGAATTTAGCATAAAGTTGTTCCTCTCGTAGTAGTTCCAAGACTTTCTTCAAATGATCCTCATGTTCTTGTTCTGACTTGGAATAAATCAGTATATCATCAATAAAGACGATAACAAACTGATCCAAGTAAGGTCTACAGACTCGATTCATCAAGTCCATGAACACTGCCGGTGCATTGGTCAGCCCAAATGGCATAACCACAAACTCATAGTGTCCATATCGAGTCCTAAAGGCAGTCTTTGGTATATCCTCATCATTTACTCGTAACTGATGATACCCAGATCGTAAATCAATCTTAGAGAAACAAGTTGCTCCCTGTAATTGATCAAACAAATCATCGATCCTAGGTAGAGGATATCTATTCTTGATTGTTAACTTGTTCAGCTCACGATAATCGATACACATGCGAAACGAACCGTCTTTCTTTTTGACAAAGAGAACCGGAGCTCCCCATGGAGAGAAACTCGGTCTTATGAAACCTTTGTCTAAAAGTTCTTGAAGCTGACTAGACAGTTCTTGCATCTCCGACGGTGCTAATCGATACGGTGATTTCGCCACTGGGTTTGCTCCAGGGACGAGATCAATTCTAAACTCCACTTGTCGGACTGGTGGTAGTCCAGGCAAGTCTTCTGGAAATACGTCTGGATAATCTCGGATAACTGGAACGTCTCCAACTGCTTTCTTTTCAGGTTTCTTTTCCACTACATGAGCTAGGAAAGCATAATATTTCTTCTTCAAATACTTCCTCGCCTTGATGCACGATACAATCTTCAATCCGCGGCATGGTTTCTCACCGTAGACTATCATCGTTTCGCCGGACGGTAAGGGGATTCGGATAAGTTTCTCAGAGCATACTATTTCAGCATTGTTTTTGGATAACCAATCCATTCCTACTACAACTTCGAAGCTTCCGAGAGTCATAGGAATGAGATCGATAGAGAAAAGATGGTCATTTAATCTTAGCTCACAAGCATTAATGATGGAATCTACAACTATGGTTTTACCATTCGCTACTTCTACAGTATAGGGAGCAGTAAGTGTGGATAGTTGCATATTAAGAACAGAAGCAGTATGAGCAGAGATAAAGCTTTTATCAGCACCAGTATCAAATATGATAGGAACATAGTGATCATTGATAAGAAATGTACCCGTGATGACTGCCGGCTCTTCACGTGCTTCAGCAGTTCCAATCACAAAAGCACGAGCAGTAGCAGTATTGTTGTTGAGTTTTGGACACTGGTTTCTGAAGTGTCCCTCTGCTCCACAATTGTAACAGGCTCTTCCACCTGTAGTAGCAGAAGTTGTGGCAGCAGTTGTTGCAGCAATAAGATGAGCAGATCGACAAGTCGCTGCAAAGTGTCCCATACGCCCACACTTGTGACACTTCTTGCATGGAGTACTAGGCAGATGATGATACTGGCATTTGGTGCAGAGTGGAAACGGGCCAGTGTACTGCTTTCTGACATTAGCGGGTTGTGGCATAGCAGTGAGGGGAGTAGCATGAGTAGGTGCAGCCGCAGTCAATGCTGCAAAATTCTTGATCGTCTTCTGTTTCTTCTTCTTATGATGGTGCTGTTCAGGCTTCTTGCCTTCCTCAATCTGTGCTCTTTTAAATCCCCTTCGGGTGAGCACTCCCGATTTAACATACTCCTCGGTCAGAGTAGCACCGAGTTGAATTGCGGCTTCCAAGGTAGTGGGGTTGTTCCCCATAACAGTTCCTCTAACAACTAAAGGCAAGCCTTCGATGTATTTCTCTATCCTGCGGGATAGAGGAGTAACCAAATGTGGTACCAAAATGCACAACTCATGGAATCGAGTTGTATACTTTGCGTTCTCTCCACTGTCTTGCACCAGATTCCACATCTCCACCTCCAGTTTCTTCAGTTCATGACGTGGACAAAACTTTTCCACAAGTAAGTTTTTGAATCCGTCCCATGGTAAAGCTAGAGCAACTTCACGTCCTCTGGTGTTCTTCTCAGAATTCCACCAGGTGAGTGCTCCCTTGTGAAATGCACTCGAGGCCATCTTGACCTTTAGATTTTCAGGGCATCCAGTGAAGTCTAGAATGTCTTCGATGCTTTCCAGCCACTGTAGTAGACCGGTAGCTCCCTCAGTACCAGAGTACTTTGGAGGCTTAGCATCGTTGAACTGCTTAAATGTGAAGTTAGCAGTTCCAGAATTGTTGGTATTCGAATTGTTGGCAGAGTCACCAGTACTCCCCCGAAGATTTTGGGTGATGTCAGTGACCATGCCCGGGATTACATCCCTCATGTGAACAGCGATAGCTCGAGCAATCTTGTTAATTTCATCATCATTACCGCTTGTCGAACCCCCAGCATTTGGGTCTCGTCGAGGAGGCATTCTACGAATAGAAGCCACAAGCGGGTCAGTAATGAGAATGGATACAATTGAATTTTCATGATAAGGTCAGTAATATATCCATACTACTAGTATTATCATTCAATTGTAATATGATCCAATACACGTATAAGTTATCAACTTATTTGTATACTTATCATGTGAATATGTACGATGTCTCATGATCTCTCCACCAAACCTACACACTGACACTTTCCCGATATACCGAAAATAGCTTATATATAGGGCTCACTCTCGCTGCCCACCACCGTTTCGGTATACCACGATCATGCCCTTGCTAGCATTTGGCAACACGTTTGTACTGATTTCCATGTGTTTTCCATTGATTAAGAATCCCATGATCTTTGATCAACTTGAACTATGATTGATTCCATGATTGAACTATGATTATGTTATGCGTGCACCTACTAACAGTTGTTAACATGTAGAACTAAATCATACGTGTGCTCTACACTTTCCTGTTAACTTATGCCAGTAAGTACTAATGATGTAATCACTTAAGAATTTCACTTAAGGTTTACATTTATGATATGTTCACAACTTGGTTGATTCACCATAATGTCTGGTTCATCCAAGTTTGAATTTCATTATGATTTGATTCACCAATGATTGTTTCCCAAATGATTGTATCCCATGTGTTTTGACTAATGTTCCATGTGTCCAGTTGATCCCGAATCCTCACTCCAAATACAAACGCCGGATTCCCCCTAACATACTGAAATTAGCTTATATATAGGGTAAGCTCTCACCGACCCACCACTTACCTCAACACGTCAGCGTTAATCCGTCGTCTATATTTGGGGCTAAGATTCCAACTGTTGATTGATTATGATTGTCTCATGATTGCCTCTTGTTCTGTGACTATGATAATGATTATGTAAACCATGGTTCTTAATTTACTCGAAATTAAAACCTTAGGTTTTAGCATGTATGTCCTAGGTTAATTTATCCTAGGTTCTCAATACCTACAGTATCGAGTATAATGATTTCTTGTGAGAACTTCAACTAAAGAATACTGTTACACAGATTCTAAGTTATAAAGTTCCTATGATAATGAACACCTGATAATGATAACAATGATAACAATGACAAGGATTTCAAATCAAGACTCTAAATTAATAGATCTTGACATTTGAATTCCTATAATGAATATGACAAGGATTTCAAATCAAGAATCTAAATTAATAGATCTTGACTTTTGAATTCCTATGGTGAATATGACAAGGATTTCAAATCAAGAATCTAAGTTAATAGATCTTGACCTTTGAATTCCTATACTGAATGTGACAAGGACTTCAGATCAAAGATAACAATCTTTGCCTCTAAATCCCATAATGAATATGACAAGGATCTTAGATCAAAGATACTAAATTAATAGATCTTTGCCTCTAAATCCCATAATGAATATGACAAGGATCTTAGATCAAAGATACTAAATTAATAGATCTTTGCCTCTAAATCCCATAATGAATATGACAAGAAATTCATATCAAAGATACTGAAACTACAGATCTTTGCCTCCGAATTTCTATAATGATCTCTGTGTGAGAATTTCAGATCAAGGATACTAAGAATACAGATCCTTGCCTCTGAAATCCTTAAATGCATATGTGTGAGAATTTAATTCGGTTTCTAAAATTATAGAAGTCCGATTCAAATTCCTTGACTCGATGTCTAATCTTAGAAAAATGTCCCTAAGATCTTTCAAGCTTATTGTAGACTTAATGCTCACTTAAGTTACTTAGATCCTAAGTATCCTCAAGCCTATAGCACTTAGTCCTATTGGGTAGCTTAGGTTATAGTCTAGGTCATTAAACATTGGGTTTTTCCTAGTTCTCTACAACCTTGGCTCTGATACCAACCTGTCACACCCCTGCGCCGCGTGCGGAATCCACGGCGCGGTGACGTATGAACAGTTGATTCATGCACAAGTATTGAATAAGAACAACCACAATGGATTACTATGTTTCATAATGTTAAGACAATTGTTTAGTTACAGACCACTATCTACCAAAATAGAGACAACTATAGACCCAAAATATAGTTACAAAAGAAGACTTTAAACAAGACAATTAAACAATTAGGATTTAGTGAGTTTCTATTCCATCCTAGCATGTTTCTTCATCTTGTTCTATCTTAGAATGGTCTCCTTAGTTGTCCCTGAGAATGTCTTAAACCTGATTACCTGAAACACGTGAAAAGTAACTGTCAACTACAGACGTAGTTGGTGAGAACCATAGGTTTAAACATTTGTAAACATGAGTTATATGGTATAAGACATAGGTAAGTTAAAGCATCATAAGATTCACACGGATGAGCTGCAACCCAAACTATCATCAAGTAAAAAAAAATGAGTGTAAACAGTCCAATCACTGTTCGCACGAAAGCCAATAATATCAAGTCCCAAACCACGTTTGGAGTTAGATAATACGTCAGCAGTTTTGATAACCATATGACACCAGACCTGCAGTTGGCTTTTAAAAGCAAATTTAAAAGCCAACCCCATCCTGGATAAGAAAACAATGACACCAGACCTGCAGTTAGCTTTTAAAACAAATTTAAAAGCTAACTCCATCCTGGATAAGAAACAATGTGTCCGCTTTCCCTTGTTGTGATCACCCAGTACTAACGCTAATGAATATGATACTTGATGGGTTTATAAGTTTGTTTACAACAATGGACACCATGTTTTCTGAATCTTACTTTAACCGGATGTGTTAATGTCTTATTGAAAACCTGGATTTAACTCCACGAGTTGAATCCTTTGTTTATGTAACATGAAATGAATCTCTTGATTTGAATACCATGATGTGAACAACTTGACCTGAATACCATGTTTTGAACCAATAAATTTGAGTACCATATTGTGAACCACTTGTTTTGAATACCATGATGTGATGACCTTGTATAACAACAAGGTTTATAACAAAAGAAGAGTTTATGAAACCATTTATATAAAAACATTTAACCTTTAAAAGAACATTTGAATGAAACTATTATAAAACATTTCAAAGAAACAATTTATAAATCCTTTTTATTAATAAAAGTTTAACAGTGAATAATTTTCCTTTAAAACAGTTGACAGTTCCTTAAACAGTTGAAGAATCCCTTGGATTCATAAGATAAACTTGTAATGCTTATGAATACACATAAACTGTGCCATGAAACAAGATTGAAATAGCGGTTTTGATCACGTGTTCCACCCCAAAACAGTTATAAAACAGTAAAAGAGGGGCTAAAGTTCTCACCTGTCTGCAGTAGACTCTGACTTAAACAGTTAGCAAGTAGCAAACAGGACTTCTAACTTGTTCCTATATCATTGTAGTCATACATAAGATATAAGATTTATAATTGTATAGACTTTGATTTGTTGATTGACTGGTGTTCACTTGAACTTGTTTAACTTCATTACTTGATTGATCATGGGTTCAAGAAACTTGTATGATGTCTTTTGTACAAAACTTGTTTGTACACATCACATGTGTTTGAGAAATTGATTAACCATTGATTAACATGAGTTATGAAAAGATGTTCCAATGTTTTAAGTTCTTGAGATTGTGAATTGATCTTCATAAATGCCGTTAAGTTACACACTTAACAAATTTGTGATCAATTCATAATTGTCATAATCGAGGCCTCATATTGAGCCTTAAGCCCATAATTATGATAATAGCTCAAATGGAGGTCCATGGGCCTTTTATGTTAATAAAGGCCACTTGATTATGATTTTGGATCAAGTAAATGTAACGTTTGGTCCAACATCATTTATATAGGCCTTATTACATCCCAAAGACAATATCGTACCAATTAAACTCGTAATGGGTCGACCTAATTCCCTTTGGGCTTGGTTTAACCTATAAAATCGATTGTTGGTGGAATTGGGCCGCATAAGAATTTGATTTGGGCCGATGGTCATGGGCTGCCAAAATAGGCAGCGAACCCTTCCCCATTTCATCTAAGGTTCGGCTTGCATGGCTAAAGGTTCGTCCAAGATGAGATTGGTTCGTGAAAAGCAAAGGGTTCGTTCATGATGCGAGGTCCAAGGTTCGTCAGCAAATCCACGAACCATGCAGAGTTCGTCATCCCTGGTTCGGCTTAGGAGGGTTCGTGGGTCATATAATGGTTCGTGAAGGCTCGTGGGAAACTCTCTAGAATTCAGCTGTGCATGCAACGAACCATGCGAGGTTCGTTTAGGATTAGGGTTCGGCCAATCAAGTCAGGGTTCGTCTAGGTTGTCTGATCGAAAGAGGGTTCGTCTGACAAAGCTGATGATGGTTCGTGAGCTGGTTGGTTCGGCAACCATCAGATGGTTCGGTCACAGCAGATTAGGGTTCGCTGCATGCAATAACAAAGTTCGTGGACAAGCTTGCATGGAGGGTTCGTTCCTAGCCCCTTGGTTCAGTGAAAGTTCATGAGATCCCCTAAGGGTTCGGCCAAGGTTCAACGAACCATACAGATTCGTGAAGCCCCCCCCCCCCCCCATTAGGGTTCGTCCACCTGATGAGAGGGTTCGGCCGTCGCCTGTTTGCCAGCCGCATTACCATCATCAAACCCTGCATCCAAGCTTCGATCTAAGCTAGACAATCATCAGAGGTTGTTTCTATGGTCTCGAGATTGAATGTGGTTGACTAGACCCGGCTAAATGTCGAGTTTAAACAAAAACACACAAGAAACCCTATTTTTCCGAAACTTCAAGCCTCATTACCTCGCGATTTGCTGGCTGGGATCTGCAATAATCTTGTACTTTCGGGTAGAGAATGTTGAGGGCTTCGCGTGGACACCAAGAATGACGAATTTCGTCGAGAAACGAAGAAGATACGCGCGTTTGAAGGTCGGTTTTCTAGAGAGAGAGAGGGTAGACGGATTTCTAGAGAGAGAAGTGGTGGTTGGAGAATTAAATGAGAAAATGACCCTCTTTAGGGCTTTTATAGTCCGGGTGGTATTCGGGTGCGTTTCGGTCGCTCGGTTCGCGTTTCCGGAACGTAACGCGTATTTTACGCGGTTTTAATTAAAAATAGTTATTAAACTCATTTAAATGATGAGTTTCAAAATTGTAAAAATATAAAATAATTAATTTAATTATTTTACTCTTCGTGTGTTGCCGGACCGTTAAACATTCACAATTACGTGTATACCCGCAATCGCGTACGTTTTACGATCGTATTAATTATTTAAAGCCGTTTAATCGTAATTATAAGTTCAACATTCGTATTATTATGGATCGTCACCCATAACTATACTCAGTCTCGCTTACAGATTACGATCTTGGTTGAATTAATTAATTGTTATACTATTCGTCTCAACACTACGCACTAACACTAACCTGTTACACCGAACGCAGTATATGTATAGGGCTCACTCTCGCTGCCCACCACTGTTTCGATATAACAAGTTACTGTTCTTGCTTAGTGAAATCGACTGTAAATAAATAATACATACTTGTTTTCTGATTACTAAGATCCTGTAACACACAAGCACACATTTTGAACATACGAATCACATTGATGAACTGAACCATGAATAGACACTGTTCTAATACTGTTTACAACTACATGACTATATGCACAAATGTTACAGTCTCCCCTAGTTAAGGGAATTTCGTCCCGAAATTAACTAGCCGAAGATACTGTAAAAAATGAGGGTACTTAAGCTTCATCTGGTCTTCACGTTCCCAGGTGAACTCAGCACCGCGTTTGCCCTCCCATCGCACTTTCACGATCGGGATACGGCTGCGTTTAAGTTTCTTGACCCCATGATCCATGATTTCAAGGACGTTCTTATGAATTGCATGTTATTCTGAATCTGTATGTCTTCCAGTGGAATCTGAACATCATGATCCGCTAAGCATTTCTTAAGATTTGATACATGAAAAGTATCATGAACATTGCTTAGCTCCACTGGAAGTTTGAGTTTGTAGGCTACGGGACCAATCCGTTCCAGGATCTCAAAAGGTCCAACGTACCTTGGTGCAAGTTTCCCTTTCTTCCCGAATCGGACAACGCCTTTCCAGGGAGAAACTTTGAGTAAAACTCGGTCACCGACTTGAAACTCAAGCGGTTTCCGACGTCGATCAGCATAACTCTTCTGCCGATCCCGTGCGGCCTTAAGCCGTGACTGAATGATTGTGATTTTGTCTGATGTTTCCTGAATGAGTTCTGGTCCTACGACCTGTGAGTCACCAATCTCGGTCCAACAGACCGGTGATCGGCACTTTCTACCATATAAAGCCTCGAATGGTGCACATTGAATGCTGTATGTAGCTATTGTTATATGAAAACTCAATGAGTGGTAGATGAGTGTCCCAACTTCCACCGAAGTCAATGACACAAGAACGAAGCATGTTCAAGTGTTTGGATAGTCCTCTCGCTTTGGCCGTCGGTTTGGGATGATACGCCGTGCTAAGATTAAACGCGTTCCCAAAGCCTTTTGCAATGATTGCCAAAAGCGAGAAGTGAAACGACTATCACGATCAGATATGATTGATGTTGGGAGTACCATGACGTGCAATGATTTCGTTGATGTACAATGTGGATAACTTCTCCATCTTGTAATCCTCTCGGATAGGGAGAAAATGAGCAGATTTGGTGAGTCGATCAACGATCACCCAAATCGAATCGAAACCTCTCGGAGTTCTCGGCAACTTTGTTATGAAATCCATGGAAATTTGCTCCCATTTCCATTGAGGAATTTCAGGTTGCTGCAGAAGTCCCGAAGGCTTTTGATGTTCTGCTTTGACCTTTGAACATGTAAGACATTTTCCCACGTACAGTGCTATGTCTTTCTTCATCCCGGCCACCAGTAAGATGTCCTCAAGTCTTGATACATCTTGTCGGCTCCAGGATGAACTGAGTATCGCGACTTATGAGCCTCATCACAGATGAGTGTGCGCAATTCTTCAGACTTTGGAATCCAAATGCGGCGTTGAGATATAACAACCCATCAGCTCGAGGTTCTAGTTTCTTCTCAATACCACAATCCAAGTCTGTCTTGAGTTGATTATCTGTTACTACTTGTTGTTGTGCAATACGAATCAAGTCTTTCAAGTTTGGCTGTGTGTTGATCTCCATGGCTCTAACACGAATTGGTTTGACTGGTTCCTTGCGACTAAGAGCATCCGCCACCACATTGGCTTTACCCGGATGGTAACGAATCTCACAGTCGTAATCAGTTAGAAGCTCAACCCAACGTCGTTGTCTCATGTTGAGTTCTTTCTGATTGAGAATGTGTTGAAGGCTCTTGTGGTCTGTATAGATAACACATTTAGTACCATACAGGTAGTGTCTCCAAATCTTCAATGCAAAGACCACAGCCCCTAACTCAAGGTCATGAGTAGTGTAATTCTTCTCGTGAACCTTAAGTTGTCTTGAAGCATAAGCAATGACCTTGTCCGTTGCATAAGTACACAACCGAGACCAAGGTTTGAAGCATCACAGTAGACAATGAAATCATCACTGCCTTCTGGAAGACTAAGGATAGGGGAATTGCATAACTTCTGTTTAAGAAGTTGAAATGCATCTTCTGTTTCTGTCCCCATATAAACGCTTGACTTTTCTGAGTTAATGTGTAAGTGGCAAGGCTATCTTAGAGAAGTTTGCAATGAATCTTCTATAATAACCTGCCAGACCCAGAAATGAACGAATCTCTGTTGGAGTAGATGGAGTAGTCCAGTTCTTAATCGCCTCAATCTTCGCCGGATCTACATGTATCCATCTTTGTTTATGACATGTCCTAAGAAGTGAACCTCCTTTAGCCAAAATTCACACTTTGAGAATTTAGCATAAAGTTGTTCCTTCTTAGTAGTTCCAAGACTTTCTTCAAATGATCTCATGTTTTCTTGTTCTGACTTGGAATAAATCAGTATATCATCAATAAAGACGATAACAAACTGATCCAAGTAAGGCCTACAGACTCGATTCATCAAGTCCATGAACACTGCGGTGCATTGGTCAGCCCAAATGGCATAACCACAAACTCATAGTGTCCATATCGAGTCCTAAAGGCAGTCTTTGGTATATCCTCATCATTTACTCGTAACTGATGATACCCAGATCGTAAATCAATCTTAGAGAAACAAGTTGCTCCCTGTAATTGATCAAACAAATCATCGATCCTAGGTAGAGGATATCTATTCTTGATTGTTAACTTGTTCAGCTCACGATAATCGATACACATGCGAAACGAACCGTCTTTCTTTTTGACAAAGAGAACCGGAGCTCCCCATGGAGAAAACTCGGTCTTATGAAACCTTTGTCTAAAAGTTCTTGAAGCTGACTAGACAGTTCTTGCATCTCAGACGGTGCTAATCGATACGGTGATTTCGCCACTGGGTTTGCTCCAGGGACGAGATCAATTTCTAAACTCCACTTGTCGGACTGGTGGTAGTCCAGGCAAGTCTTCTGGAAATACGTCTGGATAATCTTGATAACGGAACGTCTCCAACTGCTTTCTTTTCAGGTTTCTTTTCCACACATGAGCTAGGAAAGCATAATATTTCTTCTTCAATACTTCCTCGCCTTGATGCACGATACAATCTTCAATCCGCGGCATGGTTTCTCACCGTAGACTATCATCGTTTCGCCGGACGGTAAGGGGATTCGGATAAGTTTCTCCGAGCATACGATTTCAGCATTGTTTTTGGATAACAATCCATTCCTACTACAACTTCGAAGCTTCCGAGAGTCATAGGAATGAGATCGATAGAGAAAAGATGGTCATTTAATCTTAGCTCACAAGCATTAATGATGGAATCTACAACTATGGTTTTACCATTCGCTACTTCTACAGTATAGGGAGCAGTAAGTGTGGATAGTTGCATATTAAGAACAGAAGCAGTATGAGCAGAGATAAAGCTTTATCAGCACCAGTATCAAATATGATAGGAACATAGTGATCATTGATAAGAAATGTACCCGTGATGACTGCCGGCTCTTCACGTGCTTCAGCAGTTCCAATCACAAAAGCACGAGCAGTAGCAGTATTGTTGTTGAGTTTGGACACTGGTTTCTGAAGTGTCCCTCTGCTCCACAATTGTAACAGGCTCTTCCACCTGTAGTAGCAGAAGTTGTGGTAGCAGCAGTTGTTGCAGCAATAAGATGAGCAGATCGACAAGTCGCTGCAAAGTGTCCCATACGCCCACACTTGTGACACTTCTTGCATGGAGTACTAGGCAGATGATGATACTGGCATTTGGTGCAGAGTGGAAACGGGCCAGTGTACTGCTTTCTGACATTAGCGGGTTGTGGCATAGCAGTGAGGGGAGTAGCATGAGTAGGTGCAGCCGCAGTCAATGCTGCAAAATTCTTGATCGTCTTCTGTTTCTTCTTCTTATGATGGTGCTGTTCAGGCTTCTTGCCTTCTCAATCTGTGCTCTTTAAATCCCCTTCGGGTGAGCACTCCCGATTTAACATACTCCTCGGTCAGAGTAGCACCGAGTTGAATGCGGCTTCCAAGGTAGTGGGGTTGTTCCCCATAACAGTTCCTCTAACAACTAAAGGCAAGCCTTCGATGTATTTCTCTATCCTGCGGGATAGAGGAGTAACCAAATGTGGTACCAAAATGCACAACTCATGGAAATCGAGTTGTATACTTTGCGTTCTCTCCACTGTCTTGCACCAGATTCCACATCTCCACCTCCAGTTTCTTCAGTTCATGACGTGGACAAAACTTTTCCACAAGTAAGTTTTGAATCCGTCCCATGGTAAAGCTAGAGCAACTTCACGTCCTCTGGTGTTTTTCTCAGAATTCCACCAGGTGAGTGCCCTTGTGAAATGCACTCGAGGCCATCTTGACCTTTAGATTTTCAGGGCATCCAGTGAAGTCTAGAATGTCTTCGATGCTTTCCAGCCACTGTAGTAGACCGGTAGCTCCCTCAGTACCAGAGTACTTTGAGAGCTTAGCATCGTTGAACTGCTTAAAGTGAAGTTAGCAGTTCCAGAAGTTGGTGGTATTCGAATGTTGGCAGAGTCACCAGTACTCCCCGAAGATTTGGGTGATGTCAGTGACCATGCCCGGGATACATCCCTCATGTGAACAGCGATAGCTCGAGCAATCTTGTTAATTTCATCATCATTACCGCTTGTCGAACCCCCAGCATTTGGGTCTCGTCGAGGAGGCATTAACGAATAGAAGCCACAAGCGGGTCAGTAATGAGAATGGATACAATTGAATTTTCATGATAAGGTCAGTAATATATCCATATACTAGTATTATCATTCAATTGTAATATGATCCAATACACGTATAAGTTATCAACTTATTTGTATACTTATCATGTGAATATGTACGATGTCTCATGATCTCTCCACCAAACCTACACACTGACACTTTCCCGATATACCGAAAATAGCTTATATATAGGGCTCACTCTCGCTGCCCACACCGTTTCGGTATACACGATCATGCCTTGCTAGCATTTGGCAACACGTTTGTACTGATTTCCATGTGTTTTCCATTGATTAAGAATCCCATGATCTTTGATCAACTTGAACTATGATTGATTCCATGATTGAACTATGATTATGTTATGCGTGCACCTACTAACAGTTGTTAACATGTAGAACTAAATCATACGTGTGCTCTACACTTTCCTGTTAACTTATGCCAGTAGTAAGTACTAATGATGTAATCACTTAAGAATTTCACTTAAGGTTTACATTATGATATGTTCACAACTTGGTTGATTCACCATAATGTCTGGTTCATCCAAGTTGAATTTCATTATGATTTGATTCACCAATGATTGTTCCAAATGATTGTATCCCATGTGTTTTGACTAATGTTCCATGTGTCCAGTTGATCCCGAATCCTCACTCCAAATACAAACGCCGGATTCCCCCTAACATACTGAAATTAGCTTATATAGGGTAAGCTTCTCGACCCACCCCCTTACCTCAATTCAGCGTGTTAATCCGTCGTCTATATTTGGGCTAAGATTCCAACTGTTGATTGATTATGATTGTCTCATGATTGCCTCTTGTTCTGGGACTATGATAATGATTATGTAAACCATGGTTCTTATTTACTCGAAATTTAAAACCTTAGGTTTAGCATGTATGTCCTAGGTTATTTATCCTAGGTTCTCAATACCTACAGTATCGAGTATAATGATTTTCTGTGAGAACTTCAACTAAAGAATACTGTTACACAGATTCTAAGTTATAAAGTTCCTATGATAATGAACACCTGATAATGATAACAATGATAACATGACAAGGATTTCAATCAAGACTCTAAATTAATAGATCTTGACATTAGAATTCCATAATGAATCTGACAAGGATTTCAAATCAAGAATCTAAATTAATAGATCTCAAAGGTTTGAACCTATGTTGAATATGACAAGGATTCAAATCAAGAATCTACTTAATAGATCTTGACCTTTGAATTCCTATACTGAATGTGACAAGGACTTCAGATCAAAAGATAACAATCTTGCCTCTAAATCCATAATGAATATGACAAGGATTTAGATCAAAGATACTAAATTAATAGATCTTTGCCTCTAAATCAATAATGAATATGACAAGGATCTTAGATCAAAGATACTAAATTAATAGATCTTTGCCTCTAAATCCCATAATGAATATGACAAGTTACAAGAAAATTTGAATCAAACATAGGGTCGTGAACACAACAACAATACAACAAGTGAGCGCGTCCATTCTTTGATTAGTTAGTCAACCACTTCAATATCAAGGTGAGTTCATATGCCCCTTTTCTAATCTTTTGTTTTAGATGTGGGGTTAAGAAACATGCTAATGCTTTTATTTATTTAAAAGATTAGCACATTATTTAAATTATTATGTTACTAGAAAATAAGGGCTTTATCTTTATTATCATATTTTGTGATATCATTGTTATTATGTGTGATTGTGTGTGAAATAACATGTAAAACATAACAGGTAAGATACCATCCCATCAAAATGAATGAAACAATGCATAAAGGCTAGATCTCATTTCAACGGGTTCATAACACTTAGGCAACAAGAGTGATGCTCATGATAACATGATTTCATGATGACATCATTCACCACATTTATTAACACCGTGTAATAAGACGAGCTCTTATAACACGTTGTTAAAATCATTGAGAATACATAACTTGAGATAACATTTGAGAAAATCACCTGGGATATCAAGGATGAGATCATGATAACATAGTTTCAAGATGTCATCCCCCACATATACTAACATTGTATAATAAGACAAGAGCTTATAAAACAATGTTAAGGACTAGAGATCATAGCATTGTGTTCATTTCATTTTGATTATACCATTAGAACATATCAAGGATGATGTCATGATGTCACGATAACGTATTTACCTGATATCATCCAATCACTGAAATAACGTAAGTGTATTTAAGATGTGATCCTATAACACTTTGTTATTAACACTGAGGTGACATTGGGATAACACTGAGACAAGTACAAGAGGTAACAAGAATGATAATCATGATAACATATGTTCATGATGGTAATATCATTCAACACATTTACTAGCACTGTGTAATAAGACAAGTTCTTATAACACTTTGCTAAAGACATTGAGATAATAACAATGGGAGAACACATGTTAATAGTTAAGTGAGTGGTGGGCTGGCGGCTTCACTCGTGAGGTAAATTGTTAATAGATAGGGGTAAATTGGACGCATTGTGATCTGATTACGTGAGGATCACAATGGCGTCCCATTTATGGCCTGTCATTTCAAATAAGAGACATTGTTAATATAGTAAACTGGTACTCCTAATTTTAGAAGTGAATTATAGTAAATTCTATCACTGAGAGGGTAATTAAAAGAATAAGATTTAATAAAAATCGACTTCTTTCAAAGTTTAAAGGTTACCATAACTTAGACATGTGAGAAGGAAATGGGTATCCATAGTTGCATTATAGGTGGCATTGAGTTCAGTTAAGTGAGTGGTGGGCTGGCGGCTTCACTCGTGATACGTATGCCCTATATATAAGCAAGCATAATTTGAACGATATAATATCTGTAGGTGTAACTATGGAGAGTACATTGATGTGTGATAAGACTATGCGAATTGAATAAGACTTGTGTGACACTATGACTTGTGAATGACAATTTCTCAAATGTTTTCAATAACATACTTATGAACTCACCAACCTAGTGTTGACTTGTTTTAAATGCATGTTTTCTTAGGTGATGAGCAGGTTTAGTCACCAGACATCAGGACATAATCTAGTTGGACTTTGTAGCAAACCAGTAGCTTATTTTTGTGTTGTGCACATTTTGGGATGACATATGTAACATCAGTGCCGGATGCGTTGCCGAAACAGTGATCGCTACAGTAACTTGCACAGTAACTCAGGTACACATTACGTGAAACTATGTTTATGCTATTGACACTTGATGCTTAACACTAAACTATTATGCTATTGGTCTGAAATCTGCTTTAAACCTCATGGTTTAACAGTCAGAAACACATCAGACAACTTAGAACTGACACACAGATGCTTGATTTGATGCTACTATGTATAAACGTATGTGATATTAAACAGAGCAAAACTATAACGGTTGTTGTTACAAAATGCTAAACCGACGAATTATTCGTATAGGTGACGATCTGTACGAATAAATCTGAAAGTTTAAAGTTTTGAAATGATGACTGGAAAGTAGAAAACAAGAATCAGAAAGCCAAACCATCGTCGTGTTCTTTCAAATGACGATTCGAACGAATACGCGCGATGGTGACGCGTTCTGACGAAACGAAAACGAAAACGATACGAACGATAATAAATCTAAGAAAATATAATATTTTCTGTTTTACAATTTTGAAACTCATCAGAAATAAATTAAAAGAAACTATTTTAATTAATACGCGAACAAGTTAACGAAACGCTTAAAATAACAAATTACGATAAATAATTCAAAGGATAATAAATTAAAAGATTTACTAGAAATAACCACCTCCTAAACGTTCGAAAATAAATTCTTTTAATTAAATTACAAAAACGCGCGCGTTACGATCCGGAAACGCGACGAAAACACCACCCGAGTAACCGAAACGAACCTGAATACCCTCGGGGTATATAAGCCCTAAATGAGGGCATTCTCCTCATTTAATTCATTTCACTCTCTCTCTAGTTTCCAAACCCGTCACCCCCTCTCTCTCAAAAATTATCAACTTCCAACTACAAGATCTTGATCATTTGTTGATGAAATCACGCGTTCTTGGTGTCCATTTAAAGCTCTCGACCTCCTCTATCTAGAAGTACAACGAATCTAGAGTTTTATCCAGCCATTTTTGAGGTAATCGAGCTTGAATAGTACGAAAACTAGGGTTTCTTAACCCCTTTGCTCGACAACCCACCCAACCGGTACAAAACCCTAATCCACACACCCTTACACCGTTAGAAACTAACCTGCGCATGGTAATACCATGGGGAAAAACAGATCAAGGGTTTGATCTTGATGGAGATGGCGAACACACGCAGGGTTCGTGGGATGTAGGCTGCCACGAACCATTGAGCACTGCTCGCCGAAGCTTGCAATGCATCTTTGGCCGAACCTTGGCTCCTCACTGCCATGCGCCGAACCTGGGTGTGACATGTCATTAACCTATTGATGATCATCACCATTGCCGAACTGTTCCACTCATAGCCGAACCATTCTTCACGAACCTATTGATGATCATCACCAATGCCGAACCCTTCCACTCATAGCCGAACCATTCTTCACAAACCCAACTCTTGATGATCACCGAACCTACTTGAGGATGGCTGCGAACCTCAGTGGTAGCGAACCCTGGCCGAACCTGTATCCATGAGCCATCAGCGAACCTCCTACTACGACCCCTGCGAACCTTGCATGTATACCGGCGAAACTAGCCACGTACGAACCCCTGGATTTACGAACCTTTGTAGCTGAACCTGAGAAGCAATCCCATGAAGGTTCGCTGGAACCTGGGGGGCAGTCACCTTTCCACGATCACTTGGTGCTGGCCCAGCACCTCGCAATCGGCCCAAGATTTGATTAACCCACCTTCTATTTGGCTAGAAGGCATTCGGCCCAATCATCCGGCCCACCTACTCATCTTTGGGCTATTAGGTTTAGTAATGCCTCAAGAACTCATGAGGTCCAAGGCCCAACATTATTTCGGTCCATGAATAACCTATTCGGCCAAATAGGATGTCGCCGGCCCATACCTGTTTAATTGGAACATAGCCATTTGATCCAACCAAAGGCCCAAATCAATGGGCCCAAACCTTGGTTCGGCCTATACCACTTATACGACCCAAGTTACTTCCTGGCCCAATTAGAATTCGGTCACCTTTTTAAACGGACAACATCATCATTCGGCCCACGTGCGACGATTGACCCATATAAATTAACTTGAGATAAACACATGAGATTTATCTAAATTGAAACTATGCATGGGATCGTTTTACCTATTAAACCACATATTAAAGAAAATGATGCGAAATGACAAAGTTAAGAATGCAATAATGGGGTAAAGTTAAACTTATGAAAAAAAGGTTTGTTATAATAACAAGTTAAGTGGTTAAGTGGGAATGCAAACCTTAACTAACAAACGAGACCGAATGATGATCAAACTCACAAGTGTTAGCTAACTTTAGGGCTAACACTTACACGCATACACATCGAATATAGCTATTACTTATAAGTTAGAAATCGCGTGAAATCAATACAGGAACGTGAATACAACAACAAACGCAACAATGAGCGCGCGTATTCTTGTTTATACTAAGTCAACCACTTCAAACACAAGGTGAGTTCATTTGTCCCTTTTCAAACATATTTGTTTTTACCTCAGGACTGAAAAGCATGTTATACATTTTAAACAATTATTGAAATGTTTATAAAATGCTTTTACACTTATTCATAATGCTTATGCTTGAAACTCTTATTTGGGAAGCTAAAGACTAAGACTTATACTATATGCTTGATGTTAATACTACAAACTCTATGCTCAGACTATATGCTCGATGCTTATGCTATAAACTTGAAGCTTAAACTATATGCTTGATGCTATTGCTATAAACTCTATGCTCAGACTATATGCTCAAGGCTTATGCTACAAACTCTATGCTTAAACTATATACATAATGCTAATGTTATGGACTATATGCTCAAACTATATGCTAATGCTTGAAACCAAATGCTCAAAGCTATGATTGTGTGCGAAATGCTAAGCTTGTATCTATTCATGGGCTACGTAATTGCTAAACATTGCTAGAGCAAAGCATGTTCCCATGCATTAAGATACGTGAAAGCTAAACTATGAGGATGCTAAGCTTTTATCTATATATGAGATACGTAAATGCCAAACATTGCTAGAGCAAGGCTTGTGTCTATATATGAGATATGTAAATGCTAAACTATTTGTGTGTGCACAGCTTGTGTCTATATATGAGATACGTAATTGCCAAACATTGCTAGAGCAAGACTTGTATCTTTATATAGGAGATACGTAAATGCTAAACTATTCGGATGCTAAGCTTAAACCAATTCATGAGATACGTAATGGCTAAACATTGCTAGAGCAAAGCTTGTACCCACGCATGAGATTGGTGAAAGCTAAACTATGATTTGTGAAACAATGGTGCTTGTACAACTTACTCTAAAGCTAATCTACATGAATACTATAGACTTGTAAACTTTTAAACAGTATACTAAAGCTATGATGAAGACTGGATTGAATGGTAGGTAAAATGCTTAATTATCCTTAACAACAGTGTCATATACGGATTAGTATGTGGGGGGATGGCGTCTGGGCGGGTTGTAGGCTCGACCCTTTCGTATGCCCTATATATAAGCATACCGATTTGGATATTACATGTGATGTTAATGAGGTTAAGGTTTTACCGAAAGAGGTTTGCTAAAGCTATTTTCAACTCTTAAACTATATGAACTCACCAACCATTGTGTTGACTTTGTTTTTTTACATGCTTTCTCAGGTGATGCACAGGTTTAAGCTAAGGCTCAGGATTGCATGCTAGGATGCCCAGATAGAGGACCTAGTAGACTTTTGGAAAGCACATCTTTTGTTACTAATACGAGTCACTTTTGATATCTTGTACAGATACAAGATAGTAACATTTGATTCTTTTGATAGGTTTACTTAGTTAAATTACTAAACATTTACATTTGTAATTTAACTTTGTAATCCTAGTTTGATGTTATATTTTGCTTTAGTTATTCTTGGCATTGATGCTATGTAAACAATCTGATCATCACGATTATCACTCACGATATCGCGCCCCGAGAACCTTCCGCCCGGCGGGGAAGTCGATCCGTCCCGCCGGCTCGGGGTGTGAGAACATATTTGTGAATCATCTTTAGAAAATCTTGTGCAGATACAAGATAAAAAATTCACGATTCTGTTTGGTTAGATTTACTTAGTTAAATTATGAACACGGATTGTGTAAATTAACTTTGTAATTCTAAGTCAATGTCATGTTAGCATTTCTCATTATACATCTTTTGCCATGTAAACAATCTGATCATTTTTATTATCACACGATATCGCGCCCCGAGATCCTTCCGCCCGACGGGAAAGTCGATCCAGCACGCCGGCTCGGGGTGTGACAGATTGGTATAAGAGCCGTGGTTATAGAGAAATATATGTCATTTTACTTAAACGGTTTGGCCTAGACTATAACCTAGGGACCCTTCATGTAGAGAACACATGAATCATGAATTATTTGCATATATTACATAATTTGATCATGAGTACTAACCGATAACTTTTCGATTAAGATAAAAATGTCACAGGGACATCCACCATCACCACCTCATTCCCCTCCACTTGGAGTGGACCAAGCAACTGCTGCATTGGCAACCCTGATTACTGAGCAGTTGGTTGCAGTGATTCCTGATATCATCAATAGGATCAGGAACAGTGAGGAGTATGCGAGGAGTTGTCCACCTATCACTGTTGAGCTAAAGAAAACAGAGAAAGGACAAACCAGCAAGAAACCCAAACATCATCCTACTAAAAAGCAAAGGTGACCCATGAACTTCATTGAGGCTACACCTATCAGGCAAGTCATGCCAGACACTACATCAAAGAGTGGCAACGCTTATTATGGGAATGCCCCTTTCTGTCAACGCTGCCAATATCACCACCACCATAGGAAACAGTGTCGCCAGTGCATCTTATGTGGAAAGCTGGTTCATTGGGTTACATATTGCATAATATCTGTGAAATTAATTCCTCATCAATACACGGGTAAGAAACCCAAGTGTAACAAGTGTGGATTTCATCATGCCAGAAACAAATCATGTAATCCTTGTCTGAGATGTGGGAAGAAGGGTGTGACACCCCGTAAATTCCAGGTCAGCTTCTATTTTATTAAATGTTTATTTAATTGATTATTTGTACACGTGGCACTAGAATTAGCTTAATTTAGTGTGACACGTGGCACGACAGTACGAACACTGACACACAACAAGATAACTGAAGGAATTATCAAGAAACCGCACACACGTGTCAAAGCACACGAATGTTGGTGAACGTTTAGCACATCCTGTAGCAAAACACTCAAAACCTCGCGAAACGCTCAAAAATTGAACTTGGAAGTTCAAACGAGGCCAAACGATAGTTCGTAAGCGTGAAAACGGCAACGAACGAATCAAACCCATGAAATTGGGCCAATTGGGATCTCTGTGGACCCATCGTGGTACGCGATGGCCCTCAAGAAGTCCCATAGCGGTACGCGAAGGAAGGCGGGAGGATTTGAATCCCGAAATCCATCGTGGTACGTTGAGAGGATCTTGGACCCTCTCAGCGGTACGCGACGACGCCTAGTCGACAATATCTTTATAAAACCAAGACAATCATGCCTATGCTACCACATTTCATCATTTTAATCGTTCCTACATGCCATATCTCGACCATAAGCGTTCCAGAACACTTTGTGACCACCATTGGCAGCCATTGAAGACCCCTTGAAGCTTCAAACTTGAAGGTTTGAAGATTTGAAGCTTGAAGAACCATACTTGGAGCTTGAGACCACCACCATTCCCTCGAATCTGCACCATTCGAAGTTCCAGGAGCTTGGGGAGGCTGAAATCACCATCATTCTTACCTTCTTGAAGCTTTAAAAGGTAGTCTTGCATCCTTTGTAGCTTAAAAACACATCCATGCTCACATGCATGCCTTTAAACACACATGCAAGCACACATCCTTCACATGCACGAATTTCTTGTGATTAGAATCTGGGTTTTTTGTTATCCTTACTTTATTGAGGATCTAGAATGATTAGAAAGTGTTTCATGATGATCTATGTGTATGGATATGTATGAAATTCAAGATGTTGCCATATATGATCAAAATAGTTGCATGCATGTATGATCCATGTATATTGGGATGATTTTGGATATTCAAATGTGTTAATGGATGATGTTAAAAGGTTATCACATGATTGGATCTTGATAAAATGCACAAAAATGGTTTATTTATGATTCTTGCTATTATTAGTAACTTTTAAGTTACAAGATGGTGAAATAGATGAGTTTATGGTTATGCATGTATGTGGATTTGCTATTAGAATGTTATTAGGATGATATTAATGCTTAGAAGGTGATATTGAGTTTGATAATGGTCATATTTGACCAAGTTACTATTATTAGTAACTTTTGAAAACCAATTTTTATTAAACAATGATTTTGGCCACACGTGTATGTTTATATGTTATTAAATGATATAAAATGATGATGTGTGATATAAAAATGGATTAGAAGTATTTACGATGATCATTTGGGCAAAAATAGTCATAGTTACTATTTATAGTAACTTTATTTTTAGAAAGATTAGCGTATGAATATTTTGAATGTTTTGAGCATACTAAGTGATTTAATATGCTTTAGTATGATGCCATGCTCAACGCATGGGCAGAGCATTTCATTGTGGAACCACCTCCCGAGGAGGGATCACAGTTCGAGGTTGAGGACCTCGAAGAAGGCGATTTTGACGAGGATCGATCCCAAAGAGGATCCCGAGGAGGATGGAGATGACTGACTCGCCTAGAGTGAGGACTCGCACTCCACGATAGACTTGGATTAGCTAGCTTATGTTATTTCTGTATTTTACTTTGTATTGCGTAGACGAGCGAGATGTGCTCGTATGAACTCGTAGTATTGTTATCTTTTGAAAATTTTTGTACTTCAAAGCTTCTATTAATGAAAATGATATTTTGTTTTACTTTTTGGTACATTCTGAATATGATTGGTTGCTAACATAACATCTAACATGACTTATGGCTGACACTCTAACATGTGGTGACTAACATTCTACCCTTTTCCATATAGCGATTCGCTATGGTTAGACGGGGAGCACACACGCGCTGGCAAGAAACCGATTGGTGCCGCGACCATCAAGATGATGGTTGACCGTAGGGTGAACAAGGCGATTGCCGAGTACGAGGCAAGTCGCCAACATAGCGAAACCAGCGGAACAAACAATGGTACTAGCACTCGCTTAACATGACTAACATAGTGTAGCTAACATCGTTACTAACACACGACATTGGTTTCTGACAAACAGGATCGCACGGGAGCAACAACAAGGGGTGCTCATTCAAATCATTTCTAAATTGTTACCCGCACACGTTCAAGGGAACTGAAGGAGCTGTTGGGATGCTCCGTTGGGTGGAAAAAGCTGAATCTGTATTCGCCATGTGCGAATGTGCTGAGGAAAACCGGGTTAAGTTTGCAACCGGCACTCTGGAGGGACCAGCCCTCACATGGTGGAACACCCATGTCCAAACACTGGGTTTGGACGGAGCCAACTCAATGAGCTGGGCTGGCTTTACCAGACTGCTGCAAGAGGAATATTGTCCTCACGACGAGATCAGAAAGCCGGAATCGGAATTTTGGGTGCTTAAGATGGTTGGATCGGAAATCAAGTAGTACTGCACTCGATTTCATGAACTATGTAAGCTGTGTCCGGCTATGGTGACGCCGGAATACAAGAAGATCAAGCAGTTCATCAGCGGACTGCCTGAACAAATTCAGAGCATGGTGACAGCATCTGACCTCACCACCATCCAACCGCTAATCCGACTGGCCCACAAACTGACCGATCAAGCGGTGGCCCAGGGCAAGCTACCTAAACGAGGCGAACATCTGAAGCCTCAAGAAAGCCACAAGCGAAAGTGGGAACCCAACCACCATCAATCTCAACTATCTCACCAGCAACAATCAAGACCAGCACCTGCAAGAGCTTTTACTGCAACCCATCCCGACAATAAAGGGAAGGGAGTCTACGAGGGTAAATACCCTCTGTGTAACCGATGCTCATACCATCATTTCGGACAATGTGAGAGGTACTGTTGTCTGAAGTGCGGAAGGCATGGCCATATCGCCAAGGACTGCAGAACCAAGCTTCCTAACAACAACAACAACAACTTCAACCACAACCAGAACAACAACCAGAAAAATCTCAAGGGGTGTTATGAATGTGGGAAGCCAGGTCACATGAGGAGGGATTGCCCTCAGCTGAAGAAGGCTGGAGGTGGAGCGGCAAAGGGTCGAGCGTTTGTGATTGGCTCGGGAGAAGCCAAAGATGACCCGAATATCGTAACCGGTAGGTTTCTTTTAAATAATGTCTATGCTAGCATATTATTTGATACCGGTGCCGATAGGAGCTTTATATCTAGTGAGTTTAACAAGTTACTAGATATTACCCCAACACCACTAGACTATAAGTACATCGTAGAGTTAACCGACGGCAAACTAATCGAAACACAACACGTCTTTCGAGGATGCGTCATGGTTTTGGCGGATCACTAACTCGAAATCGACCTGATGCCGGTAACTCTCGGGAGCTTCGATGTAGTCGTTGGAATGGACTGGCTATCCGCAAACCAAGCTGAGATTGTACGCAAGGAGAAGATCGTACGAGTAACATTACCGAGCGGAGAACAGATCTCGATTCAGGGAGAACGACGGGGAGTACCTCTGAACATTATGTCTTGCATGAAGGCGAACAAGTACATACAGAAGGTATACACTGCTATACTAGCCCTCATCACAGAACAACCGAAGAGGGAAAGGAAGATTGAGGACATCGCAGTAGTCCGCGATTTTCCCGAAGTGTTTCCCGAGGATCTACCTGGACTACAGCCGAAACCACAAGTCGAGTTCCAGATAGACCTCACTCCCGGAGCAACACCGATTACTAAAGCTCCATACCGACTGGCACCGACCGAAATGCAAGAGCTGTCTAACCAGTTGCAAGAACTGTTAGACAAGGGATTTATCTGACCAAGCTTCTCACCGTGGGGAGCACCAGTCTTGTTCGTAAAGAAGAAAGACGGATCATTCCGTATGTGTATCGAATACAAGGAGCTGAACAAGATGACGATCAAGAATCGATACCCGTTACCGTGAATAGACGATCTGTTTGACCAACTGCAAGGGTCAAGCTACTATTCGAAGATCGATTTAAGATCGGGTTACCATCAACTAAGGATAAAGGAAGACGATATTCCTAAGACTGCCTTTAGAACCCGATACGGACACTACGAATATCTGGTTGTGCCCTTTGGGCTGACCAACGAACCAGCTGTATTCATGGACCTCATGAATAGAGTGTGCAAGCCTTATCTCGACAAGTTCGTAATAGTGTTCATTGACGATATCCTGATTTACTCTAAGATTCAGGAGGAACATGCTGAACATCTAAGGCTAGTCTTGGAATTGCTGAAGGACGAACAACTGTACGCGAAGTTTTCAAAATGTGATTTTTGGATTCGCGATGTCCAATTTCTTGGACATGTGGTTAACGAGAAGGGAATGCATGTAGACCCAGCCAAGATTGAAGCCATCAAGAACTGGGAAGCACCCAAGACTCCTACCGAGGAGCGACAATTCCTAGGACTGGCCGGGTACTACAGAAGATTCGTCGAAGGATTTTCAAAAATCGCCCAATCACTGACATCCCTAACTCATAAAGACAAGAAGTTCAATTGGGGAGAGAGACAAGAAGCTGCTTTCAATCTGCTGAAACAGAAGCTATGCACTGCACCAATTCTATCCTTGCCGGAAGGATGCGATGATTTCGTGGTGTACTGTGACGCCTCGAAACAAGGACTCGGTTGCGTGCTGATGCAACGCGAGAAGGTTATAGCATACGCTTCACGACAACTGAAGGTGCATGAGAAGAACTACACAACTCATGATCTTGAATTGGGAGCCGTGGTGTTTGCCCTGAAAATCTGTCGACACTACTTATACGGCACAAAATGCACTATCTTTACCGATCATAAGAGCCTGCAACACATCTTCGATCAGAAGGAGCTGAACATGAGACAAAGGAGATGGGTTGAACTCATTGGCGATTATGATTGAACTATCAAATACCATCCCGGTAAGGCAAACGTAGTGGCCGACGCGTTAAGCCGGAAAGAAACAACTATATGCGTACGCGCACTACAACTCACCATTCATTCTGAGTTGCAACAATAGATCCGGAACGCTCAACAAGAAGCTCTGAAGGTCGAAAACCTCCCTCAGGAATCCTTGCGATGCATGGAAAAGCATATGGAGGTGAACACTGACGGAGTATACTACTTCATGGATCGGATTTGGATTCCACATCACGGATGATTGAGGAATGTGGTGATGGATGAAGCACACAAGAGCCGGTACTCTGTGCATCCGGGCTCTGACAAGATGTATCACGATTTAAAGACAACTTATTGGTGGCCAAACATGAAAGCTGAGATAGCCACTTACGTAAGTAAGTGTTTAACGTGCTCAAAAGTCAAAGTTGAGTACCAAAAGCCATCAGGATTACTTCAACAGCTTGAGATACCAATGTGGAAATAGGAGAATTTCCATGGACTTCATAACCAAACTGCCAAAGACGGCAAGTGGTTGCGATACCATCTGGGTTATCGTAGACCGACTAACAAAGTCTGCACACTTTCTACCCATCAAAGAGACCGACAAACTAGATAAATTGACTCGGATTTATCTTAAGGAAGTGGTCACTCGACATGGCGTGCCAATCTCACTCATCTCTGACCGCGATAGTCGATTCACGTCGCATTTCTAGAAGTCCTTGCATAAGGGATTGGGCACGAGATTGGACATGAATACCGCTTACCACCCGCAGACCGATGGGCAGAGCGAGCGAACAATACAAACACTGGAAGACATACTTCGCGCATGTGTTATTGATTTTGGAAGTAGCTGGGAAACTCATCTACCGTTAGTTGAA
The DNA here is from genome assembly GCA_009363875.1 of Mikania micrantha. NCBI lineage: Eukaryota > Viridiplantae > Streptophyta > Magnoliopsida > Asterales > Asteraceae > Mikania > Mikania micrantha. Next base: position 121,567,588 of record CM018691.1, read on the forward strand.
TTCTCATACAATAACAGCTACCACACTAGCATACTAGCTGCACCATTCGAGGCACTTTACGGGCGTAAGTGTCGATCACCTATCTGCTGGGCGGAGGTTGGAGAGAGCCAACTGACTGGCCCCAAACTTGTACATGAAACAACCGAGAAGATTGTACAGATACGCAAGCGAATGGCAGCAGCTCGAGACAGACAGAAGAGCTACGCTGACAAACGACGCAAACCGTTAGAATTCCAGGTGGGAGACAGGGTGTTACTCAAGGTCTCGCCCTGGAAGGGAGTTATACGGTTTGGCAAACGAGGTAAGTTAAATTCTCCCTACATTGGACCTTTCGAGATCACCAAACGAATAGGCCCTGTGGCCTACGAACTAAACCTGCCGAACGAGCTGAACATCGTACACAATGTATTTCACATCTCAAACCTCAAGAAGTGTTTATCCGATGAAACACTAGTCATTCCTTTTGAGGAAATACAGATCGACGAACAATTGAACTCGTTGACGAACCGGTGGAGATTATGGACCGGGAAATCATGAGGCTCAAGCTCAGCAAAATACCGATAGTGAAAGTGTGATGGAATTCGCGACGAGGACCAGAATTCACGTGGGAATGTGAGGATCAAATGAAACAATAATACCCACACCTGTTCACGGAACAGACAAACACTAGCAACACGAGCTGAATTTCGGGACGAAATTCTTTCTAACAAGGGGATGATGTGACACCCCGTAAATTCCAGGTCAGCTTCTATTTTATTAAATGTTTATTTAATTGATTATTTGTACACGTGGCACGACAGTACGAACGCTGACACACAAGAAGATAATTCGAGGAATTATCAAGAAACCGCACACACGTGTCAAAACACACGAACGTTGATGAACGTTTAGCACATCGTGTAACAAAACACTCAAAACCTCGCGAAACGCTCAAACATTGAACTTGGAAGTTCAAAAGAGGTCAAACGATAGTTCGTAAGCATGAAAACGGCAACGAACGGATCAAACCCATGAAATTGGGCCTATTGGGCTCTGTGTGGACCCATCGCGGTACGCGATGGCCCTCAAGAAGTCCCATAGCGGTACGCTGAGAGGATCTTGGACCCTCTCAGCGGTACGCGACGATGCCCAGTCGACAATATCTTTATAAAACCAAGACAATCATGCCTATGCTACCACATTTCATCATTTTAATCGTTACTACACGCCATATCTCGACAATAACCGTTCCAGAACACTCTGTGACCACCATTGGCAGCCATTGAAGACCCCTTAAAGCTTCAAACTTGAAGGTTTGAAGATTTGAAGCTTGAAGAACCATACTTGGAGCTTGAGACCACCACCATTCCCTCGAATCTGCACCATTCGAAGTTTCAGGAGCTTGGGGAGGCTGAAATCACCATCATTCTTACCTTCTTGAAGCTTTAAAAGGTAGTCTTGCATCCTTTGTAGCTTAAAAACACATCCATGCTCACATGCATGCCTTTAAACACACATGCAAGCACACATCCTTCACATGCACGAATTTCTTGTGATTAGAATCTGGGTTTTTTGTTATCCTTACTTTATTGAGGATCTAGAATGATTAGAAAGTGTTTCATGATGATCTATGTGTATGGATATGTATGAAATTCAAGATGTTGCCATATATGATCAAAATAGTTGCATGCATGTATGATCCATGTATATTGGGATGATTTTGGATATTCAAATGTGTTAATGGATGATGTTAAAAGGTTATCACATGATTGGATCTTGATAAAATGCACAAAAATGGTTTATTTATGATTCTTGCTATTATTAGTAACTTTTAAGTTACAAGATGGTGAAATAGATGAGTTTATGGTTATGCATGTATGTGGATTTGCTATTAGAATGTTATTAGGATGATATTAATGCTTAGAAGGTGATATTGAGTTTGATAATGGTCATATTTGACCAAGTTACTATTATTAGTAACTTTTGAAAACCAATTTTTATTAAACAATGATTTTGGCCACACGTGTATGTTTATATGTTATTAAATGATATAAAATGATGATGTGTGATATAAAAATGGATTAGAAGTATTTACGATGATCATTTGGGCAAAAATAGTCATAGTTACTATTTATAGTAACTTTATTTTTAGAAAGATTAGCGTATGAATATTTTGAATGTTTTGAGCATACTAAGTGATTTAATATGCTTTAGTATGATGATTGCATGATAAGTTAGATGGTTTCCGATATTGCACATGCTAGATTTAGAAACTTTCCTTTTTAGGAAACTTTTGTATGCAAACGTGACTTATATGCTTAATTGGCTTCGTATGATAACGTGCTATGTGTTAACATGATCACGTAGGACTTAACGAGCATGCTAGAACTTTAAAAGCGAATGTTTTGTGAAACTTTCCATAAATGGAAAATTAATATAAATAGTAAGTTGTCCATAGACGCGACTTGCGCGTTTTACACACGACGAGCACTAACACGAATGTTAGACGATTCACAACCGACACATGGTTCACCAACGGGTCGTTGACTTGACACGGTCAAACTTGGTCAAACACGGTCAAACTCAGTCAAACACGGTCAAACACTGTCAATGTGGACCAACATGAGCAAACACGGTCAATATGGACCGACACGGACAAACATGAACAACCGAGGGTTGTTGAGCACAAACACGAGCACTAACACGAACACGAGCACGGTCGCTTACACGAACTCACGTATGGCAAAGGAGCTTACGCTTGCACTTTCTCGTATTCACTAAGGTGAGTTTACGGCCCCTCTTTACTCTTTTACAAGCTTTTCAAATAGGGGGAGAATACTAGTTGAATCGAGTCAAACAATTATGCTATTACAAACATTTTATGTGTATGCTGGTTTATTAGACAAACATTAATTGTTGAACTCGTAACAAGCCCTCACAAAGTCTTACCGTTAATGTACGAACAACGTGGTAGGTTTGAATGGATCCGTTTGGGTGTGACTAACCCCACGGGGCACAATCTTGACTGGAGGTCATAACCCGTGAAATTCTGACCTAACTTGCTATGTATACGAGACATAGCGAAGGCAAGGACAAACAAGCCTAGTTCGGTAGTGACGCACTGACACTTAGAGCCTAGGGCTCGGTACTAACATTATGATAAACAACATGACACATGTTTTCTATTACTATGTATATATCAAAACCTGTGAACTCACCAACCGTTGTGTTGACACTTTTTAAACTTGTATTCTCAGGTAACTAGCTGCGTATGGACAAGATGCACATTTAAGGGACGAGCATTAGGAACCACATGCGTTCTGTTGTGTCTTTTGAAAACAATTTCTAATTTTGTATTATTAAACAATGGTGTAATGTCTGACAATTATATTTTCTACTGCTTATTTAAACTATCGTTTTCCGCTGCATTGTTATGTGTATTTCCGTTGCAAACTATTTTGTTAACTTTTATGACAAGCATTGTGTCTGAAAACGCATACAGAGTTATTCTATATGACCATGAGCTATGATTCTGGCCACGTCACACCCACGTGGACTGACACCACGAGTGAGAATTTGGGGGTGTGACAAAGGGACACTTGATTCAGAAATGTCAAAACCCTCAAACTCAGAATCGGAATCAGGAAACAAGCACATTTGTTTCCTCTCAACACAACCACCACCGCTACACCTGCGGAATACAAGGACATTTCGCAAAAGACTGCTCCAGGATAAAGCCTCCAACAGCTCCAGTAGCTACCGAGGAAGTTCTCGCTCTACCAGCTCCAGATGTACGCTCAGAGTCGAATGACTTTATATGTATGTCATTTTAATTTTTGTAAATTTAAGTCATGCGTAAATATAATGTTTAGGAATGTATATCCTGTTGTAGTTTAGGAACAATAATTTAAGGTAATCATGGATTAACTAGGTTCCAATTAGATAATAGAAGTTAGGATAATCATTGCTTATACTCTGCTTGATGAAAAAGTGATGAATATACTCTGATGAAACACACAAAATCAAAAGTTGTCACAACAACAAGTTCGATGGATGAAATCTCTGGTTTCACACACAGTATTGTCGTGGTTGATAGTGTCGATACTGATAGTGTCGATACTGATAGTATTGATACTATATAACATAAACCTATTATCGATACTATTAGTATCGACACAATAAATTTGATCGATACTAATTGTCACACCCCCAAATTCCCACGTGCGGTGTCAAACCGCGCGGGTGTGACGTGGCCAGGATCACAGCTCATGGTCATATAGAATGACTCTATATGAGTTGCATAAACACACAGTTTTATAAACACAAACATGTTTTCGTAAATAAGTAGTGGAAATGTTTGATAACTAAAGCAGCGGAAATAAAAGAAAGTTGTACAGCGGAAAAGAAATAAATTGTTCATGACACTACAACATCAGTATTGTTTTAAAAGACAAAATTCAAACATAAGCCTAGGACTTGAGTCTATATGCATGACAGACTCCTTAAAGCTTCCTTGTGCGTATCCTAGCTCGAGATCCATTTAGTTACCTGAGAATACATGCGAAAAGTGTCAACAAAAAAGTTGGTGAGTTCACAGGTTTAGACAGACAGAAATAGTAAACAGACATATACTGGGTATGTTAAGTTTAGTTGTTGGATCTACGATTCGTGGAGTGTTTCAGTTCATCTTACCGAAACTCGACTGTTTCCGTTTGCCTCCACGGGTCATCGCCGAACCCGACATCAACATCGAAATTACACTCGTTATGACCTCCAGTCAACATTGGTGCCGAGTGGGGCTAGTCAAACCCAGTAGTACTACGTAATTAGGACTCGTTTGTTACACAACTAACGGTAAGGATACGTGAGGACTTAATGCGATAATAGTTACACTCAAAATAGTTTTACAACATACCAGTCATATATCTAAAACAGTTGCAATGTAATTCTCACCCCAAGAGTTTAGTAAAAGCAGTTAAAGAGTAAAAGTGGGGCTGTAAACTCACCTGAGTTTAAGCAGTGCATTCTAACAAGAATCGTGTAGCTCGCCGGCTAGCAGTTACCTATATCACATAGGTATTATAAGTTCGTGTTCACATACACGTGGGTCTCACAGGACCGTATTCGTGTTAACAACTCTAAGTTTTCGTGTGGGTCATGTTGACCGTGTTTGACCTAACGACCCGTTGGTGACGGTTTTAGTTCAAGTGCTCGTGTAACGTGCGATTTAGTGTCGTGTGGTGTGTGCGGATACCAAAGTCACTTTCGTGAGGAAACTTACTATTCATAGTAAGTTTCTATTTCGGGAAAGTTCCCACATTAGGCGAGTAATGCTAGAAATCATATTCCGATTATTCTAATATGCATATTTATCCTAAGTGAGCACGTTATCATATAGCACATAATTACAGTTAGCCGGTTAAGTACGTTTCGTGTTCCAAACTTACTATTTTTAGAGAGTTGTAAAAATAGGCATGTTTCACCAAGTTTAATAACCAACATTATCTAAATATCAATATCTTAGTCCTATATAGTCATTTAATCATAACCGTTATGACTAGCATATCGCCATTTACCTATTTTGCAAAATAAAGTTACTATTTTTAGTAACTTATGACAAAACACATATTTCATTCATTCAAAGACGTCAATATCTTAATAACCATCATACTAACATCAACTAAGCATGTTAGGCACACAACATTGTCAAATTCATCATTCCTTAACAAACTTATGACAAAAGTTTCCATTTATAGTAATAATGGTGTTAATCATATAATCGACCATTCTAACAATCCATATGCATTGATAATCATCAAGATGGTGTCTAAAGATTATTTTATGCATAAACCTTAGATCTAATCACATGCATGTTTGCTATTTCATCATCAATCACATTTTGTAACATTAAAGTTACTATATTTAGTAACTACCACATTTTAACATATCATGATAACAATAACACCTCTATATCTCTTAGATCATATCCAATATCATAAATAACCACATATTACCATCAATAATCATGGAAATGGGCTTAGATCATACATGTATGTCATAAAAAGTACCCATTTCATAATAAAGTCAACAAATAACTATAAAATCAAGTCAATATCACCATGGATTATCATTAAATCATCAAATCAGTAGAATTTATACAAGATAACAGATTCATAAGCTCAAAAATTCGTGGTTGTGGTGGAGCTAGTGATGCATGTGGCCAAGATGGCTTGCATGTGTGTTTACAAGTGATTTTAAGCTAGGTTGGGTATAGATACTACCTCACAAGGTCTTAAATCACTGAAATAGGACTTGTACAGCAATGGAGCAGCTCTAGAAGAGCTGAGATTCGTTCCAATGCAAAGAAGAAGAAGGATTGGTGTTCTTGGAGCTTCCACAAAGCTTAAATCTTCAACAATGGCCTCCAAAAAAGCTTGAAATAGCTTCTACTGGTGAGAAATGGTTGCAACAGAGTGATAATGGTCGATTAGAGGGTTTTCAGTCAAGGGAAATTGGATAGGAGTGTAGCAGAAATGATTTGTCTTGGTTAAATAAAGATTTTGCGTGCGGGGCTCCGTCGCGTACCGCCGAGACTGTCAAAAAGCTCCTCTGCGTACCGCGATGATTAAAATAATCATTCTGTTCCCGAAACACACCACGTATCGCGATGCAGGGAGATGATAGGTCGTCGCGTACCGCGATGGATTCCGGTGAATTTGAATTTCCCCGCCCATGCGTTGCGCACCGCGAAGGCCCAATCAGGAGCCCATCGCGTACCGCGATGGATCTAAGTTGAGCCCAATTTCATTGTTCTGAACCGATTTTCGCGAATTTCTCGATTACGATCATCGTTTCTTGACATATGAGCATTGTTCTAACTAATTTACGTTCCTCATAACCTAAGTGCAGTGAAAGTGTACTCTGGTTTGATTCGTTCACCAACGTTCGTTATTCAAGATACGTGCGAGTGCTTTGCGACAATTCCTCGAATTATCGATGTGTTTGGACTGTTGTGCCACGTGTCACACTAAATATTAAAAATTCTAGTGCCACGTAAGTAATAATAATAAACATTATTATTAAATAAAGTAATTGCTGACCTGGAAATTGCGAGGTGTCACACTATTAATATCCATATTAGTATCGATACTATCTTTATCGATACTAACAATATCGATAATAAGAAAATTTCAAAAACTAACTTAACTTTGAATTTCTCAAAAATTTCAGATCAGATATCAAAAACACATTTTGTGAAAAATAAAGAAAAAAAACACTTGAAAGGTGAAATGTAAAATGTTTTTGAATTTTTTTTTAATTTATAAAACCTACAAAAAGAAAATATTTTTGAATTTTTTATAAAATCTTTGAAAAGATCCAAATGAAATCATATTCAACTTATTATCATTAACATTCCTAAATTTTAAAATTTGAAATTTATTTACATAAAATGCATATAAATAAAACCATATCAATCCATGTATCTAAATATATAAACAATATAATCGAATTATGAACAATTAAAATTTGATTATTCAGATAAAACTCAAAATACTATATAACTTAGATTTAATACCAAGCATTATGAAAAAAAATTAAGTAATGAATTTAAATGAGTCTCACACTTAATTAGATATTAACCTATTCAACTTCAGAATTTATAGAGGATAAAATATATACGGCCATTAATCTTTTCACATTTATAATACATTAATGGATATGAATGCCGTTGAAATTTCTTATTTTGATAAGAACTTTATAGATCAATAATTTAATGGTATGCGCTAGTGAGAACAGGTATGTGTGAAACACACAACAAAGAATCACTATGCATATTAATAGATGAATGCTATGAATTTCCAGATCTATATTAACATATAATAGAGGAAATTCAGTATATGTATTAAAAGATCATTGATGGCATATAATGTATATATTTAAATCAACTCTCAATCCATTTTTGTTGAAACTCAGTTAGTACAAATCAAATTTAAGATTGAGAACTCATTAATTCATAAAATTTTGAAATTTGTTACCTGGTATCTTTCAAAGTAAAGTATTAAAGTTTTTCTTAATATCAAATTCAATTATTCAATCAAATCAAATATTACTTATATACTTTTAATACATCAATTAAATATCATCAAATTTATATGTATAACTGTTAACAAATTAAAATTTTAATCATTTAGAAATATTAATTCAAATATGTCAAAAACTATATCATTTTTCATAAAACTTAGATACAATTTTCAAAAATTTTAAATTTTTTTTAAGAAGTATCAAAATGTGAAAGTTTTCAAAAACAAAAATTTAAACTAAAAATAAAAACAAACTTTCAAGTGTAATTTTTCAAAATCTTTCTGTAACATTACTGTACTTCAGGTCGTCCGTACATCCGTACGATTGTACTGTTACGACTTGATATAATAATTATTAATGAAAATGAATTATTGAATGCATTATTTGATGATTATCACTGTTATTGGTATACATGCTTAGAACATATTATTATACGCGTAAACCATGGAAAGTTTAGTTGTAACTCAACTAAACAGAACCAGAGAGTTTATCGCAGATGATTACACGGATCATGGATTTTGTTTTGGAATGAAAGGAATTAGGAGTTTTTTATGGTTGGATTGCTAAACACAGTCAAGGACACATGGTCATGGTTTATCGAAATAACGATGGGACGGTGTAGGGGAGGTTGCGATCTACCTCTGCATATGCCCAATACATATGCATATTTCGGTTTATCATGGATGTGTCAGTGATATGGTTTAGTGGGTTTTGGATTGGGAATTATAAGATTAAAGTTAATAAAATAATGAAAATAATGTTGGAAAGGACTACGCGATGGTGAGGTTGCGAACATAAAATAAAAACGGATATTAATTCAGAAATACTAACTTAATAAATGTATTCGCGTGAGTGACGATTCACACGAATATAATTATTAAGAATAATATTCTGAAACGATATTCCATAAATTGTAAATCGAATCGAAATACGATACGAGCGTTGGATTCACAAAGGTGACGATCTTTACGAATACGTACGCAAGTAACGCGTTTCGACGAGATAATTAAATAATATTTAACGATATTAAATTAATAAATAAAATTTAAAACGTTTATTAGCAATCACAACTTAAAACAAAACTGAATAAATCGTTTTAATTAGATAAATAAATTTTCGTAAGTGAAAAGGAATCGGTTTTACGAAACAATTTATTTAAAATCATTTTATTATAACAAAACCTATTTATTTAAACGTTTTACGTATTAAATATGTTTACGTTAAAAACCGAACATTTAATATGAGCTATCGCGATAAAAACGAGACCGAGCACGCGGGGATTGATCGGAGTATAAAAGCCATCACTTCTCCTTCTTCTTCATTTGCAAGACCACCTTTCTCTCTCTACAACCTAATTTTCGTCACTTTCTCTCTCTACATCTTCTCTCTAGCTTATCTCATTCGTTACTTGACGGATTCACGTGATTCTTGGCCGTAAACGACCACAAGATCAAGGAGAACAAGAAAGTACAAAGAAATCTCGAGGTTGACCGACGAATCCAGGTAAATCTAAGTTTTATTTTCGGTTTTATGGTGAAAATCTAATGGGTTAGATGGTTACCAACTTGAACCGAGTTTAGGGTTTTCTCTTGTGTTGAGTGGAGTGATACGAGGCTCGGGACACCATGGCTACACCGGTTAAGCCTAGGACATGAGGGTGATGGTGATGAACTGCCGACCATGACAGGTTCGTGAAATGGGGCTTCCGATGATGCAGGGTTCGCGAGGGAGTAACTTGGCCGAACCTAGGCCATGGCTGCATACGGCGAACCTATTGTCATGGGCCGAACCCTAGCAGGTGCCACGAATCTACCCTGGTTAAACGAACCCAGGTAGCTGTCACACCCCCTGCGCCGCGTGCGGAATCCACGGCGCGGTGACGATATGGTTGAATCATGCACAAGTATTGAATAAGAACAACCACAATGTATTACTAAGTTTCATAATGTTTAGACCATTGTTTAGTTACAGACAATCTATCTACCAAAAGAATGACAACTACAGACCCAAAATATAGTTTACAAAATAAGACACCAACAAGACAATTAAACAAATAGGATTTAATGTGTTTCTAATCCATCCTAGCTTGTTTCTTCATCTTGTTCTATCTTAGAATGGTCTCCTTAGTTGTCTTTGAGCATGATCTAAACCTGATTACCTGAAACACGTGAAAAGTAACTGTCAACTACTAAAGTAGTTGGTGAGAACAATAGGTTTAACATTTGTAAGTATGAATCAGCAATGTAAGGCATAGGTATGAAACAGTGAATGAAAATACATGGATGGTTGCAACCCAGACTAACATCAAGTCTGTAAAATGTGTCCAAACAGTCATCAGACTGTTTGCTAGAAACCAACAAATAATCAGGTCCCAAACTACGTTTGGAGTAAGAAAATAAGTCAGCAAAACGCATCAACACGAGCTGTACTAACGAGTTTACTCAGAAGACAACTCCGTATTGACGTAACCCGGTCAATATGACGTATGCTGGTAAACTTAATTAGCAGCAATTCCATATTACCGTAATGTACCCAATTCTGCAGTTAGCTTTTAAAACAAATTTAAAAGCTAACTCCAGCTTTGGTCTATCCCAATATGTCCGCTTTCCCTTGTTGTGATCACCCAGTACTAACGCTAATGAATATGTAACTTGATGTATGTATAAGTTTGTTCACAACGATGAACACCATGTTTTTGAAATACTTGGATTTGAAACCTTTGATTGAATACCTTGTTTGAATACCATGATTTGAAAAAAAACCTTGCTTGAATACCATGAATTGAAATCCTTTGATTTAATATCACTATGAAAACCATTGACTGAAAACCTTGTATTGGAACCCTTGATTAAATACCGAGAATAGTGTCCTTGTGTAATAACAAGGTTTATAAAATATTATATTGTAAAAGCACAATTCCTGGTAAAAGAGTTTATAAAACTTATTCTTTAAAACAGTTTAACATTTATAAAACTATGTGTGTCTAACAGGTATAAAATAGTTTAGAAAACCTTTTATAAAACCTTTTAGTAAAATATGTTTAACAGTTTATAAAATCCTTTAAGACAGTTGATAAATCCTTCAAAACAGTTGATGAAATCCTTTAAAACAGTTGATGAATCCGTTGAATTTGTACAATGAACCTGGAATGTTTGTAAAGTAGCATAAATTCTGTATAATGAAGTATGATTGTAATGAGAGTAATTGATCACGTGTTTCACCCCAAAACAGTTGTAAAACAGTAAAAGAGGGGCTAATGTTCTCACCTGTCTGCAGTAGACTCTGAACTATAACAAATAGCAAGTAGCAAACAGGTCTTCTAACTGGTTCCTATATCATTGTAATCATACATAAGATATAAGATTTACGATTGTACATACTTTGATTCATTGATTGACTTGTGTTATCATGATCTTGATTAACTCTTGAATAGCTTGTTCTCATGTTTAGGAATGTTGTGTGAATTTGAAAATCATGGTTGGGTCATTTGATTGATAATTGATTCATGAAAGGATGTATCTTGTTCTTTTATGCACAAACTGGTTATGCACAAAATAACATATATTGATGACTTTGATAACACTTGTTAAACATGTATTTTGAAGAGATTGTTCCAATTGTTTAATGCCTTTGGGTTTATGACTTGATCCCCTAATTAGGTTAAGTTGCAACTTAAACCAATTATGATCATTCACAATTTATTTAAATTTGTGGGCCAAACATTGGGCCTTGAGCCCATGTAACCATAGTGGGCTTAATCAAAGGCCATGGGCCTCGTAGGCTAGACATAGGCCAATTGGATGCCTTATTGGGCCAAGTCATAGTTCATTGGGCCGATATAACTCAATTGAGCTTGGTTTAATTTATTGGGCAGGTTGCTACTGAAGTTGGGCCGAATAGAATTGAGTTGGGCCGAAACAAACCATGGTTTCCACACCATGGCAGCGAACCTATAGGCTGCCATGGTTGAAGGTTCGGCTCCTTTAAAAAATGAGGTTCGTGGTCATGAAGTCATGGCTAGGTTCGGCTAATGTGTTGAGGAGCACAGGTTCGGCTACATGACATAAGGGTTCGCTGCAATTCAAACAAGGTTCGTCTCCAAAGGGTTCGGTGACATCAGGGTTCGGCTGAGGAGAACTAAGGTTCGTGAAAATCAACCATGGAGTGTAGGGTTCGGCTCAAGGTGGAGGGTTCGTCGCACCCCAGAACTCGCAGAAGGTTCGGCCGAGAAACCTACATAGGTTCGGCACGTCAAGGTTCGTGGCATGCATGGAAGGTTCGTGCAGGTTCGTGAAACCCATTAGGGTTCGGCTGGCTGTGATCAACGAACCATTGGTTCGTTACTGATGTAGGGTTCGCCAAAAAGAAGGTTCGGCCATGGATGCTTGTTTCGCACAGGTTCGCCCGAACCTGTACCTCCACCATCATCATCATCGATTCCTTTAAGGTCGTTAACTTCAGCTTTGATGATCATCAGTAAGTATGAGGTGTTCTCGAGTGTATAAAGGTTGCGAAGGTGACCTAGGACCGGTTATGGTTCAAGTTCAAACAACATCACACGAAAACCCTAATTTCCGAATTATTCATGCATCATTACCTCGAGTTTGGCCGGATAAAACCTCAGATCTCTTGTACTTTCGTGTAGAGGATGTCAAGAGCTTCGCGTAGGCCCCAAGAACGCCCAAATCCGAGGAGAAACGAGGAAGATATTCGCGTTTGAAGCTCGGTTTTCTAGAGAGAGAGGATGGACGGGAATTCTAGAGAGAGAAAGGGTTTGGCTGAAATTTATGAAGGGAAAAGCCTTCTTCATGGCTTTTATACGACGAGTGTTATTCGGGTTCGTTCCGGTCGCTCGGTTCGCGTTTTCGGAACGTAACGCGCATTTTACGCGTTTTTAAAAATAAAGGAATTACTATCCTCATCTTTTGATGAGTTTCAAAATTGTAAACAAATGTAAAATAATTTATTTAATTATTTTTACTCTTCGTTCGTTGACCGATCGTTAAACAAATACAATTACGTGTATACCCGCAATCGCGTACGTTTTCCGATCGTATTAATTATTTATAGTCGTTTAATCATAATTATAAGCTCAACATTCGTATCATTATGGATCCTTACCCATAACTATACTCAGTCTCGCTTACGTATTACGATTTTTTTTAATTAATTGCTTGTTATAATATTCGTCTAAACACTACACACTAACACTATCCCATTACACCGAACGTAGTATATGTATAGGGCATACCCCAGAGTCCAGCTACATGCCTTATCTGACGCCGTCCCACCACTGTTTCGATATAATACGATACTGTTCTTGCCTAGCGAAATCGACTGTAAATAAATAATACATACTTGTTCCTATATAATCAATATCCTAACACACAAGCACATTATGAACACATGAATCACATTGACTGATTGGATACGTATACACATTGTTCTAACACTGTTTAAGACTACCATGACTAAATGTACAAATGTTACAGTAGCCGAACCATAGCTGGGCAGATTTGGGCTGCGAACCTTGGCCAGCCGAACCCTTCGAGATCACCGAACCTTTCTGCTACGACCGAACCTTATGTTTTCCACGAACCATCTCACTTCACTTTGGCGAACCCTAGTAGCCGAACCTAGAGGGTTCGTGAGGGGGCTGCACAAGAAGCCAACCATTTCTCTTTTTCTAGCCGATCCTTTGGTTTAAAATTCACATTGGGACGAACCCTTGACCGGCAAACCCTTAGGTCTTATTAACCGAACCTTCCATGCACCCGAACCAAGAGGGACAAACCCATGGAACCCGAACCTTGTATAATGGCAGCCGAACCTTAGACCATAAACCAAATAGGTTCGCTGGTTTTGGTGGGTCCGAACCCGGGTTGGGCTAGATTAACGGCAACGAACCTTAAACCGAATTACTTGAGTTTCATTGAAATAGAGATGTAAGGGGAATAAAGGATTCAAGGGTTTGATCACACATGCATGCATGCAAAGATAATTAAGTTGTCATTATTTTTATAAATATAAATTTGAATTATGAAATTATATATGTTGAACATTTTATAAAGTTAAGCTAAGCATGTTTTCTTAAAATTGAATAAAGATTTAATTAACTTAATTTTTTATAATGACGACCTAACTAAACATGCAGAAATTATGGGTATAGCTATGTGTATGATAAGGATTAATATCTTTGAATATACAATTTATTATCATGTAGTAAATAATTTAAACTAACAAGTTTAGGTGATCTTTCTTATGATAATCATTTATAAAGCCTCGGATGTACGATTTAACTTGGAGTAGATAAACGAAGTTAACGAAACACTTGATCATCAAAAGTAAACACTTATGGACAATTAAATTATTGGAATTACCAATACTTATAAACACAATCACACTATAATTACAGGTTGATTGAGTTGATCTGATTCTTATACGTGAGCTCGCATACTTCTAAAACACCGAATTTAAGGAACTCAGGTGAGTGTTTATAACCTCCCTTTCTTTTAAACTATTTTGTTTTTAAACTCGGAGGTGAAACATGTATACCAATTTACTTGTATGAGATCCATAGTTATGGATAGTCATATTCCATGAGTTGTTACTAATGACCTTGGTCATCTGTAATGACTACATGTATTGTCACTATTTCATGAGTTGAAGCTAATGACTTTGTGTCATTCGCGACGACTGCATGTATTGTCACGTGGATGTTTCCACAACTCCGTGTATTCGTTGTGGTTGACTTCGGTCTTCCTCAATGTTTGCATGTATTGTCAAGTGGATGTTTCCACAACTCCGTGTATCGTTGTCATTGACCTCGGTCATATACAATGATACATGTATGGTCACTTATATTAATTGAAAATATTGATGGATTGTGATTGGTTGATCGAACATATGATTGATTATCTATGATTTATTATTATATGTGACTATGTGTTTGAATTATGTGTTGGGAATGTGTATTTGAATATTGTGTTGAATGATCTCACAGATGCTCATACGGATGTTATCAGGAAAATACAAACTCTTCAAAACTCTTTGTAAAATATTTTAAATATAAAACTTATGATTACTCACCAACTACTTTGTAGTTGACACTTGATTTTCACATGTTTCAGGTAATGAAGCTAAGTAGGTTGAGGAAGATGAACTCACACTTTTGGACATCATCATATAGGATCTTGGACTTAGCTAAATAACTGAAATTCTGGCGTTTAGAATTTAGTTAGATAGCTAAATCTCTTTTGTAATTGATGTAACTATTTCATGATGAACATGATTTTTGTGTAATTAATTTGGATGATTGAATGATATATGATGATTTGATTTAGATGCCCATGAGCATTTGAACAATCTACACATCCTTCGTGGCATCCCGACGTTTCCGCCATCGGTCGGGGTGTTACAGATTGGTATCAGAGCCTGGGTTATAGGGAATTAGGTTACTAGAACTGGTTGACCTAGTCTATAACCGTAGGATACCCCAGTATGAAGAAATTCATACACTAGTTAGTATATTCAGGATTTCATGCTTATGTGTTTATTACATGTTAACTGAACTCCTGTTATACATCTGATATATAATTGTTGCTTACTAATTACTTGCTTACTTGTGCCCTAATGACTCGATAAGGACATACTCGTGGTGTATTGTAAAGGTGGTGGGACGGTGGTTTGGGCGGTTGCGACCTACCCTTATCATATGCCCTATACATATACCATTTACAGTACATCGGGTGGATGTCAGTATTGAGGAATAAGGGAACTACCCATTTGGGAAATTATCTGCTTAGGAAATTAACTGCTTAGAAGTTTCCTGCTTTAGGAATTATTTGATAGATTTTCTGATTTCCAGACAAGGACACACTCGTAGTATACTACAAAGGTGGTGGGATGTTGGCTGGGGCAATTGCGACTGACCCCTACATATGCCCTATACATATACCATTTGTAGTATATTGGGGGTCTGTCAGTGTCAGGAACTTAGGATATTACAAGGATTTGTTGTAAAGTTGTGTTGATGGTATATTTGTTGGAATGGTTTGGATTGACTCATGGATGATCACACTTGATGAACACTTATAAATTCACTTATGAAACACACTGATTGGACACGTAGGGTGCATAGGATCAACGAACGACATGAACGGTTAGTGATGGAACATGGACTTGGATGATGATATAGACACTTGGTGATAATATAAACGCATAGTGATGGTACTAACACTTGGGGATGGTATGGACACTCGATGAGAACAAATTATAGGGAGGATATGAACACTTAGTGACAATAAGAGCACTCAGTGATGATATGAACCCTTATTGATGATTATGGACATTGAGATTTGGTATGGAATTTAGTGAACTTAGACATTGGGTGAGATTAGAAATAGGCAAACCTACATGTCAGGAGAACTTAGACATTAGGCGAACCTAATTGTCCAAGGGAACTAGAGACCACTTCACTCAAAATTATCCTACCTAGGATAATGTTTGTGAAGTGAGACTATGGTAAAATACATGATACACCCTAAATTCTAACAAGGGCATAATCGTGGTGCAATGAAACGGTGGTGGGACGGTGTAGGGGAGATTGCGATCTACCTCTGCATATGCCCTATATATAAGCTTGTTGCATTGCATCGGGAGGTTGTCAGTGTTGGTATAGGGTGGGGAATGTATGGAACTTAGGAATATTTAGCTAATATTAGTTATGACCAACTAGGACACTTAGTATAATATTAGGAAATTGACAAATGTTATGAGTTTAATAACAGATAGGAGAGAAATATAGTTCCTATATGTAATCGTAACTGCTTAAATGAACTCATTTAACCATAGTTTATATGATTTACGTTGAAAACGGTAGTAACATGTTTCTAATCTCTTCAGAAACATGCCGCCACGCCGTCAAAACGGAGATGATACGAACTCTGGAGATGCTAACGGAAATGCCAACTCAGGCATACAAGAGTTAGCAAATCTTATCTCTGGATTGGTGAACCAATTGACTCAGGCCAATCAGAATATCAATCAGAACAGAGGTGGTGCAAACCCACCAACTTGCACGTTCAAGCACTTCAACTCCTGTAACCCATTGAAGTTTACTGGTTCTGAAACAGCCACTGGCCTGCTGCAGTGGTTCGAGAGTATGGAGAACACTTTCATCAACAGCGATTGCCCCGATAATCTGAAAGTTCGTTATGCCACTAGTGTTTTCCAGAAGAGAGCACTAAATGGTGGAATGGGGAGAAACGAACTAGGGGAGTAGATGTTGCCCTTGCACTGACATGGACAGAGGTCAAGAACCTGATGACCACTGAATTCTGTCAGCACAGCGAGATGAGGAAGCTTGAGACCGAGTTTTGGGAACTCAAGCAGGATAGTGGGGAGAATGTAATCTATAATACTCAATTCCATGAGTATAGCCTGCTAGTGCCTCATCTTGTGACACCTTTGGAAAGAGCAATTGAGAAGTATATCGGCGGGCTGCCTATGCAGATCCAAGATACTGTATACGGAAGCAACCCCAAAACACTTGAGGCTGCGATCCGTTTATCTACTACACTCACTGATAATCATGTAAAGGCTGGAACACTCACAAGAAAGGGGACGAAGAAGACGGATGTGAAGACTGCTACAAAAGAAACAAAGACTGAAGTCAAGTCTGAAGCTTCTAGTTCTTCTAAAAGCAGCAACAAAAAGAGAAAGACCAGGAATTTTGTGGTCACTGCTCCTGCTGCTAAGTCTGTGCAGCAATCAGCCAACAACACCACTGCAAGGAATTACATTGGGAATACTCCCCAGTGTAATACTTGTAGATATCATCACTTGCCTAACGTGCCTTGCCGCGTCTGCAACAATTGTGGCAAGTTTGGCCATTTTGCTAATGTTTGCCGGATTGCACAGCAAGTACAAAGGATGCAACTTGCTCCGCTTGCATTGCCCGCTCCGCAAGTTCAACCGCTACAAGCTGCACTTGTTCGCCAGGTACCCGCACAGGCAAGAGCCTGTTACGAGTGTGCTGAAGTGGGGCACTTCATGTCACACCCCTGCGCCGCGTGCGGAATCCACGGCGCGGTGACGTATGAACAGTTGAATCATGCACAAGTATTGAATAAGAACAACCATAATGGATTACTACATTTCATAATGTTTAGACAGTTGTTTAGTTACAGACAATCTATCTACCAAAAGAAAGACAACTACAGACCCAAAATATAGTTTACAAAATAAGACTTCAAACAAGACAAGTAAACAATTAGGATTTAGTGTGTTTCTAATCCATCCTAGCATGTTTCTTCATCTTGTTCTATCTTAGTATGGTCTCCTTAGTTGTCTCTGAGACTGTCTTAAACCAGATTACCTGAAACACGTGAAAAGTAACTGTCAACTACAGACGTAGTTGGTGAGAACAATAGGTTTAATCATTTGTAAACATGAGTATATGATATAAGGCATAGGTAAGTTAAAGCAACATAAGATTCACACGGATGAGCTGCAACCCAAACTAACATCAAGTAAGAAAATGAGTGTAAACAGTCCAATCACTGTTCGCACGAAAGCCAACATATAATATCAAGTCCCAAACCACGTTTGGAGTTAGATTATGTATAGCAATTTTGATGAAGCCTTATGTAACCGAAATCTGCAGTTAGTTTATAAAACAAATTTAAAAACTAACTGCAGCAATCGGCCTGCCCCAATGTGTGTGTCCGCTTTCCCTTGTTGTGATCACCCAGTACTAACGCTAATGAATATGATACTTGATGCTTTTACAAGTTTGTTTACAACAATAGACACCATGTTTCTGAACCTTACTTTAACCGGATGTGTTAATGCCTTATTTGATAACATGAATTGAAAACCTAGATTTAATTCCACGAATTAAATCCTTTGTTTTGAATAACATGAAATGAATCTGTTGATTTGAATACCATGATGTGAACCACTTGATTTGAATACCATGAAATGAACCACTTGATTTGAATACCATGAAATGAACCACTTGATTTGAATACCATGATGGGAACCACTTGATTTGAATGCCATAAAATAGTGACCTTGTGTAACAACAAGGTTTATAACAAAAGAGTTTATAAAAATCATTTATTTAAAAGTGTTTATCCTTCATAAGTACATTTGAGTAAATCTGTTACAAAACAGTTCAAAGATCCTTTATAAAACCTTTTTAGTGAAAAGAGTTTAATAGTTGATGATTCCTTTAAAACTGTTGATGAATCCCTAGGATTCGTAAAATGAACCCATAATGTTTATAAGAATACACACACCTTGTGTAATGAAATATGATTGCAAACAACTGGTTTGATCACGTGTTCCACCCCAAAACAGTTATAAAACAGTAAAAGAGGGGCTAAAGTTCTCACCTGTCTGCAGTAGACTCTGAACTAAAACAGATAGCAAGTAGCAAACAGGACTCCTAATTGATTCCTATAACATTGTAATCATACATAATATATAGGATTTATAGTTGTATAGACTTTGATTCATTGATTGACTTGTGTTCTCATGATTATGATTGTTGTGAAAACTTGAAAGTTATGATTTGAATTACTTGATTGATCATGGGTCCAAGAAACGAATATGAAATGTTCCTTTATGCATAATCTTATGCATAAAATGATAATTGTTTGTGAACATGTTAGCCATTGATTAACATGACTTATGAAAAGATATTCCAATTGTTTAAGTTCTTGAGATTGTGACTTGATCCCATGATTAGGTTAAGTTGCAACTTAACCCACTAGGATCAAATTACACTTACTTTGAATTGTGGCCATCAATGGGCCTTAAGCCCATAGAATCATGGTGGGCTTAATCAAAGGCCATGGCCATTTAAAATACCATGGGCCAATTGAATATGATGTTGGCCTAATAACTTGTATATAGGCCTTGTAACAAGCCAAAGACAATATCAAACCGATTACAATCTTAGTGGGACTAATGAGTTTGGATTGAGCCTAAAGGATTTGAGTTGGACCAACCAATGTTTATGTAGGCCATGTAAAGTTCCAAGGTGTTATTGAGCCAATTGAAAATCTAAATGAACCAACCTAACTCCCTTGGGCTTGTCTCACCCTATGGGCCTTTTACTAATGGAATTTGGGCCGAGTAGGTTGAGGTTGGGCCGAAGGGAATGTGAGATGCCACCTTAGGCAGCGAACCTTCTAGGTCCAAGAGCCTAGGTTCGTGGGTCTTAGGAATTTCAACAAGGTTCGGTCAAGATGTTCCCATAGGTTGGGTCCCCTTGTGAAACACAGGTTCGTTACGTGACCAGCGAACCATGCAAGGTTCGTTGGTGACTTCCAATGGTTCGGTGAAGGCTCGTGGTTTCCATAATGTTCAGCTCAAATGGATGAGGGTTCGCCTAGATGTTCATCAGCTTGAAGGTTCGTTGCATCCCTTAGGGTTCGTGACTAAAGAAGGTTCGTGGGATGCATGAAAGTTCGGACAACTAGGGTTCGCTACATGGAGACTTCGGCTGATGAGGGTTCGCCGAGTTGTTGCTGGTTCGACGCACACAAGGTTCGGTGATGGCTCGAGAAGGTTCGTGATAGACTTGTTGGCTCAGAACAGGTTCGTGAAATCCCTCTACAGCTTCGACTGAAAGTTGGCGAACCATGCAGGCTCGTGAACACCCCCCCCCCCCCATAGGGTTCGGCCAAGTGCTGTTGGGGTTCGGCTCATACACGGTTCGTTGATGGCTTGGAAGGGTTCGTGATGGGCTGGATGATTAGGCACAGGTTCGTGAGATCCTCCTAAGGTTTGAGCTGAATGTCAACGAACCATGCAGGTTCGTGGTTCCTCAATAGGGTTCGGCCAGCTAAGGGAAAAGGTTTGGCTGCCGAACCTGTTACCATCATCATCACCATCGTTGAACATCTACATCCAAGCCTCGATCTAAGCTAAGCTAGCATCTAGGAGTGTTTCTATGGTCTCGAAATTAGGTGTGGTTGCCTGGATCCGACTAAGGGTCAGTTTTAAACGAATCCATGGCCGAAAACCCTAATCTCAAGATTATTCAAGCATCAATACCTCGTTTTTGGCTGGATGAATCTGCGAAGATCTTGTACTTTCTGATAGAGAATGTTGAGAGCTACGCGTGGACACCAAGAACACCGAATTCCGTCGAGAAACGAGTGAGATACGAACGATTAAAGTTTGGTTTTCTAGAGAGAGAGAGGGTAAACGAAAATATAGAGAGAAAAAGGGTTGTTGGTGACATAAATGAGCATTTAAGCCATGTTCAAGGCTTTTATAGCCCGCGTGGTATTCGGGTTCGTTTCGGTCGCTCGGTTCGCGTTTCCGGAATGTAACGCGTATTTTACGCGGTTTTAAATAAAAAAGAGTTGTTAAACTCAAATAAATGATGAGTTTCAAAATTGTAAAAATATAAAATAATTAATCTGATTATTTTTACTCTTCGTGTGTTGACAGATCGTTAAACATTCACAATTACGTGTATGCCCGCAATCGCGTATGTTTTTCGGTCGTATTAATTATTTAAAGTCGTTTAATCATAATTATAAGTTCAACATTCGTATCATCATGGATCGTCACCCATAACTATACTCAGTCTCGCTTACGTATTACGATTCTTGTTGAATTAATTGTCATAGTATTCTTCTTAACACTACGCACCAACACTATCCTGTTACACCGAACGCAGTATATATATAGGGCTCACTCTCGCTGCCCACCACTGTTTCGATATAACACAATACTGTTCTTGCCTAGTGAACTCGACTGTAAATAAATAATACATACTTGTTAAATAATAAGGATTCTAACACACAAGCACATAATGAACACATGATTCACATTGACTGACTGAACATGGATACACACTGTTCTAACATTGTTCACGACTATATGACTAAATGTACAAATGTTACAGTCTCCCCTAGTTAAGGGAATTTCGTCCCGAAATTAACTAGCCGAAGATACTGTAAAAAGATGAGGGTACTTAAGCTTCATCTGGTCTTCACGTTCCCAGGTGAACTCAACACCGCGTTTGCCCTCCCATCGTACCTTTACGATCGGGATACGGCTGCGTTTAAGTTTCTTGACCCCATGATCCATGATTTCAACTGGACGTTCTATGAATTGCATGTTGTTCTGAATCTGTATGTCTTCCAGTGGAATCTGGACGTCATGATCCGCCAAGCATTTCTTAAGATTTGATACATGAAAAGTATCATGAACATTGCTTAGCTCCACTGGAAGTTTGAGTTTGTAGGCTACGGGACCAATCCGTTCCAGGATCTCAAAAGATCCAACGTACCTTGGTGCAAGTTTCCCTTTCTTCCCGAATCGGACAACGCCTTTCCAGGGAGAAACTTTGAGTAAGACTCGGTCACCGACTTGAAACTCAAGCGGTTTCCGACGTCGATCATCATAACTCTTCTGCCGATCTCGTGCGGCCTTAAGCCGTGACTGAATGATTGTGATTTTGTCTGATGTTTCCTGAATGAGTTCTGGTCCTACGACCTGTGAGTCACCAATCTCGGTCCAACAGACCGGTGATCGGCACTTTCTACCATATAGAGCTTCGAATGGTGCAAATTGAATGCTCGTATGATAGCTATTGTTATATGAAAACTCAATGAGTGGGAGATGAGTGTCCCAACTTCCACCGAAGTCAATGACACAAGAACGAAGCATGTCCTCAAGTGTTTGGATAGTCCTTTCGCTTTGACCATTGGTTTGGGGATGATACGCCGTGCTAAGATTAACACGCGTTCCCAAAGCCTTTTGCAATGATTGCCAGAAGCGAGAAGTGAAACGACTATCACGATCAGATATGATTCATGTTGGAGTACCATGACGTGCAATGATTTCGTTGATGTACAGAGTAGATAGCTTCTCCATTTTGTAATCCTCTCGGATAGGGAGAAAATGAGCAGATTTGGTGAGTCGATCAACGATCACCCAAATCGAATCGAAACCTTGTGGAGTTCTCGGCAACTTAGTTATGAAATCCATGGAAATTTGCTCCCATTTCCATTGAGGAATTTCAGGTTGCTGCAGAAGTCCCGAAGGCTTTTGATGTTCTGCTTTGACTTTTGAACATGTAAGACACTTTCCCACGTACAGTGCTATGTCTTTCTTCATTCCCGGCCATCAGTAAGATGTCCTCAAGTCTTGATACATCTTATCGGCTCCAGGATGAACTGAGTATCGCGACTTATGAGCCTCATCACAGATTAGTGTGCGCAATTCTTCAGACTTTGGAATCCAAATGAGCCGTTGAGATATAACACCCCATCAGATCGGGGTTCTAGTTTCTTCTCGATGCCACAATCCAAGTCTGTCTTGAGTTGATTATCTGTTACTACTTGTTGTTGTGCAATACGAATCAAGTCTTTCAAGTTTGGCTGTGTGTTGATCTCCATGGCTCTTACACGAATTGGTTTGACTGGTTCCTTGCGACTAAGAGCATCCGCCACCACATTGGCTTTACCCGGATGGTAACGAATCTCACAGTCGTAATCAGTTAGAAGCTCAACCCAACGTCGTTGTCTCATGTTGAGTTCTTTCTGATTGAGAATGTGTTGTAGGCTCTTGTGGTCTGTATAGATGACACATTTAGTACCATACAGGTAGTGTCTCCAAATCTTCAATGCGAAGACCACAGCCCCTAACTCAAGGTCATGAGTAGTGTAGTTCTTCTCGTGAACCTTAAGCTGTCTTGAAGCATATGCAATGACCTTGTCCCGTTGCATAAGTACACAACCGAGACCAAGGGTTGAAGCATCACAGTAGACAATGAAATCATCACTGCCTTCTGGAAGGCTAAGGATAGGGGAATTGCATAACTTCTGTTTAAGAAGTTGAAATGCATCTTCTTGTTTCTGTACCCATATAAAAGCTTGACTTTTCTGAGTCAAAGTAGTAAGTGGCAAAGCAATCTTAGAGAAATTTGCAATGAATCTCCTGTAATAGCCTGCCAGACCCAGAAATGAACGAATCTCTGTTGGAGTAGATGGAGTAGTCCAGTTCTTAATCGCCTCAATCTTTGCTGGATCTACATGTATTCCATCCCTGTTGATGACATGTCCTAAGAAGTGAACTTCC
Organism: Mikania micrantha; assembly: GCA_009363875.1. Taxonomy (NCBI): domain Eukaryota; kingdom Viridiplantae; phylum Streptophyta; class Magnoliopsida; order Asterales; family Asteraceae; genus Mikania; species Mikania micrantha. The sequence continues at coordinate 121,591,759 of CM018691.1, forward strand.
TTTAGCCAAAACTCACATTTTGAGAATTTAGCATATAGTTGTTCCGTTCTTAGCAACTCTAAGACTTTCCTCAAATGATCCTCGTGCTCTTGTTCTGACTTGGAATAAATCAATATATCGTCAATGAATACAATAACAAACTGATCCAAGTAGGGCCTGCAGACTCGGTTCATCAAGTCCATGAACACTGCGGGTGCATTGGTCAGCCCAAATGGCATAACCACAAACTCATAGTGTCCATATCGAGTCCTAAATGCAGTCTTTGGTATATCCTCATCATTTACTCTTAACTGATGATACCCGGATCGCAAGTCAATCTTAGAGAAGCAAGTTGCTCCCTGTAATTGATCAAACAGATCATCGATCCTGGGCAGAGGATATCTATTCTTGATTGTCAACTTGTTCAGCTCACGATAATCGATACACATACGAAATGAACCGTCTTTCTTTTTGACAAAGAGAACCGGAGCTCCCCATGGAGAGAAACTCGGTCTTATGAAACCTTTGTCTAAAAGTTCTTGAAGCTGACTAGACAGTTCTTGCATCTCAGACGGTGCTAATCGAGACGGTGACTTCGCCACGGGGTTTACTCCAGGGACGAGATCAATTCTAAACTCCACTTGTCGGACTGGTGGTAGTCCAGGCAAGTCTTCTGGAAATACGTCTGGATAATCTCTGATAACTGGAACGTCTCCAACTGCTTTCTTTTCAGGTTTCTTTTCCACTACATGAGCCAGGAAAGCATAATATTTCTTCTTCAAGTACTTCCTCGCCTTGATGCACGATACAATCTTCAATTCGCGGCATGGTTTCTCGCCGTAGACTATCATCGTTTCGCCGGACGGTAGGGGAATTCGGATAAGTTTCTCAGAGCATACGATTTCAGCATTGTTTTTGGATAACCAATCCATTCCTATCACAACTTCGAAACTTCCAAGTGTCATAGGAATAAGGTCGATGAGAAAAGAGTGGTCGTTTAATCTTAATTCACAACCATGGATTATGGAATCTACAACTATAGTCTTACCATTTGCTACTTCTACAGTATAGGGAGCAGCAAGTATAGACAGTTGCATATTAAGCAAAGAAGCAGTATGAGCAGAGATAAAGCTTTTATCAGCACCAGTATCAAATATGATAGAAACGTAGTGATCTTTGATAAGAAATGTACCCGTGATGACTGCCGGATCCTCACGTGCCTCAGCAGTTCCAATAACAAAAGCACGAGCCGCAGCAGTATTGTTGTTGAGTTTCGGACACTGGTTTCTGAAGTGTCCTTCTGCTCCACAATTATAACAGGCCCTTCCACCTGTAGCAGCTGTGGTAGTGGTAGCAGTTGTTGCAGCAGCAAGATGAGCAGCTCGGCATGTAGCTGCAAAGTGTCCCATACGCCCACACTTGAGACACTTCTTGCAAGGAGTGTTGGGCAGATGATGATACTGGCATTTGGTACAAAGTGGAAACAGGCCAGTATAAGGCTTTCTGGCATTAGCTGGTTGTGGCATAGCAGTGATAGGTGTGGCATGAGTAGGTGCAGCCGCAGTCAACGCTGCAAAGTTCTTGATTGTCTTTTGCTTCTTCTTCTTGTGATGGTGTTGTTCAGGCTTCTTGCCTTCTTCAATCTGAGCTCTCTTGAATCCCTTTCGGGTGAGTACTCCAGACTTCACATACTCTTCAGTAAGAGTAGCACCAAGTTGAATGGCTGCCTCGAAAGTAGTAGGGTTATTACCCATAACAGTTCCCCTGACTACTAAGGGTAGACCTTCAATGTACTTCTCTATCCTGCGGGATAGAGGAGTAACCAAATGGGGTACCAGAATGCACAACTCATGGAATCGAGTTGTATACTTTGCGTTTTCACCACTGTCTTGCACCAGATTCCACATTTCCACCTCAAGTTTCTTCAGTTCATGACGCAGACAAAACTTTTCCACGAGTAAGTTCTTGAAACCGTCCCACGGTAGAGCTAAAGCAACTTCACGTCCTCTGGTGTTCTTCTCAGAATTCCACCAAGTGAGTGCGCCCTTATGAAAAGCGCTTGAGGCCATCTTGACCTTCAGATTCTCAGGGCATCCAGTGAAGTTGAGAATGTCTTCAATGCTCTCTAACCACTGTAGTAGACCAGTAGCTCCTTCAGTACCAGCGTACTTAGGTGGCTTAGCATCATTGAACTGCTTGAAAGTGAAGTTAGCAGTTCCAGTAGTTGTAGCATTTGAGTTATGTGCTGAGTCACTAGTACTTCCCCGAAGATTTTGGGTAATATCAGTGACCATACCAGGGATTACATCCCGCATATGAACAGCGATAGCTCGAGCAATCTTGTTGATCTCATCGTCGTTGCCACTTGTTGAACCCCCTCCGTTAGGATCACGTCGGGGAGGCATTCTACGAATAGAAGTCACAAGCGGGTCAGTAATGAGGAAGGATACAATTGAATTTTCTTGATAAGGTCAGTAATATATCCATACTACTAGTATTATCATTCAATTGTAATATGATCCAGTACACGTATAAGTTATCAACTTATTTGCATACTTATCATGTGAATATGTACGATGTCCCATGATCTCTCCACCAAACCTACACACTGACACTTTCCCGATATACCGAAAATAGCTTATATATAGGGCTCACTCTCGCTGCCCACCACCGTTTCGATATACCACGATCATGCCCTTGCTAGCATTTGGCAACACGTTTGTACTGATTTGCAAGTGTGTTCTATTGATTAAGAATCTCATGATCTTTGATCAACTTGAACTATGATTGTTTCCATGATTGAACTATGATTGTGTTATGTGTGCACCTACTAACAGTTGTTAACATGTAGAACTAAATCATACGTGTGGTCTACACTTTCCCGTTAACCTATGTCAGTAAGTACTAATGATGTAATCACTTAAGAATTTCACTTAAGGTTTACATTTAAAGAATGTTCACAACTTGATTGATTCACCATAATGTTTGGTTCATCCAAGTTTGAATTTCACTATGATTTGATTCACCAATGATTGTTTCCCAAATGTTTGTATCCCATGTGTTTGACTAATGTTCAATGTTCCCAGTTGCTCGCGAATCCTCACTCCAAATACGAACGCCGGATTTCCCCTAACATACTGAAATAAGCTTATATATAGGGTAAGCTCTCACCGACCCACCGCTTACCTCAACACGTCAGCGTTAATCCGTCGTCTATATTTGGGGCTAAGATTCCAACTGTTGATTGATTATGATTGTTTCATGATTGCCTCCTGTTCTCAGAATATGTTTATGATTATGTAAACCATGGTTCTTAATTTGCTTGAAATTAAAACCTTAGGTTTTAGCATGTGTGTCCTAGGTTAATTAACCTAGGTTCTCAATACCTACGGTATCGAGTATAATGATCTCTTGTGAGAACTTCAACTAAAGAATACTGTTACACAGATTCTAAGTTATAAAGTTCCTATGATAATGAACACCTGATAATGATAACAATGATAACAATGACAAGGATTTCAAATCAAGATTCTAAATTAATAGTTCTTGACCTTTGAATTCCTATAATGAGCATGACAAGGATTTCAAATCAAGACTCTAAATTAATAGATCTTGACATTTGAATTCCTATAATGAATATGACAAGGATTTCAAATCAAGATTCTAAATTAATAGATCTTGACATTTGAATTCCTATAATGAATATGACAAGGACTTTAGATCAAAGATACCAATCTTTGCCTCTAAATCCTATACTGAATATGACAAGAAATTCATATCAAAGATACTGAAAATACAGATCTTTGCCTCCGAATTTCTATAATGATTTCTGTATGAGAATTTCAGATCAAGGATACTAAGAATACAGATCCTTGCCTCTGAAATCCTTAAATGCATATGTGTGAGAATTTAATCCGGTTTCTAAAATTATAGAATTCCGATTCAAATTCTTTGACTCAATATCTAATCTTAGTAAAATGTCCCTAAGATCTTTCAAGCTTATTGTAGACTTAATGCTCACTTAAGTTACTTAGGTTATAGTCTAGGTCGTTAAACATTGGGTTTTTCCTAGTTCTCTACAACCTTGGCTCTGATACCAACCTGTCACACCCCTGCGCCGCGTGCGGAATCCATGGCGCGGTGACGTATGAACAGTTGAATCATGCACAAGTATTGAATAAGAACAACCACAATGGATTACTACATTTCATAATGTTTAGACAGTTGTTTAGTTACAGACAATCTATCTACCAAAAGAAAGACAACTACAGACCCAAAATATAGTTTACAAAATAAGACTTCAAACAAGACAAGTAAACAATTAGGATTTAGTGTGTTTCTAATCCATCCTAGCATGTTTCTTCATCTTGTTCTATCTTAGTATGGTCTCCTTAGTTGTCTCTGAGACTGTCTTAAACCTGATTACCTGAAACACGTGAAAAGTAACTGTCAACTACAGACGTAGTTGGTGAGAACAATAGGTTTAATCATTTGTAAACATGAGTATATGATATAAGGCATAGTTATGTTAAAGCAACATAAGATTCACACGGATGAGCTGCAACCCAAACTAACATCAAGTAAGAAAATGAGTGTAAACAGTCCAATCACTGTTCGCACGAAAGCCAACATATAATATCAAGTCCCAAACCACGTTTGGAGTTAGATTATGTATAGCAATTTTGATGAAACCATATGTAACCGAAATCTGCAGTTAGATTATAAAACAAATTTAAAAACTAACTACAGCAATCGGCCTGCCCCAATGTGTGTGTCCGCTTTCCCTTGTTGTGATCACCCAGTACTAACGCTAATGAATATGATACTTGATGCTTTTACAAGTTTGTTTACAACAATAGACACCATGTTTCTGAACCTTACTTTAACCGGATGTGTTAATGCCTTATTTGATAACATGAATTGAAAACCTAGATTTAATTCCACGAATTAAATCCTTTGTTTTGAATAACATGAAATGAATCTGTTGATTTGAATACCATGATGTGAACCACTTGATTTGAATACCATGAAATGAACCACTTGATTTGAATACCATGAAATGAACCACTTGATTTGAATACCATGATGGGAACCACTTGATTTGAATGCCATAAAATAGTGACCTTGTGTAACAACAAGGTTTATAACAAAAGAGTTTATAAAAATCATTTATTTAAAAGTGTTTATCCTTCATAAGTACATTTGAGTAAATCTGTTACAAAACAGTTCAAAGATCCTTTATAAAACCTTTTTAGTGAAAAGAGTTTAATAGTTGATGATTCCTTTAAAACAGTTGATGAATCCCTAGGATTCGTAAAATGAACCCATAATGTTTATAAGAATACACACACCTTGTGTAATGAAATATGATTGCAAACAACTGTTTTGATCACGTGTTCCACCCCAAAACAGTTATAAAACAGTAAAAGAGGGGCTAAAGTTCTCACCTTCTGCAGTAGACTCTGAACTAAAACAGATAGCAAGTAGCAAACAGGACTCCTAATTGATTCCTATAACATTGTAATCATACATAAGATATAGGATTTATAGTTGTATAGACTTTGATTCATTGATTGACTTGTGTTCTCATGATTATGATTGTTGTGAAAACTTGAAAGTTATGATTTGAATTACTTGATTGATCATGGGTCCAAGAAACGAATATGAAATGTTCCTTTATGCATAATCTTATGCATAAAATGATAATTGTTTGTGAACATGTTAGCCATTGATTAACATGACTTATGAAAAGATATTCCAATTGTTTAAGTTATTGAGATTGTGACTTGATCCCATGATTAGGTTAAGTTGCAACTTAACCCACTAGGATCAAATTACACTTACTTTGAATTGTGGCCATCAATGGGCCTTAAGCCCATAGAATCATGGTGGGCTTAATCAAAGGCCATGGCCATTTAAAATACCATGGGCCAATTGAATATGATGTTGGCCTAATAACTTGTATATAGGCCTTGTAACAAGCCAAAGACAATATCAAACCGATTACAATCTTAGTGGGACTAATGAGTTTGGATTGAGCCTAAAGGATTTGAGTTGGACCAACCAATGTTTATGTAGGCCATGTAAAGTTCCAAGGTGTTATTGGGCCAATTGAAAATCTAAATGAACCAACCTAACTCCCTTGGGCTTGTCTCACCCTATGGGCCTTTTACTAATGGAATTTGGGCCGAGTAGGTTGAGGTTGGGCCGAAGGGAATGTGAGATGCCACCTTAGGCAGCGAACCTTCTAGGTCCAAGAGCCTAGGTTCGTGGGTCTTAGGAATTTCAACAAGGTTCGGTCAAGATGTTCCCATAGGTTGGGTCCCCTTGTGAAACACAGGTTCGTTACGTGACCAGCGAACCATGCAAGGTTCGTTGGTGACTTCCAATGGTTCGGTGAAGGCTCGTGGTTTCCATAATGTTCAGTTCAAATGGATGAGGGTTCGCCTAGATGTTCATCAGCTTGAAGGTTCGTTGCATCCCTTAGGGTTCGTGACTAAAGAAGGTTCGTGGGATGCATGAAAGTTCGGACAACTAGGGTTCGCTACATGGAGACTTCGGCTGATGAGGGTTCGCCGAGTTGTTGCTGGTTCGGTGCACACAAGGTTCGGTGATGGCTCGAGAAGGTTCGTGATAGACTTGTCGGCTCAGAACAGGTTCGTGAAATCCCTCTACAGCTTCGACTGAAAGTTGGCGAACCATGCAGGCTCGTGAACACCCCCCCCCCATAGGGTTCGGCCAAGTGCTGTTGGGGTTCGGCTCATACACGGTTCGTTGATGGCTTGGAAGGGTTCGTGATGGGCTGGATGATTAGGCACAGGTTCGTGAGATCCTCCTAAGGTTTGAGCTGAATGTCAACAAACCATGCAGGTTCGTGGTTCCTCAATAGGGTTCGGCCAGCTAAGGGAAAAGGTTTGGCTGCCGAACCTGTTACCATCATCATCACCATCGTTGAACATCTGCATCCATGCCTCGATCTAAGCTAAGCTAGCATCTGGGAGTGTTTCTATGGTCTCGAAATTAGGTGTGGTTGCCTGGATCCGACTAAGGGTCGGTTTTAAACGAATCCATGGCCGAAAACCCTAATCTCAAGATTATTCAAGCATCAATACCTCGTTTTTGGCTGGATGAATCTGCGAAAATCTTGTACTTTCTTATAGAGAATGTTGAGAGCTACGCGTGGACACCAAGAACACCGAATTCCGTCGAGAAACGAGTGAGATACGAACGATTAAAGTTTGGTTTTCTAGAGAGAGAGAGGGTAAACGAAAATATAGAGAGAGAAAGGGTTGTTGGTGACATAAATGAGCATTTAAGCCTTGTTCAAGGCTTTTATAGCCCGCGTGGTATTCGGGTTCGTTTCGGTCGCTCGGTTCGCGTTTCCGGAACGTAACGCGTATTTTACGCGGTTTTAAATAAAAAGAGTTGTTAAACTCAAATAAATGATGAGTTTCAAAATTGTAAAAATATAAAATAATTAATCTGATTATTTTTACTCTTCGTGTGTTGACAGATCGTTAAACATTCACAATTACGTGTATACCCGCAATCGCGTATGTTTTTCGATCGTATTAATTATTTAAAGTCGTTTAATCATAATTATAAGTTCAACATTCGTATCATCATGGATCGTCACCCATAACTATACGCAGTCTCGCTTACGTATTACGATTCTTGTTGAATTAATTGTCATAGTATTCTTCTTAACACTACGCACCAACACTATCCTGTTACACCGAACGCAGTATATATATAGGGCTCACTCTCGCTGCCCACCACTGTTTCGATATAACACAATACTGTTCTTGCCTAGTGAACTCGACTGTAAATAAATAATACATACTTGTTAAATAATAAGGATTCTAACACACAAGCACATAATGAACACATGATTCACATTGACTGACTGAACATGGATACACACTGTTCTAACACTGTTCACGACTATATGACTAAATGTACAAATGTTACACTTCAGAAATCAATGCCCAAAGTTGACTGGGAACAATCAGAGGGTGGCAAGAGGCCGGGCGTTCCAACTGAATGCTCCAGCTGCTCAAGCAAACCAGGACATAGTCAACGGTACATTTCTCATCAACAACTCTTATGCATCTGTCTTATTTGATTCTGGTGCCGATAGGAGTTTCGTTTCATATGATTTTGAATGCATGCTTTGTAGAACACGTACATATTTAGCTAAACCGTTTAACGTGGAGGTGGCTGACGGAAATATTATTGATATCGACACTATTATTATTGGATGTACTATGAACTTAAGTGATCACATTTTCCCAATTGATCTCATACCTATGCATCTTGGTAGCTTTGATGTTATCATAGGCATGGATTGGTTAGCCACCCACAGAGCGGAAATAGTTTGTCATGAGAAATACATTCGTATTCCATTACCTTCGGGTGAAACTTTAAGAGTTTTTGGAGAAACTTCTAGCAAAGGTCTTAAGTTGATGTCATGCACTAAAGCACACAAGTATCTTAGGAAGAAATGTATAGCATTCTTAGCACACATTGTGGAGAAAAAGGAGAAAGGAAAGAGAATTGAAGACGTACCAGTGATAAGAGATTTTCCTGAAGTATTCCCAGATGATTTGCCGGGTCTTCCACCAGAACGTCAAGTAGAGTTTCGAATTGACTTAGTACCTGGTGCGAACCCAGTTGCCAAAGCTCCTTACAGACTTGCGCCTTCGGAGTTACAAGAACTGGCGAGCCAACTGCAAGAACTGACAGATAAAGGATTTATTCGCCTGAGCCATTCGCCATGGGGTGCACCGGTCCTGTTTATTAAGAAGAAGGATGGGTCATTCCGAATGTGCATCGACTACCGCGAATTAAACAAACTCACAATCAAGAATCGATATCCACTGCCGCGCATCGATGATCTCTTCGATCACCTTCAGGGCTCGGCATGGTTTTCCAAGATCGATCTGAGGTCTGGGTATCATCAGCTTCGCGTACATGATGATGATATTCCCAAGACTGCTTTCAGAACAAGATATGGCCATTATGAATTTCTGGTAATCCCTTTCGGCCTTACCAATGCACCTACGGTTTCATGGATCTCATGAACCGTGTTTGCAGGCCATACCTGGATAAATTTGTGATTGTATTCATTGATGATATTCTGATATATTCTAAGAGCAAAGAAGAACACGAGCAACACCTTAAGTAGATTTTGGAGGTCTTGAGAAAAGAACAACTGTATGCCAAATTCTCCAAGTGTGAATTTTGGCTTAAGGAAGTTCAATTCTTGGGACACATAGTCAATGAAAAGGGTGTTCACGTGGATCCTGCAAAGATTGATGCGGTGAAGAATTGGAGTACACCGAAGACACCAACGGAGATTCGATCGTTTCTCGGACTTGCCGGTTACTATCGGCGGTTCATTTCGAATTTCTCCAGGATTGCTGTCCCTCTTACTTCTTTAACTCAAAAGGATAAACCTTATGAGTGGGGACCAAGGCAAGAAGAGGCATTTCAGACTTTGAAGCAGAAATTTTGTGATGCTCCTGTCTTGACACTGCCTGATGGAAATGATGATTTTGTAGTTTACTGTGATGCATCCAACCTAGGTCTCAGTTGTGTTCTCATGCAACGGGTAAAGGTCGTGGCATATGCCTCAAGACAGCTGAAAAATCACGAGAAGAACTACACTACTCACGACTTGGAACTTGGTGAAGTCGTGTTTGCTTTGAAGATATGGAGACATTATATTTATGGCACTAAGTGTGTAGTCTTTACGGACCACAAGAGTTTGCAACATATTCTCAATCAAAAGGAACTTAACATGAGACAACGGAGATGGGTTGAACTGTTAAACGATTATGACTGTGAAATTCGCTATCATCTTGGCAAAGCGAATGTAGTAGTAGATCGCTTAGTCGCAAAAGTCAAGTTCAGATTCATAGTGTCCGAGTGCACACTAATCTCTGTAATGATGTTCTCACAGCCCAACAACACTCATTAGCTCAAGATAACTTGAAAAGTGAGATGTCTTGCGGGGCTGAGATTTTATTGGAAGCTAAGGATGATGGTCTGATGTATTACTTGAATCGGTTGTGGATAAAGAACCAGGATGATCTTAGGATGATGATTTCGGATGAAGCTCATAAGTCTCGTTACTCAATCCATCCAGGTGCCGATAAAATGTATCAAGACCTTAGAACCTTGAACTGGTGGCCTGGAATGAAGAAGGACATTGCTGAATATGTAGCCAAGTGCCTTAATTGTGCTAAAGTCAAGGCGGAACACCAGCGACCTTCGGGATTGTTAATACAACCGGAAATACCTATGTGGAAATGGGAGAATATCTCCATGGATTTCATTACTAAACTCCCACGAACCGCAAACGGTAAGGATAATATCTGGGTGATAGTTGATAGATCGACCAAGTCGGCCCATTTCTTACCGATACGCGAAACGTACCCTGTGCGGAAGTTAGCTCGTATCTACATGGATGAGATCATTAGCCGACATGGTATTCCCTTAAGCATAATATCGGATCGTGATGCTCGTTTCACGGCACGATTTTGGGAATCACTTCATGAAGCCTTTGGAACAAGATTGGATCTTAGCACCGCCTATCATCCTCAAACGGATGGATAGACGGAGCAAACGATTCAGACATTGGAAGACATGTTAAGAGCTTGTGTCATCGACTTTGGTGGCAATTGGGATAGCCATTTACCATTGGTTGAGTTCTCGTATAACAACAGTTATCACGCGAGCATTGGTATGGCATCGTTTGAAGCCCTTTATGGCAGGAAATGTCGGTCACCTATTTGTTGGACCGAAGTCGGTGATTCACAGATTACTGGTCCCGAGATTATTCAGGAAACGACTGACAAGATCCGCCAGATCCGCGACAACCTGTTAGCTGCACGCAGTCGACAGAAAAGCTACGCGGACAAACGAAGGAAACCTTTAGAGTTTGAAGTGGGAGATATGGTATTGCTTAAAGTGTCGCCTTGGAAGGGCGTTGTGCGATTCGGGAAGAAGGGTAAACTTGCTCCACGATATGTTGGCCCTTTTAAGATCCTTGAACGGATCGGGAAGGTTGCCTATAAGTTGGAACTTCCTCCTGAACTTAGTAACGTGCACCCAACGTTTCACGTGTCCAACTTAAGAAAGTGCTTAGTTGATCAGGATCTTCAGGTACCACTCGATGACATACGCGTCGATGATATCATGCATTTTGTTGAAAGACCAGTCGAGATAATGGATCGTGAGGTTAAAAAGCTCAAACGTAGTAGAATCCCAATTGTCAAAGTACGTTGGGAATCGAAGCGGGGTCCAGAATTCACCTGGGAACGGGAAGATCAGATGAAGCTTAAGTACCCACATTTATTTACTACGGTCACTCCAAGTTGAATTTCGGGACGAAATTCCCTTAACTAGGGGAGACTGTAACATCACTGTACTTCAGGTCATCCATACATCCGTACGATTGTACTGTTCCGACTTGATATAATAATTATTAATGAAAATGAATTATTGGATGCATTATTTGATGATTATCACTGTTATTGGTATACATGCTTAGAACATATTATTATACGCGTAAACCATGGGAAGTTTAGTTGTAACTCAACTAAACAGAACCAAAGAGTTTATCGCAGATGATTACACGGATCATGGATTTTGTTTTGGAATGAAAGGAATTAGGAGTTTGTTATGGTTGGATTGCTAAACACAGTCAAGGACACATGGTCATGGTTTATCGAAATAACGGTGGGACGGTGTAGGGGAGGTTGCGATCTACCTCTGCATATGCCCTATACATATGCATATTTCGGTTTATCATGGATGTGTCAATGATATGGTTTAGTGGGCTTTGGATTGGTAATTATAAGATTAAAGTTAATAAAATAATGAAAATAATGTTGGAAAAGACTACGCGATGGTGAGGTTGCGAACATAAAATAAACACGGATATTAATTCAGAAATACTAACTTAATAAATGTATTCGCGTGGGTGACGATTCACACGAATATAATTATTAGGAATAATATTCTGAAACGATATTCCATAAATTGTAAATCGAATCGAAATACGATACGAGCGTTGGATTCGCAAAGGTGACGATCTTTACGAATACGTACGCAAATAACGCGTTTCGACGAGATAATTAAATAATATTTAATGATATTAAATTAATAAATAAAATTTAAAACGTTTATTAGGAATCACAACTTAAAACAAAACTGAATAAATCGTTTTAATTAAATAAATAAATTTTCGTAAGTGAAACGGAATCGGTTTTACGAAACAATTTATTTAAAATCATTTTATTATAACAAAACCTATTTATTTAAACGTTTTACGTATTAAATATATTTTACGTTAAAAACCGAACATTTAATATGAGCTATCGCGATAAAAACGAGACCGAGCACGCGGGGATTGATCGGAGTATAAAAGCCATCACTTCTCCTTCTTCTTCATTTGCAAGACCACCTTTCTCTCTCTACAACCTAATTTTCGTCACTTTCTCTCTCTACATCTTCTCTCTAGCTTATCTCATTCGTTACTTGACGGATTCACGTGATTCTTGGCCGTAAACAACCACAAGATCAAGGAGAACAAGAAAGTACAAAGAAATCTCGAGGTTGACCGACGAATCCAGGTAAATCTAAGTTTTATTTTCAGTTTTATGGTGAAAATCTAATGGGTTAGATGGTTACCAACTTGAACCGAGTTTAGGGTTTTCTCTTGTGTTGAGTGGAGTGATACGAGGCTCGGGACACCATGGCTACACCGGTTAAGCCTAGGACATGAGGGTGATGGTGATGAACTGCCGACCATGACAGGTTCGTGAAATGGGGCTTCCGATGATGCAGGGTTCGCGAGGGAGTAACTTGGCCAAACCTAGGCCATGGCTGCATACGGCGAACCTATTGTCATGGGCCGAACCCTAGCAGGTGCCACGAATCTACCCTGGTTAAACGAACCCAGGTAGCCGAACCATAGCTTGGCCAGCCGAACCCTTCGAGATCACCGAACCTTTCTGCTACGACCGAACCTTATGTTTTCCACGAACCATCTCACTTTGGTGAACCCTAGTAGCCGAACCTAGAGGGTTCGTGTAACATCTGTGGCGGAATCGTTACCGGAACAGTGAACTGTACAGTAACTTGTACAGTAATTCTGATACAATCAAGGAGAAATACTTAGAAGCTATTAACATTCAATGATGAACATAAACTATTACACGATGTTTCTGAAATTCTGATTTAAACCTCTTGGGTTAAACAGTCAGAAACACATCAGACAATCATGAACAGATGCATACATGCTTGATTTTGTATTATTAGGTTTAAACGTATGTGAGGATAACCAGAACAAAACTATAACAGCTACTGTTACAGAATGCTAAACTGACGAACTATTCGTATAGTTGACGATCTGTACGAATAGATCTGATAGTTTAACGATCTGAAACGATGACTGAAAAGTAGAAAAAAAAATCAGAAAGTGAAACGTACGATCGTGTTCGTACAGTTAGCGCTCTGTACGAAACCGCGCGTAAGTGACGTTTTCTGACGAAACGAAAACGAAAACGATACGAACGATAATAAATTTAAGGAAATATAATATTTCCTGTTTTACAATTTTGAAACTCATCAGAAATAAATTAAAACGAAACTATTTTAATTAAAACGTGTACAGCAGATAAAATACGCGAAAGAGATAACGAAACGTTCAAAATAATAAACTACGATAAATAGTTCCAGGAAATAATATTTAAACTGTTTACTAGAAATAATCACTTCCCAAACGGTTAAAGTAAAACCTTTTATTTAAGTTAATAAAAACGCGCGTTACGATCCGAAAACGCAACGGAGACGAAAACCGAGCAACCGAAACGAACCCGAATACCCTCGGGGTATATAAACTTTGAAAGAACACATTTCTTTCATTTTACACATCTCTTTCTCTCACTACACTCTCTCCAGTTTTTCTCCCTCTCACTAGAAATTCAAGACTTCAAACGAGCATAACTCTCTCGTTTCTTGGCGAAATCATGTGTTCCTGGTGTCTACGCGAAGCTCTCGACATCCCCTACACGGAAGTACAACCGATCTGAAATTTTATTCAGCCAATCTCAAGGTATGAAGCTTTGAAACTCACGAAAATTAGGGTTTTTCATGGTTTTCTTTGTTTGTTCGAACACCACCATTAAAACCGACCACAGGTCCTAACTTTCGAACCCACCCTATCTCGAGAACTCATCTGGGTGTAACAACAACATGGGAAAGGCCAAATCGATGTTTCGAAGCTGCAGGATGGTGATAATGCACAGGTTCGTGACTCTTGCATGGAGCCGAACCTGTTAACACAGCCACAGCCGAACCTGTTATTCCCAGCGATTAGCCGAACCTTCCCATCGGCGAACCACTACCGAACCTCATCATGAACTGCGAACCTGCTCATATGCAAGATCAGCCGAACCCTGCTTCCATCCAGGCGAACCTTCTTGCACTGAGCGAACTTATGTGGTCAGAAGGCTGTAGCTACGAACCCTGTGTACACGTACCTTGGCCGAATATGCAAGCTTTGCCCCTGGACTCACGAACCCCAGAAGAGAGACAAACCTTACTTACATCATCAACGAACCATTGGTTCGCCAACCCTAGTCTTGAACCTATTGCTACTAGCCGAACTCTGCCAGTGGAAGCATCATGGCCGAACCATACAGGTTCACGAACCACAGCTACACCATGTCACCCCACGAACCTGAAGGTTCGCTGGGCAGAATCGAAATGCCAGCGGCCCACTTAATTGGTCCATGATTAGCCGGCCCACTAGTATGTCGACGGCCCATAACCATTTAATTGAGACATAGACATTTAATCTAAACCGAGGCCCAAGTAGACTGGCCCAAATCTTGAAGTCGGCCCACACACCTTTCCGGCCCAATAAACTTGTTCGGCCCACTATGCCTATAAGGCCCATCTAACTTTAGTTTGGTCCGCATACTCAACACATATAATCGTTCGGCCCCAAGGCTCATAAATTCGACCCAATTAACTCGATGATATAAATAAGAACATATGTTGAACCCATAGATGTTATACAAGGGTTTTCTAAAATAATACAAAGCTGGTGGATTGGGAGTTAACTCATGAAATTTAAAAGATTATGTTTTTATTAGAAAAAAAATGGTGACATACATGATAAGCATATCAGAAATAATAAAATCCAGGTGGAAGACTTTAAACTGTAAACCTACGTTTAAACTTGAGTGGATTTGCAAACTTATAGTTAACAAGTTTAACTAATGTGTTACAATAAGGTGTTCTAACACTAACTACATTGGGTTAAAAAGACTAAAAACCTCCAACAAATACACGGGGCCGAATGAAGACCAAGACTCACGAACGAAAACCAACTTTAGAATTTATACTTACACGCGCACAAATCCATACGAGTTATACTTATGAATTACATACAACATCAAATCAATACATGAACGTGAATACAACACAGAACACAACAACGACCGCACGTATTCTTATTTTGCTTAGTCAACCACTTCAAACACAAGGTGACTTCATTTGTCCCTTTTCAAACCTTTTGTTTTACTTCGGGACTGAGAAGCATGTTAAACAATTATCGAAATGTTTATTAAATGCTTTTACACATATTTACTAATGCTTGAACTTGAAATGCTTGTTTGGGAACTAAGGACTAAGGCTATAGTGTAAATAGCTAATGTTATTTACCTTATACTTAATTACATTATACTAACACTTTATGCTCAAAATGGAAACTAGTATACTTTGAGAAGCTATAAACTTGATATTTATACTACAAACTAGAAACCTAAACTATATACTTGAGGCTTATGCTATAGACTTGAAGTCTAAACTTTATGCTAGACGATTATGATATAAACTTAATACTTAAACTTTGAGCTAAATACTTATACTATAAGTTATGTGCTTAAACTATACATTTGATGTTTAAATTATAAACTCTATGTTTAAACTACATACTCAATGTTAAGGCTTTGAAAATACTATACTAAACACTAATATTCTATATAAATATTTCAGAAAGTTAATGTTCTACACTTTTAGTAAAGTGTTAAATTGTTTTACACTTACAATTAATTACTTAAACTTAACTTGAAAACTTACATGCTTAGAAATACTTATATGCGTGAGATGTTTGAAACACCCGGATGTTTAATACACTTGAAATGCTTGAAAACACGTGAACACTTGTTATACTTGGGATACTTGAAACACGTGAATGCTTGATACACTTGGGATACTTGAATACTTGAATGTATGATATACTTGGGATACATGAACACTTGGAATGCTTGATATATTTGGAACTTTTGAACATTTGAATGCTTGAAACATTGGATGCTTAAGCAAAAGACTGATTGACCGCCGCGTGTTGACCTGTGTGTCAACCCCTACTAGTCATCAGTGAAACTATGTGAATGCGTTAAACTTGTATGCTGAAACTATAGGACATCATAAGACAGACTGTTGGCCGCCGCGTGTTGACTTGTGTGTCAACCCCTACTAGTCATCAGTGATCTTTTTTGTCAGAGTCATGTAAGACAGACTGATTGGCCGCCGCGTGTTGACCTAGGTGTCAAGCCCTACTAGTCATTCAGTGTTCTTCTTGATTCATCCATGGTTATGACAAGTGACTAGAATGATTGGGTTCTTCTAGTTGACTTTGTGTTAAATTGAAGGTTCCGCTATCATAGCATGTCACGAGTCATATTTAGGACCATTATGGATAGATGCTGAATTCCTTAGGGTGTTCAGCTGTCCATAATGGTGCCTCTCAAACTCGATACTCATATGTCATGGAATCAATAGGGTGGAGTGAAACGCTTAATTATCATTAATAACAATATGTTAAGCAGCCCGGTATGTGGTGGGACGGTGGCTGGGGCTTGTCCCCTACATATGCCCTATATATAAGCATAGTTGGTTGGATAGCATAGGTGGTTGTTAGTGAGGTTAAGGTTGTCATTTCAGGGGTAATCAAAGTAAACATTTACAGGGAAATCAAATGCTAAGAATCATATGTCATTGAATCAAGGTAGTGGAATGAAATGCTTAATTATCATTAACAACAATATGTTAAGCATCCCGGTATGTGTTGGGACGGTGGCTGGGGCTTGTCCCCTACATATGCCCTATATATAAGCATACTTGGTTGGATAGCATAGTTGGTTGTTAATGAGGTTAAGGTTGTCATTCAGGGACTCTAGGTAAACAATTACAGGGTAATCGAATTCAAAGAATCAAACGTTATGGAATCAAACATGTAGGATGAAACGCTTAATTATCATCAGGAACAATATATCATGTGGTTTGGTATGTGGTGGGACGGTGGCTGGGGCTTGTCCCCTACATATGCCCTACATATAAGCATACTGAAACAGATGGTATAGGTGGTTAATGGTGAGGTTAAGGTTGTCATTCAAAGGATTTTCAAACTATTTTTACTAAAAAACTACATGAACTCACCAACCATTGTGTTGACTTTGTTTTTCTTACATGCTTTCTCAGGTGACGCACAAGATTAAGCTAAGATTCAGGATTGCATGCTAGGATGCCCAGATATAGATCCTAGTTGACTTTTGAAGAAGCACATCTTTTGAGATCATATGAATCTTTTTTGATATCTTGTACAGATACAAGATAGATATATTTGATTCTTTTGGATAGGTTTATTTAGTTAAATTACCAAACCTTGACATTTGTAATTTAATTTTGTAATCCTAGTTTAAATGTTATTGTGCTTTAGTTATTCATAACATTGATGCTATGTAAACAATCTGATCATCACGATTATCATTCACGATATCGCGCCCCGAGAACCTTCCGCCCGACGGGGACTTCGATCCAACCCCGCCGGCTCGGGGTGTGACAGATTGGTATCTGAGCTCAAGGTTATAGAGAATAATAGGTCATTTACTTAAAACGGTTTGGCCTAGACTATAACTTAGGGACCCTCATGTAGAGAACATAAGGCTTAAGTTTGCATTGTGTCTTCTGCATTCGATCACTGCACTAACCAATATCTTTTGGTTATGATCAGAATGCCGCCTAGAAGACAACCGACCCCGATACCTACACCACAGACTTCTGCACCTCATTCATCAACACCATCACCACCAGATTCACCACCGCCGCCTCCTCCTGCACTGGACCCTCCTACGAACCCGACTGCAGCTATAGTTTTGGATCCTGCTACTATTGCCTTGGCAACGTTACTGAGCAGTCAGCTGACTAATCAGATGAAGGAGATCATCCCGGAGATGATCAACAGGATTCAAGGCCACGGTAACAACTCCGGGCATACGGCGGGAGAAACTAGTGTAAACACCGGCGCTAAATCAGACTGTTCCTACAAATCATTTGTAGGTTGCAAGCCGCCAAGTTTTAGCGGTGTTGAAGGAGCCGTTGGACTGATCCAATGGCTAGAGAAGATGGAGAATACACTGGACATCAGCGGTTGTCCGGAACGACATAAGGTTCGCTACGCTGCTGGATCTTTCAGTAAGCGTGCCCTAACCTGGTGGAACTCCCAGATACGCGCTCGAGGTAGAGATGAAGCATCAGCCATGCCTTGGGAAGAATTCAAAACCCTTTTGAGGAATGAATTATGTCCTAAGCACGAATTACAGAAATTGGAAGTTGAACTCTCAAATCATGTGATGAAAGGAACTGATCACACGACATTCACTACCCGCTATCATGAATTGGTAGCCTTGGTGCCTGAGATGGTGCCAACTCTATAAAAGCGAATTGACCGATATGTAGGAGGATTACCATCCTGCATTCAGGGCATTGTACTTGCTGCAAACCCTGCGACTTTAGAATCTGCCATTTCCTTGTCAGCTAAACTTACTGACGTGATGGTTAAGTCAGGAAAATTGAAGGACGATTCGGGCAAGACTAAAGAGAAACAACCGAAGAAGAAACAAAAAGGTGTTCAACAATATGCAATGCCCACACCACTCATTCAAGTTGCTGCAGTACCTGCTAAATCTGCACGCAAACCTTACACTGGTGTACATCCTCAATATGCACAAAGTCAGTTTCATCATGCTGCCACCATGCCGTGTAGGCAATGTACCAACTGTGGCCGAAAAGGCCATCTGGCTCAACACTGTCGAACTTCACCGGCACCGGCTGCGAACAATGCGACTATTGCAAAACCAACACCGCAAAACCCTGGAAACTACAACAACAACAATCGGGGATGCTTTAACTGTGGAGAACTAGGTCATTTCTCCAGGAACTGCCCAAAGAGGGCACAACCGGGAGATCAAGTACCAAAGGGAAGAGCTTTCATGATAGGAGCTCCTGCTGCACGCCAAGACCTAGAAACGGGTACTGGTATGTGACACCCTTTAACTCATAAGACTTCATTTTATTTTTATTTTGATACTAGTATGAATAAGAAATTTATCTTATTCCTATTTAGTATAACCACATGAGTACCCCATGAGAACTTAGGAACTCTTTTATTGCGTAGAAACAATGAAAGAATCCTTAATTAATGCATAGAACATACACAGGAAACCACCACTAACACTAAGGTTGTGCAACAACTGATGCTCATAGCATCAGTCTGTTTTGAACAACAAGGTGTCAGAATTACACAGATAAGTAGCAAACCGTAACAGTAGAACAACTATGAGCAATAAGATTAGAAAAACTTCGAGGTCATTCATAAGAATCCCAAACACGACCCAGATTTCACTTAGGAGCGTAGGGATATCACATCAAACAAGGATTTCTCACTTGTTTACAAAGAAGGTCGTACCGATAATAACTTTTAAATTTTGGGAAGAAATTTCTTTAACAAGGGGAGACTGTAACATCTGTGCCGGAATCGTTACCGGAACAGTGAACTGTACAGTAACTTGTACAGTACTTCAGATACAATCGAGGAGAAATACTTAGAAGCTATTAACATTCAATGATGAACATAAACTATTACATGATGTTTCTGAAATTCTGATTTAAACCTCTTGGGTTAAACAGTCAGAAACACATCAGACAATCATGAACACATGCATACATGCTTGATTTTGTATTATTAGGTTTAAACGTATGTGAGGATAACCAGAACAAAACTATAACAGCTACTGTTACAGAATGCTAAACTGACGAACTATTCGTATAGGTGACGATCTGTACGAATAGATCTGATAGTTTAACGATCTGAAACGATGACTGAAAAGTAGAAAACAAAATCAGAAAGTGAAACGTATGATCGTGTTCGTACAGTTAGCGCTCTGTACGAAAACGCGAGTAAGTGACGTTTTCTGACGAAACGAAAACGAAAACGATACGAACGATAATAAATTTAAGGAAATATAATATTTCCTGTTTTACAATTTTGAAACTCATCAGAAATAAATTAAAACGAAACTATTTTAATTAAAACGTGTACAGCAGATAAAATACGCGAAAGAGATAACGAAACGTTCAAAATAATAAACTACGATAAATAGTTCTAGGAAATAATATTTAAACTGTTTACTAGAAATAATCACTTCCCAAACGGTTAAAATAAAACCTTTTATTTAAATTAATAAAAGCGCGCGTTACGATCCGATAACGCAACGGAGACGAAAACCGAGCAACCGAAACGAACCCGAATACCCTCGGGGTATATAAACTTTGAAAGAACACATTTCTTTCATTTTACACATCTCTTTCTCTCACTACACTCTCTCTCCTGTTTTTCTCCCTCTCACTAGAAATTCAAGACTTCAAACGAGCATAACTCGCTCGTTTCTTGGCTAAATCATGTGTTCTTGGTGTCCACGTGTAACACCCCGACCGATGGCGGAAACGTCGGGATGCCACGAGGGATGTGTAGATTGTTCAAAAGCTCGTGGGCATCTAAATTAAATCATCACATAACATTCAATCAACCACATTAATTACACAAAAATCATGTCAATCATGAATTAAATACATCAGTTACACAAAAGAATTAACTAAACTAACTAAACTCTAATCGCCAGAATTTTAGTTAATTTTAGCTAAGTCCAAGATCCTATGTGATGATGTCCAAATGTGAGAATTCATCTTTTTCAATCTACTTAGCTTCATGACCTGAAACATGTAAGAAAATCAAGTGTCAACTACGAAGTAGTTGGTGAGTAATCATAAGTTTTTATACTTAAAAGTATTTTATAAAAAGAGTATAAAAGTTTGTATTTGAAAAGGGTTTTATAAAAAGTTTAGATAAAATGAGTATAAAAGCTTATGGTTTATCTGAGAAATTCCACAAGAGTACCTGCGTGAAAATCCATCACATCCTCCAACACACATTCAAACACATACACAAACACATAATCACATATCAATTCAGTCATAGTTAATCATAGATAATCATAGTCAATAATAGATAATCAACCACATAACCATTCAACCAATCTCAACATGAATATTCTCAAATAATATATGTGACTATACATGGATATTATGTAATTAACATAAGTTAAAAACATGATCCACGGAGTGGTGGCTAACCACGTGACAATACGTGAAACCAATGCAATTAACCAAGGTTAAAGGCAATGATTCACGGAGTTGTGATAATCCAAGTGACAATACATGCAATCTTTGCTATTGACCAAAGTCAATGACAATGTTACACGGATATAAGATAATAAGTGATAATCCATAATTAATGATAATTCTATAATGTGAATATCATATTGATAAACAGTTGCATCCTTGTGTTATCAAAATAATATTTAAAGTTGGTATACATGTTTCACCTCCGAGTTTTAAAACAAAACAGTTTAAAAGGGAGGGTATGAGAACTCACCTGAGTCTTTTGATTCAGCGTTCTCGTATAATGCGCGCTCACGTATGTAAACTCAAACAACTCAAAGATCTGTAATTATCGTGCATTTCATGTTCACGAGTATGTGAGTAAAATTCAAGTATCATAGGTGTTCTCCTGTTTATCATTAAATACCTCTTTCACTTTAACCCGTTAATCCAAGTTAAGATGATTTATTTAACACCTTCTATAAGTGTTCATCATTAATATAATTTAGGCTTACTAGTCCTACTTATTCAATAATGATGAACTAGTTGTAATGTTGTAAGTGTCTTTTCCTAGATATGTATTTTTCTATGGTATTAACCCTAATCATATTCATACTTAAACATCCATGCACGTTTACTTTTATTAATCAACATATTATAGCTTATAAAAGTTTTCTTACTCTTAACATAATATTACGTAGGTCATTTACATATGATGTTAAAACCATGTAAAATCTCATATTTTGAGCTTAGATAATTTAGAAAAATTAATAACTTGGATTAAATATGCATGCATGGTTGTTCCTATATGTATGTATATGTATATTCTTGCTCCCAATTACCCTTAACCTATCAAGTTAATGGATTTTAGTTCGGATTCCCATGAGAGCAGCGAACCTTCTATCCCAAATGAAATAGGTTAGGCCAAGTAGGGTTAGGGTTCGGCTAGAATAGGAGTTAGGGTTCGTTGCATGCAGAACAGGTTCGCCATCCCTGTATCCCAGGTTCGGCTAACCCATGAAACTCCATAGGTTCGCCTAACAGCCAAAAAGTTCGCTCGACAGTGTGGGTTCGGGACTCCAAGGGTTCGGCTGAGCATTAGGGTTTGCATGAGTAAAGGTTCGGCCAAGTTGCTCATAGGTTCGTGAGAGTTTTAAGGTTCGGCAATTGCAGGAGGTTCGCCTACATGAGGAGAGTTCGGCTGCCGACTAGTTGATCAGTGAGAGGTTCGGCTAAGTAGGGTTAGGGTTCGTCCCTTCCTGGGTTCGGCTAAGGGTTCGTCTAAGGTTAGCCCCAAGGTTCGCTCAAAATTCCACAGGTTCGTGGCCCTAAAAGGTTCGGCCAGCCCCTTTGAGGGTTTGGCCCTGAGCTGTGTCGCGAACGAGCCATTTCCTCACCATCATCCTAATCTTCCAAACGTTTGTAGGTTCATCCATGGCTTACATTCACTCACACACATGCGTTTTAGGGTTTTCAAGTGTTTAGACCAACTATAACATCATCAACTCATGGATTTTATGATTTTACTACAAATCCGAAAAACAAACATAAGATTTACCTCGAATTATTGATCAAACGCGAAATCTTCTTGTACTTCCTTGTTCTCCTCGATCACACGAACGCGTGGACACCAAGATCTCGTGATTTCGTGAAGTGATGATCAAGTTACACTAGAGAGAAGGTAGAGAGAAAGTGTGTGTGTGTTTTTGGGTGAACTAGAGAGAGAAAGGGTTTGTGTGTAATGAAGAAGAAGAAGTCTTCTTCTTCTTTATTAACCCATGTATTCCTCCGCGTGTTCGGTCTCGTTTTATCGCGTATAAATAATGAAATGCTCGGTTTTTAACGTAAAACACATTTAAAACATAAAATATTTCAAATAAATATATTTCATTTTAATCAAATGATTTTAATTAAACTCGTTTCATAAAACGATTTCGTTGAATTATTTATTTAAATAAGCCGATTTGTTTTTAGGTTGTGATTCCTAATAAACGTTTTTAATTTATTTGTCTTATTTTATTATCGATAAATATTATTTAATTATCTCGTCGAAACACATTACTTACGTACGTATTCGTAAAGATCGTCACCTTTCCGAATTCGTCGCTCGTATCGTATTTCGATTCGATTCACGATTTGTGAAATATCGTTTCAGAATATTATTCTTAATAATTATATTCGTGTGGATCGTCACCCACGCGAATACATTATTAAGTTAATATTTCTGAATTAATATTCGTGTTTAACTTGTGTTCGTAACCTCACAATCGCGTAATTGTTCTTATTAAGACCTCCATTATTTATTAACTTTAATATTATCAATCCCAATCCAAAACCCACTAAACCCAAGTCACTGACACATCCATGATAGACCAAAATATGCATATATATAGGGCATATGTAGGGGTCAGTCGCAACTGCCCCAGCCACCGTCCCACCGATATTTCGATAAACCATGACCATGTGTCCTTGACTATGTTTAGCATATATATAGGGCATATGTAGGGGTCAGTCGCAACTGCCCCAGCGGGGTCAGTCGCAACTGCCGCAGCCACCTTCCCACCGCTATTTCGATAAACCATGACCATGTTTCCTTGACTATGTTTAGCAACCATACAACAACCAACTCAAACTCCTTTCCATTTCCAAACCAAGATCCATAATCATCAGAGTATTTATCTGCGATAAACTCTCTGGTTTTATTTAGTTGAGTTACAACTAAACTCCCCATGGTTTACGCATATAATAGTATGTTCTAATTATGTATACCAATAGTAGTGATAATCATCAAATAATACATCATCATTAATAATTACAAATCTCAGGTAGTAACAGTGATGTTACAGTCTCCCCTAGTTAAAGGAATTTCTTCCCGAAATCAACTTGGAGTGACCGTAGTAAATAAATGTGGGTACTTAAGCTTCATCTGATCTTCCCGCTCCCAGGTGAATTCTGGACCCCGCTTTGATTCCCAACGTACTTTGACAATTGGAATTCTACTGCGTTTGAGCTTTTTAACCTCACGATCCATTATCTCCACTGGTCTTTCAATACAGTGCATGGTATCATCGATGCGAATGTCATCAAGTGGTACCTGAAGATCCTGATCAGCTAAGCACTTTCTCAGATTGGACACGTGAAACGTCTGGTGTATGTTACTAAGTTCAGGAGGAAGTTCTAGCTTGTAAGCAACCTTCCCGATCCGTTCAAGGATCTTAAAAGGGCCAACATAACATGGAGCAAGTTTACCCTTCTTCCCGAATCGGACAACGCCCTTCCAAGGCGACACCTTAAGTAATACCTTATCATCAACTTCAAACTCTAAAGGTTTTCGTCTCTTATCCGCATAACTCTTCTGTCGACTGCGTGCACCTAACAGATTGTCACGGATCTGGCGGATCTTGTCAGTCGTCTCCTGAATAATCTCGGGACCAGTAATCTGCGAATCGCCGACCTCGGTCCAACAAATAGGCGACCGACATTTTCTGCCATACAGAGCTTCAAACGGTGCCATACCAATGCTCGCATGATAACTGTTGTTATACGAGAACTCAACCAATGGTAAATGGCTATCCCAATTGCCACCGAAGTCGATGACACAAGCTCTCAACATGTCTTCCAATGTTTGAATCGTTCACTCCGTCTGTCCATTCGTTTGAGGATGATAAGCGGTGCTAAGATCCAATCTTGTTCCATAGGCTTCATGAAGTGATTCCCAAAATCGTGCCGTGAAACGAGCATCACGATCCGATATTATGCTTAAGGGAATACCATGTCGGCTAACGATCTCATCAACGTAGATACGAGCTAATTTCCGCACATGGTAAGTTTCGCGTATCGGTAAGAAATGAGCCGACTTGGTCAATCTATCAACTATCACCCAGATACTATCTTTACCGTTTGCGGTTCGTGGGAGTTTAGTAATGAAATCCATGGAGATATTCTCCCACTTCCACATAGGTATTTCTGGTTGCAATAACAATCCCGAAGGTCGTTGGTGTTCTGCCTTGACTTTAGCACAATTAAGGCACTTGGACACATACTCAGCAATATCCTTCTTCATTCCAGGCCACCAGTACAAGCCCCTAAGGTCTTGATACTTCTTATCAGAACCCGGATGGATTGAGTATCGAGACTTATGAGCTTCATCCATAATCACCATCCTAAGATCACCCCTGTTCGGTATCCACAACCGATTCAAATAATACATCAAACCATCATCCTTAGTTTCCAATAAAATCTCAGCCCCGCAAGACATCTCATTTTTCAAGTTAGCTAGAGCTAATGAGTGTTGTTGGGCTGTGAGAACATCATTACGGAGGTTAGTGTGCACTCGGACACTATGAATCTGAACTTGACTTTTGCGACTAAGCGCATCTGCTACTACATTCGCTTTACCAGGGTGGTAGCGAATTTCACAGTCATAACCGTTCAATAGTTCAACCCATCTCCGTTGTCTCATGGTGAGTTCTTTCTGATTAAGTATATGTTGTAAGCTCTTATGATCGGTAAATACTACACATTTTGTGCCATAAAGATAATGTCTCCATATCTTCAAGGCAAACACGACTGCACCAAGTTCCAAGTCGTGTGTAGTGTAGTTCTTTTCGTGAATTTTCAGCTGTCTTGATGCATATGCCACAACCTTTCCCCGTTGCATGAGGACACAACCGAGACCTAGGTTGGATGCATCACAGTAGACTACAAAATCATCATTTCCATCAGGCAATGTCAAGACAGGAGCATCACAGAGTTTCTGCTTCAAAGTCTGAAACGCCTCTTCTTGCTTCAGTCCCCACACATATGGTTTATTCTTTTGAGTCAAAGAAGTGAGAGGGACAGCAATCCTGGAGAAATTCGAAATAAACCGCCGATAGTAACCAGCAAGTCCAAGAAACGATCGAATCTCCGTCGGTGTCTTCGGTGTACTCCAATTCTTCACCGCATCAATCTTCGCAGGATCCACGTGAACACCATTTTCATTGACTATGTGCCCCAAGAATTGAACTTCCTTAAGCCAAAATTCATATTTTGAGAATTTGGCATACAGTCGCTCCTCTCTTAAGATCTCCAAAACCAATTTAAGGTGTTTCTCGTGTTCTTCCTTTGTCTTCGAGTATATCAGAATATCATCAATGAATACAATCACAAACTTGTCCAAGTATGGCCTGCAAACACGGTTCGTGAGGTACATGAAGACCGCAGGTGCATTGGTAAGGCCGAAAGGCATTGCCAAAAATTCGTAGTGGCCATATCTTGTTCTGAAAGCAGTCTTGGGAATATCATCATCATGTACGCGAAGCTGATGATATCCAAACCTAAGAGCGATCTTTGAAAACCATGCCGAGCACTGAAGCTGATCGAAGAGATCATCGATACGCGGCAGCGGATATCAATTCTTAATCGTGAGTTTGTTTAATTCGTGGTAGTCGATGCACATTCGGAATGACCCGTCCTTCTTCTTGACAAACAGGACCGGTGCACCCCATGGCGAATGGCTCGGGCGAATGAATCCTTTATCAGTCAACTCTTGCAGTTGGCTCGCGAGTTCTTGCAACTCTGAAGGCGCAAGTCTGTAAGGAGCTTTGGCGACAGGGTTCGCACCAGGTACTAAGTCAATTCGAAACTCTACTTGACGTTCTGGTGGAAGTCCCGGCAATTCATCTGGAAATACTTCAGGAAAATCTCTGATCACAGGAACATTTTCAATCCTCTTTCCTTTCTCTTTCTTCTCCACAATGTGTGCTAAAAATTCTATACATTTCTTCCTAAGGTACTTGTGTGCTTTAGTGCATGACATCAGCTTAAGACCTTTACTAGAAGTTTCCCCAAAAACTCTTAAAGTTTCACCTGAAGGTAAGGGAATACGAATATATTTTTCATGGCATACAATCTCCGCTTTGTGGGTGGCTAACCAATCCATGCCTATGATAACATCGAAGTTACCAAGATGCATAGGTATAAGATCAATCGGGAAAACGTGATCATTTAAGTTCACAGTACATCCGATAATAACAATGTCAATATCAATAGTGTTTCCGTCAGCCACCTCCACGTTAAACGGTTTATCTAAGTGTGTACGTGTTCTACCAAGCATGCATTCAAAATCATATGAAACGAAACTCCTATCAGCACCAGAATCAAATAAGACAGATGCATAAGAGTTGTTGATCAGAAATGTACCGTTGACCACATCCTGGTTGGCTTGAGCAGCCGGAGCATTCAGTTGGAACGCTCTGCCTCTTGCCACCCGTTGATTGTTTCCTGTCAGTCTTGGGCATTGATTCCTGAAATGACCCACTTCGCCACACTCATAACAGGCTCTTGCCTGTGCAGGTACCTGGCGAACAGGTGCAGCTTGTATCGGTTGAACTTGCGGAGCGGGCAGTGCAAGCGGAGCAGGTTGCATCCTTTGTGCTTGCGGTGCACTCCGACAAACGTTTGCAAAATGACCGTACTTGCCGCAGTTGTTGCAGACGCGACATGGAAAGTTAGGTGCATGGTGATATCGGCAAGTGTTACATTGGGGAGTGTTCCCAACATAATTCCTGGCAGTAGTGTTGTTTGATGATTAATGCGCGGACTTAGCAGCAGGAGCAGGGACCATGAAGTTTCTGGTCTTCCTCTTTTTGTTGCTGCTCTTTGACGAACTAGCAGCCTCAGTTTTGATCTCAGTCGTTGCTTCCTTTGTAGTAGTCTTCACCTCAGCCTTCTTTGTTCCTTTTTTTGTGAGAGTTCCAGCCTTCACATGATTATCGGTGAGTGTAGCAGATAAACGGATCGCAGCCTCAAGTGTTTTGGGGTTGCTCCTGTATATAGTGTCTTGGATCTGCATGGGCAGACCGCCGATGTACTTCTCAATAGCTCTCTCCAATGGCGTCACCAAATGAGGTACCAGTAGACTATACTTGTGAAAACGAGTATTGTAGATAACATTCTCGCCGCTTTCTCGCTTGAGTTCCCAGAACTCAGTCTCCAGTTTCCTCATTTTGCTGCGGGGACAAAATTCAGTGGTCATTAAGTTCTTGACCTCAGTCCAAGTCAGTGCAAGGGCAGCATCAACTTCCCTAGTTCGTTTCTCCCCATGCCACCATGTTAGTGCTCTCTTTTGGAAAACACTAATGGCATAACGAACCTTCAGATTATCGGGGCAATCGCTGTTGATGAAAGTGTTCTCCATACTCTCGAACCACTGCAACAGACCAGTGGCTGACTCAGCACTCGTAAACTTCAGGGGGTTACAGGAGTTGAAGTGTTTAAATGTGCCAGTTGGCGGGTTTGCACCACCTCTATTCTGGTTGATGTTCTGATTGGCCTGAGTCAATTGGTTCACCAATCCAGAGATAAGGTTTGCTAACTCTTGTATGCCTGAGTTGGCATTTCCGTTAGCATCTCCAGAGTTCGTATCGTCTCTGTTGTGACGGTGTGGCGGCATGTTTCTGAAAAGATTAGAAACATGTTACTACCGTTTACAACAAAAGTCATACAAACTATAATTAGATGAGTTCATTTAAGCAGTTAGGATTACATATAGGAATTATATTTCTCTCCTATCTTTTATTAAACTCATAACACTTGTCAATTTCCTAATATTATACTAAGTGTCCTAGTTGGTCATAACTAATATCAGCTAACTATTCCTAAGTTCCATACATTCCCCACCCTATACCAACACTGATGCAACAAGCATATATATAGGGCATATGCAGAGGTAGATCGCAATCTCCCCTACACCGTCCCACCACCGTTCCATTGCACCACGATTATGCCCTTGTTAGCATTTAGAGTGTATCATGTATTCTACCATAGTCTCACTTCACAAACCTTATCCTAGGTAGGATAACTTTGAGTGAAGTGGTCTCTAGTTCCCTTGGACAATTAGGTTTACCTAATGTCTAAGTTTACCTGACATGTAGGTTTGCCTATTTCTAAGTTCACCTAATGTCTAAGTTCACCTGACATTAAAGTTCCCCTAATGTCTAAGTTCACTAAAAGTCCATACTAATCCCAATGTCCATAATTATCAATAAGGGTTCATATCATCACTGAGTGCTCTTATTGTCACTAAGTGTTCATATCTTCCCTATAATTTATTCTCATCAAGTGTCCATACCATCACTAAGTGTTAGTATCATCACTATGCGTTTATATTCTCTCCAAGTGTCTATATCATCACCCAAGTCCATATTCCATCACTAATCGCTCATATCGTTCGTTAATCCTATGCACCCTACGCGTCCAATAAGTGTGTTCACAAGTGATTTTATAAGTGTTCATTAAGTGTGGTCATCCATGAGTCAATCCAAACCAATCCAACAAACATACCATCAACCAATTTCCCATCAACTTCACAACATTTCCTAGTAATATCCCAAGTTCCTGACACTGACAGACCCCCAATATACTACAAATGGTATATGTATAGGGCATATGTAGGGTCAGTCGCAACTGCCCCAGCCACCGTCCCACCACCTTTGTAGTATACCACGAGTGTGTCCTTGTCTGGTAATCCTAGATCAAACAATTAATTCCTAAAGCCGATAATTCCTAAGCAGTTAATTTTCCTAAGCAGATAATTTCCCAAACGGGTAGTTCCCACATTCTTCAATACTGCCATCCACCTAATGTACCGTAAATGGTATATATATAGGGCATATGTAGGGGTCGGTCGCAACTGCCCCAGCCAACGTCCCACCACCTTTACGATACACCACGTGCATGTCCTTATCGAATCATTAGGGCACACGTAAGCAAGGCATCAGTAAGTAGCATATGCATATCAGATGTATAACAGGAGTCCAGTTAACATGTAATAAACACATAAGCATGAAATCCTGAATATAGTAACTAGTGTATGAAATATTTTCATACTAGGGTATCATACGGTTATAGACAAGGTCAACCATTTCTAGTAACCTAATTCCATATAACCCAGGCTCTGATACCAATCTGTAACACCCCGACCGATGGCGGAAACGTCGGGATGCCACGAGGGATGTGTAGATTGTTCAAAAGCTCGTGGGCATCTAAATTAAATTATCACATAACATTCATTCAACCACATTAATGACACAAAAATCATGTCTATCATGAATTAAATACATCAGTTACACAAAAGAATTAGCTAAACTAACTAAACTCTAATCGCCAGAATTTTAGTTAATTTAAGCAAAGTCCAAGATCCTATGTGATGATGTCCAAAAGTGAGAATTCATCTTCTT
Organism: Mikania micrantha; assembly: GCA_009363875.1. Lineage (NCBI taxonomy): Eukaryota > Viridiplantae > Streptophyta > Magnoliopsida > Asterales > Asteraceae > Mikania > Mikania micrantha. Next base: position 121,622,538 of record CM018691.1, read on the forward strand.
CAATCTACTTAGCTTCATCACCTGAAACATGTAAGAAAATCAAGCGTCAACTACGAAGTAGTTGGTGAGTAATCATAAGTTTTTATACTTAAAAGTATTTTATAAAAAGAGTATAAAAGTTTGTATTTGAAAAGGGTTTTATAAAAAGTTTAGATAAAATGAGTATAAAAGCTTATGGTTTATCTGAGAAATTCCACAAGAGTACCTGCGTGAAAATCCATCACATCCTCCAACACACATTCAAACACATACACAAACACATAATCACATATCAATTCAGTCATAGTTAATCATAGATAATCATAGTCAATAATAGATAATCAACCACATAACCATTCAACCAATCTCAACATTAATATTCTCAAATAATATATGTGACTATACATGGATATTATGTAATTAACATAAGTTAAAAACATGATCCACGGAGTGGTGGCTAACCACGTGACAATACGTGAAACCAATGCAATTAACCAAGGTTAAAGGCAATGGTTCACGGAGTTGTGATAATCCAAGTGACAATACATGTAATCTTTCCTATTGACCGAAGTCAATGACAATGTTACACGGATATAAGATAAAAAGTGATAATCCATAATTAATGATAATTCTATAATGTGAATATCATATTGATAAACAGGTATCATCCTTGTGTTATCAAAATAATACTTAAAGTTGGTATACATGTGTCACCTCCGAGTTTTAAAACAAAACAGTTTAAAAGGGAGGGTATGAGAACTCACCTGAGTCTTTTGATTCAGCGTTCTCGTATAATGCGCGCTCACGTATGTAAACTCAAACAACTCAAAGATCTTTAATTATCGTGCATTTCATGTTCATGAGTATGTGAGTAAAATTCAAGTATCATAGGTGTTCTCCTGTTTATCATTAAATACCTCTTTCACTTTAACCCGTTAATCCAAGTTAAGATGATTTATTTAACACCTTCTATAAGTGTTCATCATTAATATAATTTAGGCTTACTAGTCCTACTTATTCCATGATGATGAACTAGTTGTAATGTTGTAAGTGTCTTTTCCTAGATATGTATTTTTCTATGGTATTAACCCTAATCATATTCATACTTAAACATCCATGCACGTTTACTTTTATTAATCAACATATTATAACTTATAAAAGTTTACTTACTCTTAACATAATATTACGTAGGTCATTTACGTATGATGTTAAAACCATGTAAAATCTCATATTTTGAGCTTAGATAATTTAGAAAAATTAATAACCTGGATTAAATATGCATGCATGGTTGTTCCTATATGTATGTATATGTATATTCTTGCTCCCAATTACCCTTAACCTATCAAGTTAATGAATTTTAGTTCGGCTTCCCATGAGAGCAGCGAACCTTCTATCCCAAATGAAATAGGTTCGGCCAAGTAGGGTTAGGGTTCGGCTAGAATAGGAGTTAGGGTTCGTTGCATGCAGAATAGGTTCGCCATCCCTGTATCCCAGGTTCGGCTAACCCATGAAACTCCATAGGTTCGCCTAACAGCCAAAAGGTTCGCTCGACAGTGTGGGTTCTGGACTCCAAGGGTTCGTCGAAACACATTACTTACGTACGTATTCGTAAAGATCGTCACCTTTCCGAATTCGTCTCTCGTATCGTATTTCGATTCGGTTCACGATTTGTGGAATATCGTTTCAGAATATTATTCTTAATAATTATATTCGTGTGGATCGTCACCCACGCGAATATATTATTAAGTTAATATTTCTGAATTAATATTCGTGTTTAACTTGTGTTCGTAACCTCACCATCGCGTAATTGTTCTTATTAAGACTTCCATTATTTATTAACTTGAATATTATCAATCCCAATCCAAAACCCACTAAACCCAAGTCACTGACACATCCATGATAGACCGAAATATGCACATATATAGGGCATATGTAGGGGTCGGTCGCAACTGCCCGAGCCACCGTCCCACCACTATTTCGATAAACCATGACCATGTGTCCTTGACTATGTTTAGCAACCATACAACAACCAACTCAAACTCCTTTCCATTTCCAAACCAAGATCCATAATCATCAGAGTATTCATCTGCGATAAACTCTCTGGTTCTGTTCAGTTGAGTTACAACTAAACTCCCCATGGTATACGCATATAATAGTATGTTCTAATTATGTATACCAATAGTAATGATAATCATCAAATAATACATCATCATTAATAATTACAAATCTCAGTTCGTAACAGTACAATCGTACGGATGTACGGACGACCGAAAGTACAGTGATGTTACACCACGCGAAGCTCTCAACATCCCCTACACGGAAGTACAACCGATCTGAAATTTTATTCAGCCAATCTCGAGGTATGAAGCTTTGAAACTCACGAAAATTAGGGTTTTTCATGGTTTTCATTGTTTGTTCGAACACCACCTTTAAAACCGACCACAGGTCCTAACTTTCGAACCCACCCCATCTCGAGAACTCATCTGGGTGTAAAAACAACATGGGAAAGGCCAAATCGATGTTTCGAAGCTGCAGGATGGTGATAATGCACAGGTTCGTGACTCTTGCATGGAGCCGAACCTGTTATTCACAGCGTTTCGCCGAACCTTCCCATCGGCGAACCACTACCAAACCTCATCATGAACTGCGAACCTGCTCATATGCAAGATCAGCCGAACCCTGCTTCCATCCAGGCAAACCTTCTTGCACTGAGCGAACCTATGTGGTCAGAAGGCTTTAGCTACGAACCCTGTGTACACGTACCTTGGCCGAACATGCAAGCTTTGCCCCTGGACTCACGAACCCCGGAAGAGAGACAAACCTTACTTACATCATCAACGAACCATTGGTTCGCCAACCCTAGTCTCGAACCTATTGCTACTAGCCGAACTCTGCCAGTGGAAGCATCATGGCCGAACCATATAGGTTCACGAACCACGGCTACACCATGTCACCCCACGAACCTGAAGGTTCGCTGGGCATAATCGAAATGCCAGCGGCCCACTTAATTGGTCCATGATTAGCCGGCCCACTAGTATGTCGACGGCCCATAACCATTTAATTGAGACAAAGACATTTAATCTAAACCGAGGCCCAAGTAGACTGGCTCAAATCTTGAAGTCGGCCCACACACCTTTCCGGCCCAATAAACTTGTTCGGCCCACTATGCCTATAAGGCCCATCTAACTTTAGTTTGGCCCGCATACTCAACACATATAATCGTTCGGCCCCAAGGCTCATAAATTCGACCCAATTAACTCGATGATATAAATAAGAACATATGTTAAACCCATAGATGTTATACAAGGATTTTCTAAAATAATACAAAGGCGATGGATTGGGAGCTAACTCATGAAATTTAAAAGATTAAGTTTTTATAAAAAAAAATGGTGACATACATGATAAGCATATCAGAAATAATAAAATCCAGGTGGAAGACTTTAAACTGTAAACCTACGTTTAAACTTGAGTGGATTTGCAAACTTATAGTTAACAAGTTTAACTAATGTGTTACAATAAGGTGTTCTAACACTAACTACATTGGGTTAAAAAGACTAAAACCTCCAACAAATACACGGGGCCGAATGAAGACCGAGACTCACGAACGAAAACCAACTTTAGAATTTATACTTACACGCGCACAAATCCATACAAGTTATACTTATGAATTACATACAACATCAAATCAATACATGAACGTGAATACAACACAGAACACAACAACGAGCGCGTGTATTCTTATTTTGCTTAGTCAACCACTTCAAACACAAGGTACGTTCATTTGTCCCTTTTCAAACCTTTTGTTTTACTTCGGGACTGAGAAGCATGTTAAACAATTATCGAAATGTTTATTAAATGCTTTTACACATATTTACTAATGTTTGAACTTGAAATGCTTGTTTGGGAACTAAGGACTAAGGCTATAGTGTAAATAGCTAGTGCTATTTACCTTATACTTAATTACATTATACTAACACTTTGTGCTCAAACTTGTAACAGCCGGCCGTATTGGATATTGTCTGCTCTGCCCCACCGGGCTCACGGATTTGTTTTTCGTTACCCGGGTGAAAACTTCCCAGGGGGGTCACCCATCCCTGGATTGCTGCCACCTGAGCACGCTTAACTGTGGAGTTTTTATGTGCTCCACAGCCAACTAAGCCCAAAACGCGTCCAATAGAGAAGGTCTCCACTCCCTCTTATAAGGAAGTTTCGTTCCCCTTACTCAACCCATGTGGGATTACCCAGCCGCGCTGGAGTGGAATTCCTCCCCCACTGGGGAATCAGCGTCCCCACTGATCACATGGATTCGGCCCCTGTCTCTGATACCATCTGTAACAGCCGACCGTATTGAATATTGTCCGCTCTGCCCCACCGGGCTCACGGATTTGCTATTGGTTACCCGGGTGAAAACTTCCCAGGGAGGTCACCCATCCCTGGATTGCTGCCACCTGAGCACGCTTAACTGTGGAGTTTTCATGTGCTCCACAGCCAACTAAGCCCAAAACGCGTCCAATAGAGAAGGTCTCCACTCCCTCTTATAAGGAAGTTTCGTTCCCCTTACTCAACCCATGTGGGATTAGCCAGCCGCGCTGGAGTGGAATTCCTGTCACACCCCGAGCCGGCGGGGTAGGATCGGGTTTCCCCGACGGGCGGAAGGTTCCTGGGGCGCGATATCGTGAGTGATAATCGAAATGATCAGATTGTTTACATTGCACATGATATATAAATGAGAAACTTACTAAAATAAAATAGAATTACAAAGTTAAATTACATCAGTTAAGTTTATAATTTAACAATGTAAATATACTATCATATCATAAATCTTCTATCTTGTATCTGCACAAGATATACAAAATAACTGTGTATGATGTCCAAAAGTATGCAGATCCAAAAAGCTAGGTCCTCTATATGTAACCTAGTCCAAAAGAAACAACTCTTCAGTTGACCTGTTCGTCACCTGAGAAGTCATGCAAAAAAATAAGGTCAACACATGGTTGGTGAGTTCATATAGTTTAGTAATTGAAAATGATTTGAAAACCTCTTTCGGTAAAGACCCTAACCTCATTAACTTCACATGTAATATCCATATCGGTATGCTTATATATAGGGCATATGTAAGGGACAAGCCCTAGCCAACATCCCACCACATACTAATACGCATATGACACTATTGTTAATGATAATTAAGCATTTTTACCTAACACACACCTCTGATTTAGATTACGCTTTCCAAAATTTGATTACCTTTGATTCTCTTGAGTTCATCATAGATATATGATTTCCCAAAAATCAGTGATAGAATATAGATGTTAAATATTTAATTAAATAAATAAATAAAACATTTAAATACAACTAAGACATGATGATTGGGCCTTATTTGACTCAATCAATTAGACTTAGTTGTTGGTGGTTGTCCAAGTTGTAACCTCTCACACGTGACCCATACCAGGCATAACTCACAAGGAGTATACCTGGGCGTGACGGGATTTTAATGATGCCCGTACAGCCTGACCTAATGGTCTTCTGTACCTGAGGGGAGTTTACGGATATCCTTTGATTCTTGATCTCTTTGATTCTCTTGATTTTGACTTGATATTGATTTCATTTGATAGTTCACGTTATTGCCCATATAGCCTGACTACAAGAGTCATCTATACCTGAAAGGGACTTTATATGTGTGTTACACGTGGTCTTGATTCCCTATACAACTGACATCCACCTTAACTCAAATATTAATGATTTCATTAGATTGTAATGATTTCATTGTTTCAATGATTCACACACATTTATGATTTCTGATTCCTTGAGTCTCTTGATCTTGATCTTTAGAATTTCCATGATTCACAATGATAATTGATTCTTGATTATGATTATTTGTTCTCAGATCCCACACTTTCATTAGATTTCCTTTGAATATGATCTTTTGTTTTAGTTCCTTTGATTTCACTTTGAATTTAGATTCTTGAATTTGAACTTGATGGACTAAGGGTTTGTTTAGAGTTTAGAATTAAAGTATTACTCATAAGAGTAATTTAATTAACTTGATAATTTGATCTGTTTAATAATTACCTAGACAGGAGTCTAGGAGTATCAACAAACATATATATGTAAAACATATAATAAATAAAAGCATTTAAATAAACAGTTTAAATAAAACAGTTTACGCATGCTTCTCAGCCCCGCGTTTTAAAACAAAAATGTTAGAAAAGGGGCAATGAACTCACCTGTGCTGCTATGTAAATGATCTAACACAAAATCCGCGCTCTTGTTGTAGCTTAGGTTTTCTTCAGTTCCTGGGTTATTTTATAAGAATTCGAATATAATAAGTACGCGTAGTAGTCGTCGTATCTAAGTCTTTGTCTTGGTGTGTGCATCTAAGTGTCCTAGTACTAAGTGTATCTATGATCTAATCTAACTTAGTTACCCTTTTTATGACCCCGAATCCCTTGTTTATTTATAATTACTCACTTTTAAATTTTACAAAAATTTGGGCAGAGTTTCCTTTGTTTTCTGTTTAAAATCCAGACAATTATTTTGTCTATTTTCAACAAATTCCCAAACGATTAAATCATAATAAATATTTAAATCAAAACATTACAAATAAATTTCCATTTTTAATTCAATATTAAATCAAAACCATTCAATGAAATCTAACAAGTTACAATTAGGTTTCTTTTATAAAGATCTCATTACTTAATTTTAAATATCATTTAAATGGGTGTTGGGCTTAATTAAGCCCCATTGGCCTACCTAGGCCCAATTGAATATCCTTGCTTTCTAATTGATCATGCTTCAAGCCCTTGAATGGTCCCATATAGATAATTACACATCTAAGTTAATTGTCATTCCCATGCACCCACGTATTCCATGCACACACATAACTAGGGTTTTCTTTTGATTCATGCATAATCACACATACTTAATTTCATGCATTCATGCACCTTTTATGATCAATTTCTCATGCAAAGCTTAATTTAATGGTCCACTAATCATTTCCTAAGTTATAACACTAGTTTCGTTGATCCTAGATCCATATTAACCCCATTAGACCACTCCTAGGTTCAACATGTTATCTAGGGCAGCGAACCTATGGTCTGAACCCATAGGTTCGGCTGAGTTATACAATGTAGAGGTTCGGCTACATCACCTCACCCACGAACCCTTAGGGTTCGGCCAGGGAGGAATGACAAGGTTCGCTCATGGTTCGGTGGTTGTACTAGGGTTCGTTGGCCACTGTTGAAGGTTGGCTATCATAACAACGAACCTTTAGGGTTCGGTTATCATGCAACGCAGGTTCGTGATTTCACTGGTTCGGCCAGAGGGTGAGGGTTCGTTTCCTATAGGTTCGTAAATTAGGGTTACAAGGTAAGGTTCGCCTTATAAGAGTTCGTAGGTGGCGGCCAGCTATGAGGTTCGCTGCATCAGTTGAAGGTTCAGCCGGCTATTGGAAGGTTCGTCCGAGGAACCCACGAACCTATCATGGTTTGAGCATCATCATCTTCATCCTAGAGGGCTAAACCTGTAACAAATTCACCCCTAACAGTTCCTAAACACACATGACATCTTCATCTAAGTGTTTTAAGTGTTTAATATCGATCATAATAGCAAAACCTCATGAACTCGTGAAAACCCTATAAAACGGAATTTAAAGTGAATGTTTACCTCCAATTCCACGGTTAAATGCTTGTTTTTCTTGTACTTCCGTGATCTACAAAGTGAGAGGATCGTAATGACGCCTAGAACACTTGAATCCACCAAGATTTGAGCCCAAATTTGTAGAGAGAAGATGGTTTTCTTGTGAAGAAACTAGAGAGAGAGATAAACGAAATTGAGAGAGAAATGGGTGAGAATGGTGGTGGTTGTGACATTAATTGTCACATTAAATGTGGGATAAAATACCCACTTGTTCGGTCTCGTTCGGTTTCGCGTAAAATGCCGGTTCTCGTAGTTTTCACGACGAAACGACACGGTTTATAAAAATAGAATTCATTTAATTATTCTAGGTTGTGATTCCTAATAAATTAACTAATATCTTCTATTTATTTAAATTTAAAATATTTAACTAACTGTTTAAATTGAATCGTACGGTTGTCGCGCATATTCGTTCGAATCGTCATCCGTACGAACACGAAGATAACTATACTTTTCAATATTGTTTTCTAATTATAGAATATCATTCAGAACGTTAAACTTTCAGATATATTCGTACAGATCGTGACCTATACAAATAACCCGGCAATTTAGCATTCACCTAACGATATTCATGTTGTTTTGTTCTGTAAAGCCTCACATACGTTTTTACATAATAAATCCTAACAAATAATCACATGATGGTTCTGTGTTGCCAGATAATTATCTGACTCAAGAACCATTGTTCTGAACTGTGTTTCTGTTAAATGCTTCTGAATTTGTTCTATGACAACACAAAATGATAATGATAAATGATATGAATGTGAAACGTACTGAGATGTATACGGTTCATACCTGTTTTACTGTTCATGTACTGTAGAGATCACTGTTCTGATGGCGGTTCCGGCACTGATGTTACAAAACTGGAAACTAGTATACTTGAAGCTATAAACTTGGTATTTATACTACAAACTAGAAACCTAAACTATATACTTGAGGCTTATGCTATAGACTTGAAGTCTAAACTTTATGCTAGACGATTATGATATAAACTTAATACTTAAACTTTGAGCTAAATACTTATACTATAAGTTATGTGCTTAAACTATACATTTGATGTTTAAATTATAAACTCTATGTTTAAACTACATACTCAATGTTACGGCTTTGAAAATACTATACTAAACACTAATATTCTATATAAATATTTCAGAAAGTTAATGTTCTACACTTTTAGTAAAGTGTTAAATTGTTTTACACTTACAATTAATTACTTAAAGTTAACTTGAAAACTTACATGCTTAGAAATACTTATATGCGTGAGATGTTTGAAACACTTGGATGTTTAATACACCTGAAATGCTTGAAAACACGTGAATACTTGTTATACTTGGGATACTTGAAACACGTGAATGCTTGATACACTTGGGATACTTGAATACTTGAATGTATGATATACTTGGGATACATGAACACTTGGAATGCTTGATACATTTGGAACATTTGAACATTTGAATGCTTGAAACATTGGATGCTTAAGCAAAAGACTGATTGACCGCCGTGTGTTGACCTGTGTGTCAACCCCTACTAGTCATCAGAGAAACTATGTGAATGCGTTAAACTTGTATGCTAAAACTATAGGACATCATAAGACAGACTTTTGGCCGCCGCGTGTTGACCTATGTGTCAACCCCTACTAGTCATCAGTGATCTTTTTTGTCAGAGTCATGTAAGACAGACTGATTGGCCGCCGCGTGTTGACCTAGGTGTCAAGCCCTACTAGTCATTCAGTGTTCTTCTTGATTCATCCATGGTTATGACAAGCGACTAGAATGATTGGGTTCTTCTAGTTGACTTTGTGTTAATGTAACATTTGTGCATATAGTCATGTAGTTGTAAACAGTATTAGAACAGTGTCTATTCATGGTTCAGTTCATCAATGTGTTTCGTATGTTCAAAATGTGTGCTTGTGTGTTACAGGATCTTAGTAATCAGAAAACAAGTATGTATTATCTATTTACAGTCGATTTCACTAAGCAAGAACAGTAACTTGTTATATCGAAACAGTGGTGGGCAGCGAGAGTGAGCCCTATACATATACTGCGTTCGGAGTAACAGGTTAGTGTTAGTGCGTAGTGTTGAGACGAATAGTATAACAATTAATTAATTCAACCAAGATCGTAATCTGTAAGCGAGACTGAGTATAGTTATGGGTGACGATCCATAATAATACGAATGTTGAACTTATAATTACGATTAAACGACTTTAAATATTTTAATACGATCGGAAAACGTACGCGATTGCGGGTATACACGTAAATTGTGAATGTTTAACGATCCGACAACACACGAAGAGTAAAATAATTAAATTAATTATTTTATATTTTTACAATTTTGAAACTCATCATTTAAATGAGTTTAATAACTATTTTTAATTAAAACCGCGTAAAATACGCGTTACGTTTCGGAAACGCGAACCGAGCAACCGAAACGGACCCGAACACTACCCGGACTATAAAAGCCCGAAAGAAGGCCATTTCCTTCATTTTTATCAGCCAAACCCTCTCTCTCTCTATAATTTTCGCAAACCCTCTCTCTCTCTAGAAAACGAACTTCAATCGCGCGTATCTCACTCGTTTCTTGACGGATTTCGACATTCTTGGTGTCCACGCGAAGCTCTCGACATCCTCTACACGGAAGTACAAGATTTTCGTAGATCCATCCAGCAAATCGCGAGGTAATGAAGCTTGAAAGATCACGAAATTAGGGTTTTCTGTATGTGTGTGCTTAAAAATCGAAACTTAGCCGGTTCTAGCACCCCTTCTCCATTTTCGCACCCGTAGTAACACCCTACGATGTTAGAATATCATAGATCGTGGTCTGGAACTGAACATTTGATGAAGATGAAGCTGCAAGTCGACAGGTTCGCTGGGGGTTATGGAGCCGAACCTTAATGAAGGCAACGAACCTTCATCTTGCTGACAATGGCGAACCCTGCATCAGCAACGAACCCATGGTTCGTTGATTCTAACCCAGACGAACCCTGAGGTGCTTCACGAACCATCACGAACCCTTAGTCTCTGGCGAAGCTTCACGAACCCTTGCATAGAACCGAACTATTTCAGGTTTCATCGGCCGAACCCTAATCCTAAACGAACCTTGCATGGTTCGCTGCATGCACGTCCGAACCCAGGGAAGACCTTGGATGTTCAACGAACCCATGTGGTCACCTACCAACGAACCATGCAAGCCATCTCAAGAGAGCCGAACCTTGTTTGCACCTTGCCGAACCATTGGACCTTGAACGACTTTAGCCGAACCTTAGAGGGATGTGGAACAAGGTTCGCTGCCCATGATTGCTAACCCATAAACCGTTCGGCCCAATCCAATTCCATGTAGCCCAATTCAATACCTTATGGTCCAAAACAATGTTGGTAGGCCCAATTAGATCCTATTTGGCCCATGATGATCTTAGGTGGCCCAATAGTGACTTAGAAGCATAAATGGCCTACATGAACATTAGACGGCCCAACTCAAATCCCATAGGCCCAATCCAAGCCCATACGGTTCATTATGATCCTAATTAGCTCGATATTAGCTTGGGCGCGTTACGAGGCCTATATGCAAGTTGTTGGGCCAACATCACATTCACTTGGCCCAATACCACATCCGCTTGGCCAAACATTACATTCAATGGGCCCATTGCATTTTAAATGGCCCATGGTGTGGCTTGCAATGCAAAATGGTTATGAATTGACTTATTTGGGTTAAGATTAACCTAAACTAATAATGAGATCAATTCATAATCACATGAGTCTAAAACCTTAAACGTTTTCATACATTTCATGGTAATCAATGGCTCTCAAATTCTTAAACAAATATCATTTATGCATAAGAATTATGCATCAAAGAACATTTCATAAGTTTCTTGGACCCATGATCAATCAAAGGACTCAAAGCATAACATACAAGTTTTCACAACAATCAAATCATGAGAACACAAGTCAATCAATGAATCAACGTCTATACAATTATAAATCCTATATCTTATGTATGATTACAATGTTATAGGAAACAATTAGAAGTCCTGTTTGCTACTTGCTATCTGTTTTAGTTCAGAGTCTACTGCAGACAGGTGAGAACTTTAGCCCCTCTTTTACTGTTTTATAATTGTTTTGGGGTGGAACACGTGATCAAAACCGCTATTTCAATCTTGTTTCATTGCACAGCTTATGTGCATTCATAAACATTACAGGCTTATCTTATGAATCCAAGTGATTCTTCAACTGTTTAAGGAAATTGTCAACTGATTTAAAGGAATTATTTACTATTAAACCCTTATTACTAAAAGGATTTTATAATGTTTTCTTGAAATGTTTTATAAGAGCCTTACTCAAATGTTCTTTTAAAGGATTTTACAAACCCTTTTATTATAAACCTTGTTATTACACAAGGTCATCACATCATGGTATTCAAAACAAGTGGTTCACAACATGGTATTCAAATTCATTGGTTCAAAACATGGTATTCAAGTCAAGTTGTTCACATCATGGTATTCAAATCAAGAGATTCATTTCATGTTACATAAACAAAGGATTCAACTCGTGGAGTTAAATCCAGGTTTTCAATAAGACATTAACACATCCGGTTAAAGTAAGATTCAGAAAACATGGTGTCCATTGTTGTAAACAAACTTATAAACCCATCAAGTATCATATTCATTAGCGTTAGTACTGGGTGATCACAACAAGGGAAAGCGGACACATACATTGGGGCAGACCGATTGCTGCAGTTAGTTTTTAAATCTGTTTTATAAACTAACTGCAGATTTCGGTTACATATGGTTTATTCAAAAACTGTTGACACATTATCTAACTCCAAACGTGGTTTGGGACTTGATATTATATGTTGACTCATGTGCAAACAGTGATTGGACTGTTTACACTCATTTTCTTACTTGATGTTAGTTTGGGTTGCAGCTCATCCGTGTAAATCTTATGATGCTTTAACTTACCTATGTCTTATATCATATACTCATGTTTACAAATGCTTAAACCTATTGTTCTCACCAACTACGTCTGTAGTTGACAGTTACTTTTCACGTGTTTCAGGTAATCAGGTTTAAGACAATCTCAGGGACAACTAAGGAGACCATTCTAAGATAGAACAAGATGAAGAAACATGCTAGGATGGAATAGAAACTCACTAAATCCTAAATGTTTAATTGTCTTGTTTGGAGTCTTATTTTGTAAACTATATTTCGGGTCTGTAGTTGTCTTACTTTTGGTAGATAGATTGTCTGTAACTAATCAACTGTCTAAACATTATGAAATGTAGTAATCCATTGTGGTTGTTCTTATTCAATACTTGTGCATGATTCAACTGATCATACGTCACCGCGCCGTGGATTCCGCACGCGGCGCAGGGGTGTGACAGTTAACTTGAAGGTTCCTCTATCATAACACGTCACGAGTCATATTTAGGACCATTATGGATGGATGCTGAATTCCTTAGGGTGTTCAGCTGTCCATCATGGTGCCTCTCAAACTCGATACTCATATGTCATGGAATCAATAGGGTGGAGTGAAACGCTTAATTATCATTAATAACAATATGTTAAGCAGCCCGGTATGTGGTGGGACGGTGGCTGGGGCTTGTCCCCTACATGTAACAACAGTGCCGAAACCGGTGCCGGAACAGTGATCGTAACAGTAGCACGAACAGTAAACAGACACCAACTATACACATTCCATTCTATTTCATGTTCATATTGATAGTCAAAGTCATTTCACATTATCAAACAACAGATTCATAAACATTTAGCAGAAACTAAGTACAGAACAATGGTTCTTGAGTCAGGTAATTATCTGGCAACCCTGAACCATCATGGGTTTATTTGCTAGGATCTATTAGGATAGCACGTACGTGAGGCTAATCAAAACAATACAATAACAGTTGTTGTTACGGAATGCTAAACCGACGAACTATTCGTATAGGTGACGATCTGTACGAATAGATCTGACAGTTTAACGATCTGAAACGATGATTGTAAAGTAGACAACAAAATTAGAAAGTGAAACGTACGATCGTGTTCGTACAGTTAGCGCTCTGTACGAAGACGCGCGTAAGTGACGTTTTCTGACGAAACTATAAAGTTAAGGAAATACAATATTTCCTGTTTTACAATTTTGAAACTCATCATAAATAAATTAAAACAAAACTATTTTAATTTAGGCGCGTAAACTATAATACGCGAATAAATAATAAAACGCGTAAAAATTATAAACTTCGATAATTAAATTAAGAAAATAACATTTAATATCATTACTAGAAATAGCCACTTTCCAAACACATAAAATAAAGCCTTTTATTTAAATTACGTAATTACACGCGTTACGATCCGGAAACGCGACGAAAACGCGAACCGAGCAAACAAAACGAACCCGGATACCCTCGGGGTATATAAACGTGGAAAGAACTAAATTCTTTCATTTTTACACATCCCTCTCTCTCTCTACCGTCACCTCTCTCTCTAAAGTTCTTCATCTTCAACCTTCAAGATCTCACTCGTTTGGAGACGAAATCGGGCGTTCTTGGTGTTCACGCGAAGCTCTCATCATCATCTTTAAGGAAGTACAACCGATCTGTAGATTTGACCAACCGATTTTGAGGTATGGATGTTTAAAGGTTCGAAAATTTAGGGTTTTCATTGGAATGGTTGCGGTTGTTCGACCCACACACACACACACGACCGGTTTAGGATCTTTGTGCACGAAATACACATTTAGGCAACATTCTAACATGAATGTCGACCCAAGGAACGACCTTGCCCGGATTAGAGCTCGAAAATGGTGTTGTTGCAGGTAGGGTTCGTGAGTGAAGCTGGAAAAGAAGGGACGGCCGAACCTTGTTCCAGGTTGAGCTGAAGGGAGCCGAACCCTTCTTGCCTGGCGAACCCTTCTGTAGGCCAGCCGAACTAGTAGCGAACCTGCCATGTTACACCAACCACCGAACCCTAGTAGTGACGAACCCTGCTGCGTGATAACGGCCGAACCTGTGACTCTCGGCGAACCCCACGTGCATAGGCGAACCTTGCATCATAAACGAACCAATGGTTCGTCTACCCCCATTAGCCGAACCTTGCATGTGAATCCTGAGTCTGGGCTACGAACCTTTCACGAGACGAACCAGCATGCTGTAGCCATGCATTCACGAACCCTGAGCGTCCCAAACAACTAGCAGAACCATTGGTAGGCAGCCGAACCTTCAATCTAGGAAGGTTCGCTGGTTTGAAAACCCAGCAACAAACGTGGGTCACTTTAGTGTAGGCTGGCACCATCCTCGGCCCAGTTTACTTGGCCCATGCGATCTCAATCGGTCCAACCAAAGCCCAACACCGTTTATTCTATGCAGGTATAGGCTCAAATCGCCTATGCTCGGCCCACATATGGGTGTGTTAATCGGCCCACTTGTGTAAGGGCCCAGCAAGTTCAAATTTAGCTCATTAGGAATGAAACTTGCCCTAGTCTTGACTCACGTGTAGCCGTTTAAATTAAGTTGGCCCACATAACTCCTAAGGCCCAATAACCCTATGATTAGGCCCAATACCACTTAATTTGGCCCAATAACTAAGGTTGACCCGTTGTACATTTGATTAAGTTTAATATTAATCAATTGGGTCACAATGACAAGCTAGGCCTAACATAAGGCCCACAAGATCTAAACTTCAATAAAAACTATGTTAGGGTTAACTATCGATCTAACTTAGGATGTTCTAGCACAATAATTGTAGGAAATCATTCTTTTAGTCAAACACAATTGAATCTCCTTAAACTAAGATATCAATATCATGGGAGAGTTACATTAGGGGTGGAAAACAAGAACCTAAAGGTTATGGGTTGACTTAAAAGCTAACACTTAAACCATTGGGAATTTCAAAGACATATAACTAACCTAAATGGTTTATTTAAACCATCCAGGATTAGTTACTCAATAAGCTATCGAGGAAACACAAGAAACAAAAAGGTTATCAATGGGCCCAAAAAAAAACGGCCCAATGGGTTTAATATAAGCCCATCATATTTAATTTCACTTTTCTTAAATTAATTATGATTTTCATGAAAAGAAAATAAATTATAAACCTTATCAATATAATTAAATGATTTTCTTAAATAAATGATTAACTTAAAAGGTAATAAATTGAAAATGTTTTACTTAAATACTTTAAATGCTTCATGTGGGATTAGGGGTACTAATGGGTAATAGTTTAACTTAGATAGAAGAAATTCTAGAAACACACTAGTAATCTAGGACACGTAGTTGCACATCGAGACCAAACCATAGATACGACAATTCCTGTAGGTACTTATCGTATTCGAATTCTTTAAAATAACTCAGGTGCTAAAAGATACTTAGGCAACAATCAAAGAGTGCGCATATCTTTTGTGGTTCATTGCACGGCAGCACAGGTGAGTTCATTGCCCCTTTTTTTAACATTTTTGTTTTAAAACGCGGGGCTGAGAAGCATGCGTAAACTGTTTATTTAAATTGTTTACTTAAATGCCTTTAAATTTATATGTTTTACATATATATAAATGTTATCCTAGACCATGTCTAGGAAGATTTTATGCAGGTTTACTAACTGATTTACTTATAAATTAAGTGAATAATCAGATTTAAACTAAAAGATTTCAACAGATCAAAACATTTCAAAAGAATCACATCAAACATTTTGACAAAACAAGTGTGGGAGTTCAAGGAATCAAACTAAACATTTTGACAAATCAAATGGGTGAATTCAATGAATCAAATGAAACATTTTGGTGAAACAAGTGTGGGACTTCAACGAATCAAACGAAACAATCTTTGCAAAGACAATATTCAATGTTCTACAAATCAAGTGTTTGTTGAACAATGAATCAAGTGTACAATTGATCAATGAATCTAGTATTCTATGATCAACGAATCAAGTACATCTTGTAACAGAATTAGACGAATCAATAAATCATTTTCAAGGGAAAGCGTGGGAAATATCAGAGATAACATACGCCAAAAACAGACGAAACATAAAATCCTGCATTTCAAGAAGTCCTAGCTAGACCGTTTGACTTGTAGGTCGTATGTTTGAGGATATTTACAGATTCCCTAACTACTAAGTACCTAGATTGACAGACTAGTCTACTCGAGTTGACCAAAGGCCCCAATCATTAGGACTTAGATTTTATTAAATGTTTATTTATTTATTTAATTAAGCATTTACAACTGTTTGTACAATTGTTGTGGTTGATCATATTCTATGAGGAACTTATGGAATCAATAGAGATTTCAAATAATTGTATTTACAGGATCAGGGAACAGAAGAGTCATTGGTAAATGGTAGGGTAAAAATACCTAATTATCATTAACAACAATGTCCTATGCGGATTAGTATGTGGTGGGATGGCGTCTGGGCGGGGTTGTAGCCTCGACTCAGGGGTATGCCTTATACATAAGCATACCGATCTGGATGATACATGTGGTGTTAATGAGGTTAGGGTCTTTACCAAAGGAGGTTTCAAATCATTTTCAAATACTAAACTATATGAACTCACCAACCATGTGTTGACTTTTATTTTTGCATGACTTCTCAGGTGACGAGCAGGTCAACTGAAGAGTTATTTCATTGGATTAGGTTATCTGTAGAGGACCTAGCTCTTTGGACCTGCATATTTTGAAGTATCATTATACAGTTTATTTTGTATATCTTGTGCAGCTACAAGATAGAAGACTTATGATGAATGATGGATTTACATTGTTAAATACTAAACTGAACTGATATAATTTAACTCTGTAATTCTCCTTTATTTTAGCAAGTTTCTCGTTTATGTATCATGTGCAATGTAACAATCTGATCATTCCGATTATCATTCCCGATATCGTGCCCCAGGAACCTTCCGCCCGTCGGGGAAACCCGATCCTACCCTGCCGGCTCGGGGTGTGACACTACATATGCCCTATATATAAGCATACTTGGTTGGATAGCATAGGTGGTTGTTAGTGAGGTTAAGGTTGTCATTTCTGGGGTAATCAAAGTAAACATTTACAGGGAAATCAAATGCTAAGAATCATATGTCATGGAATCAAGGTAGTGGAATGAAATGCTTAATTATCATTAACAACAATATGTTAAGCAGCCCGGTATGTGGTGGGACGGTGGCTGGGGCTTGTCCCCTACATATGCCCTATATATAAGCATACTTGGTTGGATAGCATAGGTGGTTGTTAGTGAGGTTAAGGTTGTCATTCAGGGAATCTAGGTAAACAATTACAGGGTAATCGAATTCAAAGAATCAAACGTTATGGAATCAAACATGTAGGATGAAACGCTTAATTATCATCAGGAACAATATATCATGTGGTTTGGTATGTGGTGGGACGGTGGTTGGGGCTTCTCCCCTACATATGCCCTATATATAATCATACTGAAACAGATGGTATAGGTGGTTAATGGTGAGGTTAAGGTTGTCATTCAAAGGATTTTCAAACTATTTTTACTTAAAAACTACATGAACTCACCAACCATTGTGTTGACTTTGTTTTTCTTACATGCTTTCTCAGGTGACGCACAGGATTAAGCTAAGATTCAGGATTGCATGCTAGGATGCCCATATATAGATCCTAGTTGACTTTTGAAGAAGCATATCTTTTGAGATCAATATGAATCTCTTTTGATATCTTGTACAGATACAAGATAGATATATTTGATTCTTTTGGATAGGTATATTTAGTTAAATTACCAAACCTTGACATTTGTAATTTAACTTTGTAATCCTAGTTTAAATGTTATTGTGCTTTAGTTATTCATAACATTGATGCTATGTAAACAATCTGATCATCACGATTATCATTCACGATATCGCTCCCCGAGAACCTTCCGCCAGACGGGGACTTCGATCCAACCCCGCCGGCTCGGGGTGTGACAGTTAGTGAGGGGGCTGCACAAGCAGCGAACCATTTCTCTTTTTCTAGCCGAACCTTTGGTTTAAAATTCACATTGGGCCAAACCCTTGACCGTCAAACCCTTGGGTCTTATTAACCGAACCTTCCATGCACCCGAACCAAGAGGGACGAACCCATGGACCCCGAACCTTGTATAATGGGAGCCAAACCTTAGACCATAAACCAAATAGGTTCGCTGGTTTTGGTGGGTCCGAACCCGGGTTTGGCTAGATTGACGGCAACGAACCTTAAACCGAATTACTTGAGTTTCATTGAAATAGAGATGTAAGGGGAATAAAGGATTCAAGGGTTTGATCACACATGCAATGTGACAACTAGTACCTGACCGACCGGCAAGTCCGTACGGTACGTGTACTATAAACAGTAACTATGTGTAATTCTATGTGTATATACATTACTTGTATTATCAGAATCCTAAATACAAGAAATCGTTGTACGTATTTTTGTGTAAACTTAGATACAGTAAGTACAACGTACATTTGAAACATTAGTTGTGTGTATTTAAGTGAAAACCTAAGTACAGTTAACACAACTAAACATGAGAAACAACGATGTTCAAGCGAATGACAAAAACAAATCGGTTGCGATCTGATATCCATAGATGACAGGAATCAGATGGCCGATAGTTCAATGTGAAAACAATGTGATAACAGGATGTTAGTTGAGTCCAACAGTGAGGAAATACAAGTTAAAACAATAACACAATGTCGTTTCAGAATAACGAACTGACAGTGTGGTTGCGTGGGTGACGATCCACACAAACATATCTGTGAGTTTAACGTTCTGAAATGATAACTGGAAAGTAGAAAACAAAAGTCGGAAAGCAAAACCATCGTCGTGTTTGTTCGAATGACGATTCGAACGAATACGCGCGATGGTGACTCGATTCGACGAAACAAAAACGAAACACGACACGAACGATAATAATTTAATAAGATTAAATCAATAACATTTTACAATTTTGAAACTCATCAAAATAATTTAAATAACATTCTTTTATTTATTTCATTTAAATTACGCGAGAAATCCGCATACGCGACGAAATCGCGAACCGAGTAACCAAAACAAACCGGAACACCACACGGAGTATAAAAACTCTAAATGGGAGCTTTCTCTCATTTTTCACACCCACATCTCTTTCTCTCTCTCTCAAAATCCGGCCACCACAAAATACCACCATTCTTCACTTTCAATCCTCCATAACTTCTTCGTTTCTTGGCCGATTGAAGTGATTCTTGAACCCACGCGAAGCCCTTGACATCCTCTACATGAAAGTACAACAGATCTAAAGATTTGTCCACTAAATCACGAGGTATTTGAGCTTGAATAATCGGAAATTAGGGTTTTGTGTGTGTATGTGTGTTCGACCAAGGTGTTAACCGGTTAGGATCCTTGTACACACCACCAACACCCTCGACAACCTCTCTGGCATGCCACCAATACAGATACATACCTGCAATTGCTTTGAATCCATCAGGTGGGAGGCGACACACAGGGTTCGTGACATGGCCGAACCCTCGACCTGAACAAAGGTGGCCGAATCCTTGCACCTGCGAGCCTTCACGAACCTACGGTGGTTATCGAACCCTATCATGGTTGCCGAACCATTTCATAATACTACTGGTGCCACGAACCCTCCACTGTCATCCTCACTAAGCAGCGAACCTATCTACACTAGCCGAACCATATTGGGATACGAACCTTGTGGCATGCCCAGCGAACCCTCATGAGTCATCAATAGCATGCGAACCTAAGTACATCTCAGTCGAACCATCTACCTAGGAACGAACCTTCTTGATTTCCCGAACCTCCATGTTAACCGGGGCGAACCTATGACTTCACGTGGAGCGAACCTTGTACTGATTGAGACCCAACCCCGGCGAACCTAGTGTCATACAACCTGAAGGTTCGCTGCTCTCCTTGCAAACCGGTTGACCACATGAAGCCCAACAGCCCTCTTTCAGTCTACTATACCCTAACCGGACCAAGACTTGAACCCCACATATCCCCTAGGCCCAATAGCATTCAACTCGGCCCAATAGCACACACCTATGGACCACATTCAATTTCGTTCAGCCCATAAACAAATAGTGGCCCATGGACATTAATGTGGCCCACCCGGAACAATTTGAGATAAACATTTGAAAACAATTTAACGAATAACATGTAAAGTGTTTCTGAAATATTACAAAGGTAGCAACCAAGTTAATAACATTTATACATAACCTCTAACAATCATTTTACGAAATTAATTATGACAATAGGATATTTGAGACACATGTTAGGGAATCAAGAATAAACACACGACTTAAGGGCCGAATGAAGACCAAGAAAATTGAGACTCTCAAGTGTTAGCCAACATTAGGGCTAACACATACACGTGCACAAAACTTTACAATTTATACATATAAGTTACACGTGATGTGAAATCAATACAGGAACGTGATAACTACTACAAGAACAACAAAGACCGCGTATCTTCTTTCTTTTAAGCTAAGTCAACCCTGCAACAATAATGTGAGTTCATATGCCCCTTTTCTTTAATCTTCACAGATTTTAAACTCTCGAGGCTGAGAAACATGTTTACTTTTATTTATTTAAAAGTTCTGCTTAACATGTTATTTATACTTTGATTTAGATAATATTAAATTGTTCATTATCACTTATCTTTGTATGCATGCTTGTATGATCATGAGATAACGGGGAAACTCAGATGAATATGATAACATAATTTCATAATCATCAACACATTTGAATAACATAGTTGTAAGATTTTATCTTATAACACTTAGTTATTCTTACATGAGCAGAGATTGAGACAATTCATACACAGACAAACAATGAGAACTACTATAGAGAAACATGATGACACGGCACCACACATGAATGATTAGAAGATAAAACATCTTCTAAATATCATTCCACATTATAATTAACCAAGTGTGATAAGTCAAGTACTTATAACACTTAGTTATAACTTAAAAACATACTATGTGATAGTATGAACGCATTGATCATCCACCACCTGCGTCACTTAAGGGTACTAAGACTAGTTCTTACTACGGCTTAAGGATTACATGGTGAATATTGGAATTTATGAATGAAAATCATGATAACGTAACTTCATGATAATCACATCATTCACACAATGATTAACATAAAGTAATAAGACAAGTTCTTATTCAACTTTGTTAATCACATGAGAACATCCCTACATTGAGAACAACAACACAGATGTACATCATCCATCGTTACCTGTGGACTAGTAGACTGAGGAATTTATTTTCTCTCATGTCATATTATTAGTAACAGTTGCGATGAAGGCTTTGGGATCACACGGCGGAATAGAGGTGAATCGGGTGCATTGTAATCTGATTACGTGAGGATCACAATGGACTCCTTTTGGGCTCTATACGTTGCATTGAGATTACGTTACAAACAGTTAACTAACACTTTTAATAATTAAAAGTGAAACACAGTTAACCCCACAAATATAGAATAATACAAGGAAACAGATTGAGAATCTAATATCCTTAACACATATATTGGTTATCAATACTTCGGTTTGATAACTACAACGCTATCATTATATTATTCTATACATGGGAACACAGGTGATCAAAGAAGAGATAAACACGTGAATTGGGAATGGAAATCAATAGTTGTATTACAAGTAGTGTGGAGTTCTAGTGGTGTTGTGGTGGGATGTTGGCTAGGGCTTAGTTCCCTTACATATGCCCTATATATAAGCAACACTACTAGGATAATATAGTACTTGTGACTATAACTATTGAGAAGCCATTGGGTGAACAAGTGAAACAGACAATCATACAAGTAACATAGTTATCTTTGTGAATGTGCATGTGAATGAATCAAGGTTTTACATTAACTTACTTATGAACTCACCAACCTAGTGTTGACTTTGTTTAAATACATGTTTTCTCAGGTGATGAACAGGTGTAGATACTTACATGCAAGGATTTAGCTAGTGGACTTTTAGAAGACCTAGCTTTATTTTGTATTGCATGCTTTTGGAGACAAGAACAATGAATCATCTTTTGTATATCTTGTACATATACAAGATATAGCTACATTGATTCTTTTTGTTAGATTTACTTGATTAAATTATGAACGACACATTGTAATTTAATCTTGTAATTCTATATCATGGATGTGTTAGCATTTCTCATTTATTTATCATGTGCTATGTAAACAATCTGATCATTTGATTATCACAACGATATCGCGCCCCGGGAACCTTCCGCCCGACGGGAAAACCCGATCCGTTCCCGCCGGCCCGGGGTGTGACATGCAAGCATGCAAAGATAATTAAGTTGTCATTATTTTTATAAATATAAATTTGAATTATGAAATTATATATGTTGAACATTTTATAAAGTTAAGTTAAGCATGTTTTCTTAAAATTGAATAAAGATTTAATTAACTTAATTTTTATAATGACGACCTAACTAAACATGCAGAAATTATGGGTATAGCTATGTGTATGATAAGGATTAATATCTTTGAATATACATATTTATGGAGAAATACATAAGAGTTCACAATTTATTATCATGTAGTAAATAATTTAAACTAACAAGTATAGGTGATCTTTCTTATGATAATCATTTATAAAGCCTCGGATGTACGATTTAACTTGGAGTAGATAAACGAAGTTAACGAAACACTTGATTATCAAAAGTAAACAAAAAAAACGTACCCAGTTTAATCCCACTTTTAAGTAGGGTCTGGGAGGGGTGAGATGAAAACAATGGACAATTAAATTAATGGAATTACCAATACTTATAAACACAAACACACTATAATTACAGGTTGATTGAGTTGATCTGATTCTTATACGCGAGCACGCATTCTTCTAAAACACCGAATTTAAGGAACTCAGGTGAGTGCTCATAATCTCCCTTTCTTTTAAACTATTTTGTTTTTAAACTCGGAGGTGAAACATGTATACCAATTTATATATTGACTTGATAACACAGGGATGGCACTTATTTACTTGTATGAGATCCATAGTTATGGATTGTCATATTCCATGAGTTGTTACTAATGACCTTGGTCATCTGTAATGACTGCATGTATTGTCACTATTCCATGAGTTGAAGCTAATGACTTTGTGTCATTCGCGACGACTACATGTATTGTCACGTGGATGTTTCCACAACTCCGTGTATTCGTTGTGGTTGACTTCGGTCTTCCTCAATGTTTGCATGTATTGTCACGTGGATGTTTCCACAACTCCGTGTGTCGTTTTCATTGACCTCGGTCATATACAATGATACATGTATGGTCACTTATATTAATTGAAAATATTGATGGATTGTGATTGGTTGATCGAACATATGATTGATTATCTATGATTTATTATTATATGTGATTATGTGTTTGAATTATGTGTTGGGAATGTGTATTTGAATATTGTGTTGAATGATCTCACAGATGCTCATACGTATGTTATCAGGAAAATACAAACTCTTCAAAACTCTTTGTAAAATATTTTAAATATAAAACTTATGATTACTCACCAACTACTTTGTAGTTGACACTTGATTTTCACATGTTTCAGGTAATGAAGCTAAGTAGGTTGAGGAAGATGAACTCACACTTTTGGACATCATCATATAGGATCTTGGACTTAGCTAAATAACTGAAATTCTGGTGTTTAGAATTTAGTTAGATAGCTAAATCTCTTTTGTAATTGATGTAACTATTTCATGATGAACATGATTTTTGTGTAATTAATTTGGATGATTGAATGATATATGATGATTTGATTTAGATGCCCATGAGCTTTTGAACAATCTACACATCCTTCGTGGCATCCCGACGTTTCCGCCATCGGTCGGGGTGTTACACTTTCATTCAAAATTGATCATCCCGAGTCCTTTTACAGGAGAAGAAAAACAAGTTGAATCAAAAGCTTTTGTGAAAATATCTGCAATGTTGTCAACAGTATTAATTTTCAAAAGTTGAATTAACTTTTTCTCTACACAATCTCGAATAAAATGATGACGAATATCAATGTGTTTTGTTCTTTTATATGAAACATGATTTTCAGTAATGGCTATTGCGGCTGTTTTATCAACAAAAATAGGAGTTGTTGAATATTTTAAACTGTAATCTCGCATTTGTTGTTGAATCCACAAAACTTGTGAATAACAAATTGAATCAGCAACATACTCAGCTTCACATGTAGAGATAGCTACAGTAAGTTGCTTCTTGCATTGCCAGGTTACTAGTTTGTTACCAAAGAATAGACAACCCCCTGTTGTTGACTTTCTGTCAAGATTACAGCCACCATAGTCAGAATCTGAAAAATCTATAAAGTTCATGCTATCATCATAAGGGTACCATAGTCCAATACTTGGTTTTCCCTTCAAATAGAGAAAAATTCGTTTTACAGCCTTAGTATGTGAATCTTTAGGCTTTGCCTGAAATCTAGAACACAAACGAACTGCAAACATGATGTCAGGTTGGGATACAGTTAAGTACATTGAGGAACCAATCAGTGAACGATATATATGTTGATCAACATCTAAACCATTCTCATCATTGCCTAAATTATGATGAGTACAAATAGGAGTAGAATTGATGTACAATCATTCATCTTGAACTTGTTCAATATGTCATGTATATATTTACTCTGATGTATGAATAAGCTATCTTTCTTCTGATCTACATGAATTCCCAGAAAGAATGATAAATCTCCCGTTGCACTCATTTCAAACTTCTGCTTCATAACCGCTTCAAAATCCTTGCATAATTGTTCATTTGTTGCTCCGAAGATAATATAATCCACATATATCTGAACAATCAAAATGTTACATCCTTCTTCAAAATAAACAGAGTATTATCAATCTTCCCTCTTGAAAAACCATTGTCTAACAGATGTGTTGACAATGTCTCATACCACGCCCTAGGTGCTTGATGCAATCCATACAAAGCCTTATCCAGACGATAACACTTAGTAGGATTATTTGGATCTTCAAACCCAGGTGGTTGAACCACATAAACTTCTTCTTTCATTTTTCGATATAAGAAAGCACTCTTGACATCCAATTGAAAGACTTTGAACTTTTTGAAGCTAGCATATGCAAGGAACAATCGAATAGCTTCAATTCTTGCCACAGGAGCATATACATCAGCATAGTCATTTCCCTCCTATTGATTAAAACCTTGAACAACAAGTCTAGCTTTGTTCCTCACAATGATACGATTATCATCTTTTTTACATTTGTACACCCATCTAGTACCTATGGGAACGACATCTTTAGGACAATATACTAGCCTCCAAATGCAACACCCCGACCGATGGCGGAAACATCAGGGTGACACGAAGTGTAGATTGTTCATAGCTTAAGGTATAAAGATGTAAATACTCATAAGTAATCATTCAGTGCAATTAAATCAATCATTCATTACAAAGTCAAATAACTTCAAACTTAACTATTACATCGTTTCAAATTCAAATTCAAATACATAATTTAAACTACTAAATCCAAATCCATATAAATGCTAGTTTCCTTTTCCACCTGAAACATGTTAAAATCTAGTGTCAACTCAAAGAGTTGGTGAGTTTCATAGGTTTTTAACACTCACACCAAAAGGTTCAATAAAAATGTTATAGATAATGTCTTATGTGAACTCTAACCATAATGAACATAGCCAAAATGAACTAGCAAGTAAAGCAGATCAACAAATGTTAACAAATGATGTTTGACCTATGTTTAGCATTACTAAGCTGCTTAAATAGCAAACTATCACCGCGGGCCTTACCCGAAGGGTAAATCAAACAACGGTGGGATGGTCAGTCCAATAGATCTATCATAGTCACTAGAATGGATGTGATCAATGCCTATGCTTAGCTAAAGTTCACTAACTAAAAGGCCATTAGCTAAGTTCACATATAAATGAAATAAATGAGTTACATGTTTCACCCCTAAATCAAAAATAGTAAAAGAGGGGCTATGAAGACTCACCTTAATGTGTGAGGTAGTCTTTGCAATGGTTGTCAAGTATAGTTCAACAATATCCAACACAATTTCAATTTTCACCTAAATAGTTCAATAGGCATATCTTAACATAACTATGTCTTTCTATGGATTTATCTAAGTCCTAAAAGGATCAACGGTTCGATTTATTTTGAATAAATAATTTTGCACTTTATTATGATTCATTTTAAATGAAAGGAGAAATACTGTTTATAATACTTAAATTCCTTTTGTTTCATAAATCATAACTTAGAAATTTTGAAATTTATACTTATTTTATATTCAACCAAAATAATAGAGAATCGTTTAATAGTCTTAATCTATAAATAATGTTAACAAATATTTACGAGTATTTTGTTAAATTATTTGCATCATGTAATAATAAGCTGCAAAAATTTTAAATAGAATTTATAGAATTTATCATAGATTATTTAAAAGTTTATTATGAAAAACATTTTGTAAATATCTAGATTTTATAAAATGTATACTTATTGTGTATTAAACTATTAAATAAACCATTAAGGATTTAATCTAACAAATTTATAATTTTTTTACTTCAAAATTTGATGATTAAAATTTTATAAATCACATTTTCATGTTACAAATAATTTTTTAAATGAAAGAATATTAAAAATAAAGTCTCATTTTAGTTTACAAGTTTAATAACTTTAATTCATCCTTTTGTCAAAAATAATAATTTTATTAAATAATTTTATTAGAATAATAAATTTATTTATTTTATAAGAATAATGGATTTTCATTTATAAATTTTTTTGTGAAAACAAAATTTAGAAATATGTTTTTAAAGAGAAGCTATAAAGGATTTACAAAAAAAATGGTTCAACTTGCCCAGAACCAGGCTCGAACCCGCGACCCATCACACACACCACATATGTATTAACCGATCGATCTAGGCACCTAAGCCGCGAAAACATCGGTTTCACATTGTATTTAATATGATCCATATTCGAACCCCAATTTCAGTTTCAAGAACAAAAGAAGAAACCGAGCCCTAGTTTAATTTTTATTCAAAATTCGTTCGAATGGGATCCCGAATGTAATCCTAATCATGGGGCTTTTATTCTAGATCAAAAAAGGATTAGAATGGGGTATAGATTACTAACCTTTATGCTAGTTTAGATGGGTTTCGATTGAAGGACGAGTGGCGCACGACCAAGGCTTTAGGGTCTTGATTCGCGATCGTTTTGAGTTGTTTTTCCTCTTTTGTTTTCACAGAAAGTTTCTAAATGCTTGTGGGTTGCTTAGGTTCGATAAATTTGATATTTATGGGTGTTTTGTTCGAATTTTAATTCACGGTCATATCTTGTATATTTGGAAACAAATTTCGATTGATACGGTTGTTTATTCGTTTAATTACTGATTAGTATAAGTTCACGTGTCTAAATCCTTGCTAAAATTAACTTTGATTAGCTGGAATTGGGTTGGAATAGCCGAAACTTGAAACCGGGTTATGTGAAGGAAAAACGGGTCGGATAGAGGGTAACCGGGTAGAGAAGGAAAGAATGTTTGGGGTTTTGTCAGATTTGGCCCCTCCTATGTTTTCTTCATTAAAACTTGTTTCAGAATTGACAAAATTGGTCCCCCAACCTTATATTTAATCATTTTATTTGTTATAGAATTTATAAAATTTCACAAACCATTATAAAGTAGTTATAATTTTTATAAAACATTATTTTTTTTAATATTATGTTAAAATTATAAAATTTAAAACATAGATATTTCAATTATTAATTTAAATTTTATGAAATTTAATTATGATTTATGTTAATAAAAATTTGTAACCTTTTTATTTATCAATTAAGATATTTTTTTCTATGGGTTTTTATTAAAATTTTATAATTTAAAATTTACTTGTTTAAGTTATTTATTTACAAATAAATTCTAAATCCTATAAATTAATAAATATATATATGCATATGTGTGTGTAAACCCTTCTTAATTGAAATTTTCAAATGACGTCGAATTGCCTTTATTAAATAATATTACAAATTACAGTAATGTTACACCAAACACCAAGTTTCTCAAATTGACTGAGTTCTTCTTCCATGGATGTTATCCAAGACTCCTTCAATTCTTCGTTAACATTATTTGGCTCTATTTGACTTACAAAAACATGAATATAAACATGAATTCATTGTCTCCTGAATACTTGACAATAAAACCTAATCTTCTTCATCTTGAACATGCTGACTCCTTGTTTTGGCTCCAGAATTCAAATCACCAATGATATTTTCAATTGAATGATTTATATTAACTCTGTGAGTAGCAATCTCCTCCACAGCTACTTCTTCTTCAAGATTTGTAATATGTGTATCTTCTTCTGGTAAAATCTCCCCCTGAATTTCAGATTCAACAATAACAGATGGATCATTAATTGAATCATGAAATTCATCTTCAGAATGCAAATCTTCATAAATGTTTTGTTGTTAACGAACCAATGAAGTAGAAGAACTATCAGGAAAAAACAGGAGAATCTCCTTCGGAAGATTGAAGAATAAATCTTGGAAATAAACCATTTCGGATCAAAAAATTCATTTTGCGTAAATGAACATGTCCCATTCGTCTATGCCATGAAATTGAATCTTTTTCAGTAACTTTAGAAAATAAACATGTAAGTTAAAAGATGAAGTGGCATGAGACATATCCAGTTGATATGTATTATTGTGTCTTGGAGCAGTCACCACAATCCAATCATCAGGTATCATTACTCCAGGCTTCAATATGCAACAAGCTTTGTTATCAAAGATGACAGAAAAATCTTTATCACATACTTGTGAAACACTCAACAAATTGTGTTTGAGTTGTTCCACATAACTGACATGTTCAAAACTTATTCAGTCATTTGATAACACTCCCTCTTTTGTGATATAACCACCCGTGTTTCCAGCAAACTTAACAAAACCACCATTCGTGCGTTCAATATTTATCAAAAGATCCAAATTCCCAGTCATGTTCCTAGAACATCCACTATCAATATACCATGTATTCTTTTAAGTACTTGATAATGAGTCCTGCGCACAGAAAAATAAATCAATTAGAAACTGGAATCCATGTCTTAGTCATATGACTTTTAACATGGATGGAAGAAACATCTTGAGTTTCATCAATAGAAACTCTTGCCTTAACAGTCCATACTCTATTAGGAACAGGTTTGTAAGGAATAGTTTCATTTTGATGATAGACAAATTGTTTGGCTGATTTAATGATTTTCTTTGGAACAATTTTGATCTAACAACATTCATTAGTTTTGAATTTCTCAAAGTGCATTTAACATTCTATTTAACAAATTTCTTTTCCACAAGTGGAAAAGAATGAACAAACTTCACTGATTTGGAATGATGTTTTGATGTTGAACTGTGTGTAGTGAATGCTGTGGTGATGAAATCAGTCAGATTAATTGTATTACTAGGCATTTTCTTCCTACTTTTCTTGGAATGAACAACATGTGATTGACTATCATCCTTTGATAGACTAAGTTTTTGAACCTTAGACCTTGAACTAAACCCTTGTGAAAGTGAAGCTACAGATCCATTGCTACCAAACTTCTTAGACTCAACAGTTTACGACTATGAACATCCTGGTTTATAGATGGTAATTCTTGTGAAGAAGAAGTTTGTGATGAAGACATAGCACTCTTATTTTTGAAGAAAACAACATTTGATTGACGTAAAAGTTTGTCAAGATCCTTTTGATCAGTTCGTCTTTTAACAAAATTATTCTTTCCTTTTATTATCCAATGCCTTTCAGATACCTGATCTGGCTTTTGAAAAATCTTTGAATTAGGTTTCTTAAAAACTTTATCAATCAAAGCTGGATTAATCAAACTCAAAGGATGAGAATCATCACAAAAGATCTCATATTTTCCTTTAAGATTATAATAAATAATGTTTTTCTCTGTGTCTAGGAATATCATATTCTTTTTGAACACTTTCATTACTATTGTCAACATCTTCAATTATGAAAAACTCAGAAGCATTGTTATTATCAAACAAATTTGATACACCAGATTTCTGTTTATCATCAAAATTTAAACCAAACACATCTCTATTATCTTATTCATCACCATCACAAACTTCTTTCTTGATCCCTGAATTCTCTATCCCTGTTCCTGTACATTCAATACTGACAGAACTAGACAAGTTAGTTAAATCATTTGCAAACATGTCTAACTTCTTGGAGGATTTAGCAATATATGGAATAACATTTGCCTCTTTAGGAAGAGACCCATAAAGATGGTTAATATGAGGAGGAACATTCTTATAACCAATCCCTTAGGTACCTGGATTGCTAACATGATTAGCCACAATGTTATCAAAAATCACTTGAGCATTATACAAAGACTCAATTGATTTACATTTCTGTGTTCTATCCTTTAATTCATCAATCATATGATTGATAATGTCCTATTTATCTGCCAATTGCAAAGTCAATGTTTTAATATCAGCACTAGATTTTTCAAGTTTATTTATATATTTTACTTCATTAGCTAGATATTGTTTAATATTATCTTCTAAACATGTGACATCATCAATCAATGATTGATTATGCTTAGCAACCATATAAAGTTTGGCTAACTAAGCACAACATTTTAAACAATTTGGTTTCAAATTAAGATTCCTTCCTGATGATAATTCATCCTTTTTTGAACTTGTCTAAGCCATGAAAGCAACATGAGATTCATCATGTACTTGAATCTCCTCAGCACAAGATGACCAATCAGTACCTCACTCATCTTCAACAAGTAATGGTTTATCTTTAGTTGGAGGAGTTGCCTTTGGACTTGTAGTAGCTGTAGATGAAGAAGTAGCAGGAAATCCTCTTCGAGGATCAAACTTATCAGATTTTGAACCATGTTCAAATCTTGAATTGTTTCTCATTGGCATTTCACACTCTCTGGAAAAATGTCCTAAATTTCCACAATTGTAACATTTCACCTTCTGTTTAGAGAAACCAAGTTTTTTCTTTGAATTTCCTGACATCTCAGTTCTCCCATTTGTAACATCAGTGCCGGAATCGTAGCCGAAACAGTGACTTATATAGTAGATCAAGTACGAACTATGTATATTACATGTGTATTATTTTCATTTGATGTTTAATAAGAAACTATTACAGATCTATTTCAGAATAATATCTGAAAACACAGAACTATTAAGTGAATTTTAGTTAGAATTTATTATGTATAAACGTATATCAGGTTGTACAGAACAAAACAATAACGGACGTCGATATGTGAATATTAAATTGACGGAGTATTCGTGTGAGTGACGATTCGCACGAATATATCTGTAAGTTTAACCTTCTGAACGATGTCCAATAATTAGAAAATCAAAACGAAAAGTATAGTTGTTGTCGTGTTCGTATTGGTGACAATCCGAACGAATACGTGCGAAAATCGTATGATTCGATTAAACAATTAAATTAAACGGTTTTCAAAATTTTAAGGATAAATAAAGATGATTAATTAATTTATTAGGACATACAACCTAGTTTAAATTGGAAAGGTCTATTTTAAAATCGTATCATTTCGTTACGAAAACAATCGAAAAACGACGTGTGAAACCGAAACCGAGCGAGACCGAACACACCCGAACATACTCGGGCTATAAAAGCCTTTAATCCTTTCTTTTTCCCTCATTTTTTGAGCCAAGACCTTTTGAAAACAGAAAACCTGAGGAGAAGTTGTTTTACCAGGAACAAGGGCTTTAGACACTTAGTCAAAGCTTTGGTTTTAGCTCCCTCTAAAGTTTTGCACAAGGTTATTTTCGTTGTTTAGTTTTCTTGCTTTGAAAGAGAGAAGAGAAAAGATAGAAAGCACAAGGAATTTTGGGGGAAGTAATTCATTTTACTCAGAGAATGTTGGGACTTAAATACCCAACATTCTGAGATACAAGACAAGAAATAATAAGACAAATAGCTGACACTATTAAAGACACTGAATCAACATACTAGTACAAATACAAAGTCAACAACAACAGAAACAAGAGTCTTCAGGAGTCTTCAGGTCTTCCGAGGTTGAAGTAGTTGTACTGATGTACAGTGGTTATTCTTTCGGAAAATGATCATCGGAAGCTGATTAAACAATCAGTTATTTCAGAATAGGAGATTGTCTTCCGAGTCATTTGATGTCTTCCGATGCAATGGATGTCTTCCGAAGGTTTCATGATCAGCTAGTGTCTTTCGAGGTAGATAAGTTCAGCGGTAGTTCTTTTTGGCGAATCTTCCGTTGTTGATCTTCCGATGCTGAAGCAGTTCTTTAATAGGAAGAGAAGCATTCACGGCTGGTCAATCCACGGTTTATTCATTTGTTTGGATTCAGTGGTTTTGCTCATCAGTCCTTATTTTCCAACAATCTCCCTCTTGACTTATGAAGCCAAAACCATTTATTTTTGTTTTAAAGCCAGACAAATTTTATTTCTAAGTGTTCGAACATAGTTTAGAACTTCATACTCTGTATCAGCATTATCCAGAGTCTTGTGCTGCAGTTCCTTCAGATCATCAATTGTTAAGGTGAGAATCTCATCCCAATTTGAGAAGAAAGTTCCTGAACCATTATATCTTTCAATGGCCATGCTCTTGGAGACAGGGTCGTAGAACCATCGTTTTATTCTTGTTTTGGAGTTTTTGATCTGAGGAGGCTGGGATTTAGAAGGTACACCCAAAGGAAGAGGAGCTCCAGCCGGCCAATGTATTATTTCTCTTCTTATCACTTGATCATTTGAATCAAGTGCCTTCTTTACTACAGCATGCTGATGAGGCTCATAGTTTATCCGAAGATCAGGAAGGATTTCCTTATTAACATCAACCTAGGGTCTGAATTTGACAGCAGATGGATATTCTGTAGACCCAACACCTAGGCTTCACATAGGTGCGTTTAGCACATGATCAAGCATTGTACTTGGGTTGGCATCCTTGAACTGAGTCACCATAGAGGGAGAAGATAAAGTGACTTCTTTCCAAAGCTCAGGGTGATCACTGTTCTCTCTTTTGAACATTGACCATTCATCAAACATAACATCATCTCTCCATCTTGTTATTGTATTCTTTGGTCCCTATTGATTTTGGATGAGGATGTGTTTTATTCTTTTCCTCTGCTCAATGGTCTTTTTATTCTTAACTTCTGCCTTTATTCTTTTGGATAAGACTTCAACTTCATTTCTGAGACTAGTAATATCCCAATTGCTGAAGTTTTCAACTTTGTACTTCCCTTCATCCAGCAGAAACTTGATCAGCTGCTCCCTCTCAGCCTGATAGGCTTTATCTTGTTGCTGATCCAAAGGGCAATTTGCTTCTGATAGGTTTTTGCAAGCTCGTTTCTTGAGAGACCAATGGCTTCTAGATCGGCTAGGATCTTATTTTTCTTCTCTGTTTCTTTATTCTTTATCTTCCAAAGGTCTTCATCGGAAGGGAATGTCCTAACAGGTGAATAGGATTCCTTTATTGTAGAAGTTTGTGGTTTCTCAGCATCTGCTGACTTTATTGGTGAGGGAGCTGTGGTGGTTTTGGGAAGGTCAGACTCATCATCGTCAGCCAATATGAGCCTTCTCTTTCTTGAAATAAGAGAGGCAACTGGCTGACCGTCATTTAAGTCTGAGCTAGGTTCTTGAGCAGGGGTTCGAAGTTTCTGAGATGTGTTATTATGTGTTTTGGTTTCTCTGACCACACTCTTTTGTCTTCTTGAGAAAGACTGAGTGATTATTGGCGCTGGTTTTTGGCCAATTTTGGAAGCATTGATAGTCGTATGAAGGGAGGTTTGTTTAAGAGGCAGAATTTGGAGAAAGGGTAGGTGAGCTTTCTTTTATTTGTGTGTATGGGTGAAGAGGGGATAGATATGGTAGGAGAGACATGTTTAGGAAAGATAGGGTTGTGCTCAGATTGGACAGAACCAGTTGGAATTGGTATGTCCTGAGTAGTTGAGGCAAAAGAAGATGGGGCAGCGGTTGTGGGCTTTATTTGCTCAGTGGGAGCTGATTTAGAACGTTTGGGTTTTCTGGATACTCCAGATGATCCAATGTTTATTTGAGCTTCAGCTTCCCTTTGCTTCTGCTCAGACCTAGCCTTAGCAGCTTCAGTCTGTAACTGTTGATCCAGTGCTGCTTTGAGGAGTGCCTCTTGATTTTTCAATCTTATTTGATTCATCCTCCTTTGCTCAGTCTTGTCTTCTGCCCTCTTGGGAGCTTAGGCAGCAGACAAGAGCCTTTCATTCTCCCTCTTTTTGGCTTTATCAGCCTGTTCCTTGAACCAGGGAGAAGGAGGAGCAATCCCAGTAAAAGACTCAAGAAAGCGAGTATGGTTAGAAACTTCATGTTATAAGGAGGAGACTTTTGTATCTACTGAAATTTTCAGTAGATCCAGTTGGATCTTTTGAGTGGTGGGGAATTTTTGGGTAAAGGTTTGAAGCAGGGTAGTTAGATGGGCAGTAAGAAGTGGGTTTAACACTTCTTGAAAAACACGGATTGAGAAGGTGGGGGCAGTGGAAGTAGGTGGAGTGTTTAGAGTACCTTCAGTGAAGATGCCTGCATGGGGATGGATTTGGGTTGCAGGGCTTGGTTATTCAAGACTGTTGCGACTAACTTAGTGAGCTTAATCACATCAGCCTGAATATGAGCAACAGAATCCGTCAATTCCTTTATTTTAAGATCTGATGCGTCCATCCTTTTACGGATTTCATCCGAGTCCCTGACTAATGAGTCAGTTTTTTCATGACCTGAGTCCATCTCAGGAATGTCATGGACCCCTTTTTCTTGTTTCCGGGGATTTCCAGCCTCAGTTTCAAGAACTTCATGAGCTGTTTCCATATCGGGAGTCTTATTGCCTGATCTATTCAAATGAGAGCCCATTGGATTCTCATATGAGATGGATGCTCCAGATATATTATCAAGAGGTCTAGATGGACTGTACATCCTGATCTTATCCTCTTCTCCAAAGGTAGGAGATTGATGAGTTTGAGCAAAGGTTTGATGTGGCTGTTCCTCTATTGGTGAAGGTGGAAGAGAACCAAGTTGCTCAAACACAGAGTCAATCTCATGGAGAACATGGGTAGAAGAGTGAGGGGCTATTTGTTGAGAAGAAACAGAGATGTCCTTGGGAGATTGGACTATCATCTGAGTGTCAAGTGACATTTCAGTGGTTAGAGAGGGTTCCCTTTGGAACACAACATCATCCTGTTGAGAGGATTGATGAGGAGCTAGATGGGGTGGAGATGCTTGATTCATCTGTGAGCATGGAACAGATGTATCCAATTGCCTAGTGGGGGCAGAGACATGTTCAGGGATCTCATTTTCCTGAATAGTCTTTTTGGGCTTTTTAGGTTTAGAGGCTTTGGTAGAGGGTTTCCTTTTGGCCGGTACCTGTACATGTGTGGAAGAAGAGGTGGATGTGGGTTCACCAAGGATGGGTGTTCCTCAGTGTCATCCATTTGTCTAGCATCAGTGTTAAATCTACTGAACACCTGTTTGTCAATGCTCTTGATAGTAGAAAGAGGAGCTGTGACAATCCGGCATTTCGGATTAACCCCGTTAATAAGAAACTAACAGAAATGATACGAAATCAAACTAGAAGGATTAAATCTGAACAAAATAAGTTTGTAAAACATTTAATTTATAAGAACAAATGTTAAAATTATATGGGATGTTCAATTTTGACTATTAAAGTCAAAATTTGAGTTGTTTATAGAATGGAAATTTGAAATTCATAGTAAAAAGTAGTTATGAATCGAATTAGTCAATTAACTAACTCTCATTGATGATTATCAAACGTTATTATCAGTTACTAACCTATTAATCATCGAATTGAAATCAATTAAAGCTCTCAAAGTCGAAACAGTTACTAATTTGTATCAAAATCGTATAACCCGAACATAATTCACACAATTGCACATTCCTAAACACAAATCGGCATACTTAGGGTATTTTACACACAACAATTCGATCTCAAGAACTCTGGATTGAAGAAAACGATTGAGAGTCGGCCGAAACTCAAGTCCCAAGTCAATCTCTATCCATTTGACATCAAATCAGGTAAATGATCGCTCCTGCACAACCTAAATGGGCCGACTAAGCATAGCCATATTCTTAGTTCGTATACAAACATCGAATTTTTATGAATCCTAAGTCTAGGGTTCATCATCTATAACGATTTGGGGGTTTTCTTACAAACGAATTCAAAAACCCAATTAAATTGTATACATAGTTTCGTATTAATATGGTAAATGAAATCCCCATATCAATTTCATATAACATTAATGAATTGACCAAGTTCAAATTCTAGGGTTTTTCGGTTTGGAGGATTTGGGGTTTTCAACACAAACGAATGTCATAATCAAATTAATATACATAGAGAGTTTCAGAAGATCCCGATTAAGAATAACCCTATACTAATTTTGTGAAACAAAAACGAATTATATGAATTTCATTTCTAGGATTCTTGGATAAGAACGAATTGGGGATTTTGATAAAAATGAATTCAAAAATCAAATTAATTGTTATCCTCAGTTTCAGAAACTTCCGATTAACATAAACCCTATGTTAATTGTAACAAACAACAACGAATTGTTAGATTTTGAGTTCTAGGGTTCTTCATGAAAAACCATTTGGGGGTTTCGATTC
This sequence comes from Mikania micrantha, assembly GCA_009363875.1. Taxonomy (NCBI): domain Eukaryota; kingdom Viridiplantae; phylum Streptophyta; class Magnoliopsida; order Asterales; family Asteraceae; genus Mikania; species Mikania micrantha. Next base: position 121,659,778 of record CM018691.1, read on the forward strand.
AAATGGATTCACAAATAAAATTAAACTATATAGGGAGCTTCGGAATAACCTGTTAAATGATAACCCTATGACAATTTCATCTGATTATATCGAATGGCATAATTTCGAATTCTAGGGTTCTTTGTTGAGAATGATTTGGGGATTTGTATATAAACGAACTTGGTTTTTGAATTAAACAACACTGATAGTTTCGAAATATCTTATGTAACATAAACCCTATGATTTATAACGAATTTGAAGGATTTAATCAAAGAACATGGTTTTGGGTTTAAACTCGATTTTGGAGTTATAAAACCCTAAGAATTCGATGAAATAAAGCAATTAGAAAAACATGTGAATTCGTTTGGATCTCTGGAACTATAACCCTATGGTTCTGAGCTCAATCGGGATTGAATTGTGAGCTAATTTGAGTTCTATGTGTTCGGTTGAAAGAAAATCAAAGAAACCCCAAGTGAGTCTTCATTAAAACTATTTAAAACCAAAACCAATTGCAAATGCTGAAGCAGAACAACTGGTTGGGCGTGTGTGTTGGTCCAGGAGGTCAGGGGTTCGAACCCTGCCTCTGACAGTTTTTGAAATTAAAACTAATTTTGGTTTTTAAAACATAACTTCTTCGTTTTAAGTCCGTTTTAACTCGTTCAAGTTGCGTTGCAACCGAAACGGAATTTTGAACAAAATGAAATGATAAAATTCACATTTTTAACCGGAAACATAATCGCGTATAAGTACGCGTGTTTTAAAGAAATCGTATTTACTTATACGATTTAAATAAACGAACTCAAAGTTGTACGTACTTTGTATGTGTCACACCCCTGCGCCGCGTGCGGAATCCACGGCGCGGTGACGTATGAACAGTTGATTCATGCACAAGTATTGAATAAGAACAACCACAATGGATTACTATGTTTCATAATGTTAAGACAACTGTTTAGTTACAGACAACTATCTACCAAAATAAAGACAACTATAGACCCAAAATATAGTTACAAAAGAAGACTTCAAACAAGACAATCAAACAATTAGGATTTAGTGAGTTTCTATTCCATCCTAGCATGTTTCTTCATCTTGTTCTATCTTAGAATGGTCTCCTTAGTTGTCCCTGAGAATGTCTTAAACCTGATTACCTGAAACACGTGAAAAGTAACTGTCAACTACAGACGTAGTTGGTGAGAACAATAGGTTTAAGCATTTGTAAACATGAGTATATGATATAAGACATAGGTAAGTTAAAGCATCATAAGATTCACACGGATGAGCTGTAACCCAAACTAACATCAAGTAAGAAAATGAGTGTAAACAGTCCAATCACTGTTCGCACGACAACCAATAATATCAAGTCCCAAACCACGTTTGGAGTTAGATAATACGTCAGCAGTTTTGATAACCATATGACACCAGACCTGCAGTTGGCTTTTAAAAGCAAATTTAAAAGCCAACTCCATCCTGGATAAGAAAACAATGACACCAGACCTGCAGTTAGCTTTTAAAACAAATTTAAAAGCTAACTCCATCCTGGATAAGAAACAATGTGTCCGCTTTCCCTTGTTGTGATCACCCAGTACTAACGCTAATGAATGTGATACTTGATGGGTTTATAAGTTTGTTTACAACAATGGACACCATGTTTATGAATCTTACTTTAACCGGATGTGTTAATGTCTTATTGAAAACCTGGATTTAACTCCACGAGTTGAATCCTTTGTTTATGTAACATGAAAATGAATCCCTTGATTTGATTACCATGATGTGAACCATATGATTTGAATACCATGAAATGAACCATTTGATTTGAATACCACAAAATGAACCACTTGATTTGAATACCACAAAATGAACCACTTGCTTTGAATACCATGATATAATGACCTTGTGTAACAACAAGGTTTTTAACAAAAGAAAGAGTTTATGAAATCATTTATTTAAAAATGTTTATCCTTCAAAAGAACATTTGAGTAAAACTGTTATAAAACATTTCAAGAAAACATTATAAAATCCTTTTTAGTAATAAGGGTTTAATAGTAAATAATTCCTTTAAAACAGTTGACAATTTCCTTAAACAGTTGAAGAATCACTTGGGTTCATAGGATAAACCTGTAATGTTTATGAATACACATAAACTGTGCAATGAAACAAGATTGAAATAGCGGTTTTTGATCACGTGTTCCACCCCAAAACAGTTATAAAACAGTAAAAGAGGGGCTAAAGTTCTCACCTGTCTGCAGTAGACTCTGAACTAAAACAGATAGCAAGTAGCAAACAGGACTTCTAATTGTTTCCTATAACATTGTAATCATACATAAGATATAGGATTTATAATTGTATAGACTTTGATTCATTGATTGACTTGTGTTCACTTGAACTTGTTAAACTTGATTACTTGATTGATCATGGGTTCAAGAAACTTGTGAAATGTTCTTTTGTATGATAACTTGTTTGTGTGCCACATATGTTTAAGTGTTTGATAAACCATTTGATAACATGAGTTGTGAAAAGCTGTTCCAATTGTTTTAAGTCTTGTGATTGTGAATTGATCTTCATGATTATTGTTAAGTTTCTCACTTAACCCATTTATGATCAATTCACAATTGTCATAGTCGAGGGTCTCACATTGGGCCTTAAGCCCATGAAACCATGATGGTCCTTAAACCGAGTCCATGGGCCAATTAGGTTAATGGTGAGCCTAATGGGCTTGGATCAGGCCTAAGAATTTAATTGGGTCCACTAATGTGTATGTAACCCACACAAGTTTCCAAGACAATATCGGGCCAATTAAACCATAATGGGCCAATTTAACCCTATTGTGCTTAGTTGAAACCTATGGGCCAAGTGCTAATGAAATTGGGCCTTGAAGAACCGGATTGGGCCTAATGGGTTTGGGCTGCCACCTTAGGCAGCGAACCCTCTACTTTCCCTCTCAAGGTTCGGCTATGATGAGTCCATAGTTAGCCTACTAGATCCACGAACCATGCAGAGGTTCGGCTCTTTGATGTGAGGTGTGGGTTCGTTCCTAGGTTCCAAGGCTCGGCAATAATAACAGAACCATGTAGGGTTCGTCAATATAGGGTTCATGTAGGCTTCCTATAGTTCGGCATGCATGATGGTTCATTTGATTCGTCCTAGGTTCGCCAGGATCTAAGGTTCGTCGACCATAACCATCAAAGGGTTCGCTTGATCATGCCACGAACCACGCAGGGTTCGTGGCCTATCCAAGGTTCGTGAAGGCTCGTGACTGATCCAGGAGGGTTCGGCTGTGCTTACACGAACCATGCAAGGTTCGTGAAATTCCTCAAGGTTCGTTGATGGCGACTAGGGTTCGTGGAATGCAAGGAGGCTCGGCACAGGCTCGTGGGAACCTTCTGGGTTCGGCTGATAACCCCACGAACCATGCAGGGTTCGCCATTCAAAGGAAAGTTCGGCCGTAGGGTTGATCAGGGTTCGGCCGCCGAACCTGTTACCAGCTTCATCTCCATCATCGAACAACTGGATCCAGACCTTGATTCATGCTATCCAAGCATCAGGAATTGTTACTATGGGTGCGAAAATGGAAGTGGATTGCTAGATTCGGCCGAGGGTCGGGTTTATACAAGAACACACAAGAAAACCCTAATTCCCGAAACTTCCTTGGATCATACCTCGTTTTTGGCTGGATGGATCTGCGATATTCTTGTACTTTCGTGTAGAGAACGTTGAGAGCTTCGCTTGGGTTCGAGAATCACCGAAATCCGTCGAGAAACGAGCGAGATATTCACGTTTGAAGGTCGGTTTTCTAGAGAGAGAGAGGGTGAACGGTTTTGTAGTGAGAGAAAGGGTTGTTGAGGAATTAAATGAGGTTTTAAGCCTTGTTCAAGGCTTTTATAGTCCGTGTAGTATTCGGGTCCGTTTCGGTCGCTCGGTTTGCGTTTCCGGAACGTAACGCGTATTTTACGCGGTTTTAAATTAAAAAGAGTTATTAAACTCATTAAAATGATGAGTTTCAAAATTGTAAAAATATAAAATAATTAATTTAATTATTTTACTCTTCGTGTGTTGCCGGATCGTTAAACATTCACAATTTACGTGTATACCCGCAATCGCGTACGTTTTCCGATCGTATTAAAATATTTAAAGTCGTTTAATCATAATTATAAGTTCAACATTCGTATCATTATGGATCGTCACCCATAACTATACTCAGTCTCGCTTACAGATTACGATTTTTGTTGAATTTATTAATTGTTATAATATTCGTCTCGACACTACGCACTAACACTAACCTGTTACACCGAACGCAGTATATATATAGGGCTCACTCTCGCTGCCCACCACTGTTTCGATATAACCAGTTACTGCTCTTGCCTAGTGTAATCGACTGTAATAAATAATAAATACTTGTTTTCTGATTACTAAGATCCTGTAACACACAAGCACACATTTTGAACATACGAATCACATTGATGAACTGAACCATGAATGGACACTGTTCTAACACTGTTTACAACTACATGACTATATGCACAAATGTTACAGTCTCCTCTAGTTAAGGGAATTTCGTCCCGAAATTAACTAGCCGAAGGTACTGTAAAAAGATGAGGGTACTTAAGCTTCATCTGGTCTTCACGTTCCCAGGTGAACTCAGCACCGCGTTTGCCCTCCCATCGCACTTTCACGATCGGGATACGGCTGCGTTTAAGTTTCTTGACCCCATGATCCATGATCTCAACTGGACGTTCTATGAATTGCATGTTATTCTGAATCTGTATGTCTTCCAGTGGAATCTGAACATCATGATCCGCCAAGCATTTCTTAAGATTTGATACATGAAAAGTATCATGAACATTGCTTAGCTCCACTGGAAGTTTGAGTTTGTAGGCTACGGGACCAATCCGTTCCAGGATCTCAAAAGGTCCAACGTACCTTGGTGCAAGTTTCCCTTTCTTCCCGAATCGGACAACGCCTTTCCAGGGAGAAACTTTGAGTAAGACTCGGTCACCGACTTGAAACTCAAGCGGTTTCCGACGTCGATCAGCATAACTCTTCTGCCGATCTCGTGCGGCCTTAAGCCGTGACTGAATGATTGTGATCTTGTCTGATGTTTCCTGAATGAGTTCTGGTCCTACGACCTGTGAGTCACCAATCTCGGTCCAACAGACCGGTGATCGGCACTTTCTACCATATAGAGCTTCGAATGGTGCACATTGAATGCTCGTATGATAGCTATTGTTATATGAAAACTCAATGAGTGGGAGATGAGTGTCCCAACTTCCACCGAAGTCAATGACACAAGAACGGAGCATGTCCTCAAGTGTTTGGATAGTCCTCTCACTTTGGCCGTCGGTTTGGGGATGATACGCCGTGCTAAGATTAACACGCGTTCCCAAAGCCTTTTGCAATGATTGCCAAAAGCGAGAAGTGAAGCGACTATCACGATCAGATATGATTGATGTTGGAGTACCATGACGTGCAATGATTTCGTTGATGTACAATGTGGATAACTTCTCCATCTTGTAATCCTCTCGGATTGGGAGAAAATGAGCAGATTTGGTGAGTCGGTCAACGATCACCCAAATCGAATCGAAACCTCTCGGAGTTCTCGGCAACTTCGTTATGAAATCCATGGAAATTTGTTCCCATTTCCATTGAGGAATTTCAGGTTGCTGCAGAAGTCCCGAAGGCTTTTGATGTTCTGCTTTGACCTTTGAACAAGTAAGACATTTTCCCACGTACAGTGCTATGTCTTTCTTCATTCCCGGCCACCAGTAAGATGTCCTCAAGTCCTGATACATCTTGTCGGCTCCAGGATGAACTGAGTATCGCGACTTATGAGCCTCATCACAGATGAGTGTGCGCAATTCTTCAGACTTTGGAATCCAAATGCGGCCGTTGAGATATAACAACCCATCAGCTCGAGGTTCTAGTTTCTTCTCAATACCACAATCCAAGTCTGTCTTGAGTTGATTATCTGTTACTACTTGTTGTTGTGCAATACGAATCAAGTCTTTCAAGTTTGGCTGTGTGTTGATCTCCATGGCTCTTACACGAATCGGTTTGACTGGTTCCTTGCGACTAAGAGCATCCGCCACCACATTGGCTTTACCCGGATGGTAACGAATCTCGCAGTCGTAATCAGTTAGAAGCTCAACCCAACGTCGTTGTCTCATGTTGAGTTCTTTCTGATTGACAATGTGTTGCAGGCTCTTGTGATCCGTATAGATGACACATTTAGTACCGTACAGGTAGTGTCTCCAAATCTTCAATGCAAAGACCACAACCCCTAACTCAAGGTCATGAGTAGTGTAATTCTTCTCGTGAACCTTAAGTTGTCTTGAAGCATAAGCAATGACCTTGTCCCGTTGCATAAGTACACAACCGAGACCAAGGTTTGAAGCATCACAGTAGACAATGAAATCATCACTGCCTTCTGGAAGACTAAGGATAGGGGAATTGCATAACTTCTGTTTAAGAAGTTGAAATGCATCTTCTTGTTTCTGTCCCCATATAAATGCTTGACTTTTCTGAGTCAATGTAGTGAGTGGCAAGGCAATCTTAGAGAAATTTGCAATAAATCTCCTATAATAACCTGCCAGACCCAGAAATGAACGAATTTCTGTTGGAGTAGATGGAGTAGTCCAGTTCTTAATCGCCTCAATCTTCGCCGGATCTACATGTATCCCATCTTTGTTTATGACATGTCCTAAGAAGTGAACCTCCTTTAGCCAAAATTCACACTTTGAGAATTTAGCATAAAGTTGTTCCTCTCTTAGTAGTTCCAAGACTTTCTTCAAATGATCCTCATGTTCTCGTTCTGACTTGGAATAAATCAGTATATCGTCAATAAAGACGATAACAAACTGATCCAAGTAAGGCCTACAGACTCGATTCATCAAGTCCATGAACACTGCAGGTGCATTGGTCAGCCCAAATGGCATAACCACAAACTCATAGTGTCCATATCGAGTCCTAAAGGCAGTCTTTGGTATATCCTCATCATTTACTCGTAACTGATGATACCCAGATCGTAAATCAATCTTAGAGAAACAAGTTGCTCCCTGTAATTGATCAAACAAATCATCGATCCTAGGTAGAGGATATCTATTCTTGATTGTTAACTTGTTCAGCTCACGATAATCGATACACATGCGAAACGAACCGTCTTTCTTTTTGACAAAGAGAACCGGAGCTCCCCATGGAGAGAAACTCGGTCTTATGAAACCTTTGTCTAAAAGTTCTTGAAGCTGACTAGACAGTTCTTGCATCTCCGACGGTGCTAATCGATACGGTGATTTCGCCACCGGATTTGCTCCAGGGACGAGATCAATTCTAAACTCCACTTGCCGGACTGGTGGTAGTCCAGGCAAGTCTTCTGGAAATACATCTGAAAAATCTTTGATGACCGGTACGTCTCCGACTGCTTTCTTGTCAGGTTTCTTTTCCACCACGTGAGCTAAGAATGCATAATATTTCTTCTTCAAATACTTCCTCGCCTTGATGCACGATACAATCTTCAATCCGCGGCAGGGTTTCTCACCGTAGACTATCATCGTTTCGCCAGACGGTAGGGGAATCCGAATGAGTTTCTCCGTGCATACGATCTCAGCATTATTCTTAGATAACCAATCCATTCCTACTACTACTTCAAAACTTCCGAGGGTCATAGGAATGAGATCGATAGAGAAAAGATGGTCATTTAATCTTAGCTCACAAGCATTAATGATGGAATCTACAACTATGGTTTTACCATTCGCTACTTCTACAGTATAGGGAGCAGTAAGTGTGGATAGTTGCATATTAAGAACAGAAGCAGTATGAGCAGAGATAAAGCTTTTATCAGCACCAGTATCAAATATGATAGGAACATAGTGATCATTGATAAGAAATGTACCCGTGATGACTGCCGGCTCTTCACGTGCTTCAGCAGTTCCAATCACAAAAGCACGAGCGGCAGCAGTATTGTTGTTGAGTTTCGGACACCGATTTCTGAAGTGTCCCTCTGCCCCACAATTGTAACAAGCTCTTCCACCTGTAGCAGCAGAAGCTGTGGCAGCAGTTGTTGTAGCAATAAGATGAGCAGATCGACAAGTCGTTGCAAAGTGTCCCATACGCCCACACTTGTGACACTTCTTGCATGGAGTATTGGGCAGGTGATGATACTGGCATTTGGTGCAGAGTGGAAACGGGCCAGTGTACTGCTTTCTGACATTAGCAGGTTGTGGCATAATAGTGAGGGGAGTAGCATGAGTAGGTGCAGCCGCAGTCAACGCTGCAAAGTTCTTGATTGTCTTTTGTTTCTTCTTCTTGGGATGGTGCTGTTCAGGCTTCTTGCCTTCTTCAATCTGTGCTCTCTTGAATCCCTTTCGGGTGAGCACCCCAGATTTCACATACTCTTCAGTAAGAGTAGCACCCAGTTGTATCGCAGCTTCCAAAGTAGTGGGGTTGTTCCCCATAACAGTTCCTCTAACCACTAGAGGCAAGCCTTCGATGTATTTCTCTATCCTGCGGGATAGAGGAGTAACCAAATGTGGTACCAAAATGCACAACTCATGGAAACGAGTTGTATACTTGGCACTTTCGCCACTATCCTGCACCAGATTCCACATCTCCACTTCCAGTTTCTTTAGCTCGTGACGTGGACAAAACTTTTCCACCAGTAAGTTCTTAAATCCATCCCATGGTAAGGCTAGAGCGACCTCACGTCCCCTGGTGTTCTTCTCAGAGTTCCACCAGGTGAGCGCTCCCTTATGAAAAGCACTTGAGGCCATCTTGACCTTCAGATTTTCAGGACATCCAGTGAAGTCGAGAATGTCTTCGATGCTTTCCAGCCACTGCAGTAGGCCGGTAGCTCCCTCAGTACCAGAGTACTTGGGGGGTTTAGCATCGTTGAACTGCTTAAAAGTAAAGTTAGCAGTTCCAACGTTAGTGGCATTGGAGTTGTGTGCGGAATCACTGGTACTTCCCCGAAGATTCTGGGTAATATCAGTGACCATACCCGGGATCACATCCCTCATGTGAACAGCGATAGCTCGAGCAATCTTGTTAATTTCATCATCATTACCGCTTGTCGAACCCCCAGCATTTGGGTCTCGTCGAGGAGGCATTCTACGAATAGAAGCCACAAGCGGGTCAGTAATGAGAATGGATACAATTGATTTTTCATGATAAGGTCAGTAATATATCCATACTACTAGTATTATCATTCAATTGTAATATGATCCAGTACACGTATAAGTTATCAACTTATTTGTATACTTATCATGTGAATATGTACGATGTCTCATGATCTCTCCACCAAACCTACATACTGACACTTTCCCGATATACCGAAAATAGCTTATATATAGGGCTCACTCTCGCTGCCCACCACCGTTTCGGTATACCACGATCATGCCCTTGCTAGCATTTGGCAACACGTTTGTACTGATTTCCATGTGTTTTCCATTGATTAAGAATCCCATGATCTTTGATCAACTTGAACTATGATTGATTCCATGATTGAACTATGATTATGTTATGCGTGCACCTACTAACAGTTGTTAACATGTAGAACTAAGTCATACGTGTGTTCTACACTTTCCTGTTAACTTATGCCAGTAAGTACTAATGATGTAATCACTTAAGAATTTCACTTAAGGTTTACATTTATGATATGTTCACAACTTGGTTGATTCACCATAATGTCTGGTTCATCCAAGTTTGAATTTCATTATGATTTGATTCCCCAATGATTGTTTCCCAAATGATTGTATCCCATGTGTTTTGACTAATGTTCCATGTGTCCAGTTGATCCTGAATCCTCACTCCAAATACAAACGCCGGATTTCCCCTAACATACTGAAATAAGCTTATATATAGGGTAAGCTCTCACCGACCCACCACTTACCTCAACACGTCAGCGTTAATCCGTCGTCTATATTTGGGGCTAAGATTCCAACTGTCGATTGATTATGATTATCCCATGATTTCCTCTTGTTCCTTGATTCTGTTTATGATTGTGTAAACCATGGTCCTTAATTTACTAGAAACTAAGACCTTAGGTTTATGTATATGTGTCCTAGGTTAATCAACCTAGTTTCCCAATACTTAAAGTACTGAGCATAATGATTTCCTGTGAGAACTTCAACTAAAGAATACTGTTACACAGATTCTAAGTTATAAAGTTCCTATGATAATGAACACCTGATAATGATAACAATGATAACAATGACAAGGATTTCAAATCAAGACTCTAAATTAATAGATCTTGACATTTGAATTCCTATAATGAATATGACAAGGATTTCAAATCAAGAATCTAAATTAATAGATCTTGACATTTGAATTCCTATAATGAATATGACAAGGATTTCAAATCAAGAATCTAAATTAATAGATCTTGACTTTTGAATTCCTATGGTAAATATGACAAGGATTTCAAATCAAGAATCTAAGTTAATAGTTCTTGACTTTTGAATTCCTATACTGAATGTGACAAGGACTTCAGATCAAAGATAACAATCTTTGCCTCTAAATCCCATAATGAATATGACAAGGATCTTAGATCAAAGATACTAAATAATAGATCTTTGCCTCTAAATCCCATAATGAATATGACAAGGATCTTAGATCAAAGATACTAAATTAATAGATCTTTGCCTCTAAATCCCATAATGAATATGACAAGAAATTCATATCAAAGATACTGAAACTACAGATCTTTGCCTCTGAATTTCTATAATGATCTCTGTGTGAGAATTTCAGATCAAGGATACTAAGAATACAGATCCTTGCCTCTGAAATCCTTAAATGCATATGTGTGAGAATTTAATTCGGTTTCTAAAATTATAGAAGTCCGATTCAAATTCCTTGACTCGATGTCTAATCTTAGAAAAATGTCCCTAAGATCTTTCAAGCTTATTGTAGACTTAATGCTCACTTAAGTTACTTAGATCCTAAGTATCCTCAAGCCTATAGCACTTAGTCCTATTGGGTAGCTTAGGTTATAGTCTAGGTCATTAAACATTGGGTTTTTTCCTAGTTCTCTACAACCTTGGCTCTCATACCAACCTGTCACACCCCTGCGCCGCGTGCGGAATCCACGGCGCGGTGACGTATGAACAGTTGATTCATGCACAAGTATTGAATAAGAAAAACCACAATGGATTACTATGTTTCATAATGTTAAGACAACTGTTTAGTTACAGACAACTATCTACCAAAATAAAGACAACTATAGACCCAAAATATAGTTACAAAAGAAGACTTCAAACAAGACAATCAAACAATTAGGATTTAGTGAGTTTCTATTCCATCCTAGCATGTTTCTTCATCTTGTTCTATCTTAGAATGGTCTCCTTAGTTGTCCCTGAGAATGTCTTAAACCTGATTACCTGAAACACGTGAAAAGTAACTGTCAACTACAGACGTAGTTGGTGAGAACAATAGGTTTAAGCATTTGTAAACATGAGTATATGATATAAGACATAGGTAAGTTAAAGCATCATAAGATTCACACGGATGAGCTGTAACCCAAACTAACATCAAGTAAGAAAATGAGTGTAAACAGTCCAATCATTGTTCGCACGACAGCCAATAATATCAAGTCCCAAACCACGTTTGGAGTTAGATAATACGTCAGCAGTTTTGATAACCATATGACACCAGACCTGCAGTTGGCTTTTAAAAGCAAATTTAAAAGCCAACTCCATCCTGGATAAGAAAACAATGACACCAGACCTGCAGTTAGCTTTTAAAACAAATTTAAAAGCTAACTCCATCCTGGATAAGAAACAATGTGTCCGCTTTCCCTTGTTGTGATCACCCAGTACTAACGCTAATGAATGTGATACTTGATGGGTTTATAAGTTTGTTTACAACAATGGACACCATGTTTATGAATCTTACTTTAACCGGATGTGTTAATGTCTTATTGAAAACCTGGATTTAACTCCACGAGTTGAATCCTTTGTTTATGTAACATGAAAATGAATCCCTTGATTTGATTACCATGATGTGAACCATATGATTTGAATACCATGAAATGAACCATTTGATTTGAATACCACAAAATGAACCACTTGATTTGAATACCACAAAATGAACCACTTGCTTTGAATACCATGATATAATGACCTTGTGTAACAACAAGGTTTTTAACAAAAGAAAGAGTTTATGAAATCATTTATTTAAAATGTTTATCCTTCAAAAGAACATTTGAGTAAAACTGTTATAAAACATTTCAAGAAAACATTATAAAATCCTTTTTAGTAATAAGGGTTTAATAGTAAATAATTCCTTTAAAACAGTTGACAATTTCCTTAAACAGTTGAAGAATCACTTGGGTTCATAGGATAAACCTGTAATGTTTATGAATACACATAAACTGTGCAATGAAACAAGATTGAAATAGCGGTTTTTGATCACGTGTTCCACCCCAAAACAGTTATAAAACAGTAAAAGAGGGGCTAAAGTTCTCACCTGTCTGCAGTAGACTCTGAACTAAAACAGATAGCAAGTAGCAAACAGGACTTCTAATTGTTTCCTATAACATTGTAATCATACATAAGATATAGGATTTATAATTGTATAGACTTTGATTCATTGATTGACTTGTGTTCACTTGAACTTGTTAAACTTGATTACTTGATTGATCATGGGTTCAAGAAACTTGTGAAATGTTCTTTTGTATGATAACTTGTTTGTGTGCCACATATGTTTAAGTGTTTGATAAACCATTTGATAACATGAGTTGTGAAAAGCTGTTCCAATTGTTTTAAGTCTTGTGATTGTGAATTGATCTTCATGATTATTGTTAAGTTTCTCACTTAACCCATTTATGATCAATTCACAATTGTCATAGTCGAGGGTCTCACATTGGGCCTTAAGCCCATGAAACCATGATGGTCCTTAAACCGAGTCCATGGGCCAATTAGGTTAATGGTGAGCCTAATGGGCTTGGATCAGGCCTAAGAATTTAATTGGGTCCACTAATGTGTATGTAACCCACACAAGTTTCCAAGACAATATCGGGCCAATTAAACCATAATGGGCCAATTTAACCCTATTGTGCTTAGTTGAAACCTATGGGCCAAGTGCTAATGAAATTGGGCCTTGAAGAACCGGATTGGGCCTAATGGGTTTGGGCTGCCACCTTAGGCAGCGAACCCTCTACTTTCCCTCTCAAGGTTCGGCTATGATGAGTCCATAGTTAGCCTACTAGATCCACGAACCATGCAGAGGTTCGGCTCTTTGATGTGAGGTGTGGGTTCGTTCCTAGGTTCCAAGGCTCGGCAATAATAACAGAACCATGTAGGGTTCGTCAATATAGGGTTCATGTAGGCTTCCTATAGTTCGGCATGCATGATGGTTCGTTTGATTCGTCCTAGGTTCGCCAGGATCTAAGGTTCGTCGACCATAACCATCAAAGGGTTCGCTTGATCATGCCACGAACCACGCAGGGTTCGTGGCCTATCCAAGGTTCGTGAAGGCTCGTGACTGATCCAGGAGGGTTCGGCTGTGCTTACACGAACCATGCAAGGTTCGTGAAACTCCTCAAGGTTCGTTGATGGCGACTAGGGTTCGTGGAATGCAAGGATGCTCGGCACAGGCTCGTGGGAACCTTCTGGGTTCGGCTGATAACCCCACGAACCATGCAGGGTTCGCCATTCAAAGGAAAGTTCGGCCGTAGGGTTGATCAGGGTTCGGCCGCCGAACCTGTTACCAGCTTCATCTCCATCATCGAACAACTGGATCCAGACCTTGATTCATGCTATCCAAGCATCAGGAATTGTTACTATGGGTGCGAAAATGGAAGTGGATTGCTAGATTCGGCCGAGGGTCGGGTTTATACAAGAACACACAAGAAAACCCTAATTCCCGAAACTTCCTTGGATCATACCTCGTTTTTGGCTGGATGGAACTGCGATATTCTTGTACTTTCGTGTAGAGAACGTTGAGAGCTTCGCTTGGGTTCGAGAATCACCGAAATCCGTCGAGAAACGAGCGAGATATTCACGTTTGAAGGTCGGTTTTCTAGAGAGAGAGGGTGAACGGTTTTGTAGTGAGAGAAAGGGTTGTTGAGGAATTAAATGAGGTTTTAAGCCTTGTTCAAGGCTTTTATAGTCCGTGTAGTATTCGGGTCCGTTTCGGTCGCTCGGTTTGCGTTTCCGGAACGTAACGCGTATTTTACGCGGTTTTAAATTAAAAAGAGTTATTAAACTCATTAAAATGATGAGTTTCAAAATTGTAAAAATATAAAATAATTAATTTAATTATTTTACTCTTCGTGTGTTGCCGGATCGTTAAACATTCACAATTTACGTGTATACCCGCAATCGCGTACGTTTTCCGATCGTATTAAAATATTTAAAGTCGTTTAATCATAATTATAAGTTCAACATTCGTATCATTATGGATCGTCACCCATAACTATACTCAGTCTCGCTTACAGATTACGATTTTTGTTGAATTTATTAATTGTTATAATATTCGTCTCGACACTACGCACTAACACTAACCTGTTACACCGAACGCAGTATATATATAGGGCTCACTCTCGCTGCCCACCACTGTTTCGATATAACCAGTTACTGCTCTTGCCTAGTGTAATCGACTGTAATAAATAATAAATACTTGTTTTCTGATTACTAAGATCCTGTAACACACAAGCACACATTTTGAACATACGAATCACATTGATGAACTGAACCATGAATGGACACTGTTCTAACACTGTTTACAACTACATGACTATATGCACAAATGTTACAGTATGTACGTTTCAAACAAACTAACATACGTGTGTTGACATGTATGTGATTACGAATACGATTTGACATTCCCAATAACACAACATTATTGTTATAAAACAGATTCTTCTTAGAAGATTCTCTACGCTATATTTTAAACACTCAATCATTCTATTTGCTATCTAAGGTGCGTACACGGCCCCTTTTTACATTTTACTGTTTTGGGGGAGAAAACATGTGCAAACAAACATTTTAGATACATATCACTTGCATGATTTAGCTATTTACGATAAGTGCGAACATAACATTTCAAGTCCTTACATATCGAACCGTTTAGTTTGCCGTAGTGCAAAGTGTGGTAGTTGAAGATAGATCTATTGGGTTAGACAAACCTCACTTGGTAGATTGTAGGTCTACACAAGTGTTTAACTAGCCAATTCAAACATTACTATTGTTTGTGCTAGACAATAGTGTAAAGGCAAATTACATTCTAATAGTCAGCTTCGGTTTCGACCGCTTATGTAAATAGTACAAATGACTAGCTATCATGACTATGCATGTGTGATTATGTTATCTGCAAACATTTCGTTTCAAACAGTTGTTCAAACATTTGTGACTATTCAAACCTGTGTATGCACCAACCTTTGTGTTTACTTGATTTACATGTTTTCTCAGGACACTAAAGCACAAGTAAGGACAAGCATGGACTAGGATGTAGAGTCTCATGCATACATTTTAATTCATGTGTTTTAAATTTGATTATTTAAGACTTTGAACTTGTAATTTATGTTTTACAAACCATTACGTTTTGTTATTTGTTTTAAAACGCTTCCGCAAACTTTGGTATTACAGTTTAGACCAAATTTATGTTTGAAAATCATATAGAGGTCTTTCGCTGTGTCTAATGACTGAGATGCTGGTTTGTCATGCCCTAAACGGTATGATTCCGTTAGTTAAAATTTGGGGGGTGTGACAGGAGCAATATAACAAACATTATTAAGATCAGCAAAGAGACAAGCCATGACAAACCTAGGATACATTAGAAACTTAGGGCTTTTCTGGTGATGTACCAGATGATCAAAGATTATTTGTGACAAGTTGACCTTTTCGTTGGACAGAATAGCATACATGCCATATTGCATGTCATATGGCATTTCTCCCCAACTCGTCGACTTTTGAGAAAGACACTGTAAAATCGTGTGATAGAGGAACTTGTACTTAGGGCAGAAGAAAGCTTTGTACAGGGTCCTGTTTTTCAGGTCACCCTAATAATCACACTGTACAAAAGCATTATGGAGAAGTTTTAAAGAAACAGTTGTGGGAGCCTCGGTGTCGTTCAAATTTAGGGCAACACTTATTTTGGAGGGGGTGAGGGTGACTCGTTGACCAGTGACCACCGAAGCGATGCTTTCAACAAAGTCATCTTTTGTCTCCAAGGAGGAGTTTGCCCAAAACTGGTTTAGAGCAACTTCCGAGATAATAGGATTTAGGATGAGAGCAGTATGGACGAAGGAGTTTACCATAATGTCGATTGCTTCGTTGTAGTGAGGATACTCAGAAGATTTAACAAGGTAAGCTCCGAGGTTGTGGATCGGCTTGATTTTTAAAGCTTCAGATGCCATTTTTGCGACGATGAACACCGAGCAGTTATGAGCGCAAAGTGTGAGTACAAATCTTTGCTTTAAATTTAGAGAGTAAGAGATGAGGAAGTTTAACCGTTCGCACACAAGGGCGGTTTCAAAAATAAAAACTTCCACTACTTATAACTCACCAAAAGTTTTACCATAGGGTTTTTACCCATTGGACAAGCCTGTGAGCAAGAGAGAGAAGAACAAACGACAAAGGAGTACGTTCATGCACACCCTGAAGTACAGACAAAGCTTTGTAAGGAATGAAGCCTGGTCCAATGCCGTTTCACCATTATCATGAGCATCAATCTCAGACGGAATCAGTGTAAGTGTGTCGTGCCAGGCGACATGCCTGACAAGCAGTTGTCCTTCGCCATGAGCAGCCTTCAGAAGATTTGAATTTGAACAAAGGGTTTTCTTTATCAAAAGAAGATCAAGAAACATCGTTAAGTTATTGCGAAGGAACTGAAGAACTTAAGAGTGTAACCACTGATATAAATAAGATCAGTGGTCATTAGAGAGAACAAGGCTAGAAAGGTAAAATGCGAAGATATTATCGAGCCGTGAGAACAATTAATGAGGGTCAATTCAATTAATCGTAGGGGGTCTAATCTTGTAGAGCGATTAGTGACGGTCAAATCAGACGTTAGTCTCAAGAATTAGTTAACTATAGAGAAAAGAAGTTAACAACAGAAGAGATTTTTTTTAACATCAGAAGAACCTTATCCTCGGAAGCAAAGTAACCATGGATAAGTGATGAGGTTAAAAGTCTCGGAAGGAAAAGAGACATCAGAAGTGAAATAAACCACGGAAGGTTTAAAATGTAACAACAGAAGTTTTAACCGCGGATAGATATGAAACAGTGGTTATCATAACCACTGAACCTATCCGTGTTATGGGATAACCACTAAGAGAGGCCAAGGTTGCTTCATCAGTGGTTTATCAAATATCTGTTGTTTGGATAATCATTGAAGGTTATCCTTTTATATTTATTTAAAGGTTTAAGAAACACATTCTTAGCCATGTTTATTAGCTCATATTTATCATTCCCAATTTGGCCACAAACTTAGAATAGGTTGAAGTATCCAAGGGTTTGGTAAATATGTACGCTATTTGGTCACTTGTAGAGACATATTCTGGGACAATTAGTCCCTTTTCAAAACAGTCTCTAATGAAGTGATGCCTTATTTCTATGTGTTTGGTTTTAGAATGGTAGACAGGATTCTTTATTATGTTTTTGGCAGCTTCATTGTCTATTAAGAGGGGTGTCTTTAGTTTAGTTATTCCAAAATCCAGCAGTTGGTATTGTAACCAAAGGATTTGGGCAGTGCAATGGGCTGTTGCAATGTACTCAGCTTCAGCAGTTAAATTTGACACCGACAATTTCTTTTTGCTTTGCCATGACACTAAGCAATTTTCAAAGAACTGACATCCTCCCGAAGTAGACTTTCTGGTGAGCGAGCATCCAGCATAATCACTGTCTGAAAAACCAACAAGCTTAGAAGTTTGATTAGCAGGATACCAGATACCTAGCACAGGAGTGCCTTTAAGATATCTGAGAATCCTCTTCACAAATGACAAATGGGATTGTTTGGGAGCAGACTGGTATCTTGCACAGACACATGTTGCATACATGATGTCTGGCCTTGATGCAGTAAGATACATCAATGATCCAATCATGCACCTGTAGAGGGTTTGATCTACAGGTTCACCATTTTCATCTGGACTTATTCCTGGACTTGTTGCCATGGGGGTAGAGATTATTTTGCAATCATTCATATCAAATTTATTTAAAAGATCCTTTACATATTTAGATTAATGAATGAAAGTCCCATTAGGGGTTTGTTTCACTTGGAATCCTAAAAATGTTTTTAGTTCACTTATAGCACTCATTTCAAACTTAAAAGACATTAATTTAGAAAATTGTTCACACGAGGGTTTTGTTGATCCAAAAATGATGTCATCGACATAAATTTGGACCAACAAAAGTTCCTTGTCTACCCTCTTGATGAACAAAGTCTTATCAACGGTACCCCGAGAAAATTTATTAGAAAGAAGAAATTGAGAAAGAGTGTCATACCATGCTCTGGGTGCCTGCTTCAGACCATAAATGCTTTGTCTAGTCTGTACACCCAATCAGGATGATGAACATCATCAAACCCTGGAGGTTGACAAACATAGACTTCCTCCTTTATAGTCCCATACAGGAATGCACTTTTTATATCCATTTCTTATACCTTTATATTATGGGATATAGCAAATGCTAGGAAGAGTCTGATGGCTTCTAGTCTGGCCACGGGAGCAAAGGTTTCATCATAATCGATGCGTTCCTCTTGGAAGTACCCTTGCACTACCAATCTGGCTTTATTTTTTATCACGATGCCTCTATCATATGTTTTATTTTTGAATACCCATCTAGTTCCGATAGGGTATTTTCCTACTGACAAGGGGCAGAGAATCTAAACATTTTGCCTTTTGAACTGTAATAGTTCATCTTGCATAGCCTCTACCCAATTATTATCTTTAAGAGCTTCCTGATATTTGGAATGCTTAACTTGGGACAAAAAGGCTGCATGAAGGCAGAAGTTTGAAATCTGGCTCCTGGTTTGAACACCTTTATTTAAATCACCTAAGATCTGCTCTAGAGGATGATTTCTGCTGAAGGGAATGGTGTCCAAACAGTTATTTGTAGAGGCAGCATCGGAAGAAGATAAGTTTTCAGTGGGGCCAGGAGAGTTTTCTGGTGAGGAAGTATGAACATGTTCAGGAACATCTATAGGTACATTATCCAAGGCTGGGGATAAACGAGTAGATATTTGTTCATCTTGGTCTTGAGGATTTATTTGATAAGAAGGAATAGAGGTAAAGAATTTAGATACAGAACATTCCTCAAGAGAGGATAGATCTTCAGAGGTTTGACACAATTCTGAAGAAGGAGAAGAAGAAGGGGTAGAAGAAATGTAGGTGAAACTTTCAAGATCAAAGAGGTCATCAGGAGCACATGGGAAAGAGGAAGTTGATGCAGATTCATTGAATTTGAAATCAATAGTTTCCTCAACAATTTTGGTCCTGAGATTGAAACCTCGGTAGGCCTTAGAAGTCTGAGAGTATCCAACAAAATATCTAAACTCAACTTTAGCAGCAAACTTGGATAAAGAGTCTTTTGTGTTCAAAATGAAATATGGACACCCAAAAACTATGAAGAAGGAAATGAGAGGCTTTAAGTTATGAAGGACTTCATAGGCAGTCTTGTTATGTCTCTTCACAATGTGAACTCTCTTTAAGACATAGCAAGCAGTGTTTACTGCCTCAGCCCAGAAGGATAAAGGTAATCCTAAGTCTGCCAGCATAGTTCTTGCAGCTTCAATAAGTGTCCTATTCTTTCTTTCCATAACTCCATTTTGAGTAGGAGTTCTAGGAACACTATATTGTCTGAGGACTCCTTTAGCGATGCAGAACTTATCAAGAACCTGATTCTTGAATTCAGTGTCATTATCACTCCTTATTGTCTTGACAGGAAGACCAAATTGTCTTTCATGTTGGGTGATAAGGGCAATTATTTTATCAGAAGTCTCATCTTTGCTGAAGAGGAAGAAGGTCCAGCAAAATCTTGAGTAGTCATCCACAACAACTAAACAATATCTCTTTCTTGCCAAACTGGCTACCTTCACTGGACCAAACAGATCCATATGAAGCAGATTGAGACAATTAGTTGTTTTGGATTCCTCAATAAACTTATGTGATGGTTTATGTTGCTTTCCCTTTAAGCAAGATTCACATTGACCTTCAAAGTGAAATTCTTTGGAAGGCAATCGTCTTACTAAAGAAAGGGTAGAAAGCTTATGAAGAGTTTGGTGGTTAAGATGACTAAATCTTCTGTGCCAAAGAGCGGTTTCAGAAGATGATGCTTTGGCTATCAAACAAGTAGGAGAGGATGTTTGAAAATCAGTGGTCATGTCTACAACGTAGACATTTCCACTTCTTTTCGCCGTTAGCAAGGTGTGTTGATCAATTAAGATCTTTATTTTTGAATTTATTTCAGGAGAAAGAATTTTGCAGCTGTCCTTGGTGAAAAATGAACTAAAGTTCTTGTCAGCTAGTTGAGAAACGCTCAAGAGATTAAACTTGAGGTTTTCAAACAAGCTTACATCTTTGAAGTGCATTTTTCCACTCAGGACAGAACCAGACCCTACTATCCAACACTTTGCATTATTTGCAAAGGAAACAGATCCTCCATTCTTTGGAATGAAGTTATTTAAAATGGATCTGCATCCTGTCATGTGCCTAGAGCCTCCACTGTCCACATACCATAGATGATTTTGGTTTGAAGAAGGTCTCTACACATGAGTATCAAATGCAATAGGTTAGATATGGGTCATATTTTATTTTAGAAAAAAGAGGAGATGCCTATTTGTTTTGCTGAGTGTTATTCATCAACTTCTGCATCATTTGTATCAGTTGTTGCTGAATTTGATGCAAGATATTGATTTGTGAATCTACACCATGGGATAAGAAGGTGGTGTTCCTAGAATGGATGGTCTGGGAGAAGCAGATAGAGGTGATGACAAGCGAAGATATATTGGCCTTCTTTGATTTCTTCATCTTATTAGGGAGATTCCCTTTAGATGAAGAAGCCTGTTCAGCTTTCAATCTTTCAGCATTCAGTTTATCTCTAGCTTTCTCCAAAGGAGTTTTTGTCCAGCGGTTTTCAGTGGTGTGATTGTACTTGAAACGCTTTAAACAAGCAGGAGAAAGAGAAGAATAGTTGGGGATGAAAGGCTTATTTGCCTTCATTATTGGATAAGGTGGATGAGGATGAGAAGGAGGGAATCTAATATCAACAATAGGCCTCTTTCCTTTGTCAAGGTGGGCTACATGATTATCAGAGGTTTCAAGGAGAATTGTACCTTCCGAACTTCAAGTAGAGCTCATGGTTGGAGCAATCTTAGTTTGTTCAGAAAAATTAATGTTCCGATCACCTTCCAAATGTGTTTCTTCCAGTTTTTCCACGTTGGTTTCAGTGGGATAAACAAACGTAGGAAACTGTGTAGGTTGGTACACTCTTGGAGGTGTGATTTTTATGGCTGGAATCTCATCAGGAAGAAAGGTAGGAGAGATGGGTTCAGAATCAGTCTCATGTATTTCATTGTCAATCGGGGCATAGTCCTCTGGAGGACTAGTGTGATTGTACCCGATTCCAAATTTAGCCTTACTGTGAACTTGCTTACTTAGAAGCATTTTGAATCCTTTGCAGGATTCAACCCACTTGTCACAGCTGACTTTGGTTTGAGACAGTTCATCTCTACAGGCTGCATATTTTTCATTTTGCGAATCAAATAGAGCTTGTAGGTTGGATTTTTCAATCTTTAAGATAGAAATTTGACTGTCTTTATTTTTTATTAATTTTTCTCCATCAGAATTTTTATTATCCAGAAGTTGCTCAAACTCCTGATTTTGTTGTTGAAGCAACATGTTGGCTTTCTTTATTTTTGCAAAAGCCTCAATGCACGCATTAGTGCATAGCTTTTCCAGAGTAGAAGAAGATACCTGCGCATCAGGAGTGTCTGCTACAGGTTGATCAGAAATAGTAGAATCGTCACCAACAGCCATGACAACAAATTCTATTGGTTCAGAGGTGATGAGGGCATAGCCTACATCTTCAGGAAGGCTGCTCCCGTCTACGTACTCTTGGGTGAAAGAGCCGGTTGACTAGAAGAAGAGGACTGGACAGTAGGGCCTGGTGCATTTATTTGTGAAGGAGATGGTGCAACAATCTGAAGAGGGGTAGGATTGAGTTGATACATGCTACCATTGGTAGCTTGTACAAATTGTACATTTGTAGAAGGAGAGGTCTGCACAATATGTACTGACTCTTGAGAGTTGTTGTACCTTCTAAAAGGTGAGGAAGAAGAAGAAGAAGCTGCTGAAGAAGTATGTGAGTGTGTGTTTGGGAAGGTCACATACGGTAAAGAGTTAGAGTTGGGAGCATTTTTGTATTACCTGGAAAAGTGTCCAGTGCCATGACATCTATAGCATTGGACCTTAGCCTTATTTAGGCCAAACCTGGTTTTCTCATGAATACCAGGAAATTTTCTTCATGTCCTCTTGTAGAACTTATTCGTTCTTATGCTCAAGAGGGCCAGTTGATGAAGAATGTCCATCTCTTCCAAGTCATCACTTGGAACCTGATGGAGATCATCTATGATAAAGCACAGATGATCAGAAATAGGAGAGTGGTCATCACAAGAAGAAGAAGAGGTGATGCCAGTAGTTATGTCTATGTATTCATCATAACCCTGATCATTTGTCTCAGAGTTATGATTGAGAAGAGTTGTGTTCCTTTAAACGTACTCTTCAGTTGATTTACCAGACTTTATTAGTTTTCGTTTCTGGTCAATCTCTCGCTCAAAGGTGAGCAACTTACCATGGAGTTGGGTAAGTGAGAGTTTGAGGAAGTCTGGAGAAGATCTCATGACAATGAAATAAGTTTCCCATTTATCAGGCAGAGATCTCAAGAAGCGATTTAGAACAGAGACAGGGGGTACACTTGACTAGTTAATTTTAGTTCACTTAAGAGAGAAGTGAACCGTTCAAACTGCTGAGTCAGTGACTCATTATTTAGTTGGGAGAATGTCTCGTATTTTTGAGCTAATATCTCCTTTGTATTAGCCACAACATCTTCAGTACCATCGAATTGCTCTTTTAGAGCATCCCACCAGTCTTTAGCAGACTCGGGGTGAAGAAGACCAGAGTATATTTCATTAGGGAGGGCCATAGCCAGTTGAGCATGTGCCTTTGCATCAAGCTCTAACTTCTGGTAGTCTTCTTCGGTGTAATTCCGAGGATCCTTAGGGACATGGTCTCTAGTCTCTTTGTCCAGGACTATTGGTTTATGAGGTCCGAACATGACAGACTTCCAACATCCTGTATGATTCTTGGACAGGAAATGTAACATCTGTCTCTGCCAAATGTTATATTGATGCCTAACCAATATTGGTGGCTTTGTGGCAGAACTAGTGTTATGGGGGTCTAATGTGAATTTCTCTGCCATGGGTTCACAAACAATTATGAGTAAATCAACGAGTGATGATTTCTCAAAGTGGTTTGTTAGAAAGATTTTTGATCAAAGTTTCGTTCAAAAACCAAACTCCTGCAGATTTAGAGAAAATAGAAAGACTGAAGAGACAGAACACAGAAAACTAAACAACAAGATATCAATGAGAGCTTTGAGTTTTACTCTTAATGGTTAAACCAAGACTATGGACAAGGCTCTGATACCAATTGTTGAAAACAGAAACTTCGAGGAGAAGCTGTTTTACCAGGAGCAAGGACTTTAGACACTTAGTCAAACCTTTGGTTTTAGCTCCCTCTAAAGTTTTGCACAAGGTTATTTTCGTTGTTTAGTTTTCTTGCTTAGAAAGAGAGAAGAGAACAGATAGAAAGCACAAGGGATTTTGGGGGAAGTAATTCATTTTACTCAGAGAATGTTGTGACTTAAATACCCAACATTCTGAGATACAAGACAAGAAATAATAAGACAAATAGCTGACACTATTACAGACACTGAATCAACAGACTAGTACAAATACAAAGTCAACAACAACATAAACAAGAGTCTTCAGGAGTCTTCAGGTCTTCCGAGGTTGAAGTAGTTGTACTGATGTTCAGTGGTTATTCTTTCGGAAGATGATCATCGGAAGCTGATTAAACAATCAGTTGTTTCGGAATAGGAGATTGTCTTCCAAGTCATTTGATGTCTTCCGATGCAATCGATGTCTTCTGAAGGTGTCATGATTAGCTAGTGTCTTTCGAGGTAGATAAGTTCAGTGGTAGTTCTTTTTGGCGAATCTTCCGCTGTTGATCTTTCAATGCTGAAGCAGTTCTTTAATCGGAAGAGAAGCATCCGCGGCTGGTCAATCTGCGATTTATTCATTTGTCTAGCTTCAGTGGTTTTGCTCATCAGTCCTTATTTTCCAACAATCTCCCTCTTGACTATTGAAGCCAAAACCATTTATTTTTGTTTTAAAGCCAGACCAATTTTATTTCTAAGAGTTCGAACATAGTTCAGAACTTCATACTCTGTATCAGCATTATCCAGAGTTTTGTGCTGCAGTTCCTTCAGATCATCAATTGGTAAGGTGAGAATCTCATCCCAATTTGAGAAGAAAGTTCTTGAACCATTATATATTTCAATGGCCATGCTCTTGGAGACAGAGTCGTAGAACCATCGTTTTATTCTTTTTCTGCAGTTTTTGATTTGATGAGGCTGGGATTAGAAGGTAGACCCAAAGGAAGAGGAGCTCCAGCCGGCCAATGTATTATTTCTCTTCTTATCACTTGATCATTTGAATCAAGTACCTTCCTTACTACAGCATACTGATGAGGCTCGTAGTTTATCATAAGATCAGGAAGGATTTCCTTATTAACATCAACCCAGGGTCTGAATTTGAAAGCAGATGGAGATTCTGCAGACCCAACACCTAGGCTTCCCATAGGTGCATTTAATAAATGATCAAGCATTGTGCTTGGGTTGGCATCTTTGAACTGAGTCACCATAGATGGAGAAGAAGTGACTTCCGAGTCATTTGATGTCTTCCGATGCAATGGATGTCTTCCAAAGGTGTCAAGATCAGCTAGTGTCTTCCGAGGTAGATAAGTTCAGCAGTAGTTCTTTTTGGCGAATCTTCCGCTGTTGATCTTCCGATGCTGAAGCTGTTCTTCAATTGGAAGAGAAGCATCCATGGCTGGTCAATCTGCGGTTTATTCATGTGTTTGGCTTCAGTGGTTTTGCTCATCAGTCCTTATTTTCCAACAAGACCCCTTCTTCTCCAAATTTTCGGCCATCACCATCTCCCCACCCTTCTCAACTTCAAATCACCATATCTTCCCCATTTCTCCACCAAATTCTATGATCTAGTAGTCAAAACCACCGTGGGAATGAGAGGAACACAGTAGTACAGACAATCGGAGCTAAAACGAGCTGATTTGGTTGCAGTTTTAGAGAGAAGTTGAGGATTTAGAGGGTTTTCTAATATTCCGGAAAGGTAAGCATCTAAATCGATTTTATCACTTGAAAATGGTTAGGATGTGCACGAAAATCACTTAGGAACTCAAGGAATATGTTAATTTGAACTTAGGATCGATGGGATGTGGTTGAAAATCTGGAAATAAACAATATCGATGTATGAATGTCCATATGACTGGTCTCGACAACACTATGCAACCAGCTCACGAAACCATCGATATTGCTATGATTGGTGGCTCAAAATCGATGGAAACAGATCGAGGGAACTAGTATCAAAGTCCTCCAGGTCTGGGAACACCATGGACCATAGATATTGATAGTATCGATGGCCTATGGGGGCTGAAACATAGCAATATCAACAACTAGTGTTGATAGAACTGCTTGAGACCCTTCCTCAATATTGAGCAGGTTTGAACGGTTTAAAATCAATGGCCATCAGTCGAACTTATCAGTCTTGAAGACCTCCAATGCTTCTGGCTCAAGAGACCATCGATTTTGTTAAAAATCGATGGACAAAGGGGCTGCAGAACAAGGATATATCGACGCTACAATGTCGATGAAGGTTGAATGTATACCATTGATATTAGTTGTTGATCAGCATCAATACTATCCTATACACCTGTCGATACTAGCAAGGAATGTAATTCAAGTACTGTAGACTTGGAATCTAGGAATAAAAAAAGAAATCAAGGTCATAGGAGTTGTTTAAACACAAACTAGTTGGGTAAATAGCCATGGGGGTTGGTTTTGTCTAAACTGGTTTCGTTACCCACCAAAACTAAAGGTTTTCAAACTCAAAACATTTTCTAAACTAATTTAACATTTAAAAAAATGTTCTAATAATCATTTGGGTATAAATTACCTAAGTTTTGTCAAATAAAATCATGATTTAAGAGGTTAGTAGGGACTATAGCTCAATGGTGGATGGTTAGTTGATAACCGAAAATCTAGAAGTTTTAGACAAGAACTTGGTAACTTTCAAGGTTAGTAAAATAAGTTCATATGATCATTTATATTAAGTTGAAGGATTATTAAATATCTATGAGTGGTAAAGAAACTTAAGAACAACAAGTTAAAGATAAGGAGGTTCAAGTCACAACATTAAGTGTATGGGTTGATAGTGATATCAAAACTCAACACTTGACAAATTCTTAACGATGGTATTCAATGGGATTATTCAAAGTGAATAACCTTAGATGATTATCAATTCGAAGATGTAAACAAAAGATCAAGAAAACATATATGAACATAGGTTATACTTAATAAAGTTAACCTAAGTTAAACTTCATGTTTTATGATATAAACGTATATTTTATTAAAAATGTATCACTTAGTTGTATAAAGAAAAGTTTATAAGATTAAACTTACTATTTTTAGCAAAAGAAAATAATGTTTTATAAAAATAAGTTAACTTTCTTTTGAATTAAAAGATTTTATAACTAAACTTCTTTTATAAACCACTTCTTTAAACCTAACTTTGAGTTTCTAAGTTAGTTTTTTTTTATGTTGGGTAAGGGTGTAGTATGTCCAATAGGATAAGGACAGACATAAACACTTAGTAACTAATCATAGTAACCCACTAGTAAAATACTAGGACACCTATTCGCACACTGGTGATTTAAAACACAATAACAATAACTATAAACACTTATAGTATTCGAATCGTAATAAATCAACTCAGGTGCTGAAGATATTTCTATTACAACAAACAAGCGAGCGCGTTTCTATGTTATTCAAGTGGTCTACAACACATGTGAGTTCATTGCCTCTTTTCTAAACATTACGTTTTATAAACACGGGGCTGAGAAGCATGCGTAAATTATTTTCCTTGGACTATATTTTACTTAAATGCTTTTACATCAAATATGTTTTATATGTAAAATTGTTATCCTAGATTATGTCTAGGTAAACTATTTGCAGGTTTCAAAAAGTATTATTTACTCATCATAAGTAGATAATTGTTTCATTTCAAAGAACTATTCTCAAAGATCTATTTTCAAAGAACTATTTTCAATGGTCTATTTTCAAAGAACTAAAGATTAAATTCAAAGAATTGTTTTCAACGATCTATTTTCAAAGAACTAAAGATCTATTTCAAAGAACTGTTTTCAACGATCTATTTTCAGAGGAATATCTGGGAAATATTCAAAGATAACATGTGCCAAAGAACTAAATGGTCTAAACGAACAAGAACGAACAAGGACGATCTAGAACGAACTATAAAATCCTATACTTCATGAAGTCCTAGCTAGACTGACTGATTATAGGTCGCATGTTTGATGATATTTACAGAATTCCTCAACTTCTTAGAACCTTGATTGTTATAATAGTCTACTCGAGTTTAACCAAGGCCCAATCATTAGGTCTTAGTTTCTAATTAAATGTTTATTTATCCATTTATTTAAGCACTTTAATTAAATGTCTACATTTGTCATGGTTGTTCATGTGTGTGATGAGCTCAAGGAATCAAGAGAACTTCAAAATTTTGTTGAAACTAACAAGAACTAGTGTGTTGATGACGGGAAATGAAATGCTTAATTATCATTAACAACAATATGTTATGTGGTTTGGTATGTGGTGGGCTGGCGGCTGGGCTGGCAGTAAGCTTGACCCTACGTATGCCCTATATATAAGCATACTTGACTGGATAGTATAGGTGGTTGTTAATGAGGTTAAGGTTGTCATTCGGTTAGGTTTGTACAAATTCATTTTTAAACAAAACTATATGAACTCACCAACCATGTGTTGACTTGATCTTTTTGCATGACTTCTCAGGTGACGAACAGGTTAACTAGGAAGTTCGTACTTTTGACATGGATGCCCAGATAGTGGACCTAGCATTTTGGATGTGCATATTTTGAACATCCTTATACATATTATTTTGTACTTAGTAGATTTACATTGTTAAATTATAAACGATACTGATGTAATTTAACTTTGTAATTCTATTTCATTTAGTGTTTTCTCTTTATATATCATGTGCAATGTAAACAATCTGATCACTCCGATTATCATCCCGATATCACGCCCTAGGACTAATCCACCCGACAGGACACTCGATCCGGCCCGCCGACTCGGGTGTGACACCAGTCCTTTGAAGAAATCTCCTTGCTCTTCCGGTTAACATGGTCATCTGCCACTGAATATCCATTTCTTCCAAGTCATCTGGATCCAATTGATCCATATCCTCATCTGTCAATCTCTGAGCATCATCTAGTACCACCGAATCATATGCATTAACAAACTGCATGAAAAAGGCTAGATGCTCTTGAGGCACCTTCACATTCATTAGCTTGGATTTACTGTTTGATGTTTTCTCTTTGCAGGATGCATAAGTAAAACATACTTTTGTTAAATCATCAACAACAGCAGATATCTCACCATCTTCAGTATTGGATAGAAAAGCAACTGAACTTAAAGAATTTGCAAGAGCTTCAATGGGCTTCATATAATAGCCGAAAGCTCTGAATCATCCGGTTTCAAATTCCCAAAATTCACCAACCCTGACCCAAACCTTGTGGCAGGCCTCACACCATTTGTAGGGCCAGTCGCTTTTGAATTACAGGACTACCACATCTGCTAGTTGGTCAGCAAGTAGTCAGCTTCGGTTTTGAACCCTTTTAATAAAACTGTATTGATTAGCTATCAATTGGTATTTCATTTTAACGATATGTAGTCCAACAACACTCACTTTAAACATTTGATGTTTATTGCTTATGTAAAACCTGTGACCAAGAATTCGTAATGTCCGTATCGTGTCCTAAAGGCTATCTTAAGAATCTCATCTTCTTGTATCCTTAGCTGGTGGTAACCGAATCTCAAATTGATCTTCAATTTTAATCAAAGTTACCATTTTTCCATCTCTTCTACTGCTTCAAACTTGGATTCCACACTCATTGGAGGCATTTGGTGTTGATTGGAGTGATAAAGCTCGAGTCTTGATCTGGGTGTGAAAGTTAAAAGAACTTCATTTGCATATGCTTTTGATACATCTGTACTCTAAGGCAACTATTCCAAACACGAATTTGGGTTAAGAAAGGTGGCATTTTTGGATACACCTACAAACCCAGACTAGATATGATCTTTTCAGAAGCCTGGATTTTGAGTTGAAAACTTATTTCCATCCTTTCTCTTTTGCATGTCAAGATCAAATGATTGAAGTTTAGAAATTAGAACATCAAGTTCTGTAATTTCTAAATCAATAATCTCTTTGATGATCATGACATATGTTTCACATGAAGATGGAAGTGCATCTAGAAGTTTATCATTTTGCTCTTCCAAAGACACCTCATAATCCAAATTGCTAACTCACTCAATAGCAATGTGTATATAGTCACCAGTTCTTCAAAAGTCTCATTGTCTAAACATTTGAAAACTTCAATTTGTTTCTTGAGAAGTGTTCTTTTACTTCTTTTGAGCTCGTCACTACCTTCACATCTCTTTTCTAAAGCATCCCACAATGCCTTAGATCTTTTGTGTGATTTAAAAGAATGAAAAATCTCTTTAGGAAGTGCCATGGTGAGCAAAGCATAAGCTTTCTTTTCCAAATCATAAAGTTTATTTTCATCCTCAATTAAACGTGAAACATTTTTATAAGCCCCATTGAGCTGAGGTTGCTCATATCCTTCACTTAATGGTATCATCAGACTTGGATTGACTATGGAAAGAAAAGATTCAAACCAAGCACTCCACGATGAGTACTCACTCAATAAAACCAATTTTAGTGGCTTGGACATTGTACCAGATTCATTGTCAGATAACAAGGCAGATAATGATGAAAGGTTGGCCATCTGAAGATATTTTGTTGAAATAATCAACACTTAGAAAAATTTAGAAAATGATCTGTATTAAGTTGTCGATACTAATTGTATCGATGAGAGTATTGTAGATACTATTAAATCCAATTGAAGACTTTCGATACTAGTAATATCGATAGAATGACTATCAATACTATTAATATCGATGGTAAGCAAACCAAAAAACGTTTTTGTCGATACTAAAAATCTCAAACTCAAAAATCACAAAAATCACCAAAAATCATGAAAATCTCAAAGAACTTGTTCTACCAAGATCACAACCGAGCAAGATGCTTTGATACCACTTGTAGATCCGTGGTTAGGATCTAATGATCTTGTATAACTAGATATTATGTGCGGAATCCATAATATCTAATTTGAACACAAAATAAATGAATTAATAAGAATAGAAACAATCACATAAATGAAATTTCCTTGTATTAATGTCTTGAATGAAGTGTGTACAAGTAGAGAGAAATTCACAAGATTCAAAATCTGAGTTCTGCTCAATCGATATTAAAATCATCGAAACTATGCTAATTATAGACAATTCCATCGATACTAATAACTCGACAACATCAATGTCGATATTAATAATATCGATAAGAATGCCTTCGATACTATCAGTATCGATATAACTACAAAATCGATACTTATATAAATTTACAAACTACTCAAAATCAAACAAAAACATAAACATTATATTGAAAACAAAAACAAATACAATAAACATAAAGATCTTCATCTTGACTCAGCTACAATCTTAAGTCTTCAATTTAACAACTAAAGCTTGTTGCTATCAGGGTACTAACACCGGCACTGAATCCCTTGATTTTATCTATGAAAATAATTTTAGTCCCTAAAATCTTCCAAGCTTAAAGCAGTCTTAATACTAACTCAAGTTCAATTAATTCCTAAGTATCTTCAAGCCTATAGCACTTAGTCTTATGGGGTAGCTTAGGTTATAGTCTAGGTCATTAACTATTGAGGTTTTACTAAATCTCTATAACCTTGGCTCTGATACCAACCTGTCACACCCTGCGCCGCGTGCGGAATCCACTGCGGGTGACGACTGATCGATTGAATCATGACCAAGATTAATAAAAGAACAACCACAATGTATTGGTAATTTTTTATAATGTTAATTAGTTGATTGCAGATCATACTAACTACCAAAAGAATAACAACTAACCGACCTCAAAAAATATTGTTTACAAAATAAGAACATACACGATAATTAAACAACAAGGATTTTGTGAGTTTCTAATCCATTCTAGCGTGTTTCTTGATCTTGTTATATCTTAAATAGGTCACCTTATTTGTCCCAGTACTGTCCTATCTCTGATCACTTGAAACATGTGAAAAAGAATCTGTCAACTACAAGTAGTTGGTGAGATACATAGGTTTAAAGATTTTAAAAGTATATAAGTTTAAGGATATCAAAATATACGTTCAAAGATGTAACCAAATGTACATACGTAAGTACAACCTGAAGGAGACTTGAATTGAAAACCATTGGACCGTGTGCAACAGATAATGAATATAGAATGTAAATGTACATAATGTAAAAATAGTAACATGCTGATGTAACACAAACTATCATCAAGTATGTCACACCCCGGGCCGACAGGCTGGATCGTAAACCCGCCAGGCGGAATAGTCCTGAGGTGTGATGAGAAATACTGAATGCATTGATAAATTAAAATTAAATTACAAATGTTTTATAATTTAATTCTATTACAACATGACTTGGGCATCTAGGACGTGGCCCAGATGTGTCACAAATATCTTGCAGAGGATGCAAGTCTTGAATCTTGTAGCCTGTGTGGCCTTGTAAGATTTCATGCAGCACTTGTAGGTTACTCTAAGTGATCCTATCTTTCTCTCTCTAAAAGTCATCCTGCTTTCGCCTGTTCTTCACCTGAGAGCATGTAAAATATGTCAACACTAGGTTAGTGAGTTCACGCGAGTTTTAAAATATTAGGCTTTGAAAAAGTTTGAAGAAAACTCTTTCCATTTACAAAGGTTTTTAAAATGGTGTGTAAATGGTGTTGAGAAAACGAATGAATTACACAAGCGCTTAAGTCTGAACCTCGCTACTGACACCAACCCAAATCATCGAAGGTGGTTTATATATTGGGCATACGTAGAGCCAAAGCTCGGCAGCCAGCCCACCACCCCTTCGGTGATCCACGAGGATGTCCTTAATGGAAATCAGACCTCGTCACTTCTATATCTCTATTTGACAAGACATGACAGATGTTTTGGAAAAAGAAATCTCTTGATAAAGAAGTGTATGCTTTGTCTCCTGATATAGGAAAATCTTGTTTGTTTGCTTATTTGAAACTCACAAAGTTTACACTCCTTTCTTGTAGTTTAACATTGTTTGATGTGTACTCATTTGAAAATCGTTCTAGACCAGGTCTTGAAGATTTGTTTGGATTGAAAACTAAATTAGTTGTTTGTGTGATATGTCCGTAATATCACCCATGTGATCATTTACCAAACCTAACTGATATGCCTTTGTTGACCAGTTCCCATGGAACTGATCCGAGTAGTTGTTCTTTGTATGTATCCGTGTAACGTACCAGCCTCGGCGTTGGAGGTTGGTTAGACTTATGGTATCATCTACGTTATCGTCGGTTGACCCACGTCAACTAATGGTAAATGACTCTAAAAGGGACTTACTTGGGAATTCCTCAGCTAATTCTTGATGTGTATGTTGTGTGGGCACATGCTCTAGTGAATTACCCTAGACAGATACCATGTGAGTTTATTGTTTGTTGTTTTTGATGTGTAACTTCAGCTATCTAGTTGTGTCCGTTCACCTCTTGGTTGGGCACAAAGCCTCGAACTGTCGTGATTAACGGACACTTTTGTGCAGCTGTGTTCCAAATCCTCAAAATCGTTGTTTGTGTTTGAAAACATTGTTGATGATGTGATAAACGCTTAGTAAAATGATTGAAAATGCACTTATTCGAACAACATTCGAATACGAGGTTGAGGGTTGATCTTTTCATTTAAATTATTTGAAAATAA
This sequence comes from Mikania micrantha, assembly GCA_009363875.1. NCBI lineage: Eukaryota > Viridiplantae > Streptophyta > Magnoliopsida > Asterales > Asteraceae > Mikania > Mikania micrantha. Next base: position 121,692,962 of record CM018691.1, read on the forward strand.
CTCTTATTCGATTATCATTCGAATAAGGGGGTTCATGTTCTCAGCCCCAAATGATTTGGAAGGAAATAAGTTAAAGAAAAAGGGGGTCTATGAACTCACATGTGTTTATGGGTAGTCGATGCACTCACTTGGTATGTTCTCTCGGTTTGAATCTTGTGTTATTAATTGATTATTAGTTAGTTAGGTGTTGGATCGTTGTGTGTTATGTGTCTTGATATGATTTTGGAAAATGTGTTTTCATTTCGTTTTATTTTGATTAGATTTCAAATTTGGTCTATGGTTCGGTTCTATCGATATGAATGGTGTTCGATATGATGTTCAACACTTAGCCATTTTCGGTCTCCTCATGGTGTGAATGGCCTATTCGTGAGAATGACCTTCATTCACACGAATGGAATGATGCGAATGCATACTCTCATTCTGGTTATCCATTCATGCGAATGGGTCTTCATTCGTATGGTTGTCCTATGCGAATGAACCCATGTCATTCGTGTGGTTGCTCATTCGTCCAGAGGTTCATTCTGGTGAGTTTCTCATTCGAATGAGGTATCTCATTCATACGAATGAGCACTTCGTACGGCACATTCGCCTGCAAAATCACCAAGAACACCATTTTTGAAATCGGTGGTTGTTTGTGGTGTTTTTATGGTCAAAAATGTTGGTAAAATGTTTTAGAGTGTTTTGGTGCAAATGATCGGTGCTAATACTCACCGTGGAGCTCGTATTTGACCGAAATGCCTTGGAAATGGTTGAAATATTGAAATAGAGGTGTTGGGGTTGAAATACACACGATTTGGACGTTGAAATGGTCCGATTTCGTGTGGAAATGGCCGAAAAAACGATAGGGAAAAATGGGGTTTCGGTTGAGAGAGTTTGGTGAAAAATGGGTTTAAAAAACATAAGTGTTGCTTTTATACCAGTGTTGTTTCACTAATGAGTTATTCGTACAAATGACTCCCATTCGACCGAATGACTCCCATTCGACCGAATGACTCTGTGGTTTTAAAGCTCGTTTTTCGATTGTTATACCAGTACTGGTGTGGTAGTTGTTGTTTAAGCTCGTTTTTCGATTGTTTAGCGTTTACAAACATCGTTTCTTGACTTATTGGCGTTGCTCAACTTGTTTTAGGTTCCCATAGAGCTTAATAATTGTTAAATTCATTTGTTGTTCGTTTATTTCACCAACGTTCGTTAGACAGGACACGTGTGTGTGTTTTCCGATAATTCCTCAAACTATCGCTTTGTTGTTCATATTTGGACTGTTGTGCCACGTGTCACACTAAATTAACTAATTCTAGTGCCACGTAAGTAATAATAATTTAAATTATTATTAAAATAAAGTAAATGCTGACGTGTAAAATACGAGGTGTCACACCAAAGCCCAATCATTAGGACTTAGCTTTTAATTAAATGTTTATTTATTAATTTATTTAAGCATTTTAATTAACAACTTCCACATTTTTCCACATTGCTATGGTGTTGTTGTGTGTGTTGACGGAACTAACGATACTAATGTTTTGACGAAACTAACGAATCAAGTGTTTGATGAATCTAACAGAACTAGCATGTGACGAAACTAACGAAACAAGTGAGATGATGGTTGAGATAGAAACGCTTAATTATCATTGACAACAATATGTTATGTGGTTCGGTATGTGGTGGGCTGGAGGCTGGGCTGGCTGTTAGCTTGACCCTACGTATGCCCTATATATAAGCATACTTGGCTGGATAGCATAGGTGGTTGTTGGTGAGGTTAAGGTTGTCATCTGGTCAGGTTTATTCAAATTCATTTTCAATAACTAAACTATATGAACTCACTAACCATGTGTTGACTTTGTTTTCTTGCATGACTTCTCAGGTGACGAACATGTTAACTAAGAAGTTCGTGCTTTTGGACTAGGATGCCCAGATAGAGGACCTAGTATTTTGGATGTGCATATTTTAAAACATCATTATATATATATATATATTATTTGTATATCTTGTGCAGATACAAGATAGAAAATTTATGATGTTGTTGGTAGATTTACATTGTTAAATTATGAACGACACTGATGTAATTTAACTTTGTAATTATATTTATTTTAGTGCTTTTTCATTTTATATCATGTGCAATGTAAACAATCTGATCATTCCGATTATCACCCCACATCGTGCCCTGAGACCTTTCCGCCCGATGGGAAAGTCGATCCAGCCCAACGGTCCAGGGTGTGACAATACGTAGACTATTTGTATGCTCACAAATATGTCGATTCTCTTGGACAGGAAGTCACATCTCTCGATATTGTGATTGAGAGTTGGTTCGACAAGAAGCGGGATTGGACACCAACAATATGCTCGAGCTTTATTCATGACTTCTGGAGCTCCATCTCTGAGGATAAAGATTCTAAAGGAAATGTATGCTTATTCAGAAATATTCAAGGTTTCTCGGTGATCATCTTTGAAGAGATTATTTGGAAGTGCCTACAATTCGGTGACAAGGCATGTGATCCCACCGAGCTAACTGATCAATTGGTGGAATCTACACTAGTACGCATGGGATATGAAGGTTCCAATCCTCCCAATGAGAAGAGACTCCTTCATCCATATTGAAGGTATCTAGCACACATAGTTACACAATGTCTGTCTGGGAGGAAAGGTGGCTATGATGTGCTGAACCAGACATTGAGCTTGTGTGTGATGGCAATAGCACTTGGAGTGGACTTCAATTTTCACGCATGATCTTCAAAGAAATGTATGATAACATCAAAGGGAAGAGGAATGAAAGGTTTCTGGAATTTCCTCGATTTATCTAGATCATCATCCACAAAAGGCATCAGAACCTTGTTACAGCTGTGGGGATGCTGGTCAAGAAAAAGATGACTTATGACATTTTCTCCTACATGGTTATGAATAAAAAGGGAAATATAATATTTGTGGGAGATAGGCCACTCGAGGAGTTTGGCAGACTGTTTGCTAGGTTGGAAGATGAACTTAATGAACCAGTTTCTACAAAAGCCTTTGTTGATGAGGAACATGACCAGCCGAAATTTGCTGATGCTAAAGAACATAACACCTCATCAGAATCATCACCCGATGATTTATTTGAACGGCATGAACGATTTCCGGTAAATCAGTATGAAGGGGACCTACTGAAGAAAAGAAAGGTCACTGATGCACCCAAGCCATCTTCAGCAGATGAGAAAGATGAAGATTATGTCCCTTCTCCTCAGCCAGCTCCTAAGAAAAGACTAAAAATGGTGTCCAGGTGAGTTACAGATCCTCGTTTGAAGAAACAAAGACACACACACACACAACACTCAACCACAACCAACCATACAAGCCACTCAATCATGCAAACCACCATCACCACCTAAGTCATCCCAAACTCCACAAAAACCACCATCACCACTTAAGCCATCCCAAACTCCACAAAAACCACCATCACTATCAAAAACTATCTCACTTCCTCAATCTCCTGCACCCATTCTGTTTTCACACCCTCCTTCTCCACGTAAAACCATATCTGACAAGGGAAAATCTCCCATGGGGTCATCTTCTACATATGTGCCCGAATATGAGCCAATTGACCTCGACCTTCTTCAGACCAGATTATTCTTACTAGAACAAGACTCTACCAAAAAGGATCAAGCAATCAAGAATTTAAGAATGGGTAGTATGATCAAAGATTGACAAATCAAGACTCTACGAAGAAATATCAAACACTTGATGAAAAAAGTTTATGATCGGAAGAATGCAAGAGATAATGAACAAGACAAAGAAAGGGAAAAGAATGTTGATGCCAAAGACGATGAGGACAATATTGTTCCAACTAGTTGATTAATTTGAAGACGTTGAGGATCAAGAGGACAAAGAAAAGGAATATGAGAAGAAGGATTATGATGATAATGATGATGATGATGATGATGATGATGATGAAAAAGGAGATGCTGAAAAGAAAGATGATAAGAAAGATGACGAAGATAAAGATGGAGATCACATAGGCAACAAGTCTTCTAGTAAGACTGTTAATGAGTTTGATGACTATTCTTTGAAGATCTTACAGATGATCTTTCTTTTCAAGGACTCGCTGATTATCAGACTCAATAGGGGTTTAATGACATGTACAAAGACATCAGCATGGATTCAATCTTTGATGCAATTGTTGAAGAAGAGTTTGAATGGGTACCTTCCTCCTCCTATGGGCAATCAAAAGAAGATGATCTTGAGGATATAGTCCTTGGAAACGTCTCCACATATCCTTAATTGGACTAATTGTATGCTCACAAGTATGTCAACTCTTTGGGAGACAAAGTCACTGATTTGATGATGTTATAGAAAGATCGTTTGACAAGAAAAAGGACTGGAAGCCAGCTCCCAAGTCCATTCAGCAAACCTGGATTCCCACTGAATGAGATGATTGTCACACCTTGCATCGCGTGCGGAATCCACGGCGCATTACGTAATGAATTCATAGCCATAGTTCAAGAATAACCCAAGATTTACTAATGTTTCATAGTTATGAGATAGAATAACACAAACACACACAATGTTATACATCAAAGTATACACATAATGATAATATTATAAAACGTCTAGTTTGTTTCTCGTTTCTAGGTCACCCTAAACATTCATAGCATCTTGACCTAGCTGAATTTCCTGTTCCTGATTACCTGAAACATGTAAAGAAAACTTGGATCAACCATGCGTGGTTGAGTGAGAAACATATATTTTGAATTCACATGTTTTGTATAAACTTGAGTAGCAATTATAGAACAATCTCATCATATAAATGCATTGAAATACAAACCCAATGAACATGCAAATATCAAACCTATTGCAATAGCTTTCCTTGTGTGATACACCACGTGTATCTAGTTTGTGTGGTGTCCAACCCGCAGGTTGAGCACGCGTTTTTGTGTTCGCGGTTTCCCGCATATGGACCATACCAGTACTACTGGGGGCTTGACGAATCCAGTTAATGATATTGCATAAGAATACCAACATTCAACATTTGTATAACCAAAACATGTAGATGATTTGCATTGTCTCGATAATTTGCTTCCACAATAGTTTAAAATTTTTGAGTTGTCAAAAGTTTACATGTTCCACCTCGCGGTTTTAGCAAAAGAAAAGAAAAGGGGTTATGAGTCTCACATGATTTAGCTTTTTTCGAATGATGCTAATTCAGATAACGTCTTCAAACCTTGGCGAAAACCTATATATAAAAAATAGGATTCCATTGAATGATCGTAATAGATTCAGAGTAATTATTTAACTTATTGTGTTTTATTGATTATATGTGATTAGCTCCAATATAGATAAAATTGTAAAATTTTCTTGTCTAAGAATTATTTATTGAAGTTGAATCCAATTATTTTAATTTAATATTATTATTATTATTTTCCTATTATTGGGTTTCAAAAATGTCAAAAAAAACATTTTTTTATACAAAAAAAAATGTTGATAGAAGGGGTTGAACCTACATGTAACACCCCGATCGATGGCAGAACCGTCGGGATGCCACGAAGGATGTGTAGATTGTTCATAAGCTCGTGTGCATCTAATTAAATCATCACATATCAATTAATCAACCAAATTAATTACATCAAAAATCATGTTCATAATGAGCTAGTTACATCAATTACACAAAAGATTTAGCTAAGTTAACTAAACTCTAGTCTCCTGAATTTCAGTTATTTTAGCTAAGTCCAAGACCCTACGTGATGATGTCCAAAAGATGTAGAGCTATCCTGCTCTACCAACTTCTCCTCGTTCCCTGAAACATGTAAAAATCAAGTGTCAACTACGAAGTAGTTGGTGAGTAATCATAAGTTTTTTTTTGTTTCAAAAAGGTTTACAAAATGTTTATAAAAGTTCATAGTTTTTCCAAGAAAGTTCACATGTGCGCCTGCGAGGTAATCCAACACGCAAAACACAAACACAAACACCAACACATAATAACATAATTCACATAATCACAAATAACCAACACATATATATTCAACCAATCTCAATCATCAATATCTGCAAATAGTATATGTGACAATACATGCAATCATTGTGAATGACCGAAGTCAATGACAACGACCCATGGAATTGTGGTAATCCACCTGACAATACATGCAATCCTTGCGGATGACGGAAGTCAACGACAACGACTCATGGAGTTGTGATAATCCAAGTGACAATACATGCAATCGTTGCGGATGACTGAAGTCAACAACAACGACCCATGGAGTTGTGATAATCTGTGATAATCCATGAACAGTGATAATCCAATAATATGAATATCATAATGATAAACCAGGTGTCACCCGTGTGTTATCAAAATAATATGTAAAACTGGTATACATGTTCCACCTCCGAGTTTAAAAACAAGATGATTTAAAAAGGATGTTATGAGAACTCACCTGAATGCTTTAGATTCAGTGTTCTTGTAAAATGCGACCTCAGGTATGAGAAATCAAGGATACTTCAACAACCTGTAATTATTTGTATGTTCGTGTTTATAAGTATACGCGTGTTATTCTAATTAAGTGTTTACAAGTGTTTACTTTTATTCGTTAAGCATTTCGTTCACTTAGTTCATTTAATCTTAGTTAGAATAAACTATCCAAGATTCTATAGGTGACCATCATTCCATTCTAGTTCACCCCTGTTGGTTTTATATTATAAAAAGGGTAATAACAAGTCTTGAGATACTATGTGTACCCTTATGATAACGTATGATAAACAAAGTGATGTCCTTGATCACACATATCTATTCATGCATGCGTATTCGATTGTCTTGATCACCATGAATCTAATTTATTTAAAATTAAACTTTGTGCTTAAGAATTCGCACTAAAATTATTTATATAAAAAAAATGTTTTCAATGTATGGAAACTATAGTTCTAACAATTATGTTCTAGAGAGAGAAAAGATGGTGATCCTTGTAATTCTACATGCATGTATAGATACACACGGTTTCTCATGCTCTTGGTTCACTCTTAACTCTAGTTGACAACATAAGTTTATCCACCATTGATTCCAGCGAACCTTGGGTCTGATTACATCTTGGTTCGGCAACATGAAGGAGGTTCGCGACAAAAGGGTTCACTGGTTCATAGGTTCGTCCCCACTAGTGGTTCGGCCAAGAGGTTTGGCTAGGTCAGGTTCGTGGAGACCGTAGGTTTGTCCAGCTAGGTTCGTGACAACATCATTAGGGTTCGGCCAAGCTAAGCTTCGGCTGGCGCCATGGTTCGACCAAGCAAAGCTTCAGCTGTTTAGCATGTTCGTGCAAATGAGGAAGGTTTGGTGATGATGATTCGGCCAACACAGGTTCGGGGCTCAATGGGTTCGGCCACCCCCTTTTTCCCGCCCATGAAGGTTCGGCTAAGGTTCCACCACCCTAGGTTCGTCGACATGTTACCCCACGCACTGATCCTGCTCATCATCATCATTTTAAAAAGTTCTAAGTTCCTGCAGATTCATCTATGGTATCACCGTACTCATACACATGCGTTTTAGGGTTTCCAAAGTATAAAAGTTGTTTAAAATATAAAGATGTAACTTGGTTGTTGTTTAGAGTGAGAAACGCATTTAAGACTCAAGATCTACCTTAAATCATCGACCAAATGAAGTGTTTTCTTCGTGGATTCTTGTTCCCCTCTATCGTATGAACGTTTGAAAACCAAAATCACGCGAATCCGTTCAGAAATGGAAGAGATAATCTAGAGAGAAGTTAGAGAGAGGGTGGGTGGCGAAAATTGTAATGTAGAGAGAGAATGGAAGTATGGAAATGAAGAAGATGAAATAGTTCATTTTTCTTTATACCTCGTATCATCCTCGCGTTCTCGGTCCCGTTCATTTCGCGTTAAAAATTATAAGATGCTCGGTTATTGTCGTAAATTATATTTAAAACATAAACGTTTGAAATAATTAGATTACGTTTTAATAAAAATGCTTTTAATTAGGTTATTTCTTAAAATGACTTTGTTTAGCTTTCGTTAAATTATTTATTTAATAAAACGATTTGTTCAAATACGTCTTAGGTTGTAATTCCTAATAAACGTTTTTAGATTCTTTTTCTTAGTTTAATATCGTTAGATATTATTTCGTTATCTCGTCGAAACGCGTTACTTACGTATGTATTCGTAAAGATCGTCACCTTTCCGAATCCAACGCTCGTATCGTATTTCGATTCGATTTACAATTTATGGAATATCGTTTCAGGATATTATTCCTAATAAATATATTCGTGTGAATCGTCACCCACGCGAATACTTTATTAAGTTAATATTTCTGAAATAATATTCGCGTTTAAAATTATCTTCGTAACCTCACCATTGCATATAATTTCAATAATGTTTCATTATTTTATTATCTTTAATATTATAATTTCCCAATCCGAATCCCACTAAACCATATCACTGACACATCCATGATAGACCGAAATAAGCTTATGTATAGGGCATATGTAGGAGTAGGTCGCAACCTATCCAGCCACCTTCCCACCGCCATTTCGATAAACCATGACCATGTGTCCTTGACTATGTTTAGTAACCAAACAATAACTAACTCATAACTCGTTGTCATTCCAAACCAAAACCTCGGATTCTCCTCACCAAAGTCTCAACACTGATATAATCATGATAAACCGAAGATGGTTTATGTATAGGGCATACGTAGAGGTCAGTCGCAACTGCCTCAGCCGCCATCCCACCACCTCTTCGATAGACCATGATTATATCATTGCCTATCTTTGATTATAGAATCCTATACCACTACCATTCCAAATCCACAATCCATAACAGGTGAGTTCAACTGCAATAAACTCTCTGGTTTTGTTTAGTTGTATTTCAAACTAAATTTCCCATGGTTTATGCTATAATAATGTGTTCTCAATATGTATACCAATAATAGTAATAACATCCAATAATTCATAATCATTAACAATTATCATATCAGGTCTTAACAGTACAATCAAACATGTACGGACAACCCGAAATACAGTGACGTTACAGTCTCCCCTAGTTAAGGGAATTTCGTCCCGAAATTCAACTTGGAGTGACCGTGGTGAATAAATGTGGATACTTAAGCTTCATCTGATCTTCTCGTTCCCAGGTGAATTCTGGACCACGCTTCGACTCCCAACGTACTTTGACAATAGGAATTCTACTGCGCTTGAGTTTCTTAACTTCACGGTCCATTATCTCGACTGGTTTTTCAACGAAGTGCATGGTATCATCGATGCGAATGTCATCAAGTTGTACCTGAAGATCCTGATCAGCTAAGCATTTTCTTAAATTGGACACGTGAAACATCAGGTGTACATTGCTAAGTTCAGGAGGAAGTTCCAACTTGTAGGCAACCTTCCCGATCCGCTCAAGAATCTTAAAAGGGCCAATATAACGTGGAGCAAGCTTACCCTTCTTCCTGAATCGTACCACTCCTTTCCAAGGTGATACTTTGAGTAATACCAAATCATCAACTTCAAACTCCAAAGGTTTTCGTCATTTATCCGCGTAACTCTTCTGTCGACTGCGAGCAGCTAACAGACTGTCACGAATCTGGTGAATCTTGTCAGTCGTTTCTTGAATAATCTCAGGACCAGTGATCTGCGATTCGCCGACCTCGATCCAACAAATAGGTGACCGACATTTTCTACCATAAAGAGCTTCAAACGGCGCCATACCAATACTCGCATGATTACTGTTTTCATACGAAGACTCGACTAATGGTAAATGGCTATCCCAGTTGCCACCGAAATCGATGACACAAGCTATCAACATATCTTCAAGTGTCTGGATCGTCCGCTCCGCCTGTCCATCCGTTTGAGGATGATAAGCGGTGCTAAGATCCAATCTTGTTCCAAAAGCTTCATGAAGCGATTCCCAAAATCGTGCTATGAAACGAGCATCACGATCCGATATTATGCTTAAGGGAATTCCATGTCGGCTAACAATCTCATCAACGTAGATACGAGCTAATTTCCGCACAGGGTACGTCTCGCGTATCGGTAAGAAATGAGCCGACTTGGTTAATCGATCTATTATCACCCAAATACTATCATTACGTATCGGTAAGAAATGAGCCGACATGGTTAATCGATCTATTATCACCCAAATACTATCATTACCACTTGCGGTTCGTGGGAGTTTGGTAATAAAATCCATGGAGATATTCTCCCACTTCCACATGGGTATTTCTGGTTGTATTAACAATCCCGAAGGTCGCTGATGTTCTGCCTTGACTTTAGCACAGTTAAGGCACTTGGATACATATTCAGCAATATCCTTCTTCATACCAGGCCACCAGTATAAGACCCTAAGGTCTTGGTACATCTTATCAGCACCCGGATGGATTGAGTAACGAGACTTATGTGCTTAATCCAAAATCATCATCCTAAGATCATCCATGTTCGGTATCCACAACCGATTCAAATAATACATCAAACCATCATCTTTAGTTTCCAATAGTAACTCGGCCCCGCAAGACATCTCATCTCTCAAGATATCTTGAGCCAATGAGTGTTTTTGGGCTGTGAGAACATCGTTACGAAGATTAGTGTGCACTTGGACACTGTGGATTTGAACATGACTTTTGCGACTAAGCGCATCTGCTACTACATTCGCTTTACCAGGATGGTAGCGAATTTCACAGTCATAATCATTCAACAGTTCAACCCATCTCCATTGTCTCATGTTAAGTTCCTTTTGATTGAGTATATGCTGCAAACTTTTATGATCTGTAAAGAGTACACACTTAGTGCCATAAAGATAATGTATCCATATCTTCAAAGCAAACACGACTGCACCAAGTTCCAAGTCATGTGTAGTGTAGTTCTTATGAATTTTCAGCTGTCTTGATGCGTATGCCACAACCTTTCCCCGTTGCATGAGAACACAGCCGAGACCTAGATTGGATGCATCACAGTAAACCACAAAGTCATCATTTCCGTCAGGCAGTGTCAAGACAGGAGCATCACAAAGTTTCTGCTTCAAAGTCTGAAATGCCTCTTCTTGCTTTAGTCCCCACTCATAAGGTTTATTCTTTTGAGTCAAAGAAGTGAGAGGGACAGCAATCCTAGGGAAATTCGAAATAAACCGCCGATAGTAACCGGCAAGTCCAAGAAATGATCAAATCCCCGTTGGTGTCTTCGGTGTACTCCAATTCTTCACCGCATCAATCTTTGCAGGATCCACGTGAACACCCTTTTCATTGACTATGTGTCCCAAGAATTGAACTTCCTTAAGCCAAAATTCACACTTAGAAAATTTGGCATACAGTCGCTCCTCTCTTAGAATCTCCAAAACCAACTTAAGGTGTTGTTCGTGCTCTTCTTTGCTCTTAGAGTATATTAGGATATCATCAATAAACACAATCACAAATTTATCCAAGTATGGCCTGCAAACACGGTTCATGAGATCCATGAAAGCCGCTGGTGCATTGGTAAGGCCGAAAGGCATTATCAGAAATTCATAATGACCATATCTTGTGTCACACCCCCAAATTTCAACTAACGGAATCATACCGTTTGGGACGTGACAAATCAGGATCTCAGATTATTAGACATAACGAAGACCTCTATATGCTTTTCAAACATAACTTTGGTCTAAAACTGTAATATCAAAGTTCTAACGTTGCGGAAGCGTTTTTAAAACAATAATAAACATAACGGTTTGAAAACTGTAAATTACAAGTCAAAATCTTAAATGTTCAAATTCAAATCCAAAACAACTGTAATGTAAAATATGCATGAGACTCGATCTCCTAGCCCATGCTTGCTTGTTCTTGTACTTTAACGTCCTGAGAAAACATGTAAATCAAGTCAACACAAAGGTTGGTGCATACACAGGTTTTTATGAATAATCACAAATGTTTGAATCAATTGTTTGAACAAGTTGTTTGTATATAATGTTTGCAGACCACATAATCACACATTGCATAGTCATGATAGCTAGTCATTGTACTATTTACATAAGCGGTCGACACCGAAGCTGACTGTTAGAATGTTGATTGCCTTTCCACTATTGTCTAGCACAAACAATAGTAATGTTGAATTGGCTAGTTAAACACTTGCGTAGACCTACAGTCTACCAAGTGAGGTTTGTCAAACCCAATAGATCTATCTTCAACTACCACGCTTTGCACTACGGCAAACTAAACGGTTCGATATGTAAGGACTTGTAATGCTATGTTCGCACTTATCGTAAATAGCTAACTCATGCAAGTGGCATGTATCTAAAATGTTTGTTTGCACATGTTTTCTCCCCCAAAACAGTTAAAATAAGAAAGGGGCCGTGTACGCACCTTTGAAAGCAAACAGAATGATCAACCCACGTGAAATCGCGCAGAAAATCCTCTACGAAGAATCTGTGTTTTAACAATAACATTGTGTTATTCAGAATGTCGTTTAATGTGTGAAATCACATACGGGTCAACACACGTATGTTAGATTTTTTAGAAACGTGTATACGTATGTACGTGTGTCTTTGAAATCGTTTAATTAAATCATATAACCATATTCGATTTTTTTTAAATAAGCGTAATTATACTCAATTACGTTTTTGGGTTAAAATGTAAATTTTTATCATTTCATTTTGTTCGGGATCCCGTTACGGTTCCAACGCAACTTGAACGGATCGAATCGGAGTTAGAATGAGTGAGATATGTCAAAAATACTAAAAATTAGCTTTGAATTCAAAAAAACCAGAGAGGCCAGGTTCGAACCTGTGACCTCTCACTCAGGACACACACTTCCTACCCATCCAACCAACTATGATTTTTGTAACAAAAGTCCAGATTATTTGTTTTAAGCGCAAACCAAACTGATTCCCTTTTGTTAACCTTAACCGAAACATATGGTTCAATTGACACCAGATCCGATCACCGTTGGGCTTGAATCCATAGGGCTATGGTTCTGCATATCCAGACGAGTTCACCCACTCTTTTAATTTGATCAGAACTCAAAACCATGGCCCAATTCGTGACCCACATAAACTCGAACATAGATAACAAAATTCCACATTCGTTTGGGTCGAATTAATCAAAATTGAACTGTAAAAATCTTAGGTTCTTCGCTTAACAAGGATTTCGAGTCCTTCTGTAACAACCAATTTGATTTTTATACTCCCTTAAATCAAAATCCCCAATTTGTTACTTTCTAAGAACCCTAGAATCAAAATCGTTTGATAATCAATGGTTATATGAAATTAACATAGGCTTTTCATTAAGGAGAGGTTTTCGAAACTCTCTGTGTATAAAAATTTGATTATCAAACCTATTTGGACCAAAACCCCCAGACCGATTTATGTTAAGAACCCTAGAACTTAAACTCATACAATTCGTTATAATTTGATAAAATTGACTTAGATATTTCTTTGAGTATAGTATTCCGAGGCTATCTATATAATTCAATTTGATTTCTAGACTCATTTGAATCAAAACCCCTAATTCGTTCATGAATAAGAACCCTAGAATTTGAAATTCTAGAATTCGTATTTGTTCGATGAAATTAACATATGGATTTCTTTAAATTGATAATTTCGAAACTCTCTGTATACTTTAATTAGATTTTTAAATCCTTTTGAACAAAAACCCCCAATTCGGTTTCAAAGATGAACCCTAGCAATCGAACTTGTGCAATTCGAAGTTAGAAACCGAAATTGACATAGGGTTATGCTTAATCGGTTGTTTTAGGTGGTGTAGGAACGATTTCTTACCTGTTTTGATGTAGAATCGTTGTAGTTCAATTATAAGCCCTAGTTTCGGCCACTCCGCAATCGAGTTCTTCTCTTCGCAGCTTCTTGGATCAATTGGTTGTATGGGAAACCTTCTAAAAGTGCCGATGGTAGTATGAGGGTGTTCAATTTTGCGGATTTTGATCGAACTATTTGGTTTTGCTAATGAATAGCTACGGTTTCACTTCCAAATCATTAACTGAGTTTAATTCGACCATAATGTCTGTAATAAACATTGAATTGATGATATTAATCATCAATGTGACTATTATAAGTGATTTAATTCGTCTATAACTTGTATTAGGATTCAATTTCGATTTTTACTTTGATTTTTGCCGAATTTTGACCTCAAAAGTCAAAACTTTGTATTTTAACCTAATCACCAACTTTATTCTTGTAATTATGGATCTTATAACTCGTTTTGTTCAATTTTAACCCTAGTAATTTTTTTTTGTTCAATTTCATATCATTTCGGTTATTTCTGGGGTTAACGGTGTTAATCCGAAAAGTCGGATTGTCACATCATCCCTTTGTTGAAGGATTTTCGTCCCGAAAATTGTTTAGTGTTAGAAGTAGTTAGGAAACTACTTGCGAGTTCAAATTGTACGTGTTAGTGCGATAGTTGATCATTCCGTGTACGTGTGTGTACTCACACACAAAACCCAATGTTTGCAACATCACACCTAAGTTTGATCGTTTTATGTAACTGTTTGCGTGCACACTAGTTAGTACACCTAACTGTGTATGTTTGTATTTGATCATACTAAGCTATATGACCTTACACATAGTGAATGTTTGCAACTGTTTGCACTATGTAACCTTACACATAGAAATTGTTTGAAACTAACTGTGAATGGTTGCAACTAATCATGTTTGCACTACCATGCAATGTAACACATAAACTATAGCACATAAAATGTAATATAGCACAATGTTTGTAACAAAACCAATTATATAAAGTGTTTGTGCTTACCATTTGAAATCTGAAGTGTTGATGTGTGAAGCATCACGTCATCCCCTTGTTGAAGGAAATTTCTTCCCGAAATTTAACGTGTTTTCACAGTGTTTGCAGTTGTTGTTTTGAACAGATGAGGATACTTCTTCATCATTTGATCTTCCCTTTCCCATGTGAATTCAGGTCCACGTCTTGAATTCCACTGGACCTTGACTATTGGAATTTTGCTGTGTTTGAGCTGTTTGACCTCTCGGTCCATGATTTCAGCTGGTTCTTCAATGAACCGTAACTGTTCGTCCACCAGTATCTCTTCAAGTGGCACTATCAATGTCTCATCAAAAAGACATTTCTTTAAGTTCGAAACAGGAAACACATCATGAACTCCGCTGAGTTCATCCAGTAATTTAAGTTGATACGCTACCGGACCAATCCTTTTCAAGATCTCAAAAGGTCCTACGTAACGTGGGTTAAGCTTCCCACGCTTGCCGAATCGTATCACACTTTTCCAAGGTGATACCTTTAGAAGAACTCGGTTTCCTACTTGAAATTCCAACGGCTTACGACGTTTGTCAGCGTAACTCTTTTGTCGATCCCGAGCCGCTACCATACGGTTCCGGATTTGAACTATCTTCTTTGTCGTTTCGTGTACTAGTTTAGGACCTGTTATCTGACTGTCACCAATTTCAGCCCAACAAACCGGTGAACGACATTTACGACCGTATAAAGCTTCAAACGGTGTTGCCTGAATATTTGTATGATAACTGTTGTTGTAAGAGAATTACACTAACGGTAAGTGGTTTTCCCAGCTATCACCAAAATCAATGACACAAGCTCGTAACATGTCCTCGAACGTCTGAATCGTACGTTCACTCTGACCGTCAGTTTGCTGATGATAAGGGTACTCATGTCTAAACGAGTTCCCAAGGACTTATGGAGTGATTTCCAAAAGTTTGAAGTGAATCGGGCATCCCGATCTGATATGATTGAAATTGGTACGCCATGACGTGCTACCACTTCCTTGATGTAAATGCGAGTTAGTTTCTCCATTTTGTCGGTTTCCTTAATTGCTAAGAAATGTGCAGATTTCATTAATCGGTCAACAATTACCCATATCGTATCACAGCCACTTGGTGTACGGGGTAACTTAGTAATGAAATCCATCGAAATCTGTTCCCATTTCCACATAGGTATTTCTGGTTGTTGTAGTAAACCAGATGGTTTTTGATATTCAACTTTGACTTTTGAACAAGTCAAACATTTGCTAACGTACTTAGCAATGTCGGCTTTCATATGAGGCCACCAATACAGTGCCTTTAAGTCATGGTACATCTTGTCTGATCCCGGATGGACTGAATATCTGGATTTGTGCGCTTCATCCATCACGAGTTCCCTTAAACCACCATACAAAGGTATCCAAAGTCGACTAATGAAATAACGAGTTCCATCAGGCTTAACATTCAATTGTTTTTCCATTCCTCGTAAAGATTCCTGTTCCAAGTTATCCTTTTCTAAAGCTTCAAGCTGAGCACTGCGTACCTTGTCAGGTAAGTCAGTATGTATCGTCATCATAAGTGCGCGAACCCGTCTTGTCGATGTTGTATCTTTTCTGCTTAAAGCATCAGCTACCACATTAGCTTTTCCCGGATGATATTTGATTGCGCATTCGTAGTCGTTCCACAACTCGACCCACCGTCATTGTCTCATATTAAGCTCATTTTGATCAAAGATATGTTGCAAACTCTTATGATCAGTGTAAATGGTACACTTGGTTCCATATAAATAGTGTCGCCAAATCTTCAAAGCAAATACCACTGCCCCCAACTCCAAGTCATGAGTGGTGTAATTCTTTTCTTGTGGTCGAAGTTGCCTTGAAACGTAAGCAATCACTTTATCATGTTGCATCAACACACATCCCAAACCCTGTGCAGATGCGTCACCATACACCACAAAGTCTTCTGTTCCTTTCGGTAAGGACAGAATCGGTGCACAGCAGAGTTTCTGTTTCAATAGCTGGAATGCAGCTTCCTGTTTATCCGTCCAGTTATACTTCGTCCCTTTGTGAGTAAGGGCAGTAAGTGGTTGAGCGATCTTTGAGAAACCCTCAATGAATCGTCGGTAATAACCCGCCAAACCAAGGAATTGTTGTACCTCGGTAGGGGTCTTTGGTGCTTCCCAATTCTTAATCGCTTCAATTTTCGCTGGATCAACATGTATGCCCTTTTCATTGACTATATGACCCACGAATTGAACTTCTCGTATCCAGAAGTCACATTTCGAGAACTTAGCATACAATTGTTCTTGTTTCAATAATTCTAACAGCAATCGAAGATGTTCAGCATGCTCCTCCTCAGTCTGGGAATAGATGAGAATGTCATGGATGAAAACAATGACAAACTTATCAAGATAAGGTTTGCAAACACGATTCATGAGATCCATGAATACTGCTGGAGTGTTTGTCAACCCAAATGGCATGACCAAGAATTCGTAATGTCCATAGCGCGTTCTAAATGCTGTTTTAGGAATATCTTCCTCTTGGACTCTCAGATGATGATAACCAGATCTAAGATCAATCTTCGAATAGTAACTCGAACCTTGCAACTGATCGAACAGATCGTCAATTCGAGGTAACGGATACCGGTTTTTGATGGTAACCTTGTTAAGTTCCCGATAATCGATACACATACGGAAAGTCCCGTCCTTTTTCTTGACAAATAAGACTGGAGCTCCCCACTAGGTCGTATAAATCCCTTATCCAACAACTCTTGCAGTTGTGTAGATAACTCTTGCATTTCAGATGGTGCAAGTCGATAAGGCGCCCTAGCTATCGGTGCTGCGTCTGGTGTAAGGTCAATTCGAAATTCCACTTGTCTGATAGGCGGTAATCCCGGTAAGTCTTCTGGAAACACGTCAGGAAATTCACAAACTACTGGGATGTCCTCGATCTTCTTCTCTGCCACCGGCTTCTCAGTTATAAGTGCTATAACTGTTGTATGACCTTTACGCAGACATTTGTGTGCTTTCATACAAGATATGAGACGTAGTGGCGTACTTCTCTTCTCGCCTTGTACGTACAGTGTGTCTCCATGTGGAAGAGGTATACGG
This sequence comes from Mikania micrantha, assembly GCA_009363875.1. Taxonomy (NCBI): domain Eukaryota; kingdom Viridiplantae; phylum Streptophyta; class Magnoliopsida; order Asterales; family Asteraceae; genus Mikania; species Mikania micrantha. Next base: position 121,710,726 of record CM018691.1, read on the forward strand.
ACGATCTTTTCATGTCATACTATTTCAGCCTGATGTTTCGACTACCAGTCCATGCGAATGACTACATCAAAACTGCCTAAAGAGATAGGCATAACGTCAATGTCAAGTGTTTGGCCCATCAAAATCAAGGACACAACCTTTGAGAACATGTTCTATTGTGATTAACTTACCATCAGCTAGTTCTACGGTGTATTCAACCTCTAATACTGTAGGGTTATGGCAAATATTCACTAAATCCATTAGATCTAAAACTCTTTTCTGTTCCAGTATCAACCAACACAAGAGCATAAAGTTTGTTTATCATATACGCACTTGTGGCGAGGCTGAGATTTTCTCTATGCTTCTTATCATCATAAAGGCTTGTCCCCCTCAGACCATTGTTTTCGTTCTTTTTGTTGTTACTACCAGCGCATTTCAATTGAAGTGCCCTGTCCGTTTGCATTCAAAGCATTCCTTGGATGTTTCTTGTTGTTGTTGTGGTCATTGAGAACTCTGCTCGGTAGACGCATGAAATCAGATTTCATTCTTTTATTGATAGGGAATCTTTACATATGCTCACAAGTAGGTGTTTTCACATACACATGAAGTTATCTAGGTGATGTGCAAAGTCGTACCATGAGGGTTTTATGAACACAGAGTAACCAGAAAAACGGCTGGAAATTTGATGAGTGTTATGCAATCCCGATGTGTTAACTGAATTCGTTACAATCACCAGAATAAAGGATATGATGATTTTTTATGTATGTGTTTCGAAAATAGGCTCACAATAGAATTTTCCAGAATCCATGCGTACCTGTAAATTCACGATTACGTTGCGCACCATGATCGTCAATTTACCTTACATAAGAATTCTAGTTCCTCCTACCTTGAGCTATTTGGTTTTGTGGGATTCGGAGTTTATTCAGGACATCAGGATTCGGACTATAATCACATAATGTATGATTGGATAGTCTATCCAAAGAAATACTTAGGGATAGTTACTTGAGTTGAATGCTAGTATAGGGTCTAGTATAGATCCTTCGAGGATAGCTATTCGGCTTGAGTGTGTTTTTCTTATATAGCCTGATGTCGAGACACTCATTGTGTGGGTGTTAGTGTAGCTGTTTGGAGTTGACCACCTTGCAGTCAATGTATCTCCCATAAGTTCCCAAGTTGCTACTTGACTCACAATAGAGGTCACAAAGGTTTTCATATAATGTAACTTGCCTTCACGTATGCACCTGTGACGGAAATCTTTCCCGCACGATCCTCTAGTGTCCGCTTGGTGGTACTTCAAGCGTGACAAAACGTTGCGTTTGAATTCTCATCTTACAGTTGATGAGTTCCTAAAGTAGTCCTTGTAAACAGTACATGTGGAAGTACAAAGAGCCACAAGAATGTTGTCGAGGAGTTAGAAGGAAAATTGATGTTTTCTTATCAAGACTGAAGCACAACCTTATTAACTGTCGTCAGTGTTGTAAAGAGTGACAAATAATTTGTCAGAACTAAAATTTTAATGGAACTAGTAGATATAGTCCCGAAGTAAGGAATGGTTTTTTTTTGTTTGAGTCATTGGGTTTTATTTATCCGCTGACTCGTTTTATGAGTCATAGGGCTTATTTCATCCCTTGATTTGTTCGAGTGAGCCATAGGATCTATTTCATCCCTTGACTTGTTTAAGTGAGTCATAGGGCCTAATTCATCCCTTGACTTGTTTAAGTAAATCATAGGGCCTAATTCATCCCTTGACTTGTTTTAGTGAGTCACAGAGCCTATTTCATCCCTTGACTTGTTTTAGTGAGTCACAAAGCCTATTTCATCCCTTGACTTGTTTTTGTGAATCATAGAGCCTATTTCATCCCTTGACTTGTTTTTGTGAATCATAGAGCCTATTTCATCCCTCTAATAGTCCAGTGATCTATCCAGATGCCACTCGCATGTTGTGAACCTCCCGATTCATACGTGCCACAAAGGCTGCAGATGCTTTATCTGGTCGGTATCAGAGCAGGTAATGTCCAACTACTAGTAGTAGTGTCAGGAGTAGGTGGCGGAAGTACTCTCTTCTCACGCACCCAGCTGCGAATGAGATCAGGGATCCACTGGCAATACTAGCTGTTCTCCCTCCGTCGTTTGTGTATCCCCTCATCGTAGTGAATCGTGTCGTCCATTGGCTCAAGTCGCCTCTTCTTTGATGCTAGTGATGATACAACTTGTTGTTCCTTATCATGAGTAAGTGTGGATGGTGATGTCATGTCTGCTACATAATACCATATGTAGAAGCTATACAAAACAATTATGTAATCAAGTGTGTCTAATGTCTAACAGTTATAGTCTAAGTCTACCAATGCAAACCTAGTTCGTTATAACCAATGTCTCTGATACCAATCTGTCACACCCCCAAATTTCAACTAACGGAATCATACCGTTTGGGACGTGACAAACCAGGATCTCAGATCATTAGACATAACGAAGACCTCTATATGCTTTTCAAACATAACTTTGGTCTAAAACTGTAATATCAAAGTTCTAACGTTGCGGAAGCATTTTTAAAACAATAACAAACATAACAGTTTGAAAACTGTAAATTACAAGTCAAAATCTTAAATGTTCAAATTCAAATCCAAAACAACTGTAATGTAAAATATGCATGAGACTCGATCTCCTAGTCCATGCTTGCTTGTTCTTGTACTTTAACGTCCTGAGAAAACATGTAAATCAAGTCAACACAAAGGTTGGTGTATACACAGGTTTTTATGAATAATCACAAATGTTTGAATCAATTGTTTGAACAAGCTGTTTGTATATAATGTTTGCAGACCACATAATCACACATTGCGTAGTCATGATAGCTAGTCATTGTACTATTTACATAAGCGGTCGACACCGAAGCTGACTGTTAGAATGTTGATTGCCTTTCCACTATTGTCTAGCACAAAAAATAGTAATGTTGAATTGGCTAGTTAAACACTTGCGTAGACCTACAGTCTACCAAGTGAGGTTTGTCAAACCCAATAGATCTATCTTCAACTACCACGCTTTGCACTACGGCAAACTAAACGGTTCGATATGTAAGGACTTGTAATGCTATGTTTGCACTTATCGTAAATAGCTAACTCATGCAAGTGATATGTATCTAAAATGTTTGTTTGCACATGTTTTCTCCCCCAAAACAGTTAAAATAAGAAAGGGGTCGTGTACGCACCTTTGATAGCAAACAGAATGATCAACCCGCGTGAAATCGCGCAGAAAATCCTCTACGAAGAATCTGTGTTTTAACAATAACTTTGCGTCATTCAGAATGTCGTTTAATGTGTGAAATCACATACGTGTCAACACACGTATGTTAGATTTGTTAGAAACGTGTATACGTATGTACGTGTGTCTTTGAAATCGTTTAATTAAATCATATAACCGTATTCGATTTTATTTAAATAAGCGTAATTATACTCGATTACGTTTTTGGGTTAAAATGTAAATTTTTATCATTTCATTTTGTTCAGGATTCCGTTACGGTTCTAACGCAACTTGAACGGATCGAATCGGAGTTAGAATGAGTGAGATATGTCAAAAATACTAAAAATTAGCTTTGAATTCAAAAAAACCAGAGAGGCCAGGTTCGAACCTGTGACCTCTCACTCAGGACACACACTTCCTACCCATCCAACCAGCTATGATTTTTGTAACAGAAGTCCAGATTATTTATTTTAAGCACAAACCAAACTGATTCCCTTTCGTTAACCTTAACCGAAACATATGGTTCAATTGACACCAGATCCGATCACCGTTGGGCTTGAATCCATAGGGCTCTGGTTCTGCATATCCAGACGAGTTCACCCACTCTTTTAATTTGATCAGAACTCAAAACCATGGCCCAATTCGTAACCCACATAAACTCGAACATAGATAACAAAATTCCACAATCGTTTTGGTCGAATTAATCAAAATTGAACTGTAAAAATCTTAGGTTCTTCGCTTAACAAGGATTTCGAGTCCTTCTGTAACAACCAATTTGATTTTTATACTCCCTTAAATCAAAATCCCCAATTCGTTACTTTCTAAGAACCCTATAATCAAAATCGTTTGATAATCAATGGTTATATGAAATTAACATAGGCTTTTCATTAAGGAGAGGTTTTCAAAACTCTCTGTGTATAAAAATTTGATTATCAAACCTATTTGGACCGAAACCCCCAAACCTATTTGGACCGAAACCCCCAAACCGATTTATGTTAAGAACCCTAGAACTTAAACTCATACAATTCGTTATAATTTGATAAAATTGACTTAGATATTTCTTTGAGTATAGTATTCCGAGGCTATCTATATAATTCAATTTGATTTCTAGACTCATTTGAATCAAAACCCCTAATTCGTTCATGAATAAGAACCCTGGAATTCAAAATTCTAGAATTCGTATTTGTTCGATGAAATTAACATATGGATTTCTTTAAATTGATAATTTCGAAACTCTCTGTATACTTTAATTAGATTTTTAAATCCGTTTGAACAAAAACCCCCAATTCGGTTTCCAAGATGAACCCTAGCAATCGAGCTTGTGCAATTCGAAGTTAGAACCCGAAATTGACATAGGGTTATGCTTAATCGGTTGTTTTAGGTGGTGTAGGAACGATTTCTAACCTGTTTTGATGTAGAATCGTTGTAGTTCAATTATAAGCCCTAGTTTCGGCCACTCCGCAATCGAGTTCTTCTCTTCGCAGCTTCTTGGATCAATTGGTTGTATGGGAAACCTTCTAAAAGTGCCGATGGTAGTATGAGGGTGTTCAATTTTGCGGATTTTGATCGAACTATTTGGTTTTGCTAATGAATAGCTACGGTTTCACTTCCAAATCATTAACTGAGTTTAATTCGACCATAATGTCTGTAATAAACATTGAATTGATGATATTAATCATCAATGTGACTATTATAAGTGATTTAATTCGTCTATAACTTGTATTAGGATTCAATTTCGATTTTTACTTTGATTTTTGCCGAATTTTGACCTCAAAAGTCAAAACTTTGTATTTTAACCTAATCACCAACTTTATTCTTGTAATTATGGATCTTATAACTCGTTTTGTTCAATTTTAACCCTTGTAATTTTTTTTTGTTCAATTTCATATCATTTCGGTTATTTCTGGGGTTAACGGTGTTAATCCGAAAAGTCGGATTGTCACATCTTGTCCTGAAAGCCGTCTTGGGAATATCATCATCATGTACACGAAGCTGATGATACCCAGACCTAAGATCGATCTTCGAAAACCATGCCGAGCGGTTGATCGAAAGGATCATCGATGCGCGGCAGAGGATATCGATTCTTGATGGTCAACTTGTTCAATTCACGGTAGTCGATGCACATTCGGAATGACCCATCCTTCTTCTTGACAAACAGGACCGGTGCACCCCATGGCGAATGGCTCGGGCGAATGAATCCCTTATCAGTCAGTTCTTGTAGTTGACTCGCCAATTCTTGCAACTCCGAAGGCGCAAGTCTGTAAGGAGCTTTTGCGACTGGGTTCGCACCAGGTACTAAGTCAATCCGAAATTCTACTTGACGTTCTGGTGGAAAACCCGGCAAATCGTCTGGAAATACTTCAGGAAAATCTCTTATCACAGGAACGTCTTCAATGCTCTTTCCTTTCTCCTTTTTCTCCATAACATGTGCTAAAAATGCTATACATTTCTTCCTAAGGTACTTGTGTGCTTTAGTGCATGACATCAGCTTAAGACCTTTACTAGAAGTTTCCCCAAAAACTCTTAAAGTTTCACCCGAGGGCAAGGGAATACGAACGTATTTTTCATGACAAACAATTTCCGCTTTGTGGGTGGCTAACCAATCCATGCCTATGATACCATCAAAGCTACCCAGTTGCATAGGTATAAGATCAATTGGTAAAACGTGATCATTTAAGTTCACCGTACATCCAACAATAACAGTGTCAATATCAATAGTATTACCATCAGCCACCTCTATGTTAAATGGCTTGTCTATCTTAGTACGTGTCATCCCAAGCATATACTCAAAATCATGTGAGACAAAACTCTTATCAACACCAGAATCAAATAGGACAGATGCATAAGAGTTGTTAATCAGAAATGTACCGTTGACCACATCCTGGTTGGCTTGAGCTACTGGAGCATTCAGTTGAAACACTCTGCCTCTTGCCACCCTTTGATTGTTTCCCATCAGTCTCGGGCACTGGTTTCTTAAATGACCCACTTCACCACACTCGTAACAGGCTCTTGCCTGTACACCACCTGGCGAACGGGTACAGCTTGAATTGGTTGAGCATGCGGAGCTGGCAGTGCAAGCGGAGCAGGTTGCATCCTTTGTGCTTGCGTTGCACTCCGACAGACATTTGCAAAATGAACAAACTTGCCGCAGTTATTGCAGACGCGACATGGCAAGTTAGGTGCGTGATGATATCTGCAGGTGTTACATTGAGGAGTAGCCCCAACATAATTTGTGGCAGTTGAGTTGTTTGATGATTGCTGCGCAGACTTAGCAGCAGGAGTAGTAACAACGAAGTTCCTGGTCTTCCGTTTCTTGTTGCTGCTTTTTGAAGAGCTGCCTTGTTCAGTTTTGACTTCAGTTGAAGCCTCTTTTGCAGCTGCTTTGGTGTCAGTCTTCTTATATCCTTTCCTTGTGAGTGTTCCAGCCCTTACATGATTATCAGGTAAAGTTGTAGATAGACGGATTGTAGCTTCCAAAGTGGTAGGGTTGCTACCATAGACTATGTCTTGAATCTGCATAGGTAGACCGCCTATGTACTTTTCTATTGCTCTCTCAAGTGGTGTCACTAGATGAGGTACTAGCAGACTGTACTCATGGAAGCGAGAATTGAAGATTACATTCTCACCACTGTCTTGCTTGAGTTCCCAGAACTCAGTTTCCAGTATCCTCATCTCACTACGAGGACAGAATTCAGTGGTCATCAGGTTCTTGACCTCAGTCCACGTCAGTGCTAGGGCAGTATCAACTCCCCTAGTTCGCTTTTCACCATTCCACCAAGTTAGTGCTCTCTTTTGGAAAACACTAGTGGCATAGCGCATGTTCAGATTTTCTGGGCAGTCACTGTTGATGAAGGTGTTTTCAATACTCTCAAACCACTGCAGCAGACCAGTGGCTCCCTCAGAACCCGTAAACTTTTGTGGATTACAAGAGTTGAAGTGTTTGAATGTGCAGATTGGTGGGTTTGCACCACCTCTGTTCTGGTTGAGAGTCTAATTGGCTTGAGTTAGTTGATTCACCAATCTAGTAATAAGTGTTGCTAACCCTTGTATGCCGGTGTCGGCATTACCGTTAGCACCATCGTTGTTCGTATCATCTTCTTTGTGACGGCGCGGCGGCATGTTTCTGAGGATAATAGAAACATGTTGCTACCGTTTTCAACGTAAGTCATACAAACTATGGTCAAATGAGTTTATTTCAACAGTTAGGATTACATACAGGAACTATATTTTTCTCCTATCTGTCATTAAACTCATAACAAAGTAATAATTTCCTAATATTATACTAAAGCATCCTAGTTGGTCATTTCTATTATTAACTATTTATTTCTAAGTTTCAAACATTTCCCACTCTATACTAACACTGACAACCTCCCGATGCAGTGCAACAAGCTTATATATAAGGCATACGTAGACTTGACCGCAGTCGCATCAGTCGCCGTCCCACCACCATTGCATTGCACCACGATTATGTCCTTGTTAGAATTTAGGGTATATATGTGTTTCTCAAGTGTTCCACTTCACAACCTTATCCTATAGGGGAGTGAAGTGTGTCCCATTACTTATGACAGTTAGGTTATCCTAATGTCTAAGTTCACCTAATGTCTAAGTTCACCTGACATTTAAGCTCCCCTAATGTCTAAGTTTACTATATATTCACATCTCATTATAAAGTGTTCATACCATCACTAAGTGTTAGTATCATCACTATGCGTTCATATTTTCACTAAGTGTCCATATCGTTCATCGTGTCCACCTCAGCATTAAATGTTCAGTTCGTCATTAAGTGTTCGTACCATTCGTTGATCCTATTCACCCCACATGTCCAATAAGTGTATTCTCATATGAGTATATGTGTCCATCAAATGTGATTATCCAATAAGTCAATCCAACCCAAATTCAACCAGCATTCCATCAACCATAACTTTACAACATACCCTAATAATAACCTAAGTTCCTGACACTAACAGGCCCCCAATATACTACAAATGGTATATATATAGGGCATATGTAGGGGTAGGTCGCAACCGCCCTAGCCACCGTCCCACCACCTTTGTAGTATACCACGAGTGTGTCCTTGTCTGGTGATCAATGATCAAACAAGCAATTCTCCTAAGCAAATAATTTTCTAAACAATTAATTTCCTAAGCAGATAATTTCCCAAACGGGTAGTTCCCTTATTCTTCAATACTGACATCCACCTAATGTACCGTAAATGGTATATGTATAGGGCATATGTAGAAGTCAGTCGCAACTGCTTCAGCCACCAGCCCACCACCTTTACGATACACCACGTGCATGTCATTATCGAATCATTAGGGCACAATCAATCATAAAATCAGCAAATAACATATGAAATTCAGTTATATAGCAGGAGTTCAGATAACATGTAATAAACACATAAGCATGAAATCCTGAATATAATAACTAGTGTATGAAATATTTTCATACCAAGGTATCCTACGGTTATAGACTAGGTCAACCATTTCTAGTAACCTAATTCCCTATAACTCAGGCTCTGATACCAATCTGTAACACCCCGACCGATGGCGGAACCGTCGGGATGCCACGAAGGATGTGTATATTGTTCATAAGCTCGTGGGCATCTAATTAAATCATCACATATCAATTAATCAACCAAATTAATTACATCAAAAATCATGTTCATCATGAGCTAGTTACATCAATTACACAAAAGATTTAGCTAAGCTAACTAAACTCTAGTCTCCAGAATTTCAGTTATTTTAGCTAAGTCCAAGACCCTACGTGATGATGTCCAAAAGATGTAGAGCTATCCTGCTCTACCTACTTCTCCTCGTTCCCTGAAACATGTAAAAATCAAGTGTCAACTACGAAGTAGTTGGTGAGTAATCATAAGTTTTTTTTGTTTCAAAAAGGTTTACAAAATGTTTATAAAAGTTCATAGTTTTTCCAAGAAAGTCCACATGTGCACCTGCGAGGTAATCCAACACGCAAAACACAAACACCAACACATAATAACATAATTCACATAATCACAAATAACCAGCACATATATATTCAACCAATCTCAATCATCAATATCTCCAAATAGTATAAGTGACAATACATGCAATCATTGTGAATGACCCAAGTCAATGACAACGACCCATGGAATTGTGGTAATCCATGTGACAATACATGCAATCATTGCGGATGACCGAAGTCAATGACAACGACTCATGGAGTTGTGATAATCCAAGTGATAATACATGCAATCGTTGCGGATGACCGAAGTCAACAACAACGACCCATGGAGTTGTGATAATCTGTGATAATCCATGAACAGTGATAATCCAATAATATGAATATCATAATGATAAACCAGGTGTCACCCATGTGTTATCAAAATAATATGTAAAGCTGGTATACATGTTCCACCTCTGAGTTTAAAAACAAGATGATTTAAAAAGGAGGTTATGAGAACTCACCTGAATGCTTTAGATTCAGTGTTCTTGTAAAATGCGCGCTCACGTATGAGAAATCAAGGATGCTTCAACAACCTGTAATTATTTGTATGTTCGTGTTCATAAGTATACGCGTCGTATTCTAATTAAGTGTTTACAAGTGTTTACTTCTATTCGTTAAGCATTTCGTTCACTTAGTTCATTTAATCTTAGTTAGAATAAACTATCCAAGATTCTATAGGTGACCATCATTCCATTCTAGTTCACCCCTGTGGGTTTTATATTATAAAAAGGGTAATAACAAGTCTCGAGATACTATGTGTACCCTTATGATCATGTATGATAAACAAAGTGATGTCCTTGATCACACATATATATTCATGCATGCGTATTCGATTGTCTTGATCACCATGAATCTAATTTATTTAAAATTAAACTTTGTGCTTAAGAATTCGCACTTAAATTATTTATATAAAAAAAATGTTTTCAATGTATGGAAAGTATAGTTCTAACAATTATGTTCTAAAGAGAGAAAAGATGGTGATCCTTGAAATTCTACATTATAGATGCATTAAATGTCCCTAGTTCAATTTTGTATTATCCAGTATGTAAAGTTCATGTTTTTAATGGAAGTTGTCTTTCTTTATTGATTCTTAATGTTTAATGTTGATTATATGATTGTTTGATTTGGTTTATTAATGTTGAGTATGAATTCTGACCATTCGGGCGAATGACTCTACGAATGAAGTCATTCGCCGAATGAACGCCCTAGCGAATGACATAGACGAGCGAATGAGTCATTCGCCGAATGACTCATTCGACTGACTTGTCCATTCGACATGGTCATTCGCCGAATGAGATGCTTCGGCCACTCATTCGTCCGAATGACTACAGTCTATAAATACAAGTTCAAATCATTTTAAACCTAACTTCTGAGAGCCCTCTTTCTTCCCAAAGCACCTAGTGTCAAACCCTAGAAGATCTGAGCGGCCATTGTTCGTCCAAGTTCGATTCACAACCCGTGGTGTTCGATTCTCACTCAAACGTCCTTCCTACACCTTCGGATCACCACGGTTGCTGTTGGTTTCGATTGGAAAACCCTGGAATAGGATTCCGCACTATTCCAGAGGCTGTCAAGTAGATATCTGTTGGAATCGGATTGTTTCCGAGCTCCAAATAGGTCCTACAAAGTGGTATCAGAGCTTTGGATCTTGATTCTACTCGATTTCCATTCAAAATCATCAAATCTCATATTGGATTTTCGTAACCTGCAAAAACCCTGAATTTCTTGGTCTCCAAGTCACTATTTCATTCAAAATCTGTGGGTTTTTGTGGTGTTTTTGTCAAAATCTTTATCCCAATTGGTTGGTAATCATGTCACGATGTTATGTACCAAATTTGGTGCATAGATTTGGTCAAAATCCAAAGTTATCGCGATTTTTGTTGCTGAAAACCCCAGATCGCCTGAATGAGCATGGCGGCCGAATAAGTTTGGCCGAATCACTCTCATTCGCCGAATAGCTCCATTCGACACATTCATTCGGCGAATAGCTCTATTCGGCATACTCATTCGGTGAATAGCTTCATTCTCCATACTCATTCGGCGAATAGCCTCATTCGATCCTTTCATTCGCCGAATACGTTCATTCGCCCAACTGTCACACTCATCTTCTCATTCGCTAGTTTTGTTGCATTCGGTCCCCGACATTTGCCATAGTCTTCTTCACTCAGCCGACAGTTTGAAAATTTTTCTAAGTGTTGGATCTTGTCATTCTTGATTCTATGGAGGATTTAGCATTAATGGCAAACCAGAATCATCATATTCAGACATTGATGCTGACTGAGACTGAGACAGGGAACTTAAATAAAGCTCCCAAGTTGTTATCATTAGATGATTATCCACACTGGAAATACAGATTTGAGATTCACATCAATGGAGTGGATACTAACTTATGGATGATGATTGAAGGAGGTTATCTGAGGCCTCTGAATGAAGATGGAACTCCTATGCTAGTCACACTTATGCTATTTTATCTCAATCCATTGCTACTGATATCTTTCATCAGTTCAGACAGTTTACATCTTCTAAGTATTTGTGGGATGCTTTGCAGTAGCGGTATGAGGGAAATGATGCTTTGAAGAACATCAAGTCAAAGGCCTTGAGGAAGGAATTCAACAGTTTCATGTATGTTGGGAATGAATCTTTGGATGATCTGATTGCCAGATTTTATCATCTTTTGAGCGAGTTGTTCAATCATCAAGTTAAAACTACAACTCCGGAGAAGATCCAATGTTTGGCAGATGCTTTACCTCCCAAGTGGGAGTCATTCTTGATGGTGCTTAAACAGAATGAGATGATGGCCAACATGGACATCAATGATTTCATCCAGAAGCTGAAAGAGCAAGAAATAGAGAAGAAGTGGAAGGCAAAGAGAGTAGCTCAAGTCCAGGACCCCTCACTGTATTATTCTACTCCGACTGTAGAGAAAGCATCTTCTCATGCTCCACTAAAGACTGCCTTTGTTTCTCAGACTACTGAAGCTCCATCTTCTAATCAGATTCACTTCAGTCAGTCTTCCTCCTCATCCAGCTCTTAGAAAGAACATCATCAACCTGTCACCAGTCTGAAGACAGAGAATTTTGACAAAGTGACTGTAGAGATTGCTAAGGAACACGTGGGTCTTCTGTCTACTCTAGTGAGTTCCTATGATGGTTTAGTAGCTGGACAAATTGGCAATCCTTATCTGACAAATGATGACTACTCTCAGATAGATCCAGATGACATGGAAAGGATTGACATCATGTGGGCTTTGGCCAGTGCTGTTATGAGAGCCAAGGAGTTTGTGAGAAGAACTGGTAAAGACATCAACTTGAACAAGGAGTCCAAGTTTGGATTTGACATGGCATCTGTTACTTGCTACAATTGTGGGGGAGAAGGGTCACTTTGCAAGACAGTGCAAACAACCAAGGAAAGCTGGAAACAAGAATCCTTTTCAGCATCAAAAGTCTTCTGCAGCAAATCCAGAGAGGAGACTTGTTCCTATTGACTCTCCTGCTCAGGCTGGTTCTTCAAATACAGGCAAGGCATTGATGGTGCAACAGGATGAAGGTGAAAATTGGGATTTCAGATTCAATTCTGATCAAGGGCAACAGGATAAAGCATGTGTTGCTGAAATTCAGAAGTTGGATAATCAAGTTGAAGAGAACACTTCAGGAGAAACACAGATTAGTGGAGAAGAAACATCAGGCTCAGAGTCAGAAAGCATGTCAAACTCAGACACTAAAGTTGACTCTGATGCTGATTTTGAGGAACCAGTTACTCAATTTGCTTTAATGGTGAATTCATCTGTGTAGGACCAAATAGGAGCTCGGAAACAATCTGATTCCAACGGATATCTACTCGACAGCCTCTGGAATAGTGCGGAATCCTATTCCAGGGTTTTCCAATCGAAACCAACTGCAACCGTGGTGATCCGAGTGCGTAGGAAGGATGTGTGAGTAAGAATCGAACACCACGGGTTGAGAATCGAACTTGGACGATCAATGGCCTCTCAGATCTTCTAGGGTTTGGCACTAGGTGCTCTGGGAAGAAGGAGGGGTCTCAGAAGTTAGGGTTGAAATGATTTGAAGTAGTATTTATAGACTGTAGTCATTCGGCCGAATGAGTGGCCGAAGCAGCTCATTCGGCCAATGACTATGTCGAATGGACATGTCATTCGAATGAGACATTCGGCGAATGACTCATTCGATCGCCTGTCATTCGCTAGTGCGTTCATTCGGCGAATGACTTCATTCGTAGAGTCATTCGCCCGAATGGTCAGAGTTCATACTTAAACATTAATAAACCACATCAAACAATCATATAATCATATAATCAATAATAAACATTAAGAGCAACATATAAAGACAACTTCCATTAATTTATATTGAACTTTACATGATGTTTAATACAAAATAGAACTAGGGACAAATAGTGCATCTACAAACTCCCCCTTGGACCTAGTTCACTCCTTGGAAGTGTCTTTCTTGAGATACTTGTCAGTAGGGGTGTGCATGGGTCGGTTTGGGTCGGTTTTTGGCTTAGTCCAAACCCAAAACCGGAATTTCGGTTTTTTCGGTTTTTAAACACGTTTGGGTTCGGTTTTTTCGGTTTTTATTTTTTCAAAACCCATTTGGGTTCGGTTTGGGTTTCGGTTTTTTCGGTTTTTTCTACTTATGCCTTAAATTATGCTTATAAAAAAATAAACTAAAATATTATATTTCTACTAAAAATATTTTAAGTACAACACTACTAAATATTTAAAAATATATACAAAAATATTTAAATTTAGTAAAAATTATACGTGTTTTTGGTATCCTAAGCCAATAATAATAATAAAATATACGATTCTTATTTGACTTTTGATATTAAGAACTAAGAAAATAAAAATAGACGTATCATAAATTGTTAAAAATTTTCAAATGTAATATATATATGCATATATACGCTTGTATTCGGTTTTTTCGGTTTTTCTTTAAGGTAAAACCAAACCCAAACCCAAACTTTCGGTTTTTAAAAAACATACACCAAACCCGTCGGTTTCTATTTGTGTTCAGTTTTCTCGGGTTGGATTTTTCGGTTTTTGGGTTTTGGGTCGGTTTTTTCGGTTTTATGCACACCCCTACTTGTCAGAGATGGCTTTCCAGTCTGCACCCGCATGAATCTTTAAGCATATACAGAGCCGGATCACCCTCATGAACTGAAGTGCCTATTCCATGTCTTGTACATCAAAGAAAATCCGATGTTGAAATAAAGCTTTGACATCGTTGTGTGACAAGTTAGTCAACCACATCGGGACAAAAATACGTTCAATCTCCCATTTCTTCTCCTTGCACATAACAATCACTGCTTCTCCACTTCGCCCGTCATAGTACCACCATTGGAAGCCCTCTATAAAATCTTGTCGCATCTTCCTTAACGGAATCTTCTTCAAAACTTTAGGAGGAAGCCACTTCAGGATAACTTTGTGCTTTCGGGTGTCTCCATCAATCTCTGGTAAATAATAACGTTCAGGCTGTTGGGGCTGGAAGTTCACCCATCTCTTTCTGTATTCATACTGAATTTGACGAGAAAACCAGGCTGACATTCCAGAATCTTCACTATAAAGCATCCTCAGACGTGCTAATTGATTGACTTCGAAACCGGGCAACGTCTTAAAGTCCTGAGGATGCTTGAAGTAGTCAATGCCTCTTTCTCTCTTTACTGCTAAGCACCCAAGATCATGAAAGTATGCCCAGCTCAAGATTTGACCTCCAGCCTTGTAGCATTTGGTTCTGTATACTTTCTTGTGCGTAGCTGGCATCTTCATTGTGCTCTCTTTCTTCAAGACCTCCCAGTAGGCCTTCCATTCCTCTTTTCTTCTCTTTTGATCATCAGCTTGCTAACCTCAACTTGTTCTTCTAAGTATCGAATCAGTAGATTTTCAGTGGCTTGATCAAACTGATCAATGAATGTTGGCAGCTCGTCCTCAGCTGATGTATACTTTAGGTATTCTTCATCAGTGATGTCTTCAAGAATAACCTCATCTACATCATCAAAGGCCTCTGGAGTAGGCTCATCAAACACTGGAACAGAGGTATCTTCAGTGATAACCTCATCTGGATTTAGCCTGAACAGCTACGCTATCTGCTCCTTTGATAGACAATGAATGATCTCTCCCTCCTCTTTGTCATAGCTAACTGAGTGTTGTATGATGCCTTGAGCGTCAAGTATCATAGTAAGTGTCTCATCCAGTTGACGTCTCACAGGCACAGCTTCGACTTCCTCAGTAGCTGCTGGTTCTTCAGTCTGTGTAGGAGGAGGTGGAGGAGGAGCCTATTTCTTCTTGTCATTCACACTCTTAGACCAGATCTCAGAAGTAGAAGGGGCTTGATCATCATCATCATCATCAGAACTTGATGATCCAGAAGACCCGCTTCCAGATCCGTCCTGATTATCATCATCTGAATCATCATCTTCATCCGTGTCTTCATAATCCACTTTCTCCTTATCAGATTCCTTTTCCTCTTCTTCCTCTTCCTCTTCCTCTTCCTTCTCAGAATCTGAATCATCGGAGTGAGCAGCAACGCCTTCAAGTCTGGGAGTGCTGTCTTTGAGATCCTCAATTTGTTCAGCAAGACGAGCATTCTCCGCCTCCAATAACAAAATCCATTCATTGAAACCAGTGGCTGTCAATGCCAGCTGGTTGTGCTCATCTATGTACTTCAGCAACTGCTCTTCTTGCTGGGCCGATCTTGCTCTGAGATCTGCTCTCTGATCTGCAGGTTGAAGCAACAGTGCATCCTGATCTGTTATCCTTTGAGTAAGTTGAGCGATAATCATATCCTGTTCCCTGCTCTTCCTTTCATGTTCCAGGTTCCTCTCCATCAGTCTGAGTACCATACTGTTCAGAGTGTTAAGCTGATCCACAACTGAAACAGTAGGCACGAACGTGTCAGATCGTGATACGGAGGGACCAGCAGAAGCATCAACAAAAATAGGATCCTGAATGATAGGAGTGGTCAGAGGGGCAATAGTGGTACGTAATGGAATAGCCCTTGACCGTGTCAGTGAAGAAACTGTAGTTGAAGCCACCAATGTAACAGCAGTGATAGCAGCAACTGACAGTTCTGACCTCCTCTGAAAAAGAAATCTAGCTCTCTTTCTCCTGCCAGCTGATGATGAAGACTGAACTGCAGCAACAGAAACTGCTGCAGTAGCTGGAACAGAACGAGGGGGAGAAGAGATGTCAAACTCAGGAATGAAGGAAGGATCAGTGATCTCTTCAATCTATGCTTCACTCCACTTCCTCTTCCTCTTCACCAATCTCCCACTAATCCATACAATCTCGAACTCATCATCTGGAGTGTCCTCTAAATCAGAACTATCAGCTTCACCAGTACCAGCTTCACCATCATCATCACTTGAGTCATTTGACTCATCCCCATCAGCAGCAGATATGGTGCCTGTCATATCAAGAGAAGTAGTCACTGTGGAGGTAGTAGTAGCCATGAAGTCCAGCTCCATCAGTGAATCAATATCTACATCCTCATCAGCAGCTATTGAGGTACTCACACCAGCATCAGTAGTCACAATAACAGCCTCAACCAGGCTAACATCAGCAGTAGTTGTCGTATAATCAACACCCGTACTCACACCAACAGAACTAACAGCTACAGTGCTCACAGCCACTGAGCTCTCACCAGCACCACCACTACCACCACCTGCACCACTGACACCTGCACCACTAGCACTTGCACCAGCATCATCATCACCACCATCATTAGGCACAACTATATCCTCTATATCTGAATCAGAGTCATCGTGCCTCCATTTCCGACCAACTGGGGCTATGTAATCAGGCCTAGAAAGATGACCAAACAAAGATCGAACTGTTGGCTTCCTTTATTTGCCTCTGTATGACATCACCATGTTTAGAGTGATGTCATTCATACGCTCCAGCCTAATGATATCAGCATTGATCTTTGGCAGATCAGGCAGCTGTGCATCGATCAACTGCTGCAAGAATCTCGGATACATCAAGAACTTCTTATCTCCCTTCAAAGCCACATTCTCCTTCATATGAGTGAAGATCATCTCAGAGAAGTTGAATGGTCGGTTCAGCACCAGGGCAACAAATGCACACTGTATCGTCTCCCTCATATCATCAAAACCTCCTTTCCTAGATCCAAGGCAGTGAATCAATACATGAGCGAGGTACTTGAACTGTGGAGACATATAAGCCTTGTTCAGGATCCTGGCTCCCAGATCACCCTCATACTTGCATCTCATGAAGCAGCCACGAACCAAATATCGATCAAGTAGGTATGGCTGATCAGGTTCATCTTGAAATCCACAAACTCTCCTAATATGATCTGCAGAAATAACTACATCATGCCTAAGAACCTTTCCTATGATCACAGTAGGTTCAGCTTCGCAGTCTATATCAGCAGACGCCCAGAAATCTTGCTGATGTGAATGGTAAGGCACATGAACAGTAGATATGGCTGTAAAGATCCTGGAATGTTGCAGAAAAGAAATAATCTCAGTGTAATGTCTGGCATTTGGAGTAGTGAGATCCAAATGAGCGCAGATGTTGTTCTTCGTCACCGATTTGTATCCAGCCATTCTGAAAATCAAATAAAGACTTGTTAGAACAATCAGTTGCACAAGATACAGAAATCAGATCAACTAATCATTTAAAACAGATTCGCCGAATGAGGTTGATTTGGTCAAATGACCCTTGGTCGAATGGCTTCATTTGCCGAATGAGTCATTTGTCAAATGAGTCTCATTCGCCGAATGAGCCATTCGCAGAATGGCGTCATTCGGCTGTCTGTTCATATTAGAACCCCTTTTGACAAAATTCTCAAATCAGCTCATAAAAATTATACCAACATACTCAGAAACCACCGACTAACAAGTTTAAAACAGATCTTATATGATTTTAAGTCCATTAAAACCATCTATTGACCAGGTGATTTTAAAAACCCTAAAACCCTTGAATAGATGCTGTTTTGAACGATTTAGTGGTCAAAAATCGATGATGTTGGATCCATGAATACCTGTAATGATTAGTAGAAGGAAAATCAGTGCAAATATAGAGGAGATCACAGAGAAATCAGAAAACGAATGAAAATGTGTGGTTTGGCCGAATAACACACACACAGTGGCGAGAGAATGACTTTTTGGAGAATGAGAGTAATTTGGCGATTGAAGGCTTATATAGGTAAAGTCATTCGCCGAATGAAAGTGGAGAATGACCTCTTTCTTCTCTAACACATTCGCCGAATGATTCAAGCGAATGAGTTCTTTCTCCAATAGTCATTCGGCGAATGAGATTCAAGTGTAAGAGCTAGTCGCCGAATGAGTAGGCGAATCTCTTCTTTCGATCAAAAGATATTCGCCAAATGAGGTCATTCGGTTGAATGTGTCATACTCACTACAAAACACACCAATTTCAAGATTTGACATTTTTGATTATAAACCCGATGCCATTTATGAAGATAGGTCTGGTTAATTCAGGAATCAGACAAGACATACATCTGAACCTACAAATGATCACCTAAAACAAAATTGAAAATATAAAATCTTTTTGTAATTTTCTGAAACAAAATACAACTGTACAGCTAACAACTAAGGACAAAGAAACACATGTTTTTGTGAGAAGTCTATTGAGAAAATAGTACACACATCTAATCATATCAAATCAACATCAAAGAATGTTTCACTTCAGACACATTTGATTTATGATATAATTACTGATATATTTGTCCAATCTTAAACCTGACAATACATAACTTCTAAACAGGCTTTATGATCACTCATGTTTCCTGATTGAGTTACCCATTTCATTTTACCATTATAGATCAAAATCAGTTAATAACTCATTTCTGCATATCTTAATACCAGTCATCCTAAATTCTATAAGATTCCAATTTTTATTATCTTTTTGTATTTTTCTTGTTCTATCCAAATGGACGGCTTCTGCTAGGTTCGTCCCAGCAATATGGCACGTGTATGAAATCGAACTTATTTTGTTTATGTATTTCTCAAGCTTAATACCAGCTTGTTTTTGTTTTTCTTCAAGCTTAATACCAGCTTGTTTTTATTTTTATTAAGATTTAATCATTCTCATCTGAATGGACGGCTTCAGCTAGGTTCGTCCCAGCAATATGGCACGTGTACAGACTTGAATTCATAAACCATTTGAAACCTCATTAGATCCTATGATGACCGGTGTATGCCTGATTTAAGTCACAAATTGTTTCTCACTTAGCTGGTTTTATAAAACAGATCCTACAAATCAGACTTTCTAAGTTATCACAAATTGTCTATTAATTTTGTAAAGTCGGCCTATCCGTACATTACATCATAATTCTCTTGTGTTTTCAGCTTACACATTCACCTCAGCTATTATGACATGATAGATTAATGCATTATTTTCTCAAAGAAGACCTTCTCATTTTTCTTTTTCAACTGTTTTTGTATTTTATAAATTTTTTAGATGTTTTTGGTTTTTCATTTTAGCTAATATCTCCCCCTAAAAACCTAAAACAGAAAATCTTTTTGAGTTTTTGAATAATAGAAAGAAAGGACAAACTAACTAAAAGAATTAAAAAGAAAAAGAAAACTTAGTTATAAAAAAAATTGATGATCATTTGTTAGATTCAGATGAAGGTAGGACTTCATCCTTTTGGAAAACACCATTAGCCGATAAAAGATATAGAAATCTTGATTTATCAAAAGCTTTTGTGAAAAGATCGGCTTTCTGGTGATCAGTGTGAATTTTAACAACATCGATTAGTTTCTTTTCAAAACAATCACGTATGAAGTGATATTTAATATCGATGTGCTTTGTTTTCGAGTGCTGGACCGGATTTTTAGTGACAGCTATGGCAGCAGTATTATCAACATATATAGGAGTGTTAGAAAAATGTAACCCATAGTCCCTGAGTTGCTGTTGGATCCAGATGATCTGAGAACAGCAACTAGCAGCAGCAATATATTCAGATTCACAGGTGGAAGTAGACACCGACGTCTGCTTCTTGCACTGCCAGGTAACTAATCGGGTTCCAAAGAACTGACATCCAGCAGATGTTGATTTGAAGTCTCTCTTGCAGCCACCATAATCTGAGTCACTGTATGCAGTAAGCTCAAAATTATCATCATTAGGGTACCATAAACCAAGATCAGGAGTACCCTTCAGATAAAGCATAATCCTTTTCATAGCAATCAGATGAGATACTCTTGGTTTTGATGGATAATGTGCACACAAGCATGTGGCAAACATGATGTCTGGCCGAGAAGCAGTAAGATACATCAGAGATCCAATCATTCCTCGGTACAGAGTGTCATTAATTAACTCCCCCTTTTCATCTGGAGTAATCTCGTGATTAACAGCCAGTGGGGTACCAGCAGGTTTCGCATCTAACATACTGAACCGGCTCAGTATATCACCAACATATTTGGTCTGATGAATAAATATTCCTGCCTCAGACTGATCCACCTGTAATCCCAGAAAAAATTTCATCTCTCCCATTGAGCTCATTTCAAACTTCCCTTTCATAACCTTCTCAAAATCCTTGCACAGACCATCATTTGTTGAACCGAAGATGATGTCGTCCACATAAACTTGTACCAAGAGTATATTACCATCTTTTTCTCGAATAAACAGTGTACAGTCAAAGACACCTCTTCTTAACCCGTTGTTCAGAAGGTGAGTAGATAGTGTCTCATACCATGCTCGCGGTGCTTGATGCAATCCATATAAGGCCTTGTCTAGCTTGTAGACTTGGTCGCGATGCAATGGATCCTCAAACCTGGGAGGTTGACTAACATACATTGTTTCACTTATCACACCATGAAGAAATGCACTCTTGACATCTATTTGATAAACTTTAAACTTCTTGAAGGATGCATAAGCCAAGAAAATGCGAATTGCTTCAAGTCGAGCAACCGGTGCAAATACTTCATTGTAATCCAATCCTTCAATCTGTCTGAATCCTTGAACAACCAGACGTGCCTTGTTTCGCATGATGATCCCGTGATCATCCTTCTTGCAACGTAGAACCCATCTAGTACCAATTACTTTTGCACCTTTTGGTCTGTCAACCAGTTGCCAGACACCTAACTTCTTGAATTGCAGGAGTTCTTCTTGCATGGCGTCAACCCAAGATTCTTCCTTTAAGGCTTCGGAGACAGTACGTGGTTCAACCTGGGAGATAAAATATGAATGGGCACAAAAGCTTACATCTGCAAAGTCAAGGATGTCTGCGAGTCCCCCTGAAGAAAGTTGGTTTCTTGTCATAACCCCATCTAATGGACTTCCAATAATGTTTTCTTGAGGATGAATCCGATTAATTCTTCCAACAGGATGAGAAGGAACTTCAACCTGTGGATCAAGATTGTTCAGATTCAGGTCCTCAAGACCTGGCACAAGATTGTCAACATTTGGTTCAGGGGCAGCTAGAGGAACTGGGTTGTCATCTATGTCTGAACTGTCATCATTTGTCTGTCCTGTAGGAATTGAAGTGGATGAAGGTTGCACTGGTTCATCAGGTGCATTTTGTGCATCATATAACATTTGAACCGCAACATCTTCATCTGAGTACATGAGAGACATATTGAAAGAATCAAAAAGACCCGAATAATCAAACATCCAATCTGGGCCTTTTCCAAGTAGGGGCATAGAATGTCTTTGAACATCAACATGGTACCATTCCTCTACATTCTGAGTTGATCTGTTATATACCCTTTTATTTGGAGTGTTGTAACCAAGAAAGTACCCTTCTTCCACCTTCTCATTAAACTTGCCCTGCTCATGTTTCTTAAGCATCGTGCACGGTGCACCGAAAGGTTCAAGATACTTAAGGTTTGGCTTTCTGTTATGAAGCATTTTGAAGCAAGTCTTCCCATGTCTATTCACTATCAACACCCTATTCAGTGTGTAGCAAGCGTTTGCTACAACTTCATTCCATAATTGAACTGGAAGTGATGAAACAGCAAGCATAGTCCTAGCAGCCTCAATCAAAGTCCTGTTCTTTCGTTCAGCAACACCGTTCATCTGAGGGACATATGGAGCACTAAATTGTTGCACAATTCCCCGTGCATTGAAAAAATTCTCCATGTTGTGGTTTTTAAACTCTGTCCCATTGTCAGTTCTGAGTATACGAATCTTGAGCTTATAAAGAGATTCAAGTTTGGTAACCAACACTTGAATGCAGTCAAAAGTTTCATATTTCTCCTTTAGAAAGAAAACCCAAGAGTATCTGGAATATTCATCAGTGATAACAAGACAGTATTGATCCCCAGCTATACTCTTGCGGTTAACCGGACCAAAAAGATCCATATGGTGAAGCTCAAGTGGAACAGTGATTGAGTGATACTTCTTTGGTTTGTGAGACTGCTTGACTTGCTTTCCCTTCTTGCAGGATACACAGACATCAGACAGCTTGAAATTCTTCAGACTAACCCCTGCAACTAGATTGTTGTGAACCAGGTGATTCATTTTGCGCAGACTCAAATGACCCATCCTCTTATGCCAAAGAATTGAATCTTTCTCAGTTGCCTTTGACATAAAACATGAAGCTGTGGAGGATGTAGTTGAAGCTGTGGCCATATTGAGTACATACAAGTCTTGCTTCCTAGGGGCTGACATCAAGATCCAATCTTCAGGGATGGTAATACCTTGCTTTAGAATATAGCATTTGGAATCATTGAAGAGAACTTTGTACTGCTTATCACAAATCTGTGATACAGAAAGAAGATTATTCTCCAATTGCTTGACATATCTGACTTTGTCAAAAGAAACTTGCCCATTTGATAGAATACCCTCTCCTGTGATGAACCCGCCTTTGTCACCGGCAAAAGCTACATATCCACCATGAACAGAATGAACATTTGAGAGCAGATAAATATTTCCAGTCATGTGCCTTGAAACCCCACTGTCGACAATCCAAGAGCTGTTAAGAGCAGCTGTTGGGGTAATCTGCACAAAATTGAAACAATTAGTTCCTTTTGGGAACCCAAGCCTTTACAGTCTTGGGTTGACCCAAAGAGTCTCTGATCCAGACATCGATCCATTTACCATCAGGAACAGCTTTGTCTGAAATAGATGGAACTGAAGTCTCAGATGACTTGACTTTCCAGACCGCATTTTTACTGAAAGAATTTTTCAGGAAAATGGATGATGGATTTGTTTGATTAACATTAATTACTTGTGAAACATCCAAGTCCACCAGTTTTCCTTTACCCTTGTCCAACAATTTAACCTGGGTTGGTTGTTTGGGTTTTGTCTGAATTGACTTGAATTCAGATTTGACAGCTTTGACAAAGATTTGATTTGGTTTTCTGGGTGGTGCAACCTTCGGTCTAACCAACTATGGGCAAGATCTAACAATGTGCCCAGGTGCACCATACTCAAAGCAAACTTTGTCTCCCTTTTTATGGAAATGTTTTAATTCAGAAAAAGACTGCCTTTTTGGTTTGAAAACATTTGTTTTAGGCGTGTTCTGATTAAAACCCAAACCCTTTTTCCCATTTGGAACAAGATTGTCAATCTTGTTCAACACACAAGCTTCATTTTCTTTTGAAGCTTTCACAAAACCTAAGGCTTAATAAATTTTTGAAGATGAGATTGGGTCACCTTTCTTGACAATAGGGAGTTGATTCTGAGCAGTAACACAATCAGATGAATCATCAGATTCATCCTCAGAATCAGAGACCCAATCCTCTACAATTCCATCCACCAAAGATTCCTCTGACAGGGAGGAACCCTCATCAGTAATCATCCCAATAGGATCAATTACTAATGGAGTTATAACTTGGAAATCTTTAACATCTTTGTCATTTGGTGAATTGATAAAGCTGTTTAGAATTGGTGGAGGACATATTTGATAACTAATTATTCCCTTACCCTTATGATCAGCACCTTTGCTGATCATGTGCTCAATGATGTAAGATGAGCTTTCATAGCTCTTGAGCTTTTGCCCTAGGGTCTCATAGTCACACTCAACTATGGCTAACTTCTTCTTTATCTCATTGATGGTATTGAGATAAGAAGTTATAGCATCTTGCTTGTTAAGAACAGCAATCTCAGCCTCATGAAGTTGTCTGTTTAAAAGTTCAATTTTTGCTTGAAAATCTTTTTCGTTAGCTTTTAAAACTTTGTTAGCATCAATACACTGGTTGAGATCGCTGATCAAAGCAGCATTGTGATTTTGATAGGAAAGGACCTTGCTTTTAAGGTCAACACAATTAAAACAACTAGAACAAGAAGATGAACATTCATCAGATACCTGATCAGATTGTGAAGTTGCAGCAGGAGTAGCAGATGAGTTTACCATCAAAGCAAACTGAGTAGGAGATTCTTCAATATCAGCATCAGAATCAGATTGAGTATCAGAATCAGACAAGCTTTCAGACTCTGACCCAGATGTTTCTTCTATCTTGATCTGTGCTTTTTCATAAGTGATATCATCATTGGAATCATCAATCTTCTGAATCTCAGCAACACATGCTTTATCTTGTCCTCCTTTTTCAGAATTGAATCTGAAATCCCAATTTTCACCTTCATCTTGTTGCACCATCAAAGCTTTGCCCGC
The DNA here is from genome assembly GCA_009363875.1 of Mikania micrantha. Classification (NCBI taxonomy): domain Eukaryota; kingdom Viridiplantae; phylum Streptophyta; class Magnoliopsida; order Asterales; family Asteraceae; genus Mikania; species Mikania micrantha. The sequence continues at coordinate 121,735,484 of CM018691.1, forward strand.
ATTTGAAGAACTAGTTTGAGCAGGAGAATCAATAGGGACAAGTCTTCTTTCTGGATTTGCTGCAGAAGACTTTTGATGATGAAAAGGATTCTTGTTTCCAGCTTTCCTTGGATGTTTGCATTGTCTAGCAAAGTGACCCTTCTCCCCACAGTTGTAACAAGTGACAGAAGCCATGTCAAATCCAAACTTAGATTCCTTGTTCAAGTTAATGTCTTTACCAGTCCTTTTCACAAACTCCTTAGCTCTTCTTACAGCACTTGCCAAAGCCCACATGATGTCAATCCTTTCCATGTCATCAAAATCTATCTGTGAGTAGTCATCATTTGTCAGATAAGGATTTCCAGTCTGTCCTGCTACCAGTCCATCATAAGAACTAACCAGGGTAGACAAAAGATCCATATGCTCTTTAGCAATCTCAACTGTAACTTTATCAAAATTCTCTGTCTTCAGACTTGTGATGGGTTGATGATGTTCCTTTCGAAAGCTAGATGAAGAGGATGACTGACTGAAATGAATCGGATTAGGAGTTGGAGCTTCAGTAGTCTGAGAAACAAAGGTTGTCTTCAGTGGAGCATGAGAAGATGATTTCTCAACAGTAGGAGTAGGGTAATACAATGATGGATCTTGGACTTGAGCAACTCTCTTTGCTTTCCACTTGTTCTCTATTTCTTGCTCCTTCAACTTCTGTATGAAATCATTTATGTCCATATGTGCCATCATCTCATTATGCTTAAGTACCTTCAAAAATGATTCCCATTTTGGAGGTAAGGCATCTGCCAAACACTGGATCTTCTCCTGAGTAGTAGTCTTGACTTCATGATTGAACAATTCACTCAAAAGATGATAGAATCTGGCAATCAAATTATCCAAAGATTCATTTCCAACATACATAAAACTGTTGAACTCATTCCTCAAAGCCTTTGACTTGATGTTCTTCAAAGCATCATTGCCCTCATACCGTTGCTGCAAAGCATCCCACAAATACTTAGAAGATGTAAACTGTCTGAACTGATGGACAATATCAGTAGCAATGTATTGAGATAGAATAGCATAAGCTTTCTTCTCATAATCATATAGCTTCCTCTGTGGCTCAGTCATCTGTGTGACTAGCATAGGAGTTCCATCTTCATTCAGAGGTCTCAGATAACCTCCCTCAATCATCATCCATAAGTTAGTTTTCACTCCATTGATGTGAATCTCAAATCTGTATTTCCAGTGCGGATAATCATCTAAGGATAAAAACTTGGGAGCTTTATTGGAGTTCCCTGTCTCTGTCTCAGTAAGCAACAAAGTCTGAATGCGATGATTCTGATTAGCCATCAATGCTAAATCTTCCATTTAATCAAGAACAACAAGATTCAACACTTAGAAAACTTTTCAAACTGATGGCCGAATGAAGATGCTTGGGGCGAATGTCAGGCCCCGAATGAACTAATTCTGGCGAATGAGAAGCTGAGTATGACTATTGGGCGAAAGAACCTATTCGGCGAATAACCCAAGACTGTAAAGGCTTGGGTTCCCAAAATGAACTAAATGTTTCATCTTTTTGTGCAGGTTGCCCCAACAGCTGCTCTTAACAGCTCTTTGATCGTTGATAGTGGGGCTTCCAGACACATGACTGGTGATATATCGTTGCTCACCAATGTGAATTCAGTTCGAGGTGGATATGTAGCGTTTGCCTGTGACAAAGGCGGGTTCATCACAGGAGAGGGTATTCTATCAAATGGGCAAGTTTCCTTTGACAAAGTCAGATATGTCAAGCAGCTGGAGAACAATCTTCTTTCAGTATCACAGATTTGTGATAAACATTACAAAGTTCTCTTTGATGACTCCAAATGCTATATTCTAAAAGAAGGTATTTCTATCCCTGAAGATTGGATCTTGATGTCAGCTCCCAGAAAGCAAGACTTGTATGTACTCAATATGGCCACAGCTTCAACTACATCCTCCATAGCTTCATGTTTTATGTCAAAGGCAACTGAGAAAGATTCAATTCTTTGGCATAAGAGGATGGGTCATTTAAGTCTACGCAAGATGAATCACTTGGTACACAACAATTTGGTTGAGGGGGTTAGTCTGAAGAATTTCAAGATGTCTGATGTCTGTGTCTCCTGCAAGAAGGGAAAGCAAACCAAGCAGTCTCACAAGCCAAAGAAGTATCACTCAATCACTGTTCCACTTGAGCTGCTCCATAGATCTTTTTGGTCCTGTTAACCGCAAGAGTATAGTCGGAGATCAATATTGTCTCGTCATAACTGATGAGTACTCCAGATACTCTTGGGTTTTCCTTCTAAAGGAGAAATCTGAAACGTTTGACTGCATTCAAGTGTTGGTTACCAAACTTCGTATGCTCAGAACAGACAACGGGACAGAATTCAAGAATCATAATATGGAGAATTTATGCAATGCACGGGGAATTGTTCAACAATTTAGTGCCCCTTATGTCCCACAAATGAATGGTGTTGCTGAGCGAAAGAACAGAAATTTGATTGAGGCTGCTAGGAAGATGCTTGCTGATTCTTCTCTTCCAGTTCAGTTCTGGAATGAAGCTGTAGCAAACGCTTGTTACACACTGAACAGGGTATTGATAGTGAAGAGACATGGGAAAACTTGCTTTGAACTGCTCCACAACAGAAAACCAAATCTTAAGTATCTGGAACCATTTGGTGCACCATGCACAATGCTTAAGAAACATGAGCAGGGCAAGTTCAATGAGAAGGTGGAAGAAGGGTACTTTCTTGGATACAACACTCCTAATAAAAGGGTTTATAATAGATCAACTCAGAATGTAGAGGAGTGGTACCATGTTGATGTTCAGAGACATTCTATGCCCCAACCTGGGAAAGGTCCGGACTGGATGTTTGACTATTCTGGTCTTTTTGAGTCATTCAATATGCCACCCATGTACTCAGATGAAGATGTTGCTATTCAAATGATGTATGATGCACAAAATGTACCTGATGAACCTGTGCAACCTTCATCCACTTCAATTCCCACAGTACAGATAAATGATGACAGCTCAGACACAGATGAAAACCCAGTTCCACCAGCTGCCCCCGAAGCAAATGTTGACAATCTTGTGCCAGGTCTTGAAGACTTAAATCTAAACAATCTTGATCCTCAGGTTGAAGTTTCAGCTCATCCTGTTGGTAGAATTAATCGTATTCATCCTCAAGAAAACAACATTGGAAGTCCATTAGATGGAGTTAAGACAAGAAACCAACTTTCTTCAGGGGGTCTTGCAGACATTCTTGATTTGCAGATGTAAGCTTTTGTTCTCATTCCTGTTTTATCTCCTAAGTTGAACCACGTACTATCACTGAAGCTTTAAAAGAAGAATCGTGGGTTGATGCCATGCAAGAAGAACTCCTGCAATTCAAGAAATTAGGTGTCTGGCAACTTGTTGACAGACCAAAAGGTACAAAAGTCATAGGCACCAGGTGGGTTCTTCGTTGTAAAAAGGATGATCACGGGATCATTGTTAGAAACAAGGCACGTCTGGTGGTTCAAGGATTCAGACAGATTGAAGGGTTGGATTATAATGAAGTGCTTGCACCAGTTGCTCGACTTGAAGCAATTCTTATTTTCTTGGCATATGCATCCTTCAAAAAGTTTAAAGTCTATCAAATGGATGTCAAGAGTGCATTCCTTCATGGTGTGATCAGTGAAACAATGTATGTCAGTCAACCTCCCGGGTTTGAGGATCCATTGCATCGTGACCAAGTCTACAAGTTAGACAAGGCCTTATATGGATTACATCAAGCACCGCGAGCATGGTATGAGACACTTTCCACTCACCTTCTGAGCAACGGGTTCAGAAGAGGTGTCATTGACTGTACACTGTTTATTCGAGAAAAGGATAGTGATCTACTCTTGGTACAAGTTTATGTGGACGAGATCATCTTTGGTTCCACGAATGATAGTCTGTGCAAGGAGTTTGAGAAGGTTATGAAGGAGAAGTTCGAGATGAGCTCAATGGGAGAGATGAAATTTTTTCTGGGATTACAGGTGGATCAGTCTGAGGCAGGAATCTTTATTCATCAGACCAAATATGTTGGTGACATACTGAGCCGATTCAGTATGTCAGATGCGAAACCTGCTGGTACCCCACTGGTTGTTAATCACGGGATTACACCAGATGAAAAGGGGGAGTTAATTGATGCCACCCTGTACCGAGGAATGATTGGTTCTCTGATGTATCTAACTGCTTCTCGGCCAGACATCATGTTCGCCACATGCTTGTGTGCTCGTTATCAATCAAAACCAAGAGTATCACATTTGATTGCTGTGAAGAGCATTATGCGTTATCTGAAGGGTACACCGGATCTTGGTTTATGGTACCCTAATGATGATAACTTTGACCTTACTACATACAGTGATTCAGATTATGGCGGATGCAAGAGAGACTATAAATCAACATCTGCAGGATGTCAGTTCTTTAGAACCCGATTGGTTACCTGGCAGTGCAAGAAGCAGACGTCGGTGTCTACTTCAACCTGTGAAGCTGAATATATTGCTGCTGCTAGTTACTGTTCTCAGATCATCTGGATCCAACAGCAACTCAGGGACTATGGGTTACATTTTTCTAACACTCCTATATATGTTGATAATACTGCCGCCATAGCTGTCACTAAGAATCCAGCCCAGCACTCAAAAACAAAACACATCGACATAAAATATCACTTTATACGTGATTGTTTTGAAAAGAAACTAATCGATGTTGTTAAAATTCACACCGATCACCAGAAAGCCGATCTTTTCACAAAAGCTTTTGATAAATCCAGATTCTTATATCTATTATCGGCTAATGGTGTTTTCCAAAAGGACGAAGTCCTACCTTCATCTGAATCTAACAAATGATCATCAACTTTTTAGATAATTTTGTTTTGATTTATCTCTTTATTTCATTTAGTTCTCTTATCTATTTCCTTACCTTATTAAAAAAAAAACTCAAAAAAAATTTATGTTTTAGGTTTTTAGGGGGAGATAGTAGCTAATTGAAAAACCAAAAACATTTGAAAAATTTAAAAATACAAAAACAGTTGAAAAAGTAAAAAATGAGAAGGTCTTCCTTGAGAAAGTAATACATTAATCTATCATGTCCTAAAAGCCTTGGTGAATGTATAAATGAAAGACACATGAGGAGTGTGAGTTGATGTACTGATAGGATGACTTTACAAAATGAAAAGACAAAATTGTGAAAACTTATAAAATCTGATTTGTGGGATCTGTTTTAGAAAGACAGTAATGTAAGAAATAGTTTATGACTCAAATAAAGCATACACCTGTTATCATGAGGTCTAATAAGGTTTCCAATGATTCACGAATTCAAAGTATGTACGCGTGCCATATCGCTGGGACGAACCTAGCTGAAGCCGTCCATTCAGATGAGAATGATTGATTCAAAATAAAATAAAAGAAAATCAAGCTGGTATTAAGCTTGTGAAAAATACAAAAATAAAATAAGTTCAATTCCATACACGTGCCATATTGCTGGGACGAACCTAGCTGAAGCCGTCCATTTGGATAGAACAAGTCAATCATATCAACACAGGTCTGTATACGTGCCATATTACTGGGACGAACCTAGTTGAAGCCGTCCATGAGAATGTGTTGGTCATGAGAGACAAATCTAAAAGAAAAATACAAAAAGAAAAATAAATTGGAACCTTATGGAATTTATGATGCTGGGTATTAAGATGTGCGGAGATGAGTTACAAACTGATTTTAATCTTTGCTAAATAGACAAAATGGGTAACTCAATCAGAAAACATAAGTGATCATCAAATGAGTTTATTAATTTTGGATTGAAAAGCTTAAAATGGACAAATATATCAGTAATTATATCACAAGTCAAAAGTGTCTGAAATTAAACATTCAGTAATTCTGATTTGATTTGATTAGATGTATGTACTAGTTTCTCAACAGATCTCTCACAAAAACATGTGTCTTTTTTTCTAATAGTTGTTAGGTGTACATGTGTCTGTCTCATCTGAATCCTGAACCAACCAGACTTATCTTCATAAATGGCATCTGTTATTTCTAATCGTAATGTCAAATCTTGAAATTAGTGTGAGTTTTGTGGTGAGAATGGCCCATTCGACCGAATGACTCTTGATCGAAAGAAGAGATTCGACAACTCATTCGGCGAATGACTTTTGGGAGAAAGAACTCATTCGCTGGTCTCTTTCGGCGAATGTCTTTGGGAAGAAAGAGTTCATTCGTCGGTTTCATTCGGCGAATGACTCAACCTTTATAAACATTCAATCGGTCAACTACCCTCATTCTCCAAAAACTCCCATTCGTCAAACTGTGTGCAGACATTCGCCCGAATACCTTCTTTCTTCAGTCGTTTATTTTCTCGTGACTTCTTTTGATCCGGCTTCTGATATCTTTGTTTCTTATCATCTCAGGTACATGGGGATCAAAAATCGTCGAATTTTGACCATGAAAACATCAAAAACAGAACCGAATCAAGGGTTTTAGGGTTTTTAGAATCGCCCTTTCAATAGATGGTCAAAATGGACTTAAACTCACATAAGACTAGTTTTAAACTTGTTAGTCGGTCGATTCTGAGCTTGAATATATGAATTTTGCGAGCTGATTTGATTATTTTGTTTAAGGGGGTTTGAACTTGAACAGACAGCCGAATGACGCCATTCGACGAATGACTCATTCGGCGAATGAAGCTCATTCGGCGAATGAAGCTCATTCGGCGAAAGCACATAACTCATTCGGCGAATGAGGCTCATTCGGCGAATGAATCATTCGACCAAAGAGTTCATTCGTCCAAATCAACCTCATTCGGCCAAACTGGTTCAAATGTTTCTTTGTTCTGATTTTTGTATTTTGTGCAACTGAATTGTTCTAACATGTCTTTATCTGATTTTCAGAATGGCTGGATACAAGTCGGTGACAAAGAACAACATCTGTGCTCATTTGGATCTCACTACACCAATTGCCAGACATTACACCGAGATTATCACATTTCTGAGACGTTCGAGGATTTTCACTGCTATATCTACTATGCATGTGCCATATCACTCGCATCAGCAAGATTTCTGGGCCTCTACTGATATCGATTGCGAAGCTGAGCCTGCTGTCATCAGGGGAAAGGTTCTTGGGCACGATGTGGTTATATCAGCTGAGCATATCAGGAGAGTTTGTGGTTTCTAGGATTCACCTTATCAGCCGTATCTGTTGGATCGTTACTTAGTTCGTGGCTGCTTTATGAGGTGCAAATACGAGGGTGATCTTGGAGCAGGAATCCTCAACAAAGCTTACATGTCTCCACAATTCAAGTACCTTGCTCATGTACTGATTCACTGTCTCGGGTCTAGGAGAGGTGGATTCAACGATATGCGAGAGACTATTCAGTGTGCTTTCGTTGCATTGGTGCTGAACAGGCCCTTCAACTTCTCTGAGATGATCTTCACTCATATGAAGGAGAATGTGGCTCTGAAGGGAGATAAGAAGTTTTTGATGTATCCTAGGTTCCTGCAGCAATTGATAGATGCTCAGTTACCTGATTTTCCGAAGATCAATGCTGATGTCATTAGGCTGGAGCACATGAATGACCTCACTCTCAACAGGGTGATGTCATATAGAGGCAAGGAGAGGAAGCCAACAGTTCGTTTATTGTTTGGCCATCTTGTGAGGCCTGATTATGTAGCCCCAGCAGGTAGGAGATGGAGACATAATGACTCAGACTCTGAGGTGGAGGATATAGTTGTGCCTGGTGATGATAGTGGTGATGATGATGATGGTGCAGGAGGTAATGGTGTTGGTGCTAGTGCTGGTGAGAGCTCAGTTGCTGTGAGCACTGTAGCTGTGAGTTCTGTTGGTGTGAGTGTTGGGGTTAGTGATATGACTACTACTGTTGAAGTGAGCTTAGTTGAAGCTGGTGCTGTTTTTGTTGGTGCTGGAGTTAGTACTTCTATTGCAGATGACGAGGATGTAGATATTGATTCACTGATGGAGTTGGACTTCATGACCACTACTACCTCCACAGTGACTACTCTTATTGATATGACAGGCACCACATCTGCTGAAGACAGGGATGAGTCAGATGACTCAGGTGATGAAGGAGGTGAAGCTGGTGATGATGGTGATGAGGGCTCTGACTCAGAAGACACACCAGATGATGAGTTTGAGGATGTGTGGATCGGAGGGAGACTGATGAAGAAGAGAAAGAAGCGGAGTGAAGCTGAGATGGAGGAGATCACTGATCCTTCGTTCGTTCCTGAGTTTGATATTTCACCTCCTCCTCGTTCCTCTGCTCCAGCAATTGCAGCTGTTTCTATTACTCCTATTCAGTCCACATCATCTCCAGCTGGCAGGAGAAAGAGAGCTAGGTTTCTCTTTCAGAGAAGGTCAGAACTGTCAGTTGCTGCCACAACTATTGTTACATCAGTGGTTGCAACTACAGTTTCTTCACTGATCCAGTCAAGGGCTATTCCGATACGTGCTACTTTAGCCCCTCTGACTACCTCTGTTGTTCAGGCTCCTATATTCACTGCTGCCTCTGCTGGTCCCTCTACTTCATGAGCTGACACATTCATACCTACTGTTTCAGTTGTTGATCAGCTGAGCACACTGAACAGTATGGTACTTAGATTGATGGAGAGGAGCCTGGAACAAGATAAGAAGAACAAGGAGCAGGAATTAGTTATTGCCCAACTCACCCAGCGGGTAAATGAGCAGGATACCTTGCTTCTTCAGGCTGCCGATCAAAGAGCTGATCTAAGAGCTCGATCTGCTCAGCAAGAGGAGCAGCTCTTGAAGTATGTTGATGAGCATCATCAGTTGGCATTGACTGTCACTGATTTCAGTGATCGGGTCCTGGCTCTAGAGATGGAGAATGCTAGGCTAGCTGAACAGATTGACAGCCTTAAAGATAGCACTCCTAGGATCGAAGGCACTGCTGCTCATTCCGATGAATCAGACAAGGAAGAGGAAGAAGAAGAAGATGAAGAGTCTAAGGAGGAAAAGGTTGACTATGAAGAGTCAGACAAAGAAGATGACTCTGATGATGATGATCTGTCTGGATCAGGGAGTGGGTCTTCTGGATCCTCAAGTTCAGATGATGATGATGATGATGATGATCAATCCCCTCCTTCCCCTGAGATTCGTACCAAGACAAGGCACGACAAAAGTGCCAAAGCTCCTTCCCCCTCTCCTGCTCAGACTGAAGAACCCAAAGCTGCTAAGGAAGTTGAAGCTGTGCCTCTGAGACGTCAATTAGATGAGACATTGACGATGATATTGGACGCTCAAGGCATTATACAGCAATCAGTAAGCTACGACAAAGAAGACGGGGAGATCATTCATTGTCTCACTAAGGAGCAGATAGCTGAACTATTCAGGTTGAATCCTGATAAGGTCGTGACTGATGACACCTCAGTTCCGGTTGGTGATGAACCGTATCCAGAAACTTTTGATGACATTAATGAGGTCATTCTGGAGGAAATAACCGAGGAGTATCCAAAGTATACATCGGCTGAGGACGAACTGCCTACATTCACTGATCAGTTTGATCAAGCTACCGAAGATCTACTGATCAGATACTTGGAAGAACAGGTCGAGAGGAGTAAGTCTGAAGCTAATGATCTTAGACAAAGAAAGGAAGAATGGAAGGCTTATTGGGAGATCCTGAAGAAAGAAAGCACTGCTAAGATGCCAGCAACTCACAGAAAGGTTTACAAGACCAAAGGCTACAAAGCCGAAGGTCAAATTCTAAGTTGGGCATACTTTCACGATTTGGGATGTTATGCAGTGAAGAGGGAAAGAGGAATCGACTATTTCAAGCATCCGCACGACTTCAAGACGCTGCCTGGATTCGAAGTAAATCAAATTGCGCGCTTGAGGATGCTGTATAATGAGGATTCAGGAATGTCTGCCTGCTTCTCCAGACAAATCCAGTACGAGTACAGAAAGAGGTGGGTGAACTTCCGGCCTCAGCAACCTGAACGATATTACTTACCAGAGATTGATGGTGATACCCAGAAGCACAAAGTAATCCTGAAGTGGCTACCACCAAAAGTCATGAAGAAGATTCCTCTACGGAAAATGCGTCAAGACTTTATAGAGGGCTTCTGATGGTGGTACTACGATGGGCGTACTGGAGAAGCTGTGATTGTTATGTGCAAGGAGAAGAAATTGGAGACTGAACGTATATTTGACCCGATGTGGTTGACTAACCTGTCACACAACGATGTCAAAGCTCTCTATCGCCATCAGATTTTCTTTGATGTACAAGACATGGAACAGGCACTTCAGTTCATGAGGGTGATCCGGATTTGTAAATGCTTAAAGGTTCATGCGGGAGCAGATTGGAAAGCCATATCTGACAAGCTTTTCAAGAAAGACACTTCAAAGGAATGAACTAGGTCCAAGGGGGAGTTTGTAGATACATTAAATGTCCCTAGTTCAATTTTGTATTATCCATTATGTAAAGTTCATGTTTTTAATGGAAGTTGTCTTTCTTTATTGATTCTTAATGTTTAATGTTGATTATATGATTGTTTGATTTGGTTTATTAATGTTTGAGTATGAATTCTGACCATTCGGGCGAATGACTCTACGAATGAAGTCATTCGCCGAATGAACGCCCTAGCGAATGACATAGACAAGCGAATGAGTCATTCACCGAATGACTCATTCGACTGACTTGTCTATTCGACATAGTCATTCGCCGACTGAGATGCTTCGGCCACTCATTCGGCCGAATGACTACAGTCTATAAATACAAGTTCAAATCATTTTAAACCTAACTTCTGAGAGCCCTCTTTCTTCCCAGCGCACCTAGTGTCAAACCCTAGAAGATCTAAGCGGCCATTGTTCGTCCAAGTTCGATTCACAACCCGTGGTGTTCGATTCTCACTCAAACGTCCTTCCTACACCTTCGGATCACCACGATTGCTGTTGGTTTCGATTGGAAAACCCTGGAATAGGATTCCGCACTATTCCAGAGGCTGTCGAGTAGATATCTGTTGGAATCGGATTGTTTCCGAGCTCCAAATAGGTCCTACATACATGCATGTATAGATACACATGGTTTCTCATGCTCTTGGTTCACTCTTAACTCTAGTTGACAACTTAGGTTTATCCACAATTGATTCCAGCGAACCTTGGGTCTGATTACATCTAGGTTTGGCAACATGAGGGAGGTTCGCGACAAAAGGGTTCGCTGGTTCATAGGTTTGTCCCCACTAGTGGTTCGGCCAAGAGGTTTAGCTAGGTCAGGTTCGTGGAGACCGCAGGTTTGTCCAGCTAGGTTTGCGAAAACATCATTAGGGTTCGGCCAAGCTAAGCTTCAGCTGGCCATGGTTCTACCAAGCTAAGCTTCGGCTGTTTAGCAGGTTCGTGCAAATGAGGAAGGTTCGGTGATGATGATTCGGCCAACACAGGTTCGAGGCTCAATGGGTTCGGCCACCCTATGGGGTTCCGCCACCCCCTTTTACCCACCCATGAAGGTTCGGCTAAGGTTCCACCACCCTAGGTTCGTCGACCTGTTACCCCACGCACCGATCATGCTCATCATCATCATCATTTTATCAAGTTCTAAGTTCCTGCAGGTTCATCTACGGTTTCACCGTACTCGTACACATGCGTTTTAGGGTTTCCAACGTATAAAAGTTGTTTAAAATATAAAGATGTAACTTGGTTGTTGTTTAGAGTGAGAAACACATTTAAGACTCAAGATCTACCTTAAATCGTCGACCAAATGATGTGTTTTCTTCATGGATTCTTGTTCCCCTCGATCGTATGAACGTTTGAACACCAAAATCACGCGAATCCGTTGAGAAATGGAAGAGATAATCTAGAGAGAAGTTAGAGAGAGGGTGGGTGGCGAAAATTGTAATGTAGAGAGAGAGTGGAAGTATGGAAATGAAGAAGATGAAGTAGTTCATCTTTCTTTATACCTCGTATCATCCCCGCGTGCACGGTCCCGTTCATTTCGCGTTAAAAATTATAAGATGCTCGGTTATTCTCGTAAATTATATTTAAAACATAAACGTTTGAAATAATTAGATTACGTTATAATAAAAATGCTTTTAATTAGGTTATTTCGTAAAATGACTTTGTTTAGCTTTCGTTAAAATATTTATTTAATAAAACGATTTGTTCAAATACGTCTTAGGTTGTAATTCCTAATAAACGTTTTTAGATTCTTTTTCTTAGTTTAATATCGTTAGATATTATTTCGTTATTTTGTAGAAACGCGTTACTTACGTACGTATTCGTAAAGATCGTCACCTTTCCGAATCCAACGCTCGTATCGTATTTCGATTCGATTTACAATTTATGGAATATCGTTTCAGGATATTATTCCTAATAAATATATTCGTGTGAGTCATCAACCACGCGAATACTTTATTAAGTTAATATTTCTGAAATAATATTCGCGTTTAAAATTATCTTCGTAACCTCACCATCGCATATATTTTCAATAATGTTTCATTATTTTATTATCTTTAATATTATAATTTCCCAATCCGAATCCCACTAAACCATATCACTGACACATCCATGATAGACCGAAATAAGCTTATGTATAGGGCATATGAAGGAGTAGGTCGCAACCTATCCAGCCACCGTCCCACCGCTGTTTCGATAAACCATGACCATGTGTTCTTGACTATGTTTAGTAACCAAACAATAACTAACTCATAACTCGTTGTCATTCCAAACCAAAACCTCGGATTCTCCTCACCAAAGTCTCAACACTGATATAATCATGATAAACTGAAGATGGTTTATGTATAGGGCATACGTAGAGGTCAGTCGCAACTGCCTCAGACGCCATCCCACCACCTCTTCGATAGACCATGATTATATCCTTTCCTCTCTTTGATTATAGAATCCTATACCACTACCATTCCAAATCCACAATCCATAACAGGTGAGTTCAACTGCAATAAACTCTCTGGTTTTGTTTAGTTGTATTTCAAACTAAACTTCCCATGGTTTATGCTATAATAATGTGTTCTCAATATGTATACCAATAATAGTAATAACATCCAATAATTCATAATCATTAACAATTATCATATCAGGTCTTAACAGTACAATCAAACATGTACGGACAACCCGAAATACAGTGATGTTACACTACAACCTCTCATAAGGTTGTCTAAGCCTTAACCAATTGAACTATAATTAAGAATTGAATTGTTTTGTGTTGCTAATAGATTTAAACCTTGAAAATTCTGGTGACACAAGCTTAAGTTAAAACAAAACACAGTATGCTCCAGGAGGTATTTGAACCTGTGACCTCCCATGCGCCCAAACCACTCCATCTACCATTCAAATTGTAAACTTAATCGTTTTTTTTTTATATAACATAGATTTCGCAGGCTTCTTCTTCTTTACTAAGCTTCTATGTTTACGCAGGAATTCAGTCAATTAACCAGAATTTTCATGAACTTTATTATTGGTAACAAATACTCACAAAATAAGATTTATTACCTCTAACTTGTGATACAACGACGATTAGTAATCGAAACAATATCGACCCGCGATGAACACGGTTGAACGATCTCGGTGACGGAAAATTGTCGTTCCTTGTTTCCTTTCGGCAACTAGTTTTCGTGGTAACCTCTGGGTTGTAACCGGAGATGATGATAACGATGTGTTCAAAGATGATCGTGGCTGAAGACGGTGGCTTCCGGTTGAACGAATTAATGCAAAGTGTATAGATTTTTTTTTGTTTTTGTTTACGTGGCTTGTGTTAAAACCTTGAATATGAATATATATAGGAATATATTAAAGTCGGTTTGTATATTAGATTATGAAATAAATTGTATCGGAATGTGAATTAGGTATGGGTCGGTTTCTAAATCAAATTCTAATTTTATCAGATACGGTTCTCAATATTAGACGAGTGATATTATATAAAACTTTCATTATAAATATTAGGGTATATGATCAGATCATTTTATTTTATAAATATATATATATATATATATATATATATATATATATATATATATATATTTAACTTCACAATCTTAAACCAGACCATCATTTAGTCGGATTCACGTTCTGATTGTCTTATTTGATTTCGCTAGAGTTTTTTAACTAGTCGGAATTTTTTTTTCAGGTTCGTTAGAGTTCGCTTAGGTTGCATTTGATTGTTAATTTATTATTTTTTTATGGTTTATTTAAGTAAATTTATCAGCATGTCTAACCTTTGTGATTTAGACTTAAAGTCTTTTTTTTTATCTCTAACAAAGTTTAATATTGTTAACGTGTCATAATTGAATAAATTTTGTTTATGAATTTATCATATAAATACCTATATGTTCGGATCGTACCTTAACTCATAGACGAATGTCACAGTCTCTCCTTGTTAGAGAATTTCGTCCCGAAATTCAATTAAAGCTTGTCCAGAATTGTTTGTTTATGAAAACAAGTGAGGATATTTCTCTTTCATACGATCCTCACGTTCCCAAGTGAACTCGGGTCTGTGCTTGGAGTTCCATCTAATCTTCACGATAGGTATCTGACTTCGTTTTAGTTTCTTGACTTCTCGATCCATAACCTCAACAGGTTCTTCAACAAACTGGAGCTTATCCTCAACATGAAGTTCTTCAAAAGAAAGAATTTGCAATTAATCTGATAGACACTTTTTGAGATTGGATACATGAAATACATCGTATATTGCTGAGTTCGGAAGGTAATTCCAATCGATATGCCACTGGTCCAATCCTTTCAAGGATCTTTAAAGGTTCAACATACCTTGATGGTAGCTTACCTTGTTTTCCGAATCTGACTATGCCTTTCCATGGAGAGACTTTTAACACGAATTTGTCTCCGATTCGGAATTCTAAAGGCTTTCTCCGAGTATCGGCGTAGCTCTTTAATCATCCTGCGCAGCTTTGATTTGATCTCGTATAATTGCAATCTTATCAGTTGTTTCTTGTATAAGTTCCAGACCTGTGAATTGGTTTTCACCTATTTCATCCCAGCAAACAGGAGACCTACATTTCTGCCCATATAAAGCTTCAAACAGTGCACACTTAATGCTTGTGTGGTAGCTATTGTTGTAGGACAATTTGACAAGAGGAAGGTGAGTGTCCCAGCTACCACCAAAATCAATAACACAACTTCTTAACATATCCTCTAAAGTTTGAATAGTTCGTTCGGTTTGGCCATCGGTTTGAGGATGGTAAGCTGTGCTAAGATTAAGTTGTGAACCTAAAGCCTTTTGAAACGTTTGCCAAACCCTTGAAGTAAATCTATTATCTCTGTCAGAGATCATTGAGATTGGCACTCCATGTCGGCTCACAATTTCGTCGGCTCACCTGTTAGTATTGTAGTCTTCTCGAATGGCTAAGAAGTGTGCTGACTTAGAAAATCGATCAACGACAACCCAAATTGCATCATCACCCCTAGGCGTTTTAGGCAACTTAGTTATGAAGTCCATAGAGATTTGCTCCTATTTCCATACTAGGATCTCTAATGGCTGTAGTAATCCAGAGGGACTTTGATGTTTAGCTTTTACTCGTAAACATGTAAGGCATTTACTAACATATGTAGCAATGTCTTTCTTCATCCCAGGCCACCAATAAAATTCACGAAGGTCTTGGTACATCTTGTTTGCACCTAGGTGAATCGAATATTGAGATTTATGGGCTTCGTCCATAATTAATTTCCTTAGATTTCCAAAAGAAGGTACCCATATTCGATTTAAGAAATAGTATGCCCCATCTGATTTGGTTTCAAATTTTTGATTTAAACTTTTTAGAGCTTCGTCACAGACATGAATCTCAGTAAGTGCCTCTTGTTGTGCTTCACGGATTTGGGGTAGGAGACTAGTCTGAATAGTCATCTCCATTGCTTGTATTCTTCTGGGTTTTACCCTGTCTTTTTGACTCAACGCATCAGCCACCACATTAGCCTTTCCTGGGTGATAGCGGATTTCGCAGTCGTAGTCATTGAGTAATTTTATCCAACGTCTTTGACGCATATTAAGTTCCTTTTAATCAAAGATGTGTTGAAGTCTCTTATGGTCTGTGTAAACAACACATTTGGTACCATAAAGGTAATGTCTCCAAATTTTCAAAGCAAAGATTACAGCACCTAACTCAAGATCATGTGTGGTATATTTTTCTCATGGATTTTGAGTTGTCTTGATGCATAAGCAATGACTTTGTCTAATTGCATCAACACGCAAACAAGACCGAGGTTAGAGGCATCACAATAGACTGTAAAGTCATTGTTCCCTTCTGGTAGACTAAGAATAGGAAAATTGCTGTCACACCCCGAGCCGGCGGGGTAGGACCGGAGTCCCTGTCGGGCGGAAGGTTCCCGGGGCGCGATATCGGGAGTGATAATCAGAAGTGATCAGATTGTTTACATTGCACATGATATAAATGAGAAATGCTAAATAAAATAGAATTACAAAGTTAAATTACATCAGTACCGTTTATAATTTAACAATGTAAATCTATTGTAAACATCATAAAATGACCATCTTGTATTTACACAAGATATACAAAATAAATTGTATAATGATGTCTTCAAAAATATGCAGGTCCAAAATACTAATCCTCTATCTGAAGTCCTAGTCCGAACGAAATGACTTCCTAATTGACATGTTCGTCACCTGAGAAGTCATGCAAAAAGATCAAGTCAACACATGGTTGGTGAGTTCATATAGTTTTAGTAGTTGAAAATGATTTGAAAACCTCCTTTGGTAAAGACCCTAACCTCATTAACACCACATGTAATATCCACATCGGTATGCTTATATATAGGGCATATGTAAGGGACAAGCCCTAGCCAACATCCCACCACATACTAATATGCATATGACACTGCTGTTAATGACAATTAAGCATTTTTACCCTTAACACAATCCCATAATTTCTTCTGTTTGTTGTCCCTGTCATTACAATCATTTGAAATCCATGTTGATTTCACAAGTTCATCACACATTATGATCAACTACAGTAATTGTATAAACAGTTATAAATGCTTAATTAAGTAAATAAATAAACATTTAATAAAATCTAAGTCCTATTGATTGGGGCCTGTGGTCATACTCGAGTAGACTAGTCTGTCAATCTAGGTACTTAGTAGTTAGGGAATTCTGTAAATATCCTCAAACATAAGACCTACAAGTCGATCAGTCTAGCTAGGACTTCTTGAAATATAGGATTTCTGAATTCAATGTGTTGGCATATGTTATCTCTGATATTTCCCATACTATCCCTTAAAAATGATTTAATGATTCGTCTGATTCTGTCACAAGAAGTACTTGATATGTTGATCATGGAATACTAGATTCGGTGATCGAATGTACTCTTGGTTCGTTGTTCATCAAACACTTGGTTTATTGAACATCGAATGTTAACTTTGCAAAGATTGTTTTGTTTGATTCCTTGAAGTCCCACACTTGTTTGTCCAAAATGTTTGATTTGATTTCCTTGAATTCACCCACTTGATTTGTCAAAATGTTTGATTTGATTTCCTTGAACTCACCCACTTGATTTGTCAAAATGTTTGGTTTGATTCCTTTGAAATGTTTTGACTTATTGAAAAGTTTAGTTTAACTCGATTATTCACTTGATATAAACAAGTAAAATCAGTGGTAAACCTGCATAAAATCTTCCTAGACATGGTCTAGGATAACATTTATATATGTAAAACATATAATTTTAAAAGCATTTAAGTAAACAATTTAAATAACAGTTTGCGCATGCTTCTCAGCCCCGCGTTTTAAAACAAAAATGTTAGAAAAGGGGCAATGAACTCACCTGTGCTGCTATGTAATTTGATCTAACACGAAATGCGCGCTCCTGTATGTAAGCTAAGTTTCTTCGGTTCCTGATTTATTTTATAGGAATTCGAATATAATAAGTACGCGTAGTAGTCGTTGTGCCTAAGGTTTGAGTCTTGTGGTGTGTGCAACTAAGTGTCTTAGTACTAAGTGTACCTAAGATCTAAGCTACCTTAATTACCCTTCTCATGATCCCAATTCCCCTGATTAGTTATAGTAACTTACTTTTATATTTTAGAAAATTTTGGCAGAGTTTCCTTTGTTTTTAAAGCATTCCCAGACAATTATATTGTCTATTTTATAACAAGTTCCCAATCAAACAATTCAAGTAAGTAATTTAAATCAAAACATTACAATTTAACTTCCAATTAAATCAATATTAAGTCAAAATCATTTAATGAAACCTAATAAGATATAGATAAATGAGATTTTATCAAAATCTCATTACTTGAGTTTACTAAATCGTTTACTACATGATGGGCCTTATTAAGCCTCATTGGGCCCATTTAAGCCCAACTGATAAACCTTTGATTCCCAAAGTGATTATCCAACTGTGATTTCTTGGTTTTTATGGACTTATGATCACTTTAATTTATTTATTAAACGATCTCATATGTTCAACATTTAGTTATATATATATGCATGCATGACTAGGGCTTCCTTCTTGTTCATGTATCCACCCATGTATACATGATTTGTCCCATTACAACCATGCACACACATAACTATATAAACCCATACATGTTCATTGTGGGATCAAGTTCTCATCCGACTTAGGTTTTATGGCCAACTGATCTTTCCTTATATTATTAACACTAGTTTTTGTTGATCTTAGTCCCACATCAACCCAATTAAACGACTTTTAGGTTCGATATCCCTCTAGGGCAGCGAACCTTTTAGGGTTGGCCCCCAAGGTTCGGCTAACATGGAGGTAATGTTCGGCCAATACACCACCGAACCTTTAGGGTTCGGCTCCTAGGGTTCGCCATGCTAAGGTTCGCAGCCTTGCATGGTTCGGCCAGAAGGTTTTCTAATCATCTAGGTTCGGCTACATAATGGTCTGCCAAAGTTCCCAGGTTCGTTACAGTCTGCAGGGTTCGTGGCTCAGTGAACTGCAGGGTTCGTAGCAGGCAAGGCAGGGTTCGTTGCAGATGTGAGCAAGGGTTCGTTAGAGGTGATGGTTCGGCTAGTGAGGAGGAGAGGGTTCGGCCGACTATCATTGGGTTCGTCCAAAGGAACCCACGAACCTGTCGTGGTTGTGCATCATCATCTTCATCCTAGGTAGTTAAACCTGTTACAATTTCACCCCTAATAGTTTCTGAACATGCAAAGCATCTCTATCTAAGTGTTGTAAGTGTTAAATACCGTTTCTAATCATAAGACAACGTGAACTCGTGAAACCCTATAAAACCGAATTTAAAATGATTATTTACCTTAGATCTTGTGGATAGAACCTTAAAATACTTGTACTTCCGTGATCTACAAGTCGAAAGGATCGTAATGGCGCCAAATTTAATCGAATCCGACTTGAAGTGAATGAGATTTTCTAGAGAGAAGGTGGAGAAACAATTTCTAGAGAGAGAGGGGTGTAAAACGTGAATGAGAGGGGAATTAGGATCTTGGTGGTGGTTGTTGGGTCATAAATGACCATATTAAAGAATGGAAAACCCCCGGTTGTTCGGTCTCGATCTGTTTCGCGTAATGCCGGATCGTGTGGTTTTCGCGACGAAACGACACGATTATAAAATTAGAAATCATTTAATTATACAAGGTTGTGATTCCTAATAAATTAACTAATATCTTCTATTTATTTTAAATTTAAAATATTAACTTACTGTTTAAATCGAAACGTACGGTCGTCGCGCGTATTCGTTCGAATCGTCACTCGTACGAACACGACGATAACTATACTTTTCAATTTTGTTTTCTAATTATAGAATATTATTCAGAACGTTAAACTTTCAGATATATTCGTACAGATCGTCACCTATACGAATAACCCGTCGGTTTAGCATTCACTTAACAATATTCGTGTGTTTTGTTCTGTAAAGCCTCACATACGTTTATACATAATAATTCCTAAACCAATAATCACATAATGGTTCTGTGTTGCCAGATAATTATCCGACTCAAGAACCATTGTTCTGAACTGTGTTCCTGTTAAATGTGTCTGAAACTGTTCTATGACAACTCACCATGATAATGATAAATGATATGAATATGAAAATTACTGAAATGTGTATGATTCATACCTGTTTTACTGTTCATGTACTGTAGAGATCACTGTTCCGTTGGCGGTTCCGGCACTGATGTTACAGTCTCCCCTTGTTAGAGAAATTTCGTCCCGAAATTTAAGTGTTGTTATCGGGTACAGCTTCCTCTTCAAACAGTTGAGGATACTTTAACTTCATGTGATATTCACGTTCCCAAGTGAACTCGGGCCCGCGTCTTGAATTCCATCGAACCTTTACAATAGGAATACGGCTTCGCCTCAGTTGTTTAACCTTGCGATCCATAATCTCTAAAGGTTCTTCAATGAAATGCAACTGTTCATCGACTTGAATCTCTTCGATTGGAATGACGAGAGACTCGTCAGCAAGGCATTTCTTTAGGTTTGAGACGTGAAACACGTCATGCACACCACTGAGTTCATCTGGTAATCTCAGTCGATAAGCTACAGGACCTATACGTTCGATGATCTCGAACGGTCCCACGTATCGTGGTGCTAATTTGCCTTTCTTTCCAAAGCGTACCACGCCTTTCCATGGGGATACCTTTAACATTACACGATCTCCCACTTGGAATTCCAACGGCTTGCGCCGTTTGTCGGCGTAGCTCTTTTGTCTGCTCCTTGTTGCTTGTAGTCTTCTTTGAATCTGAGCTATCTTGTCAGTGGTTTCTTGAATTAATTCTGGCCCCGTTATTCGGTTGTCTCCAGTTTCGGTCCAACAGATCGGTGATCGACATTTCCGGCCATAAAGAGCCTCGAACGGTGCACATCCGATACTGCTGTGGTAACTGTTATTGTAGGAGAACTCAATCAGTGGCAAATGGGAATCCCAATTCCCACCAAAGTCTAGAACACAGGTTCTCAACATGTCCTCTAGGGTTTGGATAGTACGTTCGCTTTGGCCATCCGTTTGTGGGTGGTAAGCTGTACTCAGATTCAACTGTGTCCCTAGAGATTTCTGTAATGATTGCCAGAACCTTGATGTGAATCTGCTATCTCGATCAGAAATAATAGAAAATGGCACACCGTGGCGTACCACTATCTCGTTGATGTATAATCTTGCCAGTTTATCCATGGTGAAGTTCTCACGCATGGGCAAGAAATGAGCAGATTTGGTTAAACGATCAATGATCACCCAAATTGTATCATGACCGCTGGAAGTGCGGGGTAGCTTGGTAATGAAATCCATAGCTATTTGTTCCCACTTCCAGAGCGGAATCTCAGGCTGTTCCAATAGACCAGACGGTCTCTGGTGTTCCGCCTTTACTTTCGCACACGTAAGACACTGTCCGACATACTCGGCTATGTCTTTCTTCATTCCCGGCCACCAATAAAATCCACGCAAGTCTTGGTACATCTTATCAGCGCCTGGATGAACAGAGTATTTAGTCTTGTGTGCTTCATCGAAGATAAGTTTTCTCAATTCATCTACCGCAGGGATCCATATACGTTCCTTGTAGTAGATCATACCATCAGGCTTCGTGTCAAACTGTTTCTCTGCTCCGCAATCAAGTTCCCTCTTCAGATTACCTCGGTCAAGTGCTTCTTGCTGTGCTTGAACAATCTTGTCACTTAAACTGGTCTGCACGGTTATCCCCATTGCTCTAACACGTAGGGGTTTGACCCGTTCCTTCCGGCTCAAGGCATCAGCTACAACGTTCGCCTTTCCCGGATGGTATTTGATCACACAATCATAATCATTCAGAAGTTCAACCCAACGGCGCTGTCGCATGTTGAGCTCCTTCTGATCAAAGATGTGCTGCAGACTTTTGTGATCAGTGAATATGGTACACTTGGTGCCATATAAGTAATGTCTCCAAATCTTCAAGGCGAAGATTACTGCTCCCAGTTCAAGATCATGAGTAGTGTAATTCTTCTCATGAATCTTTAACTGTCTTGATGCATAGGCTATGACTTTATCCCGTTGCATTAACACACAACCGAGTCCCTGATGAGAAGCATCACAGTATACAACAAAATCATCACAGCCTTCTGGGAGAGATAGGATTGGAGCATCACATAATTTCTGTTTCAAGGTCTGAAAAGCATCCTCTTGTTTCTGCTCCCAGACAAACGGTTCACTTTTCTGAGTTAGCTTAGTGAGAGGCAAAGCTATTTTAGAAAAGTTTGAGATAAACCTTCTATAATAACCCGCCAATCCCAGAAAAGACCGTATCTCCGTCGGTGTCTTTGGAGTGTCCCAATTCTTTATCGCTTCGATCTTGGCAGGGTCTACATGAATTCCCTCGCTGTTGACCACATGACCCAGAAATTGAACTTCTCTTAGCCAAAACTCACATTTGGAGAATTTGGCATAGAGTTTCTCTTCTTTCAACAGCTCCAAGATCTTTCTAAGGTGTTGCTCATGTTCTGTTTTGGTCTTGGAATAAATCAGTATGTCATCAATGAAAACAATGACAAACTGATCCAAGTACGGCTTGCACACTCGATTCATGAGGTCCATGAAAACCGCTGGTGCATTTGTCAATCCGAAGGGCATCACCATAAATTCATAATGCCCATACCTTGTTCGGAAGGCCGTTTTCGGTATGTCTTCATCTTGAACTCTCAACTGATGATATCCGGACCGCAAGTCAATCTTGGAGAAGTATTGAGCTCCTTGCAATTGGTCGAACAAATCATCAATCCTCGGTAATGGATACCGATTCTTGATGGTTAGTTTGTTCAGTTCACGGTAATCTATACACATTCTGAACGATCCGTCTTTCTTCTTCACGAACAAAACCGGAGCTCCCCAAGGTGAGTAGCTCGGTCTGATGAAACCCTTGTCAAGTAACTCCTGTAACTGATTAGACAATTCCTGCATCTCCGAAGGTGCTAACCTGTAAGGAGATTTAGCAACAGGAGTTGCTCCAGGAATTAAGTCAATACGAAACTCTACCGGTCGCGCAGGTGGCAAACCAGGTAGGTCTTCGGGGAATACTTCAGGATATTCTTTCACCACCGGTACGTCTTGAATCTTCTTCTTAATCTTCTCCTTTTCTACCACATGAGCCAAAAACGCCACGCACCGCTTCTGCAGACACTTACGCGCCTTTATGCAAGAGATGATTTTGACACTTCTTTTTGCTTGATCCCCTTTAACTTCCAACACGCGATCACTCGGCAATGGAATTCGAAGCAGCTTTTCAGAACAGATGACTTCCACTCGGTTAGATGAAAGCCAATCCATTCTAATAATGATGTCGAAACTACCCAACACCATTGGTATCAAATCGATGGTGAACGTATGACCATTAAGTGTCAATGGGCAATTTCTATAAACTGTACTAACTGTAATCTGTTTTCCGTTAGCCACTTCTATAATGTAAGGGGAGTCTAACTGTTCCTCTATTGAATCTAGTTGGCATGCAAAATCGGTAGAGATAAAACTCTGATCCGCACCAGTATCAAATAAGACAGATGCATAAAAGTCATGTAAGAGAAACGTACCAGTGACCACATTTGGGTCCTGGCGTGCAGCTGGTGCTCCGATAGCAAAGGCTCGTCCACGGGGTGCTTGAACTGCTGGTTGAGCCTTCTTTGGGCAGTTCTTCGCAAAGTGGCCTTGTTCGCCACAGTTATAGCATCCACCATGGTTCTGATTAGCTGGTGGAGGGAGAGCCAAAGCAGCATTGTTGACTGCTTGATTAGGAGTCATCCTGCAGTACTGGACCCAATGGCCCTTCCGTCCACATCCCGTGCAATGTTTGCAGGGAGTGTCAGCAGTGTGGTGATACTGACACTTGGCACACAGAGGATATGTGCCAGTGTAGGGTTTGCGGTTGGGGTTTTGTGGCGTTGCTGCTATTTGTTGCAGAGGTGTGGCCACCGAGTAGTTCTTGATGGTCTTCTGTTTCTTCTTCTGATGATGGGAGGGTTTCTTTGAAGATTCAGCTTTGTTCTTACTGGGTTCAGCCTCCTTCTTTAGAACTCCAGAGGCTACCATGAGGTCAGTGAGTTTCCCAGACAGTCTCACTGCAGATTCAACAGTAGTAGGGTTGGCTGAAACAACCATGCCCTGAATGCAGGCGGGAAGTCCATCCACGTAACGGTCTATCCTTTTCTCCAGAGTTGGTACCATATCAGGTACCAAAGCAACTAACTCGTGGTAACGAGTAGTGTACCCCATGTGATCAGCCCCCTTCATCACATGGTTGGATAGTTCAACCTCCAACTTTTGCAGCTCATTCTTGGGACAAAATTCTGTTCGCAGCAGTGCTTTGAAGTCTTCCCATGACATTGCCATAGCTTCCTCTCTTCCTCGGGCGTTGATCTGACCATTCCACCAGGTCAGAGCCCGTTTGTTGAATGTTCCCGCTGAGTAACGGACCTTGTGGTGTTCGGGGCAGCTGCAAAGATCCAATGTTGCCTCAATCTTCTCAATCCATTGGATTAATCCAACGGCGCCTTCAGACCCACTAAAACTGGGTGGTTTACATCCTACAAAGGACTTGTAGGAGTAATGAGATGAATCTCCAGTATTTCCACTGGCTTCTCCTGATGTGTTGCCAGTGTTGAGGATTTCATTACGAAGACGAAGGAACATCTCCGGTATTGCTTCTTTCATCTGATTTGTCATCTGGCTACTCAGCAACGTCACCAGAGCGATAGTAGCAGGATCCATGGTCGGTGCTGTGCCCGAACCAGATGCTTGAGTAATCAATGGAGGAGGGGGAGGAGGAGGTGGTGGTGGAGAGTCATTCGGAGAAGGTGTGGAGGAATGTGGAGCCATGTCTCGAGGTGGTAGCTGTATCAAGGGAGGTTGTCTTCGTGGAGGCATTCTGATCATAACCAATAAAGTCATCGGTTAGTGCAATGATCGAATACAGAAGACAATATGCAAATAAGTCTTAAGTCCTACGTTCTCTACATGCAGGGTCCCTAGGTTATAGTCTAGGCCAAACCATTTAAATAAGTGACCTATATTTCTCTATAACCATGGCTCTGATACCAATCTGTCACACCCCGAGCCGGCGGGGTAGGATCGGAGTCCCCGTCGGGCGGAAGGTTCCCGGGGCGCGATATCGGGAGTGATAATCAGAAGTGATCAGATTGTTTACATTGCACATGATATAAATGAGAAATGCTAAATAAAATAGAATTACAAAGTTAAATTACATCAGTACCGTTTATAATTTAACAATGTAAATCTATTGTAAACATCATAAAATGACCATCTTGTATTTACACAAGATATACAAAATAAATTGTATAATGATGTCTTCAAAAATATGCAGGTCCAAAATACTAATCCTCTATCTGAAGTCCTAGTCCGAACGAAATGACTTCCTAATTGACATGTTCGTCACCTGAGAAGTCATGCAAAAAGATCAAGTCAACACATGGTTGGTGAGTTCATATAGTTTTAGTAGTTGAAAATGATTTGAAAACCTCCTTTGGTAAAGACCCTAACCTCATTAACACCACATGTAATATCCACATCGGTATGCTTATATATAGGGCATATGTAAGGGACAAGCCCTAGCAAACATCCCACCACATACTAATATGCATATGACACTACTGTTAATGACAATTAAGCATTTTTACCCTTAACACAATCCCATAATTTCTTCTGTTTGTTGTCCCTGTCATTACAATCATTTGAAATCCATGTTGATTTCACAAGTTCATCACACATTATGATCAACTACAGTAATTGTATAAACAGTTATAAATGCTTAATTAAGTAAATAAATAAACATTTAATAAAATCTAAGTCCTATTGATTGGGGCCTGTGGTCATACTCGAGTAGACTAGTCTGTCAATCTAGGTACTTAGTAGTTAGGGAATTCTGTAAATATCCTCAAACATAAGACCTACAAGTCGATCAGTCTAGCTAGGACTTCTTGAAATATAGGATTTCTGAATTCAATGTGTTGGCATATGTTATCTCTGATATTTCCCATACTATCCCTTAAAAATGATTTAATGATTCGTCTGATTCTGTCACAAGAAGTACTTGATATGTTGATCATGGAATACTAGATTCGGTGATCGAATGTACTCTTGGTTCGTTGTTCATCAAACACTTGGTTTATTGAACATCGAATGTTAACTTTGCAAAGATTGTTTTGTTTGATTCCTTGAAGTCCCACACTTGTTTGTCCAAAATGTTTGATTTGATTTCCTTGAATTCACCCACTTGATTTGTCAAAATGTTTGATTTGATTTCCTTGAACTCACCCACTTGATTTGTCAAAATGTTTGGTTTGATTCCTTTGAAATGTTTTGACTTATTGAAAAGTTTAGTTTAACTCGATTATTCACTTGATATAAACAAGTAAAATCAGTGGTAAACCTGCATAAAATCTTCCTAGACATGGTCTAGGATAACATTTATATATGTAAAACATATAATTTTAAAAGCATTTAATTAAACAATTTAAATAACAGTTTGCGCATGCTTCTCAGCCCCGCGTTTTAAAACAAAAATGTTAGAAAAGGGGCAATGAACTCACCTGTGCTGCTATGTAATTTGATCTAACACGAAATGCGCGCTCCTGTATGTAAGCTAAGTTTCTTCGGTTCCTGATTTATTTTATAGGAATTCGAATATAATAAGTACGCGTAGTAGTCGTTGTGCCTAAGGTTTGAGTCTTGTGGTGTGTGCAACTAAGTGTCTTAGTACTAAGTGTACCTAAGATCTAAGCTACCTTAATTACCCTTCTCATGATCCCAATTCCCCTGATTAGTTATAGTAACTTACTTTTATATTTTAGAAAATTTTGGTAGAGTTTCCTTTGTTTTTAAAGCATTCCCAGACAATTATATTGTCTATTTTATAACAAGTTCCCAATCAAACAATTCAAGTAAGTAATTTAAATCAAAACATTACAATTTAACTTCCAATTAAATCAATATTAAGTCAAAATCATTTAATGAAACCTAATAAGATATAGATAAATGAGATTTTATCAAAATCTCATTACTTGAGTTTACTAAATCGTTTACTACATGATGGGCCTTATTAAGCCTCATTGGGCCCATTTAAGCCCAACTGATAAACCTTTGATTCCCAAAGTGATTATCCAACTGTGATTTCTTGGTTTTTATGGACTTATGATCACTTTAATTTATTTATTAAACGATCTCATATGTTCAACATTTAGTTATATATATATGCATGCATGACTAGGGCTTCCTTCTTGTTCATGTATCCACCCATGTATACATGATTTGTCCCATTACAACCATGCACACACATAACTATATAAACCCATACATGTTCATTGTGGGATCAAGTTCTCATCCGACTTAGGTTTTATGGCCAACTGATCTTTCCTTATATTATTAACACTAGTTTTTGTTGATCTTAGTCCCACATCAACCCAATTAAACGACTTTTAGGTTCGATATCCCTCTAGGGCAGCGAACCTTTTAGGGTTGGCCCCCAAGGTTCGGCTAACATGGAGGTAATGTTCGGCCAATACACCACCGAACCTTTAGGGTTCGGCTCCTAGGGTTCGCCATGCTAAGGTTCGCAGCCTTGCATGGTTCGGCCAGAAGGTTTTCTAATCACCTAGGTTCGGCTACATAATGGTCTGCCAAAGTTCCCAGGTTCGTTACAGTCTGCAGGGTTCGTGGCTCAGTGAACTGCAGGGTTCGTAGCAGGCAAGGCAGGGTTCGTTGCAGATGTGAGCAAGGGTTCGTTAGAGGTGATGGTTCGGCTAGTGAGGAGGAGAGGGTTCGGCCGACTATCATTGGGTTCGTCCAAAGGAACCCACGAACCTGTCGTGGTTGTGCATCATCATCTTCATCCTAGGTAGTTAAACCTGTTACAATTTCACCCCTAATAGTTTCTGAACATGCAAAGCATCTCTATCTAAGTGTTGTAAGTGTTAAATACCGTTTCTAATCATAAGACAACGTGAACTCGTGAAACCCTATAAAACCGAATTTAAAATGATTATTTACCTTAGATCTTGTGGATAGAACCTTAAAATACTTGTACTTCCGTGATCTACAAGTCGAAAGGATCATAATGGCGCCAAATTTAATCGAATCCGACTTGAAGTGAATGAGATTTTCTAGAGAGAAGGTGGAGAAACAATTTCTAGAGAGAGAGGGGTGTAAAAGGTGAATGAGAGGGGAATTAGGATCTTGGTGGCGGTTGTTGGGTCATAAATGACCATATTAAAGAATGGAAAACCCCCGGTTGTTCGGTCTCGATCTGTTTCGCGTAATGCCGGATCGTGTGGTTTTCGCGACGAAACGACACGATTATAAAATTAGAAATCATTTAATTATACAAGGTTGTGATTCCTAATAAATTAACTAATATCTTCTATTTATTTTAAATTTAAAATATTAACTTACTGTTTAAATCGAAACGTACGGTCGTCGCGCGTATTCGTTCGAATCGTCACTCGTACGAACACGACGATAACTATACTTTTCAATTTTGTTTTCTAATTATAGAATATTATTCAGAACGTTAAACTTTCAGATATATTCGTACAGATCGTCACCTATACGAATAACCCGTCGGTTTAGCATTCACTTAACAATATTCGTGTGTTTTGTTCTGTAAAGCCTCACATACGTTTATACATAATAATTTGAGAGACCCCAAATTCCCGGGAAGTCCCCTCAGTTGGCAAATCATCAAACTCATAGTCATTAAACCGAATGTACATTACGATGGCAGCGGAATATCAGGTGATTACATAAAACATGGCACACATATTATACATATCCAAACAAACTTTCATACATAACACCCGTCTATATAATCCTATAACATAGCCATTTCATGCCAGGGTAGTTCTCAGTGTATGCCTCGAGCTTTCCTGCTATGCCTTCACAAAACCATTTAACCTGATATACATGCTAAAACAAGTCAGCTTTCGCTGGTGAGTTCTAAGTTAACTTTTCATAAAAAAATCTTTACTCATTCATATCGGTATATAACATAACATAAGTCATATCATACATAGCGTCATAACTCACTACCGACCGAAGTCAGCAGTCACAGTCATACTGTACCTAAAACATTTCATATACATAATATATATGACATCATAACATCAATCTTACGGCACATAAATGTAGCCTGTCCTGTTGACCGAAGTCAACATGCTTGCACAAGACTTCTTAAACTATCAACCCGAAGTCGATAACATATACATGCATAAGATTTCCTCAACTGACGACACACAGTCGGCAGGCCTGTTCTTGCACAGGACTTCTTAAACCATCAATCGAAATTGACGGCTCATACCGGTACAAGACTTCTTAACATACATCATTCATACATAACATAGTTTAAATCATTTAAACTATCATATCATACCCAGTCCTTCGCACCGCAGTGCTCAGGTCTTGCCCAACCGCAGCCGGGACATCAATATTACATTTCCTTCTCGACCTCGGTCGATGTCTTTTAAAAATCATTTCCTTCTCAACCTCAGTTGAGAATTCAAACTTTCGTTACGTCTCCTCAGAGACTCTTAAAAATCATTTACTTCTCAACTACAGTTGAGACTTAAAATATTCTTTACACTTAAAAAAAACATTCCTTACTTGAAAACATTCTTTTCCTGAAACATACTTTATCTGATCATAATCAGGTTACAATCACTTTCATAAAATAACTTTGTAACATGCATATCAGCCCAAAATGATAAAACATTTAAAATAGGGCTATAAGAACTCACTTGATGTCTTACTGTAGCCGAATCCCTCGTAAACTGGTACTAACGGTATAACTCTGCATTGGTTTGCGTTTAATTAGCTATCTATACTTTAACTTACAGATTAAATCTTTCTGAACGTTCAATGTCAAAGACATTGCCTTGTTAGTCATCAAACCGATATTAGGTTGATAACACACTTGATTAGTCAGAATAAATCTTAGATTAATCAAATAGTTAATGTTGTTGATTGAACTGCTAAAACAGGTTCTTAGACAGATTAATGGCTTAGAAATGACCAATCCTTGTTATTGATTACCCAGATATCATGAAATATCCCAACTTAGCATTAGAATAGGTGTAACAACCATATTTAACATACTAATCTGCCTGTTATCATAAACATCAGATGACTATTCCAATGAGTATGTTAATGGTTGTGGTTAGTTTGAAACACTTGAATTTCACGTTGCATGTCAAGGATTAATCAAACTAATCACCTATAATGTCATAATCACATGGTTTAAACCCTTATAACCATTGTTATGATTTCATGCAAACCGGGCATTACAACGGCTCAAAACAAGGATTTACCCGTTAACAGTTCGAGTTTGTCACTTATAATCAATCCTAGCCATTATCTAGGCAATAATCAACAACCCTAACTATATCATTACGTTCAGAAACAAGATTTAATCAATCATTATCAATCTAGAAAGTTAGAATGAACCGTTACCTCTTCAAACGGAGTTCTGTGCGTAAAAAGACGATCAGGACTTGTTTTAACGATCCTTGAAGCGATCCACTTGATCAAGAGCTTCAAACTTGAAGATTTTATGGCTTGAATGATGATTTTTTTCGTGGATGATGGCTGATCGTCGAGATAAGGATAAAATTTAACTTCTAGATGAAAAATTGACTTTTTAAGCCAATTTTTCCAGCCGCCTCACCCGTCGCATACCGCGACGAGGAGCCAGATAGCTCTTCGCGTACCGCGATGAAATCCGGAGGATTTCAGATATTTTAGTCCATCGCGTACCGCGAAGGATCCTTAACCACTTCGTCGCGTACCGCGACGAGTCCAAAAGTTCCATACTTGGAGATTTTTCTTCGTTTCGCGAATCCGGACAATTCGTAACTCCGTTTTGCGCACGGTTTTCGCCCACGTTCACCATTTCTCGCGTACCATCATCCTGTAATATTTTCGATTGTCCAATCAACGAGGATTTCATACGCGATCAACTGTGCTAAATGTTCGGCTGTTACAAATCTACCCTCCTTACAATAGGTTTCGTCCTCGAAACCTGTTACGTTTCAAGCAAATGTGGGTAGAGTCGTTTCATCTCGTCTTCAGCCTCCCATGTCGCCTCAGATCCTTTTCGGTGTTTCCATTGAACTTTAACTTGCCTAATTATCTTGTTACGTAACTGTTTTTCCTTCGTGTCAACAATTGCAATTGGTTCTTCTATGTAATTTAGCTTTTCATCAACCTCAATGTCATTTAACGGCACATATGTTGCATCATCTGCTAGACATTTTCTCAGATGTGAAACGTGAAATGTCGGATGAATTCCACTCAGTTCATCTGGCAATTCTAATCAGTAGGCTACCTTACCGACTCGTGCTATTATTCGAAAAGGTCCAATAAATCTCGGACTCAGTTTTCCTCTTTTCCTGAATCGAATAATTCCCTTCCATGGGGAAACTTTTAACAGTACTTGATCACCCACTTCAAACTCTATTGGTCTCCGTCTTTTGTCGGCATAGGACTTTTGTCGATCCTGTGCAGCTTTCATTCGTGCTTTAACCAGTTGAAGTTTTTCAGTCAATTCAATTACTGCAGCTTTGCTTCCCATTTCTTTCTGTCCTACTCCTCCCCAACACACAGGTGTTCTACAACGTCGTCCGTACAACGCTTCATATGGTGGCATTCCAATACTAGCATGGTAGCTGTTGTTGTATGAGAATTCCACCAATGGTAAATGATCATCCCAGCTACCACCAAAATCAATAATACAAGCTCTCAGCATATCCTCTAAGGTTTGGATAGTCCTTTCAGACTGTCCGTCGGTCTGAGGATGATACGCAGTGCTGATATTGAGTCTTGTGCCCATTGATTCATGGAACTGTTTCCAGAATCTTGAAACAAATCGTATGTCACGATCGGACACTATAGAAACTGGAACTCCATGTCTTGTAATTATTTCTTTCACGAATAATTCTGACAGTTTCTCGGATGTATAAGTCTCACGTATAGGCAAGAAATGAGCACTTTTCGTTAATCGGTCTACAATAACCCAAATAGTATCATGACGTTTCGCCGTGAGAGGCAACTTGGTAATAAAATCCATGGTAATGTGTTCCCACTTCCATTCTGGGACTTCTAGAGGTTGAACATACCCATAAGGTTTCTGATGTTCAGCTTTTACTTGCGCACATGTCAAACATTTGTTCACGTACTGCATCACATTAAACTTCTTACCTGGCCACCAATAATCCTTTCGAAGGTCTTGATACATTTTTGTTGCACCAGGATGGATAGAGTATCGTGACTTGTGTGCTTCGTCTAGAATCCTTGATCTGATGTCCCCGTTTCATGGAACCCACATTCGACCAAATCGAATCTTAACACCAACTTCATTTTCTTCTAAATTCTTAACTTGGCCAAAAATTCTTTCAAATCCAACATTTTCTTCCTTTAGTCCTTCCTTCTGTGCATCTTTGAGTTCATTCAAGAAACCTGGTGTTATCACCAAACTGTAAGACTTAACCTGTATAGCAGGGTGTTCCGTCTTGCGACTTAGTGCATCAGCTACCACATTTGCCTTTCCAGGGTGGTACAAGATCTCACAGTCATAATCCTTGAGTAACTCAAGCCATCTTCTTTGTCTCATATTCAAATCTTTCTGCTCGAAGAAGTATTTCAGGCTTTTATGATCTGTATATATTGTGCATTTCACTCCATATAGATAATGCCTCCAAATTTTTAAAGCAAATACCACAGCAGCCAATTCCAAATCATGAGTTGGATAATTGACCTCGTGGCTTTTTAATTGTCTTGAGGCATACGCTATTACCTTTCCCCTTTGCATAAGTACACAACCCAAGCCCAAATAAGACGCATCTGAGTATACAACCATGTCTTCATTACCATCCGGTAATGTTAAAATAGGAGCTTCGGTTAATCTCTTCTTTAGTTCTTCAAAAGCTTGGACCTGAGTTGGACCCCAATCATATTTTATTTCTTTCCTTGTCAATTTTGTCAACGGTGTAGCAATCCTAGAAAAATCCTGAATAAATCTTCTGTAATAACCTGCTAAACCGAGAAAGCTACGTACTTCTGTTGGTGTTTTCGGAGGATCCCATTTCATTACTGCTTCTATTTTAGCTGGGTCCACCATTATGCCTTCTGGACTAATAACATGACCTAGGAACTGCACTTCCCGTAACCAAAAGGCACATTTGGAGAACTTGGCATACAACTTTTCTCTTCTTAGCATTTCAAGTACTTCCCGAAGATGACATGCATGATCACCTTCACTCTTTGAGTATATCAAGATGTCGTCAATGAACACAATCACTGATCGGTCTAGCATGGGTCTGCACACCCGATTCATCAAATCCATAAACGCTGCAGGAGCGTTAGTTAACCCAAAAGACATTACAAGAAACTCATAATGCCCATAACGTGTGCGAAACGCTGTCTTCGGAATGTCTTGTTCTCTTACCTTTAGTTGATGATACCCTGATCTGAGATCAATTTTAGAAAACCAACTTGCCCCTTGCAATTGGTCAAACAGATCATCAATTCTTGGTAACGGATACTTGTTCTTTATCGTGAGCTTGTTCAATTCCCTATAATCAATGCACATTCTCATGCTTCCGTCCTTTTTCTTGACAAACAACACTGGTGCACCCCAAGGTGACACACTTGGTCTTATAAAACCTTTGTCCAGAAGGTCTTGTAGTTGGGTCATTAATTCTTTCATCTCTGTTGGAGCCAGACGGTACGGTGCCTTGGCGACAGGTTGAGCTCCTGGCACAACATCAATTTGGAATTCAATTTCCCGATCAGGTGGAAGTCCTGGAAAATCCTCAGGAAATACATCAGGAAAATTACACACCACGGGTACGTCTTCCAATTCTTTTACCTTAGATTCTTTATCGATAACATAAGCCAGATAAGCCCCACACCCTCGCCTCATAAATTCACTTGCCTTAATCATTGAAATAACTTTAGGCACGTTGAACACTTTATCCCCGTAAACCGTTACTGAACTCCCATTAAAAGCCGTTAAGACAATCATATTTCGTCGACAAACAATGTTAGCCTCATATTTGGCCAACCAATCCATGCCCAAAACTACATCAAAACCTCCTAACGTAATCAGAAACAACTTAACAGGGAATCTATGACCTTCTATATCAATTTAACAATCATCCTCAATGGCTTCCGTTACTCTAGTCAATTTACCAATAGCAGTTTCTATGTTAAAGACAGGTTCTATCTTTTTAACATTTGCACACAGTTTATCACAAAAAGCAATAGCCACAAAGCTCATACTTGCACCAGAATCAAATAACACTGAAGCAGGAATACCATTAATCAAGAATGTACCTGTCACCACATCAGGATCTTTGGCTGCCTGATCTTTAGTTATAGTAAAGACACGAGCTTTTGCCTTTTGCTTTTCCCCTCCCTTGCTACTTTCTGGTTTGTTAAATTCAGTAGTTGTTGCCTTCGGTTTAAAGCAATTCTTGCTCACGTAACCGAATTCACCACAATTGTAACACTTTGGCCTACTCGGGCAATCATAAGAGAGATGTCCCATCTTTCCACATCGGTAGCACAAAGTAGTCCCCGTAAGACATTCTCCCCTATGTCTCTTTCCACACTTAGGACATGTTTCAAATTCCTCCGTTCTTAGCCTTTTCATAGAAGGTCCTGATTTGTCATTTCTGTGTCTTTTAAATTTAGATGACCACTTTTGCTTCGGTTCCTCCTTTGCTGGTTCAGCTTCAACAACATCATCCCAGACGATGCATGTTCGAGGAGCATGTGCCTTCACATGTGTTCGGACTTTAGGTGGTAGCCCTTCCACATACAACTTCAGTCTGCGTTCTTCCGTGCTCACCAAATGAGGAACTAATCTTGACATTTCATTAAATTTTGACGTATACTGCCGATGATTCATACGTCCAGCTTTCAAAGTCAGAAATTCCCGCTCGATTTTATCAATTTCATTCTTCGGACAGAAGTGTTTTATAACTAATTCCTTCAAGTCCTCCCATTTCAAGCTTTCCGCATCAGTCGTGGTCTTTGACTGCTTGATAGTATTCCACCAATGTAGAGCTTCTTCCGTAAATGAATGAGCTGCAAATTTCACAGCTTGGTCTTCCCGGCACTCACTGATAGCGATAACCGCCTCCATAGCCAAAACCCAGTGGCAGGTGGCCACGGCATCCTTCTTACCATCAAAGGAGGGTGGACTACATCCTTTGATAGCCTTATAGTCACAACCCTTCAGTTTCTCTGACTTAGAATCACCGTTCTTAGTCTCGGTGATCACAACTTCATCTTCTTTGGTGCTCTCCTTAGTTCCTTCAGACTTGTCTTTCAAAGTATCCTTCAGTATTTTTGTAATCAAGGCTGGTAGTTTTTCATCCAGGATTTTACTAACCTCATCAGAAATAGCCTTTACCACGATAGGCTCTAGAGTAAACTCGTATTCATTCTCCGGTTGCTCGTCGTGCTCGTAGTCGTCTTCGTTGACGGGTTCTTCATTATCGATACGTGGTTCTTCAGGTTCCTGTGGTTGCTTACGTGATCTACCTCTTTGTCCAGCCATTTATCTACCTACAGGATGCAACAATTGATGAGTCAGTACAGGATCGGTTTAGCACGAAATAAGCTTTGTAAATCGTTAATGACGTTGATCAGGTGTTATTAACCATTTACCCAACTCATAGGCTCTAAACCTTTCCCATCCCGTCACCCCAACGTGCATGACTCTAACTACCTTTCTAATCTTACACCTACGTCTTAACTCATACATAGCATTCAGCTCGTGGCATCAAACTACCCTTGACTGGCATTCTTATCATCCTGTCCCATTTTCAGTTTAAGTCCAGTCATTAGGAATGACCGGATCTCTCAAACTATGGCTCTGATACCAACTTGAGAGACCCCAAATTCTCGGGAAGTCCCCTCAGTTGGCAAATCATCAAACTCATGGTTCGGCCAGAAGGTTTGCTAATCACCTAGGTTCGGCTACATAATGGTCTGCCAAAGTTTCCAGGTTCGTTATAGTCTGCAGGGTTCGTGGCTCAGTGAACTGCAGGGTTCGTAGCAGGCAAGGCAGGGTTCGTTGCAGATGTGAGCAAGGGTTCGTTAGAGGTGATGGTTCGGCTAGTGAGGAGGAGAGGGTTCGGCCGACTATCATTGGGTTCGTCCAAAGGAACCCACGAACCTGTCGTGGTTGTGCATCATCATCTTCATCCTAGGTAGTTAAACCTGTTACAATTTCACCCCTAATAGTTTCTGAACATGCAAAGCATCTCTATCTAAGTGTTGTAAGTGTTAAATACCGTTTCTAATCATAAGACAACGTGAACTCGTGAAACCCTATAAAACCGAATTTAAAATGATTATTTACCTTAGATCTTGTGGATAGAACCTTAAAATACTTGTACTTCCGTGATCTACAAGTCGAAAGGATCGTAATGGCGCCAAATTTAATCGAATCCGACTTGAAGTGAATGAGATTTTCTAGAGAGAAGGTGGAGAAACAATTTCTAGAGAGAGAGGGGTGTAAAACGTGAATGAGAGGGGAATTAGGATCTTGGTGGTGGTTGTTGGGTCATAAATGACCATATTAAAGAATGGAAAACCCCCGGTTGTTCGGTCTCGATCTGTTTCGCGTAATGCCGGATCGTGTGGTTTTCGCGACGAAACGACACGATTATAAAATTAGAAATCATTTAATTATACAAGGTTGTGATTCCTAATAAATTAACTAATATCTTCTATTTATTTTAAATTTAAAATATTAACTTACTGTTTAAATCGAAACGTACGGTCGTCGCGCGTATTCGTTCGAATCGTCACTCGTACGAACACGACGATAACTATACTTTTCAATTTTGTTTTCTAATTATAGAATATTATTCAGAACGTTAAACTTTCAGATATATTCGTACAGATCGTCACCTATACGAATAACCCGTCGGTTTAGCATTCACTTAACAATATTCGTGTGTTTTGTTCTGTAAAGCCTCACATGCGTTTATACATAATAATTTGAGAGACCCCAAATTCCCGGGAAGTCCCCTCAGTTGGCAAATCATCAAACTCATAGTCATTAAACCGAATGTACATTACGATGGCAGCGGAATATCAGGTGATTACATAAAACATGGCACACATATTATACATATCCAAACAAACTTTCATACATAACACCCGTCTATATAATCCTATAACATAGCCATTTCATGCCAGGGTAGTTCTCAGTGTATGCCTCGAGCTTTCCTGCTATGCCTTCACAAAACCATTTAACCTGATATACATGCTAAAACAAGTCAGCTTTCGCTGGTGAGTTCTAAGTTAACTTTTCTTAAAAAAATCTTTACTCATTCATATCGGTATATAACATAACATAAGTCATATCATACATAGCGTCATAACTCACTACCGACCGAAGTCAGCAGTCACAGTCATACTGTACCTAAAACATTTCATATACATAATATATATGACATCATAACATCAATCTTACGGCACATAAATGTAGCCTGTCATGTTGACCGAAGTCAACATGCTTGCACAAGACTTCTTAAACTATCAACCCGAAGTCGATAACTTATACATGCATAAGATTTCCTCAACTGGCGACACACAGTCGGCAGGCCTGTTCTTGCACAGGACTTCTTAAACCATCAATCGAAATTGACGGCTCATACCGGTACAAGACTTCTTAACATACATCATTCATACATAACATAGTTTAAATCATTTAAACTATCATATCATACCCAGTCCTTCGCACCGCAGTGCTCAGGTCTTGCCCAACCGCAGCCGGGACATCAATATTACATTTCCTTCTCGACCTCGGTCGATGTCTTTTAAAAATCATTTCCTTCTCAACCTCAGTTGAGAATTCAAACATTCGTTACGTCTCCTCAGAGACTCTTAAAAATCATTTACTTCTCAACTACAGTTGAGACTTAAAATATTCTTTACACTTAAAAAAAACATTCCTTACTTGAAAACATTCTTTTCCTGAAACATACTTTATCTGATCATAATCAGGTTACAATCACTTTCATAAAATAACTTTGTAACATGCATATCAGCCCAAAATGATAAAACATTTAAAATAGGGCTATAAGAACTCACTTGATGTCTTACTGTAGCCAAATCCCTCGTAAACTGGTACTAACGGTATAACTCTGTATTGGTTTGCGTTTAATTAGCTATCTATACTTTAACTTACAGATTAAATCTTTCTGAACGTTCAATGTCAAAGACATTGCCTTGTTAGTCATCAAACCGATATTAGGTTGATAACACACTTGATTAGTCAGAATAAATCTTAGATTAATCAAATAGTTAATGTTGTTGATTGAACTGCTAAAACAGGTTCTTAGACAGATTAATGGCTTAGAAATGACCAATCCTTGTTATTGATTACCCAGATATCATGAAATATCCCAACTTAGCATTAGAATAGGTGTAACAACCATATTTAACATACTAATCTGCCTGTTATCATAAACATCAGATGACTATTCCAATGAGTATGTTAATGGTTGTGGTTAGTTTGAAACACTTGAATTTCACGTTGCATGTCAAGGATTAATCAAACTAATCACCTATAGTGTCATAATCACATGGTTTAAACCCTTATAACCATTGTTATGATTTCATGCAAACCGGGCATTACAACGGCTCAAAACAAGGATTTACCCGTTAACAGTTCGAGTTTGTCACTTATAATCAATCCTAGCCATTATCTAGGCAATAATCAACAACCCTAACTATATCATTACGTTCAGAAACAAGATTTAATCAATCATTATCAATCTAGAAAGTTAGAATGAACCGTTACCTCTTCAAACGGAGTTCTGTGCGTAAAAAGACGATCAGGACTTGTTTTAACGATCCTTGAAGCGATCCACTTGATCAAGAGCTTCAAACTTGAAGATTTTATGGCTTGAATGATGATTTTTTTCGTGGATGATGGCTGATCGTCGAGATAAGGATAAAATTTAACTTCTAGATGAAAAATTGACTTTTTAAGCCAATTTTTCCAGCCGCCTCACCCGTCGCGTACCGCGACGAGGAGCCAGATAGCTCTTCGCGTACCGCGATGAAATCCGGAGGATTTCAGATATTTTAGTCCATCGCGTACCGCGAAGGATCCTTAACCACTTCGTCGCGTACCGCGACGAGTCCAAAAGTTCCATACTTTGAGATTTTTCTTCGTTTCGAAAATCCGGACAATTCGTAACTCCGTTTTGCGCACGGTTTTCGCCCACGTTCACCATTTCTCGCGTACCATCATCCTGTAATATTTTCGATTTTCCAATCAACGTGGATTTCATACGCGATCAACTGTGCTAAATGTTCTGCTGTTACATAATTCCTAAACCAATAATCACATAATGGTTCTGTGTTGCCAGATAATTATCCGACTCAAGAACCATTGTTCTGAACTGTGTTCCTGTTAAATGTGTCTGAAACTGTTCTATGACAACTCACCATGATAATGATAAATGATATGAATATGAAAATTACTGAAATGTGTATGATTCATACCTGTTTTACTGTTCATGTACTGTAGAGATCACTGTTCCGTTGGCGGTTCCGGCACTGATGTTACAATTGCATAGCTTGTATTTAAGCAATTAGAATGCATCTTCTTGTGCTTCACTCCAAACGAATGGTTGATCCTTCTAGGTGAGAGTAGTAAGTGGAACAGCTATCTTGGAAAAATTGGCGATAAATCGCCGATAGTACCCGGCTAACCCTAGGAAAGAACGAATTTCCGATGGGGTTTTTGGTGCTTTCCAGTATTTTATAGCTTTAATTTTAGTGGGGTCTACATGTATGCCTCTTTCATCGACAACATGACCCATGAATTGAACCTCCTTTATCCAGAATTTACATTTAGAGAATTTGGCATAAAGTTGTTCTTTCTTAAGAAGTTCCAAAAATCAGCCTGAGATGGTTTCATGATCCTCCTCAGTCTTAGAGTAAATCAATATGTCGTCAATGAAGACAATGGCGAATTGATCTAGATAGGGTCTACACACCATGTTCATAAGATCCATGAACACAGCAGGGGCATTGGTTAGACCGAAGGGCATAACCAAAAACTCATAGTGTCCATAGCGTGTTCTAAACGTTGTTTTGGAGATATCATCATCATGGACTCTTTACTGATGATAGCCAGATCGAAGGTCAATCTTTGAAAAACAAATGGCTCCTTGTAGTTGATCGAATAGGCCATCAATCTGGGGCAAAGGATAGCGATTCTTAATGGTCAGCTTATTAAGTTCTCGATAGTCTATACACATCCGGAAAGACCTGTCTTTCTTTTTAATGAAAAGCACCGGAGCTTCCCATGGTGAGAAACTTGGTCTGATAAAGCCTTTGTCCAGCAACTCTTGCAATTGACTGGACACTTCTTGCATCTCAAAGGGTGCAAGACGATAAGGTGATTTTGCAACTGGATTTGCTCCAGGTATGAGATCTATTCTGAATTCTACTTGACAAATTGGTGGAAGTCCGGGTAATTCACCAGGGAATACTTCAGGAAAATCACGTATAACAGGAATTTCATGGATGGTTTTCCTTATAGAATCCTTTTCTACAATATGAGCTAAGAAAGCAGGATATTGTTTCCTAAGATAACTACGAGCCTTCATACATGAAACGATTTTCAAGGTACGACAAGGTTTGTCTCCATAGATTCTTAGAATATCACCGGCTGGCATCGGGATTTGAATAAGTTTATTTGAGCATATGATTTCAGCATGGTGGCGGGAT
Source organism: Mikania micrantha (assembly GCA_009363875.1). NCBI lineage: Eukaryota > Viridiplantae > Streptophyta > Magnoliopsida > Asterales > Asteraceae > Mikania > Mikania micrantha. The sequence goes on from CM018691.1 coordinate 121,776,194, forward strand.
AGCCAATCCATTCCCATGACAACATCAAAACTCCCAAGATTCATAAGGATAAGATCAATAGAGAATGTATGATCATTGAGTGTCATTTTACACCCACGGATAATAGTATGAGCATGAATTAATTTACGATCTGCTATTTCAATAGTATATGGGGGTTCTAATGCAGTCGGATGTATTCCAAGTAATGATGTAAAAGTAGTGGAAACAAAACTCTTGTCAGCACCAGTATCGAATAGTATTGATGCATAATGATTATTGACAGTGAACGTACCCGTAACGACTGTTGGTTTCTCGCGAGCTTCTAGTGCGTTGATAGCAAAGGCGCGAACAGGTGCACCTCGTGTGTTGTTGTTGTTGAGCTTGGGACATTTGTTCCTAAAGTGACCGACCGCTCCACACTCATAACAAGCCCTGTCAGTTGGCTTGGCCGGTACCAAGGTTGATGTTGTAGTTGTCTTTTCATTGGTTCGACAGTAAGCTTCTAGGTGGCCAAGCTTCCCGCACTTTGTACATCGGAGACATGGACGTCTCATAGAGTGATGGTATTGGCATTTGTTGCATAACGGATGTGGCCCCTCATATGGTTTCTTAGTAAAGGTTTATGAAGAGGAAGATGAAGGAATCTGGTTGAGGGGGACAACAGGCGTGACTACCGCAAAGTTTTTGTTGGTCTTCTGCTTCTTCTTAGGTGGTTCAGATTTCTTTCCCTCATTAGTTTTAGTTTGGCCATCTTCAGTTCGGGTAAGCTGGCCTGCTTTAACATATTCATTAGTGAGAGCTGCCCCCAGATGAATAGTTGATTCAAGAATAACATGATTGCTTCCCATAACAGTGCTTGAGTGGTAAACTCCCAATGTATTTATCAATCTTTCGGGTTAGAGGGGTAACAATGTGGGGAACTAACACACTCAATTCATGGAATCGAGTCGTGTAGGTTCTATTGTTCCCTCCAACTTGAGCAAGAGTCCACGTCTCGTCTTCAAGATTCTTTATTTCATGCTTTAGGACAGAAATGATCAATCAACAAATCTTTAAAATCAACCCAAGAGAGACCCAAAGCAGCATCCCGACCACGGTTCCTCTTTTCTGTGTTCCACCATGTGAGTGCTTCTTTTTGGAAAGCACTTGCTGCATTTTTCACTTTCTGGACTTCCAGGCAGTTGGTATAATCGAGAGTATCTTCTATAGATTCAAACCATTGCAATAACCCGGTCGCCCCTTCTGTGCCAGAGAAAACCCGAGGCTTGGCATCATTAAATTGCTTAAAGGTGAATGTTTTTGAATTTTCACTGGTATTGTTGTGAGGATGATCTTGAGAATTGTTTGAAGAGTCATTAAGGGTATTACGGAGTTGAGTAACCATATTTGGTAAAACCAGTGACATCTGTTGAGTGATGATGGTAGCCAAACGAGTCGACTCATCATTGTTGTCAGCCATTCTAGATAAAGAATACAAACAATGATTTAGCACGATAATAATTTAAGAGTCAAAAGATGTAGAAAGTTTAAATATAATATTTGCACATAAGGGACGCCTAGGTTGTAGTCTAGGTATTCCATTATGGGTTTATCCTAATTCTCTACAACCATGGCTCTGATACCACTCTGTCACACCCTGCGTCGCATGCGGAATCCACAGCGCGTAACGTAATAAATTCATAGCCATAGTTCAAGAATAACCCAAGATTTACTAATGTTTCATAGTCATTAGATAGATTAACACAAACACACACAATATTATACATCAAAGTATACACATAATGATAATATTACAAAACGTCTAGTTTATTTCTCATTTCTAGGTCACCCTAAACATTCATAGCATCTTGACCTAGCTGAATTTTCTGATCCTGATTACCTGAAACGTGTAAAGAAAACTTGTATCAACCACGCGTGGTTGAGTGAGAAACATATATTTTGAATTCACATGTTTTGTATAAACTTGAGTAGCAATTATAGAACAAGCTCATCAAATAAATGCTTTGAAATACAAACCCAATGAACATGCAAATATCAAACCTATTGCAATTGCTTTCCTTGTGTGATACACCACGTGTATCTAGTTTGTGTGGTGTCCAACCCGCAGATTGAGCACGCGTTTTTGTGTTCGCGGTTTCCCACATATGGACCATACCAGTTTTACCGAGGGCTTGACGAATCAAGTTAATGATATTGCATAAGAATAGCATCATTCAGCATTTTTATAACAATAACATGTAGATGATTTGCATTGTCTCGATAGTTTGCTTCCACAAAAGTTTAAAATTTTTGAGTTGTCAAAAGTTTACATGTTACACCCTGCGGTTTTAGCAAAACAAAAGAAAATGGGTTATGAGTCTCACATGATTTAGCTTTATTCGAATGATGCTAATTCAGATAACGTCTTCATACCTTAGCGAAAACCTATATATAAAAAATATGATTCCATTGAATGATCGTAATAGATTCAGAGTAATTATTTAACTTATTGTGTTTTGTTGATTATATGTGATTAGCTCCAATATAGATAAAATTGTAAAATTTTCTTGTCTAAAAATTATTTATTGAAGTTGAATCCAATTATTTTAATTTAATATTATTATTATTATTTTGCTATTATTGGGTTTCAAGAATGTCAAAAAAAACATTTTTTTATACAAAAAAAAAAAGATGTTGATAGAAGGGGTTGAACCTACAACCTCTCATAAGGTTGTCTAAGCCTTAACCAATTGAACTATAATTAATAATTGAATTGTTTTGTGTTGGTAATAGATTTAAACCTTTAAAATTCTGGTGACACAGGCTTAAGTTAAAACAAAACACAGTATGCTTCAGGAGGTATTTGAACATGTGACCTCCCATGCGCCCAAACCACTCCATCTACCATTCAAATTGTAAACTTAATCGTTTTTTTTATATAACATAGATTTCGCAGGCTTCTTCTTCTTCACTAAGCTTCTATGTTTACGCAGAATTCAGTCAATTAACCAGAATTTTCTTGAACTTTATTATTGGTAACAAATACTAACAAAATAAGATTTATTACCTCTAACTTGTGATACAACGACGATTAGTAATCGAAACAATATCGACCCACGACGAACACGGTTGAACGATCTCGATGATGGAAAATTGTCGTTCCTTGGTTTCCTTTCGGCAACTGGTTTTCGTGGTAGCCTCTTGGTTGTAACCGGAGATGATGATAACGATGTGTTCAAAGATGATCGTGGCTGAAGACGGTGGCTTCCGGTTGAACGAATTAATACAAAGTGTATAGATTTTTTTTTGTTTTCGTTTACGTGGCTTGTGTTAAAACCTTGAATATGAATATATATAGGAATATATTAAAGTCGGTTTGTATATTAGATTATGAAATAAATTGTATCGGAATGTGAATCGGGTATGGGTCAGTTTCTAAATCAAATTCTAATTTTATCAGATACGGTTCTCAATATTAGACGAGTGATATTATATAAAACTTTCATTATAAATATTAGGGTATATGATCAGATCATTTTATTTTATAAATATATATATATATATATATATATTAAACTTCACAATCTTAAACCAGACCATCATTTAGTCGGATTCACGTTCTGATTGTCTTATTTGATTTCGCTAGAGTTTTTTAACTAGCCGTAATTTTTTTTTTCAGGTTCGTTAGAGTTCGCTTAGGTTGCACTTGATTGTTAATTTATTATTTTTTTTATGGTTTATTTAAGTAAATTTATCAGCATGTCTAACCTTTGTGATTCAGACTTAAAGTCTTTTTATTTTTGTTTTTTCATCTCTAACAAAGTTTAATATTGTTAACGTGTCATAATCGAATAAATTTTGTTTATGAATTTATCATATAAATACCTATATGTTCGGATCGTACCTTAACTCGTAGACGAATGTCACAATGATGATGTTGAGAAGCAGTTGTATGTTGTGAAACGGTTCAATGGGAAGCTTGAGTACTTTAAGAGACCATGGGATTTCTCATCACTTCCCAAGATTGATCTGCGAAGCATAAACAATGCCATGTTCAAGAATGTGTTAAAAGATAACCAGATCTTTTTGCAAACTTTTTGAAGGACCAATGCGAAAAAGACTTCACTGTGATGAAACATGTCAAGGGAAGGAGATTCCAGGACAAGTATATATTGGATCCAATCAAACAAGAGCCATGGATCTACGTGAAATATCCACCTCCCAAGACAGAAAAGTCAGTTCCAGTTCATATGAGAGTGGCAGATGATACACTTAAAGACTTCAAATTATGGTATGTTGATAAAGTGACTTATGGAGTTGTCATTGTCAGAGACTCAGAGAACATGTCATTTTGGATCCAATGAACTTGTTGAAATTTGGAAGAACAGACATGACAGTTCTATTCTAGAATCCAATCAGAGTGGGAGGCGGATATGATCAAGAAGCCAAACCGTTTACAAGGGTAGTTGCTTTGGCAATCACTCACAATCTTTATGCTGGAACCGGATCATTCTCGAAGACTTTACACATTGATTGATTTCATCAGTCTAGGGGCACTTTGTAGAGCCCAAGAAAAGCTAAGACACGAATAAAATCAAGGCCAAAGACATAGTATTCGGATGCTGGTTTTGTATAGACGTATTATATACTAGTATGGGTTTGGATCCCGAGGTATAATAGTTCCAGACGTATTGAACAATATCTTGTAAAGTTCACGACTTTTTAATGCAAATCACTTGTTTCTTCTTCTATCTTGGATTCCACACGATTTAGAAGTTGTTTGTTGCTAATTTTTGTGTCAAGTTGGTGTCTTTACCAGCTAAGGGACCTACAAATTGCATGTGTATGGTTGAGAAAATTGTATGAATGAGCCTGAATATGACTGCTTTGGTTTAAAGGAGATATGTGGCCTTTGTTAAAGCCAATGTTGGATTAACGAGTGTTGTGAATAGAATTCAGGTAAGCAATGAACTTGATTAGGTAAGCAATGAACTTGATTAGGAAATGATGATGTAAGGGACAATATAAAGGATTGTTAATTTAGATTCAAAACGCTCTAGGTACGACTGGTGACAAATACTAGGTAACATTCAAGCTCAGCCAAGTTTTTGTTCTTTATTTTTCTTTTTGTTGCAATTAGTTATTTTCTTTTCCATTTTTTAAGGTCAATTCTATATACTAATTCAACTTTGAAGTCAACCCTTAATCCACTTGTAATTATCTAATATATTTAGAACCAGACATTGAACCTGTCATCTTACTGATTCACTAGTTGAACTGATCATATCGGATTTTAAAAATTAAATGAATCATAAATACTTAAAAAATATTAAAAAAATATAAAATTATAAACACATTTAAAAAAGAGAGAATTGCATTTTTCCCCTTCCTAACTTGAAAAATTAGATATTTCCCCAACGTACAAAACTTTATTGGATAATATACAACGCTACTAAAACAGGATTTGGGAAAATATGTAATTTTGCAAGTTAGAAAGAAGAAATATGTAAATATACCTAAACAAAATAATCATTCTTAAAAAATATAAGGTTTGGTTTTAATGCTTTATTTGTTGGATTTTAGAAAAGAAAAAAAAAGTGTATCTTAAAATTAATCCTGCTATACTTGACTTAAATCATTTCACACAAAACTTATGTTGAAACATTTACCAACTAAAAACACACATAAGATATAATTCTTCAGTGTTTCATAGTTTAAGGATAAAACCTAAAAATTTTAAAGTAAAACTTAAAAGTTTTGAAAGTTGAAGGATAAAAATGACTAGTTGCAAGCTACCACCGACACTTCAAATTGAGACTTGGGATGAGTGGGTAAACTTTTATGAGTGAAAATAACATGCTATAAAGTTTATAAATAAAACATAAAATTTTATGAGTGAAACATAATGATTTTGACATTAGGTGTAGGGATAAATCTAAACTTTAAAAATATGAAGGATTAAAGTGACATTTTACAAATTCTAAGGATAAAACATATACATTTACGAGTGAAAGCTAAAAGTTTTGAAGGTTGGTGGATTAGAGTAGGATTGAAACCTAGAGTGACATTCTACAAAGTGTAAGAACAAAACCTTTAAGTTTATGAGTGAACTAAAGTTTTGAAGGTTGGTTGATTAGAAGTAGGATTGAAACGTAAAGGTTTTGAAAGTTTGAGGGTTAGATATGGTCTGTTGGATATTGTCACAAACATTTTAAATTGATTATAGGAATAAACTTTATGTTCTAAAAACTTGCAAGGACCAATACATCAATCGACAAAGTTTACGGATAAACCTAAATGTTTATGAGTGAAACCCTAAAAGTTTTGACATTGAATGTAGAAGTAAACTTTAAACTCAAAAACTTGATTGGGGTCAAAGTGACATTTTACAAAATTTAGAGATAAAACGTACAAGTTTGATATTAAAACATAAAAGTTTTAATATTAAGTTTAAGGATAAAATTTAAAGTCTAAAAACCAAAGGGGTTCAAAGTGATGTTCTACAAATCTAATTATGAACATTAAAGTTTAGGAGTAAAATATAAAAGTTTTGATAATAAGTTTAGTGATAAACTTTAAATTCTAAAAGGATAAGAGTTAAAATGACATTTTATCAAGTTCATTAATTAAACTTTTAAAGTTTTGAAAATTGCATCTAATGGAGGGTCTTCAGTTCTATAAAAGAAAAGGTCAAAATAAAACAGAGAGAAAAACAGAGGCAAAAATGCAATAAAGAAAAGTTAAAAAAAAGTTAAGGTATGAAAGATTGAGAGCCAAAAAATATATATATATTTAATTAATTTCGGAGACTTGAACATAAATAAGAAAATGCTAGAAAAAAAACAAATAAAGAACTAAATAAAATAAAGAAAAGTTAAAAGAAAATAAAGAACGAAATATTAAGGAATAAAAAATAATTCAAAGAATATGAATACAATTAACAATAACTTAATCAAAAAGTCGTACGAATCAAACTTGAAAATTAAGATTGAGTATATAACTTCTTATTTTTTGGTGGCCAACATTTTTATTATATTTTTATTTATTTATGCAAGTTTTAAAGGGTTTCTAATGAATTGGTTCTATAATTTTGTTTTATTATCATCATTATAATTGGTAACGTTTGTATTATGATTTAGATGTGTTGCAAATTCTCACAACCCTTGATAAAAAAAAAATTAAGGCAGGGAACATCCACCACTAAAAGCTTTCGTCTGTAGTGCTTCTGTTGCATGTTTTTCACCGCAAAAAGGATGGCTAAGCAATTTCTTACATATTCAGCTTTGTTGGACTAATCTTGTAATTACTAAATAGTTAAGGGGTTAAAGTAGAAAGTTTAATTGTTTTAGATTTATTTAATTCAGTTTTTAAAGTTAAAGATAAGATTAGTTTTTGTTTGGATTAAGATTGTTTTGGTTAGCATGTTTTTAGGCATGTTTTTAGGGATAGAAATTTGACTTGGTTAAGGTTGTTTTTATTATAAATAGGGTTAGATGTTTTGGTTTCATTGTAGGGATAACTCTACACAAATGTAACCAACTTTTCATATTATCCTAATTAAGTCACTGGAACTTTTTTCTGTCCCAATTAGGTCACTCAACTTAGTATTGGTGTTCTAATCCTATATAAATAACCTGAATAGCAGGTTATCGTTAATTTTTTACATATTTAACTTATTTAATATGTTAAGTGATGATATAATCATTTGATAAAGTAAATAATAAATTAAAAATTATTTAAAATCATCCACATTTACGCATGATATTTGAAAAAAGTTAAGTTTCAAACGTTAAATATTGACACATATTGTTTGAAAAACTTATTTTTTTCGAAAAATATTGCGTAAATGTGGATGATTTTAAATAATTTTCAATTTATTATTTACTTTATAAAATGATTATATCATCACTTAACATATTAAATAAGTTAAATATGTAGAAAATTAGCGATAACCTGCTATTCAGGTTATTTATATAGGATTAGAACACCAATACTAAGTTGAATGACCTAATTGGGACAGAAAAAAGTTCCAGTGACTTAATTGGGACAGTATGAAAAGTTTGTTACATTTGTGTAGAGTTATCCCTTCATTGTACCTCAATTTTGATTCAATAAAGTTTTGTTTTTTTCTTGAATTCGTAATCTAATTTTGAGGATACCAGGCTTCAATTTGGCCAATTTAAACAAAGTTATATATAAATATATATGTGTGTGTGTAAGAAACTCGGTGACTTGTGATTTCAGGAGCTTCCCTGTGGTATGCATTGGTTATCCATATTCAAAAGCGTCAGTCAACGCATTGCCAGAAGAAATCAACAAAACATAAGCCTCCTCATGGATGTTGTGACCTGATAGCACTTTAATGAACAGAGAGAGGTTGAAGCTTTGATTCCAGATTCTGAGCAACCGCATCAATGAACTCTTCTGTGTTCAAGTAGAATTCTCTTGATGCCCTGAAAACACGCAATTATCTCAGTAGCTGCTCTGATAAAAAAACATCAAGAAAGTCAAAGCAATCATGTTGGTTCTTCAATATTTCTGGTGACATATGCAAGAACTTAAAAATGGACCCTCAGTACGTAAAAAAGTTAAGTACACTGATAGTTCTTGTGGTTTGTGAAAAGTAATAGCTTTAGGTACTGTGGGTAAAAAGTTGAAAGTTTGGGGTTCGTACTTTTAATTTTGTAACGAGTTTGGATATCAAGCCTAACTTTCGTAAAATATTCTGCTAAATTAGGATAAAAATAAAAACTAAAACACCCTTTTATAACTAAAGGAACATTTATGTAATTTATTTTCCTTTAATCCAGGGACTATTTGTGTAACAAACTAAAAAACTATAACAATAATCACATGGATCACTTTATCGTTAGATTCTTCCTCTGCTCGTGAACAAAAATGTGTGTTGAAGTTTCAGTATTTCGATTATGGTCTGTTTTTGTCATGATTTTGGTCATCTTATGAGCGCCAACACCTGCTGTAAGGTATCAAGACATGTGCTTCAACAAGATTTTGTTGATCTCCGCCCCTGTTAACGTTTAATTTCACCCAGAAAGATCCCAGCCCCTGTTGGACAATGATTTCACCCAGAAAAACACACACACACACGAATTTGTGGAAACCCACGACTCTTTTTATAAACTCTGAATAATTGAAGCTAGTACAAGAAAACCAAAACCATCTAATCCTATTTATAATGAAAGACAAAACACAAAAGTCAAACATCTATCCCTAAAAAATTGCTAACAAAAAAGACAATCCAATCCAAAACCTATCTAACTTTAAACTTTAAAACTCAATTGGATAAACCAAAAAAAACAATTAAAAATCTGAACTTTCTAATTTTTAACCCATAAATTATTTGATATTTACAAGATTAGTCCAACAATCACCCCCCAATCTTGTAATGCTCATTCCTTTATCACAAAAGTGCTGGCCCAATTTCCTTCTTTTTTCTTCTTTTATTTTTATTTTACCAACTAAATGGCCTCCAAAAATTCTTAAAAAATTACAGAAATTCTAAAATAGTATTTCTAATATTCTGTAAAAATTTGGGAATTTTTCAGAATTAAATAATATTATTTTTCTATTTAAATATTATTTGAATGGTTTTAAGCGTGTAGAAAATACTAAAACATTTCTAAAAATTCTGAAAAAATTCAAATATTCTATCAACTTAACTAGTTTAGTTATTTTGATGTTAGTTTAGGGCTTGTTCTTTCTTCAACAGAATCCTGAAAAAAAGAAGGAAAACCCCTTCGGAATTCAATTATGCTCTTTGTCCCTATTTTCACAGAAAATGGAGAGGTGAATTGATGTACTTATTGGATCCGTTGCGACTAACGTGGCTCGAACCCGCAACGTCCGCCTTGACAAGGTGGTGCTCTTGCCTATTGAACTACAATCCCAGGGAAATAAGAAGAGATCTAACATAAATTTTGGACTCTTTTTAATTCTCTCGTATCAGGTATTTCTTAAGAACAAGAGGGTTCTACCGATAGTAGATTGACAAATTGTTGGGCCGAGCTGGAGTAGACATATTGTCAACGAATTTACAGTCCGTCCCCATTAACCACTCGGGCATCAACCCAACGCCTAATTCATTTTAGACGTTCCATAATCAACTTCCTTTTGTCTCCCAGGCAGAAATTTCATCAAAAGGTATGTTGTTATGCATGCAGGAAACCAGGACACATTGCAAGACATTGTCTACACATACTTGTTGAGTTCTTTTATGGAAAGAACCAAAAGGTTACACCTAAGGCTAGTCCCATCATTAAACAGAATAAGGTTGAAAAACCTTCCAAGCCATCATCATCTGGAGTCAAATTGGCCTTGTCCCTCCTTTGGTTTTGACTTTAGACACTCATAGGCATAGTGACCAAATTCTTCACAACTATAGCACTTAACCCGTAACTTTTCATGTTGCTCCTTTTGCTCTCTTCCTTGTTGACCCTCACGGCCCATTACAACCCCAATATTTCTACCTTTCCCACGGTTTTGTTGGCAACAATCACAGCCACCACACCTTCCTTTCTTCTCTTTAACTTGTTTATCATTATGAACAAGTAGAAGTTCGTCACACACATCTCTAGCTAAGTATTCTTAGGGTTTCACACGCTTCTCATAAGCCTTTAAACGACCCATCACTTCTTCAAATGTCATATTCTCAATCTCAGAATATTTCTCAATTGAAGCCACGATTGGTAGGTATTTTGGAGGCATAGGATTTAAGAACTTCCTTACCCCTTCTTCTTCAAGTAAGGACCCAAGACTTCTATACTTAGATTGTATCCCACTCAATCTTCCCGCGAACTCATTCACGGTCTCGGTTTCCAACATCCTCAATGCTTCCAACTCACTCCTAAGTGATTGTAAGCAAGCCTTTTGAACCCTCTTGGCTCCTAAAATTTTGACCAGTAGTGCATCCCACACATCCTTTGGGAGAGAACATCTTCGGGTATTGATTGAAAAATCAAGCCTTTGCCATAAACTTGCTTCTCGCATCCACTCCTCTTGCCACAAGATCTATAGCTTCCTGCAACCCATGTGACTGTTTCCATCATGATGGACCAGGCTGTGTAGTTTGTTGCGGTCAGCTTTGGGCAAAGCAAACTCGCATTGCCGGGCTCACTAACTCGTACAACGACTTCACCTGCTGGTCATGCCATTAGTTCACTAAATTACCAGATCAAAGATCAGAAAAACTCAGCTCCTCAATCTGTCACAGATTGATGTTACCCCTCAATTCTTGAATCACTCAAGATTGAAGCCAGCTGAAATTTTCACAGCCCCCCTTTACCTGCTTCAGCCCTCAAAGCTGTTGATTTCAGACTCTCACAACCCTCCTCCTTCGTTCAAACCTATCACAGGTAAGATTTAAAACACTTGAAGCCTTCACAGCTTCCTAGCACCTGAATCCAGCCCTCACAGCCTTCAACCCAAATTCGAACCTATCACAGGCTCTTTTTTTTACAATCGTTCTAACTTGAATCGCACAGGTTCAATCAAAAACTTGATTCCTTCACCCAATCAGCCTTCGCAGCTTCAACTGAATCAGCCCTTTTCTGGATTCAATTTGCAGCAGCTAACGTTCTTCCTTGGTGATCGGCACCACAAATTGATTCCACCTTTTGTACTCTGTTCTTCTGGATCGAGCCTTCAACAGGCTCTGATACCAATTGTTGATACCAGCCCCTGTTGCCATTTAATTTCACCCAGAATTGAAGATCCCAGCCCTTGTTGGTTGATGATTTCACCCAGAAAAACACATACACGAATTTGTGGAAACTCACAACTCTTTTTATAAACTCTGAATAATTGAAGCTGGTACAAGAAAACCAAAACCATCTAATCCTATTTATTTATAATGAAAAACAAAACACAAAATTCAAACATCTATCCCTAAAAAATTGCTATAAAAAAAAAAACAATCCAATCCAAAACCTAATCTAACTTTAAACTTTAATACTCAATTAGATAAACCAAAAAAAAAATTAAAAATCTAAACTTTCGAATTTTTAACCCATAACCTATTTGATATTTACAAGATTAGTCCAACAGATTGAAGATATCAAGATTCAATTTTTGTTGCTGGGTTTTGTAGTTCTCGAACTGTTTGTGGTGGGATACAACTGAAGGTAATCGTTGTCAAAGCAAAGGGGCGATGGGTTTTGTAGATGTCGAACTCATTGCAAGTGGTTTTGTAGATCTCGAACCAATTGCAGGTGAAGCTGGCTCGATCGTCGAAAACGACAACAAAGGAGCAGTTAACGACGGTGGGAGGAGGCTGAATCTGGAGACAAGCAAAGGTTGCAGATGGTTTATTGATTTATGGCAGTTTGATTGTGATGGTCACCGTTGTCACCACCGAAGACCACTGTCACCAATCACTGTCATTGCCACCGATCACGAGCATCACTTTGATCCACAAGACCTTTCACCATTGTCACTAATTCCCAATTTATTCATCCCAATTCCCATGGTTGCCCCTCTTTCCATGGTTAATCGATCTTGAAGTTTGAAGATGAAGGAGATGGTAGAAGTTTAAGAACCCATTGAGATTAAGTTTACGTAAAATATGAACAGCCCTAGTGGTTTTTATTTATTTTTGGTAATTTAAAAAACTAGTAGGTGTACAAAGTGAAATACACAAATGGTCATGTGATAAAATAATTGAAGGGTAACATTTTGCAGAAACTTAACAACAGTAAGTTTATCACTTGAGAACTCATTAAAAAATTAAAGGCACAAAACCTAACCCTGTTACTTTAAACCATAATACCCAAACCTATAACTTTTCACAAAACCCCAGAGGATCTATAACATCCTAAGAAAATCCTACACCAGTCATGAATAGGAGAGATGTTGGCTTCATAAGGAATAATCTCCCCCATATACCATCAACATGTTTTGAACGCATTGGTTATGAATGAGAGGAGAATTTCACCGTTAAACTTGCATAGGTGACAACAATCCAGGGATGGGAGAACCTCCCTTGAAAGTTTTCACTTAAGCAACCAAAAGAAATTTTGTGGGATCCTAGTGAATAAAGCGCCATATTGGTGGTAAATGAGATATGATGTTTCAAATAGTACTAAGGTCACTCTTGTGTCGTTCGGGATGACAAGGCAAACCTCATACAAGGTGATGAGTCCCCGGGAGTGTTCAGATGGGCACCTTAGGCAAATCCCACATCCCGAAGAATATGGTGGGGCAAACCTCATCGAAGACAATAATTACAAAGGGGGTTGTTTGTAACACCCCTAGACAAATCCCACATTGATCGTGTACACTACACGAGAGATGTTGAGATTATAAAGTATGATCCGCCTCAAATATCATCAACACATTTTGAGCGAATTGACTTCTAGTAAGCAAAGCACACAATAATTTTAACGTTATTTTACTTATTTTGAGAAAAAAACGTTAAAAGGGTTGGGATGATTAACTTCAAACGATAACTTTGAGACAGGGACTTCTTCGAAGCAGCCTCTCAATCCCAACTGGGATAAGGGTAAGGCTTGTCTTCATCCTTCCCCCCATACCCTACTGAAGAGAATATACTGGGTAAGTATGTTTGTTTAAGCAAAGCATACAATATTGGTGGTAAATGAGGGTAGATGTTACACTATCTATGATAGGAATTGAATTACAAAAAATAATAATGGTGAAATCAAAATGCTAATTATATTGAATATGAAGGAGATGATCACAAGGATCTACGATAGAAATATAACCACCTAAATGGTCCCAGGGCTATACCCTCCTCATGCACTGCAATGAGTCTAACAACTACCGATATATTTTCCTCACCCTCTAACATGACTAATAGTCCTTATTTCTAGAAATAGAAATTACACTTACCCCCTCCCACAATTACAAAAGACTATTAATTAACACCCTCGAATAAGATCTCTATCAATACTCCCTCCATAACCCAAGACCTGTCCTCAAGACTTGATTGGAGACTCCACAGCCTTCTGAATAACTCCATCCGAGTGAAAATTGTCCCTATGCTCCAACTGAAAATGTAGCCCCTCAAGTCCATCCGATTCATCATCCCCAAGTAACAACACACGAAGTTGACCCTCTGGGCACTTATGTGCTGGACTAAAGGGTTGACCACACTTGTAGCATAATCCTTTCTTGCATCGTTCCTCCCATTCAGTGCGTGAAAGAGATCGAACACCCCTATCCCGTTGAAAAACTTGCCCCCCGTCAGTCTATGAAGACAATAGAGATTGTGGATTAAACGGTTGAAGGGAAGACTACCGGGCTCCTGGCAAACATACGAAGCCCTATCTTCCGTTTTTGGGCCTGATAATGTTTTCGGTTCCGAGTGGGCCAATACCGATGACCCATCTGATTGGCCTCCCGCAAATGATCCATGAATATCAAGGTATCGGAAACGTGAAAGAGACACGTTTCCCAAGGAGGAATTGGGACGTAGCATCCCTTCCGCATCCTTTGCCAGGTACATCGACCCACCTCTTCACATCATCTTGTAATCCGGCGATAAAGTATCCCAGTGCCTGAGATTCCGGCAACCGAGGAACCAGAGACAATAGATACTCAAAATCGTCATTGTAATCATGAATCAAATCGCTCTGCTTAATCGTTGCCAATTGTTCATACGGGTTTTGAATCTCTAAACCACTGAATCGTTGCAGCAATTTCGATTGAAAATCAACCCATGACAATGAATCACGTACCTGAGCAATGATCGTAAACCAGTGTTGAGCAACCCCCCACCATGCTCAATTGAGCCAATCGAATGCGTAAATCATCAGGGGTCTTGTTGATGTCAAAATAGAGGTTCGCGTTCTGAATCCAACCTTGAGGATCAAACCCACTAAATTCCAGGAGTTTAACTTTCTTTACTGCCCAGAGTAGTCCTGTCGGCGTCTCAGTTGGACCTGCTCCTCCACCGGAACCGGAAAAAACCCCACCAGAAGAGCCAGACATATCCATCGGTTGCTTCCCCTGAGTTTTCATCCACGCCAAAACCACCTTGCGGAATTCACGAGACTCATTGCTATCGTCAGTTAAAATTGTAAGCGATGATCGGATGTCTGCAACATACTGTTGAAGCTGACTGATCTGTTGTTTCTGAAGATCTAAATGAGAAGTTTGATTCTCCATGATTGAAGAAACGAACAGGGGAACGAATTTAATCAAATCGTGAATTGAATCAAATTGGAATTTAAATTGAAATCGTGAATTGAAGGATACGAAGTGAATCAAATCGGAAACACGATGCGGAAATGGAAATCGGCTAATTGACGACGAAGCTGGAAAATCATCCGACAATTGTCGGAAATTGAGGAACGATGGCGACGAGTAGAACCAATAATGATGAAATTGGAATCGAATTGAAGTTGTAGAACGGCAAGTCTGAGGCAGGTCAACCCGTTGATAGGAATTGAATTACAGGAAATAATAATGGTGAAATCAAAATGCTAATTATATTAAATATGAAGAAGATGATCACAAGGATCTATAATAGAAATATAACCACCAAAATGGTCCTAGGGCTATGCCCTCCTCAGGCACTGCAATGAGTCTAACAACCACCAATATATTTTCCTCTCCCTTCTAACATGACTAATGGTCCCTATTTATAGAAATAGAAATTACAGTTACCCCCTCCCACAATTACAAAAGACTATTAATTAAAACCCTAGAATAAGATCTCTATCAATCTATGTAATTAACTATACATAAAAAAAATCATGTATCAACCATGATTGTGATAAAAATACACAAAACAAAATTATGGTGTTAAAATTTGGTTTATTCAAGTAGATCACTAATTAACAACTATTAGAATTCATATACTTAAGAAAACAAGCTTTATATCTTAAAGTAATCAGATTTCAAAAGTATATTTATTAAAAGAAAACAAAAGAAAAAAAAAACTATCTAGTTGTATGCATACGTATTTATTATATCAAAAGCATGGATTCTGGTTTGCAGTTCACTAACTACAAAAGCCGTTTGGGCCCCTTCAGAGATGGGAACAGTGTTGTTGCACAGTCCGGGGGTTGGCCCTATCTTGGGGATGACTCAACTTGATATTTTTAGTTAATGACTTGCCAACCTTTATTTATTTTATTTTGCATCCCTAGATTTCTATTAGTGCATGAATACTAAACCGCTTTTTAGGATCACCTCATCCATTGACATTCAAATGCTCCAATGCTAGAAATTTAAGTAACAGGTTGAAATAGATCATACTATACTATTGGTCACCCCATTGATTCGAACACATTTTTTTTTATTTAATATACATAGTGTATTAGAAACAAACTTCGGATCCCGGATCCATTTTATCTAAAAAAAACTTTATTTGATGCTTTTGAGATTGAACATAAACCAGATTAGTTTTGTATGTAAATAAAATTGGTCGGAATTGCCACCTACATAAATATAGGAGACGACGATTTAGCATGGCCAGCAACAATAAGTCAAATGGTATGTGTCACATTTAGAATCATACTTAATTTAATAAGATAAGTGTTAGTGATACGCACTTGGGTCCGTGGATTAGAATGGCAAGATCCTTGGTCATTTTTCCCAACTCAATTGTCTCGACACATGCACTCTCTAGCTTTTGAACAAAATCCACCAATCTCTCATTATTATCCAACTTGGCTCTGAACAAAAAAAAGTAGTAATGGTAGAAACAAAACTTATAGTGTAGCAAAGAAGTTTAAACAAAAATGAACATTCTTAACATTAAGTTTTATAAGGAATGCTTATAGATGATAGACTAAACAAACCGGTGTTGAAGTCCTCTTGTCCATGCAAAAATAGAAGCAACACTGTTTGTGCTCGTTTCCTTTCCCTTTTGATGTTGCCGAAAATGACGGGTTACAGTCCCATGGGCTGCCTCTGCTTGCAATGTTTTCCCATCTGATGATAGCTGCAAACCATTATCTTATAGAATTAACATGAAATCCTAAAACAACTTTCTTGGGTAAAAATAAATATGTATACAAATCTTAACTCACCAAAACTGAAGTCATAAGTCCCAGAGAACCAAATCCTGTAAATAAAAAAAAAATAGACAGAGTCGTAAACGCCTGCATCATCATTCACTCGCTTGCAGCATTCCCTCGCAAAGAATGCCCATAGCGAATTAACAGAACATCAGATAATAGCATTTTATAAGTTAGCTAATCATCTAATTCATAATAGGGGTGAGCATACAAAACCAATAACCAAGGAAAAAAACCGAAAATAACTGAAACCGACTTAACTAATCTGTCATGGTTGAGATAGGACCAAAACTAAACTAATCGGTTACGGTTTCCGACTTTCCGTATGCCCAACTTTCATAACTGAAATAACCAAAACCGAACCGATAGCTATATATTTTTATGTATTTTCAAATGTTTTCCATTTATTTGAACCATGTTTTTATGTGTTTTTCATGTATTTGATGTAATTTTCAAGTCTTTTCATGCAGTTTTATATTTGGAAAATGTTCAAAACAATGAAAAACGCTTCATAACTAAATTTATAACTTTAAAATAAACACTTCGAAAATAACCAAAATAATCGTAACCGAACCGAAATTGACCTCTATAACCGAAATAATTGAAACCGATACTCAGTTACGGTTTAGGTTGCATGAATCCCAATGACCGAACAATCAGTTTCGGTTTTGGTAAAGTAGAAAAACTGAACCAAAAGTACATTTGCTTACCCCTAATTCATATGTAAGTAATAGAGATTACATCTTAATAAAGGTGCTTATTTCGACCCATTTACCTACAAGTGAGTCAATTTGGGTTATGCTAAAGAATTAAGCCTAAAAAAGGGAAAGGGTCAAACATGTTAAAAGCCATTCAAAGTGTACTCAAATATTAAAAACTCCTCACTTCATAAAATAAAAATGATAGAATATGATTTCTATAATCATTCACATACGTAATACTAAGGATTCACAAAATAATTTTAGAAGTCTTTGTGGGTTGACCTCACATGAGTACAAGATCCTAGGGATGTTAAAAAAATCCAAAATCTAAAAAACCAAAATTCAAATCGTACCCAAAAACCAAAAAACTTAACCGAATTAAAGATTCTATATGATCGGATAGATTTGAATCGGTATCCATTTTTCTTATTTGGTTCGAATCGGATATCGAATATACAAAATTTTGTTTATTCAGATCAAATATCCGTATTCAATCCAAATAACCTATAGCTGTCAAAGGTGCAAAAAAAAGAGAGAGAACCCGAGTAAGAAAGGCGCACATAAAAGAAAAATATTTCAAATATATATATATTATGATATAAAAATTAAAATTATTACAAATATAATAATAAAGTTATTAATTATCATTTATGTCATTTAGTTTATGCCAAAAGTTTAAAAAAGTATTAAAAGTTTAAAAATACCATAAATCAAAGGGGTAATTTGTGTCATGGAAAAAAAAATTATTTTAAAAGGTCGGCCACCTCCCAATCATTACAAACCCTAAAACACATGACTCCCTCCTTCAAATCCACCAAATCGATAGCAAGAATCGGCGACCAAGAATCAAGAACTCTAAATCGACAACAAGAATAAAGAACAAGTTAGTGTTTAACTCAAGAATTATGACTCACGACCCTCTCTCCTTCAAATCAAGAACATGTTTAGGGTTTTTTGCCGAAATCTGGCCAGAAACTCGCCAGAATCTTGCATTTTCGCTGGAACCTTGCCGGAGTTGTGCCTAGACAGCCACCAAGCGCTTTTCTTGCACTAAACTCGAGCCCGCACTTGGTGAGCCTTTGACAACTATGAAATAACCCAAATAAAACATGTTTATTCAGGTTATTTGGATGTAAAAATAAGTTTATTTGGGTTATTCATATGAATTCGGATCGGATTAGCATATTTCTAATTTAGGTTTGGTCGAGTTTCGGATAGGGCCTGAAAAACTTTCAAATCCGAATAATTCTATTTGAATAAACCGTTATCCGACCCAATGAACACCCCTATTCGATCCCTTTTGACCCATTATCCAGGCACTCAGCCTGCTCATTTCACAACCTCTGCATTTGAGCACAATTGCTTCTGTACTAATTCATAATATTGTGATTTTCTTTTGCCATTTGATCACACAACTATTGCCCAACATCAGAATGTAACATCACCTTGGGCAAGTAAATCACTCTGTACATCTCCATCATAGTTCTTGCATGCCCAGACATATCCACCATCACTCTTCAGTGCATAAGCCACCATGTCATCAATCAACCTATGCTCATACCTTTAGTGCAGGTTATAGGTTAAAATTTATACATAACCATCTAACAATCACCACCAAGGAAAGAACAAAGCCACTTCTAACCATTAGGAAAGAAATTACCATATGGAATCCTGTTCAAATTTTTCTTTCCAATTCTCCTCATATACCTCCTGAAAGATGTCCTTAAACCTGCGGTGATCAGCGTAGGGTAGAGAGTAATGCCTCCAATATGGTTAAATAGTAAGTAAATTGCTAATCAAAACGAACAAGATTGCGGTGATGCTACCTGCCATCATATTTCTTCAAGATAGTATTTTTGGTGCTCAAATATAGAGGCCATTTCTTTGAAAGTGCCATCGCCATTGATGATTCAGCAAAGGCACGGATGGACTAAAAAAGCATAAATTTCTGGTAAGAATTTCATAGATTTCCATTGTAAAAATGTGATAGCAAACAACAAAAACAAGATCAAACCTCATCAACATTATACATTGCAAGCGCAATGCCAGGACCTTTAAAATCAAAAACATCAAGCTCCATGGGAGTTTCACCATCGTCTGGAACTGCACAAATCATGGAACATTCACCTTATAGAATATATCTTACTTTTCAAGTAAAAATAATTCAAAAGGGAATAATTTCGAAGATACCAAAAATCATCTTGAGTTTTCCTGGTCCTTTAATAACTGCGTCAGTAGCACGATACTGGTCACCAAAAGCATGTCTACCGATACATATCGGTTTCTTCCACCCTGCAAATTAACGCCACAAAAAAAATAACAATGTTTCCCCTAGTCATCCATGGTTACCAAACATATGTTGTGAGTAGGAATTAGATACTACCTGGAACAATCCTTGGAACACTTTTGCATAAAATAGGCTCACGAAAAACCGTCCCTGACTTCAACAGATTCTAATTAGTCAAAAAAACTCAACTAAAAGTTGTATACTGAGAGAGCAAAAAAAAAATGTTGATACAAATATATTCTATAAATAGATGGAAGCATGGTTGCAAAAGTCGCTAGGCGCTCCTAGGTCGGAACAGATCCTTGGAGCGAGTAATCGGAGAGTACTCGGCCCTAGGCGGGAGTACTCGGGTAATATTCAGGAAGTACTCGGCCTCGGAACAACTCCTTGGAGCGAGTACTCGGAGAGTACTCGGCCTTGGAGACCGACTTTTACAACAGTGTGGAAGTAATATACTAGTGTCAAAGATAAATTTGAACTCATACCTGAGTAGCCATACAAGAAATTTAAAAGAATTAAAACAAAGTGAAGTAATTCTTATAAAGCCCAAGACAAAACTAATCTTTCCTAAACAAAACATACCCAGTAAACAAAACAAAACAAACATACCCAATGTATTCCCACTTTATGGGGTGTGGGGAGGGAGAGATAAGGACAGACCTACCTCTATCCAAAATGTGGTAGAGAGGTTGCTTATAAGGAGACCCCGGCTCGTAAAATAGTTTTTTTTAGTTTTCTTTTCAATGCATCCTATGGGCACTTAAGCATAGAAAATCAAATACACAAACACAAAACCGCAAAACATATATATATACACGCATGTAGAAACAACAAGAATAAACCGTTGCATATACATCAGGAAAAGAGGTAAAAGAGGTACAGGCAGCAAAGGCAGACATGTCAGAATATTCACACCAAACACAATAGCAAAAAAACCAAAGGCATATTAAGCAGCTATACCCTACGTCACACATCACGTAAACAAGCATATGGCATGCATACATATCAACCAAAGTAACATATGACACCGACAATCTCTAGAACTACGATCCTACTTAAAAAGGGCACTAACCTATATCTTAAACACTCTAGAAGTCTCTCGCTTTTATCCTACGCCTCCAGGAACTCTTATCACTAATCATGTCCTCATAGAGGTTTAACTCTAACAAATTCTAACGAATCTGCTCTTCCCATGTCAACCTCGGTCCGCCTCTGCCCTTTCCATAGTGAGAATCTCTACCCTTCATACAAGTGCCAACAAGTTTCTTCTCCTCATATGTTCGAACCATCTCAATCTCCCTTCCCTTACTTTTTCTGAGATGAACGCTACCCCCAATCATTCCCTAATGAATTCGTTCATTATTTTGTTAAGCCTTGAGTGCACACACATCCATCTTAGCATCCTCATCTCTGCTCTCTCTAACATTCTCACCTAAAACTTTTTAATTGGCCAACAATCACTTGTGTACATCATGGCTTGTCTGACTGCGACCATATAGAATTTACCTTTAATTTTTCTGGGGACCTCTTTCGCATAGGATAGTTGTATCCGCTCTCCACTTGTTCTAACATGCTTGGACACAGTGAGCTACGTCGCAATTAATGTATCTGTCACTCTAGACGTATGATCCTAAATATTTGACCTTTGTTGTTTGTCACCTCCTGGCCACCAATAGTCACTTGGTTGTCCTCCTCGCCTGCCTCCTCATTGTTCCCACTAAAATTACAACATAGATTCTTGATTTTTGACATACTAATACGCAAGCCTTTCTTTTCTAATGGGCCCTCACCGGTTTCTAACCTCGCATTTAGGTCCTCTTTCTTATTGTGACTAGCACGATATCATCCGCAAAAAGCATGCAGCATGGAATGTCTTCCTGAATAGACTTTGACAACTCATCTAGAATCACTGCAAAAAGGAACGGCCTAATGTCGAACATTGGTGTAGTCCTACCTCCACAGGGAAGAAGTTTGTATCTCCCACTGGTGCTCTAATGCTTGTTTTAGCACTTGCATACATATCTCTTATTATCTCTATATATCTCCAAGGGATACCCCTACAATCAAAGACTATCCCAAATTGCCTTGCGTGGCACACTATCATACGCGCTCTCAAGATCAATGAACATCATATGTAAGTCTCTCTTCTTCTTCCTATATTTTCATCAGCCTCCTTAAAATGTGAATCTCCTTCATGGTCAACCGTTCTGGCACAAATCCAAATTGGTTCACAATCACTTGTGTTTCTCTCTTCAATCTTGTCTCAATCACCCTTTCCCAAAGTTTCATAGTATGACTCAGAAGTTTAATTCCCCTATAGTATGTGCAACATTGGGTGTCTCCCTTGTTCTTGTATAGGAAAATTAAGACACTACTTCTCCAATGGTCCGATATCTTACTGGTCTTGAGTATAATCTTGAACAATGTCGTCAACCAGCTAACTCCTTGATCTTCTAGACGTATTCATAATTCAATAGGAATATTGTCAGGTCCCACTGCTTTTGCCTTATCCATCTTTCTAAGAGCTATCTGTACCTCTTCCTTGGTAATGCGTCTAAAGCAGCAGTTATTCCGTTGTGGTCCACTGTTCGTGGAATTCTCACTTTCTCCTCTGTCGGTCTGTTGTTGAAAAACACAGTAAAGTATGTTTGCCATCACTTTTTAATGCCATTATCCTTTACTAGGACTCGATCATCCTCTCCCTTTATGAATTTCACTGCTCCCATATCTTGCCTTTACCTATCCCTAGCTTTGGCAATCTTAAACATGTCATGCTCTCACTCTTTAGTTTCAAGTCGTATATACATCTCTTTGTGCGCTTTGTTTTTAGCTTCCGACACTGCCTTCTTTGCCTCTCGTTTCGCGTCCTTATACCTTGTGTTCAATGTTTCCCTTTCTATTTCTCTGTACATAAGGCAAGCTCCCTAAATCTCTCTTGCTTTGCTCGAACCTTGTGTTGCACCTCTTTGTTCCACCACCACGACTCACTTTTGCCGCCTAGCTTTCCTGTTGTCATCCCAGTGTCCCTGCGCTACTCTTGTCACAATGTTTGCTAACGCCTCCCACACGCTATTTGTGTCTCCAGGCAGACCGCTATCTCCC
Source organism: Mikania micrantha (assembly GCA_009363875.1). NCBI lineage: Eukaryota > Viridiplantae > Streptophyta > Magnoliopsida > Asterales > Asteraceae > Mikania > Mikania micrantha. The sequence continues at coordinate 121,799,245 of CM018691.1, forward strand.
CTAGCAAGGACCTTGTCTCTAAACACCTTTAATTTATCTCCCTTTAGACAACCCATCTAATTCTAGGTTTATCCTTCTTCCCATCCCCTACATCTTGCGCATGGTACTATTTATCACCAACAATCTATGTTGCGACACCACTATCTCCCCTGGGAAGACCTTGCAGTCCAACCATGTGCTACGATCTCCTCTTTGCATCAGGATATTATCAATTTGGGTGTCCCGTCCTTCACTACTGAACGTGATCAAATGTGAGTCCTTCTTAAAGAACAAGTTTATGATTCCAAAGTCATTAGCCACTGCAAAATCCAATAGGATGCCTACACTCTCGTTTCTGGACCCAAAACCACGATCTCCATGTATTGATGGGAAACCATCATTCTCCTTTCCAATGTGACCATTGAAATCTCCTCGTATACACACTTTCTTGTCGCTTGGGATGGTTCTCATAACTTCATCCATACATTCTCAAAACCCTCTCTTCTCATTCTCCCCTAACACAACGTGTGGTGCATAAGCACTCACCACTGCTATTGCTTCCTCCCGTAACACCATCCTCATAAGCATGATCATGTCATTGTACCTTCTCACTTCCACAACGTTGTGTTGAAGTGCTCTTGCAACTAGAAATCCCACTCCATTTTTTGCTCGTCCAAACCTGAATGCCACAGCTTGTATCCATTATACCCTGCTACTCTTTTCTCCTTCTACCTTGTCTCATGAAAGCAGGCTACTTGTACTCTGCGTCTTCTCAGCACATCCACTACTTGTACCCTATGCGCAAACCCGCTCCTCTCCTCCCTAGACATGACCTTAAGGAAGCATAATGTACTATCCCGTCTATAATGCAAATTCAGTTGTCCGATAGCCTACGAAAACTAATGGAAAGCAAGACAAAACAAGAAACACACTAAACACACAATGATAAAAAAATCCCAACCCTAGAAATTAATTATCACAAAATATCACAAAAATATCTCAAAGATATCAATGATGGCCAAGATGCATACAAGAATAATATAGGGTACGCCACGCAACACACAACACAATGTCACAATCCAATACAGTCAATTAACAAACCAAGGAAAATAGTAGTAACGTAAAGGTTTAATAATATGCGACTATAAAACTAACAAACTAACTTACCCGGTATATTCCAATTTTCAGTAGGGTCTAGAAGGAAGGATAGATACAAACCTTACCCCTATCCCAGCTGGGATAGAAAGGATGTTCCGAAGGAGTCCCAGGCTAAATATTCGACTATAAAACTATACGTGTAAAATCAAGTAGGGGTATATAATGAAACAATATCACCGCGGAGTGCCCTACTATTCAGCAACGCGTGTTTTGTTTTTGTTAACCGCTTTTGACTTCACCTAGTGTTGATCCGATGCACCTGAAAGAGACAACACAACAAATAAAAGACAAGACACTAGTCTTGTGTCCGGTAAGTTGGCAGTGGTGGGTAGAGGCAACGACTAGATGTATTCGGCCGGCAATGTGTGACTGTGTCGGCGTTGATGTCAACGTCGAGGCAGGTGGCAGCAGCGGGATGCAGCGGTGGGCGGTTTAGGCAAGAAGAGACAATCGATGGGCAGGGTAGGTAGGTATGTTATAGTTGTAGTGGTGGTGGGCGGTCAGCAGCAGCTGCAAGGTAGCGGTAGCGATGGGAGATTTATGTTTCTAGCTTGTGCTTATAACAGTAATAGGAGGAGGCGAGAGAGTGAAAGGACAACTATGGAGAGAGAGCAGAAAGAGGGCAAGCATGAAGAAATGATAGGGAGGGAGAGAACCTTACCTTATATAAGGGTTGAGGTGTTGGTTGTTTTAGGGGCGGCGGTGGTGTTGTGACCCTTGCAAGCGTTGTGACTAGCCAGCATTGTTGGTGAGGTTATGACCATTTCAAGTGAGAGAGAGGGAGGGGGAGAATAGAAGATAAAGGAGAAGGAAAAAGAGAGAATAGGAAACCAGATAGAAGCAAATCTTAACCGAAAATCAATTAATAGTTAGGTAAAGTCAAGGTGAAGTCAAAACTGAAAGTGGTAATCAGAGAAGAAAATTTCTATTAATTTCATTAATCAAATTCAGGCTTTAATAGCCAACAAAACAAGATAAAATCTCAACTAAAAAGCATAAATATCGGACTAAACAAAATCTTAGTTATCTACGAAAAAAACAAATAAACAAAATAAACCCTTCTCTTTTACTGAAATTACAAGTTTATCCAACAAAAACTAGGTGTTCTGACCCTTGCAAGCAGATCAAGACTAGGTGTTTCGAACTCTAAAATTGAATTTTCTGATTTCTATGACCCCTTCTCACAATGAGAATGTATATAACCCTATTCCGGGCTGGTCCGAAGTCTTGATACGGCGCACTTGCAAGAAATCAATAGTTAGGTAAAGTCTCTTGCAGGTGCACCAAATCAAGACCAGGTGAAGTCAAAAGGGGTTACAAAAACAAAACACACGTTGCTAAATAGTAGGAATACCTTGTAAAGTCCCACTAAATAGTTAGGTCTAAAGTAGGTGAGATAAAGGCAAATCTTATCCTTATCCCAATAATATAAAAAGGTTGTTTCTGGAGAGCAAATATATAGAAATGGGAGGGCCAGACTTGCCATTCAACAAAACTCAAAAAGCTGGAAATTGGATTCCCCAACTTAGATATGCCACACATTTTTATTTATTTATTATCATAATTTATATATATATATATATAAACATACAAACAAGCAGTGTAACACACATCAAGAAGCGCGGAATAGCAACAAACTAAAAAAAAAAGAACACAAAGTTGACTAATTACACTACACAACAGTTTATGAAGAACAGGTGCATCAATTTGCCCCACTAGGCCACTACATAAGTATTACCAAGAATATTTGTAAAGCACCATCGATGATTGCATAGGTAAGAAATTTGGAGTGCAATTGAGTGAAATTTAACAAGAAATCAATTGTGCTAAAATTTCTCACAATTGTGACCAAGGTAATCGATACAAACCATTTAAAATATTCCTGATTGTGCCATTAGGACTCCTCCACATGGATTTCAACCCAAATTCGTTGACTCTTGTCTCGTCTGCAACATTAGAAACGTATTAAAAAGTCTGATATTTAACTATCATATTTAAAGACAGAACAACACTACTGAAAGTGGGAATATACTGGGTAAGGTTGTTGTTGTTGTTGTATTTAAAGACAGAACAACACTAAACTGAAAGAAAGGATTTTCAAATAATGCTAGGATTTTAGAATAAACGATCATCACCAGAATACTAGATGTGTAGAACATTCATTAGATCATGTCAAAAAAATTTAAAAAGTTGATTGTATAAGAGCCGCTCAATTTACAGTTATAACACATTAGAAGTAAGTTTATAGACAGTGACTAACCAGGTGTGATTGTAGCACATTTCACAGCAACATTATACCTGCAAAACATAAACAATGTGGATAAGAAGTCAAGTAACATAAAAGACGTATGCATAAAAGTATGTTGGATAATGAAGAAAGTAAAACAAAAATAAAGTCCACTGGCAGACCTACACTTGAACCATCACTCTTCACTTCTTTTCTGGAGCTATTTAACACTATCATATGATTGCCATTTGAATTTTCAACACTATTGAAGCTCCTGTTCGTAATTGTAAATCATCTAACACTACTTATAAGATAAACTACACAAGACGACTTGAGAATATAATGTTGATTCTAACATCAAGTTTAGACTTCAAATACAGTTCCTTCTCCAAGTAACATCCCCTAAACACAAACTTCCTACAAATTTAGCTCACTCAACCTCAATGAGCTACATGTGCGTGGCCTAATTTGTGTAAACTTGTATTACGTAAATTCGTCTAAACATCTGCATTTATTCTATCTAACAAAAATCATAAGTGCAATCAACATTATCTCCTTTTGCATACAGCCACAAGAAAGCTTACGATACAGCCTACTATCAGGGTTCTCCACAAATGCCCATTAACCCTTCTGATAAATAATGAGATACTGAATCAGTATGTGTGGTAACGTTCACACTGGCTACCTATATCGCATAGACATTAGTAGCTGTGAAGCAGGGGCGGCCTGAGGGGCAAACCCGACCTCCGTCCGGGCCCATTTTTTAGGGGGCACAAAAAATTTTAATGGGTGTGTATATATATATACATATATACTAAAAAATATAAAACTAAATAAAAACAAATTTACAATGTAGATTTAAATCAACAAAATTAGGGTTTGGCCCTTGGTTTGGACGGTGAACACTGAACAACAATCACACACCACGCAGGGCCAGAGGCCGGTGAACAACAAACACCACGCAGGCTGTAGGGCCGCGGGCCAGTGAACAGTGAGGCGCAAGCCAGCGGGCAGCGACCGAGACGCAGCAGGCAGACTGCAGGGACACAGGGCTGTCGCACACAGGGACGCAAATGCAACACGCAGAACCAAAACACCGAGTAGCTTTTTCTTGTTCTTCGGCAGCCGAACAGCACAGCAGGTTAGTACTTTTAGGTATTAAGTGCTGCAGCAGAAACAGATTAAGACATACATGCATACGAAAGCAAAGAACAGACACACGATATAACGTGGTTTGGTCGATGTGACTTACGTCCACGGGTTGCAACTAAGAATTCTTTATTGACTATGTGTTAAAGATTACTTTACAAGACTGAGCTTTAAATAAAAACAAAAACAAAAAAACAATTAGGTTAAACACCTAATGGGCCAGGATTACGGCCGGCTGCCCTAAACCTCCCAAAGGCCTACGTAAGCCTAACAATCCCCCACTCGGAGGCCTTGCGATAGAATCAAGCCCGGCATCCAACATAAGCAATCCAATCATCCAGTAAATCTAGTAATCTTCAATAACAAGTCTTCTAAACCTCAATTCCCAAGAATAAGCCAAGACTTCATCATATTTAGACAAGTCCCCCTAGTGCAACCGCCCCTCAACATCAAGTACAAGAAGGGTGAATTGAAGCTCTCCTAAGCTCCAACTCAATAGTAACAAAATCCGTCAACGACTCATCCTCAATCTCAACTGGTATGGACACTCCACCAGATCTAGAGATACATCGAGGACCACCAACACTCTCCACACATAGTAACTACCAATAAGAGAGAATTATTCAATTCTAATTTTCAAAAACCAACGGCTCTTCGTAGCTGCATCCGGAACACAACCCTTGCTCTCTCTGTTACCGAATCCCCTGAATGGTTTAGACTTCTGAACACGTTCAGCTAACATCCCCTTGGCTCCAGACTTCACGTTTGCAAAATGAACTCTCTTAGCACGAGATTTAGCGAACCAGATTTTTTTTTTGCTTAACCGAGACGGTCATACATCCCTTAGCAGACTCAACAACCAAACATAACGATCCACGCTTCATACCATGAGCAATCACAAGGTTTCCCTTGACCACCTTCCATTTGCCACTACCAAACCTAACTTTCATTCCCTGTTTATCTAGCTGACCCACAGAAATCAATTTCCTATTCAGCCCCTGAATAACCTGACATTCTTCAGGTTCCATTGATTGTCCGTGACTTCAAGCAACTCGTCATTTGCAAGTTGAACCTTTCCAAAATCTACTTGTTTTAGATTTTTTCAACCATCCTTTCCCCGTTGTCCATAGCATGAAACGAAGCCCCTGAATCCATGACCCAAGAGTCTACACAGCTTTCAATGCTGCAAACCAAAGCATCATCAGCATAAACACCCTCAGCAACGTTCATTTGCTTTGAAGTACCGGGTATTGATTATTAACATGCCATACTTCACTGCAGCTCAAACATTTCACATTCTTTCAAATCCTGGACAGACTTCTTCCTCAACTCCCACAGTTCCTATTATTCCCCCTTACCCTACCAACATGTAGCATATCAGAAGATGATCTGCACGGGTATTCTTCCGGCAAACGTCTTCACCTAGCACAATATCACGGATCCCCTCAAATGTCATATCAGTGGTCCCCACGGTCCCCACAAAACTGGTAGTAGCAATCACTGTGCCAGACCAACTATCAGGTAGTGAAGAAAACAACACGACTTTAGTCTCATCATCAAACCTGTTTCTCATAGATGACAATCTCGACGAAATCGAATTTAGATTGTTGGTGTGAATTCTAACCGAGCTTCCTTCGTTCATCCTTGTCATGAGCAGTTCCCTCATCAAGAACACCAAAGGGCTTCTCATACTTATTCGACAGAGCCAACATCATTCCCTGAGCGATAGTCTCGTGCATGATGTTGAATGCAACTCTCCTCGTCAAAGTCAATGCAATAGCTCGTCTAGCTTTCTTGTCCTTAGAGTTCCATGCAGTTTCAACAACTGCATCCATTTTCTCTGGATTATTCTCCAGCACCATATCCAAATCCCTCTAACTAAGCAATGCTTCCTTTTGCATTTTCCACTAGACGAAATCAGTTCTATTGAACTTCTCAATCTGAATTTTTGGTTCCTCAGCCATTTGAACCTAGGTTACAATATCAAACCAGCCGAAAACAACCAAAACCTTCCAATCAATCCGGTGAATACTCCAACCAATTGATTTAATCAATAACAATCCCAATCAAATCCTAACTACAATCTCAGCACCAAAACAAATCCTATAACTACCCAAAACCCTAATCAATAACTATAAACGAGTGAACCTGGTAATTCCAAAGAATAAAAAACAGTGTCTTATGTAGAAGATAAACAACAACAGTACCAAAAAAAACCGACTCCAAGGTTCAATTCAAAACCCTAATCGGTGAAGAACAACGACGGTAGCAGACGGACAGAAAACCGAACTCAACAACGGCGATCCCAGGGTTGAACGAACCCTAATCAACAGCTAATCATGAAATATAGACCAAATCTTGTGTTAAACCAGAGTCAATCAACGAATTCAAGGGATGATAACCTTAATCGCGAAGTACAGAGTCTCAAATTGACCGGAAATAGGCGTAAGCGACAGCGACCGACGACAATTCCAGCAGCGGCGCACCCCAATAGTGGCGATGGTGGTGGCAGCAGCGGTAGTAGGGTGACGGCGGCTCATATCAATGGGCGACGAACTCAAGGGCTTATGAAACCCTAATTCGTAAATCACAGACAACGGCCTCCTATTTTTTTTCCTTTAACAGCAATCGTCTCAACGCGTTCATATATTGATCTTCAACGAGCCTTGGCTCTCATACCACTTGTTAGGTATTCGTGCAACAGAAATAGATTAAGACATATGCACACGAAAGCAAAGAAATACACACATGACATAACGTGGTTCGGTCAATGTGACATACGTCCACGGGTTACAACTAGGGATTCTTTATTGATTAGGTGTTAAAGATTACATTTACATGACTGAACTTTAAATAGAAAAAATAATTTAGGTTAGCACCTAATGGGCCAGGATTAGGGTCACGTAAACCTAACAAGTACATATGTTTACTTTGTATCCAAAATTCCCAATTTTGTGTTTTTTTGAAATCTTGTTATGAGCCAAAGCTAGTGACATACTATTGGTCATTCCATCATGAATTGTGATTCACTGATTTGTGTGTTTAATTTGCATCCCAAATTCCCGATTTGTGTGTTTTTTTGAAATCTTGTTATGACCTAGTGACCTACTAGTATATGTGTTTAATTTGCACCCCAAATTCCCAATTTTTAAATTCTTGAAGTATGTGTATAGAAAACTCCTAAAATAAAATGTATTGTTGCGTTAGTGCGTAAAAAGAGGAATTAAGGCATTATGCATCTAAACAACTATCCGGTAGTCAAAAATGAAAAAAGAGGTAAAGAGATGAAGATATGAGAAAGTCACATGCCATTGCTATGTGTAACTTAATGAATAAAGTGTTTGTTGAAGAGCATTTGAAGAGCAAAAGCATGTACAAGCTGAACCTGAAGAGATGGAAGAGCAGAAACATGTTGATAAGCAAGAGCATGTACAAGTTGAATAGGAAGAGATGGAAGAACATGTTTAAGAGCATGTTAACCATAATCCTATTGATGTATTTTATCCAAGAGCAATACTCCCGATTCCAGTCACCAAGAACAAGTGACTATAATAGTGACGTATTTAAAGTTCTCATCTAATTTTGTTATGGTTGAGGAGTCCTATTAGGGTTTTTAAATGTTAATGATACCACTGAAAAAGGTCTACTTCAAATTACACTTGAAGAATTAAAGTCATTTGGTCTTGAAATTGATATGTATGGTCAAAGTTATGACAATGGGGCAAACATGAATGGAAAACACCTAGGAGTGCAAAAGAGATTTTTATATCTATATCCTAGAGCATTTTACACTCTTTGTGGGTTGTCATTCTCTGAACTTTGTATCATGTGATATGACTAGCGTTTGTGTTAAAGGAAAGAGATTTTTAGATCTAAATCCTAGAGCTATTTTACACTCCTAGGTTTTCAAAATCAACTGAAGAAGCGAAAGAGGTTGCTAGTAAAATAGTTATTAACAACCCACAGCATGGGTATAGCTTATTAGTACATTAGATAAACCTCCATCAAAAGCGTTTGATTCAAAGGAAAAAATAGTTTGGTGAGAGTTCAAGTAGTCAATAAATTTCATTTACACCTAAAGAGAACTTTAAAGTCAATTATTTCTTATATATTTTTGATCAAGCTCTTTTTTTCTCTTGAGACAAGATTTGATCAATTCATATAGTATGAATTGTTATTGTTATTTCTACATAAGTTTGTTAGTCCGTGTAATGTTGATTGTTGCTCTCTGACTGCTATCGTAAAAAACAAAAAAAAATCGTTTTTTGAGTTGGGTGTCTCTCTCGAAGCAGCCTCTCTACCTCAATTGGGGTAAGGTTTGTTTTCATCTCTCCCCCAGACCCCACAAAGTGGGATTACATTGGGTATGTGTTGATGTTGATATAGTATGAAAAATTATTTGGTTTTTTGTTTCCACGTAACTTGAGAAGAATTGAAGATACAGATCTTAAGTTGTCATGTCATCTTCAATAGGACCAAGACTGCTCGTGGAATTCCAATTTAGAATTATCAAATTATAATAAGTAAGATATCCTTATATATAATAAGATATATAATAAGATATCTTTCTATTATCAATAATAAATATAAAATCTAAAAAATAATAACGAGTACAAATAGTAAATCGATGTACCCATTCTATGACAACTCTTAACTTTACCTCTGTTTTGGTCCCTTTAGTAGGCCTAGTAATTCCGGCAATCGCAATGGCTTCTTTATTTCTTCATGTTCAAAAAAACAAGATTGTTTAGAGCCGATGGCACAAAATCTCATCTATTTTTTTTTTCAAATCGTTTGTATCATAACACAGATATCCATTTAGCAAAATATGGTATAAGCGGCTTCCGCCGAAAAATGATTATGTTTCCAGAAAATGCTATGTTCTAGCTATTTTCAAATAGACCCGAACGGCGGATGGATGAACTGTAACGTAGGTCTACCTATATGCATGTGGCTATCTTTAGTGAGATCATACGAAGGGTATGTGATTAGTTTAGATCTTAACCAATTGAATGAATTACTCATAAAGGTTCACATCAAACTTAGTGCTAGTTGATGCGAGTTACTTCGGAAACAAACAGACTAAAGTCAAATTCATTTGGGGTATTCTCTCAATTCCAAAAAAAGCAACGGGATCAAGTATGAGTTGTCGATCAGAACATACATGGATAGAACCTATAAAGGGGGCTCGAGTTGCTGGGCTATTATCCTTTTTTTAGGTTCGTTAGGATTCATGTTGGTTGGAACCTCGAGTTATCTTGGTAGAAATTTGATATCTTTATTTCTGTCTTAGCAAATAGTTTTTTTTCCACAAGGAATTGTGACGTCTTTTTATGGGATCTCGAGTCTTTTTATTAGCTCCTATTTGTGGTGCACAATTTCGTGGAATGTAGGTAGTGGTTATGATCGATTTGATGTAAAAGACGGAATAGTGTGTATCTTTCGTTGGGGATTTCCTGGAAAAAATCGTCGGGTCTTCCTCCGATTTCTTATAAAAGATATTCAATCCGTCAGAATAGAAGTTAAAGAGGGTGTTTATGCTCATTGTGTAGAATATCTTCTCTCAATAGTTACATACAAGTCTCTAGAACATAGAAAAGCAGGATGTCCATGACGTGTACCTGTCGGATGAACCAAATCCTCGTTGAATTTTATTTTTCCATTGGAAGGAGCTCGCACATGTTCTGCAGTACCCCTGTGTGTATTCCGCCCAAAAGTTTTCTTTTAGTTCAAACGATCAATATGTAGAATTAGAACAAGTCATTGCTGAGATTCGCGCGAGAACATCCACTTTGAATTTGAAAGAGAAGGTTCGAAAACATATTTATTCTGACTTAGAGGGCGAAATGCACTGGAATGCCGATCTTGTAAATGCACTCAAGTTTGAAAATAGATCAAATATTGATGCAGATGAACTTTATAAGGAATTGAAGTTATTTGGGACATCAAAAACTCATGAATTTAGACACCCAATAGATATGTTTAAGTGTTTAAAAGAGCTTGGTTATTTCCCAAATGCAACAATTGCATATAGAATATTGTTACCTATTCGAGACATTGTTGCATGTGCAGAGAGGAAAGGAAAGGAATTTTTCTAAGTTGAAGTTACTAAAATCTTACTTATGATCAACAATGTGCCAAGAAAGACTTATAAGATTGGCCAAGATAGTTGTCGAGAGCGAAATCTTAGAGTGGATAACTGTGAAGAGTTAATCAACCAATTTGCTATAAAGAATGTTAGGAGAGCTTCACAATTCATCGGTTAATTTTTATGATATGTATTTCACTATTTCTAACACTATGATTTTGTTATGTTTATAATTTATTTGTACTAACGTTAGTCGTCATTTATGAAAGTTTTAATTATATATTTGTATTCGGTAGAGATCTTTTTCCCCCAACTCGTCCTCAGAGCCGGCTTTAATATTAGGCAATGGCTTAGGGCCCCGTATTTTTTGGGGCCCTTTATGGTTCGGTTTCGCGGACGGTTTTTCCCCAAGTATTTTGGTCGATCGGTTTCAAAAGTTTGAAACCGTAGTGAACGGAATGGTTTACGGTTTTCACCCAAAACAAGACAGGACCATGCGTGTTTATACATACATATATATGTGTGTGTATCTATGTATTTATATGTATTGGGTTGATGATTTAGGTGTTATTTAATAAAAAATTATATTCGGGATTGCAATGTGATTAGCTTGTATGAAACCGTAAAATGATTAGGTTCGATTCGGTTTAATTTTTAATGGTCTCAAAAATCTCAAAACCAGAAAGCCGAACCCTAGAAAGCTCAAACCGTAAAACCAAATAGAAACCAAACCGTGAATAACGGTTTCATTTGGTTTTATTTTTAAATGTTCGGCTTTGGTTTTAGTTATTCATAAACTGTTCTTTACGGTTACACGTAAAAACCGAACCTTGTGGAGATAGCCTAGTGGTAAGGGTGTTGGGGCCTCAACCTTGAGGTCATGAGTTCTAGTCATGAGGGTGACATTTTCTCCACAAGGCCACCGACCCGAGTCTTGCGCCCGCGGTTTACCCGTTCTCCCGGTTAGTCGGGTATTGGGGGGGCCCGGGGTTTACCACGCAAGTGGGTTCCCCGGTCATCAAAAAAAAAAACAGACTGCAAACGCCCCTAATAAAGGGTTGTCTCTTACAAGAGAATGAATGAATCAAAGAGACGTTGGGGAAAGTGTAAGTTCTCGAAAAGATGAAGGCCCAGATTTTAGCACCGCGCTTTAAAATTGGTTGAGCCCTGCCATGCTCGTCCTAGGCACTTCAATTCTCTCATAGCCACCTCTTCTGTGAAGTGTAAACCATGTAAGACTTTGAATTAAGCTTAAACTTATTTATCAGCCTCCAAAAAAACCATGCAGCAAAAACTGAAAGCAGATACAACGTTCATTTACAAATAGCATTATCAAGTCAAGCAAATAATCATTCATGCTCATAAGCAACATGTAGAATGCGAAATAGACCAGCAGCACTTACTCCAGAGCGGCATGAGCACTTTCTACAGTGACTTCATCATCTGTGGCATCACGATTCAAAATTCCTAAATCAAAATACTTAATATCCAAATCTATGTACGGAAAAATGAGCTGAAAGAAAAACAAAACAAGAACAAGTTACGGAGATGCTCTGAACTCAATGGCGTCAACTATCGCAAAACAAAAAACGATCACAATTCAAAATCTTCAAACCTTGTCTTTAATCATCTGCCATATGATCCTCGTCATTTCATCGCCTAAAAAAACGAACAAAACAATGTCAATAAAATCAATCAGCAACAACAATCAACACGTATTTCTTCGATAGTTACCGTCCATCTCAACAATCGGATTGTGAACGGGGATTTTATCGATGGCGGTGATAGTAGCGGAAGCGAAACAACGAATTGAAGGTTTGGATACGTTAGTGAATAGAAAGAGACTGTTGCTGGATTTTACTGAACGGAAGAGATTGGAGTACGATGGTGCTGGTAATCTAGGGTTTCTGAGGAATGAAGAAGATGAAGATAGCATGGTGACGGCGGCGGACATGGTGGTAAGGCGTTGTTTCAGATTGAGCATCGCGGTTGTGGAACCGGCCTTTGATGGCGTGCGAATTCGTCGAGTATTAGAGCATCACCAGTTATAAACATCAACATCTAAAGACATGCTTGATAGCTGACGTGTCATAAAAACCCTCATTCTTTAAATTCTTCAAAAACATTTCCAATAAGAAAACACCTAAAAACTTGCCCACTTGCACGCTTAGATGGCCCATATTTAATTGCTTTTGTCAGACAAGAATGCATTCTTGGTTATGAATGCATATTTTATAAATGTTGTTCTCCAATAATGTCTGGTCTCATAAACTGGCACGTGAGATTCAAAAATCTCCAAGAATTTGTTATTGGAGATACTTTTATAACCGATTAATTATTAAACCGGACGAGAGTTTGATTGTTGGTTAGCTCAGTGTTAAAGCATTCATTATGAAAAGATAAGCACCATCCATCAACATAACAAAATCCAAAGATCATTCATTACACTAAACAATGTTTAAAATTAACTAAGCCTACTGAAGTCTTATCTTATGTCTTTTCAATGCTTTCACCTGACATGTAAAATAAAATTTGGGTCGACTATATGAAATAGTTGATGAGTATAACATATAATTTAAGTAAATGTGAAAAAAAATGATGCATTATAATTTAGTCTACCTATAATTAGAATTCAAGCATTTATAGCTACAAGTTTGCACAATAGATATGCTTTAACCACAATGTCTCTCAAACAAGTTTCAATACTAGCATAACAACTAGTAATTAACAATGTTTGCACTATATATAATGTCTCTCAAACAAGTTTTATGTACTAGCATAACAACTAGTAAATCATTAATACTTGCAATAGATATAATGTCTATCAAACAAGGTTTAAGCACTAGCATAATAACTAGTACGTTGACTATGTTTGCAATAGATATAACAAGTATGAATAATAGATCCCAAATAAGATAAGATTACACATAGCAAGTATTCAACTAAATAGAACTAAATGTTTGCATTATATGGTTTTTGATTCTAGATAGACACAGTTTGAGTATAACATATGTAACATCCAAAAAATACAAAACATAAAAGAGGGATATGAATATACTCACTTAATTGCTTAACTTAATCCAAGAATTATTGTTTAGAGTTTGAGTAAATGATCACATGATAACCTAAAGTTTAAAGTAATAACTTAGCAAACTTAGCATTCCTAAAGTTTTAGTTTTGTTTTTCTAAATCTATGACATTCTATGAAATACTTAAGAATATACCTAAGTTATAATGGTAATGTTTGGAATATTTATTTAATAAATCTCCTTGCAAGTCTAATGTGACACCTCTAAAATCAGGCCAATTACGACTTCCAAACTTCTTATTATTTAATGGTTATTCTTATGTGGCACTTAATTTGGATTATTTTAGAGTGACACATGGCACATAAGCCCAAACACAAACAAATTCCTAACAATAAAACGGGAAAGTTTCGAAATCACAACGAATTGCGTCTTACGAACGTTGGTAATTTAATAAAACAAAAATTCAAACATACAATGATACATTAAGATCAGTGTTGTAAAAATCGCTAGGCGCTAGTCGGGCGGTGAGGTAGGGACTAGCGATTAATCGAGATTAATCGGATTAGAATTTTATATGTATTTTTTTCAAAATTATATACATATATACAAAATTTTATACATAAATTTTCAAATATTTAAAGATTTTAACCATTTAATTGATAATTTATATGCTAATTAATATCTATTTTATTTATTTTTATCTTTTCAAAAACCCATTTGTTAAAACCCAGTCCATTTGTTAAAACCCAGCCCATTTGTTAAAACCCAATAAAAAAGAAAAGCGTTATGGTGTTCTATAACCTAAGAACGGGCGAAGGCCGAAGGAATGGCCGAACTCCGACATCGGCTTTCAAGAGGGGACCGGTCGGAAGTCAGAAGTTCAATCCCAAATAGTCGAAGTTCAATCGCAAATCGTTGAAGTTCAATCGCAGAAATTTAATCGCCAAACTGGCAAAGGCGAAGGCCGAAGGGAATGGTCGAACCCCTCGAAGTTTAATCTCAAATCGTATCTTCATGTTCGAATCATCATCTTCCACTGCCTGGTACACGATTTCCATCGATCAGGACCACGAATTTCTTCAATCAGGTACACAAATCATCAAAACTCAAGACGAATTAGACCTGATTTTGGTTGACCGATTAGTCCGATTATCCCGACTAGAGCCGATTTTGACCGATTAGGTCCGATTTTGACTGACTTTGACCGCCTAGCGATTTTTCGACCGACTAGGCTAAAATTAACCAGTTAAGGGGCGATTACCGATTAATCTCGATTAATCGGCCGCCTAATCGCAATTTTTACAACACTGATTAAGATTTCGATGTAATAAAAAAATTAAAAATTTAAAAGGAATGATAATGAACCAAAAACGAGAAGAAATGAACAAAGAAAACAAAAATCTGGAAAACCGATGTAATCGCGGTATGCCACCCAGATGTGACAACCAGTATCGAACCGTCATACAACTGTACGGGGTAAAGGTACGTATAGGACTAGTAGCTGTAAATACTTTTATGTATTCCTGCGTATGTGACAACTATTTTGTGAATACTATGGATGGACTGATTATGACGAACAGATATGTGCATGAAATGACAAATAACAACAACAAGCGTGCACAATAAAATCCCACTACGTATGTGACACTTAGAGTCCCCTGGCTAAAAGGACAGTTTTTTTACAACATTATGAAACACGACATATAACCATAATCAGAAACATAAAGTATAAAAATGAAGCATCAACGATTTAAACGAAACAGGTAAGCATTAATCATATAAGTCATCGAACAAAGCAAACAACTAACAAGGAGGTATCCTGACACAACCAAACATACATGTAGGTCCCTTGCTGGTTCAAGACTCCAACTTTATACACAAAATCAGCATCAAATGGCTTCTATTATGTGCAGAATCCAGAATAGAAGATGTAGAAATGAATTTCTATTGATAAAAACGTGAACTTTTACAATGTGACTTCAATACGTCTAGAAGCTCTACCTCGAGATTCTAACCTAAACCAGTATATTGTACGTCTATATATACTAGTCTAGGAGTATACGAAATCTATGTACATGAAAAGCAAAAGTACACGAACTATACAAGTACACGAAAATCAAAGTATACAAACATGGTAAAACTTGATCTTCAGCTCGATCCGATGTCGATTTTGTCAGTCTTTATCTTCTGGATAGGCTTTACAAACTCCCCCTAGACTGATGAAATCAATCGTAATGAAGCATTTTCTTGAAAGATCCGGCACCTGCATATAGTATGTGTGTAATCGCCAAAGCAACTACCTTTGTGAATGGCTTTGCTTCTTGGTCGTATCCATCCACCACTCGAATGGGATTTTGATGCAGCACCGTCATGTCAGTGCTTCCAAACTTTAGCAAGTCCATTGGGTCTATAATAAAGAAGTCATCTAATTCACGCATGATGACAACTCCATAAGATAACTCATCAAAGTACCAGAACTTGAAGTCCTTGAGCATATCATCTGCTACCCTCATGTGGATAGGAACTGATTTCTCGGTGTTTGGTGGTGGATACTTAGTATAAATCCATGGCTCCATCCATACAGGATCCAGTATATACATGTGACAACCGGCACCCGAGCAACCATGAGTTGGAAATCCAAGGGTGCACAATCACAATGTAAGACATAGGGTTGCGAGAGTGAAGACAACAGCAATAAACAACAATAAAAATACACGGGTTTTCCTAAAATAGTTAGGAAAATCCATTTAATCACATGAACATGAATCTGAAGAAAAAGAAAATAACCTGTGAGGGAAAACAACAAACAAAACCTCAATGGATAACATTTGGAGTATCATTCCAACAAGATGTCGACATGGGTGACGATCCATGTGGATGTGTTGTTAGATTTGGATACCCTAAATGAAATCCTTACAGTATCGAATGATGTCAGCAGTTAAATACAACGTTGTGTTTGTATGGGTGACGATTCATATAGATGTCGACGTGAGTCTTTAACGTTGACGTAAAATAATGACAATTTTAATTAAAACCCACCAAAACAATTTAATAAACAATCAAAATTTTAAAACACACAACCGTTCGTACGAATGGGCTCTCATTCGTACGAACCGGTCTAATTCGTGAAGTTTTTTATTGATACAGTTCGTTCGCACGAATGGGAGCCATTCGTACGAACGGCTGATTCGTGTGACAGCACAGCTGTCGCCCCCCGGCCTTCCCGGCCTGAACGAGAGGGCGCGACTCGACTGATCTGACAGGATCGCAGTCTCCGACAGCACAGTTGCGAGACCTATATGTCCGTTTATGTACGTACATCCATTAACTTGGATAAAACAGTTCAGTAAAATCAGAGTTGCGGAAGTTATATAAGTATTTAAACAGTTTAAATCCATATGTTGCGGAAGCGTTATTTAAAACGGTTTCAAAATGATAAGTACTAATAGTTGCGGAAGCGATTAAAGTTGTTTAACAATACATAAAGTAACACAACCAAATGATAACAAATGTTTAATAGACTAAGACACTTTAGTAGATGCATGAACTCCATCCTAGCATCCTAGGTTCCTCATGCACGTGCCCTAGTTTCCTAAGAAAACATGCGAGTAAAAGGTCAACACAAAGGTTGGTGAGAGCACAGGTTTGTATCAGCAGTAAACATCAAAATGTTTAAAGAAAGTGCTTCGTAGATTTACATATTATTACCATGCAATATCCATTGATAGCTAGTCAATATGAGTTATACCATATGCGGGTTCGCAACCGAAGCTAACATGCTGCCCCCCGCCATATCCATCCAACAAGATATGGCAATGTTGTTTGGTCAATTATGCACTGTTCCAACCTCCAGTCGGGATGACCATACAACGCACAACAGTGGGGCTTGTCAGGCCCAAATAGTACTATTCAGAATTACCACGCTAAGAGCAACGCGCTATTAACGGTTCGAGGTGTATTTAATGAGGACTTATCAGTTTTGTGGATGAATGCCACATGTGACACCCCGTAAATTCTAGGTCAGCAACATATTTATTTAAATGTTTATTTAAATGTTTTATGTACACGTGGCACTAGAATTAGATTAATTTAGTGTGACACGTGGCACGACAGTACGAACACTGACACATGACTAGATGATTCGTGGAATTATCGGCAAACAACACACACGTGTCAAAACACACGAACGTTGGTGAACGTCTAGCACATTGTGTAGCACAACACTCTAAACCTCACGAAACACTCACACATTGAACTTGGAAGTTCGAACAAGGCCAAACGAAAGTTCGTAAATGTGAAAACGGCAACGAACGGATCAACCCAATGAAAATGGGCCTATTGGGCTCACCAGGGGATCTGTCGCGCTACGCGACGGTCCACAAGAACACTGTCGCGATACGCGACAAGTGGGCGGGGGAAATTTGAACGCGGGACTCTCTCGCGCTACACGAGGGGAACCTTGAACGTGTCGCGCTACGCGACGAGACCCAGTTCGCAGAAAAATCTTTATAAACCCAAGAAAATCATATCCTACTCTACCTTCATCATTTCTCTCAACCAAACACGCCACCACTCGGTCATCTTCAACCTCTAATCCCTGTTACCACCATTTTCCACCATTGGAGACCACTTTGAAGCTCCAACTTGAAGGATTGAAGCTTGTGCACCACAAGGAAACTTGAAGAACCACCATCACCTCCCTTGTTCTTGACCCAAACCCACGAACCAGAAGTTTAGGAGCTGTTACCATCATCATCCCAGGAACTTTGAAGCTTTGGAAGGTAGTACATCATTCCTTGTAGCTTAAAAACACTCACAAGCACACATGCATGTGTTAAAACCCACATGCAAGCACCCATGGTTCACATGCACGAAATTATGTTATGGGTTTGATGATTTTACTATGATTCTTGATGATCTAAGATGATTAGATGATGTTCTAAGACGATCTAAGATGATGGGTATAGGCCATTGTGCTTAAAATGATAGTTTGTGATGACATTGATGCATGCATGTATGATCCATGAGTATTGGAATGATCTTGAGTATATTGATATGTTTATTGATGATGTTAGAAGGATTACCCATGGTTAGACTTGCTTAAAATGGTTAAAATGATGATTTTTGACAATCTTTCTATCTATAGAAACTTTGTTTTGTCTAAATGGCGTTATAGATAAAATGGTGGACATGCATGTATGGATAATTGTTCTTAGGATGATAATATGACGATTGAAATACTTGGAATGTGATTTTGATGATGTTTATGGTCATTGTGACATGGTTACTATATTTAGAAACTTTTAGTGATGAACTATTGATTGATGATGATTTTGGTTATATTGATATGTCTAAATGATATTAGATTGGTTATTATAATGATTTATGACATGAAGATGGACTAGAAATGTTTAAATGGTCATTTGATGCAAAAACAACAAAGTTACTATTTATAGTAGCTTTATTTTTACAAAACCCGACTTAGGAACGTTTTGTTTGATTCGAGCATGCTAAGTAACTTAATATGTTATAACATGATGTTTAGATGCTAAGTTAGATGGTTTCCGATGTCACGTATGCCAAAAATGGAAACTTTCCATTTTAGGAAACTTTTACGTGCTAACATGATGAAAATAACTTATGTGACATTGTATGATGATGTGCTATGTGTTAACATGATCACGTAGGACTAATGAGCATGCTAGAACTCTAAAACCAATATGCTTTGTGAACTTTCCAAAAATGGAAACTTACTATAAATAGTAAGTTGTC
Organism: Mikania micrantha; assembly: GCA_009363875.1. Lineage (NCBI taxonomy): Eukaryota > Viridiplantae > Streptophyta > Magnoliopsida > Asterales > Asteraceae > Mikania > Mikania micrantha. The sequence continues at coordinate 121,818,647 of CM018691.1, forward strand.
CATAGACGCGACATGCGCGTCTTGCACACGACGAGCACTTACACACGTTGCTACACGATTCACAAACCGTCACACGGTTCACCAACGGGTCGTTGACTTGACACGGTCAACTTGGTCAACTCTAGTCAAACACGGTCAAACACGGTCAAACACGGTCATTGTGGACCAACACAGTCAAACACGGTCAATGTGGACCAACACGAGCAAACACGGTCATTGTGGACCGACACGGACAGACATGAACAACCAAGGGTTGTCGGACGCAAACACGAGCACCAACACAAACACTAGCACTGTCACTTACACCAACTCACGTACGGTATACGATATAGGTTGCCGGTGACTGACACGCATTTCGACGCAGGAGCTTACGCTTACTTATCGCTTTATTCACTAAGGTGAGTTTACGGCCCCTCTTTACTTTTTTTCAAACGCTTTTAAATAGGGGGAGAATACTAGTTGCATCGAGTCAAACATTCATTACTATACAAACATTTTTGTGTATGCTGGTTTATTGGACAAACATTAAGTGTTGAACTCGTAACAAGCCCTCACACAGTCTTACCGTTAATGTACGAACAACGTGGTAGATTTGGATGGATCCATTAGGGAATGACTAACCCCACGGGGCACAATGTTGACTGGATGTCATAACCCGTGCAAACTCTGACCTAACTTGCTATGCATACGAGGCATAGCGGAGGCAAGGACAAACAAGTCTAGTTCGGTAGTGACGCACTGACACTTTGGGCCTAGGGCTCGGTACTAACATTTGATAAACAGCATGACACACTTTCATTACTATATGTATATCAAAACCTGTGAACTCACCAACCATTGTGTTGACACTTTTCTAACTTGTATTCTCAGGTAACTAGCTGACTATGGAGCAGGAATGCACATTAGGGATTATGAGCCTAGGATCCCGCATTCATGTTATCAGTCTTTTGAAAAACAATTACTTTTGGGTTATGTTTAAACAGTGTTGTGTTTGACAATTTCGTTTCCGCTGTGTAAACAACTATTTTCCGCTGCATGTTATGACTATTTGATTTTCCGCTGCAATATGATTTGATAACTTTTATTCCGCTGCAAACTATTTTATGAGTGTATGTGTCAAACTTTGGATTTGTAAACGCATATAGAAGTGTTCTATATGACCTTGAGCTGTGATTCTGGACACGTCACACCCACGTGGACTGACACCACGAGTGGGAAATTGGGGGTGTGACAGACTGGTATCAGAGCCTTGGTTATAGGGAACTAGGTTTGCATGTAGTAAACTTAGACTATAGCCATTGCTCAACTTTAGACACTACACTTAGAACTTTCACATTGATAATGCTATTACTTATGATGAACCATTGCTTACTAACTTGATACTTACAGGATGGCCGACAACAACAACGCTAACGGGAACTCAGCTAGACTCACGACCACAGGCGACATGGTGGCAGAGGTAGATGCCGAGATGGATAGACGGGCTCGACACGCGGCACAAGCTCGACACTGGGGATGGTTACCCACTATGATACATCGTTTGCGCATAAATCGTCGTTTATGCCATTTTACCCAAATAAAGTTTCCTTATTTGGAAAGTATCCGTTTAAAAACTCGTTTTCACAAATCCAAGTTCCCAATATGCTTAGAAATCATTTTTAAACATATTTCAAGAATCAAAGTTCATCAAAACATTCGTAAACATCAAAAGCCCTCTTTTGATTTACGAAAGTTTCCCTAAATAGAAAGTTTATACGAAATCACGTTTTTGACAAAATCAAATATCCAAATGTGTTTCTAAACACTCCAATATACATTTGACAACATCTAGACATGTCTAACATGTCTAGATCATCACAAATCTAAGACATGCACATAAAAGTTTCCTTTTATAACAAGTTTACCTAAATCATCATCAAATCAACGATAACTCAACCAAACTCAAATCCAATCAATCCTATACTCTAAAATCAGTAGATCTAAATCAAATACACATCAAATCACCAACAAATTCATGTACAATAGCCACATGGAGTTGCATGTGTTCAAACACACCGCATGTGTGTTTTTACATCATGCATGTACGATCTAATGCTAGATAAACGTTTAAAACTACCTTTGATGCGTAGATTTATGCTAGGACATATCTTGGAACTCAAATGGAGGCTGATGATGGTATCTTCACTTGTGGATGGCTTCCAAGGCTTCCTTGTTGTTCCTACGATCTTCAATCACCAAGAGTGGCTTCACTAGTGATTCTATAGAGTTTGAATGTTGATCTCAGGGGTTTTTGGTCGAGAGTATGAGTAGAAAGTCGGAGGTAATGTGAAGAAACCGATTGAAATGTGTTTGGGGTTGATTTTATAGAAAATTTTGATCTGCATCGCCTTCGCGTACCGCGAAGGCCGATCAAATAGACTATCGCGTACCGCGACGAGATTTGGGATCCAGAGTCCCTGCTACTGCTTCGCGTACCGCCAAGCCCATCGCCAAAGGACCTCCGCGTACCGCGATGGGTCCATTTTCTTGTTTTTCGATTTCGTTGATTCGGTTTCGCTCGTACTCGATTCCCAACGTTTATCTTAAACATCTAATGCTCGTTTAGCACATAATACAATCATAACACATAAGTTTGATTGATCACCAACGTTCGTGAGACTCGTGTGTGTTTTTCGAAAATTCTTCGAATTATCTTGGACAGTTTGTGTTTGTGTTTTACGAAGTGTTTGCACGCTTGATTAATCCTAATCAACGTGTAATGCACAATTCAATAATTCTCCGAATTATTGTTTTGTGTTTGTGTCTAGTTCATCTAACTAACCATAATTAAATGAAATGCAACAAGTATGAATTGTGAAATACAAGGTAGTAAGAGTTGCAATTTACCTGAAATTGCCGGTTGTCACATCATCCCCTTGTTGAAAGAAATTTTGTCCCGAAATTTGGTTGCTGTTGATGGTGTTTGAGAAGCAAAAGTGTTTGAGAAACAAAAATTTTCTGGTTGTCACATCATCCCCTTGTTGAAAGGAATTTCGTCCCGAAATTTATTCGTTGTTGTCGGCGTTCGACGTTGTCTGTTTGAAGAGTTGGGGATATTTGCGCATCATCTGATTCTCATGTTCCCACATTAATTCAGGTCCGCGTTTCGAATTCCATCGATCTCTAACAATCACGAGTGTCTCACCGGATATGAATTTCTTCAAGTGTGAGACATGAAATACGTTGCAGACTCTATCGAGTAGCTTGGTAGATTGAGTGGGTATGTCACTGGACCAATCCTCTTAAGTATTTCTATGGTCCAATGTACCGTGGGTTTAGTTTTCCCCGTTTCACAAAACGAATGACGCCTTTTGACGATCTCAAGCTGCTGCCATACGGTTTCCGATTTGCACGATTTTCTCTGTTGTTTCATGCAAAAGTTCCGGGGATGCTGGTGTGGTAGCTGTTGTTGTAGGAGAACTCTACCAACGGTAGGTGAGTTTCCCAGCTGTTGTCGAAGTCTACTACACATGCTCGTAGCATGTCTTCAAGAGTTTGTATAATTCGCTCGCCCTGGCCATCGGTTCGTGGGTGGTATGCTGTACTCATATCCAACCGCGTGCCAAGCGACCTTTGCAACGATTTCCAGAAGTTGGAAGTGAATCTAACGTCTGGATCCGAAATGATGGAGATTGGCACTCCATGGAGTGAGACTACTTCCTTGACATAGATTCTTGCTAGCCTTTTTCATTTTGTCAATTTCCTTGATCGCAAGGAAATGTGCTGATTTAGTCAGCCGTTCCATAATTACCCAGATAGTGTCACATCCATTAGGAGTACCGGGTAATTTGGTAATGAAGTCCATAGATATTTGTTCTTACTTCCACATGGGGCAGGGGAGTGTCGCTCCTTTCACCGTTGATGTCTAGGGTTTCTCCACTCAGGGAGAGGTATGCGCACAACCTTGTTGTGGCAAGTGATTTCAGCTTGGTTTTTAGACAACCAATCCATGCCCACTACAACCTCAAAACTGCCTAGTGTAACTGGCATGAGGTTGATCCTAAATCTATGGTCTGCTAGCTCTAAAGTGCATTCTCTTAGAATGTGCTTAGTTACAATCAGTTTACCATCAGCTAACTCTACGGTGTATTTAACCTCTAAAGATATTGGGTTTATGAAAAGTATTTACTAAAATGCTTTAATATAAAACTTTTCTCAGTTCCAGTATCAAACAATACAGAAGCGTAATGATCGTTTAAGAGATATGTACATGTTGCAGGGTTAGGATCATTTCTGGCTTCCTTAGTCCCAATTACGAGGGCTCATCCCTTCGGACCGTTGTTGTTCTCGTTATTGTTGTTGCTCTTCAGATATGGGCAGTCCTTCTTGATGTGCCCTGGCTTTCCACATTCGAAGCAACTCTTCGGTGCTTCGTTCCCATTGTTTTTCACATGGGGGCAGTCCCTCTTGAAGTGCCCTGGCTTTCCACATTCGAAGCAACCTTTTGGTGCTTTGTATTGCTGCTGTTGTGGCTGTGGGATTTTGGTCACTAGTTTACCCCTGCAGTCCCTAGCTGCGTGACCTAGCTTTTCGCACCGTTGACACCGATATCTTTCACACGGTCCTCGTTGATGATGATAATCACAGTTGTTGCACGTTGGGTATCTACCGACATAGGCACCCTTAATTTGAGTGGTTTGAGTGAGCGGAGTGTACGTTTGGGGTGATCCAAACTTACGTCGTATTGGTGGTTGAAGAGTGGGGGTTTCGTTTAGAGAGTTATCCCATTTGCGTTTGTTGTCGGTGGTTTTGATTACTGAGCCACATAGAGGTAATAATCTTTGAATAACTGCTGTATCGGTCAGTTCATGAGCTAAGTATACGGCTTGTCGTAAGGTGGTGGGGTCAGCGGATAGTACCATATCCCGAACTTGTGGTGTCAATCCCTCAATGTATCTTTCGAGATGTTTGTAGGCTGGGGTCACCATTTCTGGGCACATGTGTGCCAACTCATAAGATCGCGAAGTGTATGCCTCGATCTCAGAACCAATCATCCTGTGATTCCGAAATTCCGTTTCCGATTTTTGAACTTTGTCGTGAGGGAAATATTCGTGGTTCATCATTCTTTTGAATTCTTCCCAAGGTATTGCATTAGATGTTTCTCGTCCTATGGTTTGAACATTTGTGTTCCACCAAGTGAGGGCTGCTCCCTCTAAGGTTCCTGTTGTGTACTTCACGCGATCATTAACTTTACAGTTGCTCATGATGAAGACTGATTCCAATTTCTCAATCCATCGAAGGAGACCGGCATCACCCTCCGTACCATTGAAAGAATGTGGTTTGCAGTCTAAGAATGTTTTGAACGTGCAGTGGGGTGGATTAGGGTTTGTCTCTTGGGTCAGTTGATTCTGGTTACGTGCAGCTTCACGTGCAGCGATTTCCTCCTCAACTCGTTCGCTGATTAGTGCGTTTAGTTTCGTTGCGGTGAGGTTAATGTTTCCACGTCCTTCCGCGTTCTTGCGTCCTCCGCGTCTTCCAGCCATGATCTTCATAGCAAGAATAAGCATTAGTGTAGGTCTAAGGACTAATGTAGCACGTGATTGATATGAAAAGAAAACATGTATTGATTGGCATGGACAAGATTTTCAATTACAGATATTAGTCTTGATATATGATAAGTTGTACTGGTTACAATTCATTTAATACGCAAGACACTAAGATTCCAAAATTTCGAGTACAGAGACACAACCCGTCTCTACCAGGTCTATGCTAAGTAAATTGGAGGCATTATCGATAGTAGAATCAGAATCAGCATCCGCCGCTGGTTCCTCTTCCTCAGTGTCAGGTTCTTCTAGAACTGGATCGGCGACCCGGTTTTCCAGCTCTTCGATTCTAGCTTTAACGATGGTAGCTCGGTCTTCGGATTCCTGGAATAGTGAAATTAACTGGTCATATCCCGATCCATCTTGTTGACTACACTACAAAGTTCTGTATGTCGGGTATTTGTATATCTCAGTTCCTCTGCAAGACACTCGATTCGATCGTCTGCCCAGGTCAGGTCCCGAGTCAATCTAGCGATAATATCCGTCTCAAGACACTGCCTCTTAGGCTCAGGTGAGTCTAGTATGGGTGATGCATTGTCGGGTGACTCCTCCATGGGGTCCTCCTCAGGATCCTTGTCAGGGTCCTCATTGGAAATTTGATACGTTGCTTCATGTGAAGTGTAAAGTCGCAACATGAGGTTTTCACGGATATATGGTAATCCGAACTATAGCTGGAAATTTGATGAATGTTGTGTTGAAATCTTGATACGTTGCTTGAATTCTGTTGCAACCATCAGAGCGAGGGATAAGCGAATATCAATGTATGTGTTTTCAAAAATAGGCTCACAATAGAATTTGCCAAAATTCATGCGTACCTGTAAATTCACGATTATGTTGCGCACCATGATCGTCAATTTACCTTACATAATAATTCTAGTTCCTCCTACTTCGGGCTTATTAGGTTTCGCTGGATTCAGGGTTTATTCATGTTATCAAGATTTAAACAAGAGTTATATGGGGTATGGCTGAATAGCATATCGAAACTAATACTTGGGATAGTTACGCGAGTTGAATGATATTATAGGGTCTTGCGCAGATCCTAAAGGGTAGCTACTTGGCTTGAGTGTGTTTTCCTTAAGTCACTTGGTGTTGAGACACTCATTGTGTGAGTGTTAGTGTAGCTGCTTGTGGATGACTACCTAGCAGTCAAGGAGTTTCGTATGCACCCGTAACGAAATCTCTCTGTATGGTCACTCTAGTTCTTCTCAGCTCAAGCGACAATGTTCGTTCGGTGATATTCTATGAGTGACAAGGAGTTGAGTTTGGAATCTCTTCATATGGTCCTTGTAAGCAGTATGTGTAGAAGTGCCAAAGGGCTACAAGAGTGTTGTTTAGGAGTTACGAAGAGAATCGATGTTTTTTCTAATCAAGGCTAAAGTGACAACCTTTTTTACTACTATAAATGTTGTGAAGAGTGATTGTTTGTGGTTTGAAGCTTTTAAGTTGTGGATCTTATAGACATAGTTCCAAAACTAAGGAGTAAGTTTGTTCTAATCGTTGGATTTATCTCTTCCTCCGACTTGTTGAGTGAGTCATAGGGCCTATTCCATCCCATGACTTGTCCGAGTGAGTCATAGGGCCTATTTCATCCCTTGACTAGTTTATGTGCATCCACGATCAACTCTTGTCGTCACCTCTTAGATTCGGGCACCGGTCATGGTAGCACCAATACCGACTGCTCCTCCTCAATTGGCTCAGACATGCTGCGTTCGGATGATACTAAATGCTCGTTTCAGTAACTCAACTACATCAGTATGATTGATGCTGAAAATGTAGGAACAATCCGTTCCTCTTCGTCATTTGCAATTGCACGAGGTGATGGTGATGTCATAACTATTATGAGTGTGGTAAGTGTGTGTATCATCATGTATACTAGTATCACAATACTAAGCACTATGTGTTGTGTGGAGACTAGTGGTTACAGACTAAGTTCACTAAATGCAAACCTAATTCGCAATAACCTGGCTCTGATACCAATCTGTCGCACTCGAGCCTTCCCGGCCTGAACGAGAGGGCGCGACTCGACTGAACTGACAGGATCGCAGTCTCCGACCGCACAGTTGCGAGACCTACATGTCCGTTTATGTACGTACATCCATTAACTTGGATAAAATAGTTTAGTAAAATCAGAGTTGCGGAAGTTATATAAGTATTTAAACAGTTTAAATCCATATGTTGCGGAAGCGTTATTTAAAACGGTTTCAAAATGATAAGTACTAATAGTTGCGGAAGCGATTAAATTTTTTTAACAATACATAAAGTAACACAACCAAATGATAACAAATGTTTAATAGACTAAGACACTTTAGTAGATGCATGAACTCCATCCTAGCATCCTAGGTTCCTCATGCACGTGCCCTAGTTTCCTGAGAAAACATGCAAGTAAAAGGTCAACACCAAGGTTGGTGAGAGCACAGGTTTGTATCAGCAGTAAACATCAAAATGTTTAAAGAAAGTGTTTCGTAGATTTACATATTATTACCATGCAATATCCATTGATAGCTAGTCAATATGAGTTATACCATATGCGGGTTCGCAACCGAAGCTAACATGCTGCCCCCCGCCATATCCATCCAACAAGATATGGCAATGTTGTTTGATCAACAGTGGGGCTTGTTAGGCCCAAATAGTACTATTCAGAATTACCACGGGATGGCCGAGATATCATACCGAGTGAGTGGATCGACGACCCAGGACCTCAGGTGAGTTCACAGACCCCTTATTTTTAATTTTCTTCCTTCCAAATCATTTGGGGCTGAGAACATGAAACCTCTTATTCGAGTGATCAACGAATAAGAGTTATTTTCAAATGATTTAAATTAAAGGATCAACCCTCAACCACTTATACGAATGTTATACGTATAAGTGTCTTTTCAATTACTTTTATTTGGCGTTCATCGCTACAATTAACTTTTCAACAAACAACATCAACAAACCAGTTTTGAGAGTTCAAAACACAAATCACCGAGGAGATGTCCGTTGACCACAATAGTTTGAGGCTTTGTGCCCAACCAAGAGGTGAACGGACACAAGTCGTGGAATTGTGTAGTGCACAATCGATTACCATCATTTTCATGGGAATCCCCTATCAAACAAACAATATCTTGTATGGTATCTGTCTAAGGTAATTCACTTTGACATGCGTCCACACAACAACACATCGGGAATTCGTTGAGGAATTCTCGAACAACACACATCATGTCACACCCCACCGTTGGCGGAAACGCGGGAATGCGACTGATCGTATATCGTAGCATATTAATATAAGAGAATATTAAATATGATGCAATTAAATGTGCCACGACATACGTTTGTCCAAACGACTAAGTATGCATGTTACATAGTAAGGTTCTAATGTTAACCAATCCACAACCAATCCGAAACAATATAATCAACCAAACAACATACGCGGGAGGAAATACAACCCGGAGAAATAAACTGAAATAGAAGTCTCGAAGTGAGCAATTAAAAGAAAACAGTAATAACTTGAAACTTTATTATCTTGTCTCTTCAAGAGTTGTTACCTGAAAAACACACTTAAAACATCAACTAGAAATTTGGTGAGTCCATAGGTTTTGACTCAATAAAATGTGTATGTGTATGCGCATATCGTATGCCAAGTAATACAAGTACAAAATGTAAGATAGAAATGTAACATGGGCTGACAATCAAACCTATGACTAACTGCCCAAGACAAAAGCATCAAGCTATTGTCAAATGTAACCAAATGTATTCAAATGTACCAAACGTTGGAGTATATTCATCTATTTTCCCACAACGGAGGTGGTGGTTGGCGCGACCAAACCATATATGAGGGTTGTCAACCCCGAATAGATCTATCCAATACCTGTCCACCGGCTCATCTCGAGTTAAATGATTGTGAAATGAAATGGGACTTACGTTATTTCGTTGTTCGTAAATGTAAAATAAGGAAACCCAAGAACATAAGATATCAAACACAAAGTAACAAGTATACATAGGCAAATATTTTGAATAAAATTTAATGTAATCGTAGTGTGTTTTTCACCTTGATGATGAAAACAAAACAAGTAATAGGGGCTATGAAACTCACCTATGATAATAGTATGAACACACTTGAAATTTTGTTGCAATAGCAAATTCTTCCTCACACGAGAATATCTACAAGTATGATACACATGTGTCACTAACGTTGTCTAATGATCGTGTAATTACTTTTAATTTTCGTTCTTGACAAATAGTGTTTACAAATACTAGATTAGCACATTACTTTAACGAAGTATATATATATGTTGTTATAAAATGTAACATATTTATTTGTTATGTATAAATATGTCATGTAAATTGTATCCCAAAATTATATCTTGAAGTCATGTTAAATTCTATGTTACTTGTGCTAACCATGTGATAATACATGTCATGATTAAATTATGAGAATTTTATATGTGTAATATACATGTCTTATTATGTCATAAATTATTTTGTTATAATTTATTGGGTTTTGTAAAACCCTTGAATAAATAACACAAGTCTCACAGAAATGAAATCTTCCTGAGCACTGATCCTATGTCTACTGTTTCGAAATACAAACTGAAATAAAATAAAAATATGACGGAAGGGTTTGAAAGTAAACTCGATAAGCTAGAGTTTGATATAAAATCCACGTAATTTGGGTAAGAAATGAATTAGTTATGAATTTTCTAAGTCGACACATGAATCTGTCAGTTTCAGCACGAACTGGAGTAGTAATTTTGTGTTGACTGTTTAAGTGATCAAAACTTGTCACAAAAATACAAAAAAAAATATGGGTTGGATAGATAACTCTTTGAACTTAGTTTTAGACTCAAGAATCATCCAAATTGGTTCATTTTTGACTGAGGTATGGCTTATCCAAATAGGTCTAAAATTTCAATCAGCAATCTGATTGAAATGTATATAAAGAATCATGGGGTTTTACACCCAAAAATCAAAATAAAAAGAATAAAAATAAATTGTTTGTAGTATTATTATGTGTTTCTAATCCACATTTTGTGAATGACCATCATCTTATCTTGATGAAACAAACATAAAATCATTAGTTTTGAAAATCAATGACGAACATATACATCATTTTACATAATTTGCACCTGAAATATGGGTGATTCCACATGCAATCATGTTTGATGATTATGAACACATAAAAATGGTTATACCAACCATCATACATATTCATAAGGCTTTGAATATAGATGCCAAAAATGCATCAAGAGTGAAAGAAATGAAAACAAAACTATTACAAAACTTACCAAAACACCTCAACTTTGAGACTTAAACTTCTAGAATAATTGTTGTAGCTCAAAAAAACTTCAAATTGAGTATGTATGTATGTTTAATACTGGTCTCAAGAAAGAACAAGGAGACTACAAAATGAAATACAAATGGCTTACAAATGATTTTTAAAGCAATGCATTAAAATGAAAATTAAAGATGGGAGTTATGGACTTAAAAGAGTTTTGTAACTCTTTCTTTTCTTAATTGTTGTGACCGAAACCCCCTAGGAGTATTAAGGTAATTATCAATAATTTATTTATTTATTCATTTATTTTATTTTATTAATTTTCTTTCAACACATTTTTCACACCCCCACCTCTCGTCACCTGAGATGATGTCATTCGTCGTTCTGAGAAGGTTGCGAAAGCATAGTGGTGATGTCTCAGAGATGAGGTGTGACTTACTTGATCCGGTATCACAACACCCAGATTAACTTAAAGTAAATATATTACAAGGATTTTGTAATCACAACCAACATTACAATATATAACTAAGTTTATTACATTATCTGATTTATTAAATTACAAATGTTTGAAGTGCATCCTCACCGTTTGTCACTGTCTCCTTGCAAAATGTTTTAGTTTGAAAAGTCAGCACAAAGCTGGTGAGATCTTAAAGTTCAAGTTCAACAATATGATATGATATGTAAGTTCTCCAAATGTTCAGTTCTAGATAACATGGGACCCGTATCTAGTTCCTTTCGGACTACTTCGTTCTCGTTCTATAAAGATACGACCCGTCGGTACATATCTTAGTGTCTCATTGTCTTAATGTCTATCACTACATTAAAAAGTTATGGAAACAGGTAACAAACATTCACAGCAAGGGGAGTTGCAAACTCATAGCAAATGGGTTGTCAGCCGATAGTACTATCATTGTTCCCCTTTCGGCCCCACATGGGTTCACTAGATATAGTTCAAGCAGTGAGGACTTTTAAGTTCTGTGATAGAGTTCTATTCTAAGAGCAAAATCCCATGGAATCCATAAGTTCTCAACAAATCACATGAAATCACACAGATTACAATGATACATATCATATGATCAAGAAAAGTTCCACAGTAATACCCCCGGTGTTTATAAAACATTAAAAAAGAAAAAGGGGTTGTACGAAACTCACCTGAAGTCAGGAGAGTGGTGAAATCACACGCATAATAGTAATGGTAGCTAAATTCTGCATTTGTTTAGGTTAAATGAGTTATTTATGTTTTAACTTACTAATTAGATCTTCCTGAACGTTCAATGTCAGAAACATTGCCTTGAAAGTCATCAAACCGATATTAGGTTTTTAATTAATTATTTTAGCGTCATATCATACACTGTATGATAATGTAGGAACCTCTACTGATTCAGGTTCCTAATACACAGTTGATGACACGTTTGATTAATCAGAATAATATCAAATTAACCAAATAGTTAATGTTGTTGACGACGGTGCTGAAACAGTTTCTAGATGAATTTATGGCTTAGGAATGATCAATCCTTGTTATTGAATACCCAAATATCATGAAATATCACAATGTGATATTAGAATAAGTTTAATAACCATGTTTAACATACTAATATGACTGTTATCACAAACATCAGATAATCGTTCCAATGAGTATGTTAATGATTGTGATTAGTTTGAAACACTTGGATTTAACCTTGCATTTCAAAGATTAATCAAACTAATCACCTACATTGTCACAATCAAATGGTTTAACCCATTTTAATCATAGTTACGATTTCATGAAAATCGGGCATTACAACGGATCAAAACACGGATTTACCCGTTAACATATCGAGTTCTTCGTTTATAATCAATCCTAGCCATCATCTAAGCAATAATCAACAACCCTAAGTATACCATTACGTTCAAAAACAAGATCTAATTAAGCATTATCAAACTAGAAGGTTAAAATGAACCGTTACCTAATCAGACGGATTTCCGACTGCACAACAACGATCAGAACTTGTAAACACGATCCCTAGCGCGATCCGTAGGTTTTGGCAACTTCAAAGTGGAGTATTGATGGTAAAAATGAATGGTTTTTCATCTGGAAGTCGATTATATGCAAGAGGTTTGAAAAATATGATTTCTGCATGCATTTTGATGAAGAAGTCTGATCCATTGCACCACCTCATCCGTCGCGTACCGCCAAGGATGACCAATTGGAGCTTGGCGTACCGTGAAGAAATCCGGAAGAAATCAGATATTTTTGGTCCTTCGCGTACCACCAAGGATGCTCATCTCGGCCTTGGCGTACCGCCAAGAAATCCGGAGAAATTTCAGATATTTTGATCCTTCGCGTATCGCCAAAATCCCTCAACCTAGCCTTGGCGTACCGCGAAGACCACCGAAGTTCAATACTTTGAGATTTTTCTTCATTTTTTGATTCTGGACAATACGGAACTCCGTTTCGCGCACGGTTTTCGTCCATGTTCATCATTTCTTGCATACTTTCAACCTGTAATAATTTCGATTGTCACATCAACGTGGATTTCAAGCATGAGCAAATGTGCTCACGTCATTGATGACGTAATTCTCAATTGCAACTGTCACAATATTAAAATGGAAATGAACCTATCATATACCACATGACTTCCTCATGTGTTACATTGTCTCATTTTGGTACTCTAGTACTTTGAGATTTATTCTTTATGTAATAAAATTCTATAATAATATTTGTGTTATTTAACTATCATTACTAACGTAAAGGTATGTTAGTTTAATTGTGTACCATCAATGTGTGCCGAACAAAAATTTACAACTACCATTGTAAATTATTTGTTTATTGTCGATTTTTCGTCTAAATGTAAAAACACTACGATACATGTCTAAAGTGTTTCTACATAAACAACGTCAGTTTGTCACAACTTGGTCACAGTGAAAGTCAAAGTCAAAATAATATTCAAAGTCAAAATAGAAAGTCAAAGTCAAAGTCAAACCTGAAATTCGTGGTGGATGTCACACATCAGAGTCATTTACCATGAGTTGACGCGGGTCAACCGACGGTAACGTAGATGGTACCATAGGTTTAACAAACCTCCAACGCTGAGGTTGGTACGTTACACGCAAGCACACATACAACAACAACTTAGATTAGTTCCAGGGGAACTAATCACATAAACATATCAGTTAGGGTTGGTAAATGATCGCAAGGGTGATATTACAGACAGACCACACATCAAAAACAAGAGTTTTCAAATCAAATAAAAGTTCCAGACTTGGTCTTGAACGAGTTTCAAACGAGTACACAGTAAACAATGTTTTCCTACAAGAGAGAAACGTCACTAGTGTGACTTTCAAACAATAAAACCTGTCTCCTATATCAGGAGACAGAGCATACGCTTCTTTCTCACAAATTCGTTTTACAATCATATGTCGTGTCGAGTAGAGTGAAGATACATAAGTGACAAGGTTCCGATTTCCGTTAAGGACACCCTCGTGGATCATCGAAGGAGTGGTGGGCTGGCGGCTGGGCGGGCGGTAAGCTTGACCCTACGTATGCCCTATACATAAACTACCTTCAGTGATTTGGGATGATGTCAGTAATGATGGTCAGACCGACGCACTTGTGTAGTTCATTCGTTTTTTTCAACATCATTCACACATCATATTTCAAATCGATGTGAATGGAAAGACTTTCACTAAGCCTTTTACAAAACCAAATATTTTCAAAATAAATGTGACTCACCAACCTAATGTTGACAGATTTTACATGTTCTCAGGTGAAAAACATGCGAAAGCAGGATGACTTTAGAGAGAGAAAGATAGGATCCCTTAAAGGAACCTACAACTCCTACGAGGAATCCCTCCGGCTTGCCTGGATACAAGATTCAAGACTTGCATCTGTGCAAGCAACCTTGTGGGACATCTGGTCCTCATTCCAGATGTCCATGTCAAGCTGTAATAGAATTAAATTATGAAATAGTTGTAATTTAATTTTATTCATTTTATGTATTTAGTATTTCTCGTATCATTATGTGCAATGTAACAATCTGATCACTTCGATTACAATCACGCCTCGGGACTCTTCCGCCTGATGGGTCTTCGATCCGGCCCGTGGTGTGACAGTACTTGTGCCGAAATCTCTTTCCTTTAACCGGCTTCATCATAGGAAAGTCTTTATCACATTGGTCTTTTAGAAACTTAGCAAATAGATCTGCTTGATTCTTCTCGAAGGTATTCTTGAACATGGCATTATTGATGCTCCTCAGATCTATTTTGGGCAAGGAGGAGAAGTTATGTGGACTCTTGAAGTACTCCAGCTTCCCATTGAATCTTTTGACCAGGTACAACTGCTTCTCGTTATCATACATCCAGCATATGACTCTTGATCTATTGTTGCGGATAGCAAATACGTCCCTTGAGCTAGCATTTTATAGATATTCTGGATCCTCGATGTCTTCGTCTTCATCAAGAGAGATCCGGGTCTTTTGAACTGTTGAGGGAGCAGGCTTCCAGTCTCGCTTCTTATCAAACCAGCTTTCTATTATGTTATCGAAACCGGTTACCTGTTCTCCCAAAGCTGTGACATACTTGTGAGCATACAAGTAGTCTATATGGGTCGGTTGAGACGTTCCCGAGCAATATATCTTTGTGTTCATCCTACTTAGATGCTCCCAAGGTGGTGTGGGAAGCTCTTCAAGTTCTTTATCTACAATCGCATCGAACACCGACTCCATACTGATGCCCTTAAACATATCATGAAAGTTCTCTCAAATGTGATGTCATTCTGAAGAGGATGATGCATTTCCTTGATCATCCCCACCCTTATATTGATCATCATATTTATCATCCTTTTTCTCTGACGCTCCACCTTTACCAGCACCATCATTATCATCATCATCATCATCATCATTCCCATTATCATCATCATCATCATTTCCATCCCCCTTTTCATCTTCATCTTCTTTCTTTTCTTTATTAGTTTCTTCATCATTATCATCTTTATCCTTCTGAGACTCTTCATCATCTTTATTTTCTTGGACATCAACATGGACTCCAGTGTCTTTGGCCTTCTTCAAATCATGTATCTCTTTCATCAAGAATGAGATATTTCTTTGCAAAGTCTGGATTTGTCCGTCCTGGATCATATTGTCCATCCTTAAATTCTTGATCTTTTGATCCTTCTTAGCAGAGTCTTGTTCAAGTTGGAACACTCTAGACTAAAGAATATCAATGTCAATCGGCATATACTCTGGCTCATGCGATGATGAAATCCCCATCGGAGCCTTTCCTTTGTTGGTTTTGGCCTTTGGTGGTGAAGGCGGTTGTGAGAAGTGGATAGGTATGGGTGATTGAGGAGGTGAGTTTGGTTTTTGTGGAGGTGGTGATGGTGATGTTTGGAGAGGTTGAGTGGATGGAGTGGGTTGATGTAGTGGAAGGGTGATCTATGGAAGTGGCTGAGTGGATTGGGCTGGTGGTTGTGTGGATTGTTGAAGTGGCTGATGTGGAGGTTGTCGTCACACCCCTAGCCGGCAGGCTGGATCAACTTTCCCGTCGGGCGGAATGGTCTCGGGGTGCGATATCGTGTGGTAATCGGGATGATCAGATTGTATACATAGCACAACATTTGGGAATAACTAAAGCACAATAATATTAAAACTAGGATTACAAAGTTAAATTACAATTGTCACATTTGATAATTTGATGATGTAAACCTATCCAAAAGAATCATGAGTTTACTATCTTGTAACAATACAAAATATCAAAAATGATTCACAAGTAACAAACAAAAATATGCACTTCCAAAAGCTAGTAGGCCCTCTATCTGGGCATCCTAGTATGCACCCTGAAATCTTAATCTTAACCATGCCTGTCACTTGTGAAACATGTAAGAAAACAAAGTAAACTCATGGTTGGTGAGTTCATAAAGTTTTGCAAGTGAAAATGAGTTTTAACAAACCTACTAGAGTAACAACCTTAACCTCACTAACAACACCTATCCTATCCAGTCAAGTACACCACATTCAACATTGAATATAGGGCATACGTAGGGTCTAGCCTAGATACCAGCCCACCACATACCGGACCGCATATGGTATTGTTATTACTGATAATTAAGCGTTTCACTCCCTACCAACACCACATTCAACATTGTTTAAAGTATTCTGGTTATCCAATCCCAATTCATTAGAGTTCGAAAACCAAGTTTGAGACCACCAATGTAGACGACTCAAATCTGACGGGGTGACTCATAGAGTTATCTGCGATGATTAACAGTACCAACCTTCAGAGATGTCCGGGGTGTAACGGTCTGTATCGGTGCGTAGTTAGAGGATACCCCTCAAAAGACACGAGGTGTACTGAATGGAATCATAATCATCCTAGCCAAATGTTACAAAACATTAAGAATTTACAACGAAGAACACTGAATGACTAGTAGGGGTTGACACAATGTCAACACGTGGCGGGCAATCAGTCTGTCTTACGAAGTCCTTGTGAGTACTGAGTATTAATACTTTCCGTACCTTGTGCACATGTACCTGGTAGAAAGTATATGTTTGAGAAAGTATATGTTTGAGAAACTTGTATAAGAAAGTATTTGTATGAGAAAGTATACATTTGAGAAAGTATTTGTTAACAATAGTTTATATATGAAATCTTAGTATTTTCTAAGCATAAACATAGAAACATTTTAAAAAAATAATGTAAACAAGCATAACATTTTAATAGTAAACAAGTTATAAAACATTTAACATGTTTCTCAGTCCCGCTGTAAAATAAAATAGTTTGAAAAGGGACAAATGAACTCACCTGTGTTGTAGAATACTTGAATGCACTAAGACTGTGCACGCTCGTTTGTTGTATCGGAGGTAACTTCAACACCTAATTTCATTGATTATGGTATTGTATTGTAAGTGATTATAGTTGTTCGATATTGTGTTTAGGTCTAAGTGTGTGACTAAGTGTACTAGTTATATTTCTAGATGAGTGATTATGTGTTTAGGTCTAGATGATTTTGTGCTTATGTCCTAGTTATATTCTTATTAGATCTTCCCTTCTTGACCCTTACCCATAACTAAATAGAACTTATCTTATTTTGAATAAGAATTAAGTTTAAAAGGCGTGTTTTTATTTTATTAGTAACCCATTTGTTACAAAACTATATTTTGTTGTAAAAAAGTTAACTTAATTTATGAAACCCTTTTTATTCTATTTATAGCACTTGTTGTTGGAATATAAGGACTGATGAGCAAAACCACTGAAGCCAGACACCTGAATAAAACCGCAGAAAGACAAGTCGCGGATGCTCCTCTTCCGATTGAAGAACTGATTCAACATCGGAAGACTCTCAGCGGAAGCATCGCCAAAAGAAAGTATCGCTGAACTTGTTTCCCTCAGAAGACATTAGCTGATCTTAATATCATCGGAAGACAACCTCTTCATCGGAAGAAGTCAAATGACTCGGAAGACAATCTTCTCTTCCCAATTAACTGATTATTTAATCAGCTTCTGATGAACCAACTTCTGAAGGAATAAACACTGAACTTCAGCACATCTACATCAACATCGGAAGACCTGAAGATTCTTGTTTTCGTTATTGTTGACTTTGTGTTTATACTAGTCTGATTGTATCAGTGTCTGTAATAATGTCAGCTGTTTGTCTTATTATTTCTTGTCTTGTATTGCAGAATGTTTGGGTATTTAAGTCCCAACATTCTCTGAATAATCAAGGATCATTTCCCCATATTTTCTTGTGCTTTCTATCTCTCATCTTCTCTCTTCTCTAGGCAAGAAAACTAAAACAACGAAAATAACTTGTGCAAAAATTTAGAGGGAGATGAAACCTAAGCTTTGACTAAGTGTCTAAAGCATTGTTCCTGGTTAAAACAGCTACTACTCGAGGTTCTTGTAGTTCAACAATTGGTATCAGAGCCTTGTCCTTAGCCTTGGTTTAACCATCAAGACTAAAACTCAAAGCTCAAATTGATATCTTGTTGTTTTAGTTTTCTGCACTCTATCTCTTCTGTCTTTCTAGTTTTCTTTAAATCTGTAGGAGTTTGACTTTTGAACTAATCTGTGTTCAAAAGTCATTCTAACAAATCACGTTGAGTTCTCATCACTAGTTGATTTGCTCATAATTATTTGTGAACCAATGGCAGAGAAAATCTCTATCGATCCCCATAACACCGGTTCTGCCACAAAGCCGCCAATCTTGGTCAGGCATCAGTATAACATTTGGCAGAGGCGGATGTTACACTTCCTGTCTAATAATCATACAGGATGTTGGAAGTCTGTCATGTTCGGACCGCACAAACCAACGGTCCTGGACACGGAGACTGGAAATAATGTCCTGAAAAATCCTCGGAACTACACCGAAGAGGATTACCAGAAGTTGGAGCTTGATGCAAAGGCACATGCTCAGTTGGCAATGGCTCTTCCCAATGAAATATACTCTGGTTGTCTTCACCATGAGTCTGCTAAAGACTTGTGGGATGCTTTAAAGAGCAATTCGGTGGTACCGAAGACGTTGTGGCTAATACCAAGGAGATATTAGCTCAACAATACGAGACATTCTCCCAACTAAATAATGAGTCAGTGACTCAGCAGTTTGAACGGTTCACTTCCCTCTTAAGTGAATTAAAACTTGCTGGTCAAGAGTGCACCCTGTCTCGGTCTTGAACCGCTTCCTGAGATCTTTACCTAAAAAATGGGAGACCTATTCCATTGTCATGAGATCCTCTCCAGACTTTGGCAAGCTCTCGGTCACTCAACTTCATGGTAAGTTGCTCACATTTGAGCGAGAGATTGACCATAAGAGAAAACTCATTAAGTATGGTAAATCAACGGAAGAGTATGTGCAAGGGAACACAACTCTTCTGAGTCATATCTCTGAATCAAATGATCAGGGTTATGATGAATATATTGACATAACCACTGGTATCACTTCTTCTTCTTCTTCCTGTGATGACCAGTCTCCCATATCTGATCATTTGTGTTTTATCATGGATGATCTCCATCAAGTTCCAAGCGATGACTTGGAAGAGATGGATATTCTGCACCAACTGGCCCTCTTGAGCATTAGAACGAACAAGTTCTATAAGAGGACCGGAAGGAAATTCCCTGGTATTCAAGGGAAAACCAGGTTTAGCCTAAATAAGGCTAAGGTCCAATGCTATAAATGCCATGGCATTGGACACTTCGCTAGGGAGTGCAAAAATGCTCCCCACTCAAATTCTTCTCCGTATGTGACCTTTCCCAACTCACAATCACATACTTCTTCTGCACCGTTTTCTTCTTCTTCTTTTTCCTTCAGAAGGCACAACAATCCCCAGGAGTCAGCACACATTGTACAAACCCCCTTCTCCTAATGTACAATATGTACAAGCTGCAAATGGTAGCATGTATCAACTGATTCCTGCACCTCTTCAAATTGTTGCACCATCTTCTTCTCAAATAAACATACCAGACCCTGCTGCTCAATCTTCTTCTTCCGGTCAACAAGCTCTCTTTACCCAAGAGTATGTCGACTGGAGCAGCTTGCCTGAAGATGTAGGCTATGCCCTCATCGCCTCTGAACCAACAGATTTCGCTCTTATGGCTGTTGGTGATGACTCTTCGCCTTCTGAACAACCTGCTGCAGACACTCCTGATGCATAGGTATCTTCCTCCACTTTAGAAAAACTATGTACCGATGCATGCATAGAGGCTTTTGCAAAAATAAAGAAAGCCAATGTGTTGCTTCAATAACAAAGTCAGGAGTTGGAGCAACTGCTTGACAATAAAAATTCTGAAATGGAAAAACTATTAAAGAATAAAGACAGTCAAATATCTGTCCTAATGACTGAAAAGTCCAACCTACAAGCTCTATTTGATTTGCAAAATGAAAAATATGCAGCTTATAGAGATGAATTGTCTCAGACCAAGGTTAGCTGCGACAAGTGGGTCGAATCCTGCAAAGGGTTCAAAATGCTTTTAAGTAAGCAAGTTCACAGCAAAGCCAAGTTTGGAATCGGGTTTAATCATACTAGTCCCATTGAGGACTACACCCTGATTGATAATAAAATAAATGAGACTGATTTAGAGGCCATTTCTCCCACCTTTCTTCCGGATGAAATTCCATCCATCACAATCACACCTCCAAGAGTGTACCAACCTCCATAGTTTCCCACGTTTGTTTATCCCACTGAAACTAATTTGAGAGACACGAGGAAACACCTTTGGAAAGTGATCAAAATAAAAATGCTTCTGAACAAGCTGAGATGGCTCCGACCATGAGCTCTACTCAAAGATCGGAAGATACAAGTATTCATAAGACTTCTGATAGTCAGGCTGCCCGCCTTGACAAAGGAAAGAGGCCCATGTTTGACATTAGATTTCCTCCTTCTCATCCTCATCTCCCCTATCCAATAATGAAGGCAAATAAGCCTTTCATCCCCAACTACTCTGCTTTGTCTCCTACCTGTCTAAAATGTTTTAAGTATAATCATACTACTGAAAATTGTTGGACAAAAACTCCTCTGGAGAAAGCAAGAGAAAAACTAAATGCTAAAAAATTGAAAGCTGAACAGGGTTCTTCAACTAAAGGAAAATCTCCTAATAAAATGAAGAAATCAATGAAGGCTAATAGATTTTCGGCATCCTCTCATTCATCACCTCACTCTTCTTCTTTACTTGCTTCACCCGGGCCTTTTATCCTTGGAACACCACCTTCTTACTCCACGTTGATTCCTGCTGCCCGTTCTTCTGCTGAAGTGAACCCTCCTTCCATGGATTCACAAATCCAATATCTTGCATCAAAATTAGCAACAACTGATATTAATGATGTAGAAATTGATGAATAATTCTCAGCAAAATAAATGAACATCTTCTTTCTCCTCTAAAACAAAATAAGACCCATATCTAACCTATTGTAAATTAACTTGTCATGTGCACAGACCTTCTTCAAACCAAAGTCATCTATGGTATGTGGACAGTGGAGGCTCTAGGCACATGACAGGATGCAGATCCATTTTAAATAACTTCATTCCAAAGAATGGAGGATCTGTTTCCTTTGGAAATAATGCAAAAGGTTGGATAGTAGGGTCTGCTTCTGTCCAGGGTGGAAAACTGCACTTTAAGGATGTTAGCTTAGTTGAAAATCTCAAGTTTAATCTCTTGAGTGTTTCTCAACTAGCTGACAAAGACTTCAGTTCATTTTTCACCAAGGACAGTTGTAAAATTCTCTCCCCTGAAATAAATTCAAAAATAAAGATCTTAATTGATCAACACACCTTGCTTACGGCTAAAAGAAGTGGAAATGTCTACGTTGTAGACATGACCACTGACTCTCAAACATCTTCTCCTACTTGTTTGATAGCCAAAGCATCATCTTCTGAAACCGCTCTTTGGGACAGAAGATTCAGTCACCTCAACCACCAATCTCTTCATTAACTTTCTACCCTTTCATTAGTAAGAGGATTACCTTCTAAAGAATTTCACTTTGAAGGTCAATGTGAATCTTGCTTAAAGGGAAAGCAACATCAAACATCACATAAGTCTATTAAGGAGTCCAAAACAACTAAATGTCTCAATCTACTTCACATGGATCTTTTTGGTCCAGTGAAGGTAACCAGTTTGGCCAGAAAGAGATACTGTCTAGTTGTTGTGGATGATTACTCAAGATTTTGCTGGACCTTCTTTCTTTTCAGCAGAGATGAGACTTCTGAGAAAATAATTGCACTTATCACTCAACTTGAAAGACAATTTGGTCTTCCAGTTAAAACAATAAGGAGTGATAATGGAACTGAATTCAAGAACCAGGTTCTTGATAAGTTCTGCATCTCTAATGGAATCCTTAGACAATATAGTGTTCCTAGAACTCCCGCTCAAAATAGAGTTGTGGAAAGGAAGAATAGGACACTTATTGAAGCTGCAAGAACTATACTTGCAGATTCAGGATTACCTTTATCCTTCTGGGCTGAGGCAGTAAGTACTGCTTGCTATGTATTGAACAGAGTTCAAATTGTGAAAAGACATAACAAGACTGCCTATGAAGTCCTTCATAACATAAAGCCTCTCATCTCTTTCTTTAAAGTCTTTGGGTGTCCGTGCTTCATCTTGAACACAAAAGACTCTTTATCCAAGTTTGCTGCTAAAGTAGATTCTGGATACTTTGTTGGATATTCTCAAACTTCTAAGGCTTACCGAGCTTTTAATCTCAGGACTAAAATTGTTGAAGAAACTATTGATGTCAAATTCAATGAATCTGATTCGACCTCATCTTTCCCCTCTGCTCCTAATGATCTCTTTGATCTTGAAAGCTTCACCTACATCTCTTCTACCCCTTCTTCCTCTTCTTTTTCTTCAGAATCTTGTCAAACTTCTGAAGATCTGTCCTCTCTTGAAGATTGTTCTGTCTCTAAATTCTTTTCTTCTCTTCCTCCTCTTCAAATAAATTCTCAGAACCAAAGTGAACATATATCTACTCCTTTATCCCCAGTCTTGGATAACACACATGTAGATGTTCCTGAAAATGGTCATGCTTCCCCTTCAGAAAATTCTCCCGGCCATACAGAAAACTTACCTTCTTTCGATGCTGCCTCTTCTAATAACTGTTTGGACATCATTCCCTTCGGTAGAAATCATCCTCTAGAACACATCTTAGGTGATCTACATAAAGGTGTTCAAACTAGGAGCCAGATTTTAAACTTTTGTCTTCATGCAGTCTTTCTATCCCAAGTTGAACCTTCCAAATATAAGGAAGCTCTCAAAGATAATAATTGGGTAGAGGCTATGCAGGATGAACTGTTATAGTTCAAAAGACAAAATGTTTGGACTCTTTGCCCCTTGCCGGCAGGAAAATACCCTATCAGAACTAGATGGGTATTCAGAAATAAAAACAGATGACAGATGTATTGTAATAAAAAATAAAGCCCGATTGGTAGTACAAGGTTACTACCAAGAGGAAGGCATTGATTATGATGAGACCTTTGCTCCTGTGGCCAGATTGGAAGCCATTAGACTCTTCCTGTGCTAGGTATTTGGTATCATGTTAACCAAACTTGTAAGCTTGTTGGTTTTTCAGACAGTGATTATGCAGGATGCTCGCTCACAAGGAAGTCTACTTCGGGAGGATGTCAGTTTTTGCAAATTGCTTAGTGTCATGGCAAAGCAAGAAGCAAACATCAGTGTCAAATTCAACTGCTGAAGCTGAGTACATTGCAGCAGCACATTGCACTGCCCAAATCCTGTTGTTGCAATATCAACTATTGGATTTTAGAATAACTGAACTAAAAACACCTCTCCTAATAGATAGTGAAGCAGCCAAAAATATAATAAAAAATCCTGTCTACCATTCAAAAACCAAACATATAGAAATAAGGCATCACTTCATTAGAGACTGTTTTGAAAGGGGACTAATTGTCCCAGAACATGTCTCTACAAGTGACCTAATAGTAGACATATTTACCAAACCCTTGGATTCTTCAACCTTTTCTAAGTTTGTAGCTAAATTGGGTATGATAAATATGAGCTAATAAATGCTGTTAAGAATCTGTTTCTTAAACCCTTAAACAAATACATAAAAGGGTAATCTACTTTGATTGTCCTAACGACGGATATTTGGTAAACCACTGATGAAGGCATTTTGGACTCTCAGTGGTTATCCCATAACTCGGATAGGAACATTGGCTATTATAACCACTGCTTCATAATCTATCCGCAGTTGCAGCTTCCGTTGTTACAAGATTAAACCTTTCAGGGTTTACCTATCTTCCGACGTCTCTTCTTCTTCTTCTTCTTCCGACGTCACTTCTTCTGTTGTCTCTTCTTCCGAGACTTTTAACCAGATTATTTATTCTTGGTTAAATCTCTTCCGAAAATAAAACTCTTCCGAATATTAAATAATCTTTCTTATATAAATATTCCTTGCCCAAGTGGTTATCAAATCTCTTGATAATTACGCCAGATTCGGCCGTCACTAATCTCTCTGTAATATTAGACCTCTCACAGTTAATAGAATTGACACTCATTAATTGTTCTCACGGCTCGATGCTATATTCTTTCCATTTTTATCCTTCTTACTCTAAATGACCACTGATCTTCTTTCCTTATTTATATCAGTCATTGTCTTCTTTAATCCATCAGTTCTTTCATAACACCTCTTGATCATTCTTGATCAAGAACACTTCTCCTTCAACCTTGACGCTTCCGGTTGCTACTCATGGCGAAGGACTACTGCTTGTCAGGCATGTCGCCTGGCACAATGCATTTCCACTGCTTCCGTCTGAGCTTTATGCTCATGATGATGGTGTAACCGCATCGGACCAGGCTTCATTCCCGACAAAGCATTGTCTGTACTTCAGGGTGTGCATGAGCGTACTTTGTTGTCGTTTGCCTTTTCTCTCTCATGATCACAGGTTGGTCCGATGGGTAAAAACCCTAAGGTAAAGCTTTTGGTATAATATAAGTAGTGGCGGTTTTTTCATTTTTGAAACTGCTCTTGTGTGTGAACGGTTAGTCTTCCTCATCTCGTTTTCTGTAAAGCATAGTTTGTCCTCACACTTTGCCTTCAAAAGTGCTCGGTGTTCATCATCACGAAATAACAATGGCCTTGAAAATCAAACCGATCCATAACCTCGAAGCTTACCTTGTCAAATCTTCTCAGTATCCTCATTACAACGAAGCTATCAACACTCTGGTAAACTCTTTCGTTCACACTGCTCTTGTTCTAAACCCTCCTATTTCTGAAGTTGCTCTAAACCAGTTTTGGGCAAACTCATCCTTGGTGATGAAGGATGACTATGTTGAAAGGATCGCTTCGGTGGTCGCTGGTCAACAAGTCACCATCACTCCCACAAAAATAAGTGTTGCCCTAAACTTGAACGACACTGACGCTCCTTCCACTGTCTCTCTCAAACTCCTTCATAATACCTTCATCCAGTGTGATTATCAGGGTGACTTGAAAAATAGGACTTTGTACAAAGCCTTCTTCTACCCTAAGTACAAGTTCCTGTATCACACTATTCTTCAGTGTTTGTCGCAAAAGTCGACAACTTGGGGAGAAATGCCATATGACATGCAATATGTCATGTACGCAGTTCTTTCCAATGAAAGGGTCAATCTGTCTAAAATAATTTTTGATCATCTGGTGAATCACCAGAAAAGTCCCAATTTTCTGCTCTATCCTAGGTTTGTAATGGCCTGCCTCTTTGCTGACCTTAATCATGTTTGTCACATTGCTCCTCTTTCCACTGTAAAGAGCATTGACAAACAAGTGTTCACTAGATTGAACACTGATCCAAAACATACGGATGACACTGAGGAAACACCCATCCTCGGTGAACCCACATCCACCTCCTCCACACCTGTAAAGGTACCGCCCAAACGAAAAGCTTTTACCAAAGCCTCTAAGCCTAAGAAGCCCAAAAAGGCTGTTCAGGAAGATGAGATCCCTGAACATGTCTCTATCCCCACTGGACAGTTGGATACATCTGTTCCATCCTCACATATGCATCAAGGATCTCAAATCCACCTAGCTCCTCATCAATCCTCTTAACAGGATGATGTTGTACTTCAAAGGGAACCCTCCATAGCCATGGAAGTGTCACTTGACACTGAGTCGGCAGTCCACTCTCCCAAGGACATTTCTGTTTCTTCCCCACATGCAGCCCTTAACTCTCCTACCCATGTTCTCCATGATATTGATACTATGTTTGAGCAGCTTGGTTCTCCTCCCCCTTCTCCAGAAGAGGAGCTGCCCCATCAAACCTTTGCTCAAACAGCTCAATCTCCTACCCATGGAGAAGAGGATGAAATCAGGATGACCAGTCCATCTAGAAATCTTGATCATATATATGGAGCATCCACTTCACATGATAATCCACTGGACTTTCATTTGAATGGTTCAGGCAATAAGACTCCTGATATGGCAACATCCCAAGAAGTTCTCGAAATTGAGGCTAATCCCCGGAACCAAGAAACAGGGGTGCATGACATTCCTGAGATGGACTCAGGTCATGATAAAACTGACTCTTTAGTCAGGGACTCAGATGATATCCTTAAACGGTTGGACGAATCTGATTCTAAAATACAGGAATTGACGGATTCCGTGGCTCACATTCAGGATGATGTAACTAAGCTCACTGAGCTTGTTTCAACAGTCTTGAGCAATCAAGCCCTGCAACCCCAATCCATCCCCTTGCAGGCACCTTCACTTGAAGGTTCTTCCACCACACTACCTACTTCCACTGCCACCATCTTCTCCCCTCAGATTCTTCAAGAAGTGTTAAACCCACTTTTTACTACCCAATTTACTTCCCTGCTTCAATCCTTCACCACCCAATTTCTGACCACCCAAAAGATTCAATTGGATCTGCTGAAAATTTTAGTCGATACCAAAGTCTCTTCCTTACAACATGAAATCACTAACCACACCAAATTTCTTGAGTCCCTTACTGGGATTGCTTCTCCTTCTCCCTGGTTCAAAGAACAGGCTGATGAAGCCAAAAAGTGGGAGAATGAAAGGCTCCTGTCTGCTGCCCAAGCTGCTAAAAGGGCAGAAGACAAGACTGAGCAAAGGAGGATGAAACAAATAAGGCTGCAGAACCAAGAAGGACTTCTCAAAGCAGCATTGGATCAACAATTCCAAACTCAAGCTGCCAAGGCTAGCTCAGAGTAGAAACAAAAGGAAGTTGAGGCTCAAATAAACACTAGGACATCTGGAGTATCCAGAAAACCCAAACCTTCCAAATTTGCTCCAACTGTGCAAACCAAGCCAACAACCGCTGCCCCACCTTCCTCCACACAGCCAAATAAAGAAAGTTCACCCACTCTCTCTCCAAACTCTGCTTCTCAAACCCTCCTTGAACTTTATTCCCTTCCTGTCACTCTCAATGCGTCCAACATTTTCCAAAAACCAATCCCTATAATCACTTAGTCTTTCTCAAGAAGACAAAAGAGTGTGGTCAGAAAAACCAAAACCCTCAATAACTCACCTCAAAAACCTTCCTCAGACTCAAATGATGATCAACCCATTGCCTCTCGTGTCTCAAGAAAGAGAAGGCTGGTATTGGCTGATATTGATGAGTCTGAACCTTCAAATACCATCAAAGTTCCCTCACCAATAAGATCAGCAGATGCTGAGAAACAATAAACCTCTCCAGAAAAGGAATCCTACTCACCTGTTAGGACATTTCCTTCCGATGAAGACCTTCGGAAGATAAAGAATAAAGAAACGGAGAAAGAAAATCTGATTCTGGCTAGTCTTGAAGCCTCAGGTCTTTCAGGAGTTGAACTGATAAGGACCTACCAAGAACAAATAGCCAGAATGGATCAGCAGCAAGATAAAGCCTATCAGGCTGAGAGGGAGCAGCT
Organism: Mikania micrantha; assembly: GCA_009363875.1. Classification (NCBI taxonomy): domain Eukaryota; kingdom Viridiplantae; phylum Streptophyta; class Magnoliopsida; order Asterales; family Asteraceae; genus Mikania; species Mikania micrantha. The sequence goes on from CM018691.1 coordinate 121,846,802, forward strand.
GATCAAGTACGTGCTGGATGAAGGGAAATACAAGGTTGAAAACTTCAGTAACTAGGATATCACTGCCTCAGAAATGAAGCCAAAGTTTTATCTGAAAGAATAAAAGCTGAAGTAAGAAAAAAGAAGATCCTTGAGCAAAGTAAAAGAATAAAGCACTTCCTCATTCAAAACCAATGGGGACCAAAGAATAAAATAACAAGATAGAAGGATGAAGTGCTGTTTGATGAATGGTCTAAGTTCAAAAGAGAAAACAAAGACCACCCTGAGCTTTGGAAAGATTTCATTCCTTATCCTTCCACAGTGACTCAGCTCAAGGAAGCTAACCCAAGCACAGTGATTGATCACCTGCTTAATGCACCCTTGGGAACTCTGGGTGCTGGGTCTGCCAAACCTTCATCTGCCAAGTCTCAGCCTCCTCAGATCATAAACTCAAGAATAAAAATAAAGAGATGGTTCTATGACTCTGTTTCCAAGAGTTTAGCCATAGAAAGATTCAATGGTTCAAGAACCCTCTTCTCTAATTGGGATGAGATCCTCACCCTACCAACTGATGATTTGAAGGAACTACAACACAAAACTCTGGATAATGCTGATACAGAGTATGAGGTTCTGAACTATGTTCGAACTCTCAGAAATAAAATTGGTCTGGATTTAAAACAAAATAAGTAGGTTTTGGCTTCATTAGTCCAGAGGGAGATTGTTGGAATATAAAGACTGATGAGCAAAACCACTGAAGCCAGACACCTGAATAACACCGCGGAAAGACAAGCGGCGGATGCTCCTCTTCCGATTGAAGAACTGATTCAACATCGGAAGACTCTCAGCGGAAGCTTCGCCAAAAGAAAGTATCGCTGAACTTGTTTCCCTTAGAAGACATTAGCTGATCTTAATATCATTGGAAGACAACCTCTTCATCAGAAGAAGTCAAATGACTCGGAAGACAATATTCTCTTCCCAATTAACTGATTATTTAATCAGCTTCCGATGAACAAACTTCCGAAGGAATAAACACTGAACTTCAGCACATCTACATCAACATCGGAAGACCTGAAGATTCTTGTTTTCATTATTGTTGACTTTGTGTTTGTACCAGTCTGATTGTATTAGTGTCTGTAATAATGTCAGCTGTTTGTCTTATTATTTCTTGTCTTGTATTGCAGAATGTTTGGGTATTTAAGTCTCAACATTCTCTGAATCATCAAGGATCACTTCCCCCATATTTCCTTGTGCTTTATATCTCTCATCTTCTCTCTTCTCTAGGCAAGAAAACTAAAACAACGAAAATAACTTGTGCAAAACTTTAGAGGGAGCTGAAACCTAAGCTTTGACTATGTGTCTAAAGCATTGTTCCTGATTAAAACAGCTACTACTCGAGGTTCTTGTAGTTCAACACTTGGCAAAATAAGTTGTAGGACCCCGGAAACACGACGGTTCCTTGCGGATTCTGCTAGGCAGGCCCACGAATAGTGCGGAATCCTATTCGGGGGTTTTCCAATCGAAAGCTAATCACCATGTGGTAAACCGATGATTGGGAATCAAAGTTTTGAGCGAAATCGATCAACCACGGGACATGAATCAAAGTTGGAGGCAAGGGGTGCTGAAACCTAGGTGGATGTGACAGGTAATGAGCAGAGGTCCTTAGAACATTCTGTTTTTCGGGTATTTATAGTCTGCAGTCATTCGTACGACTGAGTCATGCTAATGACTCATTATGCACGAATGACGACAGATGTATGGACTGATCACACGAATGAGTCAAATGAACTCAATTGTAGGTTCATTTGTACGAATGGTCCGTTTGTTAGATAGAATCAAAGTTAAACATGTCAAACACACTCAAACAAAATCAAACAATAGATAATACTTGATTTCATTGATAATATATGCTTTGTACAATCACTAAAGACAACTACACTTAACTATGGACAAACGATCTATCAACATATGTTATTGTTATCTTATTAAACTTTAATTATATACTATTAGGTAGTACATTTTAATAAAATCTAAGTTTAATCATGAAAACATTTAAGTTTGAAATCTTGGAACTTAGGTCAACTAATCAAGTATAACCCAAGTCCTTATATGTTTCTTTGATGCTTGTTATCTTGACTAAACCCTTGTGTATGTTTGAAATTGATCTTTAAAAACTTGACCAACTTGGTTTTTTTAACCCAAATTAGTATGGATGATAAAATAAGTTCCCAAGGAGTGTCGATACTAGTAGTATCGACACATGGGTCCTTAGCCACATCTGGAAGTCCATTGATACTGCTTTGCTTATCTTGGGTTGTTTTATCTTTGTGCCGCTTAATTATACCCCCATTGAGTTGTTAAACACTTGAAAACATTAGAGATGTTGCATAGATGAAATTTAAGTAGTATCAATGGGCTTCAAGTTCGGCTAACACTTGATTCTCTCAACTAAGCCTTTGCCGATATTACCATGGCTAACCTGACTCCTCATGATCTCATTTTCGACTCTTAGTATCTGATTTTAAGCTTAATATCCTTGAATTAGATTAAGGTATTAGTATCGATGACCTGATAATTAGTATCGATGATCATCAGCTCAACTAGTATCGATGGAACCTCAAAACCCTTCTGCCGATACTATAATATCGATGGACCCATGTTACCTAGCCCCTAGACCATCGATACTACTAGTATCGATGGTCCTTTGAGCCTGAACCTTTGGAGACTATCGAGATTAAAAATCTCAAAGCTTAGCATCGACATGAGGAGTCCATCAAACCTCCTAATCTAGGTGGTTTTTGAGCTGATCTCAAGAGTACCGTCGATATTATTCCCTTGTAGGTTCATCCGTCGATATTGTCTTTTCCCAGAATATCCAGCCAAGTTCGAACCTTCAAACATTTATTCTAACATGTTCTAAGTATCCTAAAACTCATTTCGTGTATATCCTAATCGATTTGAGGTGTTAGAAACCGATTATAAGTTCAGCTATGAAAAAGGTGGTAAAAACCATATTTTACCGAATCTTCTCACTAGAATCATGAGCGTTTGAGCTTGTTTCACCACAGATCCTTCGCACTTCCTTGTTCTCCTTGTTCCAATGATCGTTTTAACTACAAGATCTTCGAATTTGGTGAAGATTTGGGTAGGTCGAGTGTTGTTTGAAGGTAGAGAGAGATGGCAAACGAGATTAATGAGAGAGAGAGAGAGGAAAAATATGCCATAAATGAAGTGGGGAAGAAGAAATTTAGGTCTTTGATAGCCCGGGTGTGTTAGGGTTCGGTTTCGTTTTAACACGTCGTTTTCGTAACGTTACGTAATTATATAAAAATAGAAGTTTTTAAATCATTTTAGATCGTAATTCCTAATAAATTAACTAAATATCTTTTTATTATTTTTAAAGTTTAGAAAACGTCTATTTTTATCGTTTCGTCTGATCGTATCGTTTTCGCGCGTATTCGTACAGATCGTCACCCATACGAACACGACGACAACTTTACTTTCCGATTTGATTTTCTAATGAAGAGATATCGTTCAGAATGTTAAACTCACAATAATATTCATGTGAATCGTCACCCACACGAATACACTGTTAGTTCAATATTCCCGTAACGACATCCGTTATAGTTTTAGATTGGATATCCTCACATACGTTTATACATAATAATATCGTATCTAGCATTCACATGTGTTATCATTGCACAATTTAGTTTTATCAGCACATCGATATTGTGATTGTGTGTTGTGTGTCAGTATTGAACTTCTACACTATTTCACAAAAATGTTTCACATAGAATTATCACAAAATGATTTACAATTAGTTTCTGTACAAGCATCCACAGTACAATCCTACCGTTCAAGTCTACTATTCAGGTCTACTGTTCAGGCACTGTTGTTACAGTCTCCCCTTGTTAGAGAAATTTCGTCCCGAAATTTAATAATCATTGTCAGGCACGACTTCCTCTGTAAACAGATGGGGATAATTTGATTTCATGTGGTCCTCACGCTCCCAAGTAAACTCTGGGTTGCGTTTAGAGTTCCACTGAACCTTAATGATTGGAAGACGGCTTCGTTTCAGTTGTTTAACTTCACGATCCATAATTTCTAGAGGTTTCTCGATGAAATGTAATTGTTTTCTAATTGAATCTCTTCCATCGGTATGATCAAAGACTCGTCGGCTAATCATTTCTTAAGGTTTAAAACACGAAACACATCATGCACACCGCTGAGTTCATCAGGTAACCTCAGCCTATACGCCACAAGACCAATTCGTTGAATTACTTCAAACGGTCCGATGCAGCGTGGTGCTAGCTTGCCCTTCTTACTAAAACAAACTATGCCTTTTCAAGGGGACACCTTCAATATATAGTTGTTATAAACAAAGCATATAATCATTTCTTTTAAGATTTATTCAAAATAACTACTTATAAACCTTATTTAAGTAAGAATCTAAAAATTTATTTTAAAACAATTAAGAATGTATAATAATCTTCAAGTGTATGCAATCACAAATATTCATAATGTATAACAAATATTTAAAACAAACTATTTGTTTAAATTAAAATTCATAAATGGATGAAATGTGATATTTAAACGTTAAGTATTCAAATAAGAAATATTAATCTGAACAAATAAATACTCGAAATAATTACATCATTCAAACTTAGATATATTATTATAGGACTTCCATAGATGCCATATAATCTAAGACATTAAAACTTGAACTTTAGGATACTAAGACTCTATTACTCAAACTTTAGGGTGATTGAACTTAGCTTCTTCAAACATTACTCATAGGCTTTGAGGACTAGCTTATAAGAAATCCAAGTGAGTTTCACTCATACTTCCCCTTTTACATTTTGTACTTTTGGGATGTTACATATGTCATTATTCAATCAAACTTTGTTCTAGAGTCAAAATCAATTAGATGCAAACTATTGGTCTAAGTTGTTTGACTTATGTACTTAGTATGCCTACTTGTTTATATTCAAAGTATTATCATGTTATTCTATGTGTAGTCAATGTTACTAGTAGCCCTTGCAATATAACTTAGGATATTATATATTGCAAAGGTGAAAGCGCCTAAAATCAATGAAACTAGTAGTCTTTGCACAATAGCTTTAGTTATTGTAAAATGCAAAGATGAAAGAGCCAAAATTCAATTGTTGTAACTAGTAGCCTTTATTTAATGACTTGTGTCATTAAGTTAGTAAAGGTGAAAGAGCCAAAGAATCATGTTCAACTTGTAGTATACTTGCTTTAGGTCTTACTGATTTAGACATTGTTTGCATTTAAGTTTCAAACATATTCTTATAAACCAAAAGGTCTCTGGTGTTCCTCTTTCTCCTTCGCATATGTTAGACACCGAACGACGTACTCGGCTATGTCTTTCTTCATTCTCTGCCACCAATAAAATATCCGAAGATCCTGGTACATTTTATCGGTGCCTACAGAGTATCAGGTCTTGTGCACTTCATCATGGATGAGTTTCCTGAGTTCATCTAGCGCAGGAATCCACACGCGATCCTGGTAGTATATCACTCCATCCTGCTTGGTTTCAAACTGTCTTTCAGCTCCGCAATCGAGTTCCTTCTTCAGATTTCCTTATGCTACTGTCTGCTATTGAGCTTGTATGATACTATCACGTAAGCTCGTCTGTACCGTCATTTCCATTGCTCTTACGCGCAAAGGTTTTACTCTTTCCTTCCGGCTTAAAGCATCAGCCACGACATTAGCTTTGTCCGGATGGTACTTAATCACATAGTCATAATTGTTCAGAAGTTCAACCCAACGTCGCTGTCGCATGTTGAGTTCCTTCTGATTAAATATACATTGTAGACTCTTGTGATCAGTAACTATGGTACTCATAGTGCCATATAAGTAATGTCTCCAAATCTTCAACGCGAAACTACTGCTCCCAGTTCCAAGTCGTGTGTCGTGTAGTTCTTCTCATGTATCTTCAGTTTTCTTGACGCATAAGCGATAAATTTGTCTCGTTGCATATGTACACATCCGATTCCCTGATGGGAAGCATCACAATACACGACAAAGTCATCATTACCTCTCGGGAGAGTCAAGATTGGAATATCACATTGCTTATGCTTCAAAGTTTGGAAAGCATCTTCTTGGTTCTGTTCCCAAACAAACGGCTCACTCTTCTGAGTTAACTTGGTAAGTGGTAAAGCTATCTTAGAAAAGTTTGAAATAAACCTTCTATAATAACCCACCAAACCTAGAAAAGATCGTATCTCCATTGGCGTTGTCGGAGTATCCCAGTTCTTGATCGCTTCGATCTTGGCAGGGTCGACATGAATTCCTTCACTATTAATCACATGACCAAGAACTGAACTTCTCGCAGCCAGAATTCACACTTGGATAATTTGACATAGAGTTGTTCATTCTTTAATAGTTCCAATATCTTTCTGAGATATTGTTCGTGTTTAGCTTCACTCTTGGAATAAATCAATATGTCATGGAGAAAAAATGACAAACTGATCCAAGTATGGCTTGCACACACGGTTCATGAGGCCCATGAAGACCGCTGGTGCGTTGGTTAACCCGAAATGCATCACCATAAATTCATAATGCTCGTATCTCGTTCGGAAGGCCGTCTTCGGAATATCTTCGTCTTGAATCCTGAGCTGATGATAACTGGAACACAGATGATCTTCGAGAAGTATCATGCTCCTTGTAATTAATCAAACAAATCATCAATCCTTGGCAATGGATACCGATTCTTGATGGTTAGTTTATTTAACTCCCTGTAATCTATGCACATCCTAAAGGATCCATCCTTCATCTTCACGAACACAACTGGAGCTCCCCACGGCGAGTAGATCGGTCGGATGAAACCTTTATCTAACAATTCCTGCAATTGATTTGACAACTCCTACATCTCCGATGGTGCTAACCTATATGGAGACTTAGCTATAGGAGTCGCTCCAGCAATTAAATCTATACGAAATTCTACTAGATGTACTGGTGGCAATCTTAGTAGATTGTTGGGAAATACCTTTTCATACTCCTTTACCATTGGCACATCTTGTGTCTCAATCCTCTTCTTCTCCTTTTCCACCACATGTGCAAGGAAATCTACACACTGCTTTCTCAGACACTTACGCGCTTTCATGAACGTGATGATCTTGACACTGTGTTTCGCTTGATCTCCACTACTTCGAGTACCTGATTGTTCGTCATCGGGATTCAAAGTAGCTTCTCGGAATAGACTAATTCAACTTGGTTAAGGGATAACCAGTCCATTCCTATGATTATGTCAAAACTACCCAATTCCATCGGTATCAAATCGATGGTGAATGATTTATCATTCAGTATTAACTGGTAGTTTCTAAGTATAGTTGTGTACTATAATTTGCCTATCGTCAGCTACTTCTATCGTGTAAGGGGAATCTAAAAGTTCCTCAGTATGACTAAGTTTACAAGCAAAATCTGTGACACCCCGTAATTTCCGGGTCAGCTTTGATTTTATTTAAATGTTTAATTAAATGATTTTGTACACGTGGCACTAGAATTAGTTTAATTTTGTGTGAAACGTGGCACGACAGTACGAACACCGACACATGACTAGATAATTCGAGGAATTATCGACAAGCAGCACACACGTGTCAAAACACACGAACGTTGGTGAACGTCTAGCACATTGTGTAACACAACACTTGAAACCTCACGAAACACTCTAACATTAAACTTGGAAGTTCAATCGAGACCAAACGATAGTACGTAAACGTGAAAACGGCGACGAACGGATCAAACCCATTAAACTAGGCCTATTAGGCTTTTCAGGGACCCATCGCGGTACGTGATGGCCCACAAGAGACCCTATCGCGGTACGCGACAGGTGGGCGGGGGATTTGAATCCCGAATTTCTTCGCGATACGCAAAGCATCTTCTTGGCCTCTCTCCGCGGTACGCGACGACGACAACACGCAAAATCTTTATTAAACCAAGATGTAATCATTTCTGGCCACTCTACTTTGCATTTCTCGAGTACCAGACCACTCAAGAGTGTCTTCTTCGCCTGGAAATCCTCTGGAAGCCATTAGAGACGACTTGGGAGCTTAGGACTTGGAGGTTGAAGCTTGGAGTCCATCTAGAAGCTTGAATGCCATCATCTTCTTCTTGTTCTTGTTCAAACCCACGAACCAGGAGGCCTAGAAGCTGTCCTCATCATCATCTCAGGAGTTTGAAGCTTTGAAAGGTAGTTATACACTCCTTGTGGCTTAAAACCACCATACTTCGCACTTACACGCTCACAAACACACATGCACCCCCATGGCCTTGCATGCACGAATTTTCACCCATTTGAATCTTGGTTTGTTGATATTTCTATGATAAATGATGATCCATGATGTTAAATGATGATTTATGACGATCCAAGAGGTTGTGTGCATGTTTCTATGCTTAAAATGAGGATTTGTGACATTATGAATGCATGCATGTATGATCCATGTGTATTGGAATGATTTTTGATATTGAAATGTGATTATAGATGATATTGGAAAATCCTTACATGATTGGATTTGGTTAAAATGGTTAAAAACATGATTTTTGATAAACTTGCTATTTTTAGTAACTTTGTGGTTACACTTTGATGAAGATGGTGATATTGGTGACATGCATGTATGTAGATTTGCTAGTAGGATGATATTAGGATGGCATGGATGCTTAGAACTTGATTTGGGACTTGATTATGACCATACTTGGCATAGTTACTATATTTAGTAACTTTTATAGTTGAAATATTGTTAAAGGATGATTTGGGCTATTTGAACATGATTAAATGATGTTAGATGGTTCATTATAATGAATTGTGACATAAAAACGGTTTAGAAAGATTTAGAATGGTTATTTTCATGCAAAACTACAAAGTTACTATTTATAGTAACTTTATTTTTACAAAAACCGACACGTTAATGTTTTGTATTATTTGAGCATGCTAAGTGGTTTATTATGTCTTAGTATGATGAATAAATGCTAAGTTAGATGGTTTCCGATATCGCATATGCTAGAAGTGGAAACTTTCCATTTTAGGAAACTTTTATGTGCAAACATGACATAAGTGGCTTATTTGATTCCATATGATAAGGTGCTATGTGTTAACATGATCACGTAGGACTAACGAGCATGCTAGAATTCTAAAATCAATATGCTTCGTGAAACTTTCCATAAATGGAAACTTACTATAAATAGTAAGTTGTCCATAGACGCGACTTGCGCGTTTTGCACACGACGAGCACTTACACGATTGCTACACGATTCACAACCGTCACACGGTTCACCAACGGGTCGTTGACTTGACACGGTCAACTTTAGTCAAACACGGTCAATGTGGACCAACACGAGCAAACACGGTCATTGTCGACCAACACGGACAAACATGAACAACCGAGGGTTGTTGAGCACAAACACGAGCACGAGCACGAACACGGTCACATACACAAACTCACGTATGGTATACGATATAGGTAGCCGGTGACCGACTACGCAGTGACGCGGGAGCTTACGCTTACATTTGTTCACTATCACTAAGGTGAGTTTACGGCCCCTCTTTAACTCGTTTATAAACTTTTCAAATAGGGGGAGAATACTTGTTGAATCGAGTCAAACATTTATACTGTACAAACAAATTGTGTGTGCTGGTTTATTAGACAAACATAAGTGTTGTATCGTAATAAGCCCTCGCAAAGTCTTACCGTTAATGTATAAACAACGAGGTGAGTTTGAATAGATCTATTTGGGTGTGACGAGCCCCGCGTGGCGAAAATGCTGACTGGAGGTCAGGACACGCGAAATCTCGACCTATCTTGCTATGTTATTACGAGACAAAGCGGAGCCAAGGACTAACAAGTCTAGTTCGGTAGTGACGCACTGACACTTGGAGCCTAGGGCTCGGGACTAACATTTAATAAACAGTATTACACATGATTTCTGATTGTAATCTATGTTTATCAAAACCTGTGAACTCACCAATCATTGTGTTGACACTTTTTCTTAAACTTGTATTATCAGGTAACTAGCCGCGTATGGAACAGGATGCATATTTAAGGGACGAGCATTAGGACCCACATGCATTTCTGTTTTGACTTTTGAAAACATTTTAAATTATTGTTTTGCTTAAACAATGGTGTAATGTCTGACAATGTTTATTCCGTTGCATTTTAAACTAATTTATTTCCGCTGCTATGATATATTTTCCGCTGCAAACTATTTTGTTACTTATATGTAGGACATTGTGATTTGAAAACGCATATAGAATTGTTCTATATGACCTTGAGCTGTGATTCTGGCCACGTCACATCCACGTGGACTAATGCCACAAGTGGGAATTTGGGGGTGTGACAGACTGGTATCAGAGCCTTGGTTATAGAGAACTAGGTTTGCATGTAGTAAACTTAGACTATAGCCATTGCTCAACATTAGACACTACACTAGTTTTGCACAGCACATTATGTGCATAGTTTAGCAATATGCTTTGTGATTTTATCGGATACCTACGAGCATACCTTTGGAACCCTTAGCGGGTATCCACATCCGACTACGCTTGAGAACTGTGTGATGGGATTAGTGAAAGGACGAGCACGAGACTGAAGGGAACTCTTCAATGTTCTGAAGAAGACTACACTAGCACGATCTAACTCGAATCGAACGCTTTTCCCAATCCCTATTCTTGAGCGTAAACCAGTCACCTGACGTACCCTTGCGGACTGGAACCTTAGTGACATCACTCCGAAGATGAACCTCGAGCACTATTGTGATCGCTAGGTTCAGATTGAAGGAACTAGAATGACTGTGTAAGATAAATTGATGATTATGGTGGCTAACGTAATCGTGAATTTATAGGTACATACGAATTCTGGCAAACTCAGATGGTAAGCTACACCCATTTGGAAAACTGGGTAACACACTCCTGCTAGTGGAAATCCGAACTCCGCTACTTACACCGAGTAGTTTATTTCCCTATTGTATTTGGTATTGCTAGAACCTACATGAGCGAGCTATGCTCATAGAATCACTTTGGTAATAGTAATCTTATGAAACTTATTATTGTACTTTTGAAGAAAATGATAAATTTTCCCTCTGCACATGCTAACACAACTATCTCTAATGGTTGGTAATACAATATCTATTGTATATAGATACTACGAATGGCTAGTCAAGGGACGTATGTGCGTACAGACAACCAATCAATCAGTTCTGCGGCTATCGAAGCTATGGTAGAACAACGGGTTAGAAAAGCCATTGCGGATTATGAGAATGCACGCCTAAACAGTGAAACAAGCAACGGGACTCACAACAACAACTCAAAAGGATGTTCATTTAGAACCTTCATTAGCTACCATCCTCATATATTCAAGGGATCGGAAGGAGCGGTAGGACTGCTCCGATGGATCAAGAAGGTTGAGTCAGTCTTTTGCATGAGCGGGTGTTCTGAAGAGAACAAGGTAAAATTCGCTACAGAGACTCTGGAAGGACAGGCCCTCACTTGGTGGAATTCGCACATTCAGACACTAAGTCTGGAGACTGCTAACTCAATCCCATGGGAGAACTTCGTCAAGATGTTGAAGGAAGAATACTGTCCTCGGGACAAAATCAAGCAACTGGAGGGGTTACGGATTCACAAAATGGAGGGATCCGAGATCTAACAATACACCGCCCGATTCCATGAGATGTGTAAACTGTATCCAGAAATGGTGACTCTAGAATACAAAAAGATTGAACAATACATCTGTGGATTACCTGAACAGATCCAAAGCTTGGTTACCACGGAAGACCCCACACTCATTCAACCCACTATTTATTTGGCTCATTGTCTGATTGACCAAGCGGTAGCACAGGGTAAGCTACCCAAGAGGGGTGAACACCTAAAGCCCCAAGGGACCAAGCGGAAGTGGGAGTCAAGCAACAACAGGACCTTCTCACCACAACAATCAACCCAACATTTCCCCGCACCAGCAAAAGTCTTTACTGCCACTCAATCTGATGCTCAAGGCAAGAAAGTATACCAAGGTAACTACCCCAAGTGCAACAATTGATCATACCATCACTTTGGCCCATGCAATAGGATCAAGTGTACAAGATGTGGGAGAAACGGACATATTACAAGGGAGTGTCGTGCCAACCCGAAGCCAAACACGAACAGGGTGACACCACAAAGGGGATGCTTCACCTGCGGAAAGCCTGGCCACATACGCCGAGACTGTTCACAAAACAAGAAAGCAGGAGGCAATGCTGCAAGGGGTAGGGCATTCGTATTCGGATCCAGAAAAACTAAAGGTGATACCAACATCATAACCGGTACGTTCCTTTTAAATAATATCTATGCAAGTGTATTATTTGATACCGGAGCCGATAGCATCTTTATGTCTAGTGAGTTTCCCAACACCACTAGACTATAAGTATACCGTAGAGTTTGCCGACGGCAAACTGACTTAAACGCAACACGTCTTTTGAGGATGCGTCATGATTTTGGCAGATCACGAACTCGAAATCGACTTAATGCCGGTGACTCTCGGGGGCTTCGATGTGGTCGTTGTAATGAGTTGGTTATCTGCTAATCAGGCAGAGATCGTATGCAATGAGAAGATCGTACGAGTAACATTGCAGAACGGGGAACAGATCTCGATTCAGGGAGAATGACGGGGGATACCGCTCAACATTATGTCCTGCATGAAGGCAAACAAGTACATACAAAAGGGATACACTGCAATACTAGCCCTTATCACGGAGCAACCAAAGAAAGAAAGGAAGATAGAGGACATCGCCGTAGTCCGCAAAATTCCCGAAGTGTTTCCCGAGGATCTACCGGGACTACCTCCGAAACGACAGGTCGAGTTTCAGATAGACCTCACTCCCGGAGCAGCACCGATTACTAAGGCTCCATACCGACTAGCACCGACTGAGATGCATGAACTGTCTAACCAGTTGCAGGAACTGTTAGACAAAGGATTTATCAGACCGAGCTTCTCACCTTGGGGAGCACCGGTCTTGTTCATAAAAAAAAGGACGGATCATTCCGTATGTGTATCGACTACAGGGAGCTGAACAAGGTGACGATCAAGAATCGATACCCGTTACCACGAATAGACGATCTGTTTGATCAATTGTAAGGATCAAGCTACTATTCAAAGATCGATTTAAGATTGGGTTACCATCAACTAAGGATACAGGAAAACGATATTCCTAAGACTGCCTTTAGAACCCAATACGGACACTACGAATTCTTGGTTATGCCCTTTGGACTGACCAACGCACCAGTAGTATTCATGGATCTCATGAGTAGAGTGTGCAAACCCTATCTTGATAAATTCGTAATAGTGTTCATTGATGATATCCTGATTTACTCAAAGAATCGGGAAGAACATGCCGAACATCTAAGGCTAGTCTTGGAATTATTGAAGAAAGAACAGTTGTACGCGAAGTTTTCAAGGTGCGACTTTTGGATTCGCGAAGTCCAATTTCTTGGGCACGTGGTTAATGAGAAGGGAATACATGTAGACCCAGCTAAGATTGAAGCCATTAAGAACTGGGAAGCACCCAAGACTCCAACTGAGGTGCGACAATTCCTAGGTCTGGCCGGGTACTACAGAAGATTCATCGAAGGATTCTCGAAGATTGCCCAATCACTGGCATCCCTAACTCATAAAGACAAGAAGTTTGACTGGGGAGACAAACAAGAAACTGCTTTCAACTTGTTGAAGCAGAAACTATGTACTGCACCAATCCAATCTTTGCCGGGAGGATGCGATGATTTTGTGGTGTATTGTGACGCCTCAAAACAAGGACTCGGTTGCGTGCTGATGCAACGTGAGAAGGTGATAGCCTATGCATCACGACAATTGAAAGTGCATGAAAAGAACTGCACGACTCATGATCTTGAATTGGGAGCCGTAGTGTTTGCCCTAAAGATCTGGCGACACTACCTATACGGCACGAAATGCACTATCTTTACCGATCATAAAAGCCTACAATACATCTTCGACCAGAAAGAGCTAAACATGAGACAACGAAGATGGGTTGAACTCATTGGCGACTATGATTGCGCTATCAAGTGCCATCCTGGCAAAGCGAACGTAGTGGCTGACGCACTGAGCCGGAAGGAAACAACAAAACGTGTGCATGCCCTACAGCTCACAATTCACTCTGAATTACCGCAACAGATCCGGAACTCTCAACAGGAAGCTCTGAAAGTCAAGAACCTCACTCAGGAGTCCTTGCGAGGCATGGACAAGCACATGGAGGTGAAGGCCGACGGAGCATACTATGTTAAGGATCGAATCTGGATTCCACACCACGGAGGACTAAGGAATGTGGTGATGGATGAAGCACACAAGAGCCGGTACTCTGTGCATCCAGGTTCTGACAAAATGCATCCAGCTTCAGTACCTTGGAACTTGTGAGAGTGACAGCTCAGGAAGGCTTTAAACGAGCATCCCTTTGCTATTCCCCCATGAGATCCTGTGCATCGGAGTTCATTGCAACGTGTTAGTGTCTAGGCTGCCTATACTATGTTAGTCGTGTTAGGAAGAAGTTAATACCATTGTTAGAGCCACTCGTCTCACTGGCATGTCGGTTAGCTTCGTACTCTGCGAGTACCTTGTTGAATTTGCGCTCGACCATCATGTCGATCCGTGCCTTTTCGGCCTTGCGTTTGAGTCGTAGGGCATTGGTTCCTCTTCCGGACATATCTCTATATAGAGGGGTTAGAGTGTTAGTCAACATATGTCACGTGTTAGCCAAGGTTAGAATAGTTGTCATATCAGACGTCAAGTTAGATATAATAACAGAGATTGTATCAATAGCAGTCATAACAATACAACAGATAATAATAGAGCATAATTTTCATTAATATCAACTTTGAAGTACAATAATTTGAAAAGAAAGTACAATGCGAGTTCTCCGAGCACATCCCGCTCGTCTAGGCCAAAATAAAATAAAAGGAAATCAATACAAAATGAGAAGATCCACTAATCTGAGTCCATGGAGACATGGGAGATGTTACTAGCTGCGTCCCCATCATCGTCATCGTCCTCCTCTGGATCCTCGTCGGGATCCTCGTCAAACTCTCCCTCCTCGAGGTCCTCGGCCTCGAACTGTGGTCCATCGTCCTCGGCTGGCGGCTCCTCGATGAACTGCGCCGCCCATGCGTTAAGCATGGCGTCACTCGTCTGTACCATCGCCTGAGTCTCGGCTATATCCGTCCGATTCTCAGTAATGCGCCCGTCATGCTCCTGCATGACATCAACTATCTGGCCATGCTGAGACATGAGCTGAGACACCTGGAGACGTAATGTCTCCACCTGTTCCTCCAAGCGATCGTTCTGCTCCTCCAATCGGTCGCTTCGCCTTTCCAGGCGATCGTTCTTCTCGCGAAGAACACGAACCTCGTCGGACAGCTCGGCGTTTCTCCGAAGCTCCCGCCGGGTTACAGCAACATGAGCCGCAAAGGCTCTCTCCATCGGCATCCCAAGTGCCGGCAGTCGTGGACCCTCTGAGGTATCGCCCCTGTATCGTGGCGTAGGCACCCGCTCTCCCGCTACCCAATCTCGTAGGAGGTTAGGCAACCATCCCCAGTATCGCTCCCGAGCTAGCATCTGGGCGCGTCGCTCCATCTCAGCATCTACCTGAGCCACGATGCTGTCGATCCTGCGTCGACTCTCCTCAGTTAAGTCATCGACCGCTGGGCGTTTGCCCGGGTTCCTGTTAGCATCTCTGTTGTTATCGGCCATCCTGTAAGTTCTCAGATTAGTAAACAACAGTTCAATAGTAATAGTAATATCAATGTGCAAATGGTAAGTGTAGTGTCTAGTGTAGAGCAGTGATTATAGTCTAAGTTTACTACATGCAAACCTAGTTCCCTATAACCAAGGCTCTGATACCAGTCTGTCACACCCCCAAATTCCCACTCGTGGTGTCAGTCCACGTGGGTGTGACGTGGCCAGGATCATAGCTTCATGGTCATATAGAACGACTCTATATGAGTTACACATTCACACAGTTTGTAAAACAATACAAGTTCTCATAGTTTGCAGCGGAAATGTTAGACATCAAAATATACATAAGTTTGCAGCGGAAAGTAACTTGTATCAGACACTACAAAGTAAGCTGTTTTCAAAACATAACAAATGCACACAAGCCTAGGACATGAGTCTAAACATGAGCTCGACTCCTGAGTGTGTCCTGGTAAGCGTCCTAGCGTGTGCTCCATTAGTTACCTGAGAATACATGCGGAATGTGTCAACTAAAAAGTTGGTGAGTTCACAGGTTTAGACAGACACAAATAGTAAACAGATATATACTGGGCATGTTAAGTTTAGTTGTTGGATCTACGATCCGTGAGTGTGTCATGTCATCTTACCGAAACTAGACTGTTTCCATTTGCCTCCGCGAGTCATCGCTGAACTCGCAATTCACATCGATTATTACACTCGTTATGACCTCCAGTCAAAGTTGTTGCCGAGTGGGGCTAGTCAAACCCAGTAGTACTACGTAATAACGACTCGTTCGTAACAATTAACGGTAAGGATAAGTGAGGGCTTTATGCGATAATAGTAACACTAAAAAAGAAACGGTTTCACAACATGCCAGTCCTATATCTAAAACAGTTGCAGTATATTCTCACCCCAATAGTTTAGCAAATCTGTTAAGAGTAAAAGTGGGGCCGTAAACTCACCTGAGTTTGAGTAATGCGTTAGCTCAATAGAGTTGCGTAGCTCGCCGGCTAGTAGTCACCTATATCACATAGGTACTATGAGTTCGTGTTTGCGTATGTGGGTCTCACCGGACCGTGTTAGTGTTCAACGACACTAAGTGGTTATGTGGGTCGAGTTGACCGTGTTTGACCGTATCGATCGTGTTTGACCTAACGACCCGTTGGTGACGGTTTGGATCAAGTGTTTGTGTATCGTGCGGTTTTAGTGTCGTGTGAGGTGTACGGATACCAAAATCATTCCGATAAAGAAACTTACTATTTATGGTAAGTTTCTATTTTAGGAAAGTTTCCAAAATAAGCATATTTCATCAAGTTTAACAATCAACATCATCCAATATCATCATCTTAGTCCTAAATAGCCTATTAATCATGATCATTCCACCTAACATGTGACGAATCATAAACTTAACAAAATAAAGTTACTATATTTAGTAACTTATGAAAACAACACCAAATCAAGTTTCCCAATAACATATTCCTTCCAATATCATCATATAATCACTAAATGAGCATGTTAGACTCAAGACATTATCATGCATATCATCAAGTTGCAAACTTGTGACAAAAAGTTACTATTTATAGTAACTTTTATAAAAATCACGCTTTTAACAATTTTAACCATCCAAATGTACTAATAATCATCATGTTAACTTTCTAATCATCATTTTAAGCATAACATAAAGATCTAAACACATGCATGTGGTCACAACTCATCAAATCACTTACTTGCACAAATAAAGTTTCTATTTATAGTAACTAACACATTTTGGCATTTCTTGACCACAATCAACTCTTCCAATCTCATGGAACATCATCAATATCATTTCTAGTAACATTTCAATATCAAATCTTGCCAAACACATCATGGATCATGCATGCATGTGGATTAAAGTAACCATTTCTTAGTAAAATCAACAAATAGCCATCCATATCATTTAAGATCAACTTAGATCATTATGAAACCTTCAAATCAGTAGCAAAATCATTCAATAACACATTCTTACCCCAAAATTTCGTGACCAAGCTAGTGGTGGTGATGCATGTGGTCATAACTTATCATATAGGTCACAAAAACCCCAAATAACATCATAGAACATAAATGTATCCATTCAAATGTTCAAATCAGTGGCTTAGCACATAAATCTCAGAGTAAATCACTCTACAATTCGTGCATAAAGTGTGTGGGTGATTGCATGTGCTCAATTCATATTGCATGTGTGTGTACAAGAGCTAAAAACTCGAATTAACGTTAGAACTACCTCAACAGAGTTCAAGGAGACTGAGATGAGGCTAGAATAGGTTTAGATATCCTCAAGAACTTCTGAGATCTCTTCTACAGCCGCTACAAATCGTGCAAATCGTCGGTTGATGCTTCTTAGTCCACCTTTGATCACCCAAGGCTTCAATAATGCTCCCTAAGTGATGATAATGGCTTCTTCTGGTGTAATGTGGTTGTAACAGAGTGCAAGAGGTCGGGAGAAGAGGTCTCAATCGAGAGAAATCGGTGGAAGAGATAACAGAATGATTCACATTGGTCTTATAAAGATTTTTGCGTGTAGGGCTCGTCGCGTACCGCGGAGACTGCACAAAAAGTAGCTCCGCGTAGCGCGATGATTAAAATAATCATTCGGTTCCCGAAACACGCCGCGTACCGCGATGGTGTAAGATGATCGGTCGTCGCGTACCGCGATGGTTTTCGGAGAGTTCAAATTCTCCCGCTCGAGCTTCGCGTATCGCGAAGGCCCAATATCATTGTTTTGAACCGAATCTTTCGTATTTCTCGAATACGATCATCGTTTCTCGACACATAAGCGTTGTTCTACTAACTTAGGTTTCCCCGGAACCTATTGTGCAGTGTAAGTGTACTGTAGTTCGACCCGTTCACCAACGTTCGTCATTCAAGACACGTGCAAGTTTCGTGCGATAATTCATCGAATTATCGGTGTGTTTGGTCTGTTGTGCCACGTGTCACACTAAATACAAATATTCTAGTGCCACGTATGTAATAATAATACACATTATTATTAAAATAAAATAAATGCTGACCTGGAAATTGCGAAGTGTCACATCATCCCCCAGTTAATAGGAATTTCGTCCCGAAATTCAGTTCATGTGCCGGTGTTGGTTTGTTCGGCGAATAGATGAGGGTATTTCTTCTTCATCTGATCCTCACGTTCCCAGGTGTATTCCGGTCCTCGTCGTGAGTTCCATCGAACTTTTACAATGGGTATCTTACTATGTTTCAACTTCTTGAGTTCCCGATCCATAATTTCCACCGGTTCCTCAACGAAGTGAAGTTGTTCATCGACCTGGATTTCCTCCAAAGGAATTGCGAGCGTTTCGTCTGATAAGCATTTCTTGAGGTTTGAAACGTGGAACACATTGTGTACGCTACTCAATTCCTGTGGTAGCTGTAGTTCGTAGGCCACGGGGCCTATCCGTTTAGTGATCTCGAATGGTCCTATATAACGAGGGTTTAGCTTTCCCCGTTTCCCAAATCGAATCACTCCCTTCCAAGGCGAGACTTTAAGAAGTACTCGGTCTCCTACTTGGAATTCCAAAGGTTTGCGCCTCTTGTCGGCATAGCTCTTTTGTCGATCTCGAGCTGCTGCCATTCTGTTGCGTATCTGCACGATCTTTTCAGTTCTTTCATGTACGAGTTCGGGTCCGGTCAGTTGGCCTTCACCAAATTCCGCCCAACAGAGTGGCGATCTGCATTTACGCCCGTAAAGTGCTTCAAATGGTGCAGCTCCAATGCTGGTGTGGTAGCTGTTATTATATGAGAACTCTACCAAAGGTAAGTGAGTCTCCCAGCTGTTACCAAAGTCAATCACACATGCTCGAAGCATGTCTTCCAAGGTCTGGATGGTTCGTTCACTTTGACCATCCGTTTGTGGGTGATAAGCAGTACTCATATCCAACCTCGTCCCGAGTGCCTTGTGTAAGGACTTCCAAAAGTGAGCCGTGAAACGGCTGTCTCGGTCTGATATTATGGAGATTGGGACTCCGTGTCTGGATACGATTTCCTTCAAGTAGATTCGGGTTAACTTTTCCAATTTATCAGTTTCTTTGATCGGTAGGAAGTGTGCCGATTTCGTAAGTCGGTCTACGATAACCCAGATGGTATCGCAGCCACTTGTTGTCTTTGGCAGCTTTGTGATAAAATCCATGGAAATCTGCTCCCATTTCCATACTGGAATTTCTGGCAGTTGGAGTAATCCCGAAGGCTTCTGGTATTCTACCTTGACCTTTGAGCAAGTCAGACACTTACTCACATACGTTGCGATTTCTGACTTCATGTTAGGCCACCAATAAGTTGCCTTTAGATCGTGGTACATCTTGTCAGAACCTGGATGTACTGAGTATCGACTCTTGTGAGCTTCATCCATCACTACTTCTGTCACACCCCCAAATTCCCACTCGTGGTGTCAGTCCACGTGGGTGTGACGTGGCCAGGATCACAGCTCATGGTCATATAGAACGACTCTATATGAGTTGTACAATCACACAGTTTCAAGACAAACAAGTTTTTAATCAAAGCAGCGGAATAATCATTACATAAACAGCGGAAATAGTTTGATAAAATAAGTAAGTTGCAGCGGAAAGTAAACTGTTTAACAGACACTAAAATGTTCAGATTGTTTTAAAACATTTCCAATTCACACAATGCCTAGGACACGAGTCTATATGCAAGCCAGACTCCTTAAGGCTTCCTTGTGCGCATCCTAGCGTGTGCTCCATTAGTTACCTGAGAATACATGCTAAAGAGTGTCAACATAAAGTTGGTGAGTTCACAGGTTTAAGTATTGGAAAACAGTAAATCAGTTATATATACTGGGTATGTAAGTAGTTTTGTTGGATCTACGATCCGTAGAGTGTGTCATGTCATCTTACCGAAACTCGACTGTTTCCATTTGCCTCTGCGGGTCATCGCGGAACCCGACATCAACATCGATATTACACTCGTTATGACATCCTGTCAACGTTGTTGCCGAGTGGGGTTGGTCAAACCCAGTAGTACTACGTAATAACGACTCGTTTGTACACAACTAACGGTAAGGGTAGAGAGGACTTGTTGCGATAATAGTACACTCAAAATAGTTTTGTGACATACCAGTCATATATCTAAAGCAGTTGCATAGCATTCTCACCCCAAAATATTTGTAAAACATTAAATGAGTAAAAGTGGGGCTGTAAACTCACCTGAGTCTGCTTGAGTGCGTTCTTACGAGAACGGAGTAGCTCGCTGGCTAGGAGTTACCTATATCACATAGGTGTTATAAGTTTGCGATCATATTTGTGTTGGTCTCACAGGACCGTATTCGTGTCTAAACAACTCCTGGTTGTTATGCGGGTCGCGTTGACCGTGGTTGACCGTGTTGGTCGTGTTGACCGTGTTTGACCTAACGACCCGTTGGTGAACCGTGTGTTGGTTGTGAATCGTGTAGCAAATGTGTAAGTGCTCGTCGTGTGCAAAACGCGCAAGTCGCGTTTATGGACAACTTACTATTTATAGTAAGTTTCCAGTTTTGGAAAGTTCACAAAGCATAACAGTTTTAAAGTTCTAGCATGCTCATTAGTCCTACGTGATCATGTTAACACATAACACATCATCATACAAAATCATATAAGTTGTTTACAACACGTTTGAACATAAAAGTTTCCTAAAATGGAAAGTTTTCCATTTATGGCATACAAGACATCGGAAACTATCTAACTTAGCATCTAATCATCACATTATAACATAATAAGTCATTTAGCATGTCCAAATCATTCAACACGTTTATAAATCGGTTTTTGTAGAAATAAAGTTACTAAATATAGTAACTTTATGGTTTTTCATGAAAACGATCATTTTAACATTTCTAATCCTATTTTCTCATCACCAATCATCATAATAATCTATCTAGCATCATTCAATCATGTAAATATACCCAAATTTATCATCTAGCAACATTTTAACTAGAAAAGTTTCTAAAAATAGTAACCATGCCAAAAATGATCATATTCAACATCAAGATCACATTCTAAGTATCAATATCCTCTTAATAACATCCTAGTAGTAGATCCACATACATGCATGTTGCTAATACCAACCATAACATCATTTTATAAATAAAAAGTTACTATAAATAGAAAGTTTCTTCAAAAATCATGGTTTTAACCATTCTAACACAATCTAACCATGAGTTATCCTTCTAATATCATCAATAATCATCTACCATCATTCAAAATCATCTCAATACTCATGGATCGTACATGCATGCATCAATAACATCATAAATCATCATTTTAAGCATCAAGACATATATTCAACATCTTGGATCATCATAAAACTCCATATAATCATCATGGATCATCAAGAAACGCATCTAAATCGACAAACCCAGAGGCAAACTTCGTGCATGTGCATCAAAGGTGCTTGCATGTGTGTTTCATGCCTTGCATGTGTGTGTAGAAGTGACAAATGACCATTTTAGCCATGAGGGGTGTAAGAACTACCTTCTAAAGCTTCGGGATCCCTGAGATGATGACTTCACAGCCTCTAGTTCCTCTGGACAGCTTGCTCTTAGCAGAAATGAAGTGGTGATGGTGGTGGTTTGTGCTCCAATGTGTCCTCCAAGCTTTCAAAGCTCAAAAATGGCTTCCAGAGGTTCTAAGGGTGAGTTGCAGGTGAAGAAGACGAGTATGGAGGGTCTAGAACTCGAGAAAAGGGTTATAGGCCGGCTAGAAACGATTTCCTCTTGGTTTTATAAAGATTTGCCGTCTGACACCCGTCGCGTACCGCGACACTAGGCCAGAAAGATGCTTCGCGCTACGCGAAGGAATCCGGGAGTCAACTCTTCGCGATGTCTGTCGCGTACCGCGACAGGAACTCCTGTTGGGCCATCGCGTACCGCGATGGGTTCCTGAGTAGCCCAATAAGCTTAGTTTTGTTGTTTCGAACCGATTTTTCGCGTATTTCTCGAATACGATCATCGTTTCTCGACACTTAAGCGTTGTTCTACTAAACTAGATTCTCCGGAACCTAATTGTGCAGTGTATGTGTACTGTGGTTCGATCCGTTCACCAACGTTCGTCATTCAAGACACGTGCAAGTTCTGTGCGATAATTTCTCGAATTATCGGTGTGTTTGGTCTGTTGTGCCACGTGTCACACTAAATACAATTATTCTAGTGCCACGTATGAAATAATAATACACATTATTATTAAAATAAAATAAATGCTAACCTGGAATTTATGGGGTGTCACATCATCCCCCAGTTAATAGGAATTTCGTCCCGAAATTCAGTTCGTGTTGCCGGTGTTAGTCGGGTCGGAGAATAAGTGAGGGTGTTTCTGTGTCATTTGGTCCTCTAGTTCCCAGGTGTATTCCGGTCCTCGTCGCGAATTCCATCGTACCTTTACGTTCGGTATCTTGCTAAGCCTCAACTTCTTGATTTCCCGGTCCATGATTTCCACCGGTTCCTCAACGAAGTGTAGTTGTTCGTCTATCTGGATTTCCTCTAAAGGAATTGCGGGCGTTTCGTTTGATAAACATTTCTTGAGATTTGAAACGTGAAACACGTTGTGTACACTACTCAATTCTTGCGGTAGCTGTAGTTCGTAGGTCACAGGGCCTATTCGTTTTGTGATCTTGAATGGACCAATGTAACGAGGGTTTAGTTTTCCCAGTTTCCCGAATCGAATCACCCCTTTCCAAGGCGAGTCTTTAAGAAGTACTCGGTCTCCCATTTGGAATTCCAAAGGTTTGCGTCTCTTGTCGGCATAGCTCTTTTGTCGGTCTCGAGCTGCTGCCATTTTGTTACGTAGTGCGCGATTTTCTTGGTCGTTTTGTACACAAGTTCGAGGCTTGTCAGTTGGCTTTCACAACTTCTGCCCAACAAATGAATGATCGACACTTACGTCCCTAGAGTGCTTCGAACGTTGCAGCTTGTATACTCGTGTGATAAGTATTGTTGTACGAGGACTTAACTAACGGTAAGCGAGTCTCCCAGCTAGTGTCATAGTTATTGACACATGCTCGAAGTTTGTTTTCCAATCTCTGTATAGTTCGTTCGCTCTGCCCATCAGTTTGCGGATGTTAACGGTTCTCATACCCAAATCTTGTGCCCAATGTCTGATGATAGGATTTCCAGAAATGTGACGTAAATCCGTTGTCGCGGTTAGAGATGATCAAGGTTGGCACTTCACGTCGAGTGGCCACTTCCTTCAGGTAAATTCGATCCTGTTCTTCTAGTTAGTCGGTCTCCTTGATGGGTAGTAAGTGTGCAGGCTTCGTTAGTCGTTCAACGATTATTCAAACAGTATCGCACCCACTTGCCGTCCTTGGCAGTTTAGTTATTAAGTCCATAGGACTCTTCCTCCATTTCCACATTGGTATCTTGGGTTGTTGAAACAGCCTTGATGGCTTTTGGTACTCCATCTGGACCTTTGAGCACGTTAACCACTTACCCACGTAAGTTGTTAATTCTGCCTTCACGCTCGGCCGCCGATGGGTCATCTTTAGGTCACGGTATATTGTGTCAGGGACCGGATGTAAAGAATGTTGGCTCCTTTGAGCTTCATCCATCACTACGCCTCTCAGTCCTCCGTAGTGTGGAATCCAGTTCCGATCCATAAGATAGTAGGTTACGTCGGCCTTCACCTTCATCTGTTTATCCGTGTCACGCAGGGGTAAATGAGTGAGGTCCTCGACCCTCAGAGCTTCCTGTTGTGTAGTTCGGATTCTGATTGGGTAGCTCCGAGTGAGTCGTAAGTTGTAGTGCACATACGCCCTTGGTTGTTTCTTTCCGGCTCATCGCGTCGGCTACTACGTTAGTTTTTCCAATGTGGTTCTTGATAGTACAATCACAATTTCCTATCAGCTAGTCCCATCTGAGTTGTCTCATGTTCAGTCCCTTCTGGTCGAAGGTGTGTTGCAGTCTCTTATGATTGATGAATATCGTGCATTTCGTGTCGGATAGGTAGTGTCACTAGATCTTTCGTGCGAACACTACGGCTCCCGATTCCAAGTCATGAGTCGTGTAGTTCTTTTCGTGCACTTTCAATTGTCGTGACGCATGAGCTATCACCTTCTCGCGTTGCTTCAATACACAACCGAGTCCTTGTTTTGACGCGTCACAATAAACTACAAAGTCTTCGCACCCGTCTGGTAGTGATAGAATAGGTGCACTGCACAATTTCTGCTTCAACAAGTCGAAAGCAGCTTCTTGTTTCTCACCCCATTCGAATTTCTTGTCTTTGTGCGTAAGGGAAGTCAATGATTTGTGCGACCTTCGAGGATCCCTCAATAGATCGCCTGTAGTACCCGGCCAATCCCAGAAACTGTCGCACCTCAGTCGAAGTCTTTGGTGCTGTCCAGTTCTTAATGGTCTCGATCTTGGCTGGGTCTACAGGTATCCCTTTCTTGTTAACCATGTGTCCAAGAAAGTTGACTTTGCGAATCCAAAAATCGCATTTAGAGAATTTCGCGTATAGTTGCTCGGTCTTCGGTGGCCCCAAGACAAGCCTCAATTGCTCAGCTGTTTCTCCTGGTTCTTGGAGTAAATCAGGATATCGACAATAAGTACCATTACGAATTTATCGAGACATGGTTTGCACACTTGATTCATAAGGTCAATGAATACGGCTGGTGCGTTGGTCAGTCCGAAGGGCATGACCAAACATTCGTAATGTCAATCTCGTGTCCTAAAGGTTGTCTTGGGTTTGTCCTCTTCCTGTATCCCCCTTTGATGGTAATCGGTTCTCAAGGCGATTTTTGGGTAATAGCTTGACTCTTACAACTAGTCTAACAGCGCGCCCATTCGTGGTAATGGTATCGATTCCCGTTTGTCACCATGCTTAATTCCCGGTAGTCGATACACATTCGGAAAGACCTTTCTCTCTCACAAGCAGGACTGGTGCTCCTCATGTTGATAATCTTGGTCTGGTTAACTCTTTGCCTAACAACTCTTGCAATTGATTAGTCAGTTTCTTGTATCTTAGTTGGGCCAAGTGGTATGGCGCTTTGACGGTTAGTGCGGCTCACGGTGTGAGTTCTACCTGAAACTCCACTTGTCGCTTTGGGGTAGTCCAGGTAGATCTTTGGGATAATTACAAACAACTTCAATATCTTCCATTTTTATTTCCTTCTATGTTTGTTTCGTGATACGAACTAATATCGTTGAGTATCCTTTCTGTAGGTGCTTGCAGCCTATGACAGGGTGTTTTGCGTTATCCTCCGTCGTTCTCTCTGAATAGGGATCTGATTTCCATTTGACAACGTAACATTGATCTATCTTCTTATTGCACACACTCTCTGCTTGGTCTGTAGTTACTAGTATGTCCCCACCACTGCATCAAAGTTTCCGGGAGATACTGAGATTAGGCCGACCTCAAATCCGTGACCCGTCAACACCAAGACGCTTCCTTTGAAAATGTGTTATGTCTCAATCAGCTTACAGTTGGCTAACTCTACGGTGTACGTATAGTCTAGTGACGTCGGGGTAATGTTAAGCATTTTGCTAAATTCGCTAAGCATCAGGCTACTCTTAGCACCAATATCACATTACATACTAGCATAGGCATTATGTAAAAGGAACGTACCAGTCACAATGATAGGATCATCTTTTGCTTCTTTGGAGTCATTTACAAATGCAGGGCCCATTGTCACGCTTTCTTTTTCCTTCAGCTGTGGGCAATCCCTGCGCCAATGCCCAGGCTTGCCACATTTATAACACCCTTTAACGACTTTCTGGTTGTCTTTGCTACCAACTGGCTTGCTTCTACACTCCTTGGCCATGTGACCGTTTCTTCCGCATTTCCGACATCGATAGCGTTCACATTGGCCGTTGTGATGATATGGGCATCTTTTGCACCTAGGGTATTTCCCCTGGTAGGCATTCTTGCCCTTGGTACTGGATGGTGTAGCAGTAGAGTCGTTAGTTGTTGCTGACTGGTTATGGAGTTGCATTTGTTGGGAAGAGGGCGTCTGGCTGTGACTAGTCTCCCGCTTGCGCTTGTAATCCTGAGACTTCAGGTGTTCACCCCTCTTGGGTAGCTTACCCTGCGCTACCGCTTGGTTAGTCAGATGATAAGCCAAACAAATAGTGGGTTGAATGAGAGTGGGGTCTGTCGTGGTAATCAGGCTTTGGATTTGTTTAGGTAATCCACTAACGTATGGATCGATCTTCCTGTAGTCTGGGGTCACCATTTCTGGGCATTGTTTACACCATTCGTGAAATCGAGTGGTGTATTGTTCGATTT
Source organism: Mikania micrantha (assembly GCA_009363875.1). Lineage (NCBI taxonomy): Eukaryota > Viridiplantae > Streptophyta > Magnoliopsida > Asterales > Asteraceae > Mikania > Mikania micrantha. The sequence continues at coordinate 121,873,752 of CM018691.1, forward strand.
CAGATCCTTCCATTTTGTAATTCCAGAACCCCTCCAGTTTCTGGATTTCGTTCTGTGGACAGTATTCTTCCTTCAACATTTTGACGAAATTTTCCCAGGGAATTGAGTTAGCAGTCTTCAGACTCAGTTTCTGGACATGCGAGTTCCACCAAGTGAGGGCTTGTCCATCTAGAGTCCCGGTAGCAAATTTCACTTTGTCTTCTTCAGAACACTTGCACATATGGAAGATTGATTCGGCCCTTTTAACCCATTGGAGCAGCCCTACTGCTCCTTCTGATCCCGTGTATGGTTGAGGATGGTAGCTGAGGAAAGTTTTGAAGGTGCATCCTCTTGAGCTGTTGTTGTGAGTCTCACTTCCTGTCTCACTGTTTAAGCAGGCAGCCTCGTAACCCGTATTGGCTTTGTTAACCAGTTGTTCTACCATGGCCTCGACAGTCGCAGAATCGATTGACGGGTTGTCAGTGCGCACATACGTTCCTTGACCATCCATTTGTTGGTATCTATATACAATAGATATTGTATTACTCACTGTTAGAGTTATTGAGTGTAAGCATGTGTAGAGAGGAAATATATCATAAGCTTAAGATATCATTTCAAAAGTAAAATCATAGATTTGACAAGGTTACTGCTACCAAAATGATTTGTATGAGCACAACTTGTTCATATTGGTTCTAAAAATAGTACAATACTATATATGATAAGGAAATAAACTACTCGATGGAAATAGTGGAGCTCGAATCTCCCCTTTCAGAGGTGTACTATACAGTTTCCCTGATGGTTATAGCTTATCAATTGAACTTGCCAGAATTTGTATGTACCTATAAATTCACGGTTACGTTGGCCACCATAATCGTCAATTTATCTTACACCGTCATTCTAGTTCATTCAATCTCAGGCTACTTAACAATCTCGGGTTAGAAGTCTTGCTTCCTGAGTGTCGATACTAAGGTTACAATCCATAAACATGCGTCATTTGACTGGGTTTACCCTCAAGAGAGAGGTTGGAAAAGGCGTTCGTTGTGAGTTGGATTGTGCTATAGGAGTCTTCTTCATAGCATAGAAGAGGTTCCCTTTGGTCTTGAGTTCGCCTTTTCTCTAATTCCCTTGCATAGGTCATATGTGGAGTTGAGTGTTAACGCCCACTAAGGGTGCCGGATGCATGTTCGTAAGAGTTAGATCAAGTCACAAAGCATATTGTTTAAGTTAAGCACATAATGTGTTGTGTGAAACTAGTGTAGTGTCTAATGTAGAGCAGTGGCTATAGTCTAAGTTCACTACATGCAAACCTAGTTCCCTATAACCAAGGCTCTGATACCAGTCTGTCACACCCCCAAATTCCCACTCGTGGTGTCAGTCCACGTGGGTGTGACGTGGCCAGGATCACAGCTCATGGTCATATAGAACGACTCTATATGAGTTGTACAATCACACAGTTTCAAGACAAACAAGTTTTTAATCAAAGCAGCGGAATAATCATTACATAAACAGCGGAAATAGTTTGATAAAATAAGTAAGTTGCAGCGGAAAGTAAACTGTTTAACAGACACTAAAATGTTCAGATTGTTTTAAAACATTTCCAATTCACACAATGCCTAGGACACGAGTCTATATGCAAGCCAGACTCCTTAAGGCTTCCTTGTGCGCATCCTAGCGTGTGCTCCATTAGTTACCTGAGAATACATGCTAAAGAGTGTCAACATAAAGTTGGTGAGTTCACAGGTTTAAGTATTGGAAAACAGTAAATCAGTTATATATACTGGGTATGTAAGTAGTTTTGTTGGATCTACGATCCGTAGAGTGTGTCATGTCATCTTACCGAAACTCGACTGTTTCCATTTGCCTCTGCGGGTCATCGCGGAACCCGACATCAACATCGATATTACACTCGTTATGACATCCTGTCAACGTTGTTGCCGAGTGGGGTTGGTCAAACCCAGTAGTACTACGTAATAACGACTCGTTTGTACACAACTAACGGTAAGGGTAGAGAGGACTTGTTGCGATAATAGTACACTCAAAATAGTTTTGTGACATACCAGTCATATATCTAAAGCAGTTGCATAGCATTCTCACCCCAAAAGATTTGTAAAACATTAAATGAGTAAAAGTGGGGCTGTAAACTCACCTGAGTCTGCTTGAGTGCGTTCTTACGAGAACGGAGTAGCTCGCTGGCTAGTAGTTACCTATATCACATAGGTGTTATAAGTTTGCGATCATATTTGTGTTGGTCTCACAGGACCGTATTCGTGTCTAAACAACTCCTGGTTGTTATGCGGGTCGCGTTGACCGTGGTTGACCGTGTTGGTCGTGTTGACCGTGTTTGACCTAACGACCCGTTGGTGAACCGTGTGTTGGTTGTGAATCGTGTAGCAAATGTGTAAGTGCTCGTCGTGTGCAAAACGCGCAAGTCGCGTTTATGGACAACTTACTATTTATAGTAAGTTTCCAGTTTTGGAAAGTTCACAAAGCATAACAGTTTTAAAGTTCTAGCATGCTCATTAGTCCTACGTGATCATGTTAACACATAACACATCATCATACAAAATCATATAAGTTGTTTACAACATGTTTGAACATAAAAGTTTCCTAAAATGGAAAGTTTTCCATTTATGGCATACAAGACATCGGAAACTATCTAACTTAGCATCTAATCATCACATTATAACATAATAAGTCATTTAGCATGTCCAAATCATTCAACACGTTGATAAATCGGTTTTTGTAGAAATAAAGTTACTAAATATAGTAACTTTATGGTTTTTCATGAAAACGATCATTTTAACATTTCTAATCCTATTTTCTCATCACCAATCATCATAATAATCTATCTAGCATCATTCAATCATGTAAATATACCCAAATTTATCATCTAGCAACATTTTAACTAGAAAAGTTTCTAAAAATAGTAACCATGCCAAAAATGATCATATTCAACATCAAGATCACATTCTAAGTATCAATATCCTCTTAATAACATCCTAGTAGTAGATCCACATACATGCATGTTGCTAATACCAACCATAACATCATTTTATAAATAAAAAGTTACTATAAATAGAAAGTTTCTTCAAAAATCATGGTTTTAACCATTCTAACACAATCTAACCATGAGTTATCCTTCTAATATCATCAATAATCATCTACCATCATTCAAAATCATCTCAATACTCATGGATCGTACATGCATGCATCAATAACATCATAAATCATCATTTTAAGCATCAAGACATATATTCAACATCTTGGATCATCATAAAACTCCATATAATCATCATCGATCATCAAGAAACGCATCTAAATCGACAAACCCAGAGGCAAACTTCGTGCATGTGCATCAAAGGTGCTTGCATGTGTGTTTCATGCCTTGCATGTGTGTGTAGAAGTGACAAATGACCATTTTAGCCATGAGGGGTGTAAGAACTACCTTCTAAAGCTTCGGGATCCCTGAGATGATGACTTCACAGCCTCTAGTTCCTCTGGACAGCTTGCTCTTAGCAGAAATGAAGTGGTGATGGTGGTGGTTTGTGCTCCAATGTGTCCTCCAAGCTTTCAAAGCTCAAAAATGGCTTCCAGAGGTTCTAAGGGTGAGTTGCAGGTGAAGAAGACGAGTATGGAGGGTCTAGAACTCGAGAAAAGGGTTATAGGCCGGCTAGAAACGATTTCCTCTTGGTTTTATAAAGATTTGCCGTCTGACACCCGTCGCGTACCGCGACACTAGGCCAGAAAGATGCTTCGCGCTACGCGAAGGAATCCGGGAGTCAACTCTTCGCGATGTCTGTCGCGTACCGCGACAGGAACTCCTGTTGGGCCATCGCGTACCGCGATGGGTTCCTGAGTAGCCCAATAAGCTTAGTTTTGTTGTTTCGAACCGATTTTTCGCGTATTTCTCGAATACGATCATCGTTTCTCGACACTTAAGCGTTGTTCTACTAAACTAGATTCTCCGGAACCTAATTGTGCAGTGTATGTGTACTGTGGTTCGATCCGTTCACCAACGTTCGTCATTCAAGACACGTGCAAGTTCTGTGCGATAATTTCTCGAATTATCGGTGTGTTTGGTCTGTTGTGCCACGTGTCACACTAAATACAATTATTCTAGTGCCACGTATGAAATAATAATACACATTATTATTAAAATAAAATAAATGCTAACCTGAAATTTATGGGGTGTCACATCTTCTCTCAAATCCCCGTAGCGTGGAATCCAAATTCGGTCCATTAGGTAGTAAGCTCGGTCATCCTTCTGTTTCATCTGCTTGTCCATTCCCCGCATGGCCTCGAGGGTAAGGTTTTCCTTTTTCAGAGCTTCTTGTTGTGCGACTCGGATCTGATTTGGCAGTTCCGAGTGAATGGTGAGTTGTAGTGCACGTACGCGTTTGGTTGTTTCCTTCCGGCTTAGTGCGTCGGCTACTACATTGGCTTTACCGGGATGATACTTGATTGCACAGTCATAATCGCCTATTAGCTCGACCCATCTGCGTTGTCTCATGTTCAGCTCCTTTTGGTCGAAAATGTGCTGTAGGCTCTTATGATCAGTAAATATTGTGCACTTGGTGCCGTACAGATAGTGTCGCCAGATCTTTAGTGCGAACACTACGGCTCCCAACTCTAAGTCGTGAGTTGTGTAGTTCTTTTCATGCACTTTCAATTGTCGTGACGCATAAGCTATGACTTTCTCGCGCTGCATCAATACACAACCGAGTCCTTGCTTCGATGCGTCGCAATAAACCACAAAATCTTCGCACCCGTCTGGTAGCGATAAGATTGGTGCACTGCACAACTTCAGCTTCAACAGATCGAAAGCAGCTTCTTGCTTTTCTCCCCATTCAAACTTCTTGTCCTTGTGTGTGAGGGAAGTCAACGATTGTGCGATCTTTGAGAATCCTTCGATAAACCGCCTGTAGTACCCGGCCAATCCTAAGAACTGCCGCACTTCGGTTGGAGTCTTAGGTGCTGCCCAATTCTTGATTGCCTCGATCTTGGCTGGGTCTACGTGTATCCCTTTCTCGTTTACTACGTGTCCAAGGAACTGAACTTCGCGAATCCAGAAATCACATTTGGAGAATTTTGCGTATAGTTGTTCCTTCTTCAGTAGTTCTAAGACACGTCTCAAGTGATCGGCATGTTTTTCCTGAGTCTTAGAATAGATCAGGATGTCATCAATGAACACGATTACGAACTTGTCGAGATACGGTTTACACACCCGATTCATGAGATCCATGAATACTGCTGGTGCGTTAGTCAGTCCAAAAGGCATGACTAGAAATTCATAGTGTCCGTACCGTGTCCTGAAGGCTGTCTTCGGTATATCGTCCTCCTGTATTCTGAGTTGATGGTAACCCGATCTCAACACTTGAACGTTGGTGAACGTCTAGCACATTGTCAAAACACATGAACGTTGGTGAACGTCTAGCACATTGTGTAACACAACACTTGAAACCTCACGAAACACTCTAACATTGAACTTGGAAGTTCAATCGAGACCAAAGGATAGTTCGTAAACGTGAAAACGGCGACGAACGGATCAAACCCATTAAACTAGGCCTATTGGGCTTTTCAGGGACCCATCGCGGTACGCGATGGCCCACAAGAGACCCTATCGCGGTACGCGACAGGTGGGCGGGGGATTTGAATCCCGAATTTCTTCGCGATACGCGAAGCGTCTTCTTGGCCCCTCTCCGCGGTACGCGACGACGACAACACGCAAAATCTTTATTAAACCAAGATGTAATCATTTCTGGCCACTCTACTTTGCATTTCTCGAGTACTAGACCACTCAAGAGCGTCTTCTTCGCCTGGAAATCCTCTGGAAGCCATTAGAGACCACTTGGGAGCTTAGGACTTGGAGGTTGAAGCTTGGAGTCCATCTAGAAGCTTGAATGCCATCATCTTCTTCTTGTTCTTGTTCAAACCCACAAACCAGGAGGCCTAGAAGCTGTCCTCATCATCATCTCAGGAGTTTGAAGCTTTGAAAGGTAGTTATACACTCCTTGTGGCTTAAAACCACCATACTTCGCACTTACACGCTCACAAACACACATGCACCCCCATGGCCTTGCATGCACGAATTTTCACCCATTTGAATCTTGGTTTGTTGATATTTATATGATAAATGATGATCCATGATGTTACAATTATGATTTATGACGATCCAAGAGGTTGTGTGCATGTTTCTATGCTTAAAATGAGGATTTGTGACATTATGAATGCATGCATGTATGATCCATGTGTATTGGAATGATTTTTGATATTGAAATGCGATTATAGATGATATTGTAAGATCCTTACATGATTGGATTTGGTTTAAATGGTTAAAAACATGATTTTTGATAAACTTGCTATTTTTAGTAACTTTGTGGTTACACTTTGATGAAGATGGTGATATTGGTGACATGCATGTATGTAGATTTGCTAGTAGGATGATATTAGGATGGCATGGATGCTTAGAACTTGATTTGGGACTTGATTATGACCATACTTGGCATAGTTACTATATTTAGTAACTTTTATAGTTGAAATATTGTTAAAGGATGATTTAGGCTATTTGAACATGATTAAATGATGTTAGATGGTTCATTATAATGAGTTGTGACATAAAAACGGTTTAGAAAGATTTAGAATGGTTATTTTCATGCAAAACTACAAAGTTACTATTTATAGTAACTTTATTTTTACAAAAACCGACACGTTAATGCTTTGTATTATTTGAGCATGCTAAGTGGTTTATTATGTCTTAGTATGATGAATAAATGCTAAGTTAGATGGTTTCCGATATCGCGTATGCTAGAAGTGGAAACTTTCCATTTTAGGAAACTTTTATATGCAAACATGACATAAGTGGCTTATTTGATTCCATATGATAAGGTGCTATGTGTTAACATGATCACGTAGGACTAACGAGCATGCTAGAATTCTAAAATCAATATGCTTCGTGAAACTTTCCATAAATGGAAACTTACTATAAATAGTAAGTTGTCCATAGACGAGACTTGCGCGTTTTGCACACGACGAGCACTTACACGATTGCTACACGATTCACAACCGTCACACGGTTCACCAACGGGTCGTTGACTTGACACGGTCAACTTTAGTCAAACACGGTCAATGTGGACCAACACGAGCAAACACGGTCATTGTGGACCAACACAGACAAACATGAACAACCGAGGGTTGTTGAGCACAAACACGAGCACGAGCACGAACACGGTCACATACACAAACTCACGTATGGTATACGATATAGGTAGCCGGTGACTGACTACGCAGTGACGCGGGAGCTTACGCTTACATTTGTTCACTATCACTAAGGTGAGTTTACGGCCCCTCTTTAACTCGTTTATAAACTTTTCAAATAGGGGAGAATACTTCTTGAATCGAGTCAAACATTTATACTGTACAAATAAATTGTGTATGCTGGTTTATTAGACAAACATAAGTGTTGTATCGTAATAAGCCCTCGCAAAGTCTTACCGTTAATGTATAAACAACGATGTGAGTTTGAATAGATCTATTTGGGTGTGACGAGCCCCGCGTGGCGAAAATGCTGACTGGAGGTCAGGACACGCGAAATCTCGACCTATCTTGCTATGTTATTACGAGACAAAACGGAGGCAAGGACTAACAAGTCTAGTTCGGTAGTGACGCACTGACACTTGGAGCCTAGGGCTCGGGACTAACATCTAATAAACAGTATTACACATGATTTCTGATTACAATCTATGTTTATCAAAACCTGTGAACTCACCAACCATTGTGTTGAAATTTTTTCTTAAACTTGTGTTCTCAGGTAACTAGCCGCGTATGGAACAGGATGCACATTTAAGGGACGAGCATTAGGACCCACATGCATTTCTGTTTTGACTTTTGAAAACATTTTAAATTATTGTTTTGCTTAAAACAATGGTGTAATGTCTGACAATGTTTATTCCGTTGCATTTTAAACTTATTTATTTCCGCTGCTATGATATCCGCTGCAAACTATTTTGTTACTTATATGTCGGACATTGTGATTTGAAAACGCATATATAATTGTTCTATATGACCTTGAGCTGTGATTCTGGCCACGTCACACCCACGTGGACTAACGCCACAAGTGGCTTGAACTCCTGGTTGCATCTTTTTCGAGCAGTTCTTGGAGTAGTGGCTTAGTTCGTCATAGTTGAAGCATCCTCGGTTGTTGTTGTTGTCAGCGTTGTTGGGATTTGGTGGTGGAGGTAGTGCCAAGGCATCATTGTTCACTGCTAGTGCTGCTGGAGTTTGGCTGTTTTGAAAATGATGGGCCATTCAACCACAGCTTGTACACTGCCTACACTGTGTTGTGGCAGCATGATGAAATTGGCAATGTGCACACAAAGGATATGTGTCAATTTAGGGTTTGCGTGCAACATTAGCAGGTACTGCAACAACCTATGTGAGGAGAGTGGCCATCGTGTAGTTCTTGACGACCTTTTGCTTCTTCTTTGGGTGGTGATCGGGCTTCTTCGAACGCTCTTCCTTAGCTTTACCAATGTCCTTCTTCAGTGCTTCGGATGCTACCATCACGTTAGTAACTTTGGCTGACAGTGTGATGGCTGATTCCAAAGTTGCAGGGCTTGCAGCAAGGACAAGACTATGGATGCAAGCCGACAATCCACCTACATATCTGTCAATGAGCTTTTCCAGAGTTAGTACCATCTCTGACACTAAGGCTACTGACTCATGGTAGCGGGTAGTGTACGTCATATGATCAGCTCCTTTCATCACATGGGTCAGCAACTTAGCTTCCATCTTCTGGAGTTCATTCATTAGACATAACTCCTTCCTCAACAAAGTTTTGAAATCAACCCAAGGCATCGCCAATGCCTCATCTGTTCCACTAGCTCTGATTTGCGCGTTCCACCAGGTTTAAGACCGTTTGTTGAACAAACCTGCAGAATACCGAACCTTATGGTGTTCGGGGCAGCTACTGATATCCAAGATGTTTTCCATCTTCTCAATCCATTGGATCAAGTGTACTTCTCCCTCATTACTGCAGAATCTCGGCGGTTTGTAGCCTACAAATGTCTTGTATGAGTAGTTGGGTGCATTCCCAGTAGTTCCACTGCAGGAACCTGATGAATTTCCGGTTTGGTTGTTGCTGCTGTTGATCCGATTCACCATGTCGGGGATCACCTCCTTTACTAGGTTGGTGAGTAGAGTGCCCATAGCCACAGTAGCAAGATCCAATTCGTGATTGGGAGGTGGAGTATGAGGAGGAGCAGGCGGAGCTGGATGAGGTGGTTGTGGTGGAGGCATAAGAGGAGGTGGTCTTCTTGGAGGCATTCTGATCACAACCGAAAGAACATCGGTTAGTGCAATGATCGAATGTAGAAGACACATGCAAATAATATCATAAGTCTAATGTTCTCTACATGAAGGTCCCTAAGTTAGAGTCTAGGCCAAACCGTTCTAAGTAAACGACCTATATTCTCTATAACCTTGAGCTCTGATATCAATCTGTCATACTCCGAGCCGGCGGGCTGGATCGACTTTCCTGTCGGGTAGAAATTGGTCCCAGGGTGCGATATCGTGTGATAATCGGGATGATCAGATTGTATACATAGCATAACATTTGAGAATAACTTTTCACGCCCCGGGCCGGTGGGCTGGATCGGAGACCCGTCGGGCGGAATAGTCCCGAGGCGTGATTGTAATCGGAGTGATCAGATTGTTACATTGCACATGATAATATGAGAAATACAAAATTCAATTAAATGAATAAAATTAAATTACAACTGTTTTATAATTTAATTCTATTACAACTTGACCTGGACATCTGGAATGTGGACCAGATGTTTTAGAGAAGTTACTTGCACAAGTGCAAGTCTTGAATTTTGTATCTGACATGGCCGGAGAGATTCCACGCAGGAGTTGTAGGTTCCTTTAAGGGATCCTATCTTTCTGTCTCTAAAAGACATCCTGCTTTCACCTGTTCTTCACCTGAGAACATGTAAAATCTATTAACACTAGGTTGGTGAGTTCACGTTAGTTTTGAAAATATTAGGTTTTGTAAAAGGTTTAGTAAAAATCTTCCCATTCACGACAGTTTTGAAAGTGGCGTGTGAATGGTGTTGAAAACACGAATGAACTACACAAGTGCGTTAGGCTGAACATCATTACTGACACCATCCTAAATCATCAAAGTTAGTTTATATATAAGGCATATGTAGAGCCAAAGCTCGGCCGCCAGCCCACCACTCCTTCGGTGATCCATGAGAATGTCCTTAACAGAAATCATACCTTGTCACTTGTGTTGATCTACTGAATTTGATCTTGATCGTACAATAGAATCCTATTAACAATCAAATATATGCGGAATCTATATTTGATCTATATGAATCAAAGAAGAACAAGCATTCCAATAATCACCTCCATTTCATTAATCAATCTGAACTGATTACAATGAAATGCAATCTCACACAGAGAAATCTCACACAGAGAGAATCACTCAGAGGTTTTCCAGAAGTTATGACAAAATTAGACAAACCTCCATTATATACTAGACTGTCAGCCGAACCTAGCCGAACCCATAGGTTCGCCAGCCGAACCTTGAGGTTCGCTGGACTAACCTGTAGAGCCAAACCTACTAGGTTCGCCGAACCTGCTAAGGTTCGCCGAACCTGCTAAGGTTCGTGGGCCAGACGAACCTCAGCCAAACCTCAACTAACTTTCTATAATTTACATGTTTTGATAAGCAATCTATTACAAATATGTACTAACAAACTCCCCTTTAATAGCTGCTTTCAAAATCTTCAATCTTCAGCTTTATCTCCACTTGTCTCTCCACACACATTATCAACAGCACGAATTACAACAGATCTTGGAATCTTAGATAATCTTTCAGCTTCCAGTTTAGCATCTCTATCGTCTATCTCCTTTTGCACTTTCATCAGCTCTACATACAAATAGTCAACATCTTCCCAGTTACATCCAGAATGTATACCTAGAGTATAACACATCTGAGCAATTGTTTGAAACTGAACTGCCATGTCTTTGTAACTAATTCCAACATCATGATATCCCTCATCAGTAAAGATCTCAGCTACATTCAGCAAATCAATATCATCTTTTGAACAATTTACTATCCATACAGGATCCAATATCCTAATCACCCTCCACTTTTCTTCTTGTGTCAACAAAATAACAGCTTTAGATGTATTTTCATCATAGAACCATAACTTGAAATAAGGATTCCAATTCTGTTCTATTCTCCTCAATCTTGGTCTTTTAAAAACTTTAGGCTTTGAATATCCATGCAACTTATCTTTTACTTGTGGACTCAACAAACTCCATCCATACTTAGCCTCTTTCTTCAACAGCTTCTCAAATGTGTCATTATGTTTAGTCTGAATTGGCTTTATCATATTCAACCGGGATAACTGCATACATTCAAAAGATGGTAATGACATCATATCCAATGCTTTTCCAAAATATTGGCATCCATCAGTCCTTTTGACTACATAACGTCCTTTATCCTTTATGCTTCCTGAAATGTTGTGAAAGTAACCATAGCTAACAATTCTTCCTTGCATCTTTGACTTAGATCTAATCTTGAATCTTGTGAATCATTTAGCTCGGTCTTCTTGAACTTTTTCTTCTATCTCTTCAATCATTTGCTTAAAAATATACAAGTGATCAACTATATACTTGCTTTCATCTTGATTCTCCTTCCACAACTCCATGTAAGTCTTTTCTTTCATCTGAGCCATTGATGTTTTTGGAATACCTCTTTGAACTTCTAAATCAAATATCTTCTTCAACATTTGTAGATTATACAAATTTTCATCCATTGGATCATCTTGTTCAAAATCAAATAACTCTAGCTGATCATCTTGTTCAAAATCAAATACTTGATCTGAATCAACTTCAAACATATCATAGAAATCATTCCCTGAATAACCACCAACAATTTCTCCTTCCTCCAAGTCTTTCTCTTAAGATATTTCAACAAACATTCTCTGCAAATGAATATCAGAATGTTGTTTAAACAAATCAAGAAAAGTAGGCAAAGAATAATCAATAATCTTCTTTCAGTTAAATCTTCAAGTTCAACATCTTTACAATCTTTAGCCTTATCAGAAGAAACAACTGAAATAGGAATAACATCAAATGAAGTCTTGGAAGGATTATAGATCACTATAGCACCGTCCTGGAATTCAATCCACCTGAGCTACCTACACCATTCACATCACCATCATCTTCTTCATCATCAAAATAAGCATTAAAGCTTGGATGTTCATCAACATCTGAATCCTCATAATCAATCTTCTCATCTTCCTCTTCATCATCATCAATGTCCACAAATACAGGTTCAGAAGTATCACCAGCAAACTCAGCTTTATTTTCCTTTACTTGAATATCATCAATCTTTTTCTTCAAGTCTTGATTTTCCTTCTTCAAAACATCAATATCAACCCTTTGTCGAGCAGTCAATGTTTCCAAAGAACTAATCCTTTCAGTCAACAACTTCTTCTCAATTGCATCTTCTTCTTTCCACTTTATTAACTGAGAAATTTGACTTTTCAGAACATCAAGATCACTTGAACTTGAAGAAGAAGGTTGATCAGCTTCAACTTTCTCCTTTTCCATCTTATACATGTCAAACTCTTTTGATAAAATAGATATCCTTCTTCTAATCTCAGAATCATCATAACCTATAGAAAATTTTAAATCCAAGTCATCTAAGCCTTCAAATAAAGAGTCTCCTCTGGAAGTAGAAGCTGCTTGAAAAGTTGTTGTTGCTTGAAATGATGTAGTCATTGTTGTAGCATCCATGAAAGAAGGAGTGAAAGAAGCAATATTTATAAACTCAGGAGTTTGAACAAAAGAATCTGTCTGCATGTGAACCGGTGAAGTAGAAGCTTCTGCTTGAACTGATGAAGCAATAGAAACAGGAGTAGACACAGAAATAGAAGCAGGTGAAGTAGAAACTTCCACAGGAGATGATACAATGATCCTGGGAGTCCTTGTCTTCTTCTTTTTAGGCACTTTTGCCATCCTCTTCTTCTTCTTAGGCCTAGAAGCCTCAGGCTCATCAATTGTGAAGTTAGGATCAGTTGCCTCTTCCCTTGCTTCTGCACTCTGTTGTTGTACTGGTCTTTTCTTCAATCTTTTAATCACACTACTACCTCTTACAATAGTCTCTAATTCAGACTCTGTTTCTGTAGACTCTTCATCTTAATCATCAACTTCAACATTCTCAGCATCAACATGAACAGAAGTAGTATCCTCTTGTTGTCTTTGATCTTCTTGTTGATCTGGAAAGATTACTTGCAGAGGAACCAATGTAGAAGGAGTTACACTTGGCCCTTGAGTTTGATCTTGACTTTGTGAAGATTGAGCTTGTGACTTCCTTGCTTGTTGTCTAGGAGGAGGAGGTGGTGGTTGTTGTTGATCATCATCATTGTCACTAAACAGTTCATTGTCTGAACTCGAATCTTCATGCCTCCAGGCATCATTATCAGGAGCAACATAGTTAGCTCTCGCACAGTGACATACTAAATCTTTGATCAAAACATCATCACTGCTCTTCTGATAAATCTTGACCTGACCAAGACTTGAGTCAGTCATATGCTTTAGCTTGAAAAGATCAGCAGCAACTCTAGGCAGGTTTTGCTCTGGAAATCTCTCATCAATCAACATCTGGATGAACCTGGGATACATATAGAATCTATCCTTTGCTTTGGTGATGTTATCAGACATATATCTGAAAATCATTTCTGAGAAATTGAACGGTTTGTTCAATATCAAAGCCACCATAGTTGACCTCATCAGATCTCTGAGCTCAACAAACGTTCCCTTCCTCATACTCAAACAATGCAACAATACATGAGCCAGCAGCTTGTACTGTAGAGGAAGTTTTCCTTTCTTGATGGAGTTCTCACTATACACTCCAAAATAAAGAATCCTCATGAAGCAGCCCTTTATACACCTTTCAGGAATGAGTGTCATTCCTGCAGGTTCTCCACCGAATTGTAGAACCCTTCGAATATCAGCTTCAGTAATCCGAATGGCTTGACCAAGCACATTCGCCTCAATAACATACTCTTCATCAACAGTAATTAACCTTGCTGATTCCCAGAAGCTTTGAACATGAGATCTGTAGATCTGACAAGAATTTGATATGGCATGATAAATCCTTGAGCGCCTCAGAAACTCAATCATAAGTCTGAAATATTTGCCATTCTTTGTGGTTGGATCCAGATATGCACACAAATTGTGTTTATCACCAAATGTAAGATTCGCCATTTCTACAATCAGAAAAAAAAACAAAATGTAAACAAAATTAATAAAAATTAAAAAAAATTAAAAAAAACTTAAAAAAATTATAGGTGTTGAAACCAGCGAACCCCCTGTGCCGAACCTAAGCATAGACGAACCTTTTGTTCAGACAAACCTGGTAAACATAACGAACCTTTAATGAACGAACCTTAATGTCACACGAACCTTCTGGTCAAACGAACCTTGACCAACAAAGGTTCGGTTCAATGACATCCAGAGGTTCGTCCCGAACCTATCAAGTTCAAACGAACCTTAGAGATTCCAGCGAACCTATGTCCATTTAACGAACCTAATTCATTTCAAAATCAAATTTTCAAATCTGCGAATTAGATAAAAAAAAATTGATATCCAGAGGTTAGCCATTAACATATTAACAAGATTAATGAAAACATTTTGTCCAGAACCTAGATTTAAACAGGTTTTAATCTGAAACAACAGGTTCGACTAAACCTATCTTAAAATCAACAAATCTCCCAATTTAGCAGGTCAATCTTCAATATTTTTACCTATTAGTGATCACAAAGCAATTTTGAATCAGATGATATAAGAAAAACACTATCTAAGATCGAAAATCAAAAAATCTAAAAATTCTCTTTTGCAGGTTCATGGATGTAGTCTGATGAAAGTGACGAACGTTTCAACCACGAACCTCTATTTATATACGAACCTGTTGACAAAAATTTGAACGAACCTTTGACCAATTGTTGACTGAACCTATCAACAAACCTCTCAAGCAAACCTGTTCACAAACCTCTCAGGCGAACCTGTGAACAAACCTCTCAGGCGAACCTGTGAACAAACCTATTGGACGAACCTGTCCAACGAACCTACTCACAAACCTTTTCAACGAACCTCCAAGCAAACCTTTTGAAATTTAATTTTATTTAAAATTTCAAACAAAACAATGTTTTAATGTTTCAAAGTCAAAAACAAATAATCAAAACTTATTGATTTAACATCAGATAAAAAAACTTTTTGTATTTTTCAATTTTAGAACAAACACACTACAAAATTAACAAATCTAACTATGAAATATAAAATAACAAAACAATCACATATTTTTGTTTGAGAAAGATCCAGATATGAGATCATATTGTATTACAATCATCATCACACCTAATTGAATTAATGAATATATTTATCAGCAAATTACAATTCAAAGATGATTGTCAGTATATAAAACCTCTTTAAGTTTAGTTACTTAGTTAAGATATCAATTGAAAACAAAACCATCAAATACTTTATGTTCTCCATTTACTTGAACACATCCTCGTTTTGTGAAAAACTAAACAAACAAAAATGTCCTTGAAACAATATATTTCAATTTTAACTAGCTTGATCATGCAAAAACAAAACAGAATTTCTTTTGAAAATAACAAACTATAAAACAAATTGAATTTGTTCAAAATCTTGGAATCAAGGTTGATACTTTCGTATGCTCAGATGATCCAGAAAATGAACGAAACAATAATTTAAGATTAAGCATTTAACAATCATATCGATATTCTCATATACCCAGAGATTGTCCAAAACTTAATCAATAACCAAGAAAACAAACTTGAATCATTTAGAGCTATAACAATCAGGTCGATACGCAAGTATACGCAAAGAATGTTTCAGCTTTAAACTAAAACAAAAGTAAAAAACAAATTTATAATTTCTTTTAAAAAATAAACATATGATCAAAACTAGTAATTTAATGTTTGTTCAAGAAACATTTTGTAAGATTAATTATCACTCATTCAGGACAAAACTAAGTATTGTATTCTAAGCATCTCATAAAGCATAATCAAAATTTTATCAAATGTTATCTCAACTAAGTTATAAACCTACCAACATATCATACTCAGTAATTGTAAATACTCTTTATGTTTAAGTTCTTGTATGATACAGATATGTTTCCAATTGCATACAATGTACTATCATTTCTCACTTGGTCGAATCAATTTCTCATATTTTAATTTTTTTAAATGTTTTTGTGTTTTTGATTTTTCAAATGTTTTTGAGGTTTTTCAAAATCCCCGCCCCCCAAAAAAAAACTAAAACACAAAATAAACAAAACAATTAAAATTCCTGATGTTAATTCAATAAAATTTGATTATGAAGGAAGTTGATTAGTAATTACCTCACCCATGACCCGAATGCCATTTAATTTGAGCAAATACTCAAAACGGTTTTTATCAAAAGCCTTGGTGAGAAGGTCTGCCCTTTGCTCATCTGTATGTATCTTCACCACATCAATAAGTTTCTTTTCATAGCAATCGCGTATGAAATGAAACCTAATGTATATGTGTTTAGAACGTGAATGTAACAGCAAGTACCAGATCGTCCGGCAAGTCCGTACGGTATGTGTACTTTCACTTTATACTATGTGTACATACGTGAGTTTAAACAGTGCTTGTATTAACAGAATCCTAAATACAAGAAATTGTTGTATGTATTTTCGTATAAACTTAAATACATTAAGTACGATGTACATTTGAAACATTAGTTGTGTTTATTAAGTGAAAACTTAATTACAGTTAACACAACAAATCACGAGAAACAACAGTTTACAAGTGAACAACGGAAACATATCGGTTGCGATCTGATGTCCACAGATGACAGGAATCAGATGGCCGACGAATCAGTACAAGATCAATGTGAAAGCAGGATGTATAGTTGAGTCCGACAGTGAGGAAACACAATTAAAACACAAATGCAGTGTTATTTCGGAATAACGAACTGACAGTGTGTTTGCGTGGGTGACGATTCATACAAACATATCTGTGAGTTTAGAGTTCTGAAATAATGACTGGAAAGTAGAAAACAAAAGTCAGAAAGCAAACCATCGTCGTATTAGTTCGGGTGACGATTCGAACGAATTACGCGCGAAGGTGACGCGATCTGACGAAACGAAAACGAAACACGACACGATGCGATATTAAATTTAAGAAAATAAAACATTTTAATGTTTTACAATTTTGAAACTCATCAAATAATTAGAATAATTTTCTTTTATTTATTTCATTTAAATTACGCGTAATTTACCGGAAAACGTAACGAAAACGTGAACCGAGCAACAAAAAACGAACCCGAACTCACTTGTGGTATAAATACCATGAAAGAGTCCCATTTTCTTATTTTTCATCTCATCTTCCTCCTCAAAAAATCTTATTCCCGGTTTGAGAAAAACCCACCATTTTCAAACCTTCAAACCTTCCTAACTTCTTCATTTCTCCACCAAATCCTTCCATTCTTGAACCTACTTGAAGCTCTCAACCTCTACTACATGAAAGTACAACCAATCTAAGCCAAACGTCACTGAAAATCGAGGTAATCGCTCATGAACATCACGAAAATTAGGGTTTTCTAAACCCTTTGGTCGCCCTTAACCCTAACCGGTCCTAGGCTCGTTTTCTTCCAACCCTTACCGTCGAAACTTAGCCTTGTACACTACTACCATGGAACCCAACCACCATACACGACTACACCCTGGTTCGAACCATAGGCTGCCCTGACCTGCAGTTCGCCGAATGGCCTATGGCCATGGCCGAAGGAGCCTTAGTAACCAGTCGACCGAATGGGTCTATTCGACCACCCTCCTTCGCTGGTTGCTGCCAATCGGCACTTCTCATTCGCCAGATTTTTCTCTCATTCGAGCTCCACTCATTCGCTGCTACCCCTCATTCGGCTGGTTAGGAGGATGACCCATTCGATCACTCACATACGCCCAACCACCCCCATTCGACCCTTGTCATTCGGGGAGCCACATCTGGCCGACGACATTCGTTAGACAGCCATGCTATTCGACCAATCAAACAGATTCGACCCAAAGCCTGATGCTTCGGCCCAACATAACCACACAGCTCATCGGTTTGGCCCAAGTCTTGTGGTTCGGCCCAATTTCAGCATCAAGGCCAGGATGATTTGATTTGTGTTAAAGTCCAACAGATTTCTTAGTTTGGCCCACTCACTACAACGGCCCAATATACAGCCCACAACATCCTCAGGCCCAACAGCAATGTAGTGGACTTACTCTAACAGTTGGGCCCATCTAACACACTACTAGGCCCAACTTCGTTCAGTTCGGCCCAAGACTTGATAATTGGCCCAGCAACACCATCATACTACCCATGAAATTTATTGGACCCAAGACCACCTTATTTCGGCCCATTTGACTCAAAATACAAACGAAAACATAAAATCATTCTAAAAAGATAACATACATAGGATGTGATACATTACTGCAAAATCGATGATGAGTTTGGGTTAATACATTCATTAAGCCAAAAACAATGAAGTCATAATAATAATTTCATAGTTATGTAATAAACTATTTCAATTTAACAAGGACAACAATTGGTGTATTAAACTTTAAATCCAAAGTTAACACTTAGATTTGGTTTATAAGGATCAAAATGCAACGTACTAAACTTGACATAAAGTAGTTGAGTACTAGCATAAACGATGTCAATTAAAAATGGGCCGAACGATGACCGAGACTCACTCGTGTTAACCAACCTTAGGGTTAACACCTACACGCACTCACATAGACATGACTCATAATTACAACTTACAAACAACGTGAAATCAATACAGGATCGTGAAAACAAACTCAATTACAACTCAGAGCGCGTGCATTCTTTCATTTAAGCTAAGTCAACCCAATCACAACAAGGTGAGTTCATATGCCCCTTTTACTTTAATCTTTACTGATTTTAACTCTCGGGGCTGAGAAACATGTTTACTTTTAATTATTTAAAAGTTATGCTTAACATGTTAATTATACTTAGATTTAGATAATATTAAATTGTTTATTATCACTTATCATTGTATGCATGCTTGTATGATTATGAGATAACAGGGAAACTCAGATGATTATGATAATGAAATTTCTAAACCATCAACACATTAGAATAACTTAGTTATAAAATGATAGCTTATAACACTTAGTTATTTCCACATGAGCAAATACTTAGACGGTTTACACCTAATTATATAACGAGAACAATCCCACACTGAGACTTTGGGATCGTATGGACTTCAGTGAATGATGATCATGATAACGTAACTTCATGGGATTCTTATCATTCACGGTGAATGATGATCATGATAACGTAACTTCATGGGATTCTTATCATTCACAGTAAATGATGATCATGATAACGTAACTTCATGGGATTCTTATCATTTACACCTAATTAACATGATGTAATAAGACAAGTTCTTATTCGACCTTGTTAATTTCACGAGAATAATCCCACATTGAGACTTTGGGATCGCATGGATTTCAGTGAATGATGATCATGATAACGTAACTTCATGGGATTCTTATCATTCACACTAAATGATGATCATGATAACGTAACTTCATGGGATTCTTATCATTTACACCTAATTAACATGATGTAATAAGACAAGTTCTTATTCGACCTTGTTAATTTCACGAGGACAATCCCACATTGAGACTTTGGGATCTCATGGATTTCAGTGAATGATGATCATGATAACGTAACATCATGGGACTCTTATCATTCACAGTGAATGATGCTCATGATAACGTAACTTCATGGGATTCTTATCATTCACAGTAAATGATGATCATGATAACGTAACTTCATGGGATTCTTATCATTTACACCTAATTAACATGATGTAATAAGACAAGTTCTTATTCGACCTTGTTAATTACATGAGGACAATTTCACCTGGAGACTTTGGGATCACACGGCGGAATAGAGGTGAATGAAATGCATTGAAGTCTGATTACGTGAGGATTACAATGGATTTCATTTGGGCTCTATACGTTGTATTGAGATTACATTACAAATAGTTAACTAACACTCTTATTACATAAAAGTGGATAATAGTTAACCCCACAAGTAATAGAATAATACAAGGATCAGATTTAATTAATCTAAATTCCTTAATTCATTGAGGGTCTATCAATACTTCGGTTTGATAACTAAACCCCTCTTACTATATTATTCTACATTATTCTACATATGACTACACATCGGACGAGTTGGATAATTGGGAAATGGATATCTTTAGTTGTATCGCAAGTGGTGTGGAACTTGGCTGAGTATGTGGTGGGATAGCGTCTGGGCTTGACCCTTACGTGATTCCCTATATATAAGCATGCTTAATCAGGTGATACACTACTTGTACATACAACTAAGGAGAGGCCATTGGGTGGAACAGATGAAACAAGTATTACAAGTAACAAATATGACATTGTGGATGTGTGCATGATCAATTCAATGGTTTTCAATTTACTTACTTATGAACTCACCAACCTAGCGTTGACTTTGTTTAAATTATATGTTTCTCAGGTGATGAACAGGTGTAGATACTCATATGCAAGAATTAAGCTAGTGGACTTTTAGAAGACCTAGCTTTACTTTTGATTGCGTGCTTTTGGGAACAAGAACAAGAATCATCTTTTGTGTATCTTGTACAGATACAAGATATAGTTACATTGATTCTTTTTGGTAGATTTACTTGATTAAATTATGAACGATACTGTGTAATTTAATCTTGTAATTCTATATTATGGATGTGTTAGAAATTTCTCATTTATTTATCATGTGCTATATAAACAATCTGATCATTTGATTATCACCCAAAGATATCGCGCCCCGGGAATCTTTCCGCCCGACGGGAAAACACGATCCGTTCCCGCCGGCCCGGGGTGTGACAGTGAATGATACACAAGATTCTTTGTTATAGCAATAGCAGCCTCATTATCAACATGAATGGGAGTAGTCAGAAAATTCAAACCATAGTCTCTCATCTGTTGTTGTATCCACAAAACTTGTGAACTACAACTGGTAGCAGCTACATACTCAGCCTCACAAGTCGAAGTAGCAACAGATGTTTGCTTTTTGCACTGCCAAGAAACTAAACGCTCCCCCAAAAATTGTGCACCTCTAGTTGTGGATTTCGCATCTGTCTTACATCCTCCATAGTCTGAGTCACTATAGGCAATGAAGGAAAAGTTATCATCCTTAGGATACCACAGACCGGTGTCTGGTGTACCCTTCAGATAATGAAGAATTCTCTTGACTGCAATCAGATGTGATACTTTAGGTTTTGATTGATATCGAGCACAGATACTTGTAGCAAATACAATATCTGGTCTTGAGGCAGTCAGATACATTAAACTTCCAATAATTCCACGATAAAGAGTAGGATCAATAATCTCCCCCTTAATATCAGGCTCAATCCCGTGATTAGGCTGAATGGGCGTGGAAATTGGTTTTGAATCAAGCATGCTAAACCGATTTAGCACATCTTGAATGTATTTTGTCTGATGAATGAAAATTCCATCATCAGTTTGATCAATTTGTAAACCCAGAAAAAATTTGATGTCTGACATTGCACTCATTTCAAATTTCTCAATCATCACCTCTTTAAACTCCAAACACATTTGTTCATCGGTAGATCCAAAGATAATATCATCTACATAGATCTGAACAAGAATAATATCCTTGTCCTTTTCCTGATAAAACAAAGTTTTGTCAATCTGACCCCTATTGAACCCGTGTTCAATAAGATGAGTCGATAATGTCTCATACCAGGCACGCGGAGCCTGATGTAGACCATACAGTGCTTTGTCCAAGAGGTAAACCTGATCCCGGTGGATAGGATCCTCAAAGCCCGGTGGCTGACAAACATACACTGTTTCCTTCAAAGAACCATACAGAAATGCAGACTTGACATCCAACTGAAAAACTTTAAATTTCTTGTGAGCGGCAAAAGCAAGAAAAAGTCTAATTGCTTCTAACCGCGCAAAAGGTGCAAACACTTCATCGTAATCAATTCCTTCAACTTGTTAGAAACCTTGAACCACTAAACGAGCTTTGTTTCGAACAATTACGTCTCGATCATCTCGTTTGCATCTTAGTACCCATCTTGTACCAATTTTCTTCTCTACTTTTGGCAAATCAACCAAATGCCAAACCCCCAACTTCTTAAACTGATTTAACTCTTCTTGCATAGCCTCCACCCAGGCAGGCTCACGCAACGCTTCAGTCACAGTCTTTGGCTCTATCTGTGAAATAAATGCAGAATGCATCCAGAGCTCTTGACTGCCATGAGTTCTTTCTAACCCAACAGATAAACTCTCCTCATTTGTGACTTGATTTCATGTTTGTACTCCAGCAGTTGAATTTCCTATGATCTTATCAACAGGATGATTTACAAGAACTCTTGTGACAGGCACTTGCGGAACACCCACATTATGATCAAGATTTGTAATATTCTGATCAATATCTTGATCATGAGAAATAGCATCTTCAAAAACATCATGATCATCATCAGATGACCAATCATCATTAATTACTTCTGAAATGCCTTCCTCATGTGGAGTATGATTACCATCTTCAGAATTCTGTAAATCATATAACATTTGTAAGGTTATTTCATCATCAGAAACACATAGAGACAAATTAAAAGATTCAAACAAGTTATCATAATCAAAAAGCCAATCTGGTCCTTTTCTGTCTGGTATATGTGTATGTCTATGAACATCCACATGATACCATAATTCCACAACACCCGTACGTTTATTAAACACACGTTTGTTAGGAAGACTGTAGCCAAGAAAGAAACCCTCTTCAACTTTAGAATTGAATTTTGAATCTTTCTTTAGCATGGTACAAGGAGCCCCAAAAGGTTCCAAGTGTTCCAAATTAGGCTTTCGATTTTAAAGCATTTCATAGTATGTTTTATTGTGTCTTTTAACAATCAAAACTCTGTTAAGAGTAAAACAAACTGTAGCCACAGCTTCACTCCAAAATGTAATGGGAAGTTTAGAATCAGCTAGCATTGTTTTTGCAGACTCAATCAACGTTCTGTTCTTTCTTTCAGCTACACCATTCATCTGAGGTTCATACGGTGCACTGAATTGCTGTTGAATGCCTTTGGAATTGCAAAATTCCTCCATTTGGTGATTCTTAAACTCAGTCCCATTATCTGACCTTACGCGTCTCACTCTCAACTTATACAATGTATCCAGCCTATTAATCAACAACACAAAATTTTCATAAGTATCTGATTTATGCTTTAAAAATATGACCCGTGTAAATCTAGAAAAGTCATCAGTCACCACAAAACAATACGATTCACCACCTATACTTTTCACATTGATAGGTCCAAACAAATCCATGTGAAGAAGTTCAAGTGGCATATCAATAGAAAATACTTTCTTTGTTTTGTGAGACTTCCTTTTCTGTTTACCCTTTTTACATGACACACACACATGTGGAAGCTTAAAGTGTTTAACCGGTACACCCTCAACTAAATGATTATGCACAAGATGATTCATCTTCCTGATATGAATATGCCCAATCCGTCTGTCCCAAGAACGTGTATCTTGCTCAGTTGCCTTAGACACCAGACATGTCTCCACTTTATTCACCGTTTCCGCCTTTGCCATGTCAAGCACATACAAATCCTTGCTCCGATCAGCAGTCATCAGAATCCACTCCTCAGAAATCTAAAAGCCTTGCTTAAGTACATAACACCTGTCTTTGTCGAACATTACCTTGTATCCTTTATCACAAATCTGCGAAACACTTAACAAATTGTTAGTTAATTCTTTACAGAAATTAACATTATCAAATGAAACCTTTCCATTCGTCAAACTACCCAATCCAGTAATTTGACCTCCTTTGTCTCCTGCAAACTTCACATAACTTCCTTTGATTTTCCTGAAATCCTTCAACAAATTCAACTCTCCAGTCATGTGCCGTGAACATCCACTATCAACAATCCAACGACTATTGATATGGCCCACGGATGCCACCTGCACAATAAATTAAAATTCTATCAGTATCAAAAGGGATGACCCCCGCCATTTCGGCGTCGAGTCTCCCTGAATGGACCCCTGCCATTCTGTTGTGATGAACTGCTTGAAGAACCATCTTCACTGTGATAATCCTTTTTCCCAGAAATTTGATCACCTGACCTGTTTTTCAATTTCCAAAATGATTTTGACTTAAAAGATGGTTTTGAAAATGATTTTGAAGATGCCTTGTCAAAAGAATCATCATCAGATTATATCACAAGTTTGACAAGCTTTTTCACATTTCTTTTATTATCAAAAACTCGTTTCTTCTTATTAATTTCTTCTTTTACCCAAACACAATCAGGATCAAATTTCCGAAGAACTCTTATTTCTTCTTCACTAGGTTTCACTTTCCTAGGACTTCCACCTGACCTATTCACCCAACTCTCATCATCTGAACTCTTTCTGATTCTGTTGTTTGGACAATTAGCAGAAATATGTCCTTTTCCACAACAAGTAAAACACTTTTGTGTTTCTCTTTGTGAATAAGACCTAAAGCTGCTACAATCAGTAGAACTGAAATCCTAATCACAATCAGCAATCAGATGACCAAATTTACCACAACGGTAACATTTTTTATCTTTCAGATGATTCTTTGGTTTTGGTTCATCATAGTACTTAGATGAACTGAAAGGTTTAGAAACAACCTTTGCAGATGAGAATCTGTTTCTCAAACCAGTTGATTTTATCTTTGAATTACTCACTTGATTTTGAAAATTCTTTGATTTGTCTTTATGTCCAACCCCAAACTTATCAAAGAAAAAATCCATTTTGTCAACCTTTTTAGAAAACACATTTTGCTTTTGAAAAGTACCACTGGACTCTCCTTGATGTGTAGTAGATGACTTTACATACACAATAGGTTTAAGAGTAGTAGTTGGTTTAGTTTTCATCACTGGTTTGGAAACAAGATTTGGTTTAATCACAACCTTCTCAACTGGTTTCATCTCACTCTTTGACTTCTGAGACTTCAAACTCTTTTTTATCAACCGTTTTAACTTGATAACTATTCTGTCTCAAGATATCAGATGAATATTCTGATTTAGTGATGTCTTCAATGATAGGAGCATCACTATCAAGAGACACTTTTTCATCAAATGATGAACCTCCAGCATTCTCAACTACTTGTTCAGACACACGTTCATTCAAAGAAACATGATGAACTTCCAAATTCAAATCAATTTGTGGTCTTGGAACATAGCTGGGAGGAGGTGGTACAGAATGAAAACCCAAGCCAGTAGTATCATTTGATGATCTTTGCATGGCAGTAAAGTAATCAATGACATACTGAGAATTCTGATAATTCTCCAGCTTGCTCTTGTTTATTTCTGCTTCTGCTCTTGCTGCTGATAATTCAACCTTTAACTTTTGCACTGATTCGAGATGCACTGAAACTGCATGATTATTTTGCAAAACTTTGATTTTTAACTCTTCATTTTCTTTGCCTAAATCAATTATCTTTCTGTCAAAAGCTTTTTCTCTTGAAATTAACTTCTTGTTAGCTTCAGTGCACTCCACCAGTTCAGCAGTCAAGTGAGCATTCATTTCTTTCAATTTATCGATGATCTCTAAAAGATCCTCATTTACCTCATCAACCTTCTCTTTTCCTTTGCCGGTGTCTTCATCCAAAGAAGCCATGAATGCACCCATCAAATCATCATACTGCTTTCCCCAATCATAACCTTCATCAGCTTGACTAACTAAAGCTTTCGATGACTCTTTCTTTTTCTGATAAGCTTCTTTTGGCTTGAAAGGGTTTAAATTTCCTTGTTTCTTTGGATTCTTACACTCTCTAGCAAAATGGCCTAACTCACCACAGTTTTAACATTGAGTAATCTTTGGATTAAATCCAAACTTGGTGTTTCGATCAAAAGTGAATTTCTTTCCAGTCGTCTTTTCATATCTATTGATTCTTTTGATTACACTTGCCAATGCCCATTGAGTGTCAATCAACTCCATCTCATCATCATGAATTTGCTCATAATCTTCAAATGTAAGATTTGAGTTTCCAATATTTCCTGCAATTTGTTCATCATAAGTGCTGACTATACATGACAAAATTGACATTTGATCCCGAACAGCCTCTACAGTTACTTTCCCCATATTTGTTGTATTCAAGTGAACAGGAGTTGTTGTTGAGTCAGACTTCTTTTTTTTCACAGAATAAGATGAACTAGAACTCACAGATGCAGAAGGTGCAGGAGTACTATCAGAAGTACTAGAAACAAATGATGTCTGAATCTTTGCAGAAGAAACAGGTGGTGTCACCACAGATGCACCGTATAAACAAGGATCTTGAGTAACATTCACTTTTCTTGCTTTTCTCTTATCCTTCATCTCCTGTTCTTCTAGCTTTTGAATAAATTCCACCAATGTCATTCCTGGTAGTTTTTCTCTCAATATTAGCACCAATGAATTCCACTTTTTAGGCAACGCATCTGCAAAGCAATCTATCTTTTCCCCCTTCAGTGTATTCAATTCCACACTTCCTGACTTCAGTTAATAAATGCCTATATCTTGTTATTAAGGCTTCAAGACTCTCATTGCCAATAAAATTGAAGTTCTCAAACTCTTTGCGTATATCAGTGGCTTTCATCTTCTTTAACTTGGTATTTCCCTCAATCCTTGCTTTCAAAGCATTCCACAAACCATATGAGGTTTTGTGTTCATCAAATTGATGAAGTATCTGATTAGGGATTGCTTGGCTCAGCATCCGTTAAGCTTTCTTCTCAGAATCGTATTTCTTTCTCTGATCAACATCCAACCTCTCAAGGATTTGATCCAAATATGTCCCCACCACCTTAGGTCTTTCATAAGGTGATAAAATCCTTTCCCACATATTAGTGTCAGTTCCATTTAGATGTGTTTCAAACCTTCCTTTCCAGTTCTCGTAATCTGATAAATCAAGTAACTTTGTAACTTTGTTTGTACTTCCAACCTCAGTTTCACTAATCAGAATGCTATGTATCTTAGAATTCTGACTAGCTACAACAGCAAACATTTCAGCCATGGTTTTGAATTTTTTAATCAGCGAACCTCTGATGACAAATTAACTTCACGAACCTAACAACCAGGCGAACCTCCACCAATCTTTGATCTGAACGAACCTCAAGTCACGAACCTGATCTCACGAACCTTGAGACAAACGAACCTTGATCAGACGAACCTCTGCATAAAACCTTTAACGAACCTCTTCAAAATCTCTAAACGAACCTCAGAAAAATCTTATTACCAGCGAACCTCTTGCTTCAGCTATTCACAGGTTCGGCTCACGAACCTGTTCTTCAAAATTAAAAATTTTGGAGGGAAAACCTTCCAAATTTTAAGAAAATCCTTCAAAAATCCCCAATTTGCACCACGAATCTTTTAATTTTAATGTTCCACAGAGAAATCTCACACAGAGAAATCTCACACAGAGAGAATCACTCAGAGGTTTTCCAGAAGTTATGACAAAATCAGACAAACCTCCAATATATACTAGACTGTCAGCCGAACCTAGCCGAACCCATAGGTTCGCCTGCCGAACCTTGAGGTTTGCTGGACGAACCTGTAGAGCGAAACCTACTAGGTTCGCCGAACCTGCTAAGTTTCATGGGCCAGACGAACCTCGGCCAAACCTCAACTAACTTTCTATAATTTACATGTTTTGATAAGCAATTTATTACAAATATGTACTAACAACTTGTGTATCTCCACTGTACACGACACGACGGATAATTTTGAAAGTGAAGTTTCGAGAAAGAAGCGTATGCTCTGTCTCCTGATACAGGAGACATGTTTTGTTTGTTTGAAAATCACACAGTTTGCTCTCCTTTCTTGTAGTAAAAACATTGTTTGTTATGTACTCGTTTGAAAATCGTTCAAGACCAGGTCTTGAACATTTATTTGATCTGGGAACTCATGTTATTGTTTGTGTGGTCTGTCCATTAAATCTATCATTTGATCATTTACCAAACCTAACTGATATGCCCTTGTGATTAGTTCCCTTGGAACTCATTCCAGTTGTCGTTTCACGTTGTATACGTGTAACGTACCAGCCTCGGTGCTGGAGGTTGGTTAGACCTATGGTACCATCTACGTTACCGTCGGTTGACCCACGTCAACTAATGCTAAATGACTCTGAAGGGACTTACTTGAGAATTCCTCCGCAAATTTTTGGTGTATTGTTGTGTGGGCACATGCTCTAGTGAATTACCCTAGACAGATACCATGCAAATATGTTGTTTGTTTGATGGGAGATTCCCATGAAAATGATTGCTCTCGATTGTGCACAACACAATTCCCCAGTTCGTGTCCGTTCACCTCTTGGTTGTGCACAAAGCCTCGAACTGTTGTGGTCAACGGACATCTCCTCGATGATTTGGGTTTGAACCCTCGAAACTGGTTTGTTATTGTTGTTCGTTGGAAATTTTAAATGAAGCAATGAATGCTGAGTAAAAATGATTTAAAAGACACTTATTCGTATCACATTCGAATAAGAGGTTGAGAGTTGATCCTTTTAATGAAATTATTTGAAAATAAACCTTATTCATTGATCACTCGAATAAGAGGGTTCATGTTCTCAGCCCCAAATGATTTGGAAGTCAAAAAATTGAAAACAATGGGTCTGTGAACTCACCTGAGATTATGGGTCGCCGATGCACTCACTCGGTGTGTTCTCTCGATTTGTATCCTGTGTTCACCTCTTGGTTGTGCACAAAACCTCGAACTGTTATGGTCAACGGGCATCTCCTCGATGATTTGTGTTTTGAACCTTCGAAACTAGTTTGTTGTTGTTTGTTGAAAAAGTTGAATGGAGCGATGAACGCTCAGTAAAAATGATTGAAAAGACACTTATTCGTATAACATTCAAATAAGAGGTTGAGAGTTGATTCTTTTATTGAAATTATTTGAAAATAACCTTTATTCGTTGATCACTCGAATAAGAGGGTTCATGTTTTCAGCCCCAAATGATTTGGAAGTCAGAAAATTGAAAACAAGGGGTCTGTGAACTCACCTGAGGTTATGGGTCACCGATGCACTCACTCGGTGTGTTCTTTCGGTTTGTATCCTGTGTTAGAAATTAGTTAGTTAGGGTTGGGTGGTTGTGTGTTCGGTGTTTTGATATGATTTTAGAAAATGTGTTTCAATTTCGCTTTATCTTGATTAGATTTATTTGGTCTAAGGTTCGGTTCTATCTTTACAAATGGTGTAAGGTAGAACTTTCAACAGTTAGCCATTTTGGGCTGTTCTTGGTGCGAATGGGTGGTTCGTGCGAATGGTCGTCATTCACACGAATGGAATGATGAGAATGCATACTCTCATTCTTGTGCTCCATTCGTGATAACGTGTCCTCATTCGTATGGTCATCCAATACGAATAAGTCCTCGTCATTCATGGGATTGCTCCTTCGTTCGGAAGATCGTTCGTGTGACTTTTTTCAGCAAACGAGGCTTCTCCTTCGCACGAATGAGCCCTTCGTACGGCTCATTCGCCTGCAAATTCGGCAAGAACGCCATTTTTAAAATCGGTGGTTATTTTTAGTGTTTTTATGGTCGAAATTGATGATAAAACGTTTTGGAGTGTTTTGGTGCAAAGGATCGGTGCTAATACTTGCTGTGGAGCTCGTATTTGACCGAAATGGGACGAAAAGGGTTGAAATCTTGAAATGAAGGTGTTGGGGTTGAAATACACACGATTTGGACGGTGAAATGGTCGAAATATCCAGTGGCCGAGTGTGGGGTTCATTTGAGAGAGTTGGGTGAAAAATGAGTTTGAAAAACGGAAGTGTTGCTTTTATAGCTGTGCTGTCGTACGAATGAGTTGTTCGTACGAATGGCTACCATTTGGTCGAACGATTTGTGGCTATAAAGCTTCACCGAATTGAACCGGTTCGTACGAATGAGGTTCCATTCGTACGAACGGTTGTGGTTTTTAAAATTTTGATTGTTTATTAAATTGTTTTGGTGAGATTTTATTATTATTTTATATTAGCGTTAAAGACTCACTTTGACGTCTATATGAATCGTCACCCATACAAAAGTCGCGTTGTATTTAACTGCTGACATTTTTTGGTACTGTAAAGATATCATTTAGGGCATTCAAATCAAACAACATATCCACATGGATCGTCACCCATGTTGATACCTCATTGGATCGATACTCCAAATGTTATGTATTCAGGCTTTGTTCATTGTTTTCCCTCGCATGGCGTTTTTCTTTTCTTCTGATTCATGTTCGTGTGATTAAATGGATTTTCCTAACTGTTTTAGGAATAATCCGTGTATTTTGATTTGTTGTTTATTATTGTTATCGTCACTCTCGTAACACAATGTCTTACACTGTGGTTATGTACACCCTTGGATTTCCGTCTCATGGAAACTCAGATGCCGTTCGTCACAGTCTCCCCCTGTTGAAGGAATTTCGTCTCGAAATTTGAAATGTATTATCAGGCCCTCATCTTCCTTTCGGATGTTCTGAGAGACGACCGGTTATAAATTTGAAGTTTCCATGTTTTCCGTGTTGTGTTGAGACGTACATTGGAAAAATGTCTTCACAGTCTTGTATCCATTTGTGAGTACTTCGCTCGAGTCCCAAGAGTTGCCGACAACAATTTTCGGTTGGTTGTTTGGTTTAAGATGTACCGAATGTGTACACGAGGTCTCGCTGTTCCCGATGACGTAATGTGGTCAACTCGGTTTTACATAGGAGATAGTGCACAAATGATGTTATGATACCATCTGTTTCTCTGTGTCCTTCACTGACCGAGTTGATGGTTGTGGTTTGGGTAGAAGCATATGTATAACTTTGATCGGTTGTTCTTGATGCTTCTAAATTGGGATAGGTTTACAAACGTTGTTCGTATTGATTTTGGGGTTTGCTTAGTGAGTTAGTCTAATCTGTTTAGACTTTTCATTAAGGCCGTGTTTCCACTTTGCGTTTCCAAAAACGTCTACTTCCTCACTTTACTCACTGTTGGCAATGCAGTGTATTGAATCGTACGATTCCTTACATTGTTCCGGTGGTGGATACGCACGATTTCTTTCCCTCCAATTCCAAGGTTCACGGTTTGTTATTGAAGTTGTATGGATGTCTTCTCACCTTCTAGCCGTCACTACTCTAGGGCTCTGTTTTGCAATTCGCTTGAGTATTGCAAATTATGGATTGTCCTCGACTAGGTTTTGGGGATTCTGCACCCTGAAGTTTGACTTCTCTCTTCTTCTCCCCGACGATCAGGTGCAGCTAGGTCATTTGTGACATCGCAAAATCTGATAGCATAGCTCTCTCGGATTTTGTCCGGAATTGTTTCTCTTCCAATTTGTGACACCTCGCAAATTCCAGGTCAGCATTAACTTTATTTTAATAAAAATGTGTATTATTATTACTTACGTGGCACTAGAATTATGAATATTTAGTGTGACACGAGGCACGACAGTCCAAACACACCGATAATTCGAGGAATTATCGTAAAACGCGTGCACGTGTCTTGAATAATGAACGTTGGTGACTTAGACGAACCACAGTACACTTTCACTGCACTTAGGTTCTGGGGAAACCTAAATTAGTTAGAACAATGCTTATATGTCGAGAAACGATGTCTGTAATCCAGAAATACGCGAAAATCGGTTAGAAACAACGAAAATGGGCCTATTGGGTTCCTCAGGGACCCATCGCGGTACGCTAAGGCCTCCTGGAAGGAGCTTAACGGTACGCGATGGATGGGCGGGCATTTTGAATCCTGAAATCCATCGCGGTACGCCGAGCCCTTCGGAGATCCTCATCGCGGTACGCGATGAGTCCAACACGCAAAATCTTTTATTTAACCAAGGCTAATCATCACTAACCACCCTGTTACCCCATTTCACGAATGCCAGAACCCTAAACACGACCATTATCATCATTTTACCCTATTAAACCTCTCTGGAAGCCATTGTTGCACACTTGAAACCTTGAAGAAACTCCATTGAAGACTTGGGGAGTTAGAAGAGAAGCTAGGAAGCATCACCCACCTCCATACCCACGTTGCAGCTGCTGCGGAGGAGATCTCAGAGCTTCGTGAGGATATCTAAGCCTGTTCCAACTTCACCTCCACCTTCTTGAACTCTCTAAGGTAGTTTCTAGCACCATGGGACACTTCTAGCACTTGTACACACACATGCAAGTGGAAATACCCACATGCAACACCATCACCACTTGAATCACGAAATCTTGAGGCTGTAAATCTGTTGTTTGATGATGTTGCTACTGATTAGGTGATATTAGGATGATCTATTATGATATTGATGGGATATAATGACTAGTTGATGATTTTGTTACAAAATGGGTATTGTTGGGTACATGCATGAATGATCTAAGTCTATTGGTATGATTCTTGATATGGAAATGTTGTCATAAGTGATGTTTGTAATGATTTACAAAAGTTAGAAGTGTTATTGTCATCAAGAAATGATATTTTGTGACTATTACTAGTTTTAGTAACTTTATTTATCCAAAATGTGTAAGAATGATTAAATGGCCACATGCATGTGTTTAGATCTATGAGTAATGCTTAAAAGGATCTTTAGAAACTATTATGATGATTATTGGTAGCTAGAATTGCTAAGAATCATGGTTTACACACTATTTCGAAAAATAGTAACTTTTAGTTATAAATTTGCTAATGAATGATGAACTTGATGTGGTAGTATGTTAAACATGATTATTTGGTCATAACATGATGATACTTGGTGTCTTGATTCCTCAAAATGATTGAAATATGAATAATTATTGCAAGTTTCTATAAATAGTAACTTTATTTTACTAAATACGTAAATGGCAAGGTGTTGAGTACAACAAGCATGATCAAGATGAGATTGGTAGCATGATCAACGTGTTGAGTACAACAAGCATGATCAAGGGGTCATAACGAGTGTAATATCGATGTTGATTACCGGGTTCAGCGATGACCCGGGGAGGCGAACGGAAATAGTCGAGTTTTGGTAAGATGAACTGACACACTCACGGATCGTAGAATCCAGCAAACAACTTAACATACCCAGTATATGACTGTTTTCTGATTTACTGTCTGTCTAAACCTGTGAACTCACCAACTTTATAGTTGACACTTTTTCGCATGAATTCTCATGTAACTGAAGGACCGCATGCTAGGATGCGCACAAGGACACATTAAGGAGTCTGGCATGCATATAGACTCCAGTCCTAGGCTTATGATTGAATTATGTTATTTAAAACAATACTGATTTTGTTGTGTCTATTAACAATTTATCTTTCCGCTATAATATTTTATTTTTCCGATGCTTTAGTTATCAAACATTTCCGCTGCTTTATTATGAAAACATGTTTATTTTACAAAACTGTATGTTTGTGTAACTCATATAGAGTTGTTCTATATGACCGAGAGCTGTGATCCCGGCCACGTCACACCCGCGCGGTCTGACACCGCACGTGGGAATTTGGGGGTGTGACAGACTGGTATCAGAGCCTTGGTTATAGGGAAGTAGGTTTGCATGTAGTAAACTTAGACTATAGCCACCGCTCTACACTAGACACTACACTAGAATTAGCACAATAATATTATCTGTTACCATATGCTATTACTTATTTGATTAGAACGCAGGAATGGACAACAACAAAGATCAGAACGGGAAGGACACGAGGTAACGCTCGTACGAGTATGAGCTCACCGAGGAGGACAAGCAAAGGATCAGGGACATAGTGGAGCAGGTGCACGCACAGGAGCCCAAGAGGCTCCGACCCTCGAGCAGCACAGGACCGTGGGACTGGTACCCTGCTACCCTTGCTACCTGGGCGAGGGAAGAGAGAGTTCCCCAATTGCCTTTTTTAGGCGATGCATCTAGCGGACCACCTCTACCACCTATAGGTATGCCTATGGAACGGGCATTCGCTGCGTTGATCTCGAGGTACACCCGTGAGTCCCGACAGCTACATGTGCTGACTGATGAGTTCTGGGATCTTCTAGAGCATAGCCAGTGTATCCAGAGCCGCGTGGAGCATTTAGAGGAGAGACTTGCTCATATCGAGGGAGCACAGGATGGTTTAGTCGCCACGACCCAGGACGCGATTCGGCGACAGGAGGAGATCGCAGCTGAAGTCACGGATATCTGTGACAGGACTGGACTGCTTGAGGAGCAGCAGGATGTTTTAGCTGCTGTAGTGCATGGGCACAACGGACGGTTGGCAGCCGTGGAGGTCGCCAATGAGGAGAACTAGGCCATGATTCAGGCCAGCGATGCCATGTTAAATGCATGGGTCGAACAGTTCTTGGCAGAGTCACAGCCTGAACAGGAGCCCCAATTCGAGGCGGAGGACCTCGAAGAGGGTGATTTTGATGAGGATCCCGATGAGGATCCCGAGGAGGACGACGATGATGGTCCCGCAGATAGCGGAGACTCGCACTCCACTATTGCATCCGAATAGCCAGGCTACTTTATTTTCAGTTATTTTACTTTTTGTATTCCTAGATGAGTGGGATGTGCTCATATGATAGTTGTACTCCTATTTTGAAAATCATTGTACTCAAAAGCTGTTATCATTAGTGAAATGATGTTTTATTTTTCATCTGTTATGTATCATGATTATGACTACTACTAACATGACACCTAACATAACCCTTGACTAACACTCTAACACATGATGGCTAACACTCTATCCTTTCTGTATAGAATTCGACTATGTCTGGAAAGGGAACGTACGTCCGCCACCCCAAGCGAAAGATCGGAGCGACAACTATCAAGATGATGGTTGACCGCCGGGTCAACAAAGCAATTGCCGAATATGAGGCAAACCGTCAACACAGTGACACCAGTGGAACCAATAACGGTACTAACACTTGCCTAACCCGACTAACCTAGTATAGACAACGTTGCCACTAACACGTGACATTTAATCCTGATGCACATGATCTCATGGGAGCGCAACTAAAGGATGCTCGTTCAAGGCTTTTCTAAGATGTCATCCTCATAACTTCAAAGGCACTGAAGGGGCAGTGGGACTGCTCCGCTGGATCGAGAAGCTTGAATCGGTGTTCTCAATGTCTGAGTGCTCGGAGGAAAATCGAGTCAAGTCCGCCACTGGGAATCTGGAGGGACCAGCCCTCACCTGGTGGAACACACACGTCAGACACTAGGACTAGAAGCTGCCAACTCAATTTCTTGGGAAGAGTTCACCAGAATGCTCCAGGAGGAGTATTGTCCTCGAGATGAAATTCGAAAGCTGGAGGCGGAATTTTGGGTCCACAAGATGGTGGGATCCGAAATCGAGCAATACTGCACTCGATTTCATGAGTTGTGCAAACTGTGCCCGGCGATGGTGACGCCGGAATACAAGAAGATCGAGCAGTTCATTAGTGGATTTCCCGAACAAATACAAAGCATGGTGACTGCTTCTGACCTCACTACCATCTAACCACTGATCCAACTAGCCCATAAGCTGACTGACCAGGTAGTAGCTCAGGGTAAACTGCCTAAGATGGGTGAACACCTGAAACCCCAAGAGCCCAAGAGGAAGTGGGAGCCCAGCAGCAACCGTACCTTCTCACCACAACAACCAACCGAACACCGCCCAGCACCCGCCAAAGTCTTCACTGCCACACAACCCAACAACCAGGGCAAAGGAGGATATCAGGACAACAGCCCAAAATGCAACAACTGCAACTACCATCAGTTCGGCCCGTGCAAAAGGGTCAAGTGTACAAACTGTGGAAGAAACGGGCACCTGGCCAAAGAATGTCGATCAAACCCTAACCCCAACACCAAAAAGAACGATACCTTGAAGGGGTGCTTCACTTGCGGGAAGCCGGGGCACATGCGCCGAGATTGCCCACAAAACAAGAATGCTAGCGGCAACCCAGCAAGGGGCAGGGCATTTGTGATTGGATCAGGTGAAGCTAAAGATGACCCTAACGTCGTTACCGGTACGTATCTTTTAAATAATGTCTATGCTAGCATATTATTTGATACCGGTGCCGATAGGAGTTTTATCTCTAGTGATTTTAGTAAACTACTTAATATGACCCCAACACCACTAGACTATAAGTATACCTTTGGGTTAGCTGGCGGCAAATTGATTGAGATGCAACACTTCATCAAAGGGTGTGTCTTGGTGCTAGCAGACCACAAACTGGAGATCGATCTGATGTCGGTGACTCTCGGGAGCTTCGACGTGGTGATTGGAATGGATTGGTTATCTTCTAACCATGCCGAGATCGTATGCAACGAGAAGATTGACGAGTTACATTGCCAAGTGGAGAACAGATCTCAATTTAGGGTGCAAGGCGTGGTGTACCACTAAACATCATGTCCTGCATGAAGGCCAGTAAGTACTTACAAAAAGGATACACCGCTATCCTGGCGCTTATCTCGGAACAACCGAAGAAAGAGAGGAAGATCGAGGATATCGCTGTAGTCCACGAATTTCCCAAAGTCTTTCCGGACGAACTACCTGGACTACCACCAAAGCGACAAGTGGAATTTCAGATAGATCTAACACCAGGAGCTGCACCGATAGCGAAGGCGCCGTATCGACTGGCTCCTACTGAAATGCAAGAACTATCTAATCAGCTGCAAGAGTTATTAGATAGGGGGTTTATACGACCAAGCTTCTCACCTTGGGGAGCGCCGATCTTGTTTGTAAAGAAAAAGGACGGATCATTCCATATGTGCATCGACTACCGAGAACTAAACAAGGTAACGATCAAGAATCAATACCCATTACCACGAATAGACGATTTGTTTGACCAACTACAGGGATCGAGCTATTATTCGAAGATCGATTTAAGATCCGGTTATCATCAACTAAGAATACAAGAAGAAGGCAAAACGAAGACTGCCTTCAGGACAAGATACGGACATTACGAATTTTTGGTCATGCCTTTCAGGCTGACTAATTGACCAGCAGTATTCATGGATCTCATGAATCGGGTGTG
The DNA here is from genome assembly GCA_009363875.1 of Mikania micrantha. Taxonomy (NCBI): domain Eukaryota; kingdom Viridiplantae; phylum Streptophyta; class Magnoliopsida; order Asterales; family Asteraceae; genus Mikania; species Mikania micrantha. The sequence continues at coordinate 121,910,807 of CM018691.1, forward strand.
CAAGCTGTATCTTGACAAATTCATAATCGTATTCATAGATGACATCTTGATCTACTCTAAGACTCAGGAAGACCATGCCGAACATTTGAGACTTGTTCTAGAACTGTTAAAGATGGAACAGTTGTACGCGAAATTCTCCAAATGTGACTTTTGGATTCGCGAAGTCCAGTTTCTTGGACACGTAGTGAACGAAAAAGGAATACATGTAGACCCAGCCAAGATCGAGGCCATTAAGAACTGGGAGGCACCTAAGACTCCAACTGAGGTGTGACAATTCCTGGGATTGGCGGGATACTACAGGCGATTTATCGAGGGATTCTCGAAGATCTCACAATCATTAACATCTCTCACACATAAAGACAAGAAGTTTGAATAGGGAGAGAAACAGGAGACTGCATTCAATCTGTTGAAACAAAAACTATGCACTGCACCAATCCTATCCCTACCCGAGGGATGCGAAGACTTTGTGGTCTATTGCGACGCATCGAAACAAGGACTCGGTTGTGTGTTAATGCAACGCGAGAAAGTCATAGCTTATGCGTCACGACTACTAAAGGTGCATGAGAAGAACTACACGACTCACGATTTGGAGTTAGGAGCCGTGGTGTTCGCATTAAAGATCTGGCGACACTATCTATACAGCACCAAGTGCACGATATTCACGGATCATAAGAGCCTGCAGCACATCTTCGACCAGAAGGAACTAAATATGAGGCAACGCAGATGGGTCGAGCTAATAGGTGACTATGACTGTGCTATCAAGTACCATCCCAGGAAAGCCAACGTAGTGGCTGACGCATTAAGCCGAAAGGAAACCACAAAACGCGTACGTGCACTACAGCTTACAATCCACTCAGAGCTACCTAATCAGATCCGCATCGCACAACAAGAAGCTCTGAAAACTGAAAACCTCACTCTCGAAGTAATGTGGGGCATGGATAAACAACTAAAGGAAAAGGAGGATGGAGCTTACTACCTAATGGATCGGATTTGGATTCCACGCTACGGGGGATTGAGAGACGTAGTGATGGATGAAGCTCATAGGAGCCCGTACTCGGTACACCCAGGCTCTGACAAGATGTACCACGATCTGAAGACAGCCTACTGGTGGCCTAACATGAAGTCAGAAATCGCGATCTATGTGAGTAAGTGTCTGACTTGCTCCAAAGTAAATGTTGAATACCAGAAACCATCAGGGTTACTTCCACAACCGGAAATCCTAGTATGGAAATGGGAGCAGATTTCCATGGACTTTATCACCAAACAACCAAAAACAGCAAGTGGTTGCGACACCATCTGGGTGATCGTGGATCGACTCACGAAATCTGCTCATTTCCTACCGATTAAGGAAACTGATAAATTGGAGAATCTGACCCGAACCTACTTGAAGGAAGTCGTTTCGAGACATGGAGTTCCAATCTCCATGGAAGTCCTTACATAAGGCCCTTGGAACAAGGTTGGATATGAGTACTGCCTATCACCCGTAGATAGATGGTCAGAGTGAACGAACCATCCAAACTTTGGAAGACATGCTTCGAGCATGCGTAATTGACTTCGGTAACATCTGGGGGACTCATTTACCTTTGGTGGAGTTCTCATATAATAACAGTTATCACACCAGCATTGGAGCTACGCCTTTTGAAGCACTTTACGGACGTAAGTGCAGATAACCACTCTTTGGGCGGAAGTTGGTGAAAGCCAACTGACTGGGCCTGAACTTGTGCACGAAACAACCAAGAAAATCGTGCAAATACGTAACAGAATGGCAGCAGCTCGGGATTGACAGAAAAGCTATGCCGACAAGAGGCGCAAGCCTTTGGAATTCCAAGTGGGAGACCGTGTACTTCTTAAAGTTTCGCCTTGGAAGGGAGTAATCCAATTCGGGAAGCGGGGAAAGTTAAACCCTCGTTATATCGGACTGTTCGAAATCACAAAACGTATAGGCCCGTGGCCTACGAGCTACAACTACCACAGGAATTGAGTAGCGTGCATAATGTATTCCATGTATCGAACCTCAAGAAGTGTTTATCGGACGAAACACTCACTATTCCTTTGTAGGAAATCCAAATTGACGAGCAGCTTCACTTCGTTGAGGAGCCGGTGGAAATAATGGACCGAGAGATTAAAAAGCTCAAACTCAGTCGCATACCGATAGTAAAGGTACGATGGAACTCGCGACGTGGACCGGCATACACCTGGGAACGAGAGGACCAGATGAAAAAGAAATACCCTCACTTACTCTCCGACCAGACTAACACCAGCAAAACGAACCGAATTTCGGGACGAAATTCCAATTAACTGGGGGATGATGTGACACCTCGCAAATTCCAGGTCAGCATTAAATTTATTTTAATAATAATGTGTATTATTATTACTTACCTGGCACTAGAATTATGAATATTTAGTGTGACACGTGGCACGACAGTCCAAACACACCGATAATTCGAGGAATTATCGTAAAACGCGTGCACGTGTCTTGAATAACGAACGTTGGTGACTTAGACGAACCACGGTACACTTTCACTGCACTTAGGTTCTGGGGAAACCTAAATTAGTTAGAACAATGCTTATATGTCGAGAAACGATGTCTGTAATTGAGAAATACGCGAAAATCGGTTAGAAACAACGAAATTGGGCCTATTGGACTCCTCAGGGACCCATTGCGGTACGCTAAGGCCTCCTGGAAGGAGCTTAACGGTACGCGATGGATGGGCGGGCATTTTGAATCCCGAAATCCATTGCGGTACGCCGAGCCCTTCGGAGATCCTCATCGCGGTACGCGATGAGTCCAACACGCAAAATCTTTTATTTAACCAAGGCTAATCATCACTAACCACCCTGTTACCCCATTTCACGAATTCCAGAACCCTAAACACGGTCATTATCATCATTTTACCCTATTAAACTTCTCTGGAAGCCATTGTTGCACACTTGAAACCTTGAAGAAACTCCATTGAAGACTTGGGGAGTTAGAAGAGAAGCTAGGAAGCATCACCCACCTCCATACCCACGTTGCAGTTGCTGCGGAGGAGATCTCAGAGCTTCGTGAGGATATCTAAGCCTGTTCCAACTTCACCTCCACCTTCTTGAACTCTCTAAGGTAGTTTCTAGCACCATGGGACACTTCTAGCACTTGTACACACACATGCAAGTGGAAATACCCACATGCAACACCATCACCACTTGAATCACGAAATCTTGAGGCTGTAAATCTGTTGTTTGATGATGTTGCTACTGATTAGGTGATATTAGCAAGATCTATTATGATATTGGTGGGATATAATGACTAGTTGATGATTTTGTTACAAAATGGGTATTGTTGGGTACATGCATGAATGATCTAAGTCTATTGGTATGATTCTTGATATTGAAATGTTGTCATAAGTGATGTTTGTAATGATTTACAAAAGTTAGAAGTGTTATTGTCATCAAGAAATGATATTTTGTGACTATTACTAGTTTTAGTAACTTTATTTATCCAAAATGTGTAAGAATGATTAAATGGCCACATGCATGTGTTTAGATCTATGAGTTATGCTTAAAAGGATGTTTAGAAACTATTATGATGATTATTGGTAGCTAGAATTGCTAAGAATCATGGTTTACACACTATTTCTAAAAATAGTAACTTTTAGTTATAAATTTGCTAATGAATGATGAACTTGGTGTGGTAGTATGTTAAACTTGATTATGTGGTCATAACATGATGATACTTGGTGTCTTGATTCCTTAAAATGATTGAAATATGAATAATTATTGCAAGTTTCTATAAATAGTAACTTTATTTTACTAAATACGTAAATGGCAAGGTGTTGAGTACAACAAGCATGATCAAGTGGTTATTTGAAGCTAGGATAGTGATATTATGATGAGATTGGTAGCTAGACTTAGTAAAATATGCTTATTTTTACAACTTCCTATAATTAAAAACTTTTATACGCGAAACATGCTTGATCAACTATGTGTAACTATGTGCTATGTGATAACACGCTCATTTAGGTTAAAACTGCATATTAGAATAATCGGAAAATGATATCTTGTACGATTCGCCATAAATGGGAACCTTCCTAAAATAGGAACTTACTATAAATAGTAAGTTACCTCACGGACGTGACTTTGGTATCCGCACACATCACGCGACACTTTATTACACGTTACACGATCACTTGAACTAAAACCGTCACCAACGGGTCGTTAGGTCAAACACGGTCAACTCGACCCACATAACAACTTGGAGTTGTTGAACACGAAGACGGTCCTATGAGACCCACATGTATGTGAACACCAACTTATAACACCTATGTGATATAGGTAACTGCTAGCCGGCGAGCTACTCTGTTCTTGTAAGAACACGCTTCGCTAAAATCAGGTGAGTTTACAGCCCCACTTTTACTCTTTAACTGTTTTACCAAAATTTTGGGGTGAGATTACAATGCAACTGTTTTAGATATATGACTGGTATGTTGTAAAATCATTTTCGAGTGTAACTATTATCGCATTAAGTCCTCACGTATCCTTACCGTTAGTTGTATGACAAACGAGTCGTTATTACGTAGTACTACTGGGTTTGACTAGCCCCACTCGGCACCAATGTTGACTGGCGGTCATAACGAGTGTAATATCGATGTTGATTACCGAGTTCAACGATGACCCGGGGAGGCGAACGGAAACAGTCGAGTTTTGGTAAGATGAACTGACACACTCACAGATCGTAGAATCCAGCAAACAACTTAACATACCTAGTATATGTCTGTTTACAGATTTACTGTCTGTCTAAACCTGTGAACTCATCAACTTTATAGTTGACACTTTTTCGCATGTATTCTCAGGTAACTGAAGGACCGCATGCTAGGATGCGCACAAGGACACATTAAGGAGTCTGGCATGCATATAGACTCCAGTCCTAGGCTTATAATTGAATTATGTTATTTAAAATAATACTGATTTTGTTGTGTCTATTAACAATTTATCTTTCCGCTGTAATATTTTATTTTTCCGCTGCTTTAGTTATCAAACATTACCGCTGCTTTATTATGAAAACATGTTTATTTTACAAAACTGTATGTTTGTGTAACTCATATAGAGTCGTTTTATATGACCGAGAGCTGTGATCCTGGCCACGTCACACCCGCGCGGTCTGACACCGCACGTGGGAATTTGGGGGTGTGACACAATTACATCGAACTCGTAGAGAAACTTCTCTTTTGATTCAATCTCAGTGTTCCTTCACTAATGGTAGAGTTGGACGCCGCATGTAGAGGATGCTTTGTGATGTTGGGTTTTTGAAATCCTTACTCATTTGGGAGGTGAAGAATATCATTTCTTGACATATTTGTTTGTTCTCTCATCGTCCACGATCTTAATGTAATGAACCGAGACATTCAATGGCCATCTCTTCACATTCATCCTTAGGATTGACTTCTTCATCGCCTTTTGCAGTTATTGGCACTGCATACACTGAGGGTATTTCCTCCAAAACTTCATGTTTCAGGAAATGTCTTAGTCGGTGAAGACTTTGCCTTCATTGCTTGGAAGGATGTTTTGAGTTGTCTTCACAACATGTAAGCCCTCCCTGTTGGGTTTCAGCCCTTGTTGTGGCTTATGGACTTCCCAATGAAGGTTGTTGGTTTCACCTCTCGCTCCAGTTTAATTGCAGTTGTGCTGATCTACGAGGTGTAAGCAGACTTAACTACACTGCCATACTTGGAGTGATGGCTCATAGGTATACCTCAAGGGACATCTTGTTTTTCAATCTGCCGGTGGTGTGTAGTTCTGCCTCTACCATGACTTCACTAGTCAGGCGCGTGGAGGTATATGCCTTTTTTTCCTTGACGCGCTGTAAAATTAGCACTACCTCCTCAAAAGGACAGAAGCCCTTATGTTTTGGAGTGAGATAATTACTATCTCTTCTCACTAGTGTTTAAATCTCTCGGAGTTGTTCTCCCCACACATCCTTCGATCTACAACCAATATGTAAGTCATAAATTATTGTGGTGGAGAATTGGTCGGAGTTGTATGTGGTGTGTGCTTTACTACGCTTTCAAGTCCTAAAATTAAAGGCCAGATCTCATTCGCGCGGAGGGGTCTAATCATCGAACGATCTTTAGGCCTTGTAGGAAATCACTATTCAAAATTAGACCGAAGTGGTCAAAAGTCTCTCATTTAAGCAGTTTGACAGTCCAATTATTGAACATCACTCTTGTCATTTCCTCCGTCTGTGTTATCATGGTCAGCATTCATCGAATTAGACTTTGGCGTCTCACACGAATAGGACCTGTAGCTTTCAGGGTTAGGCAACTCAATTGAAGGGATATCGGGATCACATGAGTTCTCTTGATTCCCTAATAACTCATGCTCTTTCAGGAGTAATGATCACTAGTTGTCAGGGGATCAGGGTCGAGTTTTGAGTCGCGTTGGTTCGACATCACTCAAGATGCCCTAGGAAACACTTTTACGGACTCTCTGGCTCGCTGGGACGTACTGCTGCTTTCTCCTTTCTCGTGTCCCTTATTACCTAGTGGTGACTGAGGTTGTCATCTCATCCCTTCCTCTAGTCCTGACCAAAACTCTAGGATGTGTTTCGCTCGTTGACCCCTCTAGAGTTTTGGGCTATTGAAAGACTAGGAATAGGCGGACACATTGCAACGTATACATGTAAATTATACACACTACGTCTATGGAGGATATAGGAGAATGTACCTGCGTTTGTGCTTTGTTGTCAGGATTTGATGTGGACGGGTGCGGTCAGCGCTCTGCTGTAGTCATCTGTGGTGATTCACACTCTCCTGGAGCACTTCTTGGCTATGTGGCCAGGTTCACCACATGTTTAGCAGCGCTTGACGTTGCTTTGTGGAGGGTAGGTTGCTGCAGCGTTGCCTGGACGTTGAGCAGTTAGAGTTCGGCAGCTCTGGCTTTCATGGCCCATCATCCTGTATGTTGTGCATTGCTTACACGGTTGGTTTGCGACATGATGGTGCTTGCAGTGGGAACACTTAGGAGAGGTGCCAGCGTACCGCTTACGACCTGGACTCACTGTTGAGTTGCAGTGTTGAGCCCAATTGTCACACCCCTACCTATGGCGGAATACATTGGGGCGTGATTGTGATTGTTCATAACTCATGATGCTACTTTGTAAGTTTCAATAGTTAATAATCCAATTTAAATTCAACATAACATCCATTCAAACATTCAACATAATCCAAACAACCAAACATAAATCCAACATTACAATTCCAAACAAACCAAAATAAATAACAATGTCTTTTTATTGACTAGGTCCAAAAGCCTAAATTTGTCTTCATCCAAGCTACTAACCTGTTACACATGTAAAATAAAGTTTTGATCAATTATTTGCATAGTTGGTGAGATTCTCATACAATTTGATATATGTATAATAGAAACAAGATGCAACAATAGTCTAATAAGAATTTATCTAATATGTGTATGTTCCACAATGTTTGATAATATGATTTTGGCAATTTCACCTTTGCTAATATATGACAAAAGTCATTAAAGAAAGGTTACTAGTAATACTCATAGTTTTTGGCAATTTCACCTTTAATATTAAACATTGACTTAAGTCATGTTAATTAAAGGCTACCAGCACTAATGTATTGTATATGATAATCCAATAATAATAACACGTAAATATACAAACAAATAGGTAACACATAACATTCAAATCTAATTATAACTTAAACTATAGAATTGCATCATAGTATTTGTTTATGACTCTAGAATAACATTGTTTGATATGACATGTGCAACATCCCAAAGATTACAAAAATGTAAAAAGGGAGTATAAGAAAACTCACATGCTTTAGCTTTAGAATTATCCAAGTAATGTTTGATTATGCTTAGGAAAGAACCACTCCTCAATCAACCTAAGTTTATAAGAATATAACTTAGATCTATCTAGTTATATGTTTATGTTCATTTATGAAATTTCCTTATTGTTTAGAAATAATGATATGAAATTGTTTTACAATTTTTGTGATGAAATAAAAGTATAACATTTTTCAAACTTGTTTATATTTATTTTTCTAAAAAAAATTAATAATTTAGAAATGTATATATCTTGTTAATATGAATTTAAAAATAAAAATGATTTATAAATAGTTATATGTTTAAATGATTTTAAGAATTAGCATCCTATAATTATATATGTATGTTTATTAATAAAATTTTGGAAACTTGTAATTATCAGAAAATTAAATTCAGAATGTAAAAATAATTTTATGAATTTTTAAGTTAATTTTATAAATAATATATATATTTTTAAACTTTATTTAAACAATAAAAATATAAAATATGTAAAATAATATTTCAAAACTTATTTAAACATTTCCATAATTTTAATATTGTTGAAAAATAATTTCTGGAATTTTTCCAGAATTTTTAGAAATGTTTTGGTATTTTCTATATAGTTAAAACTATTTAATTAAATTTTAAATAGAAAAATAATATAAATTTATTCTAAAAAATTCTAAAATTTTATTAGCATATTAGAAATAGTATTTTAGAATTTAGAGGATTTTTCTAGAATTTTTAGAAACGTTTTAGTATTTTTTTTATTTAATTAAACTATTTAAATAATATTTAAATAGCAAAATAATATAATTTGATTCTGAAAAATTCCCAAATTTTTATAGAATATTAGAAACTAGGTTATTACCCGTGTGTTACACAGAGTACATACAAAATATTAAACATTTAGTAAATAGTTTAAAAATTCTGAAACAATATTTTGATATAAAATGTTTAAATTGTGCATTGATAATTGCTTTAAGTAGTAAAACAATAATTAAAATTTTTTTATAGCAATAGGACTATCATCTAACGTTTTTAATTTGTAATAATTGAGATCTTTAAACTAACTTTAAAACTTAAGTAATTTTCTGGCAAAAAATAAATTAATTATTTCAAATTAGTAAGATAGGGTAATATTTTTGTAATTATTAAAAATAAAAAACCTAATTTGAAATTATCTTTAAACATACAAGAAAAAAATGTAACTTGTAGTATCATTTTTATAGCTTTCGGTTTATTATCATTTTTTTGGAAAATAAAATTATTTTTTATGAAAACTTATTTCTTTTTATAAAACTTTTATTTTTTTATAAAATTTTTAAAGTATTTTTTTTAATAAAATCATTTGATTTTCAATTTATTACAAACTATTTTTAATTTGTAAAAGATAAATAACATCATTAGTTATTACTATTATTATAAATATTTAATAAGAAAAGATAATATAATTATTATTTAATAAGAGAGAGAGAGAATTAAGTGAGTCTATAAAAAATTGACAAGTGGCAAAAGTGGTCTTAGATTGTGACAAATGGCAAATGTGGATTTTTGTTTATTATAATAGTAAGATGATATTTTAGAATTTAGAGAATTTTTTTTAGAATATTTAGAGTTTATTTAGATAGTGAACTAATTCAAATAGAATAAAAAGGATTTTAAACAAAAACCGGTTTGAAACGATTAGAACAACCGACCAAGAACCCATCACCCATGCATTTTACCATCAGGCTAGCTGGTATCTTTGGGTCTCAGCGTGTTCTGATTGTAGTTTTACACAAGCTTGTTTGAGTGTATAATCCATATGAACCCTAGTTTAATCTCAATCCAAATTCGAAC